>CM060937.1:977590239-980090239 GCA_030765085.1 Allium cepa | reverse complement strand
CTTCACCGCTTGAACAATCGCGTAAAATTCTACATCATAAGTGCTATATCTCAACTTGGCTCCAGATAATTTTTCACTGAAATAAGCAATAGGACGTCCCCTCTGACTCAACACTCCCCCAATTCCAACCTTTGATGCATCAGTATGTAGCTCAGACAATAACTGAAAATCTGGTAAAACTAGAATTGGTGCAGACGTCAACAATTCCTTGATCCTTCCAAAAGCATTCCCGGCTTCCTTTGACCACGAAAATTGTTTACCCTTCATGCAATCGGTAACAGGCGCCATCACGCTACTGAAGTGTGGAATAAATCTTCGGTAGAATGAAGCCAACCCATGAAAACTCCGAACTTCTGTTATTGTCTTGGGCTGTGGCCAATTTCTGACCGCCTCAATTTTACTCTGACCAACTTGAATACCTTCTCCTGAAACAACATAACCCAGAAATAAAACACTGTGCGTCATAAACACGCATTTCTTCGTAGCAGCATAAAATTGTTCCTCACGAATAATAATCAACACTTCCCTCAAGTGTTGGACATGCTCCTCCGTACTCCTGCTGTATATCAGAATATCATCAAAATACACCACCACGAATTTCCCAATGAATGGTCTAAAGATTTGATTCATCACCCGCATGAACGTACTAGGCGCGTTTGATAAACCAAATGGCATAACCAACCATTCGTATAGATCCTCCCTGGTTTTAAAAGCAGTCTTCCACTCATCACCTGGTCTAATACGAATTTGATGATATCCGCTCTTCAAATCAATCTTCGAAAAAATAGTCGCCCCACTCAACTGATCTAGCAAGTCATCCAACCTCGGCATTGGAAATCTATATCTCACAGTAATCTTATTCAATGCTCGACTGTCAGTGCACATCCTCCACGTCCCGTCCTTCTTCGGTACCAACAAAGCTGGTACAGCACATGGACTCAAACTTTCCTGCACACGTCCCTGCTCAAGTAACTCTTCCACCTGCCTCCTCAACTCTTCATGTTCCTTCGGACTCATTCGATAATGTGGTCTATGCGGTAATACTGCTCCCGGAACAAGATCGATTTGATGTTGAATGTCTCTCAGTGGCGGTAACTCCTTGGGCAACTCTTCTGGAAATACATCCTCAAATTCTTTCAAAACTGGCTTCGCTTCTTCTGAGATTTCAACCTCTTCACTACAATCTCGTCCAATTAACACAAAGACTTCAGGCTCCTCTTCAACTTCCTTAACAAACTCCTTCAAAGTTAACAAAGTTTTCAGCTCTTCAATCTCCTCAGATTTACTCTCTTCCTGCTGTCTCTTCTTTGGAACTAAAATAATCTTAACGCCTTCAAACATAAAACTATAGCTATTGGTTCGACCGTCA
This sequence comes from Allium cepa, assembly GCA_030765085.1. Taxonomy (NCBI): domain Eukaryota; kingdom Viridiplantae; phylum Streptophyta; class Magnoliopsida; order Asparagales; family Amaryllidaceae; genus Allium; species Allium cepa. The sequence goes on along the minus strand of CM060937.1, from coordinate 980,088,870 downwards.
TGCTGCACTGCTCGATCATACTGCCACGGTCTTCCCAAAAGCAAATGACAAACATCCATCTCAACTATATCACACCAAATCTCGTCTTTATATTTCTTCCCAATAGAAAATGGAACTCGAACTCGCTTATCCACCTTCACCTCTCCTCCTTTTCTCAGCCACGCTAACTTATAAGGATTTGGATGTTTTTCCGTTTTCAACTTCAATTTTCTCACCGCTTCTGTAGAAATAATATTGTCACAACTTCCTGCATCAATCACAAATTTACAAACTTTTCCTAATATAGTGCATGTCGACTGAAAGATGTTACTCCTCAACCAACTAGCTTCATCCTCTTGCTTCGGTGTTAAACAAGATCTCCTCATCATTAGATTACAGCCTTCATCCCCCGATGCGATATCCTGTTCATCTTCCTCCACTGGACTAGAATCACCTTCACCAACATCCTCAACTTCAGCCTCAGCTGTCATAGTTCGTTTCTTTGGTTTTGGACACTCATTGCTTTTATGACCCACTTCCTGGCAATTGTAACATTTGAAACTGCTGTTGCCCTTTGCCTTCGCAGCCTCATTCACAGCCGGTTTAGTAACAGCCTTCGAAACAGTAGTATTGCCACTAGTTCCCTTCACTTTATTGTTGGAATTTGTGAACACACCACCTCCACGCCTTCCCTTCTTCTCCCAAGCTATCGCTTTCTGGTGTGCCTCCGCCACAGATCTCGGATCAAACATATTAACCATATCCTGGATCTGCATTCGTAACCCTCTAACAAATCTAGCAGTCAGTTGTTCTTCCGTCTCCATTATATCATTCCTGGCAATGAGTTGGTAAAATTCATCGGCGTAATCATTGACTGATTTCGTCCCCTGCCTTAGATTCTGCAATCTCTGGTACATAAGTGATTGATAGTTGTATGGTAAAAATGTAGCTCTCATCAATTTCTTCATTTTCTCCCAATCTACAATCTTCGACTTTCCCATCCGTTCTCGTGTAAGTTTAGTTTACTGCCACCACGCCAAAGCTCTCCCCATCAGCCTTGTAGCGACTAACTTCACTCGGCGATTCTCCGGAATCTCCTTGAAATCAAAAATTTCTTCAACATTAGACAACCAATCTAAAAACTCTTCAGCAACCATTCCACCCTTGAACTCTGGAATTTCCATCTTCATTCCCGATTCCCATCGACGATCATCCACTACATCTCGATACTGACGTCGTGTTGGTTCTCTATCTCGGTAATGAACACTTCCCCTATCACCATCAAACTCCTCATCAAAATCTGAAGTATATCGATGTCGATCACGACCTCCAACATCTCTACTACCACTCCTTCGATCAACATTTCTATCACGATTGTCAACACCTCTATGATCTTGATCTTCTCTTCTCTCTCGATCTGAATGTATCGAAGCTCTACTTCCCCCATAGTTCGATTCAGGTGAAAATCTTCTTCTACTTTGATTCATTTCAAGCATCATTCTCTCTAATCGACCAATTCCTTCATTCAACTTCTCAGTGAAACTCTCGTTGATTCGTTGCTCCATTTCATCAGCTTCTTCTCTTCCATACAAAGCATTGCTATTTCGATGACGTTGAGCTCGTCTCGGAGGCATGGTTGAGCTTTAAACAATCTCAAAAAAAATAATAATTTTCCAACACTTTTCGAACTTTGATCCAAAGTGAGATGGATCGAAATTCCCAACTTGTTGCAACTTCACGATGAACACGATGAACACTAAACTTCTCAACAATTGCAAATACGATCTCCAAACTTCAAATTCTCGAAACCCAAGTCTCCAAATGATGCAACTTCTTGCGATCAAGCTCTGATACCAAACTGACGCAGTGGATAGTCGGAAAACAAATTGAAATGGATGAAAGTAGCAAGCGGTGAATTGATAATCCTGTAATGCCCGAATTCATTGATCTGAAGATACCGAATTCTAGCTATCTCTATCACGTTGATCGCGCACGATTCCGCGAAAAGAGATCTACGATTCTTCAACGTTGATCTTATGCACAAGATACCGTGAATCGGTTTCAACAAACGATAAATCGAGCGCACTCGAATTACGTAAGTGGATATAGGAGTTAACACTCGACTACCAATTTAATGGAGGCACAAAGCTTCACAAGCAAAAATTTATTCAATTTTCAACAACCTTTTACAATGACATCACGTCTCTATTTATAGGGTTACAACACGACTTAAGAAAATTACAACACTTTACACAAACGATATAAGCAACACGGTACCAAAGTATAACGACTCATCAACAGTGCTGCCACGACCTAAAGAAATAACATACAATCGACTTAAAATTTCTCGACATAAGCTTTTATGCGACCTAAAAAAAATATGCTAACTCGGCTCCGACTTATGCTAGCTCGGCAACGACTTAACGGAGGCGAGTCAAATTCTTCACGACACAAGTTCTCGCGACTCAAAAATATAAGTCGTTCGCGACTTAGGATTAACTCGCGACTCATGAATAGGTCGCTCGAACTCTGGGTAGCTCACGCGCGGTATATGGAGGAGGCGGGGGAAGGGTAAGTCGTTCGCGACTTATGGCGGTGTCGCGACCTAGGGTTTTGGAATCGATGTAGGGTTTCGCGAGTGACGAAGCCGCGTGAGGGGATTTGGGAATGAGTCGTGAGTCGTGGTGATGGGTGGATGAGTCGTGAGTCGGTGATGATGGGTGGATGAGTCGTGAGTCGGTGATGAGTGGATGAGTCGTGAGTCGTGGAGAAATGGCGATAGGTCGGCCCCGGTTTAAGGTATGTACTTCATCAAATAGCTTGTAATTATATTATCTGTGTTTGGACATCTATGTATATGTTTGTGTATGGACAGCCTGAAATTCCATAGCAAAGATGTGAAACTTATTTGGCATCAGAGAACAATGAAAAATTGATAAATATTTAGTCAGTTAATCTTTATCAAGCTAATCTGTTAATTTATCACTTGTTTGAAATCCTAACTAAACTTAGTAGGAAGAAATTTGAGACTCAAAAAGCAATAAAGATTTAGGACTTTAGCTGGCTTGACGTTTTTGTTTGCAAAGATTAAATTCATTTAAACTATTTATTTTTAATTTTCTTTAATATAAAACAATATAGTAATCTTTATTTTACTGGTGATTTCGCTAGTTTGTCAGCCGAGGTAATTCTGTAACAGCAACATGATGTGACCGAGATAGAGATTAATGCAAGTGTACAGATAACAAATTCCACAAAAGTCAACCCATGAACATACACGCAAGAAGTAAGTAAGCTGCCGGATCCAATCTCTTTGATCCCCGTTCCCTTTTCCAGGAACTTTCCATAACTTAAGAGGCTAATTCATATGCTATAACCAAAATAAAAAAGTGTACAGATTAACAAACTGTTTTGCTCTTAGTTTTTAAATATTGCCTTGTTTAAAATTAGCAGTGATGACGTCCAAGCTTTGTTTTGTTTAATATTTTGTTTTCATTTTATCAATAGGAAGATCTTTACGAGGAAATGACATCTTGGAAGGTTTATCGTAAGACTCACAAAGTCGACTCGAACAATTATGGATCGACCACCATTAAATGGATTGAGGATGCCGCGAAACAGTTTGCAGCAAGTCATTTAGAAAACTTGATTTAAATAATATAGGCTCTATGAGGTTAATAAGTACGAAAAAAAGGAACACAACACAAAGCTCAAATTGAGGAAGAAGTATTTCGCCCCCTCAGGTCGGACCGTGGATCCAATTAATATTAATGAGTATGAAGTTCCAGACAAAGCAATCTATAATACATCGGTAGCACCAAAACAACTATTGCCAACAAGATAAAAGTTGTTGCATAAAACAAGTAACTAAAATCAGTTTAAGTACGTAAATCGTTATCTCGAACGCATTCTCAGGGAAGCTACAAAAGAAATTTATAATGGTCCAGCAGTAGGAGATATAGGTGTTTTACTGAAATAGTAAGTGCATGAAGCCACACCAGCATGAAGTCAGCAGCAATTGCCATGACCTAAGGGGCAATATGCACTAATATTATGCAGATAAGGTAAAAACATTAATAGTGACTTGGTATTTGTACTTCTACGTTTTTGAACAAAAAAATTCGGAAAAAATTATATAGCGCTAAAAATCTTGTTTACTCTTTTACCTTATGTCCCTCGTTGCATAACTTTAAGAACCTCCTTCACTAAAGCATCCTTTGAAGTTTGAATATATAATCTCCCAAACCTGGAACAAAATTATTTATTTCATGACATACATAGTAAACGGAAGGTTCTCTCCCTGTTTCAACAATTCTATTTCGCCAGTATCACCAAAATTACAAAGTTGAGGTCAAAGTTGAAATATAAATTCATATTCTAATATGCCATTATGAAGAAATTGATTTTGCATCACAGGAGGAAATGATTATACTTTCCACAATATACACGAAGAGATATGACACCAGCTGTTAACAGTTGATTTTCATTTTATAATTGTTCTCCACACCAGCAGCTCATTTAATCATATTACTTTTTTAAAGCAATAATATATTTTGCAAGTCTCTTCCTAATACAACAGTCAACAGCCAGTATTCAGAGTCATTACATTTATGATATACGATGTCATTACAAGGTATGACATCGGTTAACAGTTGATTTTCATTTTATAATTGTTCTCCACACCAGCAGTTCATTTAATCATATTACTTTTTTAAAGCAATATTATATTTTGCAAGTCTCTTCCTAAGACAACAGCCAACACCCCCAGTATTCAGAGTCATTACATTTATGATTATACCTTCCACAATATACATGAAGAGATATGACACCAGTTAACAATTGATTTTCATTTTATAATTGTTCTCCACATTAGCATAATCATATTAAATTTTTAAAGCCATATTATATTTTGCAAGTCTCTTCCTAATACAACAGCCAACACCCAGTGTTCAGAGTCATTACATTTATGATATACGATGTCATTACAAGGTATGTCATGGCTACATGGCAGCCAACTGTCAAGCATGAAAAGTCATAAATTAACTTCTATACTTCCTTACCAACTTGTGAAAAACCACATGCCCTAGTTTCATTCCATTTATCGCCTGTTTCAGATATGTTTTAGGTTGTTACACAGTAGTATGCTATTTTATACCTAAAAGTTATGACCATAAAATAATTCAAATAAAACTCATGATGGTTTAACAACATAATGCAAAAGCATTTTAGTGTCTTATATTCTTTATCTATGTGCATATTCCCCTAAATGTGTGCAAGACTGGGATGAATCCTTGGAAGTCAATTATCATTTTCTCAAAAGAAAGTTTATGGGACTATCCTGTTGTTTTTTTCGAAAATATATTAGATGGAAACTAAAAATTACATGAGACTAATGCACATGATTCTTTAACATACACATGATTTTAAATTTTATGGCATGGAGCACAGATGTCATTCTATTATTAAACGTAATTATTACAACTTTAATTTACGAAATTATTAGTAATAATCAAGAGATGGTAGCATGACCCTGGTAAATTATATTTTTACCCAAATAGGAAGGATTCATTTTTCTACACCACCCAAGCGAAAATGTACAAATATGATAATAATGAAGGGTGGATGAATTGCATGTATGTTGTTCTTAAGGTTCCAGTAGATTTCTTATGCTTTTGGAAGTTTGTTTGAGCAAACAAAGTCCCCACGCATGCAAAAAATACAAATGGTATTTGTACAAAATTATGATATAGTATGAAAGGAATAAAGTTTAAAAGAAACCTAAATGATAAAATAAAAAATAAAAACAATAATTGGTAGCTCCTTTTATTTGATGAAGCATATCAGGTCATATGAATTTGATGTGCTGCAATGAGCTATAATATATGACACGAATATGTTGTCAGATGCTTGAGATCTATAGTTTTGGATAAGAAACTAAATGACAAGATTATATATAAGTAAAAAAATGAAATTATGGATTGATTTACTACTGTTTAAACACTGTTTTATTTTTATAAGTTGACAACGACATCTTTGTTATGTTGGTTGCCTTTAAGTTCTTGCGATTCTTGTGCCTTATGTCCTTAAAATATAACTAATTTTCAAATGTAATATGCATCCAAGTTTTGTTTGTGTTAATAATAGTCTTAAGCTGAGCTCAAGAATCTATCTATTGCAAGTGATGATAAATTAGACAGGGACATCATTTGAAATCAATCGGCTATCTAATGTGGTTCATCTCCTTGCCTTTAGCATTAGTTGTCATGGATTAAATTATTTAAACTGGCATAGTTAATATCGGTGCATAAACTTCATCTATCACGTGGTTTTAAATATAATTTTCAGCTAATTTTCTTATCAAGAAATAGAAGTGAAATCTACTTCTCAAGCTGACAACGGAGTAGCATCAAATAATACTACTATGTTGTATTTGTGTTTTGTGACGACCCAGAATTCTTGGATATTTGAAATTGAAATATTTAATTGATTTTAAATATTTGAAAGTTAGTTTAACTTGAATTTCAAATATCACTATTTATTTGGATAATTAAATTTTGAATTAAACAATTGAAACTAGGAAAATTAAGGAATCTGAAATTTAAAGGCTTGTTAAAATATTTCAATGGCTTATAGAATTTATATTTATAATACTGGAGAAAATAGAAGTTTTAAAATATGAATTTGGGAATTTTTGTTCGGTTTTAAAAGTATATAGTTTAAATTGAATTTAAAAATAGCCTTCCGAAGCACAGTCTTGGAATTTGACGAAACCAGTTCCAATGGATCCGTAATAGTGTATTATTATTGAATTTTAGTTTTTATAGCATTCAGAGTTGCCGTGTGATCGTACGCTAGGTAAAATCGCTGAAATCTGTATCGAATTTTATACAAAATGACCAGGTCCAAAAATCTATCTTCTCCATACGATCGAATTAGGACTCAAAACCTTTCCCATTGTGTTCGGAATAGGGGTTTAATATTATAAACGCTTGGCGGCACGCCTCGATTGGAGATCGAGATTTTGAGTTGCGGAAATCGAGACGATTTGAATTTGAATTTAAATTTAAAATATATATTCACATGCAATGGCAAATTTGACACGTTTCACCCCTTAAAATACGTGTCCCATTTTTTCATTCTTTCTTTTGAAATGTGTTGTTTTCTTTCTTCCTGATAAAAATTATATGGCAGAAGCAGAAGAATTGAAATGGAACTCAACTAAAAAAAATATACGCATCAAAATTCAAAAAAAAAAGAAATGGCCGAAGCCTGGGAGAAATTGAAATCATCTCACTATAAAAAAACAACAACAACAAATCCTTGGCCGCCTCATTCAAATCAGTTCATTAGCAATTTTTTCTCGTCATCCTCGATCGTTCGTTCGAAAGTGGAAGGTACAAAATCAGATCGATTTCGTATAATTATCGTTCGGTCGAATTGGAGGGAAGGGGCATGGAGCTCGGCAAAGCATGAGAGGCGTAGGCAAGACGGTAGGCGAGGTTGTGACTGGGTGGCAAGCGGGGGTATGGGCACGGTGGCATGCGACGGCATCGGCGATCTCGTGGCGAGAGTCGCGTGCTATAGGGGGAGGCTCGAAGTTGATTTCGACAGTAAAGTTCGCGCTTGTGCAAAACTGAGCGGAGGGTTGATGCGGCGGCGACAACACATCGATGAGCGGAGAATGCGCGCGAAGAGATGGAGTCTGGGTGTTTTCGCATATGGTTCGACGAGGGTTTCGCGCTAATGGGTGTTTGATCGCGAAGGCATGGGTTAGGTGATTTTCTCGATTAGGTAATTCTTTTTTGTTATATAGACATGATGTTTTTTTCTAAATAAAATTTTTAGTAAGCAACCTGGAATTTTTGCAGTAAATTATATATGAGAATATTTACAGGAAATATATATAAATTTACAGTAAGGTATTTTGATTTTATTTTAATTTAAATAATTTATATTGGGATAGTATAGTTAAATAGAAAATTTAATTTTTTTTACAGTAAGGTTTAAGATTTCTATTTTAAATAGATAAACAGTAAACAAAAATTAATAATATATATATCGATAAGGTTTAGAAGATAGAAATTTTTATGATAATAAATTATGTGGTTCGTTCAAATATTAATAAAACATCTAATGTTATACAAGGTTTGGAATCGTGGAACCAAGTCGAGTTTGAAGTGGATGGCAAATCTTAGGTCAAATGTGGGTTGATCTCACTCATTTGAAATTTTATTTAAAATATAAAATAATTAAATTTAAATAATTGATTGCTTGCTTGAAATGTCTAGGTGTGATAGTATATATATAGTAGTATATATAATATATATTGGAGTGATTGACTTCCCGTATTATATAACGGATGAGACCCTATGCGCCGCATAATAGCGGATAAGATGATATAAACCCATATACCGCGATATTCCACCAAGAAGTGAAATTGATATTTTATATTGTGCTAACATCTGTGGATGCAGGGAAATAGGTTGGAGGGATCCAAATGGATTCCTCAAAATATTTAGATTTTTTTTAATATTCCGTGATTTGATTTGATAATCTGAGATAGACTATATTGGTAATTGAAATATTGGATGCTATGATTTGATTGAATATATTTGGGTATACCGAGTTATCAAAAATATATGGACTGGATTTTTGAACAGAAAATAAAAGAGAGAATTTTAAGTAAAATAATTACATAAAATTTGAATAAATTAAAGAATGAATTAGAAAAGAATAAAAGTTGATTTTTAAATTCTAATAAATAAATTCCGAGTATGGGAAAGGAGATTTTGAATAAAAGGGAAAAAATGAATTTTAAAACTTAAGTGATGTTATTTAAAGGAATAAAGAATTTAATTTAAAATTCAAGGTTTAAATTTATTGGAAAGGATAAAGAAGGAATTTGGAAAATTATGAATTTGGTATTTTCAGTTAAATAAGATTTTAAATTATAATTAAGAAGTAAAATCTGAAGTAAATGGGTTTTGAAATAAATTGTGTAAGTAAACGAATTTATTTTAAAATGGAATAAATTTGGAAATCGAATTGGAAATTGATAAAGTGTTTGAAACTGTGATTTAAAAGGAGTGAGACTATGGAATTTATAAACTGGGTTTATAAAGTGAAATAAGATATTATGGAATATTTGAAAGTATAAATTCACGATGGAAATTTATAAAGGAATGGGTAATTTATTTTAAAATAAATAGTGGATTATTTTTAAAAGATGTGGAAGAGAAGTGTATTTCCCTGTAAAGCCAAGTACGTTTTTCAAAGCAGATTTTTAGTATAAGTTAAAAGTTTTAAAGTTTGTTTAAAGGAATGTATTTAAGAAATTATTATTTAAGTTGTTTAAATTTTAAAAATAAACATTTATTTCAAATTAATTATAGTAGTAATTAATTGAAAGGTTTGACTAGTATTATGATTTTAAGGATAATTATTAATATTTATATTTTGCAAAATAGTTTTATTTTAAAGATAGTTTGGCTAAAGTTTTAATTGAAAACTTGTATAGAATTTTGTAACTCTTGTTTTAAAATTTAGTTTGGCTTAACTTTTATTTTAAAAATTATTGGTTTTATATTTTATAAAGTAGTTTTATTTTAAATATTTTTAAAGTATATATTTTTGTATAAAGTGTTATAAGTAGTTTAATTTTAATGTTTTAAGTATACTTTAGAATAAAGTGGTTTAAATTATTTTAAAATCTAAAATATTTGGACTTGGTGATTTTCAGTGGAAATAAATAATATTTGGAAAATTTATTCCATGAGAGAAAGATGGTTTGAAACTGTTTTCAAAGGGTTGAAGTATGGAAAATAACTTGCGAAGTTATTTTGAAATAAATAATTTGGAAAATTATTTGAAGTCTGATGGTTGTTTGTGAATGCTATTTGATAGTTAAATAACCGACTATCAATATTGGCCAATGCGTTGATCGTTTCGAAGTGACCGAGATCGAAATTTATTTTTCGAAAACCACTTCGTTCCGGTTTGAACGTTTCCATGAGGAAGACAAGAGCTTGGAGTCGAATATGAAGTAGTGAAGTGCAAGGGTTAGTCGCTACTAATTTTAAGGATGATTCCAAAATGGATGTAGTAGGGGTAGTGCCTTCGGTTTCGTTCGAACCCGGAACGGACTTGTATGGACGAATGCTTCGGAACATCGTCAGGAGAACGATGAGAATTCTAAGTGAATGTATGCTAAAAAGGTAACGCATAACCTCGAGCCTCATCAACCGGGAATGGTTAAGACATAGGAGGTGCACACAAGGCTAAGTGGCTAGCAACCAATTTAGGTAAGGTCATCCCTGTCTAGATGTCCTTCATTTCAGCTGTGTGGGTGGTTGCCGATCCCAACCGCAGAGTGAACTTATTCGGACTATCCAGTAAGGGATAACTTCGGTCTTGTGATGCAGGGGATCAGGGTGGATCCCCAGTACGGTGATCTAGACCACATACTGTGATGGGCGGTACCCTAGTTGCCCTGCCATCGATGGAAATCTATTCTCCCTCACGGTTTTGTTTGTACACCTATTAGCTGGAATTTAATAATGTAACAATTTCGGCTATTTGAATAAGTATTTGTATATAGACACTAGTATAATATTAGAGGATTTTATAAGAAATGTTTTAGTTATCGTAAGGTAAAAACCTGGCATGTTTATTTGTGGCGTGGTCTTACGAGATACCTTTGATTTCAAAGGATTTTGAAATCTTAATAATCCAATTGAGTGTGTTTCCTCACGCTGGTTTTCCAGACTGACTCGGGTGTTATTTAACTATAATGTTCAGGTTAGGCCGAGTACTATAGAATACAGATTCTAGATGGATTGGTGTGGAGCTCAGGAGACAAGCTGGATTACGAGGCGTATTTCCGTATATTCATATTTCTGTTGTCCAGTGTAAGCTGTATATTCAGTTTTGGAAGGACGAGATATTATAACTGTCCTGAATTGTGATGTTGATTGTATTGTACTCTGATGATGTAATATATAAAACAAATATAACTCTTTTGTTTTAAAGATTAGTCATTTATCTACTATATATTGTTCCGCTGCGTTTGTGAGATTCTGATATTGTTTCTATTTCTTCCTCTACCTCCTTCTTCCTTAACCCTAATGGTTCGGTTTTTCGGCATCCGACTGCTCGGCATTTGATACAGTGGACGTATTGATGTCGATTTTCGAGCGTCGAAAAATCAGGTCGTTACAGATTGATATCAGAGCTGAAGGTTAAGCGAGAATCTTGGCTCTGGTGGGGATTACTCATTGAAATAGAGTCCATAGTACTCTAGAATGAGTTTGAATGTATTAATAGGTATGAGCGTGTATTTGTTAGTGAATATAAAATTTTGTTTTTATATTGTGTTGACTTATCGGTTGAGTGTTTATCGATTTTGGTCGATATGTGGGACGCTATGTCATCGATAGGGGTTTCTAAACTCTTAAACAAGATAAACCGACACGGTATTGTTTTAAATAGGGTAAATGAAATAATTTTACCCAAATAATTTTTGTATACAAAGATATAATTTTTCCGTAAATTATTATAGTTATATATGATTGCTTGATTGTTAGGAATGATAATATTAAATTATTATCATTTTTGTGTAAAATCTGAATAAGAAATTGAAATCATAACTAAAAGCTAAGAAATAAATTCATATACAAATGAGATTTGTAAATGTAAACCATAAATGTGATTTATAATTTGAAATAGAATTTCAGGGAAATATATGAAAATAAATTGAAGGGATTTGAAATTTGAAAATTTGGGAAATTTAAATTCCTTTGAATTTGAAAATGGTTTTCAAAGGTTTGGAAAAATAATAGTAATATTATTTTGGAATTATATTTGAATTGGATTTGAAATCTGGTGAGATTTGGAATTTAAAAATATTTTGGGGAATGTTTTAAAGAGGTAAATGCATTGAACTCTTTTCGGTCGCTGGAAAATAACTTCGGCGATGACTGCAGCATCATTGATGTTCATTTCGAGTTTCCAAGAGAGGAATTACTACCCGATTTATTTAAATTGGAGTAGTTTGCGAAACTGGGTTGGTTTTAAAATTCAGGAATAATTGGATAAGCAATTGAATTATGGATTTCAAAAATGATTTTTGAAATGTTCAAGATTTGGTTTGGTAAAACCGTTTTAAATTTAAAATACAAAGGAATATTGGATATACTAAGGGATTTTGGGATACGCTTGATTTCAAAAATAATTTTGAAATATTTAAGTAGTCACTTAAACTTTGAAAGTTTAATTAAATAATAAATGGGTTTGATACTTATAAAAATTTGAATTTTTTTTATTCAGAATGAAATTTAACTTAAGGAAAAGTTAAATTAAAATAAGTACGAAAACAAAATAAGCTAGTGACGTAAACCAAATAGTGAAGGAAAAAAAGATTACTAAATGAAATGTAATTAAATTTGGAAAAATTATGGAAGTTTAAAATTTTGAATTAAATCAGAATGTAATTAAATATAGTTAAGTAAAAGTGAATTTAAAGAAAGTCTAAGGAAACTAAGAGACATAGTTACTTAAATTAAATTGTGGATAGACAAACGAATTTGCATTTGTAAGTAAATAGGATTTAAACTAAAAATTGGGAATTAATTTGAATTGCGTGTAATGGAAGATAGTCAAGATTTGAAAAAATAAAATAAAGGACTAAAATAAAATTAGTGAGTAAACTAATTGATTCAAGTGGGTAAGCAAATGAATTGGAATTGTATGTTGGATGATATTTAATTTAAAACGTGTAAAATAAAGTAAAGTTATAGAATTAATTCAAAGTGAACCAAATAATAAAATTTTGGTAATAATAAAATTTTGTTTGAGATTTCGAATAAATTAGTAAGCGGAACTGATCTAAAATAGTGATATGAACTAGTTGTGAATGGAAGATAGTTGATAAAATTCAATATTTAGAGTTTGAAGATGAATTTGATTCAAGTAGAATTGAAATGAAATTCTGGATGGAAGTTGGGAAAGAATATTTGGAATTAATTAGTAAAGTAAAGTAAATTGAATTTATATGGAATTGGAATGCAAATTGATTAAGTATAGATAAAAACTAAGTGGTAAAGTGAAAGTAATAATATAAGAATACTTAAAATGCTTATATTAAACTTAAGAAAAGTTAAGGGTGAAAGTTCTTAAGTAAATTTGGTATTGAAAATATACTAAGTTAATAATTGGATGAAAATAGAACTGGAAGTTGTGAAATGGGAAATTGTAAATAAATGGATAGAAATCAAAATGAACGTGAACAAAAGGATAATGGATAAAGCTAATAATCAATTGAGATTAATACGTAGGATGTACGTGTATTATTTTATTCGCATAACGATTCGATCCAGATTCGAGCACAGAATTTCGAGATAGTTATATTGATCCAAGTTGGGATTTTTCACTCGATTTTTGAAGGCGAACTCTAGATATGGATTTTTGATTGATTCTGAAAATTCTCTTTCATAGCTTGTAGCTATGCGAGGAGAATGACGGTTTCTGATCAAGGAACTAGATCTGAGTCCGCACTAGGAAGTCGGATGGACGGTACTAGTTCGAAAGTGAAATTGTGTGATCGAGTGAGCGATCAGAGTTGGTATTGTACATATAATATATGTGCATGTACATCTTTAGTAAATCAAATATTGAAACTTTTGTAGAGAAAAGTGTAAAATGATTTTGAATGTTGTAATTATATATTATTGCTAAGTAGGATGTACAGGTATCTAAAGTCAAGGGATATATGGATGTTTTAATTTTCGAAGATAAATTTGAATTGTCCAATAAAGAGGCATGTGTTTAAATTTCTGTATGAAATTTGATGATTATTTGGTCTAGCCGCTTGGCGTTTTTGTTTTCTTTTGAATTCTGGGGGCTCGTATATGCATTTTGAATCCTGTCTAAATATGATCCTCAATGCTAGAATCATAAGCAGTGACCACATTAACCTCTCCACCTTGCTGTAGACTAGGTCTTTCAACCGTCACTCGTTTTCCATTGTCGACTACAGAACCAACCAAGCTATAAATGTTTCCTTCTTTCAGTACTCCTCTCATCCTTACATGACCACCTTTCTTCACTCTCAAAACTCCACCTTAAGTCTCATAAGTGCAACCACGGCGATCCAACTGACCGAGAGAAATAATATTATGCAAACAAGTGGGTACATGTATCACTCCAGAGACTTCTCTAACCACACCATCATGCCTACGAAATCGGATAGATCCAATACCATAAATCAATAGCTCTTCTCCATTAGCTGTCCTAATCATGCATATACTCTTCTCATAAGAAGAGAAAAAAATTCACATCTCTACAAATGTGAATACTGTCTCCCAAATCCATCTTCCAAGGCTTATTTTCACTAAAGAGGACATCACAAGAAGCATCACTATTGGTATCTTCAACAAAACTTGTATGTGCATCACTACTAGTATCACCATGCGTAGACTTTTTCTAATCTCTTTTATAAGCATAATACTTACTGCATATGTGGTCTTTCCTATTACAATAATGACAAGTGATAATATCTTTAATATTAGCGTCCTTCTTCATTCAAATTGTGTCTTTCTTCGAGTCTCTTGCCACCATAGCCTCACTTTGAATTGAGTTCATACCTGACCCTTTTAAGCTTTTCATTCAAAAGACTACTTCGAACAGTTTCCAGAGAGACAGTTCCATTAGCATTGGAATTACTCGGCGAAACAACCAAAGTTTTCGAACTTTCTGAAAGCAAACTCACTAAAACAAAAGCTTGTAACTCATCAACAAAATTGACATTCATATTTGCCAATTGATTTATTACATCTTAAAATTCATTCAAATGCTCTGCAACATACATCTCTTCATTTAATCTTAGTTGTACCAACTTTCGAACCAGAAAAGCCTTACTAGTAGCACTCTTTGACTTATATAAAGATACCAACTTGTTCCACAAAGCCTTCGCAGATTCACAACTAGCCACATGATGGAAAACTGAATCATCAAGATACTGACAAATCAAAGCAACCGCCTTCTTATCCATCTTCTTCCATTTTCCCCCATCTACATCAGAGGGGTTCTTTCCATCTCCATCAATCGAATCATGAAGATCATTAAGGTACAGAACATGCTCCATCCTATCTTTCAAATCACAACACCAGAATTGTCATTTGTAACGGTTAATTATAACCGTTGGTAATCAAATTCCCAACGGTTATAACCGTTGGTAGCAAGTACGTTATAGTTTTTTTTACATACTTTGTAACGGTTATAACTGTTCGGAAGTATTTCTTTTCCAACGGTTATAACCGTTGGGAATTTTTGTATTTTCAACGGTTATAACCGTTGGGAGTAATTTTTTCTTTTCCAACGGTTATAACCGTTGGGAATTATTTCTTTTCCAACGGTTATAACCTTTGGGGATTACGGTTATAACATACGACTACTTTCATATTCCTAACGGGTATAACCGTTGAGATTTTTTAGTTTTCAACGGTTATAACCGTTGGGAATTTATTAATTTCCAACGGTTATAACCGTTGGAAATTCCTCGCACACATGGTAAATAGCAAAATTACCAACACTTATAAATGTTGTAAATTTGGTATAGTTGAACCATTTCTTATTCAGCATCTAATAATATTTCATTCAATTATATCTATACGAATTTATAACAATAGAAAACATGAAACTAAATTTTAAAACTAATATATCATCAAATTGTAAAAGAACATCAAACATACGAAATAGTACATATCAAATTCAACAATCATTGTGACAACATCAAATTTCACTAATATAACATATCTAGAAGCTTACAAACAACTTCAAAATTTCATTGAGACTATTATTTTTGTTCTTTTGGAGACCAACATACTTAAATTATAACTCTAAAAGGCATGCATAAACTCAGATTATAAGAATATTCACTTTAACACAAAAAGAGCGTAAGCGTATCTGATTAAACATTGGTTTAGGGGCATGGACAGATTGGTCTTCCACATGCCTTCTTGAATGATGGCACCTTGGTTCATGTTTCGTTCCTCCATTTCTGCTCTGCAAATGCATTCCCCAAACACCTTCATTTCTTCCTTTTTTTTTTCTACAGCATATAGATTCAATTCATCAGTTATGATTTTTATCACAATACTATGCACGTTCAACATTTAACAACATCTTGGAAGATAATTATACCTGGTATATTACAAAGAGAATACTATTCAAGCAAACGAGCTTTTTTAAGTATCAGTGCTTTACTACTTAACCATTGATTTTATATTATCCCACATTTCATCTTGAAATCTAGTTAGTTACCACTATTCGCCAAACCAACTATAATTTTGTAGTTGCACCATGTAATCTCTACATCCAAAGGGAAAGTGAGGGGAAAAAAAAAACTTTTTGGGAACATAATCGTGCAAGATCACTGTCATTTTGAGTAAAAAAAAACTGCAACAATATGAACTTTAAGGGAAAAATATTAAATCAAAATTTTAGTTAACATCATGTGAATAAAGATTGATCATGTGAATAATGATTGTATAAATCACACACTTAGATAACAAGGAAAATGACCGAACTTTCAAAAAATACAAACCACAACAGCAAAGGTTTGCAAAACTTCAAACGGCAGTGTAGTAGCCTAAAAATAATATTGCAAAATATTACAGTTTTTTTTTTAACCCTAGAACCAATTAAGTAAATTGGAGGTGCCCCACCCGAACCCACAGAACACACACTTGGCTAGTGAAAGGGGTACTTATACCAACACTAAAATGGCTTTCATTTTCAAAACAACTTGTCAAATAGCTTTAACCGACTCATATAAAATTTATGTGTATAAATTTTGCTTGCAAAGGAACTAATATAAAGGATAAGCCATGTTATTTTACTAACACATTAGTTGTCCCTAAGAGTAGTACATATCAATTACATATTTGAAATTCTGTACATACGCCAGTACGCCGTCGTTATTAAAGTCTTACCGGTATATAAGGTTATGAATCACTGAAGCCTGCATATATTCTAAAATCTAACTTGTACAAAAGTGGAATATATTTAAATATTTATATGTAGGGTACTGCAATTGCTTGGATATTTATGTATCTAAAGATATATATTTAAAACAATATTCCTGTTTGAAATAGAAATCCCAAAATTTATGCATTCAAAGTCACTTACGTATGCATCAGAATTATAATACATAGTTTTGGAACCGCTTATGGCACTTTCTGTTAAAAATGTTGATTTTAGTTTTATTGTGTATGTTCTTGTCTAGATGTAGTGCAAGTAAATATAAGGAGGCCTCAAGCTGGCTTCAAAGAGTTAAAATCTTAACAGGTTATACTGTGTAAATTGGCCATAGTTCTTTTAATCGGAACTTTTTGCTGTTTAAAATATTTATGTTGGATTGATCCAGCATAACCAATTGCAATAGCGTAAATATATGTTCTATATTGGTGTTACTAGCATATTTACGAATTACAGCAGCCTAATTTGCTTGTTCTTTAATTCTTACTCTGACAGAATCATAATTGCACCAATATTATAAACTACCAAAAACTTATTATATTCATATTTTCTGCAGAGAAAGAATTTGACAAACAGCAAATTTGAAGGTTAGTTCTTTAATAGCTTGTAATTATATTATCTGTGTTTGGACATCTATGTATACGTTTGTGTATGGACAGCCTGAAATTCCATAGCAAAGATGTGAAACTTATTTGGCATCAGAGAACAATGAAAAATTGATAAATATTTAGTCAGTTAATCTTTATCAAGCTAATCTGTTAATTTATCACTTGTTTGAAATCCTAACTAAACTTAGTAGGAAGAAATTTGAGACTCAAAAGCAATAAAGATTTAGGACTTTAGCTGGCTTGTTTTTGTTTGCAAAGATTAAGTTCATCTAAACTATTTTTTTTGCTTTTCTTTAATATAAAACAATATAGTTATCTTTATTTTACTGGTAATTTCGCCAGTTTGTCAGCCGAGGTAATTCTGTAACAGCATGATGTGACCGAGATAGAGATTAATGCAAGTGTACAGATAACAAATTCCACAAAAGTCAACCCATGAACATACACACAAGCAGTAAGTAAGCTACCAGATCCAATCTCTTTGATTCCCCTTCCCTTTTCCAGGAACTTTCCATAATAACTTAGGCTAATTCATATGCTATAACCAGGCCCGGCCCAGGGGTAAGCCCACCAAGCCCATGAGCTGGGGCAACCCCCGGCCAAGGGCAAAGTAAAAAAACATTATTATGTATATAAATCGTAAATATAGAGAATACTTCTATAAATACACAATTGCAGTTGCATCCTAGTAGTTCATTTATCTTTCTGTTCGAAAGACAGTGTTCAAATCTGGCTAAAGGGGCAACATTTTGATTTTATTTTTTTAGCAGTTGCATCCAAATAAAAATGGGCTAGGGTATCATATTGCATGGGCCGGCTCTGGTTATAACCAAAATAAAAAAGTGTATAGATTAACAAACTGTTTTGCTCTTAGTTTTTAAATATTGCCTTGTTTAAAATTTGCAGTGATGACGTTCAAGCTTTGTTTTGTTTAATATTTTGTTTTCATTTTATCAATAGGAAGATCTTTACGAGGAAATGACATCTTGGAAGGTTTATCGCAAGACTCACAAAGTCGACTCGAACAATTATGGATCGACCACCATTAAATGGATTGAGGATGCCGCGAAACAGTTTGCAGCAAGTCATTTAGAAAACTTGATTTAAATAATATAGGCTCTATGAGGTTAATAAGTACGAAAAAAAGGAACACAACACAAAGCTCAAATTGAGGAAGAAGTATTTCGCCCCCTCAGGTCGGACCGTGGATCCAATTATGGGAATATTAATGAGTATGAAGTTCCAGACAAAGCAATCTATAATACATCGGTAGCACCAAAACAACTATTACCAACAAGATAAAAGTTGTTGCATAAAACAAGTAACTAAAATCAGTTTAAGTACGTAAATCGTTACCTAGAACGCATTCTCAAAGAAGCTACAAAAGAAATTTATAATGGTCCAGCAGTAAGAGATATAGGGGCTTTTACTGAAATAGTAAGTGTAGGAAGCCACACCAGCATGAAGTCAGCAACAATTGCGACGACCTAAGGGGCAACATGCACTAATATTATGTAGATAAGGTAAAAACATTAATAGTGACTTGGTATTTGTACTTCTATGTTTTGAAAAAAAAAATCGAAAAAAATTATATAGTGCTAAAAATCTTGTTTACTCTTTTACCTTATGTCCCTCGTTGCATAACTTTAAGAACCTCCTTTACTAAAGCATCCTTTGAAGTTTGAATATATAATCTTCCAAACCTAGAACAAAATTATCTATTTCATGACATATATAGTAAATGGAAGGTTCTCTCCCTGTTTCAACAATTCTATTTCGCCAGTATCACCAAAATTACAAAGTTGAGGTCAAAGTTGATATATAAATTCATATTCTAATATGCCATTATGAAGAAATTGATTTTGCATCACAGGAGGAAATGATTATACTTTCCACAATATACACGAAGAGATATGACACCAGATGTTATCAGTTGATTTTCATTTTATAATTGTTCTCCACACCAGCAGCTCATTTAATCATATTACTTTTTTAAAGCCATATTATATTTTGCAAGTCTCTTTGATGAAGCACTCACCTCCTCAGGTCGCGGCCGACCTACCCTAGGTCGTGAACGACCTAACGCGATATGCCGAAGCCCTAGATCGCGCCTCCTCATCGTATGTCGCGAGCGAGCTAGCGCCCCCTTTCATATGTCGCGAGCGAGCTATTGCGGCCGACCTACCCTAGGTCGTGAACGGCCTAACGCGATTTGCCGAAACCCTAGATCGCACCTCCTCCTCGTATGTCGCGAGCGAGCTAACGTCTCTTCCATATGTCGCGAACGACTTCCAGATAGGTCGCAAAGCCTTCCAGTTAGGTCGCGGCCGTACTTAGCTTAGCTCGTGGAAGAGTATTAAGTCGCGAACGAAGCTTGCGTCGCCAAACGCTGTTAGGTCGTGAACGACCTCATTTCAAGTCGCGTGACAAGTTTAAGTCGCGTACTATCTTGTTTAGGTCGTTATTTTTTAAGTCATTGTGTTGTAATTTGTATATTGTTAAGTCGATTGGTCAGTGTTGAGTTGTAACGCCTATAAATAGGCAAGGTGTGTCATTCGTAAAGGGTTGTTGAATTTTGAATAAAATTTGGTTTGTGCTTTGTGCCTCCATTTAAATTGGTAGTTGAGTGTTATCTCCTATCTCCACTTTCGGATATTCGAGTGCGCTCAAATCAACGATTGTTGAAGACAATTCATGAAATCAAGTGCGCTTGATCAACGTTCGAAGAATTGAAGATCTTCTCTCACGGTATCGTGCGCGATCAACGTGTCGAAGATTGCTAAAGTCCGGTATCTTCGTGATCAAGGGATTTGAGCCTTACGGTATTCTTAAGTTCATCGATTTATCAACGATTCACCGATTATTTCCGCCAATCGTGTGAGATCCTGGACGAATTCGATTTACATCGTCGAATTCGCTTCTCACGCTGCGTCAGTTTGGTATCAGAGCTAATCGCAAGGAGTTTGCGTCATTTTAAGTTTGGAGATCGGATTTGCAATTGTTGAGAAGTTTGGTGTTCATCGTGTTCATCGTGAAGTTGCAACAAGTTTGGAGCTTTCGATCCATATCATTGTGGATCAAATTCCGGAAAGTGTTTGAAGTTGAGCCGTGCATCACTTTGAAGTGTTCAAGGCCGAGAGCCAAGTGTTGGAGTAAGCCGTGACTTGTTCGTTTAAGTTTGAGTTGAAGTTTTTGAAGATTGTTTGATTTGTTGAAGTTCAATCATGCCGCCAAGACGAGCTCAACGTCATCGCAATATTAATGCTTTGTATGGAAGAGAAGAGGCCGATGAAATGGAGCAACGAATCAACGAGAGTTTCACTGAGAAGTTGAATGAAAGAATTGGTCGATTAGAGAGAATAATGCTTGAAATGAATCAAAGTAAAAGAAGGGTTTCACTAGAATCGAGTCATGGGGGAAACAGAGTTTCACCACAGTCAGATCGGGAGAGAAGGGAAGTTCATGATCGTAGGAGTGTTGACAATCGTGATAGAAATGAAGATCGAAGAAGTGGTGGTGGAAGAGAGGTTGGTGGTCGTGATCGACATCGATATACTTCAGACTTTGATGAGGAGTTTGATGGTGGTAGTGTTCATAGTCGAAATCGAAGCCAAGGAAGAAATCATTCAGAGTATGATCACAAATGGGAGTCCGGAATGAAAATTGAAATTCCAGAATTTAAGGGTGGTATGCAGGCTGAAGGATTTCTATATTGGTTATCTAATGTTGAAGAGATCTTTGATTTCAAGGAGGTTCCAGAAGATCGTAGAGTGAAGTCGATTGCGACTCATTTAAGAGGGAGAGTCATGGCGTGGTGGCAGCAGACAAAACTTACACGAGAAAGGATGGGAAAGTCAAAGATTGTTTCATGGGAGAAGATGAAGAAGTTAATGAAAGCTACTTTCTTGTCGTATAATTATCAATCTCTTATGTATCAACGCTTACAAAATCTAAGGCAAGGAACAAAGACTGTTAATGATTATGCTGATGAGTTTTATCAACTGATTGCTCGAAATGACATCATGGAGACGGAAGAACAGTTGACCGCTAGGTTTGTTGGAGGGTTGAGAATGCAGATTCAAGATATGGTAAATATGTTTGATCCGAGATATGTTGCAGAAGCACACCAGAAGGTGTTAGCTTGGGAGAAGCAAGGCAGAAGAGGAGGTGGTGTGTTTACAAATTCCAACAATCAAGTGAAGGGTGCCAGTGGGAGTTCCAATGTTTCTAAAGTTGTCGGTAAACCAGTTGTGAATGAGGCTGCGAAGGCAAAGGTCAACAACAGTTTCAAATGTATAATTGCCAAGAAGTGGGTCATAAAAGTAACGAATGTCCAAAACCAAAGAAGAGAAAGATGATTACTGAAGTTGAAGGTGAGGATGTTGGTGAAGATGATCCTAGTCCAGTGGAGGAAGATGAACAGGATATCGCGTCCGGAGACGAAGGATGTAATCTAATGATGAGGATGTCTTGTTTAACACTGAAGCAAGAGGATGAGGCTAGTTGGTTGAGGAGTAACATCTTTCAGTCGACATGTACTATATTGGGAAAAGTTTGTAAATTTGTGATTGACGCAGGAAGTTGTGACAATATTATTTCTACTGAAGCTGTGAGAAAGTTGAAGTTGAAAACGGAGAAACATCCTAATCCTTACAAGTTAGCGTGGCTAAGAAAAGGAGGAGAGGTGAAGGTGGACAGGCGAGTTCGAGTTCCATTTTCTATTGGGAAGAAATATAAAGACGAGATCTGGTGTGATGTAGTCGAGATGGATGTTTGTCATTTGCTTTTGGGAAGACCGTGGAACTATGATCGAGCAGTGCAGCATGACGGTCGAACCAATAGCTACAGTTTTATGTTTGAAGGCGTTAAGATTATTTTAGTTCCAAAGAAGAGACAGCAGGGAGAGAGCAAGTCAGAAGAGATTGAGGAGCTTAAAACTTTGTTGACTTTGAAGGAATTTGTTGAAGAAGTAGAGGAGAGTCCAGAGGTGTTTTTGTTGATTGGATATGAAGCTACTGAATCCGTTGAAGTTCCAGAGAAAGTAAAACCGATATTAGAAGAATTCAGTGATGTGTTTCCAGAAGAGTTACCAAAGGAGCTACCGCCTTTGAGGGATATTCAACATCAGATTGATCTTGTGCCAGGGTCAATTTTACCTCACAGGCCACATTACAGGATGAGTCCTAAAGAGCATAAACAACTAAGAAGTCAGGTGGAGGAGTTGTTAGAACAAGGGCGTGTTCAGAAGAGTTTGAGTTCATGTGCTGTGCCAGCCTCATTGGTACCGAAGAAGGATGGGACGTGGAGGATGTGTACGGACAGTCGGGCTTTAAATAAGATCACTGTGAGATACAGGTTTCCTATGCAAAGATTTGACGATTTGATTGATCAATTGAGTGGAGCAGTTGTGTTTTCCAAGATTGACTAGAAGAGTGGATACCATCAAATTCGTATTAGACCGGATGATGAGTGGAAGACTGCTTTTAAAACCAGGGAGGGTTTATATGAATGGTTGGTTATGCCGTTTGGCTTGTCAAACGCTCCTAGTACTTTTATGAGAGTGATGAACCAGATTTTCAGACAATTTGTTGGAAAGTTCGTGGTTGTTTACTTTGATGATATTTTAATCTATAGTGGGAGTATGGAAGAGCACATCCAGCATCTGCGAGAAGTACTGTTGATTCTACGACAAGAGCATTTCTATGCAGCAGCAAAGAAGTGCGTATTTATGATGGACAATGTTTTGTTTTTGGGGTATGTTCTGTCGAAGGAAGGTATTCAAGTGGACGAGAATAAAGTAGAAGCTGTCAGAAGTTGGCCACAACCGAAGACAATTACTGAAGTGCGAAGTTTTCATGGGTTGGTGTCTTTTTATCGAAGATTCATTCCACACTTTAGCAGTGTGATGGCACCTGTAACTGATTGCATGAAAGTAAAGAAGTTTGCATGGTCAGAGGAAGCAGGGGTTGCTTTTGAAAAGATCAAATCACTATTGACGACAGCACCAATTCTGGTACTGCCGAATTTTCAGTTGTTGTTTGAGCTACATACTGATGCTTCGAAGGTTGGAATTGGTGGAGTTTTGAGTCAGAATGGAAGACCAGTTGCTTATTTCAGTGAAAAATTATCTGGAGCCAAGATGAGATATAGTACATATGATGTAGAGTTTTACGCGATTGTTCAATATGTGAAGCACTGGCGACATTACTTGTTTCAGAAGGAGTTTGTTCTTTACACTGATCATGAGGCGTTGAAACATCTACAAGGGCAGGACAAGATTTCAGCGAGACATTCTTCGTGGATAGCATATCTACAACAATTTACTTTCGTTGTGAAACACAAATCAGGGGTGACAAATCATGTAACGGATGCTTTGAGCAGGAGGGATCACTTGTTGACAACGTTGAAGGTTGAAATGACAGGATTCGAATTATTGCCAGAGTTATTTGAGGAGGATCCTTACTTTGCAAAGTTTGTTGAGAAAGTTAAGAATGGGAGTACTGATGAATTTGTGTTGGTGGAGGGATTCTTGTTCAAAGGGAATCGATTATGCATACGAGACTGTAGCTTGAGAATAAAGATTGTTAAAGAGTTACATGAAGAAGGTCAAGTAGGCAGAAATCGTACATTGCAGTTGATTTCTCAATCTTATTTTGGCCGTCAATGAGAAAAGAGGTAGAGAGATTTGTGGAGAGATGTCATATCTGTCAGGTTTCGTAGGGAACAGCTACGAATGCGGGATTGTATATGCCGTTACCTGTGCCTACCAGACCATGGGTTGATATCAGCATGGATTTCGTTTTGGGCTTGCCTGGAACTCAAAGTGGGAATGATTCTATATTGTTGTGGTGGATTGGTTTTCGAAGATGTCACATTTTATGGCCTGTAAGAAGACAGCGGATGCAGTTCGAGTGGCTCAATTATTCTTTACAGAGGTGTATCGATTGCATGGTTTACCAGACTCTATCGTTTCTGATCGAGATACTAGATTTTTAAGCCATTTTTGGTTGAGTTTATGGAAGATGGTTGGAACAAAGCTGAATTTTAGTAGCGCTTACCATCCGCAAACTGGTGGGCAAACAGAGGTGGTTAACCGATCGTTGGGAAATTTACTGAGATGTCTTGTGAAAGACAATTTGAAAAGCTGGGATATGAAGTTATGTCAAGCGGAGTTTGCACATAATCATGGAGTCAATCAAAGTACCGGATTCAGTCCGTTTCAAGTTGTATATTCAGCCATTCCAAAGGGACCGTTGGATTTGACAACAGTGTCGTATCAGAAGGAAATTGTTAAACGGGCTAGTGATTTGGTGAATGAGTTACAGGAATGCCACAAAATTGTACAGGAACGATTGTTTAAGAAAAATGAGAAGTATAAACAAATGGCGGATAAGAAACGAAGAAGTGTTGTTTTCAACGAGGGTGATTTTGTATAAGCCGTTTTGACGAAAGATCGTTTTCCGGTTGGAACTTACAACAAGTTGAAAGCTCGGAGGATTGGGCCAGTGGAAATCTTGAAGAAGATAAATGATAATGCCTACCGGTTAAGGTTGCCGGAAGAGGTTCATACTTCTGATGTTTTCAATGTTAAACATTTGATTCCGTATTATGGAGAGAAACTTGTCGAAGGTGATAAGGGTGTGAATTCGAGGACGAATTCCTTCCAACAAGGGGAGGATGATGAAGCACTCACCTCCTTAGGTCGCGGCCGACTTACCCTAGGTCGTGAACGACCTAACGCGATTTGCCGAAGCCCTAGATCGCGCCTCCTCATCGTATGTCGTGAGCGAGCTAGCACCCCCTTTCATATGTCGCGAGCGAGCTATTGCGGCCGACCTACCCTAGGTCGTGAACGGCCTAACGCGATTTGCCGAAACCCTAGATCGCACCTCCTCCTCGTACGTCGCGAGCGAGCTAACGTCTCTTCCATATGTCGCGAACGACTTCCAAATATCGCAAAGCCTTCCAGTTAGGTCGCGTGAGAATTTTTCTAGGTCGCGGCCGTACTTAGCTTAGCTCATGGAAGAGTATTAAGTCGCGAACAAAGCTTGCATCGCCAAACGCTGTTAGGTCGTGAACGACCTCATTTTAAGTCGCGTGACAAGTTTAAGTCGCGTACTGTCTTGTTTAGGTCGTTATTTTTTAAGTCATTGTGTTGTAATTTATATTGTTAAGTCGATTGGTCAGTGTTGAGTTGTAACGCCTGTAAATAGGCAAGGTGTGTCATTTGTAAAGGGTTGTTGAATTTTGAATAAAATTTGGTTTATGCTTTGTGCCTCCATTTAAATTGGTAGTTGAGTGTTATCTCCTATCTCCACTTTCGGATATTCGAGTGCGCTCGATTCAATGATTGTTGAAGCCAATTCACGGAATCAAGTGCGCTTGATCAACGTTCGAAAAATTGAAGATCTTCTCTCACGGTATCGTGCACGATCAACGTGTCGAAGATTGCTAAAGTCCGGTATCTTCGTGATCAACGGATTTTGGCCTTACGGTATTCTTAAGTTCATCGATTTATGAACGATTCACCGATTATTTCCGCTAATCGTGTGAGATCCTGGACGAATTCGATTTACATCGTCGAATTCGCTTCCCACGCTGAGTCACTCTTCCTAATACAACAGCCAACACCTAGTATTCAGAGTCATTACATTTATGATTACACCTTCCACAATATACATGAAGAGATATGACGCCAGTTAATAGTTGATTTTCATTTTATAATTGTTCTCCACACCAGCAGATCATTTAATCATATTACCTTTTTAATGCCATATTATATTTTGCAAGTCTCTTCCTAATACAGCAGCCAACACTCAGTATTCAGAGTCATTACATTTATGATATACGATGTCATTACAAGGTATGTCATGGCTACATGGCAGCCAACTGTTGACCATGAAAAGTCATAAAATTAACTTCTATACTTCCTTACCAACTTGTGAAACACCACATTCCCTAGTTTCATTCCATTTATCGCCTGTTTCAGATATGTTTTAGGTTGTTACACAGTAGTCTGCTATTTTATACCTAAAAGTTATGACCATAAAATTATTCAAATAAAACTCACGATGGTTTAACAACATAATGCAAAAGCATTTTAGTGTCTTATATTCTTTATCTATGTGCATGTTCCCCTAAAATGTGTTCAAGACTGGGATGAATCCTTGGAAATCAATTATCATTTTTTCCAAAAAAAAGTTTATGGGACTATCCTGTTGTTTTTTTCGAAAATACATTAGATGGAAACTAAAAATTACATGAGACCAATGCACATGATTCTTTAACATATACATGATTTTACATTTTATGGCATGGAGCACAGATGTCATTCTATTATTAAACGTAATTATTACAACTTTAATTTACGAAATTATTGGTAATAATCAAGAGATGGTAGCATCACCCTGGTAAATTATATTTTCACCCAAATAGGAAGGATTCATTTTTCTGCACCGCCCAAGCGAAAATGTACAAATATGATAATAATGAAGGGTGGATGAATTGCATGTATGTTGTTCTTAAGCTTCCAGTAGATTTCTTATCCTTTTGGAAGTTTGTTTGAGCAAACAAAGTCCCCACGCATGGAAAAAATATAAATGGTATTTGTATAAAATTATGATACAGTATGAAAGGAATAAAGTGTAAATGAAACCTGAATGATAAAATAAAAAGTAAAAACAATAATTTGCATCTCCTTTCGTTTGATGAAGCATATCAGGACATACGAATTTGATGTGCTGCAATGAGCTATACATATGACACGAATATGTTGTCAGATGCTTGAGATATATAGTTTTGGATAAGAAGCTAAATGACAAGATTATATATAAATAAAATGATGAAATTATGGATTGATTTACTACTGTTTAAACACCGTTTTATTTTTATAAGTTGACAATGTCATCTTTGTTATGTTGGTTGCCTTTAAATTCTTGCGATTCTTGTGCCTTATGTCCTTAAAATATAACTAATTTTCAAATGTAATATGCATCCAAGTTTTGTTTGTGTTAATAACAGTCTTAAGCTGAGCTCAAGAATCTATCTATTGCAAGTGATGATAAATTAGACAGGGACATCATCTGAAATCAATCGGCTATCTAATGTGGTTTATCTCCTTTCCTTTAGCATTAGTTATCATGGATTAAATTATTTAAACTGGCATAGTTAATATCAGTGCATAAACTTCATCTATCAAGTGGTTTTAAATATAATTTTTAGCTGATTTTCTTATCAAGAAATAGAAGTGAAATCTACTTCTCAAATTGACAACGGAGTAGCACTAAATAATACTATTATTGTTGTATTAGTGTTTTGTGACGACCCCAAATTTCTAGATATTTGAAATTGAAATATTTAATTGATTTTAAATATTTAAAAGTTAGTTTAAGTTGAATTTCAAATATCACTATTTATTTGGATAATTAAATTTTGAATTAAACAACTGAAACTGGGTAAATTAAGGAATCTGAAATTTAAAGGCTTGTTAAATATTTCAATGGCTAATAGAATTTATATTTATAATACTGGAGATAATAGAAGTTTTAAAATATGAATTTGGGAATTTTTGTTCAGTTTTAAAAATATATAGTTTAAATTGAATTTAAAAATAGCCTTCCGAGGCATAGTCTCGGAATTTGATGAAACCAGTTCCATTGAATCTGTAATAGTGTATTATTATCGGATTTCAATTTTTGTAGCATTCGGAGTTGTCATGTAATCGTACGCTAGGTAAGCTCGCTGAAATCTATATCGGAGTTGTCAGAATCCTTGTGCCATTTACTTTTTATGGGCTTCTCTGCCAGATCCTGCTGGAATTACTTCAGCAACCTTATTGGTATCCGAGGAATTATCAGATCTCCTTCAGATTTACAGAGAACCTGGTGGCACGGTATTTCTGGTAAATCTCTTCGCTCGATAATTTTCGCTTGATTCCTTGCCTGATCTGTTGGCACCTGTGGTGCGCGCGGAACAAGGCAATTTTTGAGGACTCTCCAATGGATCCATATTCCATTATTCGTCGGGTTAGAAATGATGTCTTCTTGGCTTTTCATGGCAGACCTTTTAAGGGTTCCGTCAGCTCTCGTTCTAGTCGTCTTGTGGATCTTTTATCTATATCCTGTGTTCATACACCCTCTAGAGTTGGAATTGGCTGACTTCATCGCTTCCCCCTTATTTCTCATTCCGTGGATGTTGTTTTTTCAGGCTATTGCTTTTCAGGTTGGTCTGGGGTCTTCTTTCGTATTCTTTTATTGGGGTTTTCTACGTGATATTCTATGCTAGTTCTGGTGGGATCATCTGCTCTGATTGCTGTTGTTTTGCTCGGTCTTCATTCGTCATCGTTATCGGGCGGTGTCTTCCCGGGTTCTCGATGACGATGATCCTACGGGCAGTTGTTTCTTTGGATTTCATCCAGATTGATCTTTGACTGTTTCTCGCGGTCGTCTTCCTCTCCTATTCGCGGACTTATGCTGTTTCTTTGGGCTTTTTTTTGCATTGTCGTTTGGTTTGATTCAGAAGTCTTGTTTCCTTTTGTTTACTGGTTACCTGTCAGGCATGTTGACAGCTTATGGTTTTGGTTTATATATTTCACTCTTTTTTTTAAATAATAATAATAATAATATAAATGACTAGGTCCAAAAAGCTATCTTCTCCATACGATCGAATTAGGACTCGAAAACTTTTCCATTGTGTTCGAAATAGGGGTTTAATATTATGAACGCCTCAATTGGAGATTGAGATTTTGAGTTGTGGAAATCGAGACGATTTGAATTTGAATTTAAATTTAAAATATACATTCGCATGCAATGGCAAATTTTACACGTTTCACCCCTTAAAACACGTGTCCCCTTTTTTACTCTTTCTTTTGAAATGTGTTGTTTTCTTTCTTCCTGATAAAAATTATATGACAGAAGCAGAAGAATCGAAATGGAACTCAACTAAAAAAAAAATATACGCATCAAAATTCAAAATAAAATAAATGGCTGAAGCCTGGGAGAAACTGAAATCGTCTCACTATAGAAAAAACAACAATAAATCCTTGGCCGCCTCATTCAAATCAGTTCATTAGCATTTTTTCTCCTCGACCGTTCGTTCAAAAGTGGAAGATACGAAATCAGATCGATTTCGTATAATTATCGTTCGGTCGAATTGGAGGGAAGGGGCGTGGGGCTCGGCTAAGCACGAGAGGCATGGGCAAGACGGTAGGCGAGGTTGTAACTGGGTGGCGAGTGGGGGTGAGGGCACGGTGGCATGCGACAACATCGGCGATCTCGTGACGAGAGTAGCGTGCTATAGGGGGAGGCTCGAAGTCGATTTCGATAGTAAAGTCCGCGCTCGTGCAAAACCAAGCAGAGGGTTGAAGCGGCGGCTGCAATGCATCAATGAGCGGAGAATGCACGCGAAGAGATGGAGTATGGGTGTTCTCGCATAGGGTTCGATGAGGATTCGCGCTGATGGGCGTTCGATCGCAAAGGCAGGGGTTCGGTGATTTTCTCGATTAGGTAATTCTTCTTTTTTGTTATATAGATATGATTTTTTTTCTAAATAAAAATTTTAGTAAGCAACCTGAAATTTTTGTAGTAAATTATATATGAGAATATTTACAGGAAATATATATAAATTTATAGTAAGGTATTTTAATTTTATTTTAATTTAAATAATTTATATTGGGATAGTATAGTTAAATAGAAAATTTAATTTTTTTTACAGTAAGGTTTAAGATTTCTATTTTTAAATAGATAAACAGTAAACATAAAATAATATATATATATATATAAGGTTTAGAAGATAGAAATTTTTATGATAATAAATTACGTGGTTCATTTAAATATTAATAAAACATCTAATGTTATACAAGGTCTGGAATTGTGGAACCAAGTCGAGTTTGAAGTGGATGGCAAATCTTATGTCAAAGGTGAGTTAATCTCACTCATTTGAAATTTCATTTAAAATTTAAATAGTTAAATTTAAATATTTGATTGCTTGCTTGAAATGTATGGGTGTGATAGTATATATATAGTAGTATATATAGTATATATTGGAGTGATTGACTTCCCGCATTATATAGCAGATGAGACCCTATGCGCCGCATAATAGCGGATGAGATGTATAACCTCATATACCGCGATATAAAACCTCGAAGTGGAATTGGTATTTTATATTGTGCTAACATCTGTGGATGCAGGGAAACATGTTGAAGGGATCCAACTGGATTCCTAAAAATATTTAGATTTATTTTAATATTTGGTGATATGATTTGATAATCTGAGATAGACTATATTGGTAATTGAAATATTGGATGCTATGGTTTGATTGAATATATTTGGGTATACTGAGTTATCAAAAATATATAGATTGGATTTTTGAATAGAAAATAAAAGAGAGAATTTTTAAGTAAAATAATTATATATAATTCGAATAAATTAAAGAATGAATTGGAAAAGAATAAAAGTTGAATTTTAAATTCTAATAAATAAATTCCGAGTATGGGAAAGGAGAATTTGAATAAAAGGGAAAAAATGAACTTTAAAACTTAAGTTATGTTATTTAAAGGAATAAAGAATTTATTTTAAAATTCAAGGTTTAAATTTATAGGAAAGGATAAAGAAGGAATTTGAAAAAGTATGAAATTGGTATTTTCAGTTAAATAAGATTTTAAATCATAATTAAGAAGTAAAATCTGAAGTAGATGGGTTTTGAAATAATTGGAGTAAGTAAAAGAATTTATTTTAAAAAGGAATAAATTTGAAAATCAATTTGAAAATTGATAAAGTGTTTGAAACTGTGATTTGAAAGGAGTGAGACTATGGAATTTATAAACTGGGTTTATAAAGTGAAATAGATATTAGGGAATATTTGGAAGTATAAATTCACGATGGAAATTTATAAAGGAATGGGTAATTTATTTTAAAATAAATAGTAGATTATTTTTAAAAGGTGTGGAAGAGAAGTGTATTTCCCTGAAAAGCCAAGTACGTTTTTCAAAGCAGATTTTTAGTATAAGTTAAAAGTTTTAAAGTTTGTTTAAAGGAATGTTTTAAAGAAATTATTATTTAAGTTGTTTAAATTTTAAAAGTAAGCATTTATTTCAAATTAATTATAGTAGTAATTAATTGAAAGGTTTGACTAGTATTATGATTTTAAGGATAATTATTAATATTTATATTTTATAAAATAGTTTTATTTTAAAGATAGTTTGGCTAAAGTTTTAATTGAAAACTTGTATAGAATTTCGTAACTCTTATTTTAAAATTTAGTTTGGCTTAACTTCTATTTTACAAATGATTAGTTTTATATTTTATAAGGTAGTTTTATTATAAATATTTTTAAAGTATATATTTTTGTATAAAGTGTTATAAGTAGTTTAATTAAAATGTTTTAAAGTATACTTTAGAATAAAGTGATTTAAATTATTTTAAAATCTAAAATATTTGGACTTGGTGATTTTCAGTGGAAATAAATAATATTTGGAAAATTTATTCCATGAGAGAAAGATGGTTTGAAACGGTTTTTAAAGGTTTGAAGTATGGAAAGTAACTTGCGAAGTTATTTTAAAATAAATAATTTGGAAAATTATTTAAAGTCCGATGGTTGTGTGTGAATGCTATTTGATAGTTAAATAACCGACTATCAATATTGGCCAATGCACTGATCGTTTTGAAGGGACCGGGATCGAAATTTATTTTTCGAAAACCACTTCGTTCCAGTTTGAACGTTTCCATGAGGAAGACAAGAGCTTGGAGTCTAAGATGGAGCAGTGAAGTGCAAGGGCTAATCACTACTAATCTTAAGGGTGATTCCAAAATGGATGTAGTAGGAGTAGTGCCTTCGGTTTCGTTCGAATCCGAAATGGACTTGTATGGACGAATGCTTCAGAACATCGTCAGGAGGATGATGAGCATTCTAAGTGAATGTGTGCTAAAAAGGTAACGCATAACCTCGAGCCTCACCAATCGGGAATGGTTAAGACATGGAAGGTGCACAGAAAGCTAAGTGTCTAGCAACCAATTTGGGTAAGGCCACCCCTGTCTAGATGTCCCTTCATTTCGGCTGTGTGGGCGGTTGCTGATCCCAAACGCGGAGTGAACTTATTCAGACTATCCAGTAAAGGATAGCTCCGGTCTTGTGATGCAGGGGATCGGGCTGGATCCTTGGTACAGTGATCTAGACCACGTACTATGACGGACGGTACCCCAGTAGCCCTGCTATTGATGGAAATCTATTCTCCCTACGTGCCTTTACGGTTTTGTTTGTGTACCTATTAGCTGGAATCTAATAATGTAACAATTTCGGCTATTTGAATAAGTATCTGTATATAGACACTAGCATAATATCAGATGATTTTATAAGAAATGTTTTAGTTATCGTAAGGTCAAAATCCGACATGTTTATTTGTGGCGTGGTCTTACAAGATATCTTTGATTTCAAAGGATTTTGAAGCCTTAATAATCCAATTGAGTGTGTTTTCTCACGCTGGTTTTTCAGACTGACTCGGGTGTTATTTAACTATAATGCTCGGGTCAGGCCGAATATTATAGAATACAGATTCTGGATGGATTGCTGTGGAGCTCAGGAGACAAGCTGGATGATGAGGCGTATTTCCGTTGTGCAGTGTAAGGTGTATATTCATCTTTGGAAGGATGAGATATTATAACCGCCCTAAATTGTGATGTTGATTGTATTGTACTCTGATGATTAATATATAAAATAAATATAATACTTTCGTTTTAAAAATAAGTTGTTTATCTATTATATATTGTTCTGCTGCGTTTGTGAGATGCTGATATTGTTTCTATTTCTTCTTCTACCTCCTTCTTCCTTATCCCTAATGGTTCGGTTTTTCGGCATCCGACTGCTCGCCATTTGATACAGTGGACGTATTGATGTTGATTTTCGAACGCCGAAAAATCGGGTCGTTACAGATTGGTATCAAAGCTGAAGGTTAAGCGAGAATCCTGGCTTTGGTGGGGATTACTCATTGAAATAGAGTCCATAGTACTCTAAAATGAGTTTGAGTGTATTAATAGGTATGAGCGCGTATTTGTTAGTGAATATAATTTTTTTATATTGTGTTGACTTATCGGTTGAGTGTTTATCGATTCTGGTCGATATGTGGGACGCCATGTCATCGATAGGGGTTTCTAAACTCTTAAACAAGATAAGCCGACACAGTATTATTTTAAATAGGGTAAATGAAATAATTTTACCCAAATAATTTTTGTATATAAAAGAAATAATTTTTTCATAAATTATTATAGTTATATATGATTGCTTGATTGTTAAGAATGATAATATCAAATTATTATCATTGTTGTGTAAAATTTGAATAAGAAATTGAAATCATAACTAAAAGCTAAGAAATAAATTCATATACAAATGGGATTTGTAAATGTAAACCGTAAATGTGGTTTATAATTTGAAATAGAATTCTACGAAAATATTTGAAAATCAATTGAAGGGATTTGAAATATGAAAATTTGGGAAATTTAAATTCCTTTGAATTTGAAAATGGTTTTCAAAGGTTTGGTAAAATAATAGTAACATTATTTCGGAATTATTTTTGAATTAGATTTGAAATCTAGTGAGGTTTGGAATTTAAAAATATTTTGGAGAATGTTTTAAAGAGGTAAAAGCATTAAACTCTTTTCGATCGCTGGAAAATAACTTCGGTGATGACTGCAACATCATCGATGTTCATTTTCGAGTTTCCAAGAGAGGAATTGCTACTCGAATTATTTAAATTGGAGTAGTTTGCAAAACTGGGTTGGTTTTAAAATTCAAGGAATAATTGGATAAGCAATTGAATTATCGATTTCAAAAATGATTTTTGAAATGTTGAAGTTTTGGTCTAGTAAAACTGTTTTGATTTTAAAATACAAAGGAATATTGGATATACTAAGGGATTTTGGCATACACATGATTTCAAAAATAATTTTGAAATATTTAAGTGATTACTTAAACTTTGGGAGTTTAATTAAATAATAAATAGGTTTGATACTTATAAAAATTTGAATTTTTTTTGTTTAGAATGAAATTTAACATAAGGAAAAGTTAAATTAAAATAAGTATGAAAACAAAATAAGCTATTGACGTAAACCAAATAGTGAAGAACAAAAAAGATTACTGAATGAAATGTAATTAAATTTGAAAAACTTATGGAAGTTTAAAATTTTGAATTAAATCAGAATGTAATTAAATATAGTTAAGTAAAAGTGAATTTAAAGAAAGTCTAAGGAAACTAAGAGAAATAATTACTTAAATTAAATTGTGGATAGACAAACGAATTTGCATTTGTAAGGAAATAGGATTTAAACTATAAATTGGGAATTAATTTGAATTGTGTGCATGGAAGATAGTTAAGATTTGACTAAATCAAATAAAGGACTAAAATAAAATTAGTGAGTAAACTAATTGATTCAAGTGGGTAAGCAAATGAATTGGAATTGTTTGTTGGATGATATTTAATTTAAAATGTGTAAAATAAAGTGAAGTTATAAAATTAATTCAAGGTGAACCAAATAATAAAAGTTTGGTAATAAAAAAAATTTGTTTGAGATTTCGAATAAATTGGTAAGCAGAACTAATCTAAAATAGTGATATGAACCAGTTGTCAATGGAAGATAGTTGATAAAATTCAATATTTAGAGTTTAAAGATGAATTTGATTTAAGTAGGATTGAAATGAATTTCTGGATGGAAATTAGGAAAGAATATTCAGAATTAATTAGTAAAGTAAAGCAAATTGAATCTACATGGAATTGGAATCCAAATTGATTAAATATAGATAAAAACCAAGTGGTAAAGTGAAAGTAATAATATAAGAATACTTAAAATGCTTATAATAAACTTAAGAAAAGTTAAAGGTGAAAGTTCTTAAGTAAATTTGGTATTGAAAATATACTAAGTTAATAATTGGATGAAAATCAAACTGGAAGTTGTGAAATGAGAAATTGTAAATAAATGGATAGAAATCAAAATGAATGTGAACAAAAGGATAATGGACAAAGCTAACAATCAATTGAGATTAATACGTACGATGTACATGTATTATTTTATTCGTATAACGATTCGATCCAATTCAAGCACAGAATTTCGAGATAGTTATATCAATCCGAGCTGGGATTTTTGACTCGATTTTCGACAGCGAACTCTGGATATGGTTTTTGATTGATTCTGGAAATTCTCTTTCATAGCTTGTAGCTATGCGAGGAGATTGACGGTTTCTGATCAAGGAACCAGATCTGAGTCCGCACTAGGAAGTCAGGTGGACGATACTAGTTCGAAAGTGAAATTGTGTGATCGAGTGAGCGATCAGAGTTGGTATTGCGTATATATAATATATGTGCATCGTACGTCTTAAGTAAATCAAATATTGAAACTATTAGAGAGAAAAGTGTAAAATGATTTTGAATGTTGTAATTGGATATTATTGCTAAGTAGGATATACAGGTATCTAAAGGCAAGGGATAGATGGATGTTTTGATTTTCGAAGATAAATTTGAATTGTCCAACGAAGAGGTATGTGTTTAAATTTCTATATGAAATTTGTTGATTATTTGGTCTAGCCACTTGGCGTTTTTGTTTTCTTTTGAAATCTGGGGGCTCGTATATGCATTTTTTAGTAGTACCGAGCTAGCCGTGCAAAGGAGACA
Organism: Allium cepa; assembly: GCA_030765085.1. NCBI lineage: Eukaryota > Viridiplantae > Streptophyta > Magnoliopsida > Asparagales > Amaryllidaceae > Allium > Allium cepa. The sequence goes on along the minus strand of CM060937.1, from coordinate 980,052,597 downwards.
CTGGCGAAATTTTTCGAAAATTTAGGGAGTTAGAAATTTTTTGAGAAATTTTGAAAATTTAGAATTTGGTAATAAATTAAATTTGAATTGTTGAGAAGTAATATTGGGTGGAACCTATGGAAGAAGTTTGGAAAGTTGGTAAGGATAATAATGTCTTTATTAAAAAGATAGCTTTAGGTATTGTTATAAACTATTTGGTTTTGGGGAGTTGTTAAAACTAGTTGTTTGGGGAAAAGTGAACGGGTTGTGAACCATTCCTCTTAACTAGTAATTTCGAGGACGAAATTCTTTTAAGAGGGGAGGAATGTGACGACCCAGAATTTCTGCATATTTGAAATTGGAATATTTAATTGATTTTAAATATTTGAAAGTTAGTTTAACTTGAATTTCAAATATCACTATTTATTTGAATAATTGAATTTTGAATTAAAAAATTGAAACTGGGTAAATTAAGGAATTTGAAATTTAAAGGCTTCTTAAATATTTCAATGGCTTATAGAATTTGTATTTATAATGCTGGAGATAATAGAAGTTTTAAAATATGAATTTGGGAATGTTTTTTTCAGTTTTAAAAATATATAGTTTAAACTGAATTTAAAAATAGCCTTCCAAGGCAGAGTCTCGGAATTTGATGAAACCAGTTCCATTGGATCCGTAATAGTGTATTATTATCGGATTTCAATTTTCGCAGCATTTGGAGTTGTCGTGTGATCGTACGATAGGTAAACCCGCTGAAATCTATATCGAATTCAATATCAATGACTAGGTCTAAAAAGCTATCTTCTCCATACGATCGAATTAGGACTCGAAACCTTTTCCATTGTGTTCGGAGTAGGGGTTTAACATTATAAACACCTAGCTACACGCCTCGATTGCAGATCGAGATTTTGAGCTGCGAAAATCTAGACCGTTTGAATTTAAATTTAAAATATATATTCACATGCAATGGAAAATTTGGAATGTTTCTCCCCTTAAAACACGTGTCCCATTTTTCACTCTTTCTTTTGAAACGTGTTGCTTTTATCTCTCCCTGATAAAAATTATATGGCAAAAGCAGAAGAATTAAAAAGGAATTCAACTTAAAAAAGCATATGCATCAAAATTCAAATTAAAAGAAATGGCTAAAGCATAGGAGAAATAGAAATAATCTCGGCATAAAAAAAACAACAACAAATCCTTGGCCGCCTCGTTCAAATCAGTTCATTAGAAATTTTTTCTCGTCGTCCTCGATCGTTCGAAAGTGGAAGGTACAAAATCAGATCGATTTCGTATAATTATCGTTCGGTCGAAGTGGAGGGAAGGGGTGTGGAACTCGGCTAAGCACGAAAGGCATAGGCAAGGTGGCAGGCAAGGTCCCGACTGGGTGGCGAGCGAGGGTGAGGGCACGGTGGCATGTGACGGCATCAGCGATCTCGTGGCGAGAGTCGCGTGCAATAAGGGGAGGCTCGAAGTCATTTTCGACTTCGACAATAAAGTTCACGCTCGTGCAAAACTGAGCGGAGGGTTGGAGCGGTGGTGGCAACGCATCGATGAGCGGAGGGTTGGAGCGGTGGTGGCAACACATCGATGAGCGGAGCATGCACGTGAAGAGACGGAGCCTGGGTGTTTCCGTATGTGGTTCGATGAGGGTTTTGAGTTGATGGGCGTTCGATCGCGAAGGCAAGGGTTCGGTGATTTTCTTGATTAAGCAATTCTTCTTTTCTGTTATATAGACATGATGTTTTTTCAAAATAAAATTTTAGTAAGCAACCTGAAATTTTTGCAGTAAATTATATATGAGAATATTTACAGGAAATATATATAAATTTACAGTAAGGTATTTTGATTTTATTTTAATTTAAATAATTTATATTGGTATAATATAGTTAAATAGATTTTTTTACAGTAAGATTTAAGATTTCTATTTTAAGTAGATAAACAGTAAACAGAAAATAATTATATATATAAGGTTTAGAAAATAGGAATTTTTATGATAATAAATTGTACGGCTAATTCAAATATTAATAAAACATCTAATGTTATACAAGGTCTTAAATCGTGGAACCAAGTCGGGTTTGAAGTGGATACCAAATCTTAGGTCAAAGGTGAGTTAATCCCACTCATTTGGAATTTCATTTAAAATAGTTAAATTTAAATTATTGATTAATTGCTTGTAATGCGTGGATGTGATAGTATATATATAGTAGTATATATAGTATATATTGAAGTGATTGACTTTTATGCCGCATAATAGCGGAAGAGATGATATAAATTCCACCTTGAAGTGGAATTGGTATTTTATATTATGCTAACATTTGTGGATGCAGGGAAACAGGTTGGAGGGATCCAACTGGATTCCTCAAAATATTTAGATTTGTTTTAATATTCCGTGATATGATTTGATAATATGAGATAGACTATATTGATAATTGAAATATTGGATGCTATGGTTTGATTGAATATATTTGGGTATACCGAGTCATCAAAAATATAGATTGGATTTTTGATGAGAAAATAAAAGAGAGAATTTTTATGTTAAATAATTATAGAGAATTTGAATAAATTAAAGAATGAACTGGAAAAGTATAAAAGTTGATTTTTAAATTCTAATAAATAAAATTCGAGTATGGGAAAGGAGATGTCGAATAAAAGGGAAAAACGAATTTTAAAATTTAAGTGATATTATTTAAAGGAATAAAGAATTTATTTTAAAATTCAAGGTTTAAATTAATTGGAAAGGATAAAGAAGGAATTTGAAAAAGTATGAAATTGGTATTTTCAGTTAAATAAGATTTTAAATCATAATTGAGAAGTAAAATCTAAAGTAAATGGATTTTGAAATAAATCGAGTAAGTAAAGGAATTTATTTTAAAATGGAATACATTTGAAAATCGATTTGACAATTGATAAAGTGTTTGAAACTGTGATTTAAAAGGAGCGAGACTATGGAATTTATAAACTAGATTTATAAAGTGAAATAAGATATATTAGGGAATATCTGGAAGTATAAATTCACGATGGCAATTTATAAAGGAATGTGTAATTTATTTTAAAATAAATAGTGGATTATTTTTAAAAGGTGTAGAAGAGAAGTGTATTTCCCTAAAAAGCCAAGTACATTTTTCAAAGCAGATTTTTAGTATAAGTTAAATTTTTTAAAGTTTGTTTAAAGGAATGTTTTTAAGAAATTATTATTTAAGTTGTTTAAATTTTAAAAGTAAACATTTATTTAAAATTAATTATAGTAGTAATTAATTGAAAGGTTTGACCAGTATTATGATTTTAAGGATAATTATTAATATTTATATTTTGTAAAATAGTTTTATTTTAAAGATAGTTTCGTTAAAGTTTTAATTGAAAACTTGTATAGAATTTCGTAACCCTTATTTTAAAATTTAGTTTGGCTTAACTTTTATTTTAAAAATTATTAGTTTTATATTTTACAAAGTAGTTTTATTTTAAATATTTTTAAAGTATATATTTTTGAATAAAGTGTTTTAAGTAGTTTAATTTAAATATTTTAAAGTATATGTTTGCGCAAAAAATGGCCACAAACACCCAAAGTCGCATGAACTAGTCGATTTTATGTTGTTTTTAGTGATTTAGGTGATTTATGCAAATATCTGAAAAGCAGGGACTAAACTGTAAAAGACACACAGATTTATAGTGGTTCGGCCAGAACGTGCCTACGTCCACTTTATATGTTATTCTCCTTTTCCCTTCAGATTACAAGTACAAAGCTTTGATTACAAGTAATTGAAAGTTGTTTGAAAGTTCTATCCGTGCTTGAGCTCTCAAACTTGTCTGCCATTGTTGTACCCCTGCCCCTCTATTTATAGAGTGAGGCTGGGGGCAGGGGTCTTGGATGTTTATAGCTGCTGATGGGCCTGGGATGATGCAATCTGGACTGGCACATCTGGTTCGGCGGAGCTTGGTTCGGTCGTGCTTGGAGAGAGGGATGGAGAAGCCTTGGTTTGGTGGTACTGGCAGTGAGGTGGTTCGGTGGTAGGAGTGTGGATGTGGGTTCTGGTCTGGCTATGCAGGGTGTGGTGTTGGACCGGTGGAGTTTGGACCGGCGATGGACGGTTCGGTGGAGGTGATTCGGTGGAACTCGTTCGGTAGAGGTGATTCGGTGGAGGTGATTCGATGGAGGTGAGGTTGGTTCGGCTATGTGGGGAAAGATGTTGTGGACCGGCATTACTTGGAGATGGTGTGGTTCGGTGTGGGTACTACCGAATGAGTCTTCATGAATGCCGAATGCCGAATGAGCCTTCATGAATACCGAATGCCGAATGAGCCTTCATGAATACCGAATGCCGAATGAGCCTTAATATCTGAGAATGCCGAATGAACCATGGGGGAGTTCGAATACCGAACGAACTCATACGCTTGAACTCCCAGATGAAACCGAGTTGTTTTAAGTACCGGATGACACTTATTACTGGATGAACTCGGGGAGTGTAGTGTCGAACGAACTCTTGCCTTGCTTTACTGAATGAACCTTTGCACTTGAATCATGAGTGAAATCCCAAACTTATATATGCTTGCTTGCTTCTTCTTGTTCCGGTCGTGGTGGAAACGCACACAACATTGATATTCCAGTTTTGACCAAAAATGGGATAACACTTTGCCCCCCAAAACATGCCTTGCGATAGGAAGGCGTGTTTTGTAATGCCATGAGCTGGATGTTCATATCCTGTTGATGTCCTTGTGGTAGGAAGGCGTGTTTTGTAATGCCATGAGCTGGATGTTCATATCCTGTTGACAACCTGTAAAGAGCTTGATATTTTATATAGCCCCAAATGACGACCGTTCGGGATCGAGCTAATTGGGATGAAGCGCGGCCGTTCATGGTCAAGTGCCTAACTTCAAATGACGACCGTTCACGGTCGAGTCATTTGAGGTGAAGTGCGACCGTGCGCGGTCAAGCGCGTAAATCCATGCGTCGATCGTTCGGGATCGAGTCATCTTCGGTGAAATGTGACCGTTCAAGGTCAAGCGCTCAACTTCAAATGACGACCGTTCGGGATCGAGCCATTCGAGGTAAAGTGCGACAGTGCGCGGTCAAGCGCGTAAATCCATGTATCGATCGTTCGGGATCGATTCATCTGTGGTGAAATGTGACCGTTCAAGGTCAAGCGCTCAACTTCAAATGACGACCGTTCGGGATCGAGTCATTCGAGGTAAAGTGCGACACTGTGCGGTCAAGTGGTGGGCCTCAAATGACGACCGTTCGCGATCGAGCCATTTGAGGTAAGGTGAGTTGTGCCGTTCGAGGCGAGTTTGTGACTGTTCGAAGTCGAGTGCCGTTCGAGGCGAATTGTGACTGTTCGAAGTCGGGTGCCGTTCGAGGCGAATTGTGACTGTTCGATGTCGGGTGCCGTTCGAGGCGAGTTATGACCGTTCGCGATCGGGTGCCGTTCGAGGCGAATTATGTGTGCCCGGGGGGGACTTAATATTATCAGTGCCGGAGTTATTGTTTGGGGGAGTTTCCGAATCAAAGATTTCGGCAGTTCGCTGCCATGCAAGAGGTGCTCGTGGACCGTTCGCGATCCACGGGCATACAAGTAATTTTTCCATAGAATTGTAGTTGTTAAAGAAATAATCATATGAATCCTACAGCAGAAATGTCCAAACAGGAAGAATTTAAATGTTCAAATCAAAATCAAAGCAAAAAGCAGAATGAAGATGTCAAAGCGTAAACTCTTACTATAATGCGGCTGGTAGTCATTCAGAGCACGCCTATGGATCGTGCGCGATCGCTCACATGTGTAAATGATCTAACCCTGTTAGCGAGAGGTTTACAGCTTGTTCATCGTTATTTTAATCAAGCAATCAATGGATAATCAAACGGTGCCCCGATCCAGGGTCACCTCTAGCCGATGTAGACGGTGGTCGCTCTGGTTCCACTGCTGGAGTTCGCCTCCTCACGTACTGGAGGAGCATACCGTTCCTGATATGCCCTTCCACTTCGTCCTTCAAATTCCTACAATCATTAGTGTTATGACCGTATAATTCATGGAATACACAAAACTTATCTGATTTTCTTTCGTCAGAGGTTGGATCCCTTCGCATTGGTCTACGATACGGAACCTGCCCGTTGGTATCCTGATAAATTCGTTCCAGACTCTCATTCAGCTCAGTGTGAGTGATGAATCGCGGCTCCCTCCTTTGCCGCTTTGACCTGACATCATTATCCTCAGCCTTTCTCTTTCCTTTGCTATTCTCCGCACCCTTTCCAGGTGGGTTTCCGCTCTTGACTGCGTAAACGTCATCTTCTTCCTCTCTTTCTGCACTAGCATCTTCCAAACGCAGAAACTTTTCAGCCTCATGATAGAACTCTTCCAGATTCATAGGCGGGTCCTTGGTTAATGAATTCTTGAACTCTGTACTATGAGCTATTCCAGATACAACCGCCATCATGACCATAGATGGATCTGGTCGATCCACAGATGCTGCCGCCGCATTAAATCGCGTTAGAAAGCTCCTCAAAGTCTCTCCAGTTTTCTACTTCAAGGTTGCCAAAGTCATCACATTCTTGGGTCTCGCAATATGAACCCTGAATTGCCTCATGAATCTCTCAGTTAAATCTGCCCACGTTCCTATGGAGCCGCTCTCCAGTTGCCTAAACCATAACGCTGCAATGTCCGTCAAATACAGTGGAAAGCACCGGGCCATGATCTCCTGCGATGCCCCCAGCACTTCCATGTGCCTCATATACTTAGTAAGATGGACCGCAGGGTCTGTCCTCCCTTCGAACATCTCTACTGATGGTAGCTTGAATTCTGGCGGGTTCCTAACCATCCTAATTGCAGAAGAAAAAGGACTCCTGTTTACATCTTCCAAGTCTTTGTTTACTAAACCGCCTCTCATAGCTCTTCTAACCATCTCCGCCAATCTGTCATCGTCTCCGAGATGCAATCTTCGTTCATCACTTTCAACCTGCCCCCCGAGTTCACGAGGGAACTCTGGGATATGCCCCCTTGATTGAGCGTTCACTCCTCTATTGCCACCAGGTTGTTCGGATGCCCCCGTCTCTCTTCCCGGGATCGGATTAACATGCTCTGCGTGTGTGCGCCCTAGCTCTGGTGCTACGCCAGATGGTCCTGCTCCGTTCTGAACTCCAGTTGCTCCTTGGTTTTGTGCTCCAAGTTTCCCAATTTGCTGAAGCAAGTTCTGGATCATCTCTTCTTGTCTTCTCATCATAGCCTCCATCTCATCCCTGGTGACGAAGGCTGAAGCTTGGTTTGCTCCTGAGGAAGCCTCTTGACTCCCTTCCTGTTGACTCTGCTCTGGCCTTGGCCTTCTGCTTGATTGTCTTGCCATGACTCTTCCAATCTGAATCTCTAAACTCTCAAATTCAACTTCCAAGCGGTAGGTCCTTGAGTTCAATTCTCAGTGAAATCACCAAAATGTTTGCGCAAAAAATGGCCACAAACACCCAAAGTCGTATGAACTAGTCGATTTTATGTTGTTTTTAGTGATTTAGGTGATTTATGCAAATATCTGAAAAGCAAGGACTAAACTGTAAAAGACACACAGATTTATAGTGGTTCGGCCAGAACGTGCCTACGTCCACTTTATATGTTATTCTCCTTTTCCCTTCAGATTACAAGTACAAAGCTTTGATTACAAGTAATTGAAAGTTGTTTGAAAGTTCTATCCGTGCTTGAGCTCTCAAACTTGTCTGCCATTGTTGTACCCCTGCCCCTCTATTTATAGAGTGAGGCTGGGGGCAGGGGTCTTGGATGTTTATAGCTGCTGATGGGCCTGGGCTGATGCAATCTGGACTGGCACATCTGGTTCGGCGGAGCTTGGTTCGGTTGTGCTTGGAGAGAGGGATGGAGAAGCCTTGGTTTGGTGGTACTGGCAGTGAGGTGGTTCGGTGGTAGGAGTGTGGATGTGGGTTCTGATCTGGCTATGCAGGGTGTGGTGTTGGACCGGTGGAGTTTGGACCGGCGATGGACGGTTCGGTGGAGGTGATTCGGTGGAACTCGTTCGGTAGAGGTGATTCGGTGGAGGTGATTCGATGGAGGTGAGGTTGGTTCGGCTATGTGGGGAAAAATGTTGTGGACCGGCATTACTTGGAGATGGTGTGGTTCGGTGTGGGTACTACCAAATGAGTCTTCATGAATGCCGAATGCCGAATGAGCCTTCATGAATACCGAATGCCGAATGAGCCTTCATGAATACCGAATGCCGAATGAGCCTTAATATCTGAGAATGCCGAATGAACCATGGGGGAGTTCGAATACCGAACGAACTCATACGCTTGAACTCCCAATTGAAACCGAGTTGTTTTAAGTACCAGATGACACTTATTACTGGATGAACTCGGGGAGTGTAGTGTCGAACGAACTCTTGCCTTGCTTTACTGAATGAACCTTTGCACTTGAATCATGAGTGAAATCCCAGACTTATATATGCTTGCTTGCTTCTTCTTGTTTCGGTCGTGGTGGAAACGCACACAACATTGATATTCCAGTTTTGACCAAAAATGGGATAACAGTATATTTTAGAATAAAGTGATTTAAATTATTTTAAAATCTAAAATATTCGGACTTGGTGATTTTCAGTGGAAATAAATAATATTTGGGAAATTTATTCCGTGAAGAGAAAGATGGTTTGAAACTGTTTTCAAAGGTTTGAAGTATGGAAAATAACTTGGATAAATAATTTGGAAAATTATTTAAAGTCTGATGGTCGTTTGTGAATGCTATTTGATAGTTAAATAACCGACTATATTGGCCAATGCGTTGATGTTTCGAAAAGACCGGGATCGGAATTTATTTTCCGAAAACCACTTCGATCCGGTTTAAAAGTTTCCATGAGGAAGACAAGAGCTTGGAGTCGAAGATGGAGCAGTGAATGCAAGGGCTAATCCTACTAATCTTTAGGGTGTTCCAAAATGGATATAGTAGGAGAAGTACCTTTGGTTCCGTTCGAACCTGGAATGGACTTGTATGGACGAATGCTTCAGAACATCGTCAGGAGGACGATGAGCATTCTAAGTGAATGTGTGCTAAAAAGGTAATGCATAACCTCGAGCCTCATCAACTGGGAATGACTATAACAGGGGAGGTGGACACAATGCTAAGTGGCTAGCAACCAATTAGGGTAAGGTCACCCCTTTCTAGAAGTCCCTTCATTTCGGCTGTCTGGGCGGTTGCTGATCCCAACCACGGGGTGAACTTATTCGGACTATCTAGTAAGGGGTAGCTTCGGTCTTGTGATGCAGGGGATCAGGGTGGATCCTCGGTACGGTGATCTAGACCACGTACTGTGACGGACGGTACCCTAGTAGCCCTGCCATTGATGGAAATCCATTCTCCCTACGTGCCTTTACGGTTTTGTTTGTATACCTATTAGCTGGAATTTAATAATGTAACAATTTCGGCTATTTGATTAAGTATTTATTTATAGACACTTCTATAATATCAAAGGATTTTATAAGAAATGTTTTGGTTATCGTAAGGTAAAAACCCGACATGTTTATTTGTGGCGTGGACTTACGAGATACCTTCGATTTCAAAGGATTTTGAAATCTTAATAATCCAATTGAGTGTGTTTTCTCACACTGGTTTTCCAGACTGACTAGGATGTTATTTAACTATAAAGCTCGGGTCAGACCGAGTATTATAGAATACAAATTTTGGATGGATTACTGTCGAGCTCAGGAGACAAGCAGGATGACGAGACGTATTTCCGTAGATTCATATTTTCGTTGTGCAGTGTAAGCTGTATATTAAGCTTGGACGAGATATTATAACCGTCTTGAATTGTGATGTTGATCTTATTGTACTCTGATGATGTAATATATAAAACAGATATAATCCTTTTGTTTTAAAGATTAGTCGTTTATCTATTATATATTGTTCTACTGCGTTTGTGAGATTCTGATATTGTTTCTATTTCTTCTTCTGCCTCCTTCTTCCTTAACCCTAATGGTTCGGTTTTCTGGCATCCGAGTGCTCGACATTTGATACATTGGATGCATTGATGTCGATTTTCGGGCGTCGAAAAATCGGGTCGTTACATGTTTCATCCAATAAACTTATCTTCGCGTTTAATAATTGTTTTCTTTCAATTTTCTGCTACGATTTTCATTTTTCCCTAATGTTTTTGTTTTTTGCAAATATTTCACAAGAGGATGAAAAATATGATGAAATAGCACATCTATTCATTTTTTAATAAAAACATCCAAAATTAAATGTAAGTTTATACTTGAAACTTAATTGTTAAAAAAAATTAGGCTTTTAGCCTAAAAGTTAGTTTCCAAACATATGATTCAAGTGCGAAATAACACACTAATCTCTTCTTAAAAATTGACAGAGGAGCATTTGGTTTATTAGGAGGTAATAGAAGAATATAAATTTATTATGCTGATAAACTTTACATTCAGTTAGAAACAAAAGATTAATTATCTAGCTTACATCTCAATTTGATTAATTATCTAGCTCCAAGGGTATACCACCAAATAATGAAAGATTTATTCAACTTTACCCTTGAGAAACAAAGAGAGAATGAAATAATAGTAACAATAATAACAAACTTTTATAAACTGTTAAAACAAAAGGACGGTTTGCATTCACACACCTAGTTAATACCAGAAAATGTTCAAAGTCTACTAGTTAATGCCAGGAAATGTTCAAATGTACGATATAAAATGCAGGTAGAACTCGAAGTAAAAACCTATTTTCTATCTAGCTTTAAGAAAAAGAAGAGCTCATGAGAAAACGATTAAATTTATCACCGCAATCAAGAGAAGGAGCTTCTTTGTATACATACAGTAAACCTAACAGCGTGATTTTATAGTTCATACCTGAGTAGATGAAGGTGGAAAAGCGAAACCCTAGATTTATAGTTCACATCCCAGATCTTCCTTCATCTTTGTCGATTTGATAGGACAAAGGGAAGAGGCAGTTGCAGAAGACGGAGGTGGTGGCAGATGACAAAGGCGGTGGCAGACAGTGGAGGTGGTGGGTATCAACAAAAGAGAAGTAAAACGCTAGAAAGTGAGAAACGAAAGTTATCATGAGAAATGTGATAACAGTCGATAGAAGATAAATTTACAATTTTATTCATGCCGCTTTTAATTATTTACGAAATTACTATTTTAATAATGGTAATAAACGTTGTAAATGGTTGTAACGGATATAACCGTTAGAAATTTGTAACGGTTATTAGCGTTGTAAATTGAAAGCGGAAAAGTGTTATTAAATGGGTTGTTTGGTGTAGTGAATACCCTAATTTTCTCCATCCAAGATAGTCATCTTTGAAAACAAATTCATATTCGACGTCAACAATTTTTCAAACCAAAATTACTCTAACCTTTGCGATGATCCGTGCTCTGATACCAAACTGTTATGAAAATAGTAGCACTTTGCAAAAACTTTTATCAACAGATCTTTGTCACCCAAATCACAAAAGATAACTTAGATTGAAAACAAAAAGGAATTGAAATCAAAACGCAATAATACGAAATATTCCACCCAACCAGCCACTTTATTAATTCATCAATTATTTTTACAATTAATAGAACAAAGCTAAAATAAAAAAAATACCATTAAATGAATAACCAAATTGAGAAAGGAAGAAAATATTTCTATGGCTAAAATTGTTGGAGAAAAAGAACAAAGATGAAAAAGAGAAAATTATCAAACAGATTTTCCACCACACTTTTACCCTCTCTTCTAGTCCCTATTTATATGATCAATTACTTAATGCCCAAGTTAACATTAGACAGTAAAAAATAATTTGGTTATCCAACTAGAGAGAAATAAACATACTCAAATATGCCTATTAATTAGAGGAAACAAAATATTCTCTTTCTTTCTTTTGCATATTTATTTTCCTCCATTTGTGATTTTGTATCACCAAAATTTAACATTTATTCCTTAGTGCTTGAAGCACAAGTAGTTGATGGTGATCTTCTCTTATGGGTTAGGATGTTAACCTTTTTTTATTTTATTGGTCTTACTTCCATATTGCTTAATAAGCATTGATTCGGCAATGCATAGTTTTTCAACTTGGCTTTTTTTTTTTTTTGAAATGGTACTTTATATACAACAAATCATTGGGATAACATATCCCATGTCAATAAACGTTCGAAAGCAAATTTCGAACTTACGACCTCTTGCAGCAAAGCCGAATCAATTAACCACTTGGACAATGGTGCTTGAATCAACTTGGCTTTCATAACAATGCAGTTGAGAAACCTTTAGGGGATGCTTGAGACTACCTTTCGGTGGGACTTCAATCATAGTCTAGCTGATGCGATGGAGCAAATTACCGTCGCCTTACAAAAATTTGCACTGCAAAACTGTAGTTTTCTAGGTTAGTAATTATCAGAGAGTATATTTTGGTGAAATCAAAAAGAAAAGAAAAAAATTTAATAGGAAAATAAACTAAATTTGAAGTTCAATAAAGTCTGCGATTTATTAGTAAAAGGTCAACACCATCAGGTTCAAGTGAAGGAACAACATATGCCAAATTCTGAGGTTTCCATTGAGGATATTCGTGCCAGTCCCTTAGACAACATACTTCTGGCCATTGCTCTTATGTTGGAGTTCCCAGCAACCTTTACATAATCAAATATCAAAGTAATAAGACCCATTTTTCCTCATCGAGAAAAGAGGAAAAATACATAGTCTATGTACTACTATTGAGCAAATTAGATAATTATGTCATAACCCAGTTGACAGAGGCTCAATTACTGTCCAAAATTGAATTGTCAAATTAGACCCCTCGGTTACAAGTGCAAGGATTTTAAAATCACTCTTGGGTCATGCAAAAATATAACCGCAGTAATACTAGTAACTGGCACTCTGACTGCATTCACAACTCTAGTTAGTATGGTCGAGGTCAGAAAAAAGACGGCTATTGCTCCTGGAAATCCCAGCTGAAATGTGACAGCCGACCGAAACCGAGCCATTATGTACGAAAGTTGTCCATGTTTGAAGTTCTTTGCTTCTGTGCTCATGGTTTTGAAATCTCCGCTTATAACCGTGCCTATGCCGGTGAATATCATTGCAAATAGTGATACCATCATCTAGTTTGCATTTTTGTACGAGTAATAAGTTATGCCCTTGTTCTTTTAAAACAAAATCAAAATGATGTTTTGGTTCCTAAAAAGATGCAACTTTTAGAGTTATTTTTCTGCCTTTATTTCGAAGAAAACATTCCAATTAAACTGATTAATATATTGACAATTGGATCAAACTAGTGTTATACAATTGATCAATATCAAAATCTTCTCATAGAATGATAGTTCAACAATTTCTTGTTTCCTCCAGGTATGATAATGTTGTTAGTTTCTAACTATAAAATGGCAAAACCTTTGGTGTGTAGATTTATCAGTGATTAAGTTCCAATTCTCCAAGTACCTATTACCAGTTTTATTTTAACTTTGTATCAGTAATAAAAAGTTAAAAATAAAATCAAACTCTGTTTTTTTCCATTCAAGCTATTAGCAGTGTTGATATTTTTTTATATTGTAACACATATCGTCAGTTTGCTCATGATACACATGCACTGGTGAAAGATGTCACATATTTAATTCAGAAGGTTTTAAGAGATATGACAATGGCAGTTTTGCTCAAGGTATAATGTTATCATTTTGATGATTATAACCTAGCAATGATTTTCCCTTAATAATACGAATAACTTTGTTATAATCTATGTTATAACACATGTTCATTTTAGTTAGGTTATCAATCAATTGGCCATCAACCTATCTAATCCATGTCTTACTTATTGTACTATTCTTATTGATTCAAGCTAGGCCAATATAATCAAATATTTCACTAAAATTAACTAAGTTTACAACAGTAGCAACAAATTAACTATATTTATGGAAAATTTTAGAAGTTTTAGATAATTTGTAAAAATTAACCAAGTTTTACAGTGATGTAGACATGAATTCTAACTACTACGGGCAAATAAGCAAAATTGAACTGAATAAACATAAAGTATATTTCATTTCGTATTGCTTGAATTCAGATTAATTCTATTGGTATTGCAATATATTATATATATTTTGTTTTATTTTAGCAGATGCAATGGACCTTCCTTTCCTTAATTCATATTTGGATTCTATTGGCTCTCCAAATTTTGTGAAAGTGTGCAATTTCGTTGCTGCTGGATCAACAATACTTCCAGCTACGACATCATCGGTCAGCCCTTTCATTTGGAATTCAAATTTATCAATTATTCCGATCCAAACAATGGGTTCTTCAGTTGTTAGCTAAAGGTACTGGTCAGGTCTATTTACATAGTATATATAATTATTCTTCTCAATGTAACCTATGGATCAAAACCTTATATGTATACTCGTGGCCATACAAATACAATTTACCATGTGAAGATGAAAACAACTCAGTGTGGTTTATAGTTTCTTTTGGGATTGAGTACACGTATAATCAATAATAACAGTCAGCACTGTTTTTGGTCATAAGGAAACATTTTGTTATTTTAACATGGATTGGAAATTATTTTCTCAACTTCAATTCAAATTCAGGCTTGAATCAAAAATTGAGAATCAAATCGAAATTTGAGATATTCAGTTTAAAATGAGATTCAAATTGTAAAGTTTTGAGAATTTTGTAGTCATTAATGAACAGCGATAGCTAAGATTAAGCACAACTCACTAGTGTATATTTATTGCACAAAATAGAACTGATCCGTTAGTAGAATTTTAATGACTATTGTATCAAATTTTAATGTTTATATTTTCATTCGTTTTTACAGGAAACAAATATAAAAATATATTCCTCAAGCCTATTTCTTTAATAAATGGTTGTACATGTTCGACATAGGGCAGAACAACTTTGCAGTAACATTCTACACTCAGTCAGAAGACCAAGTTTTGGCTTCTATTCCTATTATATTGTCAGAGATTGAAATTGGAATCAAGGTTTTATGATTTACCTGTATTTTATTTATTTTATTTTCAGTGCTGCAACAAACTAACTCCCATTTTGTACATAATTTTTTTTGTACTACACCATATATATACATTATCTATAGGTTCTGATACGTTACAGGTAACAGAGTTTAAGTTGTGATCTATAAAAATTAACAGAGTTTAAGTTGTGATCTATAAACATCAACAAAGATCTACATTAACTATGAACCTGTAACTATATGTTATAGGTAACATAGTTTTGATAAAGCATTAACAAAATATACACATGTTAGTTACTTTTGGTTTAAGTTGTGATCTAGTTAACTTAGCTATAAGAGAGTCTGCGACAGGTCTTGGAGACTATGTCGAGAAGTGGCCATTTAGGAAAGTGGAAAAGCATTGTTGATGGTGCATGAATAATTGCATGATGAGGACTGCAGTTGCTGACTAAAGAGAATTAGAGGAGCACTCTATAAGTATGGCTATTACTGAATTGTGCTTTTACATTGGCTAATATGAATGTGATCAGGCCAGGCCCACAACAGAGTCCAGAGAGACACAGGACTAGGGCAACGCACGCGAGAAGGGCAACAAAAAAATCAGAAAAATAAAAAAGAAAACAAAACGCGATTTTCTTCATCTGCTGCGAAACAGCCACCACGCTCGCAACTCGCAAGTCGCAGCCGCCTGTGTCGATTCCATCTTCTCGATTCTCTTATCCCTCTCAATCGCATCGCACATCGGCGCTCAAATTGCAAGCCCTAGATCCAATTTCAGTTTCAAACAATGTGAGTATCTCGATTCTCTTATCCCTCTTATATGTATTTTTGAATCAAATTACTGTAAAAGTGGACCATGAGGAGCTTGACCTGAAAGTGTCCATGACCTTGTTTTTGAATTTGTTACCGAGGAGCCTGACCTGAAAGTGTAAAAGTGGAACATGAATTTGTTTTTGAATCAAATTACTGTAAAAGCAACCATGACCTTTTTAATATTACTTACTGAAGTGCTTGTTAAAAGCCTGACCTCAGCAATAAGAATTTTAGACTTGGTAGTGTTAACTTTTAGACCAGATAAGGCTTCAAAGGCACCCAGAACCTCCATGACAGCAGTTATGGATTTAATATTAGGTTTGGTGAAGAAGAATAAGTCATCTGAAAATAATAAAGATGTTATACAAGGATTTTTACACATAGGATGCAGGTCAATTAATCTCTGGGAAACAAACTTGTTGAAAAGAGCAGTCAACATTTCTATCACACATATGAAAAGGTAAGGGGATTACTGATTTTTGGTATTAAGGCTATTTTGGTAGAATTTATCCCAGAGTGCATTTTATTGCTTTTAAAAAAAAATTCACAGCCTTAACCACATCACTATCAATTATGTTTCAGCAAAATTTAAAGAAATGTGTGTTACAACCATCAGGGCCAGGGGAGCTAGAAGAATTCATGCTAAATATAGTGTGTTTAATTTCTTCTGTAATACCTCCTTAACCAAAAATCACTGATCACATTTGATATTTTTGGTAATTCTAGAACAGTGAAAGGAGTAAATTTATGTCTAAAACAATAGGACCGGCCAATAAATTTGTGAAATAATCAAGGAATGCCTTTTAAATAGAGTCAGAATTAGAGCAAAGAAACCCCTCTTTATTTTGAATGCTAATAATTACGGTGGAGGCCTGTTTAATTTTTCAGTGAGTCATGAAACAAGGAAGAGTTCTTATCACCATATACATTGCATTTGAATTTTTCTTTTTGAATAAGCATTTTGTTTCCTTCGGTGTGCTTGCAATGAGTGTTTGATATAATTATAATTTGCATTCCATCTTTTTGCAATGAGTTTGTAAGAAAAAATTACTGATTCACCATTTTACGTTGTATCTTAAATTGAGGTAGGAACCGGAAACAGAATTCGGGTCATCAAAATAGAATGAAAAAGCAACGTAGATGTGACGAAGCAAAATCAATGATTGGTTCAATTTCAAATTTATTTCAAGCAAGAAAAAATATGTCTCAAAGTTCAAATTCAAGTCAAATTGATGAAACAGATTGGGAGGAAAATATTGATCCTAGCATTGATATCCATGAGGAGCCTATAAATGAAATTGTTGAAGTAGAAATTGATGACCACGTAGAAGTCATAAAGGGGCATGATGAAGATAGTAATGATCGTTTAAATGATGAAGATGTTGGCAATGTAACTACTATTGATCTTGAAAAAGATGTTGATGTTAATTATGATCCGGGATTGTGGGAAAGAATTACTAGTACCAAAAGAATAATGTTAGTGCAACGCGGTCCAATAAAAATATTGAACGATAATGACGCGTTTCCAAAAAATAAGATTGACGGTAGACACTTTTCTTCTAGACATTATATTGGTGGTTATCCACGTGGAGAAGAATATGAAAGAAAATGGCTTGTTTATTCAAATGAACGTGATAAAGTTTTTTGTTTTTGTTGTAAGTTATTTGACCATAGCCAAAGACCATCCCAATTGGCCGGAGAAGGAATTAACGATTGGCATAATTTACCTAGGAAGCTAAGAGAGCACGAAAGTAATCCATTACACAACGCAAATGTTATTAAATGGGTTGATTTGCATATAGGACTTCAACAAAAGGCAACAATTGATAAAGCAATGGAATCTCAAATTGACCAAGAGAAACAACGTTGGAAAAAAATACTTGCGCGTATAATTGGTGTTGTCAAGATACTTGCGCGAAATAATCTACCATTTCGTGCATCAAATGAGAAGATATATGAAAAAATAATGGACTTTTTTGTCAAATTATTGAATTTGTTGCCGAGTTTGATCCAATTATGGAAGATCATCTAAGACGTGCTGTAAATAATGAAATCAATAATCATTATCTTAGCCATAAAATTCAAAACGAGTTGATAGGTTTGTTGGCTAACAAGATCAAAATTACAATGCTTACGCAAATAAAGAAAGCAAAGTACTTCTCAATTATTCTAGATTGTACTCCGGATTTGAGTCAGAAGGAGCAAATGTCCATTATAATAAGATGTTTGAATGTTCATGATGCAAATGATATAAAAGTAGAAGAGTATTTCCTTGGATTCATAACGGTTGATGATATATCCGGGCTTGGTCTTTTTAAGGAGCTTGAAAATATTTTAATTGATCTTAAACTTTATATCAATGATGTGAGAGGACAAGGGTACGATAATGGTTCAAACATGAAAGGTAAACACCAAGGTGTACAAAAAAGGCTACTTAATGTAAATTCTAGAGCTTTCCACATTTCATGTGGATGTCATAGTTTAAACCTTGCTTTATGTGATATGGCAAAATCATGTATGAAAGCTAGAAATTTTTTTGCATTTGTGCAAAAAGTTTATACTTTATTTTCCGGCTCAACTCATCGATGGGAAATACTTCGAAATTATGTGAAGGGTTTGACTCCAAAACCATTATCGGCAACTCGGTGGGAAAGTCACATTGAAAGTGTTAAAGCAATAAGAACTCAAACATCAGAGTTAAGAGATGCTTTGATTGATATTGCAAATAATTCTAAAGATGATGTTGTGATGATGGAGGCCAAAGGATTATGTCAAAATGCTTTGGAAAATTTTGAGTTCCTAATTAGTTTGTGTATTTGGTACACAATATTAGATAATATTAATCGAGTAAGTAAAATATTTCAACGGGAGGATATGGATATAGAAGATGCAATTACAAAAATTAAAGATCTTGTCGTATTTTTTGAAAAATTCAGAGAAGATGGATTTGAAAACATGATGGAGGAGGCTAAAATGCTTGCAAATGATGTTGGTATTTATCCAAAATTTATTGAAAAGAGAGTTGTACGAAGAAAAAAACAGTTTGACGAAGAAATTGTGGAGGATAATGATAAGCAATCTCCTGAGAATACTTTTAAAGTTACTTATTTTCTTCTAATAGTTGATCAAGCTTTAACTTCACTTAGAGATCGATTTGACCAATTTAAACTTTATGAAGAAACTTTTGGATTTTTGTTGAATCTAAGATTTAAAAATATTGATAATGATGAATTAAAGGATAAGTGCATGAATCTAGAAGGTTTTTTGAAGCACAATGAAGAGCAAGATATTTGTGGTAAAGAGTTGTTTTTTGAACTTCGACAACTAAAAGGAATTTTATCATCAAAAGTAACTTCATCAATTGATATACTTAATTTCTTGAGATCTTATAGGGATGTAAGTGGATTTCTAAATGTTTGGGTTGCTTATCGAATTCTATTGACTATTCCGGTTACACTTGCTTCGGCGGAAAGAAGTTTTTCAAAATTGAAATTGATTAAAACATATCTCCGGACTACTATGTCGCAAGAGAGACTAAGTGGGCTAGCAATGATTTCAATTGAAAATGAGTATTTAGACAAACTTACCTATGAAGATGTAATAGAGGAGTTTGCTTCAAAAAATGCAAGAAGAAGTTGTTTTCGTTAATATGTATTAATGTATCATGATATTATGTTTACATTTTGATTTTTGGGCATGTAATCAAAATGACTTATATGATCAATATTTTGTGATGGATGTTAAATTTTATAAAGAATTTAAAATTTGTATGTGCATTTTTACATTTTGTTATGTGCATTTTTTTTTGATTGAGTTAAGGGGCAACAAAACAAATAAAAATGCTAGTTCGACTAGGGCATCGAATACCCTTGGGCCGGCACTGAATGTGATATGTATACACACACATATACATATACACACATACGCACATATTAAACTTGTCATCTTCTAAGATTGAATGGTTGTAACGCGAACTAGTAGATATTAGTTGATTGTATGTATTTATTTAATTTAAAATTTAAGTTTATTTAGACAGGACTTTTTTATAATAATTCCTTACTGACTTTAAATAAATATATCTAATAGATGTGTTGGATGTTAACTGTTGACCGTTATGCTTGTCTACAGGTAATTAGCATTTTCGAAGTGAAGAACAGTTGCATTAAAGAATTGCCGGTAAGTAAGTCATGAAAAAGACTTCAACCGTTATATATTATAATATTTTGTTCGTACTAGTTGTGTAGACTTGTTGTAACAGTTGTAGTATGTGAATTCACTTATTTCATCAAAATACTATTATTGAAATGGTTATGGATATTATACTTGATTATGCGATTAACGTGTTTTTTCAATTATTTGAATATGATGATTATCGATGTTGGTTTGAAAATGATAATTATGTGATTGATTGTTGGTTTTAGCATGGCTATTATATATAAGTGATTGTTAGAAATGATACATGCCATTAACAGTAAATAGAGCCGTTTAAAATGTGGTGTACATCAATCAATAAGTTTTAGTAGTGTTTCAAAGGTGAACAAATTCAATTTATAAAAAAAAAATTGTTTTGGTAATTTTGGTTGCATTTTGAAAACGCTGCCAAAAAAACTTTTGTTGGGTTTCAGAAACGCTACAATATGTTTGTTTTTGGTAGCGTTTACTACAATGCGAGTAAAACTTTCATATTTTTAGTTGCGTGTTGTGTCGCCTCATTTACCGAAACACTATTAAAATTTCTGGTAGCGTTTTTTCAACGCTGTGAAATGAATTTTTCGATGTAGTATTTATATATAAAGCCATGCAAATCATTAATGTGTTGGTTGTAGGCTGGAGACAGACTAGTCTTAGGTCCATATTTGATTAGGGCGGCATCAGAGAAGAATGAGTTAATCTGAGAAATAATTAAGGAAGCTCAATCCAGACAAAAGAGTTACGTAGATAAGAGGAGTAAAGACCTAGAGTTCTCAGTTAGGACAGGGTTTTCTTTAAGGTACCATCGATGAAGGGTGTGGTATGGTTCAAGAAGTCGGAGAAACTAGCATCGAGATATGTTGGTCCTTTCCATATTATAAAGATGATTGGAAAGCTTGCACACAAAGTAGAGTTTCCAAGCAGTATGACAGGTGTCCATAATATATTTCATGTGTCTCATCTTCGCAAGTATGTGCATGATCCAGAGGCTACTATTCTTCCGAAAGGGTTAGAAGATCTAGTAGTAGAGACTAATTTGACTTTTGTTAGACAACCAGTTCGGATTGTTGCGAGAGATGAGAAAAGATTGAGAAACAAGATGGTCAGGTTGGTGAAAGTTCAATGGAGCGACAATGAAAAAGACTGCACTTGGGAGAAAGAAGACATGATTCGAGATACTTATCCTAAACTTCTTTGAATGTATATCTATAGTAGATTTATATAGATAACTCCTAGTCGGGTAGACTAGTATGGGTGTTAGAAGTCATTACAGATGATTGCTATGTTTAGTATTTAGTCCTTATATAATTTTGAGGATGAAATTCTTTAAGAAGAGGAACCTATAACGTCCCTAATTTTTTATAACAATATTCTAAATATTTAATTAGATAAATTAAATAGAATAATGTAAATTAAGTGAAAAGGGGGTTGATATTTGAAAATTTAATTAAGGCCATGCCTAACAAAATAATTAAAAGGGCTTAAGAATGGTTTTTAGGATAATTAATTTACGTAAGGGTATATTAGGAATTTTCCACACATAACCATTAACCCCTATATAGTCTCGTTCCTACCATTTCATTCACATTCACATCATTTTGAAAAATGCAAACCAAAGGATTAAAGAAGTGCCGACCATTAAGAAAGAAGAATTCAAATAAAAGCTAGAGAATCAAGCTTAAGGGAAATCCATCTCAATCCAATCTCCTTTTCTTAATCAAGATGAATAATTATTCCATCTCTATTTTTGGTTTGAATCATATATTTTCGGATTTAAGGGTAAATTCATTTTTATGATGAATTAGATGATGATAAGATAGAATATCGATTTGTTTAATTTAAATAAGATTGTTTAAATGAGATTATACACAGTTTTAGGGTAAAATCAGTTTATATTTATGTTTAAATGCCATGGAAAATTTTCATGTTACATTAAACATGATTTTGGAGTTGGCTTTCAATTTTGATAATTTTCCAAGCTATGGAAAGATCGTTATGAATTTTCAAAGGAAAATATGGTTATTTGGGTTTATAAATTTATTTCAAAAAATTTGTTAAAAATTTTGGTCTGGAATTTTGATATGTTAGATGGCATGATTAAAGTGAATTTCTGGAATTTTTATGGATTATTCTAAAGTGATTTGCTATGCAAATTAAATTATTTTAGAAGAGAGACTTCTTTGAAATATTATTTTTGCTTAATGGAAGGGCTTATTTGATTAACTTAACCATGGTTTAGATCTGAAATTAGTGGCAGTTAATACAGAATTTGAAAAGTTAAGGCAACCAATCTGCTGTTGACACATGACAAGTTGGTTAGGAAAAGGTTTGCTTTATGTAGTATTAAACCAGGTTTACTCGCTAAAGTTGGTTTCGCCATCTTTAGAAGTACCTTTCGACACAGAGCTTTCGCCTTCAAGCCAGTCGAAACCTACTAAGCCAAAACTAATAAACAAGGTATCATAGAGATGGTACGCAGTTTATTGGAGAATGGCGAAAGGTTAGGTGTCGAAAGCATGGCTTCCGAAGGAGTCGATACCTTAGTTTGTTTTAAAAAGAGAAATACCTGCCTTTATTTTATTTAAACCTTCGAAGGAGTCGAAGCATATGTTATCGAAAGAGGATCTTGAAAGGTTTCGAAAGGGTTACCGTTAACATAAGTTTTCTTTCTAATGGGTTCCTTTACTTATGAAAAAATATTTTTGAAAGAAGGGTTTCCGACCTAGTCGAAGCCCTACTATCGTTCTTTAGCCTTTTGAAGGTATTAAAGTCATCAATGCTTTCAAAAGGTAGTGTTTGTTTTAAAATATTTTAAGTCACTTCGTAAAGGCTTTTGAAAGGGTCCAAGGGTATTGAAGGCAATAGCTTCGAAAGGGGTTTCGACGCTATCCTTGAATGTTTTGTTTAAATTGTTTGAAGCTTTCAAAAGTGATGATGCCGACGCCATCATGTTTCCCCTAATATTTTTATTTGATAAAGGATGGTTTTAAAAGAGACGCTTTTGCCTTGTTCACTTTTACCCAAATAATATTTTAAATATAAACCCAATGGTTTCGGAAGAGGATTTTCAATGGTTTCGGGAGGGTTATTTCCAACAGAAAATAACTATTGAATGAAAGTGGTTCAGTACAAATGTTGGAGCTGTCTTAAAAAAATAACGGTTGCATGGAATGGTTCACGATGATTCATGCGTGTGCATAGTCCAATATGCTTCCAAAATAAGGAAGACATATGGTAGTGCATTTCTTTAGCACCTAAATAATAAATTGTACTATTGGTCATCAAACTCATTTGAAAGCATAGTAGCTAGCCGTGTAATAGAAAATAAAATAAAATAGATGACATAATATTTCCAATCAAGGAAATACTAACTTGTGACAAAATATCAATGTCAAAAACAAATTACATCAAATAAAATATATTTTGTTTGAAAGACGAATGAAAGGGTGTTATCTAAATCTTATCAAATACATGAATGTCAAATTGTGCTAAAAAACGAAGTCAAGCGAGGCTAAATTAAGTCTATAAAAGCAAATGTTTATAGCATTACAACTAATAAACAGAAGGATGGTGATACTCTAGTTCTTGACTTGGATGGTGAGTATGCGAGCAGGAATTTCGACATGCTAGCTGATTCTTCTTGGGATCGATCTTTCGTTTTCTCTCCTGATGCTACGGGTTATGACCCATGTCTTGCCAACCTTTTCAGATCCTACGCTGGTCTTTGTGGGAATGTCCCTTTAGACCCCTCTGATGATGGTGATGCTTCCTCTGATGATGATGTGACGACCCAGAATTTTTAAGCAATTTAAATTGGAATATTAAATTTGATTTTAAATATTTAAAAGTTAATTTTAACTTGAATTCAAATATTACTATTTATTGGGTAATTCAGTTATTAAATTAAATAATTTAAAGTTGGGTAAAATATTGAATCTTCAGTTTTAAGCCTGTTAAAAATAATTTGAAGGCTTATAAAATTTATATTGATAATATTGAGGATAATAGAAGTTGTAAAATTGAATTTAACACTAATTTGTTCAGTTTTAAAATTTTATCGTTTAAATTGAATTTAAAAATAGCCTTCCGAGACACTGTCTCGGAATTCGACGAAAACAGTTCCATTGGATCCATAATATTGTATTATTATTGGATTCCAAATTTCGTATTGATCGAAGTTGTTATGTGAGCGTACGATATATATAAACGCGCTGAAAATTTAATTGATAATAATCGATTCAAAAAGCTATCTTCCCCGTACGATCGAATTAGACCTCGAAACCTTTTCCAGTGCATTCGAAATAGGGGTATAACATTATAAACGCCTAGTGGCACATCAAGATAGGTGACCGAAATTCTAAGTTGTTAGAACGAGATATTTTAAAAATTAAATAAAACTTTATTCGATCAAATCATCGTTTCCTTCTTAAACACGCTTCCCTTTTTTATTTACAACCGAAGCCCTCGATTTTTTCTCTCTCGTCTTCTTTATTTCACACGCTTTCCAAATCGAAGTAGTTCGACTCATTTAATATAAAAAAAGGGCGCGACCGAAGTCGCCGTGATCATGCGAGAGCTGGGAGGAGGCGCGACCGGAATCGCGTAAGCACGAGCGCGGCGCTCGTGAGGCTGAGTGTCACGATGGTGTGGGGTCTTCGTAGGCTTTGTGTATCGATTCGTGGATTTTGTTGCTCGTGTGGGTTCGCACACACACGGATTGGTGGGGGAAATACGGTCAGAGGCTGCATCGACGACAGAGTGGAAGTCGTAGTGGCGTTCGATCCTAAGGCTATCGTCAGCCCTAGCCCAAGTCGCGAGGTGCCCTAGCTCACTGGAAGAAGGGCGCAGCGAAAGCGTGGTGGAACTACGGTGGTCGAGATGGTGTGATGTCGCGATTTGGTTCGAGGGTTTTGGTCGATGTTGAGTCGAAGGCCGGAAGGTATAACCATTTTGTTTCCAATTTGAAACTTGATTTTTTTATATCAGTTAAGCCACAGTGAAGGAAATGAATTAACAGCTGAAAAAGTATGATATGAACATGGATATATATATATATATATATATATATATAAATGATATTTATGAAATAAGGGTTTATAGTAAGGTTTAGCTGTAGTTTGTATATGCATACATATTTTAATTAAATATATATAGGCAAACAGTAATAAATATATAGACAGGTAGGCTGCAGTCTTATTTCTTTTCATTTAAATTAATTCCATTTAACCAAGGTATGTATATATAGATTTGGGAAAGTATAATGATTGTATACACATTTTAAAATCTTACGTTAAATTTTAAATAGACAGTATGATGAGATAATATATTATAAAGCATATTAAAATCGAGTATTTACGAGTTCATGAGTGTTATGCGATGGTTAAATTATTTTGAATATTTTAATCTAATGGTAGAAACTATTCATTTAATTAGTTACTAGGGATTTAATAGTAAAGTAAAATTTGGAATTTTATTAACATAATAAATTCAAGTTTTAAAACAAATGTTTATGGTGGTTGATCTTTCGATTAGTTTGCATATTAATAAAATCATATAAATTGTTTATTCAAGGTCAAAAATCTGAAAAGAAACAAGCTGTTCAGGGATGGACTGCACAATAAATTCAAGGTGAGTTAATCTCACTCATCTGGTCATAAATTTAAATGGTTAAATTTAAATAATTGGTTGATTGAATGATTTGATTGGATGTGCAATATTATATATAGTAATATATAATACATCTTGGAATGATTGATTTCCCGCATTATATAGCGGATGAGACCCTATGCGCCGCATAATAGCGGATGATATATATTAATCCCATATACCGCGTTATTCCACCTCGAAGTGGAATTGGTATTTATGTTGTGCTAACGTCTGTGGATGCAGGGAAAACAGGTTGGAGGGATACAACTGGATCTCTCAACATTTATTTAAATTATTCAATATTCTCTGTTGTGATTATTTGATATTCTATGATGAATTATATTAAAATATTGAATGTTATGGTTTGATTCAATATATTTGGGTATAATGAGTTACCAAAAATATATAAATTGGATTTTGGAAAGAAAATAAAAGAAGTGAATTTGTAACCGAAATAATTACAGAAAATTTGAATAAACTAAGAATGAATTGAAAAGAAATGGAAGTGATATTAAAATACTAATAAATAACTTCGAGTATGAAAAGAAAAAAAAGATTTTGAATAAACAGAAATTAATGAATTGTAAAATTAAGTGATATTATCTAAAGGAACAAAGAACTATTCTAAAATTTAAAGTTTAAACTTATTTAAAAGGATTAAGAAGTAATTTGAGAAATCTAAAATTGGTATTTTCACTTAAAAGTATTTTAAATCATAATTAAGGAATAAAATCCGAAATTAATGGATTTTGGAATAAAAAGGGGATAAATTGAAAATCGTTTTGGAAATTGATTCAAGTGTTTGAAATTGGAAATTTAAAGAAGAATGTGAAGAGAAGTATATTTCTCTGGATAGCCAAGTACGTTCAAAGTAAATTCTTAAATATAAGATAAAAAGTTTTAATGTTGTTCTAAAAATCATGTCTTAGGAATTTATTATTTCTAAATATCTAAATTTCAATGTAAATATTTTTCAAATCTATTATTGTGGTAATTATTTGACTTAGTATTTTGTTTTAAAAAGTGAAAACCTAGTTTTATATTTTATAAAGTAACCTTATTTTCAATATTCATATAGTATGTATTTTTAACAAATTATTGAAGTAGTTTTAACTTAAATATTTTAAAGTATATTTCAAAGTAAAGCGTTTTAAATTATTTTAAAATCTAAAAGTTTTGTGCTTGGTGGTTTCAGTGGAAATAGGAAATACTTGGAAAATTTATTCTGAGAAAGGAAGATAGTTTGAAAATGTTTTCAAAAAGGGTTTGCAAAGTGGAAATATATCTTGCGAAGATATTTTGAGAATAATAAATAATTTGGAGAAATTATTTATGGTTGATGAATGTTTGTGAATATTAATTGATAGTTAAATAACCGACTACCAATATGGGCCAAATGCACTGATCATTTCGAAGAGACCGGGATCGGGATTTATTTCTCGAAAACCACTTCGATGCGGTTTGTACGTTTTCGTGGAAAACGAGTTTGGATTCGAAGATGGAGCAGTGAAGTGGAAGGGCTAGTCGCTACTAATCCTGAGGATGTTTCCAAAATGGATGTAGTTGGAATAGTGCCTTCGGTTCCGTTCGAACCCGGGATGGACTTGTATGGATGAATGCTTTCGGAACATCGTCAGGTGGACGATGGGCATTCTAAGGGATATGTTCTAAAAGGTAACGCTTAGCCTCAAGCCTCATCAACTGGGAATGACTGAAAATCAGGGGTTATGTAGTAAGGCTTGGCAGGCAGCACCCATTTCCAGGTAAGGTCATCCCTGTCTAGATGCCCCTTTTTATTTCGGCTTTGTAATGCGGTTGTTAATCCCAACCGTGGGGTGATCTTACTCGGGATTATCCAGTAAGGGATAGTCCGGGTCTTGTGTTGCAAGGGAGTTAGGGTGGCTCCTCGGTACTGTGATCTAGGCCACGTACCGTGACAAGTGGTGCCCCAATTCCTAGTCATTAGTTGGAAATCCATTTTCCCTACACGCCCGTACGGTTTTGATTGTGCCCAGCTATTGCTGAAACATGAGATGTAAGCATTTCAGCTAGATTCTATTTTATTTTCTATAGACATTATTATAATATCAGAGAATTTTAAACAAAAGTGTTTTAGCTATCGTAAGGTAAAAACCCGACATGTTTATTTGTGGCGTGGTCTTACGAGATGCTTTTGTTTTTAAAGGATTTTTGAAACTTTAAAAATCAATTTGAGTGTGATTTCTCACGCTGGTATTCCAGAATGACTCGGGTGTTATTTAACTATAATGCTCGGGTCAGACCGAGTATTATAGGTACATGATATGATGCTGTGGAGCTCAAGAGACGAGCTAGATGGCGGTACGTACTTTCGTACTTGATTTTTATTCCGCTGTGTATCCAGTTGTATGTTATTGATGTGAAACTCTGATGATGTATGTATAAACAGGTCTAGTATTTGTTTTGGTGTAAAGATTATTGAATGCCTATTATATTTTATTCAGCTGCGATGGTTAGATTCTGATGTTGTTTTCTATTTTCTTCTTCTACCTCTTCTTCTGTAACCCAAATGGTTTATATTTCTGTTCAACTTGAGTTGATTGATGTAGAATAGTGTTGGATCAAGGGGTACGATTTGCGGGTCGTTACACTTGGTATCAGAGCTTAGGTTGGTGATAACCTTGGCTCTGGTGGGAATTACTCATTAAATAGAGTCCGTAAGTACTCTATAATGAGCTTGAGTATATTAATAGATATGAGCGCGTATTTGTTAGTGAATATAAAATTGTTTTATATTGTGTTGACTTATCTATTGAGTGTTTATGGATTTTGGTTGATGTGTGGGATGCCATATTATCGATATGATTTTCTAAACTCTTAAACAAGATAAACCGACACATTATTGTTTTAAATAGGGTAAATGGAATAATTTTACCCAAAATTATTTTTGTATATAAAAGAAATGTTTTTTCGTAAATTATTAGTATGAGAATTGAATAAGAAATTGAAAAAAATAACCAAAGATTAAGGAATAAATTAATAAATATATGGGATTTGTAAATGTGAATTATAATTGAATGAGGAACTGAAACCATAATTAAAAACTAAGAAACCAATTTGTATACAAATGAAATTTGTAAATATAAACTAGATGTGAATTATAGTGTGATTAATTATTAAAATAAGATAAAATTCCAAAGTAATGTTTGAATATAAATTTAAAGGATTTGGGATTTGAAAATTTGGAAATTTAAATTCCTTTGAAGTTGAAAATGATTCTCAAAAAGTTGAGAAGATAATATATATTGAGAAATATTTTTGAATCGGATTTGAAATCTAGAGAGATTTGGAATTTAAAAATATTTGAAGGGTTTTAAAAGAGATAAAAGCATTGAACTCTTTCGGTCGCTGGAAAATAACTTCGATGATGACTGCAGCATCATCGGTGTTTATTTTCGAGTTTTCAAAAGGGGGATTGCTACCTGGATGCTTTGGATTAATGTTTGTTTGCGAAATTGGGTTTGATTTTGAAAATGCAAGGAATTTTGGATATAGGTGATTTCAAAGTGAATTTTGAAATGTTGGAAGATTGTTTAAATTTTGGAATTTTAACTAAGAATGTTTATGGCATAAAAAAAGTTTGATAACTTGTAAATTTGGAATTTGTTGAAACAAAATTCAACTTTGTAAGTAAGTAAAGTGAAAACTGTATACTAGAATTTAAAATTTGAATTTGTGTTAAATTATGTGAGATGGAAAAATTAGTCAAGTTAGACTAAATAAAACAAAGTTTTAAGATATAAAATTAGTAAGTAACTGAATGATTTATAAGGTATGCAACTGAAATGAAACTGAATACTGAATGATGTTTGATTTAAAATTTGTATAAAAATAAGTGCAGAATTAGTTCAAATGGACTAAAAATAATTAATGTTTGGAAATAAAATTTATTGGTTAGAAATGAATTAGAGAATGAACAAATGAATTTATAATTGTAAGTGAATGAACTAAAAATTGGATATTGTAATGATATTAGATGGAATTAGATCCTTACCTGAATAAACGGAAGTAAGTTGGATAAGAAATAAGTTGGAATAAATAAATTAGAATACCTTATAAAATAATTAAAAATCCATAGAATAAAATATACTTGGGCTATAAATAAGCGTAATGAGTTAAAAATAAAAGATGAATATATTCAAGCCTAGAATGAATGGAAATGTGTAAAATAATAAGTTGTGACTTATAAAATTGAAAAGTGGGATAGAAAACCCAAAATAAATATTTTTGATGAATTGGAAAATAAAATGAAAATCCAAACTTGAATTATAAAATAAATTGCACTTAAGAAATTTAATGAAGAGATTCTGAGATTAAAAATCAAGTATTGAATTTAAACCTGGGGGAACTAATTAGATAATAAATTAGTTGATGAAATATGGAAATGGAACTCAAAATTATTAACTTAGAATTGAATTGTGAATAGATAATAGAGTTTGGAAATGAATCTTGAGTTATAAATAGAAATTCAACTTAGAATTGTAAGTGAATTAAATATGAATTGAAGTTGTATGGAATTGGATTAAAATTAAAATGATTTGAGATAAAAATAAATCCAATTCGAGTATGAATAAAATAAAACGGGAATGAACTTAAGTTATGAAATGGTAGTGAATTGAAGTAAATTAACTTAAGTTTAAATTAATAGAAGCATGGGATGATGTTGAGTATAACAAAATGGCTTTGAACAAAACCAATGTGAAACGGTATGGAATGCAACTATACGGATTGTAAATAAGTTAGATTGGAATGGAATCTATATACATTGAGTTGGAATCAATTTAAATGGTTATAAAGCTTAAGTAATTATTTATTCTAATTAATATTGTCGAATTGCATAAGAAAATGGATCGTTCGATGTAAACAAGATTAGATAAAATCCTATGAGTTATTAGAAGTGAAATAGGATGATTTTGAAATTAATTGGAATGAATATGAGTTTGTTTTGCTTAGAATGAATTAAATATAAGCGAGTAAGTTGTAAATCACTTAAACTGAATGGAATGATTTGAGAATTGGTTGTAATCAATTGTAATAAGTGTCAGAACCTTATATGTGCTTATGGAAATTATATAACCTGCATTATATGTGAAATTTATGTGTTAGCTATTGAAAGTAAGTGAAATGTTAATAAATTACATATATTTAGTACTTATATGTTTGAATTGAGTAAGTACAGGTACCTGGAATCCGTTTGGCTGGATTTGATCGCACAAAATGCTAAAATAATAAGCCGCTTGCTTAAATGCTAAATAAAGGTACGCCTAAGCAATAAAAATAGGAAATATGAACTGTTTTTTGTTTTTCCGACCGTGTGGATCGATGTATATATATTTATATCTCTTATCATATTGCAAAAGTTCCTCCGTACAAAGGAGACTCTGCCAAAAAATTTCGAAAATTTTGGGAGTTAGTAATTTTTTGGGAAAATTTTGGTTAGCGATAAAACGGTTTTAAATTGGAAATTGAAATAAATTAAGGATTGAAACTAATTTAAAATAATGATATGAATCGGTATAAATGGAAGATAAAATTTGAAAATTTAGAGTTGAAGGTAAATTGAATTCATATGGAAATGGGAGAACAAATTTGAATAAAAATAGATATAACTAAAGTGGAGAAGTGAAAATAAATAAAGAAACATATAAAATGATTATACTAAACTTAAGAAAGGGATGGTGAATTCTTAATTGGAAATTGATATTACAAATATATTCTAAGTTAATATTTGAATGAATAAATATTGATATTTTGGAAGCAAGTCGATAAAATGTTTTTGAATGTTGTGATTGGATATTATTGCTATGTAGGATAAACAGGTATTATAAGAAAAAAGGAAAGTTTGTTTTGATTTCAGAAGATAAACTTGAATTGCTCGACAAAAAGGTATATGTTTGAATTTCTGTATGAAATTTGATTGGATTTTGATCTAGCCACTTGGCTTTTGTTTTTTTTTGAAATCTGGGGGCCCGTAGAGGCATTTTGTAGTTGTACTGAGCTAGCCGCGCAAAGGAGACGCTGGCGAAATTTTTCGAAAATTTAAGGAGTTAGAAAATTTTTAGGAAATTTTTGATAATTCAAAATTTGATTTTAAATTAAAATTTGAATGGTTTAGCAAATAGTATTGTTTGAAACTATGGTGAGTTTAAAAATTAATAAGAGTGTAGTGTCTTTATATGACAAGGTTGTTTGGGTTAATGTTAAATTATTGCTTTGGGAAAAGAAAATGAGTGCTGGACCATTCTTCCTAACTAGTAATTTCGGGGACGAAATTCTTTTAAGGGGGGAGGAATGTGACAACCCGGAATTTTTAAGCAATTTAAATTGGAATATTTAATTTGATTTTAAATATTTAAAAGTTAATTTTTAATTGAATTCAAATATTACTAATTGTTGGGTAATTCAATTATTAAATTAAATAAGTTGAAGTTGGGTAAAATATTGAATCTTTAGTTTTAAGCCTGTTAAAAATAATTTGAAGGCTTATAAAATTTATATTGACAACAACGAGGATAATAGAAGTTGTAAAATTGAATTTAATATTGATTTGTTCAGTTTTGACATTTTATCGTTTAAATTGAATTTAAAAATAGCCTTCCGAGACACAGTCTCGGAATTCGACGAAACTAATTCCATTAGATCCGTAATATTGTATTATTATAGGATTCCAAATTTCGTATTGATCGGAGTTGTTATGTGAGCGTACGATATATATAAACGCGCTGAAAATTTAATTGATAATAATCGATTCAAAAAGCTATCTTCCCCATACGATCGAATTAGACCTCGAAACCTTTTCCACTGCGTTCGAAATAGGGGTATAACATTATAAACGCCTAGCGGCATGTCAAGATAGGAGACCGAAACTCTAAGTTGCTAGAACGAGATATTTTGAAAATTAAATAAAACTTTATTCGATCAAACCATCGTTCCCTTCTTAAACACGCTTCCCTTTTTTTATTTACAGTCGAAGCCCTTATTTTTTATCTCTCGTCTTCTTTATTTCATCCCCTTTCCAAATCGAAGTAGTTCGATTCATTTAATAAAATAAAAAAGGGCACGACCGAAGTCGCCGTGAATCATGCGAGCGCTGGGAGGAGGCGCGCTCGGAATCGCGTGAGCACGAGCACGATGCTTATGAGGCTGAGTGTCGCGATGGTGTCGGGTCTTCATAGGCTTTGTGTATCGATTCATGGATTTTGGTGCTCTTGTTGGTTCGCGCACGCATGGATTGGTGGGGGAAATATGGTTGGAGGTTGCATCGTGATAGATTGGAAGTCGTAGTGGCGTTCGATCCTGAGGCTATTGTTAGCCCTAGCCCAAGTCGCAAGGTGTCCTAGCTCACTGGAAGAAGGGCGCAGCGAAAGCG
Source organism: Allium cepa (assembly GCA_030765085.1). Lineage (NCBI taxonomy): Eukaryota > Viridiplantae > Streptophyta > Magnoliopsida > Asparagales > Amaryllidaceae > Allium > Allium cepa. The sequence goes on along the minus strand of CM060937.1, from coordinate 980,019,656 downwards.
TGGTGGAACTACGGTGGTCGAGATGGTGTGATGTCGCGATTTTGTTCGAGGGTTTTGGTCGATGTCGAGTCGAAGGCCGGAAGGTTAACCATTTTGTTTCCAATTTAAAACTTGATTTTTTTTATATCAGTTAAGCCATAGTGAAGGAAATGAATTAACAACTGAAGAAGTATGATATGAACATGGATATATATATATATATATATATATATGTATGTATGTATATATGATATTTATGAAATAAGGGTTTACAGTAAGGTTTAGCTGCAGTTTGTATATACATACATATTTTAATTTAAATATATATAGGCAAATAGTAATAAATATATAGACAGGTAGGCAACTGTCTTATTTCTTTTCATTTTAATTGATTCCATTTAACCAAGGTATGTATATATAGATTTGGGAAAGTATAATGATTGTATACACATTTTAAAATCTTACCGTTAAATTTTAAATAGACAGTATGATGAGGTAATATATTATAAAGCATATTAAAATCGAGTATTTACGAATTCATGAGTGTTATGCGATGGTTAAATTATTTTGAATGTTTTAATCTAATGGTAGAAACTATTCATTTAATTAGTTACTAGGGATTTAACAGTAAAGTAAAATTTGGAATTTTATTAACATAATAAATTCAAGTTTTAAAACAAATATTTATGGTGGTTGATCTTTCGATTAGTTTGCATATTAATAAAATCGTATAAATTGTTTATTCAAGGTCAAAAATCTGAAAGGAAACAAGCTGTTCAGGGATGGACTACAAAATAAATTCAAGGTGAGTTAATCTCACTCATCCGGTCATAAATTTAAATGGTTAAATTTAAATAACTGGTTGATTGATTGATTTGATTGGATGTGCAATATTATATATAGTAATATATAGTACATCTTGGAATGATTGATTTCCCACATTATATAGCGGATGAGACCCTATGTGTCGCATAATAGCGGATGATTTACATTAATCCCATATACCGCGATATTCCACCTCGAAGTGGAATTGGTATTTATGTTGTGCTAACGTCTGTGGATGCAGGGAAAATAGGTTGGAGGGATCCAACTAGATCCCTCAACATTTATTTAAATTATTCAATATTCTCTGTTGTGATTATTTGATATTCTATGATGAATTATATTGAAATATTGAATGTTATGAGTTGATTGAATATATTTGGGTATAATGAGTTACCATAAATATATAAATTGGATTTTGGAAAGAAAATAAAAGAAGTGAATTTGTAAGCGAAATAATTACAGAAAATTTGAATAAACTAAGAATGAATTGAAAAGAAATGGAAGTGATATTAAAATACTAATAAATAACTTCGAGTATGAAAAGAAAAAAAGATTTTGAATAAACAGAAATGATTGAATTGTAAAATTAAGTGATATTATTTAAAGGAATAAAGAACTATTCTAAAATTTAAAGTTTAAACTTATTTAAAAGGATTAAGAAGTAATTTGAGAAATCTAAAATTGATATTTTTAGTTAAAAGTATTTTAAATCATAATTAAGGAATAAAATCTGAAATTAATGGATTTTGGAATAAAAATGGGATAGATTGGAAATCAATTTGGAAATTGATTCAAGTGTTTGAAATTGGAAATTTAAAGAAACATGTGAAGAGAAGTATATTTCTCTGGATAGCCAAGTACGTTCAAAGTAAATTCTTAAATATAAGATAAAAAGTTTTAATGTTGTTTTAAAAAGCATGTCTTAGGAATTTATTATTTCTAAATATCTAAATTTTAAAGTAAATATTTTTCAAATCTATTATCGTAGTAATTATTTGACTTAGTATTTTGTTTTAAAATGTGAAAACCTAGTTTTATATTTTATAAAGTAACCTTATTTTCAAATATTCATATAGTATTTATTTTTAACAAATTATTGAAGTAGTTTTAACTTAAATGTTTTAAAGTATATTTCAAAGTAAAGCGTTTTAAATTATTTTAAAATCTAAAAGTTTTATGCTTCGTGGTTTCAGTGGAAATAGAAAATACTTGGAAAATTTATTCTGAGAAAGGAAGATAGTTTGAAAATGTTTTCAAAAAGGGTTTGCAAAGTGGAAATATATCTTGCGAAGATATTTTAAGAATAATAAATAATTTGGAGAAATTATGTATGGTTGATAGATGTTTGTGAATATTAATTGATAGTTAAATAACTGACTATCAATATTGGCCAAATGTGCTGATCGTTTTGAAGAGACCAGGATTGAGATTTATTTCTCGAAAACCACTTCGATCCGGTTTGTACGTTTTCGTTGAAAATGAGTTTGGATTCGAAGATGGAGCAGTGAAGTGCAGGGGTTAGTCGCTACTAATCTTGAGGATGTTTCTAAAATGGATGTAGTAGGAATAGTGTCTTCGGTTCCGTTCGAACCCGGGACGGACTTGTATGGATGAATGCTTTCGGAACATCGTCAGGTGAACGATGGGCATTCTAAGGGATATGTTCTAAAAGGTAACGCTTAGCCACAAGCCTCATCAATCGGGAATGACTGAAAATCAAGGGTTATGCAGCAAGGCTTGGTGGGCAGCACCCATTTCCGGGTAAGGTCATCCCTGTCTAGATGTCCCTTTTATTTCGGCTTAGTGGTGCGGTTGCTGATCCCAACCGAGGGGTGATCTTACTCGAGATTATCTAGTAAGGGATAGTCCGGGTCATGTGTTACAAGGGAGTTAGGGTGGCTCCTCGGTACTGTGATCTAGGCCACGTACCATGACAGGTGGTACTCCAGTGCCTAATCATTAGTTGGAAATCCATTTTCCCTACGCGCCCGTACGGTTTTGATTGTGCCCAACTATTGCTGAAACGTGAGATGCAAGCATTTCAGCTAGATTCTATTTTACTTTCTATAGACACTATTATAATATCAGAGAATTTTAATAAAAAGTGTTTTAGCTATCGTAAGGTAAAAACTAGACATGTTTATTTGTGGCGTGGTCTTACGAGATGCTTTTGTTTTCAAAGAATTTTTGAAACTTTAAAAATCAATTTGAGTGTGATTTCTCATGCTGGTATTCCAGACTGACTCAGGTGTTATTTGACTATAATGCTCGGGTCAGACCGAGTATTAGGTACAGGATACGATGCTGTGGAGCTCAAAAGACGAACTGGATGGCGATATGTACTTTCGTACTTGATTTTTATTCCGCTGTGTATCCAGTTGTATGTTATTGATGTGAAACTCTGATGATGTATGTATAAATAGGTATAGTATTTGTTTTGGCGTAAAGATTATTGAATATCTATTATATTTTATTCTGCTGCGATGGTTAGATTCTGATGTTGTTTTCTATTTTCTTCTTCTACCTCTTCTTCTTTAACCCAAATGGTTCGTATTTCTGTTCAGTTGAGTTGATTGATGTAGAATGGTGCTGACTCAAGGGGTATGGATTTGTGGGTCGTTACATGTAGCATCATTGACCAAGCAACATATGCTGATAGAGGTTGTCATTCTTCCATGTCTCCGTGGCTAAAACCAAATGGATTGAATGTTCTTCTGTTTACCATAATAATAAGCATGCTATTAGAGAACAACGGTAATGTCACACGATTTGGTAAAGATAGCAAGCTCCATATTAATTAGCATATGAAATACAGATTGCAACTATATTTATCTATTGTTACTATCGAATATTTGTTTCTATAATACATAATTATTTTTAAATAGTTAACAAGATCATTTAATTTAACTCATTTCTTAATAAAAAAATTAAAATTTCAATCAATATTCTTTTCCCTTACATTTTTTATATAGAAAATAAATAATATGTTCAATGCATTAATTTTATTTTCCAGCTTTCGTACTACCGAAAATGATATGAACACAAAAATATAATCCTCTAAAGCGTTAGTTTATATCCGTTCATTTTATCAAAGTCATTTGATGGTTGAAATGAACTTATGGCAGCTTAAACTAACTTCATTGAAACATAGGACCATCGCTTAGTGGTTAGAATTTGCAAAGTAGATTGAAGATGAAAATTAATGTATTAGTTAAAAATTCAAAGTTAATTGGATAACTTAGATACCAATACATAGTTTCACTTTTTTAAGCATACATTAAATTGATTCTTATCATACATTCAAGTTCACAATCCTAAATAATGAATATAATTAATGCTTGAAATCTAAATAAATCCCTTAAGTTATAATGATTAGCACAACAAAGCTTCATTATTTTCAGGGTGTAACATACACTACACAGCCAGATATAAATTCACCCATGAAGTGCCATATAATAATATTTGTATATAATTCTTATTTTTATTTACCATGATAACTATAAATTAATGGTATTTTGAATCAGTTGTAGCGAATGGAAAAGAGAAAAGCAAAATTGCTTCATACTAACGACCATAATGTAAGCAACTTTGATGAACTAATAAGGTAAAACTAAATAAACTGCCCAATATACTACGTAAGTGGAAAAACCTATGTAAGAAACTTTGTTAACATTGTAGCAGTCAATCACTTCCAATCAACATACATTGACGGTTTGTAAAAAAAGTATAAATTATAAAAAAAAAATGTACAACAAATATCCGATACTAAAACAAAGTAGAAAAATTATTAGCACAATTTTAGTTGTATAATCATGTGTTTTGCTGTTCAAGTATAGTTACTCGTCCTTTAACAGCCCAAGAAAAAAAAGTGAAAGTTAAGTCCACGTCCCTAAAATCAAATTTAATAGCCTAAAAATCCTTCCGTTTTAAACTTGTAAATCCATATTTTTTTATTATATTTTGTTTCCCCAGTTACCGTCATTTATTTTATGTTGACTATTCTCATATGATTGTATTGTCGATCAAGATTTGAAATCTTCATAAAGAAATCATATTTAATTTGATCTACTGTTCGATTTTTTTTGCGATTCATTATGGCTTTATCATCTTGTAGGTAAGCGCTTGATTTAATTTTCAATCAACTTAATACTATTGTTTTTTGCAACTTATTTGATAATTTAGCAATGTTTTTTGTATAGTTATGCGTAGCAAGTACAAGTGATATTAGGTAATTCGAATAATATGATGTTTTTTGTTCAAAGAAATTTTATTTTTAATCTTGCATGTAAATGCAGAGTTGATACAGTTGAGTAAATGAACTGCAGACTCTGCTGCAATTATTGTAAATAATTGCGTTCATGCCTGTATTTATCAAAATCTTTAGTTATCAACATAAATGTGTATTTTTTAGTATTTAGAATTATTGTAGAATTTTATATGTGTTGATAATAAGAAGTTTGATCCTATTCGTTGCAGTGTAATTGCATACAGAGATGAAAAAACTTAAGTACGTGTATATAAATATGCAGTTATTTGAAACTAATACTCTTGTAATTAAAAATCATTTTTTAGTTTAGATTTTAAAAAGATTTCATTAATTTTTAACCATGTAATACATATGTAGTCTTAAAATGTAGCAGTTCGGTACCAAAATTTTCTAAGGATCTTTTTAGTTTTTAACTACATATGTAAAATACAGTTAAAATTTGCATCTAACAGCTGTATTTATTAATTGCATATCAAGTATGCAGTTAAAAACACATTTAGCAACTGTAAATTTTTAACTGCATACGATATATGCAGTTAAAAATAATACAATTCATAACTTTATATTAGATATATATGCAAGTATAATAAGAATCTTATGAATTTTTAACTGCATAAGTGAAATGCACTTTAAAATTTGCATGATTCAAGTGTATGTTTAAACTGCTTATGTTATATGCAGTTAAAAATTGCATTTAATAGGTTTTATTTTTCACTGAATAACAGATATGCAGTTAAAAAAGGTGCAATTTATAACTGCATAAGTGAAATGCAGTTAAAAATGCAGTTGTTCATAAATATTTGCAAACATGTATACAACTATTTATAATAATTGCATATATAATTGCAAGTATAATAAAAACTTATGGTTTTTTAACTACGTAGGTGAAACGCACCTAAAATTTGCATCATTTCATTGTATGTTTTAACCGCATATTTCATATGCAGTTAAAATTTGCGTATACTAGCTGTAATTTTAAGATGCATATCAGATATACATTTAAAAATGAAGCAATTCATAACTTCATAAGTGAAATCTATTTAAAAATGCAATTGTTAATAGTAATTGCAAATATGTATGCAACTATTCATAATAATTGCATATATGTCTGCAACTTTTTTAATAAAATTGCATATAACTAGAAATAATCAACATATATGCATATAGATGAGAAAATATTTACTGATTTTTTTTACATTTTTTATTGGTATAATTAGATGCTTCACTATAAATGTCAATAACATTTTTGCAGTGTTTTATGCATTTATTTTCAATATTTGCATATTTGACTGCAAAAATTGTACCACAATGTTGGTTCACAATAATTGTAGATTTGTCTGCAAATACTAAATATAGTTGCACATATGGCTACAATCATTGCATATAATTGCATAGACGGGTGCAGTTATGTAAAACGTCTACCATTGTAAACAATTTGTAGAAAATTCTATATTAATTCAAAATATTGTATATTAATTTGGGAAAGTATGTTTAAATTTTCATGTAACTATTTCAATGCATTAAATTAGTCATAATATTGTTTGTATGTGAATGTTTTTGAGGTTTTCTAATAAATATCTACAAATTTTATCAAATTTAGTTATTAAAATAGAATAAAAATCGAAATGATGAATTTTTTTAGTAGATAACATTCGATTTTCTTATTTATGTTGTTTTCGTCTTCTGAATCTCAACTTTCTTCAGTTCTGGACTCGATTAGGACAATAATTTTTGAAGTAGCAACTAATTACAATTTATAATTTAGGTGATTAGGATTTTCTTTTTTTAAGACGTTAATCGATGAAAAGAATTTGAAGGGTTCTGGGTTTTGTTCGTAGAAAATGTAAGGGTATTTAGAAAAATCTTTTTGTCACGTTTAAAAGTAAGGATGGAAAACATATAATTAAAACGGAGGAATATTTTGTGTATTTTTAAACCTACGAAGGATGTATGCCAAATGTTTCCAAAAAAATAATCTATAATTTAGCTGAAAGACAACAATAGTAGGTCAAAATTTTTGCTTGTTATATCTTTGCTCAATACCTTAGAAAGCCATTGGGCAACATACCATAACTTCTATTAATTATATGAGGAAAGAAATTCAAAGTAATACATCTTCCACATATTCTTCGTAATAAAATCATCTTAGTGGGAACAAAAACCGAATTCCAAGATCATAACTGGTGAATTATCGTTAACCGATAAAAAAGGTAGAAAACAATGAAAATGAATATGCAAAATAAGTTGCAGTAAATAGTAAAATTATTCCAATGAAATAGAAACTAATCAAAATTTATGTTTAGAATTACAAATGTTAAATATGGTTGTCAAATTTATAGCCTGGTACAACAAAAAAGTAGGAAAATGTTATATTTATAAAGAAAACATGGATTTAATTTGAATATAGTTAATAGAATATGATTACTTCCAAAAAAAATTGCTCTTTCAATTTTGGAAAGAAATGAAGTAATAAGGTAGGAGCAGATCATACAATTCATTTAGAGAAGTTCTAAGAAATTAATATAAATATTTATAAGAAATAGTCAAATTTTTTGTCTTCTTGTGTCAATGTTACCGACAGTAACTAAACTTTCGGTATAATGTGAAGAAAACATAGGATAATATGAATTAGTGCGTCCAAATTTTTCCTTCCTTTATCTTTGCTACATTTAATAGGAGGTCAAAAATAACATACCAGAATAATAGTGATTATTATTTACTTTATTTAATTAAAACAAAGAATTCAATTCTAAGAACACAATTGGTGAAGTAGTGTAAGGTTTAGTGAAATTGAATGGACAAGAAAAGCCATGGTAAATACAAAAATACTGCCTTTGATATGGGAATACAAACCAAAGTTTATGTTGCAAATAAAGTAAATATGTGATTTCTTTTGAATTACATATGGTAGTTATGATTGCATTCGACAATACACTATCACTAGGGGCAACAGATCTAAAAACAAACAATTGAGTTGATGAAGTAAACAACCAAAGGTTTGGAACGACCATAAAAAGGATAGGACATGCCATTTTGTTAGGAGAACAAAGAAATCGAGCAAAAAGAAATCAAACACAAAATTCGTAAATTTGATTGTGTAGAACACAATATACTCGATTAGTTTACTATTAAGGAAATTGTATTGTTATGGTCAAAAAACATGAATAAAATTTTTTATAATAACACATAAGACTATAAAGGTAGTAAAATTGTAAAAGAGGATAGATAGTAAGGGCTCTACTACTATAAGTATGTGGACAATCCTTTTATGTGCATATTTTTAATAAACATCTTATGTATAATGGTCACACCACTTTAACTAACATAAAATACTTCTTTAATATTCAAAATAAATATTTTACGTTAGGCAACCAAATTGATGATATAAGTACGATCACAAACATAGAAGAATTTTTTTATTTAAAACATACTTAAGATGTCATTATTGGAGAACAAAGAAACCGAGTACAAAGAAATTAAATATAAAATGCATAAATTTGATTGTGTAGAACATAAAATGCTCGATTAGTTTACTGTTAGAAGAAATTATACTGTTAGGGTAAAAAAAAGTATGAATAAAAATTTCATAATAATACATAAGGCTACAAAGGTAATGAAATTGTAAAATAGGATAGATAGTTGGAAAAAGGTTTGAAAATGACAACATAGAGTGGTGTAAATCGATAATATAGACACAATCAAAGACATAAAGGAAATAAAATATTTAAAACACACTTAAAATGTCATTATTGTGAATTTTGTTTTACTTTTATGATTATGATACTCATCATTAGGTATATATCTTTTTAGGTAACATGAAACACTTCTACAATAATAGAAGAAATTCTAAATAAAATTTAGGAGACAACCACGCATCACCAAACATGTACACAAAAATATTGAAAAAGTTGGAATAAGTTTTAAAATGAGTACCTATAGTAATTTAATTGTAGACCTGATCTGAAGCAGAGAAGATTAAAACTATATTATAACAGTCTAAAAATGATAACTTACCTATGATCCGGTAAAAAAAACCAAAGCATGGGGATCGGATGAAAAAATGTTCCTAAGAAAACAATTTTAGAAATGAACAAAATCAATAACTTTTAACTACTTTGAAAATGATGAGATGAAAGTAATCAACAAACAATTTTAAACTACTGTGAAAAAGATGAAAAGAAAGTTACCAAATAAAAAACATCTAGATTCGTCATCGTTGATGATGGTTTTCTACAAAATGAAAACACCTAGATTTCAGATACAGATGGTTCTAATTCAACGGTTTCTTACAAAATAAAAGGTGTTTCCTCAAATGATTTGAAAGAAATATAGTTTATGAGAATCAAGAGAGAAAATAGAAAATAGAAATGCTGACAAAATTGAAAAATATATTATAAGATTGATTTAACATAAATGGAGATAGGTTTTAGGAAGATGAATTTTCAAATAAATAGGAAGGGAGGACGAAGTTGTAGAAAAAGAAAAGGGAACTATCAAAAATACATTTTCTAAATCATTAATAAAGTAAGAGCTGAAGAATGCTAAGAGATAAAACAATGAATAACAATAAATACAATAGATACATGAATTGTGATTGGAAAAGTGTTGGACTGTGCAATTAGAATTTTTTTATTCAAATCAATGAGAGATAAGTATTCGGCTTCAGATTGAATAAGAAATAAGAATACGAAAAATCATTTATTCTCTTTTATGTATAATAGAATAGATTAAGGAAATAAAGTATTAAAGAAGGAATAGGAAAATTTTCCATTATTCCTTTAAAACAAATCTTCCTTCATTTCTTTCATTCAATTCATTTTCCTTTGCTGATAAAATTTTCTTTTCCCATTCATTCATCTATAGCCAAATTTTCATGGTAGCTTAGGGTTCCAAAACTCCAAAAAAAAAAATTCAAACACAATAGAATAAAAAGGTGGTTGTCTCTCGATTATTCAAGATCTAAAGATCGATTCATTGAATTTAGGAATCATTTCATAATTAAAGGTGTTTCTCTTGGCTACATGTCAAGGCAATCTTATATTATATTTATAAACAAATTCATCATGTTTATAGGCTTTGAATTCCCCATCTTTTACATAAATTCATTTGTATGAATTTTGCAATATGATTTAGATCTCTTCTTGCCTCTCTTGAATCAGTTATATACTATCTATGTTAATAATCATAGGTCCATCACTATCTTCTATTTATTTGTTCATATTGTGTATTCTATTTAGATTTGACTCCCACTATCATGAATTTATATATACCTATGTCATTTGATTCCTTTTGTTTCAGAAACTACTACCTCAACCAATTTCTATTAAAAACAATTTTGTGTTAATTGATTTAAAGTTTTATGTCATAAAGTTGATAATTAAGTACATATACTACAAGCTGGGTTAGAACAATTTTGATAATTTTTTGCATGACAATAATAATTAAGTCAATTAAATATTTGTAAGTGGACTTTTTCAGAAAAAAATTTATAACTTTTGATTTTTTTCTTAAGTTAACAATTAAATCAAAGTTGGATTCGTTTTTATTGTTTGAAGATATGTCTTTTAAACAACAAATTAATTGAATACATTTGTTGTTGTTTTTTTTACTTTAAAACATTGATTTACTTATTATGTGTGTATGTGTGTGTATGCATATGTATGTATGTATGTGCGTGTATGTAAATACATACATACATACATACATACATATATGTATGCATGTATTTATGTATGTATATGTTTATGTTCTTAATTCAAAGTTTACATAGTGGACCTTTATGTAAAATATTATAATATTGGTTTTAAACTATCTCTTAATTAAAATTAAAATTAAAATTAAATCATTTATTTTGATTCTGAAACATGTTAGAAAATCAAAGTCTCTTAATGTAAACATGTATACATATATGTGTGTGTGTCTGTACAAAATATATCTTATTTTTTCAAACAAATATTTTGGATGATAAAGGCATATATAAAGGGAAAATACGTTTGTTACAATGTAAATCTCCGCACCTAAATACGTTCACACTAACAATGTATACGTCCTACATGTTGCACTTGCACTTTCACACATGGGTGCATTTAATGCACTCATTACAGGATACATATAACTAAATTAAATAAAATTATTTTAAACAAATGAAATAAAATAAAGATTTACATTTTAAATTTTAGATTAGATCGAAAATCTAATTTAGGCTTCATAGGAGGAACTAGGATCAAAATGGCTTTTTATATTTCGCCTATTCAACCCGCTTCCAACTGGCCTAGTCCCATCAATACTTATGTGTTAACTCTTTGTGTGGTGACCCGCATTTTGAAAGGTTTAAATCAATAATATTGGACACATGTCCAACTCAAACAATCCGAAACACAAGTAATCAATGGGGTTAATTAAGAAAAAGAAGAAAAGGAGAAAACAAATACAGGATCTTGCAGGGGAATGACAAAATATAATAATCAAATAAATGGTTCATGAAGCTGTTTATACTATACATTTGATTTTAATTTATACAACATTTGTCAGAGCTATGTATGAAATAGAATAATAATGCAGCAGACATCATGATAAGGAATAACACTAGTAATAATAATATACCAAATCTTCGTCTTCGTCCTCAAGAAAATATGATCCTCAACTGAAAACTCAGGGATGACATAAGCATAAAGTAAAACAATATACTCTAGTCAGAACTAAAATATTCTTATGTGAGTCAAATCAATATCACGTATAACATGAGTGTAATAGTGTCAGAGATGTTTACAGGGTTTTGCATCTCATATCCAGTGCATAATGTGCATGCAATAACTCAAAAAATGTTACGGAATTTCCATCTCTTAAGATCCGTTAAAATATCTATGTATAGTAGAACACACAGTATATGTAATGTCTAATCAATAGAATAAATATTTTTTCTAGCATTAAGGCTTTACATTAATCCCCCTTAACACGTTTTAAGCATTGTCGTTCATTTTGCATATAACACCTCAATAACATGTCGAGGGATAGGGATGCATCGTGATACAACAACACTAAACCAAACTCATAGTGGTCTCATATAAGGATAAAAGTTTGACAAGGCATGTGAGGCAATACCCAAGGTAGGATATAACCAGTTCGGGTTGCAAGGCTGGTGATAACGCATCGCGGCCACAATGGTCCACCGCGTACACCATCCCATATCGAGTCAAAGGAAGGTCATCCCAAATCAAGGTGTATCAATCGAAACCAACATCAAAAATAATAGCATAGAACAAGTCCAAAAGACAATCGAAGAACAGATGTCTGCTAGAGGTAGCTACCCTCATTGGCCCTGTCAAGCCATCCTGTTTTAGTCATTTTAAATTTACATAAGTGTCGGGTTATCAATCGTCGTTCTTTTCTTCAAATCCAGCAATGTACACCAAATCCTACCACTTCATTCTGGTGTCTCCTCCACGTATACAGTTGTTAAATTGGTTCCAATATTGGCAAAGAGTATGCCAATAGGAGGCCCTGGTCTCTTTAACAACCAAACGTCGTTTTACACACGGTTGGTTCTTTTACATTTCGAAAACGATTCATACTTGATATAAAATATTATATTCACTTCAAAATACCATTCATTTCAAAAAATCATCATATTTACTCCGAAATCATTTCCATTTCAAACTCATCTTATTCATTTCCAAAATTGTTTTGAATTTCAACTTAGGTTATAACTTCAATTTAACCAAATTCGCATCTAAATCCACGATATTTATATAAATAATTCCCAACTAGAATAGTTCGAATATTTGGAAAATAGTTTGAATAGTTAAAATAGTTTGAAAAGTTAAATAGTTTGATAAATTAAAATAGTTTGATAAATTAAAATAGTTTGAAAAATTAAAATAGTTATATATTAAATGATTTGAAAATTTAAATAATATGAAAATTCAAAAAATAAGTTTGAAAATAGTTTATAGTAATAATAGTTTCAAATTAAATTGTTTTTTCCTTTCCTAAAAATTTGGACCCGGCTTCAAATTTCAAACCAACAAAATCAATCTCCAATCTTTTAATTCAATCGACTCGATTTTGATTTAATTTCAAATCAACTTAATTTTGATTTCAATTCGAATTAACTTCGATTTCAAAACGTTCGTTTAAACTTCAAATTCGATACAATGATTCAATTCAATGATTTAAATTCAAATTCAATTCTTATTTTAAATCATTTTCTATTTATATCGATTTCAAGTCCAATTTCAATTTGCTGATTTAGGATTACTCAAATCCAATCAAACTTCAATCCTCGACTTTAAATTCAAATCTTTAAATTAATTCAATTTTGAATATTTTAATTCTAAGCCTAAAATAGAAATATTCTTTTATATCACTTTTACTTAAATAATTTTAGAGTTCAAGTAAAATTTCAAATCTTAAAAAAAAATCTATTTCCATAATTCAAATCATGTTTCAATTATAATTTCAAATTCAAAATTTCATTCTTTAAACAATTTCTTTAAACCAAGTTCAATTTCTGCATTTCAAGCTCAAGTCTGAAGACAATTAAATTTCCATAAATCAATTGTTTTATTCTTTAAATACGATATCATTTAAATAATTTCAAAACCAAGAATTTTAAAACCATTTAATCTGACCAACTCGATGGCCGTACATAATTTTCTATCCTATGGTTAAGTGATCAGTTATTTCAATTTAATTTCAGGGATAGATATATCATTTTAATCCAAATCAAATTGTCACAGGTATATATCATTTCAACATATTTCTTAATTTATTCGAAATAGTTTCAATAATAGTTTATATGCTATTAAATAATTTACAGGGTAATAACAGGATATATATCAATAGCATTCAATTTCAATCAACATCCAAATCAGCCAATAATTCACAACAATTATCTAGTTATTAACATCGGGTGTTTGATCAGCAATTTAATTTCAGTTCCAAGTTTATCTGTCGATTCAAATTCCTATAAATTCAAACTATATGTCAATTTAATTGCCACTACCAAACAACGTCAATAAAAATAAATCACTTCATGACTTAAACTTAACTAATATCAAAATATTTTAGTAAATCGTGAGCGGTTCAAAACACTTACCTTTATTTGAAACTGAAATCTTTTAGCTTCAAAAAAATACGAATCCAACTTTATGTCATAGCCTTCATCGATACGATCACAACGTGACTCGTTTTTCTCAAATCCGACCTCGCATGAAAAAGTATTGGATTTTTAAACGTTTAATATAATCGAAGTTTAATTAACTAAACAAATTTAATATAATTATTAACCTAACAATGCATTCCTCTCCTTCTCACTCCGAGAAAACCACGTTCGTTCGCTTCTCTTTTTTTATTTCCGCACCACCATCCCCGAGCCAAACTGCCGCCAAGCATCGTTGGCTTGCCCCACCTTTTCCGCCACGGCTCTGGTCATCACGCTTGCCAGCCCCAAGCGCGTACACACTGTCGATTGCGAGAAACCCAAAAAACGCAGTTGAACGCGAGGCAAATCCCACCATCTCGGCTCGTCGTTTGACGATCTGACCGTACATCGTGTAGAGCTCGTCGAGCTCTCCATTTTTGCTTTTAGAGTCTTTCGATTTCATTTAGTGGATTGGAAAAAAACAAGGGGACAAGATCGATGAACTTCCGCCATTGAAATTGTATGAACGATTGAAGCTAGGTTTTGGATGAAATGAGAGGGAGGATGGCTTTATATTAAAAATCTTCTGTGACACTATTCATCCGCGAAAATTCCGAACTCCAAATGAAGTGCGCTGCCTGGCGTTCTATATGTTATGCCCATATTGAGCACATAATGTGTAACGATCCGTAAATTTTCGATAGTTAAAATAGTTAATTTAATAAGATTCTGTGATTTGATGTTGGAAGAAATAAAAATTTGTAACTTAATAATTAAATAATAACTAAAACGAAACGTAACAATGTTAATTAAAGTTAATCATTAACAATTTGAATGAAATTCCAAATTAATTGAAGGGATTTAGAGGTTATACTTGGTTATAAATTGAATGTAAGAAAACAAATGTAAATATCGAATTAATTAATGAAATAGTATGTAATAAATGGAAATTGAATAAAATTTGTGTTACACAAGTAATCATAGCATTTGGTTGTAAATAATAAACATATTAATGGGACTAAATGTTAATGGTGACAATTATTATATGTTACCTATTTATTTAGTATATTAAATTAAATTGGAAATCAATTGCAATAAATCTAATTAAATATTAGTTAAAGTAAATTAAGGTAATAATTGAAAATAATTTTAATTTTATTCATAATATAATAGTTGGTTGAATAAAAAGAATGGAAATTAAGATCTATCAATTTATTGGAATTTAAGATATAATAAATGAATTTATTGTAATTAAATGAAATTTAATATTACGTTAATTGAAATTAAGATGAAATCGAAAAATATTAACGTACTAAGATGTAAACCATGCTAATTATATCCATAAGATGATAATTGGTTGAATAACAAGATTGAAAGTCAAACAAATGGATTATTGGAAATTTAATTTAAAAATTACGGAATTTATTGAAATTGAAATTAAACACTGTAAATTGTGAAATATTCAATAATAAATTGATAGAAATTTGTTTTAAAAGGATTGTAAACTACTAAGTAATCCAAAATGATAGAAATTGAAAATTATTATATTTGAAATTAAAAAGTGATTTAATTAATTTAATATTAATTTATTTAATTGAGGTGAAAATAGCCATTTTGGCCACTAACTTGGACTTCGACGAAAATAATCTCATCGGATCTGTAATGGTGAATTATTGTAGGTTTTCAAGTTTCATAGCGATCGGTCTTGTCATTCAATCATACGGACTCGAAACGCCTAGAAATCAATTTAATTAAATTCATTTGAAATCAATCTGAAATAAGCCGATTTTAGCATAACTTCTTCATACGATGGAATTAGAACTTCAAACATGTTCCATTGAGTTTAAAATTATCGAAAACATCTATTTTGATATATGGGATTACCCATTTTCGTTCCGGAGGCGAAATGGGCTTTTCGGGTCGTTTATCGTTCAACTTTCAGATCAATCTTGTCCATTCATCTCTATTTCTAATCTGCCTATAAATAGCCTGTTATAAACCCTACCTATTTCTTATTCTATTTCTCAGTACGTACATTTTCTGTCTACCTCTCCTTTTTAATGGCAGAACATATCTAAAAATTCCAAACCATTAATTCAATTTCAAATTTAATTCAAAAATTTAAAATCCTCAAAATATAGCGAATTATATATTGATTTGAAGCTCTCAACGAGTGCAAGCCAAATCTACAGTTTAAATTCCGATAAGGGTTGCTGTGTGGCCGGAATTGGGTGATTTAATCATGGTCGTCATTTGTGTCGTGATCGACATCGACAGATCATCGAATCGATGATATGGTCGCGTGGAGAGGGACAAGTGGAGTGCTTCTGTGCTGTTTGTTTGGTCGGTGAACGGCTAGATCGTTGGAAAGAATTCAATTAGGGTTCCTATAATTGGTGGCGCCCGTCCTCTTTTGGGGCGTCGATCGATGTTAAGTAGGGCCGGGATGGTCAGGGGAGTGGTGTTGGCATGGTGGCGCGTCGGCTGGTGGAGCAGCGTGAGGTGCGGCGTGCAATTTGGTGATCGATGGTTGGTGGTTCGAACTAGGGTTAAGTGTGAATGGTGATGATACATGCTAGAGATGAAGAGTGATGTGGTGACAGAGTATGGTTCTGTACCCTTTGTTTTTATTTTTCTTTTGTTTCAATTTAATTTTAATTTCAAACGTTCTAACCTGAATAACATTCGCATATGAGGTCCAATTCACATCCGGTTTATTTCATTAGGATCGATTGGACTTTCGGGCATTTTGACGTTTGTTTGGACGAATTCTGAGACTGTTTGAATTTGGGCCCTAAATTGGATTTTTTATTCGATTTAAAATCGAAGGTGAGTATTTTATCCTACTCACAATTTCTAAAATTTCTTATGTTAGTTAAAGTAAATCTGTGATGTGATTATAAATTTATTGATTGAAGTTTGGTACGGTTAAATTTTTATTCTGCTTAATTTGACCTGTATTGCATTTAATCATCATTTTGAATTTAATATTGGATTTTATTTGTCAATTTAGCATTTGTTATTAATTTTCAGTTATCTATTGATGTTTATGAATTGATTTGGATGATGATTGTGATGAATGTTTGATTGTTGATATTGGATGATTGGATGTTGTATTTTTATACTGTTATAACACTGCAAGTTCCCTATGGGTTGAGACGATACATACCTGAATGATCTATAGATTAGGGAAAATAATTATAGATTGAAATGATATACTCGAGCGATTTTATGGATTTTTTTATATTTAATTCGGGATTGCGGTTTGAAATAATATATTACTGTAAATTGTAAATTGTGGATTGAAATGATAAATATCTGTATCACTTAACCCTTGGATAGAAAATTATATACGAACATCGGATTGGTTAAATTAAGTGATTTTGAACCTTTGAAATTTTGAATTCAGTTAACTAGTATTTTGAAGAAGAACTTGATTTATATAAACTAAAGTATTGTCGATAATCCAAGTGTTAATGCTGAAAAAGGAATTGATTTAATAAAATTGTTCTAAGGATTAAACTGGAATTTCAAGGTTGAAGTATCGAATATAATGAATATAGTGGAATTGAATTATTGAAATGTTTGGATATAACTTTGAAATCTATTTAAACTAATTTAAACTGTTTTAATCAAATTAACTATTTTAATAAATTTTAAAACTATTTTACTTTGTTTTAAATCTATTACAACCCATTTAATACAATTTAACCTATTTAACTATTTTGAACTAATTAAATTTATTTAATCTATTTTAAATCTATTTAATATAATGTGAATGTATTTAATCTATTTTAAATTTATTAATCTATTTAAAAATCTGCTTAATCTATTTTAAATCAATTTAATCCATATTTAATCAATTTAAATCATGTTAAAACTAGTTAAATCAAATTTAAACCTGTTTAAACTATTTTCACTATATGAACTATTAAAAATCTATTTAAACTATTTTAAAACTATATAAACTATTTATATTTACTTAACCTATTTTCTAAAATTTCAGAATGTGTAAAGTTGAAGTATTTATATTTAAATCCTTCATGATGATGCAACCTAAGTTATAATTTGGAGTTTATACCTTTTGAAAATAACGTATCTGAGTGAATATGATGACTTTGAAACGAAGAATTAATTGAAAGGCAAGAGCATAAACTCATTTTATTGACTTAAGCAACATTACAACAGATACAATGCCACAGAACTGACAACCTGTTACAACCATCTTGATAGTTCAATGTAAATAAAACAACCAAAATACAAATTTACAATTAGGAAACACAAAAAACATTTATCATAATTCACTGCAAACAATCTTGAGCAGTGATATTCCAGTAAAGTATATCTGACAATCCAGTAGAAAACCATCTGCAAGAAGTGTTTAAATCCTTTCAAAACTTCAAACAAGATCAGCCTTTAAGTCTCTGAGTATACTGCCATGAATCAAATTGTACAGCTGAGATGAATTCTTACTGCCAATTCCAAAAATTCTATTATTCCTTTCAGACCACACTGCATAAATCAGTTTCTTAAGAAGCTTTAGCAATAACCTAGTCATATGAGTCTTCCATCTTGTTGCCTTAAAAACATTAAACCATTCAATTTAACTGACTAATGATGGTTTGTAAAATCAACCATTAGACAGAAGCCTATACCATATTTGATAAACAAAGGTGCACTCAAAAAACAAGTGAGTATTGCTCTCAGTTTCAGATCTGCAGAAAACACATAAATCCTCTAAAATAATACCCATTTTACAAAGCTTATCCTTGGTTTTCAAAGCATTTGCCATCACTTTCCACAGCAACAAGTTTTCTTTAGCATTACCACCAATTTTCCAAATTTTTGAGTACCAAGGAAACTGAAAACCATTTTGACAGAGAAAATTGTAAACAAGTCTAATAGAATGATACTTACCCTTATCTGACCAGATTAAAACATTGTCATTATTTTTAATAGGGTTAGTAGAGATGAGATTCCATAAATTCCTTAGTTGAAACGAGCTGGAATAAGGTAAAACTAAGCAACCATCATGTATAAACTCATCAACTGTAGCTTGTTTAGAAATTCCTGAATTTCTTCTCAGATTATAATCAACTACCGAACTTAAGATCAAACCTTATTTAGCCCATGGAGAATGCCAGAAGGACAAACCTTTAATCAAAACATAATTACATTGTAAGAATGGAACAAAAGTCTCCCTAAGCTTAAGAATACACCTCCAACTCCAACTGCAGTTTTGTGAAATGGGCATAGTCCAAAAATTTCTCTTGCCAATAAGATTGTGATTAACCCATTGAGACCATAAGTTCTTATCAGTTGCAAAGATCTTATTGAAGTACACCGAAATAGCAGCCTTATTCCATTGAAAAATATTAGTAATACCAAGTCCACCATATTTTTTAGCATCAAACAGCTTATAAAAGAAATAGGAATAAGCTTTCTAGAAAAAGGGTCACTGTGACGCCCCACCTCTATACCCACGCTAGCCAAGGACACTACAGAGTAATGCCGTCAACTAACACGGAGAATAAGGCTGGTTGGGAGCGACCATCTATAGCCTTGCTCTAATTATCTATTGAACACATCGACAATAGTCATACCAAGCAGGTCGACATACCCAATGAATATTTAAAACAAAACCATAGGTGGTTGGATCTATCAGAACAGAATGTAATAATTCAAATGTAATATACATCACAGAACAATAGATCATCATATACACATATACTGGTACATAACAGAGTATACAGAATAATACACGTCAAGTGGTATTGCAAACCACATTATACAGATGAATCCAAAATAATACATATATCAGAGTTACAACAAAATGGGACTACACAAAAGCTATGACAAAAAGGAACAAGCTGAATAGTCCATGCGGAAGCAAAATAGGCTAAGTCCAAAGCACCTAACCTGAAACAACTCGGTCTGACCCGAGTATAAAATACACGGATCAGTCTAGCTAAACAAATCAGTTAGATAAACTGAACAACAATAAACCTGCAAGGTCACAAAGTATATCGAATATCTCTAAAAGAGATAACACAGTCATCTAACAAAAGATGAATCATATCATAACAAAACAAGCCTCACATCATTGGCAACTCATAGAAACAAAGGATAGGAATATCCCAAAACAAGCCATAAAGGCAAACAACAAATACCGATAAATACGAGTTCCATAAGGTAAACGCTATATTTCGTGTGGTTTCAAAGAACCAATACAGAAAAGCAATACCTAGGGAATATACATATAAATGAAACATCATGAGCGGTGGTGAAGAAACCACTCCAATATCTCTTGAGCGGTGGTGAAGAAACCACTCCGAAAGCAATACTAAAGGTAACCGACAACCCCAAATATCTTTCGAGTCAGGGCAAAGGACCAACTCCAAAAGCGATATTAAAGGCAACAAGCCAGAGGAGATAGTCCGAAGAAACTATCCCAAAGGCAGCATGTGTCACAAACTCCCAGAAAGGAATCCGAAAAGTGGTAACGTGAGTCCCATAACCACCCGTTCGCACTAAACGGTTTACTATCCATTAGTTAATTTCACACTCGAAGCAGTACAAAGTTCACCTCATATCCTCAGTAAACCAAACCCGAAGGTCAAAACGATCAATTGAATAGGTCGGGGATTAATCGGAAAGATAAATGCACAGATTCATGGTCCGTGTTTTGCCCAACCATTTAATCACCCTTCCACTTCGCTCGAAGTGCGAAATTGTGCGTGTATTTAAATAGAATTTATAAATTGGAGAAACGAGCTTTTAATATGATGAGAAAAAATTATTTTATAAAAACCCGTGGATGAAGTCAAAAATAAGTTATCAAAGTCAAAGGGGAAATAACAACCACTAAGAACCAATATGAATCGATAAAATCCAGAAAACCAATCAAAATAAGCATAAATAGGGAAAACAAGAATACAGGAGCAGGTCAGTCGACTGAAATCCTTGTTCAGTCAATTGAAAATTGTCCAGAAAAATTTCGGGCTTCAGCTCAGTCGATTAAACAGAGGATCCAGTCGATTGAACCCAATTTCCTGCATTTCCTACTTATAACAAATGAAGTGCAAACTCTCCCAACTTTCAACCGGACGAGCACGGACGCTAGGGGTTTACGCCTAGCGGCTACCTGGCCCTATAAGCACTTCAATGCATCACCAAAACATGATCAAAACATCAAAGTTAGGATCTCTAAAGAATTGAACCCAAACACTAAAAATTCGAATATTCACCAATTCAATCCAAACTAAAAGCAAGTGCATATGAACAAGTGCTAGGAATTCATACCCAACATCAATGAAATCAAGAGAAGTAGATGTGAGTTCAAAACTCACCTTTAACCCAAAAACAAGAAGATGGAGCTCAATAACAAGGAGAAGACCAACCAAACACTACTTCAACTCAACAAGCTTCAATCTAAGAATAAAACACATATTTCCCAATTTAGGTTTAGGAAATTTTCTGAAATTGAAGAGGAGAAGAGTTGGAGAAGATGAAGAAGAGCTTACCAATGGATTCTCTATGAATTTGGAGCAAGAAATCAAGTTGTAAGAGGAAACTAGGGCTTGCAAATTTCTATTTCTCTTTTCCTTCCACCATTTTCAGTTCTAGCTTAAGAAATGAAACGGAATGAGGATAAATGAAGAGAAGGGGTTGGGTTAGGGTATTAGTTAACATTGGGCTGAACCCAAACCCAAAACCCAATAGAATAAGGGTCAAATTTTCACAAACTCCAAACATATCAAAGATTATACTCAAAAAGATCGCAAACGCCATTTTGGAACCAATGGAAATGGTTTCGAGCTCCAATTCGGCCGTTTGCAGAAAGTAGCTTTTCGGACCAAAGATCCGACTAACGACGTTATATTTAAATTAAACATTTAAATATCAAATCGTTAAATATGCGGGTTGTTACAGATCTCCCCTCCTTACAAAATTGCGTCCCCGCAATTCCTAGAGACGATACTTGTAACAGCTACATACATACAACATTCAAAAGAAAAAGGGAATAAGCTTGAGATGAAAAGACATACTCACCGTTCACAAGCTAAGATAGAAACCCCGGATAAGATCGCTCGATGAATTCTCTGGTTTCCCAAGTACAATCATTGGGATTAGCGGACCATTGAACTTTAACGAGCGGCACGTCCTTGTTCCGAAGGTGTCGCACCTCCGTGTCAAGCACGCGAATAGGCTGCTGCACAATAGATAAGTCCGGTGAGACCTCAAGCCCTAGCAAATCAGGAGAATCAATAACAGAATCCGACTCCCGAAGACACTTCCGAAGTTGCGAGACGTGGAACACGTCATGAATGCCAGATAAATGAGCTGGAAGTGAAACTCTATAAGCCATAGGGCCAATACGTTCAGTAATAGAAAATGGTCCTATATAACGAGGAGCCAATTTTCCAGTCGTACTGAAGTGTATAACCCCTTTCAAAGGAGAAACACGAATTAAAACAAGATCGCCGATGGAGAACTCGAGAGGCTTCCTACGGTTGTCCGCGTAGGACTTCTGGCGACTCTGTGCCTCTTTCATCCTCAACCGAATAAGATCAATCTTCTCGGAAGAATCCCGCACAAAATCCGGGCCAAGAATAAGCTTCTCCCCAGATTTCAACCAACAAGAAGGTGATCGACATCGCCTTCTATATAAGGATTCGAAAGGAGCCATACCGATACTAGATTGAAAACTATTGTTGTAGGAGAACTCTACAAGAGGTAGGTGATCCTCCCAACTTCCACCGAAATAAAAAATACAAATACGAAGAAGATCTTCTAAGATACGATTCACCCGTTCAGTCTATCCGTCAGACTGCGGACGATAAGCTGTGCTAAAATTAAGCTTTGTTCCCAAAGCTTGCTGAAGACTCTTCCAAAAGTGACTCGTGAATAAAGGATCACGATCACTCACAATAGAACTAGGAACACCGTGAAGTCTCACGATTTCCTTGACATATAACTTAGCCAAATGCGAAGCAGTCCTATTAAACTTAATAGGGACAAAATGAGCAGATTTAGTGAGGCGATCAACAATAACCCAGATGCTAGAATGGCCAGATCTCGAACGAGGTAGGCCGTCAATGAAATCCATAGAAATCTGGTCCCATTTCCACAATGGAATCTCTAAAGGCTGAAGAAGACCAGAAGGACGCTGATGTTCGGCCTTAATACGCTGACAAGTTATGCAATTACTCACATAACTCGCCACATCGCGTTTCACGCCTTCCCAATAATAAAGACGATGCATATCGGCATACATCTTGCTACTACCGGGATGAATGGTATACTTAGAACGGTAACAATCATCAAGAATGTCATGCCTAAGTGCAAGATCAGAAGGCACAAAAAGATGGTTCTTCTTACGAAGACACCCATGAGAATCAATGCTAAAATCTTGCAACGCCTCATCACAAGATCCAGACTCACAAAGCTGAAAAAAATGCAACAAATCAGGATCACGCCGCTGAGCATCGGCAATACGATCCAACAAAATAGGTCGAGCTTCCAAACTAAATAACAGAATAGTAGAATCAAAAGATGAACCTCGATCATGAATTTCATAAAAAGATAGAGTCTCAAGAATATTCCATTCGGCAAGCATCATAGAAATAACAGCCGAATGTTTGCGACTAAGCGCATCCGCAACACGATTACCCTTACCAGGGGTATACTGGATATCAAAGTCATAGGAAGCAAGAAACTCGAGCCAACGTTGTTGTCTCATATTGAGTTCCCTCTGAGTGAACAAATACTTCAAGGATTTATGATTGGTATAGAGAATGAAGCTCCCGCCTAATAAATAGTGTCGCCAAATCTTCAAGGCAAAGACAATTGCGGCTAACTCAAGATCATGAGTGGCATAGCGAACTTCATTCGGACGCAGTTGCCTAGAAGCATAAGCAACTACCCGATCCTTCTGCATAAGAACAGCACCGAGACCACTACCACAAGCATCGGTGTAGACAACAAGATCATGATTCCCCTCGAGAACCACAAGAATAGGAGCATTAGTGAGAAGTTCCTTCAATGTCTGAAAGGAAGCTTCACACTTGTCGGACCAAATAAAACGAATGCCTTTCCGAGTAAGGGTGGTGAGAGGAAGCACAACACGGGAAAATCCTTAATGAATTGACGGTAATAACCCGCCAATCCAAGGAAACTACGAATCTCATGCACATTCTCGGGCCTCTTCCAATTCTGGATGGCTTCGATCTTTGAGGGATCGACAGAAATGCCATCGGAAGATACAATATGGCCTAAGAACTTAACCTTATTCTCCCAAAAATGGCACTTGGAGAATTTGGCTCTAAGCCGATGATGACGGATGGTACTCAAGACAATTCTCAAGTGATTAGCATGCTCAGTTTCAGACTTAGAATAAACAAGGATATCATCAATGAACACAAGGATGAACTTATCGAGATATTCCCGGAATACCCGATTCATGAGATCAACAAAGAAAGCAGGAGCGTTCATCAAACCGAACGGCATAACGAGCCACTCAAAAGAACCATATCGAGTGCGGAAAGCTGTAAGAGGTATGCTATCCTCCGCGACTCGTAACTGATGAAAACCCGTGGCAAGGTCAAGCTGAGAAAAGACCTTAGCACCACTCAATAGATCGAACATATCATCGATCCTAGGCAATGGACACCTATTCCTGATGGTTAACTCGTTAAGCTTGCGATAGTCAATGCAAAGTCTAAGAGTTCCATAGGACTTCTTCACGAAGATGACCGCGGATCCCCACGGAGAAAAACTGGACTGAATCAATTGTCTGGACTCAAGCTCTAAAAGCTGCTTCTTGAGTTCCTCATTTTCCTTTGTAAACATCCTCGTAGGAGGACGACTAACTGGCTGCGCGCCTGGAATGAGATCAATGCGGAACTCAATTGCCCGCTTGGGTGGCAAACCCGATATAGGCTCAAAAACATCAGAAAAGTCACAAACAACAGGAATATGAGACATATCATCATCATCTCGCGAGTCAAGAGAATATAAAACCATTTCGGAATTATCCATATCCCGAAGAACAAGAGATAGCTGAGTAGGCGAATCCGGATGTCGAAGATACAAAATTCTCTCCGAACAAATAATCCTGGCATCATATCTCACTAGCCAGTCCATTCCCAAAATCATATCAAATCCCAGACAAGAAATAACGTGTAGATTCGCACGGAAAGAAAAGCCACATAAAACAATCTCAACATCATCACAAAGCAAACTAAGGGTCGCGGATCCCCCAATAGGATTCACAATCCTTAAAGAAGTAACCAAACAAGAAACATCCAAAGATAAATCATCAACGAGCTTTTTCGATACGAAAGAATGTGATGCACCCGTATCGAAAAGAACTCATATACTATGATCATGAAATAAAATAGAACCTTCCAAAATAGATGGAGATATACCTTTAGATTGAGAAGGACCTCCAGAAGCATTCGCTACATTACCTTGCCAGATGAAGAATTATTCGGAGCAATGGGACAAGTGGAACTACGATGACCTTCCCTCTTGCAATAACGGCAGAAGAGAGGTTTAGGACAAGCTCGAATAATATGATCCGGAGAACCACAATTAAAACACTTTCGAACGAAAGGTGTTCCAGGAGACTGAGGCTGAGAACTAGGGCCACCAGTCTTCTTTTTCTTGGAAGGAAAAGACCTGGACTTCTGAAATGGAAACGGCTTCTTGTTGGGGTTCTTAGAAACCTCAATATCATTACCGCTATCACCCTCCTTCTCAACCGTTTCAAGATGAAGTGCCGAATCAACCAACTCCTCAAAGGAAAGCTTAAGCTGGAGCAACAAGGACTTCTTGAGATATTTCTTAAGACTAAAGACAAACTTCAAATTCTTCTTAGAAGAAGTGCTAATTAATTCAAGACCATACTGAGATAAAGCCTCGAATGATGCAACATACTCAGAAACAGAAGATTTCCCTTGCTTCAACTCAAGGAAGCGACGGGTCAATAAAACTTTTTCAGATTCAGGAACGAACTTGAGTTCAAATCGTCCCCGAAACTGAGTCCAAGAAGGAGTAGACTCATCAATCTCAGCTACAAGAAGCTCATACCAATCAAGAGCACGCTCTTGTAATAAGCTAGAAGTTACAAGAACTCTATCATGGTCAGAAAGGTCCATGCGAGAAAAGATACGCTCGCACGTGCGAAGCCAAGCTTGGACTTCAAGAACGGATTCAGAGCCTTTAAACGGCTTCCCTCCAAGATGAGCAAAATCACTGCACTGGCGTGCAAAGGCAGATTTGTGAGGTGGAGACACTCGAGGAGGAACTGGAGGTTGAGTGCTCCTAAACAATTCCAAAAACTGATCAGCAGATATATAAACGCCATCCGGATGTGTGCCACTGGATTGACCAGCATTTGAACGTCGTCCCTGCCTCTTCCAGCCATACGCTGAAAGTAAGATAAGAACAAGATTATTCACAAGGTAGATACTTCAATATGGAATACTACGGAAGCGAAATGCATTCCTAGACATATTCCCAATCCTATCTACCTCCAAAGGTACAGAAAGAATAGAAAGACACGATGATTCAAAGATTTGTATCACTTATACACTCTGATGTATCGTAATATGTGCTCTATTCTGTGTTTATCATACTTTGTTCTGAACTCAGCTCTGATACCAAGCTGTGACGCCCCACCTCTATACCCACGCTAGCCAAGGACACTACAGAGTAATGCCGTCAACTAACACGGAGAATAAGGCTGGTTGGGAGCGACCATCTATAGCCTTGCTCTAATTATCTATTGAACACATCGACAATAGTCATACCAAGCAGGTCGACATACTCAATGAATATTTAAAACAAAACCATAGGTGGTTGGATCTATCAGAACAGAATGTAATAATTCAAATGTAATATACATCACAGAACAATAGATCATCATATACACATATACTGGTACATAACAGAGTATACAGAATAATACACGTCAAGTGGTATTGCAAACCACATTATACAGATGAATCCAAAATAATACATATATCAGAGTTACAACAAAATGGGACTACACAAAAGCTATGACAAAAAGGAACAAGCTGAATAGTCCATGCGGAAGCAAAATAGGCTAAGTCCAAAGCACCTAACCTGAAACAACTCGGTCTGACCCGAGTATAAAATACACGGATCAGTCTAGCTAAACAAATCAGTTAGATAAACTGAACAACAATAAACCTGCAAGGTCACAAAGTATATCGAATATCTCTAAAAGAGATAACACAGTCATCTAACAAAAGATGAATCATATCATAATAAAACAAGCCTCACATCATTGGCAACTCATAGAAACAAAGGATAGGAATATTCCAAAACAAGCCATAAAGGCAAACAACAAATACCGATAAATACGAGTTCCATAAGGTAAACGCTATATTTCGTGTGGCTCCAAAGAACCAATACAGAGAAGCAATACCTAGGGAATATACATATAAATGAAACATCATGAGCGGTGGTGAAGAAACCACTCCAATATCTCTTGAGCGGTGGTGAAGAAACCACTCCAATATCTCTTGAGCAGTGGTGAAGAAACCACTCCGAAAGCAATACTAAAGGTAACCGACAACCCCAAATATCTTTCGAGTCAGGGCAAAGGACCAACTCCAAAAGTGATATTAAAGGCAACAAGCCAGAGGAGACAGTCCGAAGACACTATCCCAAAGGCAGCATGTGTCACAAACTCCCAGAAAGGAATCCGAAAAGTGGTAACGTGAGTCCCATAACCACCCGTTCGCACTAAACGGTTTACTATCCATTAGTTAATTTCACACTCGAAGCAGTACAAAGTTCACCTCATATCCTCAGTAAACCAAACCCGAAGGTCAAAACGATCAATTGAATAGGTCGGGGATTAATCGGAAAGATAAACGCACAGATTCATGGTCCGTGTTTTGCCCAACCATTTAATCACCCTTCCACTTCGCTCGAAGTGCGAAATTGTGCGTGTGTTTAAATAGAATTTATAAATTGGAGAAACGAGCTTTTAATATGATTAGAAAGATTATTTTATAAACACCCGTGGATGAAGTCAAAATAAGTTATCAAAGTCAAAGGGGCAATAACAACCACTAAGAACCAACATGAATTGATAAAATCCGGAAAACCAATCAAAATAAGTATAAATAGGGAAAACAAGAATACAGGAGCAGGTCAGTCGACTGAAATCCCTGTTCAATCGACTGAAAATTGTCCAGAAAAATTTCGGGCTTCAGCTCAGTCGACTGAACAGAGGATCCAGTCGACTGAACCCAATTTCCTGCATTTCCTACTTATAACAAATAAAGTGCAAACTCTCCCAACTTTCAACCGGACGAGCACGGACGCTAGGGGTTTACGCCTAGCGGCTACCCGACCCTATAAGCACTTCAATGCATCACCAAAACATGATCAAAACATCAAAGTTAGGATCTCTAAAGAATTGAACCCAAACACTAAAAATTCGGATATTCACCAATTCAATCCAAACTAAAAGCAAGTGCATATGAACAAGTGCTAGGAATTCATACCCAACATCAATGAAATCAAGAGAAGTAGATGTGAGTTCAAAACTCACCTTTAACCCAAAAACAAGAAGATGGAGCTCAATAACAAGGAGATGACCAACCAAACACTACTTCAACTCAACCAGCTTCAATCTAAGAATAAAACACATATTTCCCAATTTAGGTTTAGGAAATTTTCTGAAATTGAAGAGGAGAAGAGTTGGAGAAGATGAAGAAGAGCTTACCAATGGATTCTCTATGAATTTGGAGCAAGAAATCAAGTTGTAAGAGGAAACTAGGGCTTGCAAATTTCTATTTCTCTTTTCCTTCCACCATTTTCAGTTCTAGCTTAAGAAATGAAATGAAATGAGGATGAATGAAGAGAAGGGGTTGGGTTAGGGTATTAGTTAACTAGTGGGCTGAACCCAAACCCAAATCCAATAGAATAAGGGTCAAATTTTCACAAACTCCAAACATATCAAAGATTATACTCAAAAAGATCGCAAACGCCATTTTGGAACCAATGGAAATGGTTTCGAGCTCCAATTCGGCCGTTTGCAGAAAGTAGCTTTTCGGACCAAAGATCCGACTAACGATGTTATATTTAAATTAAACATTTAAATATCAAATCGTTAAATATGCGGGTTGTTACAGTCACCATGCCAGAGGAATTTATTAAGGGCACAAGAAATCATATTAATTAGTTTAACTGGGAGAATGTAGTGCCTAGTCCAATAAGTTGTCATAGCCACAACAATTGATTGAATAATTGTTAGCCTACCAGCTTGTGACAGTTTATCACTTGGCCATATCTGAAGCATTTCAATCATCTTCTCAAAGAGAGGTAAACAATTTTGTTTAGTAATTCTAGAGCTAAAGATAGGCAAACCAAGGTAATAAGCATTTTTGGATAATTCTTGAAGACCCAAGTACTTAATAATATCATTTCTTTGAATAGTATTTAAGCCAGCAACCAAAATATTTGATTTTGAAAGATTAATTTGTAGACCAGTGATAAAATAGAAAAATTGCAGAGAGGAAATAATACACTGAATATTATGATAAGTAGGCCTTGTAAAGATGATTAGATCATCAGCAAAGAGAAGGTGAGTAATGAGTGGTTTTTTACATTTGGGATGAAGCTGAAGGACTTTTTTAACAATAAGATCCATCAATATAGAATTTAGAAGCTCCAGGACAATTATAAACAAGTATGCAAAAATTGGGTCACCTTGCCTAACACCCTGTACCCCTTTAAAATAACCATATAGATCACCCTCTCTTGAAATAGAGTACATAGGTGATGATATGCATGTATAAATCCAAGCTAGAAAAGGTTTTGGAAAATTCATCCTTGACATAATAGCTAAAATAGAGTTCCAAGCAATTGATTCAAAAGCCTTCTTGATATCTAGCTTTAAAATGCACCTTGGTGAAATATTTTTCCTCTCATAACCATACAATAATTCTTGTGTCAAGAGAATATTGTCACTAATTGATCTTCCACTAATATATGCAGCTTGATTATTGGAGATAATGGATGGCAAGACTACTTGTAATCTATTAGCTAAAACCTTTGAGATGATTTATAAATGATATTACAACACGAGATTGGCCTAAAATCAGCAACTGATGTTGGGTTAACAATCTTGGGAATTAAAGCAATGGCAGTAGCAGACAGCCCAACAGGAAGCATGTTATTAATAAAAAAGTATTGTATGGCTTTTACAATATCAAACCCAATTATATTCCAACTCTGTTGAATAAAATATGCATTATAACCATCTGGACCTCCACAACTATTACTATCCAAACTAAAAACTGCAGTTCTAATTTCATTAGCTGATATTTCACAAATCAAAGAATTAGACTGAGAGGTGGATAAGGTTGGAAGAGTAATGTCAAAAAGAGGTTTTATATCAGGAATGAAAATATTGTTTGGAGCTAAAATAGATGTAAAATATTGAACAAAAGCATCATTAATACCATTAAAAGATTTCACCATATTTCCATTCATATCCTTTATCTGAAAAATGCATTCAGGTTTCTTTTAACCTTTAGAAAATTATGGAAGTACTTAGTATTCCTATCTGCCTCTTTTTCCATTATCAAATGAATTTTCTGCTTGAGTGATGACACTTCCTTCTCAATAACTTGTTCGAGATCATTCTTTAATTGCAATTCAATATGTTGTAAAATAGAATCAAATGGCCTGGCACTCAAGACTTCCTGTATCCTAATAAGCTCATTCCTAACTCGGGTAGAGAGTTTAGAATCCTTACCAAAATTAGCTGTAGACCAATTCCTTAGGTGAAATTTAAGTGCTTTCATCTTGAGAGTAATATTTGTTAGAGGATCCTTGCCATGTTGCATATTCCAAACCTATTTTAGAATAACATGATAATCCATCTGCTTAGTCCAGAAATTAAAAAATTTAAATGTGTGTTTCCCTCCACAAAAATCATCAACTCCACAATGAAAAATTAATGGACAATGATCAGATAAAGAAGGCTGAAGTATGTGATAAAATGATTTTGGCCAAAAGTGAAGAAAAGGAAGATTTATGAAAATATGATCAAGTTTACATAGAGTTGGATTTCCACTCCTATTACTATTGGACCAAGTGAAATCTGAACCAAAGTATTTAACCGAGATTAGTTTAGATTGAATTAAAGCACTGTTTAAAGAAGAAATATCCTTAAGAGATAAAGGACAGCCACCATATTTTTGAGTACTTGCAAACATACTATTAAAATCACCACCTATTAGCCATGGAATAGAAGAAGAATTTAAAGATGGAAGATGATCCAAAAATACCTGTCTCAAAGATAAAGAATTTTGAGCATAAACAGAAGTTAGAAGGAAATTGATATTTGAAGGCAGATGAATACAATTGTAATGAATGTATTGATCAGAGGCACTTATTCTGGAAAGCTTGAAAATACGAGGATTCCATAACGTAAGCAGCCTGCCATAATTAGATTCAACAAAGTTATTATCATATAACCAAGAAGGAGAAATCAATCGAGTAGCTTTAATGGTAGAATGAATGTCTAGCTTTGTTTTAGAAACACATATCAAATGTTTATCCTTATCCTTTATAAGATTCTTAATCTCAAACTGTTTAGAGGGTTAGTTAGCCCCCCTTATATTCCAAAAAGCAATATTATTCATTTAATAGGAAGTGGAGGAAGCAAAGGTGAAGGATTCTTCCTTGTATGCCTTGAGTGAGAATTATTTTTTGAAGAGGATAAAGGTAAGACCTCCCGAGGCTTATAATCTTTTCCTTTATTGAGATCACCTGTTTTCACAGTACTAATAGCACCAGAATTATTCATGACAACTGTACACTCACTTGGTTCAGAAGAAGGAGGAAGTATAATATGATTAGGAGGAGACAAATGCAGATAAGGTGAAGAAGGATTAGAAGCAAACATGGATGGAGATTTAGAACTAAAATGAGAACTACAAGAAGATCAAACAGAGGTAGAATTAGAGAAAACATATGATACAACTTTAGTAACAGATTCAAATGAAGAATTGGAAAGATTGTCAACAGATAAAGATGTAACAGATGGAATAGCATCACTAAAAACACCAGGTAAACTATCCCTAGCTGTATCAAGATAAAAATTTAATAAAACTGAAAAAGAATTAGATGTGACTGTAGAACAAGAGTTATTTACATTAAGTACTTCATTCTCTTTTGCTTTGCTATCTTCCAAGCTACTAATAGGATCAACCTTTGATTTAATATTCTCTTTAACCACTGATTCTTTCCTCTTCCATACCCCTTTATTTCTTTTATTAACATTTCTCCAGCTATGATCAATTATATTGGCATCATGATCACCTTGATTCTTATTTACATTTCCCCCCAAATCCTGCATATTACTCACATCAATATCCTTATTCACAAATTCACAAGAGACAGTGTCATGACCAAAGATTTTACAATGTGTGCAAATTTTAGGCTTCCAATCATAAGATAATAGAACATCTGGACAATTATTACCCAACTGTGGAATATGAATAGATTCAGGTAGCTAAAAATCAGGCGAGATCTCCACTAATGCTTTTGCATACTTAAATCTTTACGACTTTTCAGTACTACTATCAAAACAGATTAGTCTACCAACATGACAAGCCAACCAGTTAATCCCAACTAACGTCCAAAGCAAAATAGGGATCCTATCAAAATGAATCCACACTGGTACTTTTTTAATCTGAGCTTGAGAAATACCAATAGACGGATCCCATTTTGAGATTATGAACATTCTTCACCTTATAAAAATAGGGTCCGAGTTAAGAACATGATCCTTATCTTCTTGATTGGAAAAATTAAAGTAAAAATTATACCCATCCGATTTAAACTCAACTTCACCTTTAAGTTTCCAATATCTTTTCAAGAAATTAACAACAACCAAGAAAGAAAGCGTACCATCCAAAAAGAACCTAACTAAATGATTGTTCCAGTACTTTAATCCTTCCTACCTAACAAGATCCGGTAAAATAGTTGGAGGTTTATCCCATGAAATATCAAAATGAATAGGTTTGTAGGATCCAGCATTGCGAGGTAAAGATTTGAAGAGAGAGGACCAATTTGAATTCAAAGGAGGAGTATCCCTGTTAAAGGAAGAAACCGAAGAAACTGACTGAGTGACGGCAGAAAAAGGATGGAGAGATGATGGAAGAGAGGTTGAAGTAGAAGATGATGAGGAAGAAAGAGGAGGAAAAGATACAGAATCAAAAGAGAAAGAAGAAGAAGAAAAGGATGAGGATGCCATTAAAATTTCAAAACCGAGTTGAAAACCATCGTGGAGGGATTTTTTTTTTCTAAACGAAGAATTAATTAACATAACTTATTAATAATTTCAAAGTGAATATGATTTTGAAAGAGATGTGACTTGAAATTGAATATGATATTTTGAATTGCTTTTGAAACGTAAAAGAACCATTTAGTGTGTAATAAGCGTTTGGTTGTTAAAGAGACCGAGATCGAATATTGTCATACTCTCTGCCAATAATGAAAACCACTTTAACATCTATGTACGTGGTAGAGATTCCAAAAATGAAGTAGGATGGTGTGACGACCTGGCTTTCTATGCCCAGAAAACCGCTTCGTCTTGAAGAAAGAAAGGGGTGAGAAAATAGAAAAGATAGAGAAGAAAGAACAACAACATCAGAATCTCACAGCGGAACGAATAAATTATAATAATCACATAAGTATTTACATAATATACAACATCAATCAGAGTTATACAGACAATAGATCACATAGTAGACAGTTATAAACACCTGTCTAGTTATACAACTCAACTCAAAAAAGTAACCCAAAGATACCAAAACAGCGGAACTACATGTATATCTACAACGCTGAAGCCTCCTGCTCCATTTCTCCTCCAGAATTCGTCAAAGCTAACCTGAATCCCTTGGCTACCCGTAAAAATTTGGGTACCCGAGAGTTTATGAAAAACAGAAATAAACTCCGGGTCAGACATGGGTCTGGTATGAGTAACAGGTTAAAATTGCTTAATTTTAAAAATCCTTTTGAAATAAAAAGTATCACGTAAGACTCCCCACACATAAACATGGGTAAGTTTTTACCTTACGCTAACCAAAACATTTGGTAGGAAATTTTGTGATATTATAGTAGGTCTAGGGTTTTCAAGTAAATAGAAAATAGCCGAAATTGTTACATTATTAAATTCCACCTACTAGCCACAAACGTGGGTAATACAATCAAAACCGTTGGCACTTATTGGATTTTGGATTCCATACAATGGAAGGGCTACTGGGGTACTGCCCGTCACAGTATGTGGCCTAGATCAACGTACTGAGGATCACTCCCGACCCCCTGCAACACAAGGTCGGAACCAATCCTTACTGAACAGTCCCGAACAAGATAACCCCGCAGATAGCCGTCGCTACTGCCCACTAAGCCGAAATAAAGGGACGTCTAGACAAGGGAATATTCTTGCCCTGCTTGGGCATGACCCACCTAACCTTGCTGCACCTCCCCTGTTTTAGCCGTTCCCGGTTGATGAGGCTTGAGGCTACGATTACCTTTTAAGAATACATTTCTTAGAATGCTCATCGCCCACCTGACGATGTGTTGAAAGCATTCACTCCATACAAGTTCGTTCCGGGTTCAAACGAAACCGAAGGCATTATCTCGTTACATTCATTTTGGAATGACCCTCAGAGTTAACGACGATAACCCTTGCATTCTGAATCTTCATCTTTACTTCAGATTCACGACCTATCGTTAATTTGGAATCGATGAGGTTTTCGGATGTTCCTAATGTGGAAAACCGATCCCGGTCTCATCGAAATCCAAAAAAGTGTCTTTTAAGGCCAAGTTGTCTATTTAGTCTTAACAGTTCAATTCAATATCATCAGTATACACACCGATGGATAATTCATAATATCACAATAGATAATCACATCATCATAAACAGATAATTCATATTATCATCAAAACAGATAAATAAATATTATCATACTTAAACCAAGCATCCATATCGCATAGATACTACTCATATCATATCTGAGATCAGAATCAATCAATGAAATGTTAATATTATTCATCCATAAGCAATGATTTATAAATCACAATCTACAATTAATTTAAAATGAATTAAATTAACTATGTCTATCCCTAATTAATTTAAAGTAAATTAAATTAATTACTTCATCTATAAATCCTGCTTATGCAATCACAAATTAATTTTGAATCAAATTAATTAATTAATCTCTAGATATTTATCTTGATTAACTTCTTCGATTAATCACCTTCTAATTACAGTAAGTAATTAGTCTTTAATTAATCCTACAAATTAATTATCCTAAATCATTTATAGTAATTAACATTTAATTACTTTATTTATAATTAAATACAATTAATTACATTATCCTTAATTTATCACCACATTATTAATTATTTCTTAATTAAACTATTCTTAATTTCATTATTAATTACATTAATTAAATGATCTCTAATTCAGATTTAAATTAATTACTTTATTTAATTTAATTACATTAAGTGATTAATCTTTAATTAAATACAATTATTAACCACCTTGATTAATATCAACCAGTAATTAACTACCCTTAATTACTCATATTAATAAATTAATTATCCCATAATTAATTATCTCCATTAATTAATCCCTTGATTAATTACAAAAGTAATTATCCAAATTACTTTATTAACACATCATCTTTCACTAATTACATTCAGTAATTAACATTAATTACTTTCTCAAGTAATTATACTCCATTGAATACACTAAGTGATTACATATATCAAATCATCAAATGATTTCTTAAATTAATTAAACTAAATTAATTAACTTAAATAAATCATTTAATCAAAATTAATTACAATAAGTAATTAATCTCTTAATTATTTTTATCAAGTAATTTCATTTAACAATTTATAATAGATTATCTAATTAATTTTGATTAATTATCAAAATTAATCACATTTATTAATTAATTAATAATCTTTAGTTAATTATCATAATTACATTTCTAAATTTATTTCTTAATTTATTCCTAATTATAAATTAATCTACATTATTAATTTATAAACTAAATACATAAGTCAATCATTAATTAACTTATTCATTAAATCGTTTTAATACCTTAGTTATTCCTAAGATAATTTATTTCTTTACTAATGACTTCATTAATATTTAAGTGTGTTAAAACTTTACCTTCCAAAATTTTAAATTTGAATTCCATTTGGAATTTAAGATTCAAAAATATTATTTATTTAAATTTAAATATTAATCAAAATTATATTCAATTTATAATCTTGTAAATAACATTAATTACATACATATGAAACTTATATAAGAAAGCCTTTAAATTCAACTGTTTGAATTTTTATTTAAATTTCAATTTCCAAAAGTCATTCGTATTTTAAAAACTGAATTAAACCTACAGATTTGAATTCGAAGTCACTTGAATCATCCATTTACCTTTGATTTAAAAACTTTGATTTAAACTTCCCTCCAACAATTTGATTTAAAAACTTGATTTTTCAAATCCAAATCTATTTTAAACCCTTAAGATTCAATAGTTATTCAAAACTGAATTTAACCATAGAATTTAAATCATTGTTTAAATCATATATTTCAGGTTTTAGTTTTGTCAGGTTTAAACCTGAAACCCAACTTCCACCTTTTAACATTTCATTTCAAAAATGAATTCAGAAATACAAAATTTGAATTTAAACTTCAATCTGGATTTGACTTTCATTTGAATCTAACATCACACTAGTTTTACTCTGTTTGTAACCATCTTACAGTCTAATTTGCCTTTAATTTTAGTTTAAATTTAAAACTACAGGCAGTTTTGTGCTACCTGTAACAAAACTATCCAACCCGAGACCAAAGTAAGAATGTTTCGGGTCGATTATTCCCCTGCTTCGAGTCGCATACACGAATAACCCGAGTTCGCCCCGAGGCCAAAAGCCCTACACCATCCCCTGATGCTTCAGCACTTCACTAAGCACGGTGCACGTGCACTGTGGCCCCAGTCACCTCCGGCCACCCACACGAGCTTCACCACGACGCCGACTACCACCAGACTCCACCACGACCCCCAAAATCCATCACCACGATCTCAAATCAAAAATGAGCAATAAAACAGAACCTGAAAAAAAAAACACAACATCCCCCACCCAAACCTGTCATCACCTAATTCTGCCAACCCCGACCACCTGATGGTCAATAATTTCGGCCATGGACTCGCCTTCGACCAACCTACCACCTCTCGAGACCTCGTGCAACTCGATGCACAGTAGAAGTCACGGCGTTCAAAAGTTCAAACACCATAAAAATTAGGGTTGCAAACAACAAATCACTGCCACCATCGCCACCGTGCTTTGTCAAATCACCAGGCATTTTTCCCCACACCCTGGTAAGCTCCTCCACCTCCTCACCCAACCCGACCACCTCCCGTCGCATAGAACACCATAAATCACCCAAAAACCAACACTTGAACAAAAGCAAACTGCATCTAAATCACTTGACTAGAAAACATAATATTAATTTTAAAAATCATATTATGGTATGTGTACTTGATTCATAACCCTGAATTCATGAATTAAATTCATTGAGATTTAACTTAATTTAGTTTCTTCTGTAGTATTATATTTTTATAGAAATAATACCATTGTTTTACCCTTAAACAATATTTAAATTCAAGTCTCTATTTATACCAGCATCTTATGTCAAACTTATGTCTTGTCTAAGCTTGAATTAAGAACAAAAATGAAATTTTGTTGAGGATTTTTAAACCTGGAACTAGAGGCAGATAGAACCCTGAGATACTCATTACAGTACTCATACTTAACACGGAGCAATACAACTGAGTTTCAGAGAAGAATTTGCAACTGAACAAATCTATATTTAAACCATTCAATTTTTTGATGTTACTACCCTTTAAAACAGAGGTGATTACACGATGTCAACACTCATACATGCAGTAACACATATACACAGGAATTCATTAAGATATATGCACATATCAGATCATAATTAAACAACATATATATATACCTAAGTATTTAAAAATTTAAGTTACTCACAGAGAATACAAGATGCAGTATTTCATTTTGCAAATGGCTAGAGAAAGGGGTATATAAAGATTCACGCAAATATATTAAGCATTCAATTATTAGCATGCAACATATTAAAACTTAAGAAATTTGAAAGGTGTTACTCACCTGAAGATAAACAGAGAACACCTTGAAATTGGAAACTGTATTTGCATGCTATTAGTTTGATTCTAGAAAACATGAAACTCAGTCTTGCCTTTGTTGAGTTGAAGTTGTTTAAGTTTTGTTGATGTATAAAACTTAAGTTGTAAAAAAGAAAAGAAAAGCTTGCTATCTTTAACAAATGAACTGAGAAGATATGTATATATATAGAAGGAAAATATTACAGGGGAAGATGGCATCTGAGACAAGCAACTTTTGCAGGTACACTTATGTGTTTTGTTTCTATCAGGCCATATCTTTGTGTTAGGAGGCTGAAAGGATTTTTGAACAATTTCGAATAGACCTAAGCTTGTGCTAAGCAAATGTAAGCATTAATTGTTAATGTACTCTATGTTTCCTACTTAGCTAATTTAATCATTTCTTATGTAGATATTTTATTTGCTTTGATTTCCCTTGCTTTGCTTTTTTATCTACAGGCTACATGCCTATTTTACTTACCTGGCAGCCTTATTTGATTTTATTTTGTTATTTCTGCCTGCAACACTTACATACAAATCCTACTTGCTTTACATAACCAAGTTTCACATACAAGATTCTTTTTATTTTATTCTTTCCTGATTTTAATTTATATATTATGTGAGCATACTTATTTTACTTTGTTACTATACTTGCTTGCATACTTATTTACAACTACACATATGTCCTTTTTATTTCTTACTTTACTTTGCTTTGTTTCATACTTTTGCATTTCTATTTCAAGCATATTTATTTACAGGCCTATACATATATTTTTACTTGTCTGGATATGCCTTCTATCCTATGTACAAAGCTATTTTATTTTATCATGCTTTGTTTATGCTTATGTTTAATATTTTATAAGATTTATTTTATCATAATATACTTGAAAGATTGTATATTCCAAATCATAGCTTCCCAAAACATATATATATATATAT
The DNA here is from genome assembly GCA_030765085.1 of Allium cepa. NCBI lineage: Eukaryota > Viridiplantae > Streptophyta > Magnoliopsida > Asparagales > Amaryllidaceae > Allium > Allium cepa. The sequence goes on along the minus strand of CM060937.1, from coordinate 979,980,232 downwards.
ATAATTTCTTTTTATATAAAAATCTATTTGTAAAGATATTGCATTATTAATATTGTTTAAATATAACTCGTTATTAAATTAAAATAATGTGTAAAAGAAACAACCTCTTCAAAATATAAATTACTTATTTTATAAAGCTAAATTGAAAAGAACAAAACAATCCTTTTATTTAAATTTTAAACCTAGGCAAGAATACTTTTAAACAATTTAAATTTATCTTGAGTATTTTAAAGTGAAATGATTATTTATTCAATATTAAATAAAATCAAATTCCTAATTTACCAAAAATATTAGAATTAGAAATCATGTCTTTATTTTATTAAACTTAAAACAAAGATTATCTATTTACGTTATATACAGATATATATATATATATATATATATATATATTATAAATAGAAAATAATTTAATTAGCTTTTAAAAGGTAAAATCACACATTTAAGTATTCATTAAAGAAGATTATTAAATCAATTCAAATTGTTATTAACAAATATTATCAAATCAATTTAATTTTTGCTGTAGATTATTAAATTAATATTGCCCAAATTTCCGGGATGTCACATTCCTCCCCCCTTAAAAGAATTTCATCCCCGAAATTTAAAACAAAGGTAATTTAATAATCTAATTAAAGATTTAAATTTTAGACACAAGCATATATCAATCATATGCTAGCAATCATAGCAACCAATTCATCCAATCTACAAAACAAATCAAAATACCAAACCAAACTCAAGTCTGACCCAACAACCGAAATTCCCTAAACTGCTAACTCTAAAATCAAAGATAGATCTTACACGTACTCCCTCAGAGATACGTGAAACACTCCGAATTCCAGTTATCCAAACTGGCAATCCAATCCTGAAGACTAAACACTTATCCAAAATCAAATCTCTGACTTCGGAATCCAAATTCGTCCGTCTCTTATCCATAAAACCTTTCGGACGATCCTGGGATCCCCTCATCCTTACTGATCAGCTCAACTCTTTCTGATGTCCTAGAAATAAACTGGTCCAAAAATAATCCGACAAATAATTTTTCAAGATCAACCAAAACTCAAAACACAAACTCTATTCCAAATCAGAAGACAGAACTCACTTCTCTCATCCAGAAAAGATTAAACAGGTGCACTCCAATCTGGCCTTAGATCCTGAAAAATTTCCTGTAGAACTCTCCAATCCAAACACTGCAACATCCAATTGCTTCCAAACTAAAACAGCTGCCACCATGCTTCCACTGCGCAACTCTGATTGAATAGATGAAAATACTGAAGTCGAATACAGATTGGACAACACATTCCAAAAATAAAGTTCACATATCCAAAAATAAAACGCAGAAGTTCCTCCAAAAATCCGAGCTAACAAAAATCATCCTATTACCAAGCTGAACCATCGGTATCAGGCCTGGAAATACAGTCGACACCAAACTCAATCTTTAGATGCCGACCAAACTTTGACTTCCTGAAGACATCCAGAAAATCTTGACAACCCAAGAGAACACTCAGCTATCGCAAATCACTTTTGCGATCTATCCAGTCCAATTCCAAAAATACTGCTCTCTCTACTAATCAGAACAGCTTACGTTTATGTGGCCAATCCATCGAAGAAATGGAATTACTTTACTGCTTCTGAAGTTACCTCAAGAAAAACTGCTAAGCCAGAAGACTTCCTAATCCCAAGCTCTTCGAGAAACTCGGACCTCAAAGCAAACAGAAACATCCAGCTGAACACAGCCACAACACCGAGCAAACACACTTCCTTAACTTGTTTAGAAGAAAACATCTTCGGAGACATCCATAGTCACTGTATTTCATCAAACAGCTACTACACCTTGATGTATCAAAATATCATGACTTACTTCTGTCCATCCGACAGATCCAAACTCTAGCTCATCCAAACTTACACTTTAAAAAATGAACTCCGAATCTTAACAGATTTCCTTCAGATCGATGAAATCCTTATACCACTCAAAGCTTACTTGAGACGGTATTAGGTCTACAGTCTCGACAATTATACTTCCAACCTCAAACATTCAAACTCCAGCCATTGGTAGTCGTGTTACACACACCACCACCCTATCTACCTTTATAGCTCATTGGAAAACCTGAACAGGTAACCCAACAAATAGGTAGGAACATATATATATATATATATATATTAAAATTACAAATACGCTCTCTCAGGAAAGAAATCACTCAAGAGCCTAGATATTCACTCAACCTAGTGCTCTGATACCAACTGTGACGACCCGGCTTTCTATGCCCAGAAAACCGCTTCGTCTTGAAGAAAGAAAGGGGTGAGAAAATAGAAAAGATAGAGAAGAAAGAACAACAACATCAGAATCTCACAGCGGAACGAATAAATTATAATAATCACATAAGTATTTACATAATATAAAACATCAATCAGAGTTATACAGACAATAGATCACATACTAGACAGTTATAAACACCTGTCTAGTTATACAACTCAACTCAAACAAGTAACCCAAAGATACCAACACAGCGGAACTACATGTATATCTACAACGCTGAAGCCTCCTGCTCCATTGCTCCTCCAGAATTCGTCAAAGCTAACCTGAATCCCTTGGCTACCCGTAAAAATTTGGGTACCCGAGAGTTTATGAAAAACAGAAATAAACTCTGGGTCAGACATGGGTCTGGTATGAGTAACAGGATAAAGTTGCTTAATTTTAAAAATCCTTTTGAAAAAAAGTATCACGTAAGACTCCCCACACATAAACATGGGTAAGTTTTTACCTTACGCTAACCAAAATATTTGATAGGAAATTTTGTGATATTATAATAGGTCTAGGGTTTTCAAGTAAATAGAAAATAGCCGAAATTGTTACATTATTAAATTCTAGCTACTAGCCACAAACGTGGGTAATACAATCAAAACCGTTGGCACTTATTGGATTTTGGATTCCATACAATGGCAGGGCTACTGGGGTACCGCCCGTCACAGTATGTGGCCTAGATCAACGTACCAAGGATCACTCCCGACCCCCTGCAACACAAGGCCGGAACCATTCCTTACTGAACAGTCCCGAACAAGATAACCCCGCAGATAGCCGTCGCTACTGCCCACTAAGCCGAAATAAAGGGACATCTAGACAGGGGAATATCCATGTCCTGCTTGGGCATGACCCACCTAACCTTGCTGCACCTCCCCTGTTTTAGCCATTCTCGGTTGATGAGGCTTGAGGCTACGATTACCTTTTAAGAATACATTTCTTAGAATGCTCATCGCCCACCCGACGATGTGTTGAAAGCATTCAATCCATACAAGTTCATTCCGGGTTCGAACGAAACCGAAGGCATTATCTCGTTACATTCATTTTGGAATCACCCTCAGAGTTAACGACGACAACCCTTGCATCCTGAATCTTCATCTTTACTTCAGATTCACGACCTATCGTTAATTTCGAATCGATGTGGTTTTCGGATGTTCCTAATGTGGAAAACCGATCCCGGTCTCATCGAAATCCAAAACGTGTCTTTTAAGGCCAAGTTGTCTATTTAGTCTTAACAGTTCAATTCAATATCATCAATATACACACAGATGGATAATTCATAATATCACAATAGATAATCACATCATCATAAACAGATAATTCATATTATCATCAAAACAGATAATTAAATATTATCATACTTAAACCAAGCATCCGTATCGCATAGATACTACTCATATCATATCTGAGATCAGAATCAATCAATGAAATGTTAATATCATTCATCCATAAGCAATGATTTATAAATCACAATCTATAATTAATTTAAAATGAATTAAATTAACTACGTCTACCCTAATTAATTTAAAGTAAATTAAATTAATTACTTCATCTATAAATCCTGCTTATACAATCATAAATTAATTTTAAATCAAATTAATTAATTAATCTCTAGATATTTATCTTGATTAACTTCTTCGATTAATGACCTTCTAATTACAGTAAGTAATTAGTCTTTAATTAATCCTACAAATTAATTATCCTAAATCATTTATAGTAATTAACATTTAATTACTTTATTTATAATTAAATACAATTAATTACATTATCCTTAATTTATCACCACATTATTAATTATTTCTTAATTAAACTATTCTTAATTTCATTATTAATTACATTAATTAAATGATCTCTAATTCAGATTTAAATTAAATTACTTTATTTAATTTAATTACATTAAGTGATTAATCTTTAATTAAACACAATTATTAACCACCTTGATTAATATCAACTAGTAATTAACTACCCTTAATTACTCATATTAATAAATTAATTATCACATAATTAATTATCTCCATTAATTAATCCCTTGATTAATTACAAAAGTAATTATCCAAATTACTTTATTAACACATCATCTTTCACTAATTACATTCAGTAATTAACATTAATTACTTTCTCAAGTAATTATGCTCCATTGAATACACTAAGTGATTACACATATCAAATCATCAAATGATTTCTTAAATTAATTAAACTAAATTAATTAACTTAAATAAATCATTTAATCAAAATTAATTACAATAAGTAATTAATCTCTTAATTACTTTTATCAAGTAATTTCATTTAACAATTTATAATAGATTATCTAATTAATTTTGATTAATTATCAAAATTAATCACATTTATTAATTAATTAATTAATAATCTTTAGTTAATTATCATAATTACATTTCTAAATTTATTTCTTAATTTATTCCTAATTATAAATTAATCTAAATTATTAATTTATAAATTAGATACATAAGTCAATCATTAATTAACTTATTCATTAAATCGTTTTAATACCATAGTTATTCCTAAGATAATTTATTTCTTTACTAGTGACTTCATTAATCTTTAAGTGTGTTAGAACTTTACCTTCCAAAATTTTAAATTTGAATTCCATTTGGAATTTAAGATTCAAAAATATTATTTATTTAAATTTAAATATTAATCAAATTTAAATTCAATTTATAATCTTGTAAATAACATTAATTACGTACATATAAAACTTATATAAGAAAGCCTTTAAATTCAAATGTTTGAATCTTTATTTAAATTTCAATTTCCAAAAGTCATTCCTATTTTAAAAACTGAATTAAATCTACAGATTTGAATTCGAAGTAACTTGAATCATCCATTTACCTTTGATTTAAAAACTTTGATTTAAACTTCCCTCCAACAACTTGATTTAAAAACTTGATTTTTCAAATCCAAATTTATTTTATATCCTTAAGATTCAATAGTTATTCAAAACTGAATTTAACCGTAGAATTTAAATCATTGTTTAAATCATATATTTCAGGTTTTAGTTTTGTCAGGTTTTAAACCTGAAACCCAACTTCCACCTTTTAACATTTAGTTCATTTCAAAAATGAATTCATAAATACAAAATTTGAATTTAAACTTCAATCTGGATTTGACTTTCATTTGAATCTAACATCAGACTAGTTTTACTCTGTTTGTAACTAGCTTACAGTCTAATTTGCCTTTAATTTTAGTTTAAATTTAAAACTACAGGCAGTTTTGTGCTACCTGTAACAAAACTATCCAACCTGAGACCAAAGTAAGAATGCTGCGGGTCGATTATTCCCCTGCTTCGAGTCGCATACACGAATAACCCGAGTACGCCCCGAGGCCAAAAACCCTGCACCATCCCCTGATGCTTCAGCACTTCACTGGGCACGGTGCACGTGCACCGTGGCCCCAGTCACCTCCGGCCACCCACACGAGCTTCACCATGATGCTGACTACCACCAGACTCCACCACGACCCCCAAAATCCATCGCCACGATCTCAAATCAAAAATGAGCAATAAAACAGAACCTGAAAAAAAAACACAACATCCCCCACCCAAACCTGTCATCACCTAATTCTGCCAACCCCGACCACCTGATGGTCAATAATTTCGCCCATGGACTCGCCTTCGACCAACCTACCACCTCTCGAGACCTCATGCAACTCGATGCACAGTAGAAGTCACGGCGTTCAAAAGTTCAAACACCATAAAAATTAGGGTTGCAAACAACAAATCACTGCCACCATCGCCACTGTGCTTTGTCAAATCTCCAGGCATTTTTCCCCATACCCTGGTAAGCTCCTCCACCTCCTCACCCAACCCGACCACCTCCCGTCGCATAGAACACCGTAAATCACCCAAAAACCAACACTTGAACAAAAGCAAACTGCATCTAAATCACTTGACTAGAAAACATAATATTAATTTTAAAAATCATATTATGGTATGTGTACTTGATTCATAACCCTGAATTCATGAATTAAATTCATTGAGATTTAACTTAATTTAGTTTCTTCTGTAGTACTATATTTTTACAGAACTAATACCATTGTTTTACCCTTAAACAGTATTTAAATACAAGTCTCTATTTATACCATCATCTTATGTCAAACTTATGTCTTGTCTAAGCTTGAATTAAGAACAAAAATGAAATTTTGTTGAGGATTTTTAAACCTGGAACTAGAGGCAGATAGAACCCTGAGATACTCATTACAGTACTCATACTTAACACAGAGCAATACAACTGAGTTTCAGAGAAGAATTTGCAACTGAACAAATCTATATTTAAACCATTCAATTTTTTGATGTTACTATCCTTTAAAACAGAGGTGATTACAGGATGTTAACACTCATACATGCAGTAACACATATACACAGGAATTCATTAAGATATATGCACATATCAGATCATAATTAAACAACATATATATACTTAAGTATTTAAAAATTTAAGTTACTCACAGAGAATACAAGATGCAGTATTTCATTTTGCAAATGGCCAGAGAAAGGGGTATATAAAGATTCACCCAAATATATTAAGCATTCAACTATTAGCATGCAACATATTAAAACTTAAGAAATTTGAAATGTGTTACTCACCTGAAGATAAAGAGAGAACACCTTGAAACTGGAAACTGTATTTGCATGTTATTAGTTTGATTCCAGAAAACATGAAACTCAGTCTTGCCTTTGTTGAGTTGAAGTTGTTTAAGTTTTGTTGATGTATAAAACTTCAGTTGTAAAAAAAAGAAAAGCTTGCTATCTTTAACAAATGAACTGAGAAGATATGTATATATATAGAAGGAAAATATTACAGGGGAAGGTGGCATCTGAGACAAGCAACTTTTACAGGTACACTTATATGTTTTGTTTGTATCAGGCCATATCTTTGTGTTAGGAGGCTGAAAGGATTTTTGAACAATTTCGAATAGACCTAAGGTTGTGCTAAGAAAATGCAAGCAATAATTTTTAATGTACTCTATGTTTCCTACTTAGCTAATTTAATCATTTCTTATGTAGATATTTTATTTGCTTTGATTTCCCTTGCTTTGCATTTTTATCTACAGGCTACATGCCTATTTTACTTACCTGGCAGCCTTATTTGATTTTATTTTGTTATTTCTGCCTGCAACACTTACATACAAATCCTACTTGCTTTACATAACCAAGCTTCACATACAAGATTCTTTTTATTTTATTCTTGCCTGATTTTAATTTATATATTATGTGAGCATACTTATTTTACTTTGTTACTATACTTGCTTGCATACTTATTTACAGCTACACATATGTCCTTTTTATTTCTTACTTTACTTTGCTTTGTTTCATACTTTTGCATTTCTATTTCAAGCATATTTATTTACAGGCCTATACATATATTTTTACTTGTCTGGATATGCCTTCTATCCTATGTACAAAGCTATTTTATTTTATCATGCTTTGTTGTTTAATATTTTATAAGATTTATTTTATCATAATATACTTGAAAGATTGTATATTCCAAATCATAGCTTCCCAAAACATATATATATATATATATATATATATAAAATTTCTTTTTATATAAAAATCTATTTGTAAAGATATTGCATTATTAATATTGTTTAAATATAACTCATTATTAAATTAAAATAATGTGTAAAAGAAACAATCTCTTCAAAATATAAATTACTTATTTTATAAAGCTAAATTGAAAAGAACAAAGCATATTTAAATTTTAAACCTAGGCTAGAATACTTTTAAACAATTTAAATTTATCTTGAGTATTTTAAAGTGAAATGATTATTTATTCAATATTAAATAAAATCAAATTCCTAATTTACCAAAAATATTAGAATTAGAAATCATGTCTTTATTTTATTAAACTTAAAACAATGATTATCTATTTACATTATATACAGATATATATATATATATTATAAATAGAAAACAATTTAATTAGCTTTTAAAAGGTAAAATCACACATTTAAGTATTCATTAAAGAAGATTATTAAATCAATTCAAATTATTATTAACAAATATTATCAAATCAATTTAATTTTTACTGTAGATTATTAAATTGATATTGCCTAAATTTCTGGGATGTCACAGATGGTTTGACGAATGATTTCTGTATAAGGTATGACGTGACCCTAACTCTCGTGAGTCAGCTTAGATGTGACTAAAACAGGAGCTATGTCGGGTCAAGTGAGATCATTCTTCCGATTGGGCATATTCCTTCGACACCATATTCTGACTTTGCGATTGATTTGGTAGCCATCATTGATTTTTATTTGGAGTGTGTTTCGAGGTGGGTGGTTTAATCTGTTATGCATTACCACTAGCCCGAGAGTGCAATTGGTATATCTACCCTGGCATTGCCTCGAGTGCCGTGTTCACATGCCCTAGAGTACCTTCTACGAGTTTGTTTTGTGTCATACCTATAGAGTGCTCCGTGATAGCCCACCTGCGGGTGGAGTTTATTGTATCTATATAGATTACAGCTGTAACGACTTGATATTTTCCACCATTCGCATCCACACATGCCGGACTTGAATTGCTCAAAAAATCAGATTGTTAATTTAAATTTAGCAAAACTAAGCATATACAGTAAATAAATCAATCACAGATTCACAGACACGGAGTAATATAATAATAACGCAGCTAAATAGATAAATAGTAGTTCATGAAGCTACTATATAAATATCAGAGTCAGAAATAAAATACAACAGAATATCTCAAATACAGTGAAGTCTTGAATATAACCAGATGGCATCCCTGAACAAATCAACTGGAAAAGCTGAAAGCTGAATCGATAGTTGGATCTCCAAATGAAGATCCAAACTCCAATGCGAGTCTCAAGTGTTGTATTACTTAGTCCGACCCGAGCGTAAAGCAAAACACAAAGCACTCGAGTCAGAATTAACATTCTTATAACAATAAATCCAATTCAAGTGAAATATCACTGAAATATAATTAACTTAGAGGAAGTTTGGGATACCCATCCTCTAAGGATCCGTGGAACTACCTACTATGTGGAGATATACACTACAACAAGTCATTTCAAAAATAATTTATACTTCAAATCCAAAATATCATTTCCATTTCAAATATATATATATATATATATATATATTTCCAAATTATAACACTTTCAAAACTATATTGATAATTTCATATATATATATATATATATATATAATTTTAACTTCATTATTATTTAGTTTTGAAATATTCACTTAATAAATCTATTATCATTTAAATAACCATAAACTACATTCTTCTAAATATTTCCTCCACTTTATTTAAACGTGAAATATTCATTAAATTACTTAAATCAAAATCAAATTATAAAAGCATATCCTAAATCTTGGTACATTTCAAATTGATTTATTAAATAAGATTCTTAATTAAATACAATTTTAAATATATTCAAATTTATCCTTCCAATCTTAACTTATTCAAATCATTACAAAAATCTATCTTTGAACTATAAATTTAAATAAATACTTAAACGTCTATATATTAATTTAAATCCATCTTAATTAAATTAAGTGTTATTATTAAATAAATATCATTTATGTATATTATTCTAAGAATCAATATTTATTAAAACCATATATTTCTTTCCGAAACCATAGAATTCATTTTAAAATTATTTATATGTAGACCAGTGGTGTTTGTATATAATTTTTTATCCTATGGTCAAGTGATACGGATATTTATCATTTCAATCCATAATTTAAATATCTACGGGTAGATATCATTTCGACCCGCAATCCTAAATTCAATTCAAATGAAAATCGCTTGGGTCTATCATTTCAACCCATAATGATTTTCTCCTATTCTAAAGTCCATTCGGGTATGTATCATTTCAACCCATAGTGAATTCTATACTAACAGGGAACTAGCAGAGTGATAACGGATAATATAATAACATAACAGGCATATATCATCAATGATAATATAATATAAACAACAAGATATGGTGTCATATCCCACAGGTGAACAGTACAGATAATAGCATATATAACAATTTAAAATAACTAATAACAGCATATTTCAATTGTCATTTCAATTGAAATCACATTTAATAAATACAAGAACGTTAATCGTGAGTGATTGCTCACCTTTCAAGGCTAGAGAATACAAGAAGATAGACGACACAATAGGCTACGATTTGAATTACGAATTTGACCAAATCCTACTGACAATTTCCAAAGCAAGGCAGGATTGACACGAATTAGACGAACAAACTGAAATTCAAAGTTTGATGGACCGAATCTGAATCAGTTTGATATGTACGGAAAATATTTGTTATTTTTTAAAATCAATATTTTAATCTAATGCAAAAATTTAAAATCAATATTTATATAGTTAAAATAAAATACATACTATTACTAATCAATATGTATAATTTAAGTCAAACATATATATAAACTATCACTTTAAATATAAGAACCCACACATAGCTCACGCAACTATTATATATATATACAAACGAAATGCGCCCATATAATATACTATATATATATGAACTATTTATAAAAACAAGTATAACTCAATACAAAGCTCCTATATTAACACAACATTTAAAACTGTATATAGTCAAAATATACACAATGAAATAAATACATAACAACACTCATATACATAAATTATAAATTATAAATTTTGTACAGGCGTTACATATATATAGTTTTTATATAAACTATAAAATATACATACAACAGATAATAGATAATACAGTAAGATAGGTAAACAAACTAATATAATCATGACAGACACAAACCATATATACTATAAAATACAAACTGATATATAATCAAAGTAACATTTTATACAAATTACTGTTAAACATATATAATATACTCTGTAAAGCTAGTACATATAGCCAAAGTCATATTCAGTTTAAAGCAAATATGACTAGTATACAACTTGTCTACGAAAGAAGAACAAATATAAAATGACTATAACTTTTATAATATATTTATTCACATATAGTATGGCCGCGACCTTCATATACGAGCAACAGGTTATAACTTTACAACACACACACACATATATATATATACAAGCATATGAACTATACATACATCATACTTTTTAAGGTCATAAAATATAATAATAAATAAATATAGAAGAAAACCTAGTAGAGAGGGGAGTCGGATGACAGGTGGCCATGTGGCACGACCTGGTGGAAGGTGGGCTCGGTTGAGCTGGCTCACGGCGAGTCGAGTGGTGGCCAAGGGTCCTATGGGAGCAATGGGCGGAGACAGGTGATGGCGGAAGGTGGGAAAAGCTTAGATGATGGGTTTCGAAGGTGAGGCTTCTCGGTCGTGTCGAAGCAAGTAGAAGGTGAGAGGAGCATGCCAAGAGCCATGCTGGCCGTCTCACGTGGTTGCCGAGTGCTGCTTGTGGTTGTTTGGAGAGCGGGCCACAAGTGATGGAGGCATGGGTGTTGCCTCGGCGTAGTGTTTGGGTAGTGTAGTGAGGTCGCTTGGTTTTGATGGTGAAGATGGAGGAGGCTGCGAAGTGGTGAAGAGGACGAGGTGACGAGGTGGAGGTCCAGCGATGGTGGGCTTGAGTGTTGATGCCTTGGTGTGGCTTGGAAGGGAAGAGAATGGTGCGGCTTGAACGAAAAGGGAAAATTGTTTCACAGGCAACAGTGGAGAAGGAAGAAGTATTTGCTAGAATATGGAAGGGATGCAAGCAAGCTCTCTAAATAAAACATAAGTAAACATTATATAATTTACAGTTTGTCACAAATGAATAGGCTTCGGGTTAAACAAAGAGTAGCAGGTCAAGAGAAATAAAAGGAAGGCAACTGGAATGACAAGGCTACAGGAATAAAATGCATACACACTTTATTATATATTATAAACTTATCTCAGAAAGAAAATGAACAGATCTAAAATTGAAAAACTGAACCACATTTGTATTGGAAATTTGAAATGGTAGGATATCAATGGTCGTAGAATATTAGAGGTTTAATAACCAATAGCTTATTTATCTTTAACCCTTTGACAATTGAATAGGCACAGAAACCGGTACCGCGGTTACCGTTTTCATGGATTCCGCAGCGAACTGGACTTCAAAACACGGAGTTGAATATACCCATCAGCATGAGGAGACGATCAAATGGTGCACTGATATCAGTGGTACGATCATCCGATCAAAAGTCGATAATCGTTACCGATATACGTTGCTATTCCATAAGGAGAAATCCAAACAGAGCTAGAAACGTCCGAAATTTGCAAAACAAATTACGCGGTCTAATTCAGAGTGTTCTAAATAAATTTTCTCATGTTGACATATTTAGGTTTCGAACTACTTTTAAATTCAACTATTATTAACTGATTTAAATTGAAATAAAATTACACAAGAAAATAAACTTCAATATTATCAGATGAAAATTTACCAATTGCTACGTTTAAATAGACGTATTCCAAATAATAAAGTTTTATTGTTTAAAATTTCATAAAATTTCAATAAATTTAATAAATAAAATCACTAAAATTTATGGGTCGGTACACTCTCCCCCACTAAAAACTTTTCGTCCCCGAAAAGGGAGGAGGTAGGAGAGTAGAACCACTAGAAATAAATGTGGATTGAAATTCAAGATTGAACAATTAATTTAAAACTATATAAATTTTACTTGAAATATTTATTTGAAAGCTTCATTTGCAAATCAATTATCTTCAATACATTAATACTTTTCAGATATCATTAATAAATCAATAATCATTTAGTTTAAATATGTTTTATTTAATTAATAACTTCTAAAATATTTATAATACTAAAATCCTATTAAACCATGTAGTATATAAATAAACAATATTTTAAAAGGATGTATTCAAAAGGGAAACGAAGGAGATTCGAAAGAACGGAATATAGATGGATAAATAAGGCTGAGCAGATAAGGTAGATTCAAAAGAACAGTATCGGGCACGAATAGTTAATTCAAACCATAAGAATTTAAATTTCTAATATTAGTACAAAATTTCTTTGATGGAAATACTTTTATATTAAAATACCTTTATAACAAAATTCATTTATAATAAAATTCTTTTATATCGAAACAAATTTTCCTTTCGAAAATACTTTTATAACTCGATGTTTCCACAAGTTTATCCTTGTTCTTACAGACTCTGGCCATGCACTGATCAGGCGCAAAACTAGAATTCTTCAAGTACTTAGTAGACCTGTTTCAACACCCAGTGAAAATAGTTGAAAGACCTTTAAAAACCAATATGGAAAGTACAATCCAAACAAATCACCTGGATCGCAGATAAGCAATGGTTACACCTAGATCCCACAGGAAACATCCGTACCTTTAAGCAATCACTGCCTTGCGAATTACGCCATGGTAACCAAAACCCATGGACCATAGGATAAATAATAATGGTTACGCCTGGATCCCCCAGGAAACATCTGTACCCTTTAAGCAATCTCTACCTTGCGGATTACGCCACGACAACAAAACCGATAGACCATAGGATACATAACAATGGTTATGCCTAGATCCCCCAGGAACCATCCGTACCCTTTAAGCAATCTCCATATTGCGGATTACGCTACCTAAAAAATGACCATGGGTTACACCATGATAGGACACTCGAGTATCAAATCCGGAAAACCAAAATCGGAGAGAATAATATCGATAGAATGAATCCACAATGTGGCCACAAAGCTGATATCAAGCCGAAGGCACTTTCCATATCTTTACTTCGAAAGTATGTATCATATAGTACCTTTTCAAATCACCTTCAAATATCGTACTTATATAAAGTCCATTATATATAAGATCCCATTTTCAAATCAAATACTTTCCAAAATCAATAATATATCAAACCACACTTATATAGACTTTGATTATATAAGATTTGGCTTCTCAAATTGAGTACCTTTCCGAATCAAAAAATTTCAAATCAACTTCATACTTATACAAATCAATTTTATATAAGTTCGATAACTCCCAAATCAAGTATTTAGTAAAATAAGGTTCTCACTTTCAATTCATTTCAATATCAGCTCAGTTTCAAATCATATACGATTTCACCAAATTATTTCTTCCAAATTGAATATCTTCAGTTTCAAAATTTTCAAAGTAATAGGTTTATGAAATAATCCTAGTTTCCAAATCAACATAATTTTGTTCAAAAAAAGTCATTTCCAAAATCATCATGTAAATACTGGGTTTTAAATTCCAGTCTATTTTAAAAACCAGATATTTTTCTAGGAATCAATTATACCCAAAATGATTTCCAAGTTTATAACTATCCCTTTAAAACTCTATTCGAAATATCCAATTTACCTTTTGTAAATCATCATATATATAGTTTCATAAAAGATGTTCCAAAGTCAAAACTTCAGAACTAAATTTTATTCGAAACATTTCAAAACAAAATTTCAAATGAATATATTCAAAATAGTCTTATTCATTTGTTTAACAAAACATTTCAGACTCATTTACTTTATCGAATGGTTTATACTTTTCGAAATTACTTAGCTTTGAAAATTTAAACCTCGATTTGGAAGTGCTCGAACATTCAAAATATTCGGTGAAATCAAATTTTCCAATCCAAGAGTTGGAAATCAGCAACAAATCAATAAATCAATTTCAATAGATAATGTTATACCAAACAAATCTGAAACTCGAGGACTGAACACCGGCTTACTTTAAATCATTTCAAATATATATATATATATATATATTTATATATATATACATATATCTTTCGAATATCAAACCATACTTCGAAATCTGAAATACAAAATTGGTTTCATAAAATTACTCACATAGCAAAGCTACTAAAGTGGCCTCTCCGCCACTCTGAAACTCGAAAATCAATGTCGATGATGCACGCACTTATCACCGATATTATTTTCAAGTGACATAAGTGAGTTCTAGACTTCTATTTTCTTGAAAACTTCTTTGAAATTTCTTCAAAATCAGTGGAATCCATTTTAACTCATTTGAAACATTTCTTATTCAGAAAATACTTCTAAATCATATCATTATATATTTTCAAAATCTTAAAACCAATTTCAAAGTGACAGAATTCAATTCTCGAATTTCAAATTTAACCCTTCAGTTATAAATCATTTTTATATAAATCACATTTCTTATAAAAATTTCAAAATTTCAAATCCTTCCGAAACTTTAAATTCTTGTTTTTTAAAAGGCATAAAATCCTTATTGGAAACATTTTAACTTTTACATATAGAATATAATCATACTTATCCAAATAATGATTTCGATATGTACATCAATTTCTAAAATACAAACAAACCCGATTTTTCAAAGGATGATTCATGAATGGATTTCAAAACAAAGATAGAGACTCAAATCAGAGAAACTCCAATCAGATAAAATTCTGATTCGAAGATAGGCTCGAACAAAGATGAGATAATTAAGTTTCAAAATAGGGGATGGATATATTTACATAAATCGCAGGTGACCTTAACCGGTCAACCATGATTTCAAAAATAAGATCAATGCAGAATTCCAAGGAAAATCAACATTCGACCGCAAGAGGCAGCGGTATCTAAACCGAGGACATAGAAATCTTTGGTTAATCAATACCAATTGTAAAGGAGTTTCACCCCTTTACAAATCATTCAAAGATTGACGTGATCGCCTCTTCTTATAGAGATCATTGGAGGTGTAGTTATGGGGTACTACAGAATCAAGAAACATGAATATGAAGAGAGGATAATGGATTTTGGAACCGCAGGTAACGTTCCAAAGTCCAAAGGAAAATCAAATCAAAGAGGAAGAAATTCAATCTCGAACGAAAGTGATTCTGCAAATAAATTTACTATATATGCTAAGGTTTCCTAGAGCCAAAGCTCTGATACCAACTATAATGACCAGGTATTTTCAACCATTCGTATCCACACATGCCAGACTCGAATTGCTCAAAATATCATATTGTTAATTTAAATTTGGAAAACTTAGCATATACAGTAAATAAATAAATCACAAAATCATGGACACAGAGTAATATAATAATAACGCAGCCGAATAGATAAATAGTAGTTCATGAAGCTGCTATATAAACATCAGAGTTAGAAATAAAATAAAGTAGAATATCTCAAATATAGTAAAGTCTCGAATATAACCATATGACATCCCTGAACAAATCAACTAGAAAAGCGGAAAGCTGAATCGATAGTGGGATCTCCAAACGAAGCTCCAAA
Organism: Allium cepa; assembly: GCA_030765085.1. Lineage (NCBI taxonomy): Eukaryota > Viridiplantae > Streptophyta > Magnoliopsida > Asparagales > Amaryllidaceae > Allium > Allium cepa. The sequence goes on along the minus strand of CM060937.1, from coordinate 979,963,754 downwards.
CTCCAAGGCGAGTCTTAAGTGCTGTATTACTCAGTCTGATCCAAGCGTAAAGAAAAACACAAAACACTCGGGTCAGGATTAAATTCTTGTATCAATAAATCCAACTCAAGTGAAATATCAACTGAAATATAATTAACTTAGAGGATATTTGGGATACCCATCCTCTAAGGATCTGTGGAACTACCTACTATGTGGAAATATACACTATAACACCGTGGACATTTCAAAAACAATTTATACTTCAAAACCAAGATATCATTTTCATTTCAAATATATATTTCCAAATTATAACACTTTCAAAACTAAATTGATAATTTCATATATATATATATATATATATATATTAATTTCATTATTATTTAGTTTTGAAATATTCACTTAATAAATCTATTGTCATTTAAATAACCTTAAACTACATTCTTCTAAATATTTCCTCTACTTTATTTAAACGTGAAATATTCATTAAATTACTGAAGTGAAAATCAAGTTCTAAAATCATATCCTAAATCTTGATACGTTTCAAATTGATTTACTAAATAAGATTCTTAATTAAGTACAATTTTAAATAGACTCAAATTTATCCTTCCAATCTTAACTTATTCAAATTATTACAAAAATCTATCTTTGAAATATAAATTTAAATAAATACTTAAATATCTTATATATTAATTTTAATCCATCTTAATTAAATTAAGTATTATTATTACATAAATATCATTTATGTATATTATTCTAAGAATCAATATTTATTAAACCATATATTTCTTTCCAAAACCATAGAATTCATTCTCAAAATATGTATATATAGACCAGCGGTGTTTGTATATAATTTTCTATCCTATGGTCAAGTGATATGGATGTTTATCATTTCAATCCGTAATTTAAATATCTATAGGTATATATCATTTCGACCCGCAATCTCAAATTCAATTCAAATGAAAATCGCTTGGGTCTATCATTTCAACCCATAATGATTTTATCCTATTCTAAAGTCCGTTCGGGTATGTATCATTTCAACCCGTAGTGAATTCTATACCAACTGAGAACTAGCGGAGTGATAACAGATAATATAATAACATAATAAGCATATATCATCAATGATAATATAATATAAACAACAGGATATGGTGTCATATCTCACATGTGAATAGTACAGATAATAGCATATATAACAATTTAAAATAACTAATAACAACATATTTCAATTGTCGTTTCAATTGAAATCAAATTTAATAAATATAAGAACGTTAATCGTAAGTGATTGCTCACCTTTCTAGGCTAGAGAACACAAGAAGATAGGCGACCCAATAGGCTACGATTTGAATTGTGAATTTGTGACAACTCGGGAATTTGGCGATATTATTTTAATAAGCTTTTAATCTGATAAATTAAAAATTCAAACTTAATTTTTTTTTAATAAGTATATGTGAGTATTTTGGAAGGGATTATGATTTGAAATTTAAAATAAAGCCTTTCCAAAATAATGAAAATAAAATCTATCTTGTTCATATTTAAAATAAATATAAAAAAATTTATATACAAGAAAACATAATATATAACTTAAGTAAAGTTATAACAAGCAACTCAAATACTTTGCATTTGGACATAAACAAAATTTGAAGACAAATCAGGCAAGAAAAGTAAAAAAAATAATAATTATCTATGAATACATGTGAGTAATGCAAGAAAACAATATCTTCATGCAAGTATCTTTGCACGCAAGCAAATCGGGTAAGAAAAATAATATAAAGTAAACTCTACTTATTAATATTTGATTTCAACTTATATTTATCATATAATCTAGAATAATAATGGTTAAATAAAATAATTCTTATCAATATAAAATCTAAGTATAAAGCAAATATATTGTGAAAAATATATTAAAATATACATATATAGACTTAAGAAAATATGATATTGACAAGCATAAAAATATATAATTCTAAACTAAAAGTTAAAAGTATATGAAAGAAATAAAATGGAAATACATATAAGAAGTGATATAAAATACAAACAAATTATACTTATAAAATAAATAAGAAAATATATATATAATACAAGACTATAAATATTGAAGTTAAAATAAATGTTTGAGTTAGAAATAGGAATAAAGATATATAAGATGAATTATATAGTTTTATAAAATATAAAGTAGAATACATAGCTAAAATCTAATAACATGTAAATATAGATTCATTCATATTTCAAACAATAAGATTAAAGAAAAAAAATATACTTTAAAGTATGTGCAAACAAGAATATAGATATCTGAACATAGAGATTATAAAGGATAAGTGTAAATATAGGAAGAAACATAATATATATATATATATATATATATATAGAAATGTCTTGCAAAAGAAGACTGTAACATATATTCAAGTTGAACAAATACATATAGATAAGTGTAGACTAGAAAACGAAGACAACAACAATCAATGCAAGATATTCTTAGTACACCATATATATCATATCATCCTCCACCATAAAAATATCTCTGGTCAAATTATTATTTTTTTTAACAAAAATCAAATACAGTACAACAAATATCTTGTACCAGTATAACTCAACCCTATCCCTACTCAAGCCTGCATACTTTTTATATATCATCTTCATTTTGTTCTTCAACAAGAAGCCTGAGTATTACTTTAAATATATATATATAAATATATATAGCAACCTGGAAATTATCAACAACTACATCATCAACTAGACAAGAGGAATTCAAATTCAAGAGTAAAATCAACATCAGCCTGGAACTAAATCTGTTCTTTATCTCTATTCGAAAATCAGGTGAGTAAACATCTACTTAAAACTTAAGTAAATTATGATCTGTTGCTTGAGTATATTTTATGGTTCTTGATGTTTGCCCGTGTATATGTAAATGGTAGATCTGTATGAAATTTGAAGTAATGGTTGTGGTACATGTATGCATGTCTGAAAAATGTTTTTCTTCCCTGTGCTTGAAAACAGGGCATAAAATTTTCGAGCTAATTCCAATTTCTTTTTATCTGATCATTGTTAGACTTTGGACTGCAAACAAATTAGTTAAGTTTTAACTCAATCTAGGACTTAAAAATATGTAGAAATGTTTTAAATTTTAAATTATGCTAAAATCTGAAAACAATAGTAGAAATCTTGTTAGCATGATAAAATCAAGTATCAAATTATGATGATTCAAGTTTATATCTTGAATTGCCTGAGTAAAACATGATTTTTAAAAAGAAAATCAGAAATTTTAATACTGTATTGGGTGAGAAATTCTGAGTTGACTTGAATTGGGGTTTGAGTCAATCTCTGGTGTTCGGCAGTCGTTGGAGGGTCGAGAATTGGTCTGGGGATAGGGGCAGGTGTGAGGGGTCTAGGAAAAATGATTGGAGCTGTAATAATTGCCGTGGCGATGATGACGGAGGGATAAAACTTTTAACCCTAGTTTTTTAATCAGGTCGGGAATTAGATCACCATGGACTCCCTGGTGATTCGAGTTGCTTGAGGCTATGGGAGATGGTGGTGTGGAAGCTCGGCAAGGCGTGGCTGGAGTTGCTCGACCTCTGGTGGTCAAGATAGCTTGGGCGAAGAGTTTTTCCGGTGATGTTTAGTTTCCCGTTTTGACTGGGTTACTCGATTTTGGTTGAAGGCTTGGATTCACATATTGATGATCGGATTGGGGTGTAGCGGCGAAGGGTGATGTGCTGGAAGATTCATCAGGGGTCGGAGGCTACTCTGGTGATGGTGTACGTGCGCGGGGTGGTCGAGTGTATCTGGGTGTTTGTGGAATTGGGGAAGAATGAGCGACTCGAGAATAAGCTCGAGGGGTGTGGAGTTTTTCTCGAAGTAAAAGACGGGGGTGAGAAACTCGGTTCAAGCTCGGGTAATTCAGACATGGCTCGGGTTCGAATGATTTAACGTAATCAGTTTTAACTCTTATTCAATAATTTATTTATAAATGAATTTAATGTTGGGATTGGACAGCAAATTGAGGAAATGAAATGTTTTTAATTTTAAATTAACTAAAGTTGATTAATTATAAATGGTGACTTATTTCGAAGGTTTCAGCAATAAGAGTTTAAAGGTTAATTAAGAAAGTTAATATACGTCAATGTAATTGAAGATCGACTAATTAAAATGAGTAAAAGGAGAAATTTCTTAATGAAATTTATAGAAATTGATTAAAGGTTGCTTAATTAAAGGTTAATGATTTAGTATTAATCACTGTAATGTCTGAGGTAGTTAATTTGTGAAATTATTAAGAATTAATTATTTACTTATTGAAATTAATGAATAATTAATCTAGAATGATTAATTAAGATAGATAATAAGAAGATGGTTAATTAATTGATTTGGAATAAATAATATGCTAAGTAAAAGTAAACTAAGTGTTTAAAGTTAGTGATTAAATTTAATTAGAGGTAATTCATTTTGGAAGTGATAAATACTGCTTATGAATGACTGAATGTTGTGAATGCTTTAAATGGGTTGATATCTTTGATATGAAATATTCTCTGATATGATATGTTGAATAGACAGTGAAAATATAGTTATCTATCACTGATGAATTGATGTGAGTATTCTTCGTCTTGTTTATGAATACTAGATTTGGGATTTAAATTTTTGAGGTGAACACTAAACATTTAGTTTAATATTGAGAAAATTGTATGCAGTTTGAATCATAAATTGAAATGGGATTTCAAAGTAAATTTGGAAGTAAACATTTGAATTAATGACTTGGATTAATTAATTATGTTATTAAAGGTTTTTAAATTTATGATTTGAATTAAGATTAGTAATTTAGGGTTAAGTTAATATTGTTGGAATTAAGAGTCGCTAATTAAATAAGCTTGGATTGTTAAGTAATGATTAGGAATTAGTTAATCAAGTAATAAAGAAAATTTAGTAAAATTTAGAAATTAAATAATTTATAATGAATTCGGAATTAAGGTGATTAATTAAAGTTAATTACTTAACAAAGTAAATAAAGGATTGTTAAATGAATATAGCTAATGAAAGATCATTGATTAAGGGTCTTAAATGATTTATTAATGTGATAAATTTAAGGTAATTAATTTTATTAATTAATTAAGGATAATCAATTGTGAAATTTGGTAGGTATAACTACTGAATGTAATTTATAAAAGTATAACTACTTGATGAGGTAATTAGAGAAAACTGATGGATGCAATAAATTAATGGATGGTTAATGAAAGGAAGTAATTTGGATTTAAATTACTTGGTGAAACTGATAAAACAAGATAATTACATAGTAGACGTAATGGAGGATTAATTTATCAGGGGATTAACTGAAGATAATTAATTATCCATTAAACAATTACGCTAAGTGATGAATGTAAGATGGGAAATTAGTGAATGATAAATTAATGGATTGTAAAATTGTTGTTAAGTAAGCAAGATTTATTGATTAAAACAATCAATGTGATTTATCAGAGAGGGGTGACTAATGAATTTTGCTTAAAAATGATTGGTTGATATTACTGATTTGGAATGTTTCTGTATTTTGATGTGTTGGGTTAAGTAGTGATAACGGGATCATTTATCGAGAGGCATTGCTGTGTATAATGGCATTCTATATTAATAATAATAATAATAATAAATTTTGAATTGTTCCCATTTGAATAACTTGACTTAGATGACATTGGATTCGAAGAGACAGGGGTCGGGTATTGGGAAATACCCGAAACCACTTCGATTGTTTGTAGATTGATAGGTGAAATCAATAGACTGATATGGAACGACTAAAGAGAATTAGACCATTTAATCTAAGTTTGACACTTAGGAATTGATGTGTGAAATCTGGGATGTCTATAACAACTAGTTGATTTGTAATTTGTTTCAAAGAGTTACCCGGGTTTTATATAAGTTGTTTGTTCGTATTCCTTGTTAGTAGGGTTACTCACGCTGGTTTGCAGCCTGACCCGGGTGTTACTTTGGTGTAATGCTCGGGTCAGACCGAGTATTACAGATTTTCAGGTAGGACGCTCTGGAGCTCAGGAGGCAAGCTTGATGGCATGAACGCGTAAAATGCTTCCGTTGAATTATATTACTGTAATTCTATGATACATTGATTGGATGACCTATATTTGAATATATGTGAAACTCTGATGTATATTAAATGTAATCGACTGATGTAGTATTCTTTTGTAACTGTTATTATTTATTATTATATTTTATCCGCTGCGTATGTGAGTTGTTGATGTTTCTGTTCTTCTTCTTCTACCTCTTTCTTCTTTTTCATAACTATCTGAAATTTTCAGGTTAGTAAATTTCGGGTCGTTACAGAATTTGACCAAATCCTAGTGACGATTTCCAAAGCAAGGCATGGTTGACACGAATTAGACGAATAAGGCTGAAATTCAAGGTTTGATGGACCGAATCTGAACCAGTTTGATATGTACTGAAAATATTTGTTATTTTTAAAATCAATATTTTAATCTAAGGCAAAAATTTAAAATAAAATATTTATATAGTTGAAATAAAATACATACTATTACTATATCAATATATATAATTTAAGTCAAACATATATATAAACTATCACTTTAAATATAAGAACCACGCATAGCTCATGCAACTATTATATATGTACAAACGAAATGCACCCATATAATATACTGTATATATAAACTGATTATAAAACAATTATAACTCAATACAAAGCGCCTATATTAATACAACTTTTAAAACTGTATATAGTCAAAATATACACAATGAAATAAATATATAATTACACTTATATACGTAAATTATAATAATAAATTTTGTATAGGCGTTACATATATACAGTTTTTATATAAACTATAAAATATATATACAGTAGATAATAGATAATACAGTAAGATAGGTAAAGAAACTAATATAATCATGACAGACCTAAACCATATATACTATAAAATTCAAACTAATATATAATCAAAGTAACATTTTATTCAAACTATTGTTAAACATATATAATATACTCTATAAAGCTAGTACATATAGCCAAAGTCATATTCAGTTTAAAACAAATATGAATAGTATTCAACTTATCTACGAAAGATGAACAAACATAAAATGACTGTAACTTTTATAATATATATATATATATATATATTCACATATAGTATGGCCGAGACCTTCATATATGAACAACAGCTTATAAATTTACAACATATATTAAGCATATGAACTATATATACATCATACTTTTAAGGTCATAAAATATAATAATAAATAAATATAGAAGAAAACCTGCCAGAGAGGGGAGTTGGATGACAGGTGGCCATGTGGCATGACCTGGTGGAAGGCGGGATCAACTGAGGTCGCTCACGGGGAGTCGAGTGGTGGCCAAGGGTCATGTCGGAGCGATGGGCGGAGACAAGTGATGGCGGAAGGTGGGAAAAGCTCAGATGATGGGTTTTGGAGGTGAGGCTTCTTGTCCATGTCGAAGCAAGTAGAAGGGGAGAGAAGCATGCCAAGAGCCACACTGGCCGTCCCACGTGGTTGCCGAGTGCTGCTTGCGGTTGTTTGGAGAGCGGACCACAAGTGACAGAGGCATGGATGTTGCCTCGGCGTAGTGTTTGGGTAGTGTAGTGAGGTCGCTTGGTTTTGACGGTGAAGATAGAGGAAGCTGCGAAGTGGTGAAGAGGACGAGGTGATGAGGTGGAGGTCCGGCGATGGTGAGCTTGAGCGTTGATGCCTTGGCGCGGCTTGGAAAGGAAGAGAATGGTGCGGGTTGAAAGAAAAGCGAAAATTGTTTTACAGGAAACAGTGGAGAAGGAAGAAATATTTGCTAGAATATGGAAGGGATGCAAGCACGCTCTCAAAATAAAACATAAGTAAACATTATATAATTTACAGTTTCTCACAAATGAATAGGCTTCGGGTAAACAAAGAGTACCAGGTCAAGAGAAGTAAAAGGAAGGCAACTGGAATGACGAGGCTACAGAAATAAAACGCATACATACTTTATTATATATTATAAACTTATCTCAGAAAGAAAATGAACAGATCAAGAATCGAAAAACTGAAACAACATTTGTATTGGAAATTTGAAATGGTGGGATATCAATGATCGTAGAATATTAGAGGTTTAACAACCAATGGCTTATTCATCTTTAGCCCTTTGATAATTGAATAGGCATAGAAACCGGTACCGCGGTTACCGTTTTCGCGGATTCCGCAGCGAACTGGACTTCCAAACACGGAGTTGAATATACCATAGAGATCAGCACGATGAGACGATCAAAACAGCACGGATATTAGTGGTACGATCATCCGATCAAAAGTCGATAATCGATACCGATATACGTTATTATTCCGTATGGAGAAATCCAAACAGAGCTAGAAACATCCGTAATTTGCGAAACGATTTGCGCAGCCTTATTCAGAGTGTTCCAGATAAATTTTCTCATGTTGACATATTTAGGTTTCAGACTACTTTTAAATTCAACTGTCATTAACTGATTTAAATTGAAATAAAATTACAAAAGAAAATAAACTTCAATACTATCAAATGAAAATTTACCAGTTGGTATGTTTTTATAGACGTATTCCAAATAATAAATTTTTATTTTCAAATTTATTGTTTAAAATTTCACAAAATTTCAATAAATTTAATAAATAAAATCACTAAAATTTATGGATCGTTACAACGACATTATATAAAATGTGTTAAGGGGGATATGGGTAACGCCTTAACGCTATTTTAATACTTTACTTTATTGTAGACACTATTATAATAGCGTATTGTACTACATTATAGATAGTTTAACGGATCCTTAGGAGATGTGAATCCCGAACATCTCTTAAGTTATTGCACTCACGTTAGACACTGGATATGAGATGTCAAACACCGTAAACATCTCTGACGCCATTCCACTCATATTTACCGTTGATTTAACTTACATAAGATTTTTTAGTTCTGACTCAAATGTTTTGTCTTTTCAATTCGCTCGGGTTAGCCTTAACATTTCAGGATTTGAATACCTTATTTCTAAAGGACAAAGATGAAGATTTGTACTACTATTATTGACTATATTTGTTCCACTACATTCATACTGTTCTGCTGCATTATTGATTTATTCATGTTTATGTAACTCTGATATTTGTGTTGTAAAGAATAATCAATTATATTTATAAAACAGCTTCATGAATTGTTATTTGATTATTATATTTGGTCATTACGCTGTGAGATTCTGTATTTGTTTTACTTCTTTCTCTTTTTCTTATTTAACCCATAACAATCTATCCTTTTGAATGGTTTGAGTCTGATGCGTGTATCTGCTTAAAACGTCCAAAAAGGTAGGTCGTTACAGTTGGTATCAGAGCTAGGTTAAGCGATAACCATTGCTTTGTGGGGGTCTGACTCATATAAAATAGGATAGTAACACCCTAGAATGAGTCGCTGAGTGTGTGTATATATATATATATATATATGAGAGAGTGTATTTGTTAGTGTTGTAAAATATTTTTATATTTTGTTAATGTGTTCCATTTTGTATTTATAAATTCTGGTTGGTGCATAGGATGCTATGACATCGATAGGGATTTCTAAACACTCAGTAGGACAGAGCGACACAATATTGTTTTGAATATAGGTGAATGAAATAATTTTGCCTATTATATATTTTATATGTAAAAAAATAAATTTTATAAATGATATAGTTGGTTGTCACATATTTGTTTCTTAGCTTGAGAAATTTATAAATATTAATTGTAAAATATGATTTACAAATAAAGTAAAAAATAAATTGGAATTTTAGAACATAAGTTCCGTGATTTTAAAATTTTCTTTCAAAAGATATTAGAATATAATATAAGTATTATTAGGAAATATTTTCTGATATAAGTATTTCAACATAATTTGAAAGAAATGTTTAAAAAGGAATTTCAGAGGGAAATAAATTCAGTACTCCCCTCTCTGTTGCTGGAAAATAATTTCGATGATGAGTGCATAAGTCATCGACGTTCATTTTCGAGTTTCAAAGTGGGAAGACCATGTGTAATTTTATTGCACAATTATTTTGATAAATTAAACTTAATTTTTAATTCTAAATATGATTTAATATATATATATATATATATATATATATATATATATAAAGATATGGTCATATATATTATTTTAAAATAATTGAAATGAAAACCCGGTTGTTTGGTTCTTAAGTTTTTATAAGCTAGAAGTTGAAATTATTGTAATGAATGAAACTTTAACTATTTAATAATTGGAACTTCTAAAAATGAAAATTAGAGATTTGATGCTAAGAGATTAATGAAATAAATTTGAAATTGAAATTATTGCAATGAATGGAATTTTGACTATATTAATAATTGAAACTTCTAAAAAAGAATATAATAAAGAATTTGATGATAAAATGATTAATGAAACAGATAAGAAAGAAATGGAAATTAGAAGTTGTAACTATTGAACATTTTATTAATTAAAATAAAAATGATAACTTGGGCAGTATTCAATTGCATTCTTAAAAACAAATATTTTTAACTTACCAAATATTAAAAGTTGAAATGTTTAATAAGGACATGTAGTGGAATATTATATAAGTAGAACTTAAGTAACGAAAGTGTTCAATGGAATTTCTTTATAAATAAGAGCTTTGATATTATTGTTGTTACAAACTTAAGTTATCATTGGGGTGTTACCAATAAAATATGATTAAAAAGTGAGTATTATAAATAAATGATTATAAATTTAAGTAAATGTTTGAAGTTATTTATAATTAAAATAAGCAGAAAATATGAATATTATAAGTAGATGATTATAAACTTAAGTTAAATTTTGAAGCTATTTATAGTTAAAATAAATAATAAAATGAATACTATACTAAATAAAATAATTATAACTGCAGAAATTGTTTAAATGATTTTGAAAATAGATTTAATATTCAACGATGTTATATAAGGAAATTAATGTAAATTAAAAAGTAAGGAATTTGAGAATGAATTTATGCACTAATGAATATTAATATCTTACGGAAATCAAGTATATGAATTAATAAGTGTGAACTAAACCAAAAAATATATGTAATACTTGATAATGAATTCATTAGTTATTATAAACAATTGAATGGAAATAACTTATGTAAAAAATGAATATAAAGAAATGAAAAGAAATTGACATTATATGAATAAATGAAAAAAAATGAATTTTGTAAGTAATGGATGAAAATAAATGAAAATAAACACTGAATGAATGAATGTAAATTCATTTACAAAGAAACCTATATAGTACTTTAAGAATTGATTTACATATGCTTAAATAATTGTAACTGGGTAACATATGTAAGAACATGTAAATAACAGATGTAAACAAATAGATGTGAATGAATGAAATAGTCGTTGTATGAATGAAACTAAAGAAAGGTAAATAATATGAAATGAAATTAATAAGAATGAACTTGATTAATGCTTGGAGTCATTGTTTGTTTTGGTTTATGGGTTGTTTGGGATATGATACTTCTAATTGTTTGGATGTATGAATAATCTGTTGAGTTTTATCTAAGACTGTTGAGTGTATGGTATACTTAATAGTTTATTTTCCATTCTATACGATTTTAAAAGTGTCTAAACCCAAACAAACCCATTGATGGTTGCTATGAATGTAAAATTGATATTTTGACTGTACGTGATGATTGTATGATTTGTTGTAAGAAATTGTTGTTATGTTGTGTTGATGTGTTTGTTATTAATTGGAAACAACTTGAAATATTTCTCTTTTATATAATTATTAACATCTTTGCATTATAAGTGAAATACAGGTTATGGAAGCAATTGCTACTACTTTTGGTTTCATAAAAATAAGCGTTATTTGCCCGACAAAAAGGTAGGATTATGACTTATAGCAATATTATATTATTTTTCCGTTGTTGGGTTATATTATTTTGAAATGTATGTGATGTATATTGGTTATTTTTGATATTATTATTTTTTCCAGACCTCCCCGTAAAAGGAGGCTCTATCGAAATTTTTCGTGAATTTTGGACTTAGAAAATTTTATGAAATATTTTTCAAACTATTGTTAACTTGAATATGAAAGGATTTAATTATCATTAATTGATATATTTTATTTGAATTATTTACTTATGTAAATTAACTGTTTATAAATTTAATATTTTGAATAAGATATTGATTACTTAATTCCTTCTTTTCATTTCTTTTCCTTTTCAGGGACGAAAAGTTTTGAGTGGGGGAGAGTATAACGACCCGTAAATTTTCAATAATTAAAATAGTTAATTTAATAAGATTCTGTTATTTGATGTTGGAAAGAAATAAAAATTTGTAACTTAATAATGAAATAATAAATAAAATGAAACGTAACAATGTTAACTACAGTTAATCATTAACGATTTAATGAAACTCCAAATTAATTGAAGCGATTTAGAGGTTATACTTGGTTATAAGTTGAATATGAAAAAGGAAATGTAATATTGAATTAATTAATGAAATAGTATGTAGTAAATGGCACTTGAATAAAATTTGTGTTATGTAAGTAACCATAACATTTGGTTGTAAATAATAAACTTATTAATGTGACTAAAAGCTAATGGCGACAATTATTATATGTTATCTATTTATTTAGTCCATTTAATTAAATTGGAAATCAGTTGCAATAAATCTAATTAAATATCACGTTAATGTAAATTAAGTTAATAATTGGAAATGGTGTTAATTATATTCATAATATGACAATTGGTCGAATAAAAAGAATGAAAATCAAGATCTATCAATTTATTGGAATTTAAGCTATAATAAATAAATTTATTGTAATTAAATGAAATTTAATATTATGTTAATTGAAATTAAGTTGAAATTAGAAAATATTGATGTACTAAGACATAAACCATGATAATTATATTCATAAGATGATAATTGGTTGAATAACAAGATTGACAGTAAAACAAATGGATTGTTGGAAATTTAATTTAAAAATGACTGAATTTATTGAAATTGAAATTAAACGCTGTAAATTGTGAAATGTTCAATAATAAATTGATATTGAATTTTTTTTAGAAGGATTATAAATTACTAAGTAATCAAAAATGATTGAAATTGAAAATTATTAAATTTGAAATTAAAAAGTGATTTAATTAATTTAATATTAATTTATTTAATTAAGGTGAAAATAGCCATTTTGGCTACCAACTTGGATTTCTAACAAAACCAGTTTCATCGGATCCGTAATAGTGAATTATTATAGGATTTCAAGTTTCGTAGCGGTCGGACTTGTCATTCGATCATACGGACTCGAAACGCCTAGAAATCAATTAATTAAATTCCATGAAATCAATTTGAAATAAGTTGATTTTAACATAACTTCTTCATACGATGGAATTAGGACTTGAAACCTATTCCATTGAGTTTAAAATTGTCAAAAACATCTGTTTGATATATGGGATTACCCATTTTCGTTCTGGAGGAGAAACGGGCTTTTCGGGTCGTTTATCGTTCAACTTTCAAATCAATCTTCTCCATTCATCTCTATTTCTGATCTGTCTATAAATGGCCTGTTATAAACCCTAGCTATTTCTAATTCTATTTTCTCAGTAAGTACATTTCCTATCTACCTCCTCCTTTCCAATGGCAGAACATATCAAAAATCCAAACCCTCAATTCAACTTCAAATTCAATTTAAAATTTTAAACTCCTTAAAATATATCGAGTTATATATCGGTTTGGACCTACCAACGAGCGCAAACCAAATTTGTAGTGCGTTTTTCGATCAGGGTTGATGTGTGGACGGAATTAGATGATTTAATCTCATCCGTCCTTTATGTCATGATGGACATCGACAGATCGTCGAATCGACAATATAGTCACGTAGAGGGGACGAGTGGAGTGCTTCTATGCTGTTCGTTTGGTCGGTGGACAGTTAGATCTTCGGTGAGAATTCAATTAGGGTTCGTATAATTGGTGGCGGCCAACCTCTTTTGCGGCGTCGGACGGTGTTAAGTAGGGCCAGGATTGTCGAGGAAGTGGTGTCGTCATGGTGGCGCGTCGGCTGGTGGAGCGGCGTGAGGTGCGACGTGCGATTTGGCGATCGATGGTTGGTGGTTCGAACGAGGGTTGAGAGCAAACAGTGATGATACATGAACACCGGATTGGTTAAATTAAATGATTTTGAACCTTTGAAATTTTGAATTCAGTTGACTAGTATTTTGAAGAAGAAATTGATTTATGTAAACTGAAGTATTATCGATAATCCAAGTGTTAATGCTGAAAAAGGATTTGATTTAATAAAATTGTTAAAAGGTTTTAAATTGGAATTTCAAAATTGAAGTATCGAATAGAACGAATTTAGTGGAATTGAGTTATTGAAATGTTTGGATATAACTTTGAAATCCATTTAAACTAATTTAAACTATTTTAATCAAATTAACTATTTTAATTAATTTTAAACTATTTTAATTTATTTAAAATCTATCACAACCTATTTAATACAATTTAACCTATTTAACTGTTTTTAACTAATTAAATTTATTTAATCTATTTTAAATCTATTTAATATAATGTAAATCTATTTAATATATTTTAAATTTATTTAATCTATTTAAAAATCTGCTTAATCCATTTTAAATCTATTTAATCTATATTTATCTATTTAAATCATGTTAAAACAGTTAAATCAAATTTAAATCTTTTTAAGCTATTTTCACTCTTTGAACTATTTTAAATCTATTTAAACTATTTTAAAACTATACAAACTATTTATATTTACGTAAACTATTTTCTAAAATTTTAGATCGTGTAAAGTTGAAGTATTTATATTTAAATCCTTGATGATGATACAACCTAAGTTGTAACTGGGAATTCATACCTTTTGAAAATGACGTGTTTGAGTGAAAAGATGATTTTGAAATGAAGAATTAATTAACAGAACTTATCAATAATTTCAAAATGAATATGGTTTAAAGTGAATATGATTTCGAAAGAGATGTGATTTGAAATTGAATATGATATTTTGATATAAATTGTGAATTGACTTTTGAAATGTAAAAGAACCATCCGGTGTGTAATAAGCATTTGTTTATTAAAGAGACCGGGATCAGATATTGTCATACTCTCTGCCAATACCGAAAACCACTTTAACAACTTTGTACGTGGTGGAGATTCCAGAAATGATGTAGGATGGTTTGGCGAAGATTTGTGTATAAGGTATGACGTGACCCTGACTCCCATGAGTCAGCTTAGATGTGACTAAAACATGAGCTATACCGGGCCAAGTGAGGTCATTCCTCTGATCGGGCACATTCCTTCGATACTATATTCTGACTTTATGATTGATTTGGTAGCCACCCTTGATTTTGATTTGGGAGTGTGTTCTGAGGTGGGCGGAATTAGCTGCTATGCATCACCACCGTTCCGGGAGTGCAATTGGCATATCTACCCTAGCATTGCCTCGAGTGTCGTGTTCACATGTCCTAAAGCGCCTTCCACGAGTTTGTTTTGTGTTGTACCTCTGGAGTGCTCCCTGATATCCCGCATGTGGGCGGAGTTTACAGTATCTTTATAGACTATGGCATTATATAAAATGTGTTAAAGGGGATATGGGTAATGCCTTAATGCTATTTTAATTATTTACTTTACTATAGACACTATTATAATAGCATATTGTATTGCATAGTAGGTAGTTTAATGGATCCTTAGGAGATGTGAATCCTGAATATCTATTAAGTTATTGCATTCACGTTAGACACTCGATAGGAGATGTCAAACCCGTAAACATCTCTCACGCCGTTCCACTCGTATTGACCGTTGATTTAACTTACATAAAAAAATTTAGTTCTGACTCGAGTATTTTTTTTTTATTTTCAATTCGCTCGGGTCAGGCCTAAGCATTTCAGGATTTGAAGACCTTATTTGTGGAGGACAAAGATGAAGATCTGTACTACTATTATTAACTATATTTATTCCACTGCATTCATACCATTCCACTGCAATATTTATTTATTCTTGTTTATGTAACTTTGATGTTTGTGTTGCAAAGAATAATCAAATATATTTATGAAACATGAACTGTTATTTGATTATTATATTTTGTCATTCCGCTACAAGATTCTGTATTTGTTTTACTTCTTTCTCCTTTTCTTATTTACCCTATAACAATATGCCATTTTAAATGGTTTGAGTCTGACGTGTGTGTCTGCTTAAAACGTCCAAAAAGCTGGTCATTACATAATGAATATGTATCCAGAGCTAATTCCATCATATTCAGAAGACAACTTTTCAAAATAAAATTATATTAATTAAATTCCTTTCATTAATTTCGACGTGTCTCAAGCTCACACAGCCAAACAATAAGTCCGATCACTACCAAACTTGAAATCCTATAATAACTCACTATTACGGATCCGATGAAACTGGTTTCGTTGAAATCCAAGACAGTTCTCCGGGTGGCAATTTTTACACGTTAATTATAACAAGTAATTTTCATAATAAATTTAATCATTTTAAATTTGATTTTAAAAGTTTACTATTATCATTCTAGTTTAAATAAACTTAAATCAAACTTTGAAAACATTTTCATTCATAATAAATTAAGGATTCAATTTTTTAAATAATTTCCAATATTAAAATTAAGAAATTCAATTATCCAATAAATTACTATAATTGAAATATAAGTTATCTAACTTATAAAATTTAGCTTTTAAAGCAAATTCAAATAATAAAACAACTACTTCCATTGTACAATAATTCTACATTTATTATTCAATTCTTGATATTGATTACAACACATTAATATTGAACTTCATTCTAATACAAATAATTTCCTTAAACCTTATCGAAATTGTTATTTCAATATTTTTCCAAGTCCATATTAAATAAATTACATAAATAAAACATTAAATTTTAAATCTAACCATTTTTCTTCAATAATTATATTAAATTTAATAATTTAAAATAGTTAAAATACGGGTCATTATAATCTCCCGCACTCAAAACTTTTCGTCCTAAAAAAGGATTAAGTACAGAATTTAACATTCGATATATTTTTCTTAAATTAATCAACCTACAAAGCTTTTAAAATCTTATTAAAAAACCTTTATCACACTTCCATTACACCACTCTGATATCAGCTTATATGTAAAACAAGTTATAAATTTTAAAATCTCAAAAAATTTCTAACACCTGAATTTACGGAAAATTTAGATAGTGTTTCCTTTGCGCGGTTCGATCAAAAAACTTAGAATATAGATATATAACACAAATATACATCTCATCTATATGATGGAGAATCTCGTAGGGAAAAACATAAAAATACGGTATGTAATTCGAGATACGTACCCTATTATTATTTATACGAGCAAGTTCGTTCATATTAAAGTGAACAAAAGCATGTCGAATCGCATATATGTCCAAACGATCTTCGTATATACCTATCTCAACTCAAATTAGAATATTGGTTGCATATAAAAGGATATAGAAAGCATGTATGAGCTTAATAGAACTATATAACATGAATTTGTACTCTAAATCATAAGCATAAGCACTAATATACAACATATCAATCATATGTAATCAAAAGAAGTAATAACAATGGTTTACAACAAAAGAAGACATCCAACAGTTAATATTAATCGAATTAATTCATAACTATCACAATTTACATTTTCCAATGTCAATAGTTAATTTATACACTATCACTTCTTATTAACATTCATTCTTTATTAACATCCAATTGCTTTACTTCTTATTTATTCACATCTTATTTCATTTACATTCAATTTATTAAATTCAATTATTTTAATTTATGTTTAACACATTTCATATCAAAACATTTCTGTACTATTTATAAAATCATTTTATTAATTTATGTCATTTCAATAAGTGAAATTTCGATTTACAGAGAATGTAAGAACTAAACACCGGGTTTCTTTCCAAATCATCTGAAATAATATATATACTCATATCTTTTATATATATCAAATCATATTAAGAAATCTAAATCAATTTTTTTATTAAATCAAATACGTAGTAAAGCTATTAAGTGGCCTCCCCCACTTTGAGACTCAAAAATGAATGTCGATGATGCGGCCGTCGTCATCGAAATTATTTTCCAGCGGTAAAAGAAGGGAGTACAGGACTTACTTCCTTTTAAAATTCTTTTGAAACAACTTCCATTCGTAAATATTTTAAATAATATTAATATTATTTTTAAAATCTTAGAAAACAATTTCAAAAGCACGATAATTCAAGTTCTCAAATTCTCAGTTTAAATTCACTCTTTAACCTTAACTAAAATTAGATTTTACTTTAGTTTGTAAATATCCATAAACTCAAATTAGTTAAGTTAATATTTTCAAACTTGGTTTTAGAACCTATTCACTTCTTATTCAATTTATTATATAAATCCATTCATTTCAAAATTCAAACTCAGTTTAAATTATTTCTTACCACTTTTACTTAATCTGAATTAAAAAAATTCTTATCGTTCACATTCAACAAATTTAAAATTTATTTTTAGCTTAATATTTCTCAAATTTATAAGCAATACAAACTTATTCACCTAAAATTTCATTTCATTATTTTATTTGATTCATTTCAAATACAATTCACTTTCATTTAAACTTCCTTCAGTTAAACTTCATTTTATTTACTTCAATTACTAACTCAATTTATTTAACATTACTTAGGCTAATTATTTTATTTCATATCTCAAATTCAAAATTTCTTTTGTTTGCTTAACTAAAATGTTCAACCATTTTAAAATTTGGTTTTACTTTTCTGTTCGAATTCATAGGTATAAACTTATTTATTATCTATACTATTTCAATTTATAAGTTTAAAACTATTTTCATATATTTATCAAATCATACTTGGAATTTTCTTCACAATCCAAACTTGTTTTAACTGGAAATAAATTTCTTTTAGTAGCAATTCTCACTCAAAAACTCAAAACCGAATACTGGCAATGTTGTAGTCATCCCAAGAATTATTTTCCAGCGACTAAAGCGAGTTTAATGCTTTTATTTTCATTCAAAATCCTTTTTAAAATATATTTCTAGTCAAAGCACTTTCAAAATATTATTATTATTATTTCTGAAAACTTCAAAAACAATTTTGAAAGCAACGGGAATTAAATTCTAAAATTCTCAGCTTTTGAATTCTTTATATTTATAAGCTATATTATAAATATACTTATACAATTTCATTACCTTATCATGAAAACATTTCATTAATTTACATCTTTTTTACTTCAAAAAATTATTATTGTAATTAGATTTTAGTTCAATCTAATTATCAAACACTTCATGAAATAGACTTCACAAAGTATTCGTTTTAGTTTAATTCAACCAATAATCGATAATAACTAAATATTATCAACTCCTAACAACAAACATTCATTAATAATCATACAGATCTTATGAAAATTGTATTTATATATATATAATTTAATTTAGATAAAATTGTTACATAATACTATTTTTAAAATAGTATTATGTCAACTTGCCTCTTTTAAGTGTTTAGAGACCCCTATCGATAACTTTGTGCCTCATGTACCGACCAGAATTCATAAATAACTCAACAGATAAGTAAACACAGTATAAATCATTTATAACACTAACAAGTACGCGCTCTCATACACACACACACCTAATCAAACAAACTCATTCTAGGGTATTACTACCCTATCTCTAGTGAGCCCAGCCCCACCAAAGCTAAGGTTATCACTAAACCAAAGCTTTGATACTAACTATGGCGACCGACAATTTCAAAGGTTGAAATCGACAATAATCCACACATGTCCAACTCAAACAATCTAAAACACAAATAATTGATGAGGTTAATTAAGAAAAATAAGAAAAGAAGAAAACAAATATAGATGCCGGGAATAATACTAGTAATAATTATATACCAAATCTTCGTCTTTATCCTCCAGAAATATGATCTTCAACGCATTGAAAACTCAAGGCTGACCTGAGCATATAGTAAAACAATACACTCAAGTCAGAACTAAAATATACTTATGTGAGTCAAATCAATATCACATATAACATGAGTGTAATAGCGTCAGAGATGTTTATGGGGTTTTACATCTCCTATCTAGTGTATAACGTGCGTACAATAACTCAAGAGATGCTACGGGATTTTTCATCTCTTAAGGATCCATCAAAATATCTATATATAGTAGAATATGCTATATATGCAATGTCTACTCAGTAAAATAAACATTTTTTCTAGCATTGAGGCTTTACATTATCCCCCTTAACTAAGCATTGTCGCACAGTTTGCATATAACGGCCAGTAGCAGGTCGGGGGATAGGGAAGCGTCGTGATACGACAACACTAAACCAAACTCGTAGTGGTCTCGTACAAAGATAAAAGTTTGACAAGGCACATCAAGCAATGCCTAATGTAGGATATCACCAGTTCGGGTCACAGGACGGGTGGTAACGCATCGTAGCCAAAATCGCCCACCACGTACATCCATTCCATATCAAATCAAAGGGAGGTCATCCCAAATCAAGGTGCACCAGTCGAAACCAAAATCAAAAGTAATAGTATAGACCAAGTCCAAAAGAAAATCGAAGAACAAATGTCCACTAGAGGTAGCTACTGTAGGATCTAGATTAACCATAGAGGGGGGGGGGTGAATAGGGTTATAGCAAATTTTCTTGATTTAAACACAGAAATAAACTGCAAAAATAAATATGCTGAAAAGTAAATCACACACAAAATTTACCCATCTTCGGCAACCCATGCCTACTGCTGCATTCACAGATTTCTATTAGAATTAAACAGTATCACGCTTACAAACACTCTACTAGACTCGCAGACATTTGCTCCCGCTCACAAACACTCTACTAGACTCGCACACCCTGCTCGCAAACATTTGCTCCCGCTCACAAACACTCTACTAGACTCGCACACCCTGCTCCGCCTATAGAGTTTCGCTGACTCGTAAACTTTGCTTCCCGCCTATAGAGCTTCGCTTACTCGCAAACTCTGCTCCCGCCTATAATAGAACTTTGCAAACTCGCACACCCTGCTCACTGAACTAATTCTAACTAGACAATCTGACACTACCTAAACCCTAGGTGGCGATTTACCAGTTTTCGATTTGAAAAAGTTAAAAACAACAATTAAAAAACAAATAGCACTTAAGCCCTATTTAAATTATACTAAATCCCTTTAAAAATAAAGCAAGCCGGCCCAATTTAATTCTATAACCCGTTCCCTTCTTTTGCTTGGCCCGTTCCTTTTTGTCTCGTTCAAATGGTGGCTCTGCAAATTAGGGCTTCGTTCCTCTTTGAGATAATTGGCGACTCTGTTCGATCTTAGGGCTTTGTTCTCTTCGATCCAAACTAGGGTTTTGAAGCTGCGCCTTTTCGTGTGCTTCGTTCTCGTTCGTTCGCTCTTGGCCGCTTCTGTTTGATCGAGTTCTCCGTTGATTCGGTATGTAATTTTATCCCTTTTTCTTTACTGGTTGATGCTTGAACTCGATGATTATTTTGCCAATGATGATTGGGCTTATATAGGATTCGAAATCCTATTTTTGCGTTCGTATACGTTCATTTGAATTTGTCAATGGTCGTTCGATCTTGTATTGATGCTTGGGATTGATCTGACTTTGTCAATTTCGTATTTTTGGTAGCTTGATTTACACGGTATTGATTTGGTTTCGTGGTCAATTTTCTTGGCTATCACGGTGAACACTTGTTTGACTTTGACAATACTGATTTCGTGAATTTTCACTTTGTTGACTTGTTCAACATTGAATTGGCGATTCACTGTCACTTCGGCCTTTTGATTTTCTAAACTTCGGTCTTGTATCACTGAATGACTTTTAACTTGTTGCGTGAATTTCATTTCTTTGTCAATGAGGCATTTTGATCGAGCTCTGTCTTCATGTAGCTTGCTATGTTGTTGGTTCATTTGAAGTCGTAGCATTCATGTTTGACATATATGCACTGTGTGGTCTTGAGCATTTGCACATTTGTTCACCTGCATTTGTTACTTCTGTTCACCATTGGTCTCTGTTGCATTCATTGTTTGCTGTAGATCAGTTGCACTTTATCTGTTGCATACATGAGCTTGACACTGTAAAAATTATTTATCATTTGCTTTGACACTAATTTACTGTCTGCATTCACTACATTTTGTACACTTTTGGTCATTGTTGTAGTTGTATTATGTGATGTTGCCTCTTGTTGCTGTCATATACATTCATCAATGTTAGCATCTGCATTGCATAATTCATGTTGTAGCCTGGTCATTTGTGCACTGCCTTTGTGGTCTTGACTTTGGTGCTGTGTTGAATTTGTGCAGTGTTGTACTTGTGGTCGAGTCATGTTGCATGCATTGAGTAACTGGTCTTTGTATTTCCAGCTTCACCACTGTTTCACTTGTTGTTTGCATTATTGCTGTTGTGTTACTTTGATTCTTTTGAAACTCGAGTTACACACTACTGTCTTGGTTTTGGGGCTGCTGTTCTTTAATGCATCTGTGTGTGTCACTGTGTTTATGACCACAAGTTCATCGTGAAGCATGGTTTACTGTTGTTGCATACTTGTATCACTGCTTCCATCCTTTCTTTCTCTGGCACACTGACCTTCTTGTATTCATGTGCCACTGAGTTTTAGCATTTGTACATTTGCATCTTGGTTAAATTCATTGCTGAGTTGATCTTGGGATCTTTGTTCATTGGACTTGTTATACATGTTGCTTTATTACAGTGGTCTGGACATTTGGAATTGCTGTTGCATACTGTACTTCATTTAGCTTGAATGTTGTTTCTGACCTGATGGCTTTGGTTTTCGTTGTCCACACATGTTCATGCTTTACCGCAGCTTATTGTTTGTGTACCAATCATGTATCCTGTGCATTATCTGTTACATGAAACTGTTTCAACTTGATGTTGCTTTAACTGCCACTGTTGGTTTTTCTGTGGTTTTCAAGCATGTTGCTGCCTGGTCGATATATATACATGCATACTTTGATCATAGCATTCATGTGTGCATTTGAGTTGTACCTGAGTTGAATCCAGTTTTAAAACTCGGGTTTGACCTTGTGCTGAGAGTTGTGACTTTTATTTCATCATACATGTGAGTTGAACCCAACTTTTTATTTGGGGTTTGACCTGTGCTCACCTGTCCCTGTAAATCAATCAAGTGTATATCGGTGTGCACGGCCTTGTGACATATACAGTGATACACTGTGTATGTCACAAGTTGTTCGTGTATGATGAATTCAAATTTAAATTATGACGAACAACCCAAATAACTGAGGCACATATCATTTTCAAAATCCATATTTTATTTTTGAATTGCAAAAATATTTTTTTTTCAATTTTACTGCGTTAGTTTATATTTTTGCAGATTTCTCAGATGCTGGATTCAAACTGGAATGAAGTTGAAGATAAATACGAGTGTGAGTGATATGTAGTGAGGTGAATTGTAAATATGAAATGTGATGTAATTGTAATCAAAGTTGTATAGTTATAGTGAGAGCTTGAGATTGTACTATTCAAAAATGTAATAAATATTTATTTGAATAAAATATCTGTTTGAATTCAAATTCTGTGCAATTTATTTTATTCAACAAATATTTATTTAAACTGTGAAAAATAGAATAGTATATTAACAAATACATTTAAACGAATGTATATATGTTTATTATCATCAAACAAAAATCATATAAGCGCAAAGCGCATATTCAACAATCTCCCCCTTTTTATGATAACAAACATATATTTAACATTTTGAATGTATTAAATGTATTTGATCGTACAATTTGCTCCCCCTATTTGAATGCTCCCTCTCTACACAATACTCCCCCTACATATATGCATACAAATAAAAATATGTAAATGAGCCTATATGCAAATTGAAAATTATTCGACCTTTGCTTGATTCTATTTGACAAAATCTTAACTTTTCTCTCCCCCTTTTGTTATCAGCAAAAGAATAACAGTGTTATAAAAATAAGGATGAAGTGATAGACATGAATCAAACATTTAACTCAATTAAATATAAATATCAAATTTCAATAAAACTCAAACAAAAACCATAATTACCCTTGTCAAGCGCATATTCCACTTTCAGAAGTGATGGGGATAAAATCATCAAAAATCATACAATTCTGTCTATTTGTGGTATATTTATTTCAGGAAATTTGAATATCTACTAACCATGCATAACCGTTAGGACTTTTAAATGAGATTAGTAGTATTCACAATTTTTTATTTTAAAAAAAAAATCAAGTATCTTCTAACCACGCATGACCGTGAGGACTTTTAAATGGGATTAGAATCAACTTGTCTATTTGAATCAATTAATTTTGATATGCGTTCCATACAAGCATAACCGTGAGGACTTTTAAATGAGCATGGAAGCACATAATCAAAAATCCAAGTAACTCACCCATGCATAACCGTGAGGACTTTTAAATGAGAGTGGATACTTTGGATATTTATTTTTATTGCTAAATATAATAAGTTGAAGCACAAATAATTTCCTTCACAGATTTAAAGATATTGAAGAACAAATGATTTCCTTTGTAAACTACCACAAATTTACATACTAAATATGATCTTGATGAGTGATGGTCGATAGAAAGATGATAGAAATAGAAATGGTCATGGAATTTTTACCCAACAAAAAGTTTTTATAACTCTTGTTATGAAATTCTAAAGAAATTTTCTAATTATACTTTCTCGAGTTATAATATATGATAAATATTACCACTCATCTCTTTTTCAATCACTATTCATCTTTTCGATAATCAAAGGGAGTTAGATTAGTTAAAATAGTCATTTAAAATCAATTCAAAAATTATAAAATCAATTTTTCAAAAATGACTAATCTGTAAATATGGTCAAACATGATTTTCTCGAGGGGGTTTTATAAGAAAATTTTCTGCTATTTGAAAATTATTTCAAGTGAAAAATATGCAGATATTTTCTTTGAAAAACGATGCAGCAAATGAATGTTTCAAAAAAAATTAATCACGTTCCACTAATAATTTTTCTATCAACTATATTACCAGTGTAATCTGCATCTGAATTTAAATTTCACTCAATATTCACTCGTTGAATCAAACCATGAAATGTGCACCAAGAATTTCAAACTTAACATCAATTTAAATGACATTCTTTTGAATTGAAGCCGTGTTAACAATCAAAAACATATCATAGTGTCAATCTTAGAAGCCATAGGATGAACAACTATCAGCAGTCATTAAAACTTCATTATTATTTCAAAAACAATCTCTTGAAGTTTCAACAATTTCATAAAGTTTCAAAAAATTCAAAAAATTTCTTAAAATCCTTTTTAACAACTTTCTCATGAAAATTGAAATCGTGCAAATTTACAAGCAGTGACCAAAATGTCAAAACCAATATATCTACGTGTAGCATGAGTAACCATCATTTGACCGAACAAATTTATATAAATTAGTTCAAAATTGAAAATCTGATTGGTCATCAATTAAGCACAAATCAATGTCATAAATAAGAACAAGTCTAAAAATCATATTAGTTAAATCCGAATCAGTCAACCATCATAATTACTCCAAGTAATTCTATTTAAAGGTGATTGGTCAATATTTTAAAAAAAAAATCATAGCAACAAAATCATCATCTTTTATTCATCTCAATATTGGCTGATTTTAGAGTATGGTGCAGACTATCACATTTAATATATCGTTCAAAACAATTTTACCTGTTTTACCTTTGCGATAATTTTTCGTAGTTATCCATTGTGATTCTGTCACATTTATACTAGGCTAAGGAACTTTGCTTTGTCGCCCGTTGTGTTTCTGGAACAGCCAAAATCCAGAGAACACTGTTGTTGTTCCTTAGCCTGCCACCACAACTACACGAGAAAAGATTTATGTGACCTATTTGTTTTTATAGGTCCATGATTGTTAGTGGCAGAATATGAAAAATATGTTTTTGGAGACCCAAAACTATTTATATATGTTCCTTTTGGCACCCAAATTTGTTTGACTTTCAAAGATTTTATATTTGTGCCTTTTGGAACCCAAATTGGTATAGTTTTCACATGTTTGGGTCTATACCGACAATTATCTTGATTGTGTCCAAATTTTCTACAAATTGTGCTCATTGAATTTTCTTGATTAATCTCATTTCTAACATATTCAGAATGAGTATATCCAAGTCCTTGTCTATCAATATTGATAGTTTGTTTTCCTATTAACATATTCAACGATTTTTCGCTTTTTGAAAATTTATCTAAAGTCGTTGACAATTGTTGGACTTGTGTTTTGAGAGATTCATTTTCATTTATCAATTGTGTGCACTTTTCAATAGAATTCTCTCTCCTATTATTTTCATTCTCTTTTAAAATCAGAATTTCATTTTCAAGTGATTTTATATTGATTTCTGATTTTTCAATTTCCTTTTCGAATGTTGGACACTTAACGCACTTAGGGATCTTACTTTGATAGGTTTTAACTAATTTGTCGAGTTTCTCATTTAATTCTAACAAAGTATCATTTTGTGATTCAAGTTTGGCATACTTCTCCCTAAGTCGTTTAAAACAGCCATTTACTTTGTGGAAATAAATAAGTAATTCAGAGTGAGTAAGTTTTGATACCTCGCTTGGCTCGTCGTCGTCGCTATCGGTTATATTCCCATGAAGGCACATATCTGCTTCCTCACTTTCACTGCTATCGCTTTTATTCCACTTGGCTGCAAATTTCCTTTTTGAATTCTTCGTTCGTAATGCCAGCTCGGCTGCTCCATCATCATCATCCTCATCACAACTGCTATTTACCAATCCTGTTAAGCATATTTCTTTAACTGAGTCAGTTGTGGAGGACTTCTCATTGCTGTTGACTTTTGCACCATATATTGCATCGAGAGTATTCCAGATTTTCTGTGCATTTTCACTAAGAGAAACAAAATTAAAATTATCACGATTAATATGAGAATATAATATATGCATAGTAAGAGCATTAATCGAGATACTTTCCTTATCGGTTTTATCACACCCATTTTCAATAATATCCCAACATTTAATATTAACATATTTTAAATAAGATTCCATTTTCAATTTCCAGTTCAAAAAATCTGTTCCATCGAAAATAGAAGGAATAATATTGAAATGACCCTCAAAAATATTATCGGGTGGATTCATGACTCTAGAGTTAAAGAAAAATACCGGGCTCTGATACCACTTGTAGGATCTAGATTAACCCTAGAGGGAGAGGGGTGAATAGGGTTATAGCAAATTTTCTTGATTTAAATACAGAAATAAACTGCAAAAATAAATATGCTGAAAAGTAAATCACACACAAAATTTACCCAGCTTCGGCAACCCCTGCCTACTGCTGCATTCACAGATTTCTATTAGAATTAAACAGTATCACGCTTACAAACACTCTACTAGACTCGCAGACATTTGCTCCCGCTCATAAACACTCTACTAGACTCGCACACCCTGCTCGCAAACATTTGCTCCCGCTCACAAACACTCCACTAGACTCGCACACCCTGCTCTGCCTATAGAGTTTCGCTTACTCGCAAACTTTGCTTCCCGCCTATAGAGCTTCGCTTACTCGCAAACTCTGCTCCCGCCTATAATAGAACTTTGCAAACTCGCACACCCTGCTCACTGAACTAATTCTAACTAGACAATCTGACACTACCTAAACCCTAGGTGGTGATTTACCAGTTTTCGATTTGAAAAAGTTAAAAACAACAATTAAAAAACAAATAGCACTTAAACCCTATTTAAATTATACTAAAGCCCTTTAAAAATAAAGCAAGCCGACCCAATTCAATTCTATAACCCATTCCCTTCTTTTGCTTGGCCCGTTCCTTTTTGTCTCGTTCAAATGGTGGCTCTGCAAATTAGGGCTTCGTTCCTCTTTGAGATAATTGGCGACTCTGTTCGATCTTAGGGCTTTGTTCTCTTCGATCCAAACTAGGGTTTTGAAGCTGCGCCTTTTCGTGTGCTTCGTTCTCGTTCGTTCGCTCTTGGCCGCTTCTGTTTGATCGAGTTCTCCGTTGATTCGGTATGTAATTTTATCCCTTTTTCTTTACTGGTTGATGCTTGAACTCGATGATTATTTTGCCAATGATGATTGGGCTTATATAGGATTCGAAATCCTATTTTTGCGTTCGTATACGTTCATTTGAATTTGTCAATGGTCGTTCGATCTTGTATTGATGCTTGGGATTGATCTGACTTTGTCAATTTCGTATTTTTGGTAGCTTGATTTACACGGTATTGATTTGGTTTCGTGGTCAATTTTCTTGGCTATCACGGTGAACACTTGTTTGACT
This sequence comes from Allium cepa, assembly GCA_030765085.1. Classification (NCBI taxonomy): domain Eukaryota; kingdom Viridiplantae; phylum Streptophyta; class Magnoliopsida; order Asparagales; family Amaryllidaceae; genus Allium; species Allium cepa. Next base: position 979,935,493 of record CM060937.1, on the reverse strand, counting down.
TTGACAATACTGATTTCGTGAATTTTCACTTTGTTGACTTGTTCAACATTGAATTGGCGATTCACTGTCACTTCGGCCTTTTGATTTTCTAAACTTCGGTCTTGTATCACTGAATGACTTTTAACTTGTTGCGTGAATTTCATTTCTTTGTCAATGAGGCATTTTGATCGAGCTCTGTCTTCATGTAGCTTGCTATGTTGTTGGTTCATTTGAAGTCGTAGCATTCATGTTTGACATATATGCACTGTGTGGTTTTGAGCATTTGCACATTTGTTCACCTGCATTTGTTACTTCTGTTCACCATTGGTCTCTGTTGCATTCATTGTTTGCTGTAGATCAGTTGCACTTTATCTGTTGCATACATGAGCTTGACACTGTAAAAATTATTTATCATTTGCTTTGACACTAATTTACTGTCTGCATTCACTACATTTTGTACACTTTTGGTCATTGTTGTAGTTGTATTATGTGATGTTGCCTCTTGTTGCTGTCATATACATTCATCAATGTTAGCATCTGCATTGCATAATTCATGTTGTAGCCTGGTCATTTGTGCACTGCCTTTGTGGTCTTGACTTTGGTGCTGTGTTGAATTTGTGCAGTGTTGTACTTGTGGTCGAGTCATGTTGCATGCATTGAGTAACTGGTCTTTGTATTTCCAGCTTCACCACTGTTTCACTTGTTGTTTGCATTATTGCTGTTGTGTTACTTTGATTCTTTTGAAACTCGAGTTACACACTACTGTCTTGGTTTTGGGGCTGCTGTTCTTTAATGCATCTGTGTGTGTCACTGTGTTTATGACCACAAGTTCATCGTGAAGCATGGTTTACTGTTGTTGCATACTTGTATCACTGCTTCCATCCTTTCTTTCTCTGGCACACTGACCTTCTTGTATTCATGTGCCACTGAGTTTTAGCATTTGTACATTTGCATCTTGGTTAAATTCATTGCTGAGTTGATCTTGGGATCTTTGTTCATTGGACTTGTTATACATGTTGCTTTATTACAGTGGTCTGGACATTTGGAATTGCTGTTGCATACTGTACTTCATTTAGCTTGAATGTTGTTTCTGACCTGATGGCTTTGGTTTTCGTTGTCCACACATGTTCATGCTTTACCGCAGCTTATTGTTTGTGTACCAATCATGTATCCTGTGCATTATCTGTTACATGAAACTGTTTCAACTTGATGTTGCTTTAACTGCCACTGTTGGTTTTGCTGTGGTCTTCTAGCATGTTGCTGCCTGGTCGATATATATACATGCATACTTTGATCATAGCATTCATGTGTGCATTTGAGTTGGACCTGAGTTGAATCCAGTTTTAAAACTCGGGTTTGACCTTGTGCTGAGAGTTGTGACTTTTATTTCATCATACACGTGAGTTGAACCTGGCTTTTTATTTGGGTTGGACCTGTGCTCACCTGTCCTTGTAAATCAATCAAGTGTATATCGGTGTGCACAGCCTTGTGACATATACAGTGATACACTGTGTATGTCACAAGTTGTTCGTGTATGATGAATTCAAATTTAAATTATGACGAACAACCCAAATAACTGAGGCAAATATCATTTTCAAAATCCATATTTTATTTTTGAATTGCAAAAATATTTCTTTTTCAATTTTACTGCGTTAGTTTATATTTTTGCAGATTTCTCAGATGCTGAATTCAAACTGGAATGAAGTTGAAGATAAATACGAGTGTGAGTGATATGTAGTGAGGTGAATTGTAAATATGAAATGTGATGTAATTGTAATCAACGTTGTATAGTTATAGTGAGAGCTTGAAATTGTACTATTCAAAAATGTAATAAATATTTATTTGAATAAAATATCTGTTTGAATTCAAATTCTGTGTAATTTATTTTATTCAACAAATATTTATTTAAACTGTGAAAAATAGAATAGTATATTAACAAATACATTTAAACGAATGTATATATGTTTATTATCATCAAACAAAAATCATATAAGCGCAAAGCGCATATTCAACAGCTACCCTCATTGGCCCTATCGAGCCGTCCTCTTTTAGTTATTTCAAGTTGACATAAGTGTCAGGCTTATCCATCTTCGGTCTCTTTCTTTAAATTTAAACCGTTCTTTCATTCCCATAAATCTGGACCCGTTCCAAATTTCAGACCAACAAATTCAATCTCCAGTCTTTCAATTCAATCAACTGAATTTCGATTTAATTTCAAATCAGCTTAATTTCGGTTCCAATTTGAATTAACTTCAATTTTGAAACGTTCATTTAAACTTCAAATTCGATTCAATTTTATGGTTTAAATTTCATTTCAGTTCTTATTTTAAACCGTTCCTATTTATATTGATTTCAAGTCTAATTTCGATTTATTGATTTAAGATTACTCGAATATAATAAACTTCAATTCTGGACTTTAAATTCAAATCTTTAAATTAATTCAATTTCGAATATTTTAATTTTGAGCCCAAATTAGAAATATCCTTTTATATCACTTTTACTTAAATAAATTTGGAGTTCAAGTAAAAGTTCAAATCTTTAGACAAATCAATTTCGATAATTCAAATCATGTTTCAATTATAATGTCAAATTCGAAATTTCATTCTTTAAACAATTTCTTTTAACCAATTTCAATTTCACCATTTCAAACTCAAGCTCGAAAATAATTCAATTTCCATAAATCAATTATTTTATTCTTTAAAAACGATATCATTTAAATAATTTCAAAACTAAGAGTTTTAAAACCATTTAATTTAACCAATCCGGTGTCTATATATAATTTTCCATCTTACGGCCAAGTGATCAGTTATTTCAATTTAATTTCAGAGATGGATATATATCATTTCAATCCAAATCAAAATGTCATAGGTATATATCATTTCAATCTATTTCTTAATTTATTCGAATAACAGTTTATGTGCTGTTAAATAATTTACAGGGTGATGACAGGATAATATAAAATAAATAAACACTGAAATCATCCAATATATCAACCAATAGCATTCAATTTCAATCAACATCCAAATTAGCCAACAATTCACAATAAATAGCTAGTTATCAATATCAGGTGTTTAACTAGCAATTTAATTTCAATTCCTAGTTTAACCGTCGATTTAAATTCCTATCAGTTCAAAGCATATGCCAATTTAAGTGCCAGTTAAATTACTAAACAGCAGTCAATAAAAACAAATCACTTCAGGATTTAAATTTAACTAACATCAGAATATTTTAGTAATTCATGAGCGGTTTAAAACACTCACCTTTATTTGAAACTGAGAATTTTTCTACTTCAAATAAATATGCATCCAGATCCATGTCGTAGCCTTCGTCGATGCGATCTCGCATGAAAAAGTTATGGATTTTTCAACGTTTAATATAATCAAAGTTTAATTAACTAAACTAATTTAATATAATTATTAGCCTAACCATACCTTCCTCTCCTTCTTGCTCCAGGCAAACCGCATTCATTCGCTTCTTTTTTTTATACGCATGCCACCATCCCTAGGCCAAACCGTGGCCAAGCATCCCGACCTGCCCCACTATTTCCAACACGCCTCCGGTCATCGCGCTCGCTTGCCACACACACGTATGCATATGCACGTTCTATCACAAAAAACCCAAAAAATGCAATTGAACGCAAGGTAAATCCCTCCATCTCGGCTCGCCATTCGATGGTATGACCGTACATCGTGTAGAGCTCATCAAACTCTCCATTTTGCTTTTGGAGTTGTTCGATTTCGTTGAGTGGATTGGAAGAAAACGAGGGGAGAAAATCAACGAATTTCAGCCATTGAAATCGTATGAACAGCTGAAGCTAGGGCTTGGACGAAATGAAAGGGAGGATAGCTTTATATAGAAAATCTTCCACGACATTATTCATACGTGAAAATTTCGAACTCCAAATGAAGCGTGCTGCTTGGCGTTCTATATGTTATACCCCTGTTCCGAACACAATGGAATATGTATCGGGAGCCAATTCTATCATATTCAGAAGCTGGCTTTTCAAAATCAAATTATATTAATTAAATTATTTTAATTAAATTCTACGCGTTTCAAGTTCACACGAACAAACGATAAGTCCAATTGCTATGAAACTTGAAATCCAATAATAACTCACTATTATTGATCCGATGAAAGTCTTTTCGTTGAAATCCAATACAGTTGCCCGAATGGCTATTTTTACACGTTAATTAAAACAAGTAATTTACAAAATAAATTTAATCACTTTAAATTCAATTTTAAAAGTTTACTATCATCATTCTAGTTTAAATAAAATTTAAATCTACTTTTAAAATGATTTTCATTCATAATAAATTTAGGATTCAACTATTTAAATAATTTCAATATTAAATTTAAACAAGTCAATTATCCAATAAATTACTATAATTGAAATATAAGTTTTTAACATACAGAATTTAACTTTTAAAACGAATTCAAATAATAAAATAACTACTTCTATTTTCAATAATTCAACATTTATTATTCAATTCTTGCTATTGATTACAATACGTTGAATATATTAAACTTCATTCTAATACAAATAATTTCCTTAAACCTTATAGAAATTGTTATTTCAAAAAAATTTCCAAGTTAATATTAAATAAATTACATAAATAAAATATTAAATTTTATTTCTAACCATTTTTGTTCAATAATTATATTAAATTTAATAATTTAAAATAGTTAAAATACAGGTCGTTACACTTTGGATGCAAGGACATGTCTGGTATGATTCTTCATACTATTGTTCCTTACCATATTAGTTTATATTGTATTTTTAAGAATGCTTATCACTCACACTAGGCTGTTATCTGACTTAAGGTTTTATGCTTTGCTTCTTATTATCTTTGATACTCTTAATTGAGAAGATTAGATAGTAGGTATATGCGACATGTGGAACTGAACAGATGAGAAAGCAGGAAGCGATGCTTTCTCATTATATTTGAACTCATTATTGCATATTCTACTTTGTGACACTATGAAGCCTAGATAGTGTTTGTCTATTTTATTTAGAGAGAGTTTATCTTTTGGGCTTATTTATAAGATATATAAAGTCTATTACTATATTGTGTAACTTTATGAACCTATGCATTTTGATTTTGTGGTTCATCTAGTTATTTATCTCCTATATTTTATGTCTATGATGATTATTATATTTTATTCGATGCACTATGAGATATATACAACAGGTCCTGTTGTTGTTTTATTCACCTTACAACTATTGAGAATCGTGCTGCATTGGTCGAGCACCGTTATTGCGCACTATACAAGTATATTGGATGTTGGAGCTACAGGGCCGCCGTCACATTTAACAAAATTTATACTTGATATATTTTATGAGTATATCCAAATATACTCAAGTCAATATTGTGCAAGTGTAATACGTCATATTATGTACACATTATGTGTGTGTGTTTAACTGCTCAGATTTACACCGCTACAGACATATGCCTCCTTTATATACACATTAGTTGTCTAAATCATTGTTTAAATTATACATATAGATATATTTCAAATTCATATATTTTATTAACAAATCCTTTGATTAGTCTGAATTAATGCGCCTAAATAAAGAACTTAATACAAGATTTATTTTGAAAACATGTTGTGATTTAATATGGTAAACAATTTGAAAATTAATCCAGATCAACAAACTCAAAATATAACTTGTATGTATATTTGATAATTTAATGTAAGATAAAACAAATATATTTTATAATAACAATAATTTGCAAAAGGCATATTTCGTTTAATAATACTAATGTATTGATTTATGTTCATTTATATATTAGTACAACTCTCCTTTGTTATTAGCATGCATATTTATATAATTAAATGGAAGTTACTATTGATATTTGACTAAATGAATGTATATAAAATAATAAATTAATTTTTGGATCTTGATCCAAATCAACTCCAACTCAATAGAAATCCAACAATAATTAATTGTTAAAACTATTGCATTTGATTTCAAACCAATCCAAATCAATAAACTCATAAAATTAAGAAGATCTACACATATATATTGAAGGTGGACAACACATGCGTATATAAATTTGTTAAAGTAATTAAATTGGTAGACCTATAATATCATGATGAATATACATGAAATAGAATAGATTTACCGAATTGATAATGTATTTTCGAATGGACCATGATTGATAGAGTTGCTCCTAAATCTAATATTCAAGCTTTGCAATGGCTTGGAGAACCACCTTTTATTTGATTTTAAACAGCTGCCATTAAAATAATTTAATTTCTTATTTTTCTTTGAAATTTGACCACGATAGTAGAGAAATGAAGGTAGAGCCAAGGGTTTTTCAAAGAGAGTGATTCAAATGAGGTAAGTGAGTGAAAGATAATATATTTATGGAGAGAACCTTCGTGAACCTCCCCCCTTCATTTTTTAAACCTAACCACTGGAATTCTAGTCTCTTTCTTCCTATGGCCTGCCATGAATGAAACCTTTTATTTCTCTCTCTCTTAAAGCTTTCTCATTAGTTAGAAGAAGGCTTGGTTTTATTTAGAGAGAGATGAATATTTCATTCCTCTCTCTTAATTGAATTAACTGATTGATTTTTTTTAAATAACAGTTTTAGCCAAATTTTTACTTAGTATATTTTTGCGAATACCAAATATAATCAAGTGTATATTGTGCAAGTGCAACATGTCTTATTATTTACATAGTGAATGTATATGTGTTTAGGTGATGGGATTTACACTGCAACAGGTTCTCTCTTTATATACATATTGGTTATGTGTGTATATATATGTATGTATGTAAGGATTAAGTTGAGTGATACTCTCTAAGAGTAGATTGATCGTGTAATTTATTCCGTACTTTAAAAAAGATGCCACCAGCAAGCCTGCCACGTAGTGATTACCTCCCTTACAATGAAACAACAAAATAAATACCCAACTCTAAGACTATGACTAGACTCACAAAGACCATAAAAACAAATTAATGGATCATGCATGAAGCTAATACAACTTAAGACCATATTAACTACCAAACTAATTAAAGTGGGTTGAATCGATATAAGACTAAAGAAGGATCTGTAAATGCATTAAGATTCCATAATGTAGCAACCAAGGGAGCCAGCAAGCATTTAAAAATGACCAATAGAAAAACTGGATCCTCTAATCTAAAACTATTACGTGAGAACCTATTGAGAATCTAGAATCCCACACAACTAATGCTGAAAATACTCCAACAAAAGTAAGCCTACCATATAATTATATGTATATAAGAAGAAGTTTATATATAGATATATGTGGAAAAAAAATGATGACAGCAAGAGCTAATAGTTTTAGCTACCAAGGAGAAGTAATAAGGTCAAGCTGTTGCTTTAATTAAAAGTGTATAGTAGTTTAGTTTTCAAGACTCTACTATTTCTCACATTACTATGCTTAATTTTGATTTTTAAAGTGGATGTTACTTATAATTTTCTCTTGGAATTCTTTGAATGAAGTCTTTTTAGCCAATTTATAACTTGGTTTAGCAATCCAGTTATATGCAAAATCAACATAGAATAAACCATGTTATCGGAAGGGGCATTAATATTGTTAAAAATTCTTCGATTCCTATAGATAATTCACAATATCACAATAGATAATCAACGTTATCTTCATAAACAGATAATTCATATAATCATCACAATAGATAATCCATATTATCATCATACTTAAATCAAAGCATACATTTCACACAGCATTCATTAATCTCATATTTGAGATCTCAATCCATTCATGGTAAACAATATCATTCATCCATACATAAGCAATCACATGAGCTATAATTAATTTAAAATGAATTAAATTAATTACTTCATCTCTAATTAATTTAAAGTAAATTAGATTAATTACTTCACCATTGTTAATCTTACTTGTATCACTATTAATCAATTATCAATCAATTAAATTTTATCACCATCCAATTATTTATTTCAATTAATCACCCTTGATTGATTAACTTTTAATTACATTCAAGAAATTATCCTCTAATTATTTACACAAATTAATTTTCCTTAACTAAACACAGAAATTCACCTTTAATCACTTCATAAATTAATTAATTATAATTAATTACATCAATCTTTAATTAAACTAATTAATTACTCTTTAATTACTTATTATTGATTAATTAATCTTAATTGTTCAACCCTTAATTACATAATTAAATAATATTTATAAATGATTTCTAATTTCATTTTAATTAATTATCCAATTTAAATTAATTACCTTATGTAATTAATCTTCAATTAAACCACATTTATTAATCACCCCTGATTAATACCATTCAGCAATTAACTACAATTAATTATTCCATAAAATAAATTAATTACTCCTTAATTAATTTTCTTTAAATTAATCCCTTGATTAATTATACAAAGTAATTATACTCAAATTACTTTCATCATTAAAACATCCTAAGTTAATTATCTCCAGTAATTATCATTAATTACTTCCCTGAGTAATTATACTTATCAAATCATCAAATAATTATTTAAATTAATTAAACTTAATTAATTAACTTAAATAGTTCATATTAAACTGAATTAATTACAATGAGTAATTAATTCCTTAATTACTTCCATTAAGTAATTATACTTAAACAATTCATAATTGATTATTTTTAAATTAATTAATCAAATTAATTATTAAGAATTAATCACATTAATTAATTATTAAATAATCTTAGTTAGTGACCTTCATTAACTATTGACAATTCTTTAATTACGTTTCTAAAGTAATTAACTAAGATCTATTCATTATTAATTACAGATTTATTAATCTTTAATAATTCGTTAATTAATCCTTAATTATAATTAAGTGTTAATTGTAACTGAATTAATCCTTAATTAATTCATTAATTAACTACTAATCATCAATCAAAAATTAAATCTTATTTAATTAATGATTCTTAATTTCTAATTAATTTATCCTAACTTAATTAGCTTAAACCTTAATTAATTAATTTAAACTTTAAATTACTAAATTAATCCAAATCATTAAATTTCCATTTTAATTAACTTAATAATTGCAAATCCTTAAATCTTCAATTATAAAAACCTTTTTCTATTAAATGATCAATTTATCATTAATAAGGTATTTAAAAACAATTTAATTTAAATTTACTTTTAAATTTCATTTTAAATTTAAGATTTAAAATGAAAACTTAAACAAGTTTAAACAATTTCAAACACCTTTTTATTTCACAAGTTAAAGAATTTTGATCTTAAAATAGAAGATTAAAAGAATTTAAAACACAATTTCGTTTTGAATTCAAATCAATTTAAAATTTTAATTTATAATTCAAACTTTTTAAAACAATTTAAAATCTTCTTTTATTTCAAAATTAAGATTTAAATTTATATTTGAATCCCGATTTAAACTTCGGTTTAAATCTCTATTTCATTTAAAGCTTTACTTTTAAATTCAGACTATTTAACATTTTAAAGTTGTTCAATTAATTTAAATTCTAAAAACTTTATTTTTTTAAAACTCAGATTCAAACTGGATTTGAATCCGAATCAAACTCGGATTTAAACTTAATTAAACTTTGCTTTTCATTTAAACTTAGTTTTTTAAATTTATTCTAAAAAAAATTAAAACAGACCAACAGGTTTTCTGTAAAACCTATTAACATGAAAATTACCCCGAGGCTCCATTTCTTTGCTTCGAGTCCAAGACCCATCATTCCCGAGCAAAACACCTACCTACTTCGAGTCAATAAAACCACTAACATGAAAACATAGAAAACCAACATCACCAGAAATGACGTGCACTGTGCACATACACGATGACGCTGGTCATCACTGGCCATCATCGACAATCTCCCCACGTCGACCCATACTCCAGCAACACTCTCTGATCATCTGAACATGCTCCGACCCTCGAATTCGAGTTCGAGGACCTAAAATCCAAACCTAGAAAACCTCAGAGCATCACCATCACAAACCTATCAACGCACCGCTTACAGTATTCGGACTACCTCACGTTCTGCCACTTCGGCCATGCCTACTTCAACATCCAAGCTAACATTACCCCAAGCCCCTACACACTGGATCCACTAAACACACCATAATGATCGATTAATCAAACACAGCCAAAAACTAGGATTCTAAAATGAATTCCACTACGGCAACTTCCCTGGTGAATTTCATCACCATCCACTAGTTTTCCAAGCATCACTGATCGTTCCTCCATCTCCAGAAAAGACCACGAACACTCCAATCAACTTGATCACAAGGAAAACCTAGAAATACATTTCCAGTTCAAACCCAAACTGCTCCTTTAATCCCAATCTAAAAAATCTTAATTCTTGTGTTAAAAAAGTTTATTTTGGTTGAACTATTCGATTTGTAATACTTAATTTATAAATTAAAAAGTTTGAGTTTTGATTTAACTTAATATGCTCAGTTAATTTAGTACTTCTAAAGTCAAACAAACTTATTTTAACTAACTTATATTTTTAAACATTTATTTGGGTTAAATCAAACAATATTATTTTGACAAGCAGGTCCAAACAAGAACTGGATTATTGGAAGGAATTTTTTTTATCAAAAACTTAAGCCAGGGAAACATAGCAGAGCACAAAACATAAACACAGTATGCATACACACACACACACACACACACATATATATATATATACGTATATATATATATATAGGGACATACTTATACATCACAAACATATTATTCAGAGATGAGTATGCAACAGAATTTATAACTTAAACTATTTAAATTTGTGATGTTACTCACAGATTTGACGAATGAAGACAGAGCTTTGAAAACTGAAATCCTTTTTTCTTTAAAACATTGCATTAAAATGCTTGCTTTGATCTTCCTGCTAACATCTTGCTTTTGATTGTTGAAGTAGTTTAATTTTGTAAAAAGAAAAGTTTATTGTTTTCAGGTTTGCTATGTTGAATAAATTAGCACAGCAAATATGAAGAAGACAGGGTTTGTCGTGTTCTTATGAATGAAAGAAATAAGAAGATATATATGGAAAGGAATTTTGCATTGGTTAGGTATATACTGTTATAGGCCCTTTCCTTTTATTCAAATTTTTTTCTTTGTCTTTGTTATTTTTTTTAACTTATCAGGCAAGACTCTTATTTGGGGCTGAAATGATCATTTGCAAAATTCGAATTGACTTCATTTGTATGCTGAGATGAAAGCATTTAATGTTAATGTCCTTATGTTTTCATACATATCTTATTTTGTCTTGTATATAGATATTTATTTCACTAGTTCTTTCCTTACATATATTACTTACAGGCATATACATATTTCTTTTATTTTATTCTTGCATGGATATGCTTTTATATTTTAAGTACAAAATGTTTTCTTTTGTCTTGCATGTATTCTTACAGGCAACATACTTATTACTTTGCCTGGTTAATGTTTTTACTTGTGTTCAAGTATATAAAGTTTTTTTAGTCTTTGCTATGAACTTTAGCCTAAGTATTTAGTTCCATTTCTAACACGTGTGTTTATTTTTATTTTTCTTTTATTTTTAAACTTAAACTATCAAACCTTTAATTTACTTATCATCTATTTTTATACTTATTTTAATACCATAGATGTTTATGTATTTATACATATGTTTATAACTATATATTTGATTTATACTTATGTTTAAATATTTACAAGATTTATTTTATTTTAAATATTTTTGAAAGACTATATTTTAAATTCACAAATCATAGCTTTCCAAAATACATATATATACATAATAAATAAATTTAAAATAATAATTTATGTTCGTATTAAAAATCCATTTGCAAAGACATTACATTATTAATATTGTTTAAATATAACTTTTTGTTAAATCGAAATAATTTATAGAAGAAATTATCTCTTTATTAATACATTACTTATTTAATCAAACTATATTTAAAAAGAACAAAACAACCTTTCTTGTTAATTAACTTAAATTTAAACTTAAACTAGAATTATTTTAAACAATTAAATTTATCTTGAGTATTTTTAAAATCATATGGTTATTTATTTAATATTAAATTAAATCAAATTTCCAAATTACCAAAAATATTAAAATTAGAAAACATGCCTTTATGTATTAAATTTAAAACCAAGTTTATCTATTTACAATATATACAAATATATATACATTATAAATAGAAAACAATTTAATTTGCTTTTAAAAGATAAATTATCAGTTAAATATTTATTTAAAAGAAGATTATTAGATCAAATTCAAATTTATAATATTGTCAAATCGATTTAATTTTAACACAGTTTATTAAATTGATATTGCCAAAAATTTGGGATATCACATTCCTCCTCCCTTAAAAGAATTTCATCCCCAAAGGTAATTTAATAATATAATTAAAAATTTAATTTTAAAACACAAGCATATATCAATCATATGTTAATAACCATAGCAACCAATTCATCCAATCAAACAAATCTAACTATCCAGACAAAATTCTGGATAGAATTTTCTCGAGTTTTCCAAGTATAAATGGCGAGATACTCGCTCTACAGAATCCAAACAATCAATACTACTAAGCTGCAGAGATTCCACTCTTCTAGATCTACAAAACTAATCCAGATATCAGACCAAACTCAAGTCTGAATCAACAATCAAAACTCCCTGAACTGCTGGTTCTACAACTAGAGATAGATCTTACACGTATTCCCTCAGAGATACGTGAAACACACTGAATTCCAGTTATCCAAACTGGCAATTCATTCCTGAAGATCAAACACTAATCCTAAAAAGAACAACAGAAAAAGATCCAAATATCTTGGAGCTAGCTTTCTAATCTGGAAAGCTTTGAAAAGGTGTTTTAAGAATGAAAGTTATTTTGAATAACTAATAGAGATTTGGAATTTGAATAATTCGATTTAAATTGGAATTCAATATCTGGAATTGAATTTTGTATTCGGTATCTATGATTTAAAAAGGGGTATACAAGCTTATATCGATTTAAACCATTTTAAAAATGTTGTTTTGGGAATTTGAACTAACCCAAGGATTTTAACTTGTATAAATGAAATCGGGTTTTCCGGAATAAAACTGTTTGTTTTCAAAAGCTAAAAGTTTTCACATAAGTAATTAGTTTCCAATTCATAAGAAACTTCAAGTTTGAATTGAAATATTTTTTTAAGTTATAAATGAATCTTTGGAAATAACTTTGAAAGCTATGAAATGAGTCTTTGATTTAAAGACTCGATGAGTTAATCCAATTTGGAATTGAATTGTTTTGAAAAGCCATGAATTAATCTTTGTGACAGATTGATAAACCTTGTTTTAAATTTGAAAGGGAGGCCTTAAAAGTGAATCGTTTGTTTAAAAGATTTAAAATGTGGAAATTGTTTAAACCATTGAAGGTTTTGAAAATGAATCTTTTTGTTTAAAAGATTGGAAATGGTAATTTGTTTTAACCATTTGAATGAAAGGTTTTGGATTTTTAAGCTGTGATTTAACTGAAATCCCATATCCATATGCTTTTAAGTATTGCGCTCATTTTTCGGTTTAGCCGGGAGAGGACCTTGTGTCATATAACCCATTCCGAATAATGATATGTCGTTAGGGATAGCATTTGAAGACCGGGTATTTGAGATATAAAACCGGTTTCTATCAAATACATTTCTGTTTGGTGGCGGGGATTTATTCTCTTAGCTTAACACCCTTCTCTGAGACGTACGAGCTCAGAGGTTATGTAGTTGATGGTTACCAGTGATGCATTCCCAATTTGGTAATGTGGAATACGAAGTGCTGCTGATCATTTGTTGATCAAAGCATGGATTTTGTAAAAAGCGTAGCTTTGTGGACGAGACTTCGTCGAACTTCACAACCCAGAATGGTCGAAACAGGAAGGATGTAGCAAGGTTATTTGGAGGTAGCGCCTCCTGAGGGTATGTTCATTTCCTTCTGGATAGAGGTGATATCATGGTATGGAGCCCAGATATTTAACCTATGTGGTTACTGCAAATAAATTACTTTGTGGTTGTTGGTATCGAGCGCTCGGATAATGGTTGGTTACGACTGGGGGATGTCATACTCGTGTCAGTAGTTACCTAGTTATAGAGGTAACCCGACCTTGTGTTGGCAGAGATCCGGTTAGGTTCTCGGGGCGTCCCTCCAAAGGCGTACCCATGTGGCCCAGGAAGTTCCTTAGCCTGACCATTTGTTGGAAATCCAATTACCAATACGCGCCTTGTACGGTTTTAGTTGTAGAACCTGCCATCTAATATGGTAGCTATAGTAGGCATACTATAATGGTACGTATGCTGGCTAAGATTAATATTATACTTTCGAAATGATTTTCCACACCGTGCACTTATAATAATAATATCTAATGGTTTCCACGTATCAAGCATATTTGACTATCATAAGGAGAAATCTTCCCCAAGTCTGCGTTTGCATTGTGTGTGTGGCGGGAGGCCTTATGGTAGTTTCATTTTCCAAAAGCATTGCGGATTTCAATTTTTTAATTCTTTTGTTTGTTTTTAAAGATAAACTGTTTTTGTTTGCTCATACCAGTCTCATGACTGACCCGGAGTTTATTGTTCCCTTCCTAAACTCTGGGTGCCCACTATTTTCCACACGGACAGTCTAGAGTTGGGTTTTTCAGATAGTAGATATAGATATCGATTTGTAGCTTCTAGCTTTCTCTTTGGTATACTTTGGCGGTCTTGGATATTGAAGTCTTTGGTCGGACGAGATTTGCTTGTCTTGGTGAAACGAGATGGTGGTTCGAGCTTGTGATTTCAGAGTTGGCTTTGGGGCATTGGATTTGAGTTGCAGTTGCTATTTGGAGAGTTGGTTCTGCTGCTTGTTCATTTAGTTTTCCGTTGTAGCATTTCTACCTTGTATCTCTGGTATTTCTTGTATCATATATATCATTGTTGTATCATTCTGGATATTGTATCATTGGTTGTATATGATATTCATTTCTTTTTCTTCCGCTGTGTTGTTTTACTTAATTGTGTTATAAGCTCCGGCGACTCGGATTTGAACGATTGAATCTGCGGCATTCAAGTACAAGTGGAGTACGGATGTCGATTTTCGAACGCGAAAAATCCATGCCATTACATTTGGTATCAGAGCTGAAGGTTGAAACTTTAGCTCAGGAGTATAACACATTAAGTAACTCATTAGAGATAAGGTGAAGTATACCCTAGAATGAGTATATCCCTAAGATATCTGTTCGAATGCCTCAGTAAATTCCCTTACTATCCACTGATGGTGAGTATGAGTGCAAGAAGAGGACGAGATAGGGGACATGGAAGTACGACAACAAATGGTCAACACCCTGCAATAGCGGAAACAATCTTTCTCTATCAATCTCCGTTGATTCGACTTTTTAATTCTTTGATGATTCCTGGTAACTCGAGGAAGAAGCTTTGATATATTTGCATGGGACACAAATTCCAGATGGGTCAGAATTGTTTGTTTGGATGAATTGTTTTTATGGTTGATAGGTATATTTTGGTTGTTCAAACTAAAAGTTTTGGGATTGCATTCATATATCTGTTTGTTCTGTTGGGTCCAGATATATTCTACGAGTGGTTAGTTATCCTTTCAAACTAACAAATATTCCTGTATATTCGTAGTTCTTGTGACCCGAGTATCTTGTGAAAATTAAATAGATTCGTTCTTGTATCCATTATAGATATTCTGATTTGGTAAGCCAAATGCAGAATAAATATTCAATTTTATTAGAAAGATATTTCTCTGTATTTCATCTATCCTTTGTTGCCTCCCTACTTTCAAATTTCGAGGACGAAATTTCCTAAGGGGGGGAATCTGGGTTTTAGTCCAGTTTAATTTGATAATTGAATTAATTTTTAAAATTTCTATTTTTGAATTATAAATAGATTTGAATTGGGAATTTAAGAATAAAATATAAATTGGGTTTAAATTTTCAAAATTAATAAAGATGTATCATTATTCATATAAATATATTTTAAGATAGAATATTTGAAAATAAAATTGAAATTATCTTTTGAAAATTTGAATGAATAAATATATCGAGAGAGAAATTGTAAATAAAATTAATTAATTTGAAATCAAATGGAATATAAAGATATATTTAAAAAGGTATTTGATTATTTATTCATTTATAAGTATAAATTTATTCTATATTAAATTTTGAATTTGAATTAAAAATGTAAAATTAGATTTGAATATAAAATTTGATTTGATTTAAACCATTGGAACATATAAAAAAAATGTTATATTCAAATAATAGATATGTGTATTGTTTTATAATTATACTTGATTTTATCTTTTAAAAGTTATCTATATAAGTTTGTAAATATAAAACAAATCAAGGTTTAAAACAAACATTAACAAAATAATTTACATTAGGGACTTAAACATAAATTTGAAAATTTTTCACAAGTGTTCACATTTATAAACAAATGTACAAGTGTTAAGCTTTTAAAATACATGATGACAAGTGTTAGCTTAACAAATTGGCAAGTGGAAAGCAAAATATTTTCATTTTTATTTTAATCTAAAATTTATAAAAATGTGAGTAAGAAATAAACCAGGTTCTATCTTTCAAACCTGTAAATCAAGAACCTGAGAAATTTGTTTTTTTAAAACAAACCAGAAAGTTAAGCTGAATTCATCTTAGATCAAATCCAAATAACTTCTGTTCAAAAAAATAAATCTGAAGCAACAAGATCAAAGGCAGAGCAACTCAAGAACAACAGATCAGATTCATAAACAAGACTTGTTTCCAGTTTCAGAATCTGTGAGCAAACTCTTACCCTTTTTTATATATATATTGGTTGGCATGTGATTTATTTTGAATGTTTGTTTGCGAAATATAAATGCATGTCTGAAGTGAAGATGGAAATCACTTGCGTGTGAAAAACCTGTGTACATATGCAGGTGAATGCAGCTGTGCAAGTTTTGAAAACAGAAAATGTCTCTGTTTTTAGTACGACAGGTTTTCAAACCTGATTGAGAAATAAAATCATCACCAAAACCTCACTCTTGATCATCTTGAGACTTTGAAGTCTGAATAAATAATGTTAAAATATGTAATATCTTCATTCTAAAATTATTTGTAGGCACTAAACATAAATTGGTGTTCTGAAAAAAACACAGTAAACTCATTTTTTTGTAAAATTATAATTGATTAAAATTTAAGTTTTGTATTTATGATCTTGTTTAATTTTACAAATCATGATTTTTGAAATAGAAATCTAGATTTTTAGTGCGATTTTGAGTGGGAAATCGCGAGATGAATGGGAAACGTTTCTTGGTCAATTGCCATTGATCGAGACCAAATTGGGGGTTGAAATTTATGTCAGGGGAGGCTCGTAGTTCGAGGATGATAGGAAAAATACTCATTTAATTTATCAATAACCATGGTGGAGGCACGATGATGTTTTAGGGTTTTAAGGCTTGTGTGCTTGTCAGTTTTTGGAGTACATTGCATCGTCGTCGCAATGTTTTAGGGGATCAAACCAAAAGGAGGAGAACCGTGAGTGAGTGTCGAAGCGGAGGTCGAATTCACGTGAATTCTGGTGATGGGAATCATCGGCGCAAGGTGTTTGCGTTGGCGTGGATGGGTTACAGTTCGATTTGAAAGGTCAAATTTCGATTCTTTGTCAAAATTGGTGATCTGGGTGGTTACACAGGTAAGTTGGGCCGAAGTCGACATGATGATGGCCGGAGCCATTATCGGAGAAGTCTCGGTTGGTGTGCATGATGCACAAGTGTCCGGTGATGTCAGTAAGAAGAAGAGATGGGAAGCTCGAGTCTACCCTCGTGAAAATGGGTTGATGGCCTGAGTAAAAGTACGGTGTTAACTTGTGTGAACTAATAGGGTTTTCAAAGATCAGGTTTTAATTTTTTTTCAAACAATAGTTTCGACTTGAGGTAAAGTGATAAGGTAGGAGTAGAACCCGAGGTTGGTCTCGAGGAAAACAGGAATTGGCTCGGGAAGTATAAGTTTTGGCTCGGGTAAAATTTTGTGTGCCTCGGGTAGTTTTACTTGCAGGGTTTTAAACCTGCAAATGTTTTGAATTTTTTTTTTATAAAAGAAGGAAAAGGAACTTAGTTTAAATGAAAGCCAGATGTAACATAGTTTGAATCAAGTGTTAAGCAGGGATTTAAATTAGCTTTTGTATCCCAATTCAAAATCAAATAGGATTTTCAAAAAGGAAATAAAATAAAAGTGTTTGGACAAACTAACGTTAAGTATAGTGGCTACAGGTTTTGGAAACCCTGTCTGGTCAAAATCCAGATCTAGATTTAAATTTAAAAACTGAATTTAACAAAATTTCAAAGATCAAATCTTGAAGTATGGGCTTAGATCAAGTTGTATACTAGTTGTGGTGTTTTAGTTTTATAAGATTTTGTTACCAATTTCAACAAAATCTGTCATGTTTTGTTTTCATTTATTTAAAACTGAAGTTTTAAAAGCCAAGCTTTTTACCAGTTTAAAACTAAATTTTCAAATCTGGTACTAGCTAGTTGAATCTCAGTTTTGAAAATTAAATGCAGTTTCAGACTTAATCTGTTTAACTACTTTAAAAATAATAGGTAAGGATTTGAGTTTAAAATGAAATTTTAAAATGTAAATAACACTTGAATCTAAGTAATTTGAAATCAAATTTAATTTGTGTTTCAGTTTAAAATAAATGAAAGTTTTTAAAATTTGAAATGATTTAAACAATTTGAAATGTATGATTAAATTGATTTGAATTTTAAAATGAATTTGGCCTAAATTCTTTTAAACTTATTTTATAAAATGGTTATTTCTTTAACATATGTGATAAAAAGACTTTGAATTGTTTTTTTTACTTTGTTTAGATAAGTTTGTATTCATTTAAAAATCTTGAATTTAAAATAAAATTTAAAATGGAATTTAAAGTAAATTTAAAACAAACTGTTTGTAAATACTTTGATTTAGTCAGAAATGTTTATCTTAAAAATAAATATAATTTAAGTGTTTTGGATTCATTAAATTATTAAGTTAATTTAAATGGATGATTAATTATTTAATTAATTAATGATATGGATAATTAATTAAGTAATTAAGAGTTTATAAATTAATTAATTGAGTTTGATGGGATTAGTTAAATTAATTGATTAAGTTTAATTTATTTAAACACTGAATGATTTAATAATAATTACTTAATGTAATTAATGGATGGTAATTACTTAGTAAAGTAATTAATTGATAATTACTTGATAATGGAAGTGATTAAGAGTAATTATTGATTAAGTAATAATTAATTAGTTATTGAAATTAATTAAGAATAATTAATTAAGGATTAATTATTAATTAAGGGTTAATTAATTATTGTAATCAATTAAGAATAATTAATTAAGATGGTTTGTAGTTAATTAACATTAATTAACTAAGATTAGTGACTAATCTGATTTGAATTAATCAGATGATTAATTGTTATTACTTAGGGATGTTTGGGTTCTATTGAATGATTGAGCTGATTGATATTCCGGATTGAGATGTCCTGTTTTGATTTGAGCAATGTTTACTGTGATTTATTATCTGTGATATGTACCTATGATCTGTGAATGAAAGATAAGCGTTACAATTGGTTTGTACCGCTTGTCAAATATAAGCGTTATAGTTTATATCGCTTATCAAATATATTGCTGTATTTGAATCTGTGCTGATTGATGTTGTGCACTATTGTGTAAAACCCTTGGACCACACTTATACACACACAAATATGGATTTCACATGGAAATCGGTTAAGTCACAGATTTTTTAAAATAAGCTTTGAATTTAATTTTTTTTTAAAATTCAAATAGTTTTGGAAATAAATTTATTTTAATATGGAAAGCTTTGAAAAGGTGTTTTAAGAATGAAAGTTATTTTGAATAACTAATAGAGATTTGGAATTGGAATAATTCGATTTAAATTGGAATTCAATATCTGGAATTGAATTCTGTATTCTATCTATGATTTAAAAAAGGGTATACAAGCTTATATCGATTTAAACCATTTTAAAAATGTTGTTTTGGGAATTTGAATTAACTCAAGGATTTTGACTTGTATAAATGAAATCGGGTTTTCCGGAATAAAACTGTTTGTTTTCAAAAGCTAAAAGTTTTCACATAAGTAATTAATTTCCAATTCATAGGAAACTTCAAGTTTGAATTGAAATATTTTTTTAAGTTATAAATGAATCTTTGGAAATAACTTTGAAAGCTATGAAACGAGTCTTTGATTTAAAGACTCGATGAGTTAATCCAATTTGGAATTGAATTGTTTTGAAAAGCCATGAATTAATCTTTATGACAGATTGATAAACCTTGTTTTAAATTTGAAAGGGAGGCCTTAAAAGTGAATCCTTTGTTTAAAAGATTTAAAATGTGGAAATTGTTTAAACCATTGAAGGTTTTGAAAATGAATTTTTTGTTTAAAAGATTGGAAATGGTAATTTGTTTTAACTAGTTGAATGAATGGTTTTGGATTTTTAAGCTGTGATTTAACTGAAATCCCATATCCATATGCTTTTAAGTATTGCGCTCATTTTTCGGTTTAGCCGGGAGAGGACCTTGTGTCATATAACCCATTCCGAATAATGATACGTCGTTAGGGATAGCATTTGAAGACCGGGTATTTGCGAGAACGATAGGATGACCTATCGATTGTCTCTGCACCGAGTAGCTACGGTATAGAGATTCCCTAAGTGATGGGAAGTCCGATCGGGTTTGTGGATTCCTTGATTTGCAAGGGCTTCTTCGGAAGTGACTTCGGTTCTGTTCGAACCCAGAACAGACTTGTATGGATGTGTGTCTGACACTACACTTTGAGATATAAAACCGGTTTCTATCAAATACATTTCTGTTTGGTGGCGGGGATTTATTCTCTTAGCTTAACACCCTTCTTTGAGACGTACGAGCTCAGAGGTTATGTAGTTGATGGTTACCAGTGATACATTCCCAATTTGGTAATGTGGAATACGAAGTGCTGCTGATCATTTGTTGATCAAAGCATGGCTTTTGTAAAAAAGCGTAGCTTTGTGGACGAGACTTCGTCGAACTTCACAACCCGGAATGGTCGAAATAGGAAGGATGCAGCAAGGTTATTTGGAGGTAGCGCCTCCTGAGGGTATGTTCATTTCCTTCTGGATAGAGGTGATATCATGGTATGGAGCCCAGATATTTAACCTATGTGGTTACTGCAAATACATTACTTTGTGGTTGTTGGTATCGAGCGCTCGGATAAAGGTTGGTTACGACCGGGGGATGGCATACTCGTGTCAGTAGTTACCTAGTTATAGAGGTAACCCGGCCTTGTGTTGGCAGAGATCCGGTTAGGTTCTCGGGGCGTCCCTCCAGAGGCGTACCCATGTGGGCCAGGAAGTTCCTTAGCCCGACCATTTGTTGGAAATCCAATTACTAATGCGCGCCTTGTACGGTTTTAGTTGTAGAACCTGCCATCTAATATGGTGGCTATAGTAGGCATACTATAATGGTACGTATGCTGGCTAAGATTAATATTATACTTTCGAAATGATTTTCCACACCGTGCACTTATAATAATAATATCAAATGGTTTCCGCGTATCAAGCATATTTGACTATCATAAGGAGAAATCTTCCCCAAGTCTGCGTTTGCATTGTGTGTGTGGCGGGAGGCTTATGGTAGTTTCATTTTCCAAAAGCATTGCGGATTTCAATTTTTTTAATTCTTTTGTTTGTTTTTAAAGATAAGCTGTTTTTATTTGCTCATACCAGTCTCATGACTGACCCGGAGTTTATTGTTCCCTTCCTAAACTTTGGGTGCCCACTATTTTCCACACGGGCAGTCTA
Organism: Allium cepa; assembly: GCA_030765085.1. Lineage (NCBI taxonomy): Eukaryota > Viridiplantae > Streptophyta > Magnoliopsida > Asparagales > Amaryllidaceae > Allium > Allium cepa. The sequence continues at coordinate 979,913,722 of CM060937.1, read as the reverse complement.
GAGTTGGGTTTTTCAAATAGTAGATATAGATATCGATTTGTAGCTTCTAGCTTTCTCTTTGGTATACTTTGGAGGTCTTGGATATTGAAGTCTTTGGTCGGACGAGACTTGCTTGTCTTGGTGAAACGAGATGGTGGTTCGAGTTTGTGATTTCGGAGTTGGCTTTGGGGCATTGGATTTGAGTTGCAGTTGCTATTTGGAGAGTTGGTTCTGCTGCTTGTTTATTTAGTTTTCCGCTGTAGCATTTCTACCTTGTATCTCTGATATTTCTTGTATCATATATATCATTGTTGTATCATTCTGGATATTGTATCATTGGTTGTATATGATATTCATTTCTTTTTCTTCAGCTTTGTTGTTTTACTTAATTGTATTATAAGCTCCGGTGACTCGGATTTGAACGATTGAATCTGCGGCATTCAAGTACAAGTGGAGTATGGATGTCGATTTTCGAACGCGAAAATCCGTATCGTTACACATTACTTATTTAATCAAACTATATTTAAAAAGAACAAAACAACCTTTCTTGTTAATTAACTTAAATTTAAACTTAAAATAGAATTATTTTAAACAATTAAATTTATCTTGAGTATTTTTAAAACCATATGGTTATTTATTTAATATTAAATTAAATCAAATTTCCAAATTACCAAAAATATTAAAATTAGAAAACATGCCTTTATTTATTAAATTTAAAACCTAGTTTATCTATTTACAATATATACAAATATATATACATTATAAATAGAAAACAATTTAATTTGCTTTTAAAAGTTAAATTATCAGTTAAATATTTATTTAAAAGAAGATTATTAAATCAAATTCAAATTTATTATTAACAATATTGTCAAATCAATTTAATTTTAACACAGATTATTCAGTTGATATTGCCAAAAATTTCGGGATATCACAGAATCTTAGAATATTCTAATAATTATCTGTATTAAAATCACTATTGGTCTTATTAAAGCCAAAAAATTTGAGAGTACAAAGTTGATAGAGTAGGTATGGAGATATTTGTAGAATATATGAGATACGTTTTCTAGATTGGTTGAGCAAAACACATGTTTTTTAATCTATGTGAAGGTTCTTTATATTTAGGCATTCAATTGTGTCTAATTTTTTATTAGCCACATGTGTAGTTTAGCTTTACATAGGGTATTAACTTTCTAGATATGTTTAAAAACATCTTGCTTAGTCGCTAAGAAATTCGAAAACTTATACGTTGAATTTAAGGAGTATATTTTAGTCTTGTACCAACACCATATTTTGGAATCTCTTTCCTTATCAAAGTCATTCAAGTTTGGCACAAGCGAGCCAAATTGGATTAAGGAATGCCTTTAAGGTCTCGGTTGAAAGTGAAGTTCCAATGGAATTCGAGGTGAGAGTTAAAGACCTCAAAGATTAATGAGTATGTGTGTGTCAAATACATATATTTTGTTAATAACTCGTATGGTTAATTTGAATTAATCTGACCAAATCAATAACTTTGAGTAGAAGGTATATTTCCAAAACATATAGTGATTTGATTTAGTAGAACAATTTAGAAAACATCCAGATCTACAAATTTGAAATATAAAATATATGTATATGTTAATGATCTAAAGTAAGATAAAAAAGATATTTTATACATAATAATAATTGGAAAAAGGCATATTTTGTCTAATAATACTAGTATGTTGATTTATGTTCATTTATACACTAATACAACTCCCCTTTATTATTAGCATGTATATTTCATAATTAAATATAAATTAAATTTGTTTTGTTTTCTTTTCGAAACCCTTTTCATAGAAAGTAGTTTTATATTATATTGAACACACACACATACATATATACATACATACAGACACACACACACACATATATACACACATATATATTGAAACAGAAATTATTTCAAAAAGAAGTATTGAAACAAAAAGACAAATATGAATCAAATGGAAATTACCATTGATATTTAACTAAATAAATGTATATAAGTTAATAAATAAACTTTGGATCTTAATCTAAATCAACACTAACTTCAATAGAAATTAACAAAAAAATTAATAATTGTAATCATCACAACTAATTTAAAACCCATCCAAATTAAGAAAATCATAAAGAATTTCAGATCTACAAATATAAATTGGAGGTTACAACAGACGTGTATATAAATTCATCAAAGTAATTAAATTGCTAAATCTATAACACATGATGCATATATATAAATAGAATAGATTTTATATAATTGATATTGCCTATTTGAATACACCTTGATAATAGAGTCGTTCCTATATCTGATATCTTAGCTCCTAGTTTGCAACGGCTTAGAGAACCACCTTTTATTTGATTGATTTAATTGAATGCCATTAAATAACTTTTTTACATTATTTTTCTTTGAAATTTTGACCATGAAAATGGGAAAATGAAGATGCAGGTTAGGGTTTCGAAAGAGAGCGATTCAAGTGAGGCATGTGAATTAAGGTAAGGTATTTACAGAGGGAACCTTTCTTAACCTCCACCCTCCATTCTCTTGATCTAACTATTAGATTTCAAGTCTTATATTCCTTTATATAGCTGCCGTAAATGAGGCAAGATGGGCCTTCAATTTGTTTAATAACACTGACCAAACAACTACATTTAAATCAAATTTAAATGTCCATTGATATCACGTATTGATTTGCACATATATAACTTTGGTATACGCATCCAATTAAATACTGATAACATTTAGAAAAATGCTAATTGCATACAATCATCAAACAAATAAGTAATATTTCAAAAAATAATAGTTAGTTTAATTAATTTATAAAAATTTATAAATTAATTAAATCATGTGGTATTTTAAGAATCTATCAATAAGTTCATGTAATTCGCTGATGCAAATTCAATCAGCGATTAATATTGAAGAGTTCAAATATTAACGTTTACACTTCTCCTTAGTTAGTGTGTGACAGTTTGGCCAAATTTATTGCTTACACATCTTTTGGGGTAAAATCCAATTTTACAGTTTTAAGCGATACCTATTAGCAACGATTGTTTACAGCAATTCTCTTTTTCAACACTATATCACTTTAGGATTTATGAAAATTGGTCTCGGTCAAAATTTCAATATCATCCACATCTAACTTGGTTAGTCCATAAACAAATTTGCTGATTTATACTGACATTTATCATCAACCATACTACTCTGACCAGAGACTTGACACTGATTTGACTGTAGTAGATCATGATACAAACCTCATATAACCAAGGAGATGAATAATATATTGAATAGTGCTTCACTTCCAATGCTTCAAATCAGACCCAACTATAGTCATTCATTGGACGTCATTTCATAATTTACCTATGATCAAAGTGGAGTATCCACATCGAAGTTCAATAGTATTATTAGGTTGACGGAACTATTTAATATCATTGCTTTGAGATTTTTGGTTTGACATTGGTCATTATGAACCAACAGCAAACTCTCAAGTGAGTCTATGGTTATCAAATAACTATTAGTATATAGTACCTTGGTGCACCCACCTGCCATGAGTAATGCATTGCTTAACATTTGGAGAGCACTACGTACTTTGGTCTCAATGGATGATCGATATTCTTTCTTGAAACATCTTGATCATAAATATTTAAAGTAATATGTTAATTTATTTTGTGATAATTTTCTCATGACTAAGACTTCTTATGATTATCACATAACATATCATTTAATGAATTTCCATTTTAGTATACTTTGAATTTATTTATTTAATTAATTATATCGCCATAGAACAAAGTATATTATAGAAATAAAATATCCTTATAATGAACAAGATTGGTTGTGGTGTTAGATATTTGTAATAAGTTATATTATTTCCCCTTGGGTATACCCCTAACTTTTTCATGTTCTTGCTTGGCCCGAAGGGAGAGCCGCCTCAAGAATCTTTTTAGGGACATCCTCAACATCCATTTATTTACTGACCACACTCAATTGTCTTATGGAGGCCATGGATTCTATAAAAGAAATCAAGTGTTAAAACCGTTAACCTTGGCCAAATCAATTATGGTGCAACCTGCTTGAGATATATGTATATGTGGTGTGTTCTTAAGCTATCTGATGAATAGTTATGCTCATCAACGAATATATCATCCATCATTTAAGGCTTGAAAATAGATACTATTGATGCTACAGTCATCCTTAGCATTATTTTCCCATTGACAAAATAATTTAAATTATTATATCATTAACATCAAGATCACAAAAATGCACACAATTTCACAAAACAATTTCATTCATTAATTTTTAGATTCATTACGTTTTAATCTAATGACCCCATGATTACATTGTTCAAATAAAATATAATAATTACAAATATAATCCCAAGAGCGACATATAAAGATGCTCCCTTAGATTATTAGAGTCTGACTACTTAGAAGGTCATAGTACCCGTCCAACAACGGTAAGAAGCAGTCGAACTACAACATAACAGAAATAAACTTTAAATAGTAGCTTGCCTTCTACATGTCTTTGAAAGCATGTTCGTAGAAAACCTAATACCATACTCTTAGCCTACCCAATTCCAATTAGGTATCCAAGAGTTTAAAGGGAAAATAAAACCTTGGATTGAACAAAAAGACTGGTGTGAATAACTTTAGTCCATCTCAAACCAAAATATGGATGCTTAGTGAGACAATGCATTGAGCGAAATAGGTTTCCGCCACTAATACCCTAACAAACAGTATGCCATCCATTGCATATCCTGCATCCAAAGTGATTAGAACATATTCATAACATCAATGACATATCATGCATGCATGGGTTAAATGAATAGTCCTTCATTTTCAAATGTCAAAGGGTTACATATTCCCTTGATTACCCAATCCCATAAAATGATCCACTTAATGACATAGTTTTCCCAGGGCCACTATGAATTTATATTAGTTTTCTCAAGCTAACTAAAATACTATAAGGCCGACTCGGGCTAAATTATATTAAATGATCCACTGCTCTTCTGGTCTATTTAGAAGAAATATTACGGTCTTCTAACATTGGTAGGAGAAAATATTTACGATCTCTTAAAAACGGTAGAAGAAAATAACTTCCTTTTATTCTTTCATACACAGAGTTACTTATTCAAAGTAATAATTTTCTTCATCAATAATTCTTTAAATATGGAAATAAAACAATACTTTATGCCTTTGAAATCTTATAAAAATAATTAACAAAATCGTTTTTTTCTGTTTAACTTAACTGTCCAAAATAGAGTTAAAAACCTTCCAAGGGTTATAAAAATAGCCATCTTTCCTCTTAAAATCATATGCCATCGCAAATCTTGTGGTTTTGCTTAACATAAGTCTTCACATGCCAAAAAATATATAGCAGTCGCTTATTGACTTATATATATAGCTATCGCATGTTAAAAGCATAGCCTTTGAAAGTTGATCAAGTATATAGTTGTTGAACTTTGATAAAAACAGGGCAGCCGAACATTGAGAGAACATAGCCATCAAATCAAGACTAAAATATAACCATCAAACTTTGACAAAAAACTTTTGAGAATTTGGTTAAAATATCCGTCGCACCTTGATAAATTATAGTCATCGCTCATAGATAAAAATATAGCCCTTACCTATTGATATAATGTAACCATCGCATGTTGATAAAAATAAGGCCATCGCATGTTGATAAAATATAGCTTTCAAAAGCTGATAAAACAATAGTTATCATGGGTTTAAAACACAGGTCGTTGCATGTTACAAACAAATAGCTATTGAATGATGAAAAATGATAAAATTGAAAGTTATCGATGATATTTCTGTAATTCTTTACTAAACCGATTCTTTATCTTTAAAAGTATGAATCTTTTACCAAATTAACATTTTTTGTCAAAACCACATTGGCTAACAAAAATCTTTTTAGAGATCGTGTAGAATTTCATAGTAATTTTTTTATACATTTTCCCAAAAAAATTTGTTCACAAATTATTCAATTTATCGCATTTTAAAAACAAGTCCTTTTTAAAAATAATAATTTAGATTGAATTGTAAGTACGTGGGAAAAATTCAAAAAATTTCCAAAAATCAATGTTTACTTCCTTAACATCATATTAAAATTTCAGACCAAAATGATTATTCCTCATATTTTAAATAATTAAATTATGAAATCATCTTTTTTTTACTTGAAAAATTCATATAAATTCGTAATAATCCCAAAAAATTATGAATTAAAAAATTATCTCCAAAATAATATTTCAAACATCATATCAAAATTTTAGAACGTTTGGAGATCATAAACTAAAATTTTCACATCAAAACCCTTTAGGAAAATTTCTGAAATTCCCAAATAATATCCATAAACCTATATACATGTTAATTAAACCCATATGCATGATATTTAACAATCAGAGTTTGGATCTACTATAGCATTCGACTAAACACAAAATAATCATAAAGAGACAGAAATATAATTCACTTTATTTGTTGAAATGATGGAATTTTCCTTGTTTCTTTTCTTCTTTAACCCTTTCTCTTCTTCTTTCTTAATAATGGTGGCGGGCCTTCTTCTTTTAGTCTAGTTTTAAAGAATGAAACGAAATGTACAAGGGAAAGGGGAAAAGGTAGTATAATATTTTCCTTTCCTCTTTTACCGTTCATTACTTATATTTGTATTTCTTTTAAAACACTTTATTCATTATGTTGTTTAAGGCCATTTTGAAATAATTAATATAGCAAATCCCATATTTCCAACTTCCCATTTAACTATCCCATAACTAAATATTTTAATAATATGCAATACAAACCAGAGGTGTTAGAGCCTCCATTCCTTAAATAATTTTATCCTTGAAATTGCAATAAGGAAAACAACACAAGCACATCGGTCGTATAAACTTGTGTCACAAGCACTTAGAATCAACAGTACTAGCATAACTACTAGTCAAAAGTTTATACAATAATATAGATCATACAATCAAATAGATTGGGATAAGACTCCCTAATCTTTCTAAAGTATAGTCTCTTTCGTTTTCACTCCATCAGACCTTTACCAACTTGACTGTCTTATTTATGAACTCCTACGTATCTCTATCAACTATATGAATACGCTGCCTAATGATACTCACATCAGGCTCCACTACTAATTCTTTCAAAACCGTTAGCTCTATAGTGGTTTCTGGATCGTGCACGTACTTCCTTAGATGAGATACGGGAAAAACTTTATAGATTCCTGCCAAACTTCTAGGTACCTCGATGCAATAAGCGAGCTTTTCGATCCTCTCTATGATAAGAAGTGGCCAAACATATCTTGGTGCTAACTTTCCTGACTTTCCAAACCATATAAGACCCTTCAATGATGATACTTATACAAAAAAACAATCTCAAATAGAGAATTCCAAGTCCATACGCCTTCTATATATGTAACATTTCTTCCTTGATTGAGCCTCCTTCATCCTTGCTCGGATTAACTAAATCTTTTCTGCTGCTTCTTTCACCAAATCTAGGCTAAATATCGGTTTATCACTTTTCTCCCACCAACATGCATGCAATTTGCATGGACTTTCATAAAGTGCTTCGGAAGGTGTAATCCCTATGCTGGTTTGATAACTATTATTATAGAAAAACTCGACTAAGTGAAAATGGTCTTTCCATGAACCTCTAAATCTAGTACACAAGCTCTTAATAAATCTTTGAGTGGTTTTTTTAACCCTTTTTATTTTCCTATTAGTCTATGGATAGTCACCTATACTCATTTTCAGCTCGGTACCCAGTTCAATCTGTAAGCTCTTCCAAAACTCACTAGAAAAGGATCTCTATCACTTAAAATGCTACTCAATATTCCATAAAGTTTCACAACATTCTACATGAATAACTTCCCCAAACTAGGCGTCATCCTTGTCAACTTAATAGGGCTAAAGTGTGCATTCTTGGTCAGTCTATCAATTATGACCCAAATGCATTCATTTTCCTTATTCAAACTTGGCATCCCATCGATAAAATCCATAAATATAGAATTCTATTTCTACAGTGGAACTTCCAAAGATTGAAGTAGTCTGCTTGGCTTTTGATGCTTGGCTTTTACTAGTTGGCAATTCATACATTGCTTCAACCATAAGTCGACATCTCTCTTCATACCTTCCCAAAAGAATTCCTACTTATATCATGGTACATCTTTATACCTTCGGGATATATAGTAAAATTTGATTGATGGCATTCGCTAAGAATTTCCTTTCTCAGATTATTCACATGCCAACCATCCCTTCTTTCCCAACCATCCTCTTTGGTTAAGTATAAAATCTTTTAAGTCATCAATCTTACTTCCCACTTCTAATCTCTTAGTTCGATCGGTTAGTAGTGGATCATCATTTTTGTTTTACTATAAATCATTCCATCAATTCTAGTCGAGCTTCCAAACAAGAAATAATTATGGTACTCTAATTAGAACAAGACACTGATCTCATTTTAATTCCATATGAAGCCGGTGCCTCTAAATCATTCCAATTGGATAACATCACAAATAGTACATTTTGATGTTTTCTACTAAGTGCATTCGCCACTTTATTCCCTTTTTCTGATGTATACTCAATCCCAAAGTCATACACTGCTATGAACTCCAGCCATATTTGCCGTCTCATATTCAATTCCTTTTCAGATAATAAATACTTCAAGGACTTATGATCCGTGAACAACTCAAATCGTATTCCCAATATATAGTGTGTCTACACCTTTAGTGCAAAGACCACTGTTGTCAACTCCAAATCAGGAGTAGGATATGGCACGTCATGCGGTCAAAGCTGTCGAGAAGCAAATGCAATAAGTCTGCCTCTCTGCATCAATACAGCCCCTAACCCAGATCCAAGTGCATCGATATACACTACCAAATCTTAATTTCCATCTCGGACAACTAACACGGGCACATTGGTCAATAAATGCATTAGCTTCTCAAATGCTTCTTCAAATTTATCGATCTAAATAAACTTCACATCCTTCCTTATTAGTTTAGTTATCGACGCTGCTATACAATGGAAATATTTAATAAAAATAGTAGTCAGCTAACCCCAAGAAACTTCTCATTTTAGTTATGGTCTCAAGTCTCTTCCAATTATTGATAGTTCCGATCTTTGATGGATCTACAGATAACCCATTCTTCAAAACTGCATGCCTAATAAACTTCACTTCTCTTTTCCAAAAATGATAATTTGAAAATTTGCCTTTAGCTGATGTTGTCTTAGCGTATCCAGAATTATTCTAAGATAAATTTCATGCTCTTGTTCATTCTTAGAATATATCAAAATGTCGTCAATAAACACCAACATGAATCTGTCCAAATTCTCTTGGAAGATTCATTTCATCAAATCAACAAAGAAAGCGGGTATATTGGTTGGTCTGAAGGGTATGACTAAACCATTCATATGAACCATACCTTGAAACGCTTTTAACATATACTATCCTTCACCACCCTTAATTAGTGGAAACCTGTTGCCAAGTCTAGCTATGAGAACAACTTGGTTACACTCAATTGATCAAAAAAATCATCTATTCTAGGAAAAGGATGCCGATTCTTTATCGTATTCTCATTCAACTTTCTATAGCTGATACACATTCTCAACGACCCATTCAGTTTCTTCACAAATACCACCACAACTCTCCTAGACGAACTTCTTGGTCTAATAAAATTCTTACATTCTAGATCCAGCAGCTACACCTTTAACTCCTTCATCTTGGAACGTGTCATCCTGCTAGGTGATCTAGTTACAAGTTCAGCTCTAGGTATGACATCTATTCGAAATTCTATGGCACATTTCAATGGTAGCCCTATAACTGGCTCAAAAATATCAACATACTTCTTTACTACGAAAACTCAATGAATTCCATCCTCCATACCTTCTATAGTACCCAACACTACACAAATGTCGAAACTCGACTCTTCAAATGAGTATATAATTCGACCACGATAATCATAGTTTTTTAAAGATATTACTCTATCTTGATAAAATATCTTAGCGTCATGTCGGTTTAACTAATCCATATTTGAAAAAAAACCATAAAATAAAAAACGCACAAATTGCAGGCAAACTTATGGCCTAACAAATTGAATTTTACATAGTCACATCTCATTCCAAGAGTTGCATAGCTACCTATCAGATTCGAAATACCTATCAGATTCGAAACCCTTAGAGAAATAATAAGGTATGTCGGCTTAAGGTTTAACTTATTTACCAAACATTCAGAGATAAAATAATGTGACGATCCATTATTAAACAAAATAGTAATAGGAATGCTATGAATAAGAAGTGTACCTCCAACACAACCTTTCCCATTTCCTCTATAGTCGGTCCAGAAGCTGCAGGTTCCAAAGCGAAAACCTCTCCCTTTTGAGCTTTGATCAATTCAACAGACTCATTCTTGAAATGCCCCATCTTGTTGCAGTTGTAACACCTCACATCTTTCTTATCATCAACTTTCTTTCCCTTACCAGAATAACACTCATTAGCAAAGTGCTCATTCTTATCACATTTGTAACAAGTCACTTCAGCTTTTCCTTTTTTGGAGCCCCATTCTTCTAAGCTCCCTTCTTGCCAAAGAAACTTCTTTACTTGCCTTGGAAACTTCTAGTCTCTATAGATGTAACAACCGGAATTTTGAACACTTCGTATTTAATAAGCATATATATGATTTTATAACCATAATAACTCCTTGTTTACTGTGAATATATATGAACTTATAACCATAATAAACCCTTTTTTAATAATAACTAATGAATAAAAACTTATTTTTGAAAAATGTTTGCAAAAATAAATAGTTTGCAAAAATACCGATAATGTTACCAAAAATTGTTTCATCAATAAACGATATTTTGATGAACAAAAGTTGTTCGAACTTCTTGTACACGTCTTAGAAACAAATGAACACATAAATAACAAGTTAAAAACCTAATTTAACTACAAATTAGTAAGAGTAAATGTAACGACCCAGAATTTTAATTAATTAAAATTTGGATATTTAATTAATTTTAAATATTAATAAGTGAATATATAAGTCAAATAAATTTTTATTCGAATAATTGGATTTAATTGGATAATTAAATCGATAATTTAATATGTTAAATTATGAAAAAAAATTGAAAATTGGGTTAAATATGATTGAAAATGATTTGTAAAATTTTATTTTATCATATTGGAGTTAGAACGATATTTTAGAACTTTTAAAATCAAATTAAAAGTTAATTTGTGAAAATTGAATATTTTAATATTTAATCGACTAGTGAAAATAGCCAATTTTTGAACAGTCTCAGAATTGAACGAAACCAGTTCCATTGGATCCGTAATAGTTAGTTATTACCGGATTTCAATTTTCGTATTAATCGGAGTTATCGTTTGATCGTGGCAGCTCGAAACGCATCGAATTATTTTTAATTTTAATTTGGCGAGTTAAAATAGCCATTTTTCAAAAAGTCTCGGATTTCGACGAAACTAGTTTCATCGGATTCGTAATGTGATATTATTGTATGGTTTCAAATTTCGTGTCAATTGGATTTACCGTTTGTCCGGTACAAATTAAAACGCCTAGAAAATCGTTTAAATCGGTTTAATTTAAATTGAACGTTTATAGCCATAACTCGCACAGATATCCGAATTAGCTTTCGAAACCTGTTCCATTGTGTCCGGAACGCGGGATAAACCCTAGAAACGTCAGTTTCGACGCGTAAATCGGAGTTTGGAATTCCCGGATGAATAGTGTCGTTTTAATTCTCTATAAATAGCCCCCTCCCTCACACAAATAAAAAAAAAAATTTAACTAAACCCTAATTTACTACAGCCGCCGCCACCATCAATGAAAGGTTGAAAATTGCCATCGTTCTCCTCTTAATATCTCGAAATCCATCAGCTACTAGTAAAAATTTCCAACTAGGAAATTGTAGATCTTTGCGAGATCTACCAGATCCATAGGTGGGCCGAGTCGCGGTGCCACGAGGAAGGAGGAATCGAAGCCTAAAGCGCCACTGTTCGATCGCATTTTTCGCGACAAGGAGACAGCCGAGCTCCTTGCTCCTCTGGCCGATGGTAGCTTCCTGGATGCTCTTCGATGTGGTGTGACTCGATCGTGTTGTAGGTGAGTGAAGTGGGTTGCGAAATTAGGTGAAAGGGCGGCTCATGGGTTCGTTTGGACTTGGAAACTTCCGTGCGCGTGAAGATAGAGAGGGAGGGGGGTAGTGTGATGTGCGGCCCGGATTGCTTTGAGTTTTAGAATGTAATATAAATGTAAATTAGTTATATTTATAATTCGTGCATCTTAAAAACGATGTATCTCTTTCATACGAGGTCGGACCGTGACGAATCAAAGTGCGTTGGAATCGTATGGACGAGCACTACGTTATGGAATTGGATTGGAGTCGTTTGGAGTTAGTGAGAATTTCGGGTAAAATTAAACGTCCGTTTAATTTTATTCGAAATAAATAGCTAAAACGAAATTGAAATCAAGGTGAGAACTTCTCACTCAATCGAATCAGTTTTGATTTTATTTTAAATAGTTAGATTTAAAATATTTGAATGCATGTTTGAATGATGATTGTTATCTATTGATTGTTAAAATAGACATTATGCGCCGTTAGTAAGCGGATGTTATTTACTAAAAAATATACCGCGAATATTTCATAAACAGTGAAATTGGTATTATATATAATAGCAATATATATATATATATATTGGCATATGTATATATTGGAGTTATTGATTTCCCGCATTTGTTTAGCGGATGAGACCCTATTGCGCCGTCTATTAAGCGGATAATATTTTAAATCCCATATACCGCGATAATTTCGTACTGGAGCGGAATTGGTATTGTGCTAATGTTTGTGGATGCAGGAAAACAGGTTGGAGGGATCCAACCGGATTCCTCAACAGTTTTTATTTGAATTCGGATATTTTGATATTCGGATGGATTATCATATCGATATATGATATCGTTGTTGTCGTGATTGGCTATTTGGTATGTAGCATCATTGGACCAAACTTTGGAATTTTAAAAATGATTTTTAAAGTGATTTTTGAAAGAAAACGTTTATAAAATATTTTTGGAATTGATCCATTTTAAATAAATAAACGTTATAATTTTAATGTTATAAAAATTATGATTTTTGAGAAATATGGTTTAAAAAAAACTGATTTTTGAAGATATGGGTTTAATGAGTTTTATAAAATAGTTTAAATTGGATTTTTAAATTTATTATAAAAAAGTTTACAAATAGGATTTATAAAATTTGATTATTTTATAAATCAAAATGATGAAGTTTTTAAAGGAGTTTAAAGACGTTTTGAAATATTAATATGAATTGATTTATATAAGAGATTTATAAATGGATATTTATAAATCGAAATATTGAAATTATAAAACGAGTTTTTATAAGTGTTTGAATGAATTATGAATGGATTTCATAAATGAATGAAATTTATAGAATTATAAACGGTGAAGTTATAAATAGAATTTTATAAACAGTAGGTTTATAAAATTTATAAAGTTATTAAAAGAATGGTTTTGGATAAATAATTGAATCTTATAAGTTATAAGATTTATAATTATAAAGTTTAAAGGAACGATTTTGTAAAATAATCGTTTCATAAGCATTTGACTTATAATATGAACTCTTGGTTTATAATTGAGTTATAAACTGGAATAGGTTAATAGAGGAGATGTATAAAAAGGAAGTTCTTATAAAACAAATAGAAATAGAATTTATAAACGTTGTTTTATAAATTCGCAAACCACTTATTTTGATAAGTAAAATTGTTATAATCTATTAATGGAGTTATATTCACATTTTTGACTGTGAATAATCCTTTAAAATAAAATGAATAAAGTGATGAAATTTGTTAACAAAGTATATTCACGTTTTTGAATAGTGAATAATATGTTAAAGAAAATGTTTAGGATGTGATATTTTAAACAGAATTAAAACGATCTAACGATGTTTTCAAAAGGGGTTAAGATTCGAAACCATAGATTTCAACATTTATTGTTGAAATAGACGTTTTCGAGAAATAGAAGGAAATGGTGGACTATAGCACTATTGTTATAGTAAATGATTTCCGAAAGGAAATGTTTTGTATAGTATTGGGATTTATATATCTATTTTAATTTCGAATCCCTATACTAGTGATTTTGGGTTGTCCTAACGATGTTTTACGCAACATTCGTTTTGGCCCAAATAAATATGTTTAAGAGGATGATTTCCTTAAAGAATGAAATATATACTTAATCTCGATTTAAGTATATTGAATATTTTCCAAGAGTTGAAAATAAAAAGATTTGTGAACTTATTAAATAAGTATGGAAATGTCTTCCAATAATAAAGTGAATATTTTGAGGATTTATCTTTTTGAAGATAAATTGAAATGAATAATTGAAATCGTTTATTCATAAATATTTTGAAGTATAAATTCATTAAGGAATTTATAAATGAAAAGGGAATTTGTTTAAAAATAAATATTGATTTATTTTTGAAGTATGAAAATTATTTATCTTGTAAAGATATTTTTGGGAAATACATAATTTGGAAAATTATTTGGAATCTGGTGATGTTGTGCATATCCATTGATAGTTCAATAACCGACTATCAATATTTACCTTTGAAAGGTATTTGTTGTGATTTGTTGAATTTGAATGCTACACTTATTTTTAAATTATTGCGCTCGTTATTCGGATTACCCATTCCGAATAGTGATACGACGTAATGGATAGCACTGAAGATCGGTGTTGAAGACCCGGTATTTGCGAGAGCGATAGGATGACCTGTCGATTGACTCTGCACCGAGTTGCTCCAGTATTGAGTTCTCCATATGTGATGGGAAATCCGATCAGGATTGTGAATATCCGGATTGCAAGGACTTCTTTGTAAGTGCCTTCGGTTTTGTTCGAGCCCGGAACAGACTTGTATGGATTGTATGTCTGACGTTACAAATTGAGATATAAAGCAGATTTCTTTCAAATATATTTCTGTTGGTGGCGGAGAATTTATTCTTTTAGCTTAACACCCTTCTCTGAGACGTACGAGCTCAGAGGTTATGTAGTTGAAGGTTATCAGCGATATATTCCCAATTTGGTAATGTGACATGCTGAGTGTTGCTGTGAAATGATCATTGTGTTGATTATTTGTGATAGGATCGTTTATTTGATCGTCTATCCTGGTGATCATTTCTATGATCATTTGTTGACCCAAAGCATGGCTTTTGTATAAAGTATGTTTTTGTGGACGTGACTTCGTCGAGCCTCACACCCCGGAATGGTCAAAACAGGAAAGATGCAGCAAGGTTATGAGGGGTAGCGCCCTTTAGGATATGTGCATTTCCTTCTGGAAAAGGGTGGTATCATGGTATGGAGCCCAGATATTTACTCATGTTGAAAACACTTTATGATTGTGTGAATTGATTGCGAGCGCTCGGTGAAAGGTCCCAAAGGACCGGGGGATGGCATATTCGGTCAGTTGTTACTCAGTTAGGGGTAACCCGGCCTTGTGTTGGTAGAGATCCGGTTTGGTTCTCGGGGATGTCCATCCAGAGGCATTCTCATGTGGCAATGGGAAGTTCCTTGGCCTGATCATTCGTTGGAAATCCAATTCCCAATACGAAACTTGTACGGTATTAGTTGTAGAACCTATCATTCACTTATGGTGGCGCCCCACTGTTTGGATGGTAGCTATAGTAGGCATAGTTCGAAATGTCTATGCTGGCTAAGATTTATATTCTACTTTCAAAATAAATTTTTCCTACACTATGCACTAATAATAATATCAAATGTTTCTTTTTAATGCGTATCAAGCATCTTTGACTATCATAAGGAGAAATCTCCTCCGATTCTGCGTTTGCATTGTGTGTGTGTGCGGGAGGCCTTATGGTAGTCTCATTTTTAAAAGCATTGCGAATTGAATTTAAAAATATTCTTCTATTTTGATTTTAAAGATAAATAAACTGTTTTGAGTTCTCACACCAGTCACATGACTGACTCGGAGTTTATTGTTTTCCTTCCTAAACTCTGGGTGCCCACCAATTTCTACACGGGCAGTCAAGAGTTAAGGTTTATCAGGATATTCTGGATATTCTGGAGTTGCAGGAAGCAAGCTGGATGGCATGGCGTATTATTAGTATATAGTATTTCCTTTTCCACTGCACTGTTTGTTGTTATACACTCTGATGATGATGTAATGAAATGTAATGTAATGTAATGTAATAACTGATATAGTTCTTTGTTTAAAGATTATTTATTTATTTAATATATGTTGTTCCGCTGCGAATTGTGAGATTCTGATATTGTTGTGTTGTTTTTCTGTTCCGTTCTATTTTCTGTTTTCTTTCCTCTCTATTTTCTCTCTTCTTCTGTCTTTTTCTTTTTCTTAAACATTGATAATTCGTATTTCTGTTCATCTTGAATTAATCTACGGAGATTAGTGTATATTCAAGGAGTACGGATTTGCGGGTCATTACAGGTGGTATCGGAGCATATGGTTAAGCGACAACCATGGTTCTGTTGGGTATTACTCATTAGAGATAGAGTCAGTAGTACTCTAGAATGAGTTTGAGTGTAATAATAGCTATGAGAGCGTATTTGTTAGTGAATATAAAATTGTTTTATATTGTGATGATTGGTTTGTTGAGTGGCATATGAACCTTCGTCAGCACGGTCTGTACAACTATGCCGAAGGGGTTTCTAAACACTTGAATAGAACAATTCGACACAATATTGTTTTAAATTGGGTAAATGAAATAATTTTACCTTAAGTATATTTTATATATAAAGGAATAATTTTTCAGAATTATTAAAGTGTATGTATAAGTTATTGAATAAGATGTTTGAATAATCTAAATTAAAGAATAATTGTATAAGTAAAGAATTATAAGAATTGAATTATAATTAAAGTGATTTACAATTGTGAAATAAACTTATATATATAAGAAGTGAGACTATACGAATATATTTATAAATATGAGTTGTAAATAAAAATGAATTTAAAGTTAAATGGAAATTTACTTTAGAATTAGAATCTGAATTTATTTATAAGTGGGAATTTAAGTTATGTAAAACCAAGTGATGTTTATAAAGTAAAATGAAATATAACTTAAAAGATGTTGAATGAAGTTGATATTAGTATCAAAGTAAATTAATAAAGTTAAGTGATAGATATGAACTTGAGTTATGTAATGAAATTCAACTTTTGTAATTGAATTGAATGAATGGATAATATAATAATCAATTAAATGTGAATAATTGATATGGAATAATGAATATAGGTGTTAATTCATTAAAATCTAATGTTATTGGAAGTTGAATAGTTGAATGAAAATCAATTAATTAAACCAATTGAAAGCAAAGGAATTTGGTTGAAATAAATATAAATTGGTTGTTATATGGTTGTTAGTTGATTGTATATAATTCATTAAGTATTAATGAAATTTGGAAGTTAAAGTAATTGAAATTCAATTTGAAGTTAAGTGAATCTTAAATAGAATTGAATTTGATTTGGAAGTGAACCAACTTGAATATGAATTAGTGAATATAAACTAATTGAAAATGAATGTTAGTAAACATCCACTGTTAATGAATCAAACGTGATTAAATTGAAAACCTATTTCATTTAATATTAATGAGAATATAAATGAATATTGATCGGTTATGGATGATAGTTGGTTGATGGTTGAATATATATTGCTTTTATTGCATTTGCTATGTTGACATATATAGTGATTATGTTGCTATATGTTGTATATTCGATACTATTGTCTACATGCATGTTCTCATGTTGTTTGTTGAGTGATTAGTAGGTGCGGATCGCGTTTGCTTCGCATTTGGAGCTCGCTTTCGCGCTATATTAGCCGTATATGCTCGCTAATAAAATATAAGGTACATATCTCGGATTACATACCGTACTTTTATACTTTTTTCCCTTCAGGATGCCTCATTACTTGATGAGATGTATATTTGTGATATATATACTGTCATTTTTTTTTCGGATCGAGCCGCGCAAAGGAGACTATGGCGAATTTTTTCGGAAATTTAAGGCGTTAGAAAAATTTGAGAAAAATTGGAAATTTTTTGAAAACTATAACTTTGATTTTGGAATTGAAGGTTAAACAATAGTAGTTGTTTTTGAAAAGATAACTAAGTGTGATTTGAGAACTTAGTAAAGTTTGTAAGAAGTTTAACTATGGATTATGGAAAATTAATAGATTCTGTAACTTTTCTTACTTAATAATTTCGAGGACGAAATTCTTTTAAGAGGGGAAGATTGTAACGACCCAGAATTTTAATTAATTAAAATTTGGATATTTAATTAATTTTAAATATTAATAAGTGAATATATAAGTCAAATAAAATTTTATTCGAATAATTGGATTTAATTGGATAATTAAATCGATAATTTAATATGTTAAATTATGAAAAAAATTGAAAATTGGGTTAAATATGATTGAAAATGATTTGTAAAATTTTATTTTATCATATTGGAGTTAGAACGATATTTTAGAACTTTTAAAATCAAATTAAAAGTTAATTTGTGAAAATTGAATATTTTAATATTTAATCGACTAGTGAAAATAGCCAATTTTTGAACAGTCTCAGAATTGAACGAAACCAGATCCATTGGATCCGTAATAGTTAGTTATTACAGGATTTCAATTTTCGTATCAATCAGAGTTATCGTTTGATCGTGGCAGCTCGAAACGCATCGAATTATTTTTAATTTTAATTTGGCGAGTTAAAATAGCCATTTTTCAAAAAGTCTCGGATTTCGACGAAACCAGTTTCATCGGATCCGTAATGTGATATTATTGTATGGTTTCAAATTTCGTGTCAATTGGATTTACCGTTTGTCCGGTACAAATTAAAACGCCTAGAAAATCGTTTAAATCGGTTTAATTTAAATTGAACGTTTATAGCCATAACTCGCACAGATGTCCGAATTGGCTTTCGAAACCTGTTCCATTGTGTCCGAAACGCGGGATAAACCCTAGGAACGTCAGTTTCGGCGCGTAAATCGGAGTTTGGAATTCCTGGATGAATAGTGTCGTTTTAATTCTCTATAAATAGCCCCCTCCCTCACACAAATAAAAAAAAAAATTAACTAAACCCTAATTTACTACAGCCGCCGCCACCATCAATGAAAGGCTGAAAATTGTCATCGTTCTCCTCTTAATATCTCGAAATCCATCAACTACTAGTAAAAATTTCCAACTAGGAAATTGTAGATCTTTGCGAGATCTACCAGATCCATAGGTGGGCCGAGTCGCGGTGCCACGAGGAAGGAGGAATCGAAGCCTAAAGCGCCACTGTTCGATCGCGTTTTTCGCGACAAGGAGACAGCCGAGCTCCTTGCTCCTCTGGCCGATGGTAGCTTCCTGGATGCTCTTCGATGTGGTGTGACTCGATCGTGTTGTAGGTGAGTGAAGTGGGTTGTGAAATTAGGTGAAAGGGGCGGCTCATGGGTTCGTTTGGACCTGGAAACTTCCGTGCGCGTGAAGATAGAGAGGGAGGGGGGTAGTGTGATGTGCGGCCCGGATTGCTTTGAGTTTAAGAATGTAATATAAATGTAAATTAGTTATATTTATAATTCGTGTATCTTAAAAACAATGTATCTCTTTCATACGAGGTCGGATCGTGACGAATCAAAGTGCGTTGGAATCGTATGGACGAGCACTACGCTATGGAATTGGATTGGAGTCGTTTGGAGTTAGTGAGAATTTCGGGTAAAATTAAACGTCCATTTAATTTTATTCGAAATAAATAGCTAAAACGAAATTGAAATCAAGGTGAGAACTTCTCACTCAATCGAATCAGTTTCGATTTTATTTTAAATAGTTAGATTTAAAATATTTGAATGCATGTTTGAATGATGATTGTTATCTATTGATTGTTAAAATAGACATTATGCGCCGTTAGTAAGCGGATGCTATTTATTAAAAACATATACCGCGAATATTTCATAAACAGTGAAATTGGTATTATATATAATAGCAATATATATATATTGGCATATGTATATATTGGAGTTATTGATTTCCCGCATTTGTTTAGCGGATGAGACCCTATTGCGCCGTCTATTAAGCGGATAATATTTTAAATCCCATATACCGCGATAATTTCGTACTGGAGCGGAATTGGTATTGTGCTAATGTTTGTGGATGCAGGAAAACAGGTTGGAAGGATCCAACTGGATTCCTCAACAGTTTTTATTTGAATTCTGATATTTTGATATTCGATGGATTATCATATCAATATATGATATCGTTGTTGTCGTGATTGGCTATTTGGTATGTAGCATCATTGGACCAAACTTTGGAATTTTAAAAATGATTTTTAAAGTGATTTTTGAAAGAAAACGTTTATAAAATATTTTTGAAATTGATCCATTTTAAATAAATAAACGTTATAATTTTAATGTTATAAAAATTATATTTTTGAGAAATATGGTTAAAAAAAAACTGATTTTTGAAGATATGGGGTTAGTGAGTTTTATAAAATAGTTTAAATTGGATTTTTAAATTTATTATAAAAAAAGTTTAAAAATAGGATTTATAAAATTTGATTATTTTATAAATCAAAATGATGAAGTTTTTAAAGGAGTTTAAAGACGTTTTGAAATATTAATATGAATTGATTTATATAAGAGATTTATAAATGGATATTTATAAATCGAAATATTGAAATTATAAAACGAGTTTTTATAAGTTTTTGAATGAATTATGAATGGATTTCATAAATGAATGAAATTTATAGAATTATAAACGGTGAAGTTATAAATAGAATTTTATAAACAGTAGGTTTATAAAATTTATAAAGTTATTAAAAGAATGGTTTTGGATAAATAATTGATTCTTATAAGTTATAAGATTTATAATTATAAAGTTTAAACGAACGATTTTGTAAAATAATCGTTTCATAAGCATTTGACTTATAATATGAACTTTTGGTTTATAATTGAGTTATAAACTGGAATAGGTTAATAGAGGAGATGTATAAAAAGGAAGTTCTTATAAAACAAATAGAAATAGAATTTATAAACGTTGTTTTATAAATTCGCAAACCACTTATTTTGATAAGTAAAATTGTTATAATCTATTAATGGAGTTATATTCACATTTTTGACTGTGAATAATCCTTTAAAATAAAATGAATAAAGTGATGAAATTTGTTAACAAAGTATATTCACGTTTTTGAATAGTGAATAATATGTTAAAGAAAATGTTTAGGATGTGATATTTTAAACAGAATTAAAACGATCTAACGATGTTTTCAAAAGGGGTTAAGATTCGAAACCATAGATTTCAACATTTATTGTTGAAATAGACGTTTTCGAAAAATAGAAGGAAATGGTGGACTATAGCACTATTGTTATAGTAAATGATTTCCGAAAGGAAATGTTTTGTATAGTATTGGGATTTATATATCTATTTTAATTTCGAATCCCTATACTAGTGATTTTGGGTTGTCCTAACGATGTTTTACGCAACATTCGTTTTGGCCCAAATAAATATGTTTAAGAGGATGATTTCCTTAAAGAATGAAATATATACTTAATCTCGATTTAAGTATATTGAATATTTTCCAAGAGTTGAAAATAAAAAGATTTGTGAACTTATTAAATAAGTATGGAAATGTCTTCCAATAATAAAGTGAATATTTTGAGGATTTATCTTTTTGAAGATAAATTGAAATGAATAATTGAAATCGTTTATTCATAAATATTTTGAAGTATAAATTCATTAAGGAATTTATAAATGAAAAGGGAATTTGTTTAAAAATAAATATTGATTTATTTTTGAAGTATGAAAATTATTTATCTTGTAAAGATATTTTTGGGAAATACATAATTTGGAAAATTATTTGGAATCTGGTGATGTTGTGCATATCCATTGATAGTTCAATAACCGACTATCAATATTTACCTTTGAAAGGTATTTGTTGTGATTTGTTGAATTTGAATGCTACACTTATTTTTAAATTATTGCGCTCGTTATTCGGATTACCCATTCCGAATAGTGATACGACGTAATGGATAGCACTGAAGATCGGTGTTGAAGACCCGGTATTTGCGAGAGCGATAGGATGACCTGTCGATTGACTCTGCACCGAGTTGCTCCGGTATTGAGTTCTCCATATGTGATGGGAAATCCGATCAGGATTGTGAATATCCGGATTGCAAGGACTTCTTTGTAAGTGCCTTCGGTTTTGTTCGAGCCCGGAACAGACTTGTATGGATTGTATGTCTGACGTTACAAATTGAGATATAAAGCAGATTTCTTTCAAATATATTTCTGTTGGTGGCGGAGAATTTATCCTTTTAGCTTAACACCCTTCTCTGAGACGTACGAGCTCAGAGGTTATGTAGTTGAAGGTTATCAGCGATATATTCCCAATTTGGTAATGTGACATGCTGAGTGTTGCTGTGAAATGATCATTGTGTTGATTATTTGTGATAGGATCGTTTATTTGATCGTCTATCCTGGTGATCATTTCTATGATCATTTGTTGACCCAAAGCATGGCTTTTGTATAAAGTATGTTTTTGTGGACGTGACTTCGTCGAGCCTCACACCCCGGAATGGTCAAAACAGGAAAGATGCAGCAAGGTTATGAGGGGTAGCGCCCTTTAGGATATGTGCATTTCCTTCTGGAAAAGGGTGGTATCATGGTATGGAGCCCAGATACTTACTCATGTTGAAAACACTTTATGATTGTGTGAATTGATTGCGAGCGCTCGGTGAAAGGTCCCAAAGGACCGGGGGATGGCATATTCGGTCAGTTGTTACTCAGTTAGGGGTAACCCGGCCTTGTGTTGGTAGAGATCCGGTTTGGTTCTCGGGGATGTCCATCCAGAGGCATTCTCATGTGGCAATGGGATGTTCCTTGGCCTGATCATTCGTTGGAAATCCAATTCCCAATACGAAACTTGTACGGTATTAGTTGTAGAACCTATCATTCACTTATGGTGGCGCCCCACTGTTTGGATGGTAGCTATAGTAGGCATAGTTCGAAATGTCTATGTTGGCTAAGATTTATATTCTACTTTCGAAATAAATTTTTCCTACACTATGCACTAATAATAATATCAAATGTTTTATTTTAATGCGTATCAAGCATCTTTGACTATCATAAGGAGAAATCTCCTCCGATTCTGTGTTTGCATTGTGTGCGTGTGCGGGAGGCCTTATGGTAGTCTCATTTTTAAAAGCATTGCGAATTGACTTTAAAAATATTCTTCTATTTTGATTTTAAAGATAAATAAACTGTTTTGAGTTCTCACACCAGTCACATGACTGACTCGGAGTTTATTGTTTTCCTTCCTAAACTCTGGGTGCCCACCAATTTCTACACGGGCAGTCAAGAGTTAAGGTTTATCAGGATATTCTGGATATTCTGGAGTTGCAGGAAGCAAGATGGATGGCATGGCGTATTATTAGTATATAGTATTTCCTTTTCCGCTGCACTGTTTGTTGTTATACACTCTGATGATGATGTAATGAAATGTAATGTAATAACTGATATAGTTCTTTGTTTAAAGATTATTTATTTATTTAATATATGTTGTTCCGCTGCGAATTGTGAGATTCTGATATTGTTGTGTTGTTTTTCTGTTCCGTTCTATTTTCTGTTTTCTTTCCTCTCTATTTTCTCTCTTCTTTTGTCTTTTTCTTTTTCTTAAACATTGATAATTCGTATTTCTGTTCATCTTGAATTAGTCTACGGAGATTAGTGTATATTCAAGGAGTACGGATTTGCGGGTCATTACAGTAAACATACTTCTAGAAGGAAATATAAAGGAGGGTTTTAAGGCATAATCTAAGGAATGACTAAGGGCGTATGATGTGTAAGATGGCATGGACTTTTATTTAGGCATGATGTACATGTGCATGGAGGAAGGTGGAGGGGGTTTGTGGTCTTTTGGCACTTTATTTTCTAGCCTATAAATAAACGGGCAAAGCTCCTTTCTTTTTTTACCCATTCATAAAAATCAATTGCTCTTAAACCATAACACTTCTCTATCCTCTTTAACTCTTCCAAACATATTCAAATCAACTCCATTCACTACCAAACTCTACCAAAGTTCTTATATCATCATTAGAACACATTATATCATCCAAGAAGTTTAAGAATAATGAAGAAATAGGGAACTTCCACTGGGCCATGAGCAACTAGCATGGGGAGGAAGGCTTGGCTTGGCTTTGGAAGGCAAAAGCACGGATCTTTGGGCTTTGGGTGATGGTAGGAAGTGTTGCCTTGATTCTAGTGGCTTGTGATGTTTGTTAACTTGGTTCTAAGGTGAGTTATCTCATTATCTTACATGTGTATGTTGTGTTATAATGTTTGTTGTGCTTAAATGTAAATCGTTAAATGAAAACAATGTAAGTTATAACTTTTGGACCCCTCTTGTTTCTAAATGAAAATGACAACTATTTATTAAAAATTCTCATATAATCCCTCTAAATTTTTTAACATGGCCATGACTAGATGTATACTTGTTTGGATATGTGTTATGTGATGTTAAGGTATGTATGTGAATGTTTGAAGCAAGAAAGTCACTCTAAAAGCACTTATAAATCCCTTTACGTTAACTTACGTTGTTTTTTGGTTTATGAACACATCTTTGTATAAAAAATTTAATTGTTCTTTAAAATTTTATAAGTGTTTTAGATAGTGAAGAATTTGTTTGGAAAGTGGTAAATTTTGCAGATCAAAGTGGCAAAGTTATAGTAAAATAGTCATTAGACGAGCACTTTGTAAAAGACATTGTTTTTGAAATTTTAAACAATATTTAGAAATATATATTTAGGAGTTTCTTCATGGTTTTAATAATTAAAATATAATTACCTGATGTAAAAATATTATGTTTTAAAAAAGTACAAAACTAGTCAAACAAAGTAAAGAAAGTTTGAAGTAAAAGGGTTGCTATATGAGCAGTTCATTAAAATAGCCTATTTTCTTTAAAAGTTGGATAAGCATGTTTAAAATTAAGTATTTTTCCTAATTCATTTTGGAAATAATTTCTAACATATATAAGAGTATATTAAAAGTAGTTTCAAATTAAAATGTATCTTTCATAATTAGGTATGAATTTTAAAGTTAAGGTTTTCAAGTAAAATATGTGTATTTTTTTGTTTTTGTTAAATTTCAAATCTTATTACTTTTACATTGTATTTTCTATAAGTTTCCAAAACATAATTATAAGTATTTTTAAAAGTGCGTGTGTGTGTGTGTGTATCTATAAGTTTGAAAAAGTAAGTTAAGTATTTTATAATGATAGTAGAAAACCTTCATTTTTTAAGTTTATGCAGTGTTTTGTAGCTAATAAGACCTAGCCTAGATTGCCATAAATAACTATTATGAATGTTAATAAAAGATTTATTAGTAGCACAAATATGATTAAAATTAAGTACATAAATGTCATTATCTAAAACACGTAGCACCCTAAAAATTTAACTAAAAATTAAATAAAAGAATTGAATTTAAATATAATAAGGGAAAAATGGAATTTTCACAAACGTTCAAATTTCGCTATGAAATTTGCACCGTTTCATTCGTAGTGATTTTATGCACAATTTTCATACATAATGTTTTGAAATTGAAGCTAATATGAGAAATTCATTAACTTTTTAAATTCAAAAATCAAAAATAATTAAATAAGTAAATTAAGAAATAATTATTTATATATACAGAAATCCACTAGTTCACACCCCAGATTGGACCGATTGATACCCAACGGTCGACCGCTCCAATCTAAGCGGTCGACCGATCATGCGTATTGGGCAAGGGTTTGAGTGGCCAAATGCTTGGATATAATTAAAAATTTAATCAACGGTTGATGTTTGTTTGTGCTGGTATAATAGAATGTTAACCTGAACCCTAATTCACAAATCAGAACTAGTACATCCAGATTCTATCCAAATCTCTATCTCCTCTAAAACAAAATTTTCAAATTAAAATTTTAAAATAAAATTGAAGGAGAAACCAAGCAATGGGAAGGAATTAACATCTAGAAGGAAGGATAATTCTATGCAAATCAAAGAGGGATAGCTTTTCAGAGGCAAGCAGGTTCATAATTTATATAGAGATTTATATAAAATTAATTTGTTATACCCTAATTAACATGGAGTTATTTACATTGATGAATTGGGAATTTGCTGATAATTTAATATACAAATCTAATTTTAGTGAAAATAGATTTGTTGAATAAGCACCGATTTAAATTGATTACAAACACTTTTTGTTAAGGTAAATAAGAATTGATATAACCTTGTTAACCCTAAACCTAAATTAAGTTGATTTATTGAAATTATATATGAGATCAAATATGGAATTATAGGTTATAAATTGTTTTCTATGTTTAGGATTTCGCTGTGATGAACAACTCTAATTAAAAGTTTATTGTAATCAATAATTAGTAACGATGATAATAAGTGTGATTAAAATTTTAATGTAATTAAAATTAAATAATTAAATAAAAAACACTATGACTAATCGACAGGCTCATTAGATTCGGTCAACAGAAAGCGATCGACAACTCCAATGACCAATGATTGACCTGCTAATGTTTTATGGTCAAGATTGAACCTTGGCCTAAGGCCCTAGTTATCGAGTAAATTATATTATATATATATATACACACATGGATTGTAACGACCCCGGATTTTTATGAATTTAAATTGATAATTTAAATGAATTTTTGAATTAAAATTTGTAAAATTGATTATAAATGGCAGCGAGTTTCTCCGATTCAAATAGAAAATATATTAAGTCATATGAATTTGGAAATTTGTATATATGTGAATATATATGTATATATTGGATTTGAGATAAAATCTTAAATAAATGGTTTTTAAAATAAATAGAAATTGTTACAAATGGTTTGAAATAATAATAAGTATTAACATAAGTATGAACACTAACACAAGAAAAAAAACAACATGGAAAAATAAAATGAACAAAACAAAGTAAAAATATAAATATCTTTTGTATAACTAAGATAAGTATGTAAGTTAAAGATAAATATTTAAGTAAGAAATACATTCACATATAAACATAAACAAAACAAATTAAATACAAACAAATATAAAAGTAAGTATGCAAAAGAATCAACAAGTACAAAATTCAACATTTTAGCCAAAACAAAGATATAGCACCATGTAAACAATTCAATACCAAGGAAAGCAAGACAGCAAACATATATTGGAATCTACAAGCAAATTAAATAAATATATGTAGATTTGTACAAAGCTGCAGCTCATCATAACAACATCATTCTAGCCGAGATCTTGTTTCATAAAACAAATTAAAATATACATATGCATAAATAAGTACAACCAAAACATAACTAAAACAAATAAAGTACAATAGCATATCAAAGAAAAAGACATCAGCCGAGTAGAAAAAGGGTTGAGTTATCTTCACCCATGCCTTTGTACAAACCAGATCACCAACTTGTATAAATAATGTCCCTGTAAACTGCTTTATATAAGCAAAGGCATCTTATTCTAATTCATTCATTTAAAACTTAGCAAACCACAAAGAAAAAAAAAATAAGCATCATCATTTATCTAAATAAAAACAAGATGATGTAAAAGAAGATTAAGCAACGTTTAAAAACAAATCAAATGCAAAGATTCAACTCAATGTGAATATCAAGTATCAGACCAAAGATAAAGGTTTTCAAATTCAAAATGCTCAGTTCGTAGTCGGAGTTGGAGCATCTTCGGTGGTCAGAGAAGTGGGGACGTGGCATTGCCAGGTTTGGTGATGGGAAAGGGTTCATGTTCCAGGTTTGAGTTTATACTCATTTTTGATTTCGAGAAGTAGATGGAGATTCTGAAGGTTGGAGATGGATGAGAGGATGAACGTCGACTTGCTCGACAGCGCGGGGGTGGCTGGAAGCGATCGACGGGGTTGTACACGTGCATGCTGTCGCGTTCGTATCAGTGAGTTTGGGAAGTCTGGGGTAATTGGGATGAAGCAGGGAAAAGACTCGAGATTTGTCTCGAGCAACTCGGGTATTCACTCGAAGTAGTTGAGAGTTGGACTCGAAGCAAAAAATTGTGGGGCTCAGGTCAGTGTTGTCCAGACTTATTAAACAGAACCTGTTCTGTTTTCTATGTTTTAAAATTAAATTTTGAAACAAAGCTTAAACCAGTTTAAAAACAGAAGTTTAAATATAAACTTAAGTTAGTTTACAACATAGTTTGGGCATAACTAAGTTTTTAAGTTTAAATCGTTTTAATAACAATTAAGTATATATATATAAAAAAAAGAGAATTGAATGTAAGATTATAAATTGAGTTGTAAAGGAAAGTTTAAGAAAATTTGAAACAAATCTAGAAACCTGGACATGAATCTAAATATGGAGATCTAGATTTTGAAATAAAATAAGTTTCTAAATTTAAATGTTTAAAGGAGACTAAATTGTTAAAGTATACTTTAATTGGTAAACTTAAATAAAATTTGACTCTAATTCTTTAAAGGTCCTTTGTATAACAAACTATTACTTTAACAAGTAAATTTAAAGGTTTTGAAATCAGTTCAAACTTTAGTAAAGGTAAATTGGGATTCATTTTGAATCTTGGTATTTAAATTAAAATTTAAAAGTAAATTCGAAGATCAATGTTTCCAAACGCATTTGTAAATGATGATTTGTAATTCACTAATTATAAATTATTTAATTAATTAAGGATTTGGATTCATTAAATAAGTAATTGCAGGTTTGAATTTATTAATTAAGGTTTAAAGATTAATTAGGTAAAGAATAATTAATAAATGGGTAATTAAGTTTGATTAATAATTAAGATTTTTTAATTAATGATTAAGGATAATCAATTAAGTAATTAAGACTTAATAATTGATTAAGAATTTATTTGTTAATTAACTAATTTGAAAAGAAATTAACTTATGATTAAGTAACTAGGATTAATGACAAGTAACACATCTGATCTAGATAAATCAGTGGATTCATAAGTTTTACCTATGAATGTTTAGATCTTATTGAATGGTTGAATTGTTGATATCCCTGATGTCTGATGTTTGTGATATATCCTGATTTGTGTGGTGAAAAAAATGATGATTAATTATCTGTGATGAAATTTATTATCTGTGATATATATCTATGATCTGTAAGATAAGCATTATAGTTTATACTGCTTATCAACTATATTTCTGTGTTTTAATCTATGATGATTGAATAATGTGGCACTATAGTGTAAAACCCCTAGACCACACTTATACACGCACAAATATGGATTTCACGAGGAAATCAGTTAAGTCACAGATTTTTGAAATAGTTAAATTTGAATTTTTAAATTCAAATGTATTGGAAATGGAATCGGAATAAATGTGAAAAGCTTTTGGAATGGAATTTCAAAAATAAAAATTTATTTTTAAATTACTTGATTAAGTTTTAAAATTTAAATACTTTGATTTAAATATGAATTCAATATTGAAATTAAATTCTGTAATTTGAAACTAGGGATTAATGATGTTATACTAGTCATTATGAGTTAAACCATTTTTAAAGTATTATTTTTGAAAATTTGAATTAACCCAAAGATTGTATCTTGTATAAATGAAATTGGGTTTTTCGAAATAAGACTGTTGTTTCTAAATGATAAAAAGGCTTTCATAGGAGAAACGAATTTCAAATTATATAAAAAG
Source organism: Allium cepa (assembly GCA_030765085.1). NCBI lineage: Eukaryota > Viridiplantae > Streptophyta > Magnoliopsida > Asparagales > Amaryllidaceae > Allium > Allium cepa. The sequence goes on along the minus strand of CM060937.1, from coordinate 979,884,089 downwards.
GGATTTCAAGACCAAGTTATTGATGAATATTTGGAAATGAATTTTGAAAGTGAATATTTGGGAACGGTTTGAAAGCTATAAGATAAATCTTTAATTTAAAGATTTTAAACGAGTTAATCCAAATGAAATGGAAATTGTTTTGAAATCCGTAAATGGAATTTTGTGAAATAAATCTTTTTGTTAAAGATTTAAAATGGTAATTGGTTTAAACCATTTGAAAAGAAAGTTTTGAATTATTAAGTTGTGACTTAATTGAAATCCCATATCCATATGTTTTAAATGTTTTCGCTCACTATTCGGTTTAGCCGGGAAAGGACCTTTGTGTCGTATAACCCATTCCGAATAGGTGATTCGACGTTATGGATAGCATTTGAAAACCGGTGATGAAGACCGGATATTTTCGAAAACGAAAGGGTTTCTTGTCGAATGTCTTTGCATCGACTGGTCCCCGGTATAGAGACTCCATATGTGATGGGAAATCCGGACGTGATTAGGGATTATCCGGATTGCAAGGACTTCTTTGTAAGTGCCTTCGGTTCTGTTCGAGCCCGGAACAGACTTGTATGGATAGTATGTCTGACATTACAAATTGAGATATAAAGCTGATTTCTTTCAAATATATTTCTGTTGGTGGCGGAGAATTTATTCTCTTAGCTTAACACCCTTCTCTGAGACGTACGAGCTCAGAGGTTATGTAGTTGATGGTTATCAGCAATATATTCCCAATTTGGTAATGTGACATGCTGAGTGTTGCTGTGAAATGATCATTGTGTTGATTATTTGTGATAGGATCATTTGTTTGATCGTCTATCTTGGTGATCATTTCTATGATCATTTGTTGACCCAAAGCACAGCTTTTGTATAAAGCGTGGCTTTGTGGACGAGACTTCGTCGAGCCTCACAAACCGGTAATGGTCGAAACAGGAATTGTGCGGCAAGGTTTTCAGGGATAGCTTCCCTAGGGTATGACCATTCCTTCTGGAAAAGGGTAGTGTCATGGTATGGATCCCTGATACTTACTCATGTGGACACACTATATTTATTCTGTGTGGTTGTTGGTTTAGAGGCGCCTCGTATAAAGGTCCCAAAGGACCGGGGGTGGCATATCTGAGGTTTTGTATATTCCCCGGGAAGGGGGGTAGCCGGCCTTGTTTGGCAGAGATCCAGTTGGGTTCTCGGGGCGTCCTTCCAGAGGCGTTTCCATGTGGCAATGGGAAGTTCCTTGGCCTGACCATTTGTTGGAAATCCATTCTTCAAATACATACCTTGTACGGTTTTAGTTGTAGAACCAATCATTCACTTATGGTGGCGCCCCACTGTTTGGATGGTAGCTATAGTAGGCATAGTTCGAAATGTCTATGTTGGCTAAGATTTATATCTTTACTTTCGAAATGATTTTTACTACACTATGCACTAGTAATAATATCAAATGTTTCTTTTAATGCGTATCAAGCATCTTTGACTATCATAAGGAGAAATCTCCTCCGATTCTGCATTTGCATTGTGTGTGTGTGCGGGAGGCCTTATGGTAATCTCATTTCTAAAAAGCATTGCGAATCTATTTTAAAATATTTCTTTGTTTGTTTTTAAAGATAAACTGTTTTTGTTGCTCACACCAGTCCCATGACTGATCCAGAGTTTATTGTTTCTTTCCTAAACTCTGGGTGCTCAAAATTTTCTACACGAGCAGTCTAGAGTTGGGTTTTTCAGATAGTTAGGTTCAGTGAATTATCTGGAGCTAGTTCAGTCTTTGGATGTGGACGAGACTTGCTTGTTTTTGCGTATCGTGATGTTGAAACGAGCTGCTGCTGCTGCTGGAGTTCTCTTTTGAAGACTATCTTGAGTTATATTGTTCCGCTACTAGATGTTATCTATTTTCCTTTTCCGCTGCTAGTTTCTTGTATCTCTGATGTATATTGATATTCATTGTACCATTCTGTTGTACCAGATGTTGTATCAGTATTGTATATCAATGTATTATTCTGTTTATTCCGCTATGTTGTTTACTTAATGTTGTTATAAGCTCCGGCGACTCGGATTTGAACGGTCGAATCTACGGCATTCGAATACGATTTGAAGTATGGGTGTCGATTTTCGAACGGGCAAAATCCGCTTCGTTACATGGATGTTAGTATAGTAGAGAAGTCAGTTGCCTATATGGACGACCCTAGGAAATTATGTGATGGAATGGAGGAGTATGCTACCAAATAGGCCCAGATATAATTTATTAGCCATTGTTGACCTTCGACTGGGGCGATTTTATCGTAAATTGCACTCACAGGAGGTTCTATAGTGTATGTGGACATTAATGATGATGCCTAGAGTTGTGTGGCCCAACAGTAATGGGAGTTCCTTGGCATGCACGGCTATATGAATGTGATAATGTGTTGTAGATGGATCCCGACGTGGTGCGATACGAGGCATTATGCAACCATTGAGAGTAGGACACAGGTATAGCAGACGTCTTCGACATGAGTTAATATCATGGTCACCACTTTATTGCGTAATTAAGGTATGTGCAGTCATAATTTTGGAATGCGGTCCAAAGGATGATATTATAGGTAATCCTATGTTGGAGTAGTTCTAGTAGCTATTAGCCGATCCATAATAGTATATGGGCTTGATTAGTTGTTTGACCATGAGGATAAGCCTTTAAAAGAGGTGGTGAAGGTGTGATTAGAACCATACCTGTAGGTTAGCAAGACTTTCCTTGGTAAGAGGTTCACAAACACAAGTACAACTCTCTAGGTCACATAGAGTATTAGTGAAGTTAATTGTATATTATCACCATATTTTAATGATGTAATTCATTCACTAGACTTTTGTCCGATCTATTCCTTTTCTTGGTTTTTCCCCATCACAAGAGGAGATGGTAGTAGGTGATAGGCCAAGAGATTAGTATGTGGAGAGACGAGCTTGGCATTGGAGTTTCTTTTTCATTTTCCATCACTCTCCATGCAATTATTATCATATTTAGCACTTATCAGACTATAAAATGTATTTCTGCATACTCTGGGTTTTAGCTATGTATTATTTTCGAACTGTGTTTTCTAAGATATTTTCCGAGATGGTTATTTTCTATATTTATATTTTTCCACCTTCATTATAAGATCTGAAAGTGTAGCATGTCTTAGATTTTATCATTATATCTTTAATCTCTGTAATGATTCAAAATCCGATAACTCGTACTTCTTGGCACTGACACGAGTTCGAAAGTAACCCTAGGCTTTAGATAAGTATGGCGAGAGGTGCGGCATAGTAGTATCGGAGCCTAAATCTTAAATTTCATAGGGATTGGGTGTGTATTGAGAGAACGTATTTGAAATAAAAAATTTGTAAAAAGGTTTTCAAAAGAGTTTTTCAAAATGGGTTTCCAAAGTGTGCATATAAATACAGATAAAAAGCTTTTCGAAGGTTATATATATAAGTGTAATACGGACAATGCTTTCCCTTATTCTTGCCAATATTCTGTGGAAAAGTTGCATAGAAAGGATGAGAGATCCTATTGGTTGCAGCTCAGTTGATGCAGCTGAAACTCCGATTATGAATATCTTGAGTTGGTTCCATTGGTATCTGCAAGCGAGAGGACAAGCCGAGCTTATCTCTAATAGGGGACCCATAGGGAAAGCGCCAGGTGTTGTTCCTACCCACCTAACTACCGTCGATTTTTCTAAGCTATGTAAGGATTTTACGAGTCTAGGAGGAAAGGCATATATGTAGACCGAGTTATATTTGGACTTGAGGGCATGGATTTGTACTTGTAAGAGGATTTTTGAGCTGATAGGTCTTGGAGATTACATTAGGAGACATCTTGCCACTTGGCATTTACAGGGCGAGGCTTTGAATTGATGGAATGTAGTAATTACAAAGACCGACGAGGGAGAGATTGATTGGGAAGAGTTTAGGAAGCATTTTGAGGCAGAATTTCTTTCAAAGGCAGAGGATGGAGTACAGTTGGAGAAATCCGTACATTTGTAGTGAGGAGAAATTTTGACGAAAGAGTATGTAAATGGTTTAATGAGTTGGCTTGGTATGGAGCTAATAAATACCCTTTATATGAAAGTTCTAAAGTTCACAAAGGGACTGAATCAATCTCTTCAAGATTTGGCACTTAATCATATTTCCATAAGTGCATGAATTTCAAGGGTTTGGTGGAGATGGCATTGCTAAATTTTGTTTTCAAGGAGGAACTGAAGAGTGAGCCTAAGAAGTCAGAAGGAATGACACCCCAAAAGAATCGGTGCGAAGGTGGAATGGACCCTAAGGAAAGATTAAGAAGCAAGAGGAGGAGTGTAGGAGATGTGGTAAGAAGGGGAATTTTCTAAGGACAACTGCAAGACAAACGATTAAAGTTCAAGTGTTACAACTGCAATCAATTCAGGCACATGGCACGAATGTCCAGCACCACAGAAGACCTCTACCTAAGTAGTTTTAGCTGATGCACTAGACGTTGTTCCTAGCTCAGTGCGCCTCCAGTAGCGGATAAGGGAAAGAAGGTCGTAATTGAAGGTGTGTTAACTTTATCTGATTTACCTATTCGTACCTTATTAGACATGGGGGAATCACGCTCTTTTATCTCGAGTAGATTTGTAGATGAGTTGCACTTATACACTAGCATAGTCACACCCTGTTCTATAAAACCCTGTTGCAAGATCAGATCATTTATCTATGATATGTAGGGATTTGAAATTGTTTATTTTAGGGGTCGAGTTGGATTGCGATGCTTTTGTCTTAGAATTTTCTTGGTTTAGGTTGATTTAGGTATGGATTAGATTAACATGTATGGGGCAATCTTAGATTGTGATAAGAAGTTTTTTTGTTTGGGTAATTATAGTGGATGCAGTCTAGAGGTTTATTGCAATCCCAAAATTTCAATTATGTTGAGTTACCTATATTATTTTGACCTATCACATGACGAGTTAGGTTCAGTGCCAGTAGTTAGAGACTATCCAGATGTCTTTTTTGAGGTCACCGATCTTCCACCCTAAAGGGAGATGGAGATTTGGATTTATCTTTTGGAGAACTATAGAACAGTTGCCGTACTTATGACGCATATGTCTCCTAAGGGGTGACACAAGCTACATGTGCAAGTAAATGAGTTGTTGGAGTAGGGCTTTATCAGAAGGAGTATTCAGAGTGGGGAGCATCCGTTGTCTTTGCCACCAAGGTGGATTGATCTCTAAGGCTTTGCATTGATTATCAAGTGTTTAATAAATTGACAAATAAAAATCGTTACCCATTTCCCCACATAGTCGATCTTTTTTATCAGTTGGTTGGGGCAAAGGTGTTCTCTCAGCTTGATTTGGCTATCGGATTCTATCAATTAGGTGTGGCTGAGGATCATTTTTAGAAGACTACTTTTTGTACACCTGATGGACTGTATGAGTGGTTGGTCATGCCCTTTGGACTAACCAATACACCCTCCTACTTATCCGATGAGTTGAGCTTTTTGCGGGTTGCTAATAAGTTTGTGGTGATATTTTCGGATGACATATTAGCCTATTAAAAAAGCAAGGATGAGCACAAGTTGCATTTAGAAGAATACACTTCGTGGGCATAAGTTAAAGACGATGTTTTCCAAGTTTCACTTTTAGGACGAGGAGGTTATCCTTTTGAGATATGTTGTCCCTAAAAGTGGGCTGACTGTTGATCCTAGTAAAGTTGCTACAGTATCGAATTGGCATGTGCCAAAAATGCCATAGAAGTGAGGAGTTTCCTTAGTATGGCAAGCTACTATAGGAAGTTCATTAAGGACTTTGCTAAAATCTCTACCCCTCCTACCCGCCTTACCAAGATTAATTTGGTTTTCTCGTGGCACTCGAAGTGTATGGATGCTTTTATCAAGCCGAAGGAGGCATTAACTAGTGCACCCATTCAAGTTTTACTCGATGGTATGAAGGCATTCATAGTGTATGCTAATGCTTGCGGTACGGTATTGGGTGTGATATTGATGCAAGAAGGGATGGTGGTCAGCTATGCTAGTCAACGGTTGAAACTCCATGGGAAAAACTGTCATGCCTGTGATCTTAAGTTGGCAGCCATTGTCTTTACACTCAAGTCATGGAGACATTATCTTATAGGAGAGCAGTTTGAGCTATACATGGATCATAAGTTTCTAAAGTATTTATTCTTACAAAATGATTTAAAATTAAGGCAGTAAAGGTGGATGAAGTTTTTGGCATCATATAACTTCAATATTTCCTATACTCTAAGTAAGAGAAACATTGTAGCCGATGCCTTGAGTAGTAAGCATGCAATGTGGAGTCTATGTTTTTAGAGTGGAAGAACTTATAGTTCATTTCTATGTTCAATTTCTGACCATCGTCAGACATCACTTCGAGATTGCTAGCAGCTATGGATGTGCAGCCTACACTTATGGACTGCATTGGGTTAAGTTAGAAGCATGATAAGGAGTTAATGGATTTTTTGAGAAGCTTAGTAGAGGAAAGCGGTTGAGTCATTTGAGGCGTTATACCATTGACTCAAAGGGGTTGTTATGGAGAGATGGTAGATTATGTATTCCTTTCATTATGGATTTGATTGACATGGTACAAGCTGTAACATCCCCTATTTGGAGGCTCAAAACTAAATGCTATGGATGTTGTAGTCATCCATAGTTATTAATTCTCGATGACTAAAGGCGGTAATATTAGATACATTGATGTACTAGAAAAACATGAATATGAAATTTTTTAAAGTAAATTTAAAACAAACTTACCGTTTCATTACAAATAGCGTTTAGATTCATTACATAATCCCACATGTAAGCCACGTTTAGAGAAATTACAATTCATTATAAAAAAATATGCCATGAGCGACATATGAAGGTGCTCCTTTGGTTAATCAGAGTCTAAATATAGGTAATTAAAACAAATTTGCCCTTACATCCAAATAACACAACGAACAATGGATAGAATCTCCTAAATAGCTAGCTTGCCTCTTGCACGTCTCCGCAAGCTTATTCGCCAACTAATAACCTGAAAAACCATTACCCTCGACCTAATCAAATTAATTTTGAGCACCCAAGAGTTTAAGGAGAAAACATGAACTTCGAGTCAGACAAAAGGTCTGGTGTGAATAATAATATACCATTTCGAACCAAATAGATATCTAGCGAGACCACGCCGTTGAGTGGAACGGGTTTTCCCATCGCTGGTACCTTAACCAAAAACTAATTAACCATATACTGTGCATCTACATCCATAATGGTTAAAACATAACATAATATGATGATATGAAATTATAAAATATATTAGTTTTCATGGTCTAACTAATGACCTATTCTAAGCTTACGGATATCTATCCGGTTTCATAGTTTTCATAGGATTACTAAGAACCTATTGGTGTCTACCAATAACATCATGCAATCATAGTTTTCATGGGCTGACTGTGAACCTACTGGATTCTCCAATAACATCTCTTAGGTCATAGTTTTCATGGGCTGACTATGAACATATTGATCTCTATCAATATCCTATTCCGGACATAGTTTTCATGGGATCACTAAGAACCTATTTTCTCCTGTGAACAACATTTCTTAAGGCATAGTTTTCACGGACTATAACTTTTTGTACGTGTAGAATTAGGGTATCTTGCCTATTCCATCGCTTCTGAATGATGGTTTCCCTTTCCATAGAGTGGCCATAGTAGAGAAATGGACTTATGGTTAAAAAGTTCTAAATGTTTAATGTTTTGAAAACATAGCTGCTGAAAAGGTACTAAAGCAACATCGGCAGAAGGGGTTCCACCCAATAGTGGCGAAAGGAGATTCCACCCAATAATGGAGAAAGGGATTCCACACAACATTGGAGAAAAGGGGTTCCACCCAACATTGGAGAAAGGGGTTCCACCCATAATGGAGAAAGTGGGTTCCACCAACGTTGGAGAAAGGAGGCTCCACCAATACTGGAGAAAGGGGGTTCGCCAACGCTGGAGAAAAGGATTTCTACAAACGTTGAGAAAGGGGTTTCGGCCAACGTTGGAGAAGGGGTTTCCACCCACGGTGGAGAAAGGGGGCTCCACCCACGGTGGAGAAAGGGGTTCAGTGACAGACTCATAAGAAACGTAAAAACTGTTATTTTGCTACTTTTCACCAACTCTTATTGTTTGCCAAATTCTTATTAGTTAAAGATATACTTTATCAATTTCTTTGCAGAAAAACTGCTATAATCAGATTTCATGATTCCCAAAATTATTTTCAAACCATTAAATTATATTAATATTTTAATATAATTATTAAGCTTTTCTAGCTTAGAAAATTCATAATAAATCGAAAAACATCGTAAAAAAATCACAAAAATTCACCAAAAATATGAAATAAAATTTTCTTTACTAAAAAAAAAATTCAAGGCAAAATTAATTACTTTATTATTTTTAGTAATTAAAATCCGAAATAAATGCCCTTTTCACCTTAGTAAATTCATAAAATATTCCTATTAATTCCAAAAATTATGAAATTAAAAAAACATCTCCAAAATTGTGTATTACATAACATATTCAGAGATCAAGTCATTTGGAGGTCATTCACTAAGATTTTTCCTCTAAACTTATCATGATAATTTCATAAAAATTCAATAAACCACCATTAATGCAAACAATGGTAAAATCAACCATATCATCATCAAATAATTTGAAATACATCAAAAATCCAAAATTTAACACATAAAAATGAGATTGATACTATTATTCACCTTGTTTTGAGAAAAAGATTTAAGATTTGGGCTGTTAATTTGATTCCCTTTAGCTTTAACTTGATTCTCTAATTTTTCTTCCTTTAAAAGCTTTAGCAATGACCGTTACTTTGTTTGTGTTTTGTGTGGATGCAAAAATGAATGAGAATATGAGGGTGGAAGGGTTTATACTTAGGAAATGAAGCTTATTCCTAATTTGCCCCTCTTATAAATCCTCCTACTTATGTGTAAGTTAAAATAATCTTATATGTTGATTAGTTAAGGCCTAACCCAAATAATTATCATATCCCATCTCCTTTTCATGCCATACATTATTCTGTTTAATCAATCTAATTAAATCTTCTGAATAATGTTGAGAAAAAATTATGGGTGTTACATAAGCCGAGTCTCATAGTTCTAGGATAGCCATTCATTCCGACGGAAATAAAAAATACTGTGACATGAAGAGAGTCTTTTATTGACTCATTATATGGCAGAGTTGATGTATGACTTGCTAGAGGGTGAAGGCGAAGCAGAAAAAGCCAGGAGGATTGTTACAGCCATTAGATATTCCGCAGTAGAAGTGGAAGAGTGTTTCTATGGATTTCATCAATGGATTACCTAGGATTAGGAGGGGAAAGAGAGCATTCAGGTCATAGTCAATCGACTAACAAAATGTGCTCATTTTGTTCCAGTTAGAAGTACGAGGACTACTGCATCCTTGGCGATGCTATACACGAGGGGGATATTTAGGTTACATGGAGTTCCCTCTAGCATCGTTAGCAATTGAGATCCACTTTTTACCAGCAAGTTTTGGAGGATTCTATAGAAGGCTTTAGGTTCTAAGTTGAGCTTGAGCACAGCTTATCATCCACGAAAGGACTGACCATCGGAGAGTGTGAATAGGGGTTGGTGGACTTGCTTCGGATGTGTATCTCGAATTTAGAGGCTATTGGAAGGACCACTTGCCATTGGTGGAGTTTTACATATAATAACAGCTATCAAGCGAGTAATAGGATGGCATCGTTTGAGGAATTATACAGAAAGCTTTGTATATCACCAACGTGCTGGTGGGACATTATGGGTATCTTTATTCTTAGACTAGATATGGTAAGTGGGACATCAAAGAAGGTAGACTTGATCAGTTGGAGGATGAAACTTCTTAGGATATGCAGAAGTCTTACATTGATAGGAGATGCACGGAGTTGGAGTTCGCAGTAGATGACATGATTTTTGTGAAGGTCTCTTTGCTTACGCATGTTATGAGATTTGGTAGTTCGAGAAACCTAGTACTGAGGTTTGTAGGGCCTTTTCCAATAATGGGCAGAGTTGGAAAGTTAGCTTATAGGTTGAAGATTCTTGAAAAATTAGCGGGAGTACATGACGTTTTTCATGTGTCACACTTGCCGAAATGTCTACACGATACAACCGTTGTATTCGTTCTGAGTTAGCTTAAGGAAGTGGAGGTGGTGTGGGAGTCATTTGATTACCGTGCAACCACTTGTATTCTTGAGTATGATACAAAACAACTTCACAATAAAGTTATCAAGCTTGTTAAGGTCCAGTGGAGAAAATCCAATGGAGAGTGCATGGGAGCTTGAAGAGAAGATCCCAGCTTCCCACTCAGAAACCTTTTTTGGTACATTTCCATTTGAGTTAAGTATAAATTACTTGTATGTTAGGTTCTATCTTAGTATACCCAATAGTAAGGACAATTCGATGCTATAAATGGTTGCAAACATGTCATTAGGACATACTTTGAATGATGGATGCTTATAGATGTATTTAATAAATTAATCATTGCACACTTTGACAGATATATTCTCGAGTTAGTAAACGTGCACAATAGCATTTATTTCATTTTATTGAGTTATATGTATATGATTGTTGCATATAAATTGAATGGTTGCGCATACATGTAGAATTGCTAGTATATTTCATAGGATGTTGCACACATTTTGGATGCATAGCATAAGCATTTGTATTTTAGGAGGTTGACTAGATCAGGAAACAACCTAATTTTTGCATTAGTATAGGTTTATATGCATTCCATACATATATGTAAATATTGCATTAGAAACCAAACTAAGGACAATGATTATCAATGGTTGATGGATAAGTAGATGGTTTTAGTTATTGATTTTTGTACGTACGTGTTACATTTTCTTTCCTTGTAGATTTTGGGGATGAAATACTTTTAAGGGGGACAATATAATACCCGAAAAATTTAATCAAAAATTTAATAAAAGAATTCAATTTAAATATAACAAGGAAAAAAATGGAACTTTCATAAACATTTGAATTTGGCTACATTTGCACCGTTACATTCATAGCATGGGTAATTTTCATATATAATGTTTTGAAATCGGATCTAATATGAGAAAGTTAATAATGTTTTAAATTTTGAAATCAAAAATAATTAAATAGGTAAATTGGGAAATAAATATTTATATATAAGGAAACCCATCGGTCGACACTCCAGATTGGACAGATCGACTCCTAGCAATCGACCGATCATGTGTATCGAGGAAAGGTTTGATTTCAAATTTAATCAAGGGTTGACGTAAGGTTGGGCTAATATAATAAAATGCTAACCTAAACCATAATTCACTATTCTGAAGTAGTATGTCCAAATTTGTTCCAAATTTCTATCACCTCTAAAACTAGTTTCTCAAATAAATATTTAAAACAAAATTGAAGAAAATATCAAGTAAATGGAAGGAATTAACATCTAGAAGGAAGGACGATTCTACGTAAATAAAAGAAGGATTTTTAGAGGTGAGTTGGTTCATGATTAATACGGGGATTTACATATAATCTATTTTGTTGTACCCTAATTGACCCAGAGTTATTTAACTTGATGAATTAGGAATTCGCTAATAGTTTAACATACAAATCTAATCCCTATCTTTTCAATCTAATTTTGGTGAAAATAAATCTGTTGAATAAGTACTGATTTGAATTGCTTACACACAATTTTTGTTAAGGTTAATAAGAATTGATATAACCTTGTTAACCCTAAACCTAAGTTAAGTTTGTTTATTGAAATTGTATATGAGATCAAACATGAAATTTTGGGTTATAAATTGTAAGATTTATAATATCAGGATTTCACTATGATGAACAAATCTAATTAAATTTTTACTGTAATTGATAATTGGCGACAATGATAATTAGTGTGATAAAAAATTTGTTATAATTAATGTAAAATAATTAAATAAAAATCACTACGATCGGTCGACAGGCTCATTGGAGCTCGTCGACAGCAAGCGGTCGACTGCTCCATTGACCATTGGCCGACCGTTTAATTTTTTATGGCCAAGATTGACCCTCGGCCTAAGCCTAAGTTACTAAATAAACTGTATATTGTATATAAGCGTGTGGATGTTAGGATTGTAGGGAAGTCGGTTGCCTATGTAGGCGACCCTAGGACGTTACCGGACATAACAAAGGTGTACGCTTGCAACTGGACCCAAAAACTATTTATTAGCATAGTCTACTTTTGACTGGGGTGATTCTATTGCATTTGCGCTCATAAGAGGTCCAATAATGTAGGTTCACACTAAAGTTGATGCTTGGAGAAGTGTGTGGCCTAACCTAATAGGAGTTTCTTTGTATGCATGACTGCATGGACGTGATACTGTGTTGTTGATGGATCCCGATGTAGTGCGATAAGAGGCGTTATGTTACCATTGAAAGGCGGGCACAGATGCAGCAGATGCCTTCGACGTGAGTCAACATTGCAGTCTCCCTCTTAATGCGTAATTAAGATACACGTAGTCTTAATTTGGGAATGCGGTCTAAAGGATCATATTGTAGGAACTCTATGTCGGAGTAGTTTTGGTAGATATTAGCCGATTCGTAGTAGTATAGGGGATCGATTAATTGTTCGACCATCAAGATATGACTTCACAAGAGGTGGTGTAGGTGTGTTTAGCACCATATACTTAAGTTAGCGAGACTTCCCTTGGTAAGAGGTTCACAGACACAAATATAACACCATAAGTCGCATAGAGTATTAGTGGAGTTAATTGTATATTATCGCTATATGTTAATAATGTACCTCATTCGCCAGACTTATGTCTGATCCATTCATTTCCTTTCTTTTTCCCTATCATAGGAGGACAGGGTTTTAGGTGGTAGGCCAAGAGATTCGTACGTGGAGAGGCAAGTTGGCATTGGAGTTGCTTTTTCATTTTCCATCACTCTCCATGTAACTATTATCATACTTAGCAATTATCAGACTATATGCTTATTTCTATATACTTTGGGTTTTGGCTATGTATTGTTTTAAGACTGCGTTTTCTAAAATGTTTATTTTTTGTATTTATAATTTTCTTCCATCCGTTGTGAGATCTAATGGTGTAGAATATCTTAGATTTTATCCTTATATTTTTAGTCTCTGTAATGTTTAAAAACATGATAGCTCATACTTCTTGGTACCGGTGCGAGTCCAAAAGTCACCCTAGGCTTTAGATCGGTGTGTTGCGAGATGTGGGTTGTCACACCATTATGGATTTTATTTCCATCAAGCATAATATTGTCTTTATAGTTAAAAACAGAATTGGCTTTAGAAAATCTGGAAATAAAAAATAGTACAAACAAAGTCTTTAACACAATAGCAATTATTTAATACTAAATTAAATCCACTAGCCAATGTCAAGTAATATTATCCAACTACAATGGCATCTACTATAGAACCATCGGCAACTTGAAGCCTTATTTCACCCTTCGCCACACGCCATCGGGCCCTACTTCCTATAATAAACTACATATATGCAACAACTCTATCGGAAACAGTCCTAATTTTCAACCGAATAAAAGTTTATAGAACCTTAGGTCCATTCCAAAGCCATCCATTGGTTGGAAAAATTGATACAACGAATAATATATAGAGCTATATATCTGTGCACTCAGAATCGAACAGTAGAAGGGATAAAATATAATGACAAAAATAAGTTCCCATTCTGAAAAAACAAAATTTCAGAAGTACAAGATCCTAAAATATCCATAATATAATCTTAGAATAAGGCATCAGGATGTTTAAAATCTGGATGCATTCGAATACATCAAAAATATAGATAAATTGCTAAATTTCCAAAAATCTTCACCGTTGCCTCCATCTACTTCATCAACATCATTCCTCTTAATTAGTGGGTTGTAATGAGGAGGGAGTCAGAACGACAAGGTTCGATGAAAGAAAATCTCAAGTCTACCATAATAGTATTTGGGCAGTATCATTTGGATAAGTATCATGTCTTACGCTTCATATACTTTAACCTACTAAGTATGCCTTCAATTTTAAGCCAAAGGCTCGTCCAGTCCAGCTCCATAACATACCTTTAACTGTAGGCCAAATGCCTTTCCACTCCAACTTTATAACTCTAATGTATATGCAATACAACTATAGGATCTAACTCATCTAACGTCCTATCTTTGTCAATCATGCCTTAACAATGCAAGAGAAAACACTTGAGCCACTTAATACCTCTTTAATTGGAAATATACGGATTCTGATCATTTAAAACCATACCATAGGTAGATTGCATCATTTTATACCTAGACCTAAGATGGGCACCCTTCTGGTACTTCCTAGCTAATATCGTAAGAAATCCCATAAGGCCACTTAATACTTCTTTTACAGGAAAGAGGGAGACCTTATAATATCCTCTTAATACTTTAACCTCGAAGTGAAACCCGTCCATTGGTTTCCTACTACTGCCCCTAAAAGATAATCCCGACCATTTAATACTTCTTAAGTAGAAAGGAGATAGACCTTACAACGATCACTTAACATCCCAAACCCAGAAGGAGGCTCATACTAGGTGTATGACCCATAACCCAAATTGCGACGTCTCACATTAGTTTAACTATTGGTAGGTGCTGGCAGCCAGATTAACTAGGCAGCTTACCTTATTGAATTGTGACTAACCTCATGTCCATTGTTGGTACTTATTGCAGGCTATATATCTCATCAGTCTCAAAGTCACACTTCAGGTAGCCATGTTATCTGGGCAGACTTCTGTGTACTTTTGACTAACCTTGCTTCCCTGTAACTTAGTCATATTTCCACTCTCCGACATTACAACACACACACACACTATATATATATATGTATATATATATATATATATGTGTATATATATATATATATATATATATATATATATATATATATATATATATATAGTACCTCACCCACATTTACGTACTAAAGCTATGTAAGGGAAATCCTTATTTTGCCTTCAAATATGATTAATTTCCATAATTATCCTTAACTTCCTTCTTGTGGGGTTTAGTGCTATCTATTTACCTATTGATTTTATATGTTTACGACTTGTACGTTACTAATATATTTATACCTAAAGTAAAATATTATATTGACTTGTTTTTATTAAATATTCCTATGTATGCTTAATTATTTTCTATACCAAGGTTTTCTCTTTCTATGTTAACTGTTAAAATGTCAAAATTTCCATATTCACATAAGTCTTGGTTCTATACAATAATTTAAAAAATAGCTAATATCCTTAGCTAGACAAAACAGAATTGCGTTTATATTCAAAAATGAAGCAAAATACCAGACTTTTTTTACATTAACATAATAAAATCAACGCCTCTACTTCGAGGAAACAAAACATTACAATTTAAACTCTTCATATTCTATTCAACTTTGATATATACAAGCTTAGAGTGGAAAAGAGATTCATATTTGCTTTAATTAGGAAGTAAGAAGTGCAAACTACAAATATGAGAATTCATACTTTACACGTCATTTCGTTAAAAATTTCTTTTCACAGTAATAGAAATTAGAAGTGGAACTTGAATAGAATATAAAATTTTCAAATTGCAATAACAAAAAATTAAATTTTACTATATTAATATTAACTAATCGAAATTCCAACCAAGCCAAGAGTTGACACTTTATTTGGGGTAATTTTGGTGTTTTTAAGATTTTTGTATACAAATTTCTTCAAGGCATAAAACAAATCCAAACTCTTACTACAAAATTACTATAAAAAAAACCAAAGATTTCCACTTATAGATAGCTTTTCCGAATTCCTTTGGACTCGAAAACACGCCTTTCGCCTACTTCCTCCTCTAGTTATCTTCTTTTTAAATTTCCACCATACAACATTTTAATTATATACAGATTAGATTCCGAATTTAGAGAATAGGGACTGATAGAAATATAGAAATATAGGTGCATATATCTAAAACTTATTGCCTTTTCTACTAATCATGCTTTCTGTAATTTCTAATATACAATCATTGATCATGCTTTCTGTAATTTCACTACCCTTTCTACTTGGCCCTCCATCACATATTTCCTACCCCAGCCAATCCTTTCAGATCACTTCCCTTTAATCTTGTCTTCTAGCTTTTCTGCAAACAAAGAAAAAAGGAGTTTTAAATTCTTTTTAATGCTTGGACTCTTGAACTCTGATTTTTTAAATATTGTAACAACATCATAGTCTAACAATTTTTTTGGCAACCCAATGTATATTCTGGGTAGGATGTTGAAAGTGACCAAGTATGCTCTCAGGAATTAGGCTAAGGTCAAATATGGAAAGGGTGACTTAGTGTCTACAAAAATCAAAGAAGATTTGAAGACTGCTCAAAATTTAATGATGGACAACCCTGAAGATGGAGATGCAGCAAATGAATAAAGCAGGCTTTTTCTACCTTAAATGAATCTAAAAAAATGAGGATAGCATGAAGAGGCAAAGGTTAAGGAGAAAATGGGCTGAGCATGGTGATAGAAACTCTGCTTACTTTCATGCTTCCTTAAAGGTTAATAAGCCAAGGGCCAAATCACTTCTATATTTGATGAGAATGTCTTGATGTAGTCAACTCCTGAAGCTATAGACATGTCTTTATTAAAATACTACTTCAGCCTCCTAGGTGACTCAAGCAACTTCTCCCCTAATTTAAATGTGATTTTTGACATTGAATTAAGCCAGAAGACGTTGCTCTCCTTTCCACTGCCATTTTTGGTGAAGAAATTAAAAGAGCTATTTTCTCATTGAATAAAATGTTAGTGCTGGCCCTGATTGTTTTAATGTCTTATTCTTTACTCACTGTTGGGATGTCATTTCTCCTGATGTGTACAAAGCAGTCCATGAATTCTTTAACAAATGGAAAATGCTAAGCGAAAAAATGCAACTAATTTAGCCCTTATTCCTAAGTCCATACCTGCTAGCTCGGTATGCTCTTTCAGGCCTATTTGATGCTGTAATGTGATCTAAAAGTGTATTTCCAAAATCTTGGCTGTTAGATTTGTGAATGCACTACCTAACCTAATCTCTTCAATCCAGGCATCCTTTTTGCCTAATAGAAGCATATTAGACAATGTTTTGCTTGGTCAAGATACTCAAAGGATATAATAAGACTTAGTCTTCCCTAAGTGCTATTTTGAAACTTGACATAAGGAAAGCATACGACAGCATTCGTTGGACATCTATTGTTAGAATAATGGCATTGATGCATTTTCTAAAGCACTTTGTTGCGTGGATCTTTTTTTTGTATTTCTACCCCCGGTTACACCTTGAATTTCAATGGTAAATGACTAGGCTATTTCAATAGCAAATAAGGCATAAGACAAGGAGCCCTAATCTACTCCTATCTCTTTATTCTTGTCATGGAAGTTCACTCATATGATCAACATCAATCAATAGCAAATTCGAACCCTCTGAAATTCTATTCCACCCAAAATGTAAGCAACCCCAAGTTACCTCCCTAATGTTTATTGACGATGTTATGATCTTTACTAAGTTTATAATATCTTCCATCAATTGTATTCTCCAAACTTTGGATAGTTTCTACTTGTTGACTAGCCTTAAAATTAATCTGCAGAAGCCCCATATCTTGGTTTCTGGAGTACCTCAATCAATGATTGATTTCTTGTTTCAAACTTCTGGGCTCCAGCCTATGTCTGAAAACAGGAACTATTTAGCCATCCCCCTCACAACTTCTAGGGTTACAACTGCTCAATGCTTGTCTTTGTACTAAAATATAACTGCTTCTTTAAACTGCTGGGCAAACTAGCTTTTGAGCCAAGCAGGTAGGCTTGTTATGATTAAGTCCGTGAGCTTTTCTATGATGTTTTATTGGGCTAGGACTTCTATGCTCCCTAACAAACTTCTTAACATGATCAAGAGTGCTATGCTAATGTTTTTTGGATTGGTATCATTCATACTAAAAAGCTAATCCATTGTGTATTCAGAAATTTGAAGTCCCTAAGTAAAAAGGTGGACAGGGTATTTTGAATATAGCCCAGTGGTGTATTGTAGCATTTAGCAAACATTTTGATTTCTTATCGAACAAAGATGATAGTATTTGGGTGAAATGGTCTTTGGTGCAAAATATTGGTAGGAAAAGTTTTTGGGCCATGGATGCTCCACAAAGCTGTAGCTGGACATGGAGGAAAATGTTAAACCTAAGGAAAATTTTACTCCCATTGGTTAAAATAAGCATGTCTCCTAACAGTTGTGCCAAGTTTCGGGATGATCTTGGGCTACTCATGGGCTGATTCTCTCCAAAACCTTCACCTATCAGCATCAATCTGGCGTATGTCTGACAGCTAAGGCTGGTGATTTTATTCATGAAGGTGTTCTATCCCTCCCTTATTCAAGCAACTAGGTTACCGAAACAATGTGGCATATACTGCAAGCCAAAAGTTATCCAATAGTTAGTCATGATCATATATTTTGGACTAAGAAGATAAAGCTCACTCAAGTAGTATGCTCTACAAAGCAATACATGGGTTGGATGAGGTGTCGAGCTATAAATGGTGTAGGAGGATTTGGGTCAATCACTATCCACCTAAAGAAAATCTTCTGCCATGGAACATTTTAACAAAAGCTTTGCTCACGAAGTCAAAGCTGAATTTGTTTGGTATGAATATCAGCCCACTATGTATTTTCTGTAACAAAGAAAATAAGAGTTGTGTGCACTTGTTTTTCAATTATAGTGATATTTCAATTGTAAAGTAGGTTGACTGAATATTGGAAGACATGATGGTAATTAAAAAAGCAAAGAAGAATGGAATTTGGTTTTCAAGGCTACCAAATGGAGAAGCTCAATGTCTTATATGATATCGCTAAGTTTGAAGAAATTCTTGAGAATAATGTGAAAAGAAAGAAACAAAAGGGTGTTTGAAAATAAAGCTAAAGGAAAGGTTGCTATGTGGAATGATATCTTGAATGAAATTGCAACAGGGATGAAGGAATCAGTGTTTGGGTTTGAGGCAGCACTTATCTCTTCTTGGTGTTAGGGTTTGTTTGTTTAGTTCTATGTTTATTATGTAGTCTTTAGTGTGTGTGTTTTTTTAGTATGTGTATTTTTATTCTGTTTTGTTTTATTCTTTCTTGTGCTCAAACCTTATTTTGGCTCAATTGTATTTTATTGTTCTCTGTAATAAAATCCGGTAGGGGACTGGTCAACCTCGCTAATTTTGCTAAAAAACTTATTACCTTTCCCCTTCAATTTGATGGATTTCTTCTCAAAAGATTGAATCTTAAGTCTAAAGAAAAGTTGAGAAAGAGAACCTATAGAGTTCCACTAGCATTGATATTTTTATCGTGACTAAAAATGAGGGGTTAGGCCCTTATTTATGGTAGTTAGAACGCATCTGAACCATATAATCAAATTCAGTTTAAAATAATAAAATCCAGACGATTTTATGCCTAACCAAACCTTAGCCAACATAATATGACCGATTGACTTGCCGTCCTTGGGCAGTCTACCGCTGGTGGTGGACCGACCCAGCATCGGTCGATCAACCTTCTATTTTTGGAAGAAATTGATTACAGACATTAATTTTTAACGTTTTATTATTTATTTCTATATTTAACCATACTGCTAACAATTAGTTTAATGTTAAGTCTATTAGTTAATGTTCCATTATATTTTACCTTTTTAAATTCAAAGGTTAACGTTCATAAATTTGTAAATTTAAATTTTTTCTGAATTATTTTAAATTCAAAAACTTCAAAAGTCAATAACTTTTTCATTTGAACTCCGATCGCAAAACTTTATATATAAAAGTTGATCAAATAATTACCACGAACACAGCGTGTAACTTTCATGGCCAATTCTAATATCTATAAAATTTTCATTTTTATCCTTATTAATAATTAATTAATTTCCTACTAATTCTTACGAGCTGTTACATTATCCGCCTTGAAAATGATTTTGTCTTGGAAATCCCTAAGGGACAGATAGTGTAACGCGCACTCTAGAAACGTGTTGTGCAACCAAGTTATCTATTCAACCATCTACTCAATCAGAAATGTAATGGGGTGTGAAACATAATGTAGGTGAGCTCAATCCTAGCATGAATGTAAGATTATGACATTTAGGCATATATGCAAGCATCCTACGCATGCATAAGATTCAATATGCGTGCAAAAAATATCAAAAAAAGTGTTGCAACACATTACTCTACCATCTAATCTAGCAACCCCAATGCAACCAAAACCTATACAATACAAAATTTGGAGAGAGAAATTTATCAGAGAAAAGCTTAGGATGAGAAGCCTTCATTTTATTTTCTGTCTCTTATGTGCTATCTGTTGGATTATCTTCCCATTACACTCGGGCCAACCCAATTTATTTGTTACAAAGCTTTCTAACTTCATGCTCTACTATGTGTGCGGTGACATGGAGTGCCATCGACGCTGTCTCCACATCTTATAACTAATTAGGCTCTACTACAGTGTCGGTGTCATGCAGACACTTCCTCAAATACGATATATGTAAAACATCATGAACTCCAGCTAACTTATCCATAAGATGTACGCGATATGCAAGTTTTCCCACCTTTTCCAAAATCAAGAAAGGCCCAATAAATCTTGACGCCAACATCATCACCGTCTCAAACCTCATAATCTTGTTAAGAAGGGAAATCTTAACAAATACTTTGTCTTCAACTAAAACTCCAACTATTATTTTTCGCTTGTTAGCATAGGACTTCATCGGCCCTAAGCGGTCTACATTCGCCATCGGATCAGCTTAACTTTTTCCATAGTCTCACGAATCAAATCTGGTCTGAGCATAATTTTATCAATAGTTTTCCTCCAATAATTTGATGACTTGCATGACCTTCCAAATAAGGCTTCAAAGGGTGTCATGCCAATCATCGCCTAATAACTGTTATTGTATGTGAATTCTACTAAGGAAAAATGATGCTGCCAATGTCCTTTAAAATCCATGATACAAGCCCTTGATAAATCTTCCGAAATTCTATTCAACCTTTCTATCTATCCGTCGGTTTGCAAGTGGTAAGCGATATTTTCCTAAGGCTAATTGCAAACTCCTTCAAAACTCACTTATGCATAAAGGGCCTCTATCACAAACAATGCTGAACGAAACTACATGCAATCATACTATTTCATTGATATAAATTTGTGTTAAAAATGATGCAGCCCTATCACTCTTTATAGAAATAAAGTAGACACTATTAGCAAGCCTATCCATTATAACCCAAATAGCTTCATTGCCTCGTTGACTTCTAGGCAATCCGCCTATAAGTCCATCGATGTATGCTCTCATTTCCAAGTTGGTATCTCTAATGGTAATAACAGAAATTCAAGCTTTCATTGTTCCGCCTTTATCCTTTAGCGGTCAAATACTTAGTGACATATTCTACTACTCGCATCTTCATTTCCATACAGTAGAAAATCCACTTCATACTTCTATACATCTTATCCCCACCAGGATGAATAGTCATCTTAGAATGGTGACACTCAGCCAGTACTTCCTCCATAATATTCTTTACCACTTGAACACATAGTCGTCCATCTCTCCTTAGCTACCCTTTTTTGTCGATCGAATACCTACTATGTGGAGGAACTTCTCTCCTCTACCTAACTTATCCAAGATGTCGTTTATTGTCAAATCTCTCTTCTGCTCTTGACCGATGTGGTCTATCAATCCTGGCCTCACTTCCATAGTCGCAAGATAACCACGAGAAAATTCTATTGGTAGTTGGAAACTGAAATTCGAAGGGAACTCCAACTGCCTTAACTCATTTATACCGCTAAGAGTAGCATGCCTTCATCTAAGGGCGTTGGCAACAACATTCCCTTCTTTGAGATTATACTAGATCCCAAAGTCATATGTTGTTATACATCCACCTATGATGCCTAAGGTTCAATTCTCTTTGGGAAAATATGTACTAAATGGATTTGTAGTCAATAAATAACTCAATCCTTTACCCTAAAGATAGTGCCTCCACATTTTCAAAGCACATGTGGTAGTCGCTAACTCTAACTCGTAAGTGAATACCTTTTATCATGACCTTTCAGTTACCTGCTTTTTTAACCAACTACCTTACCTTCTTTCATTAGGATAGCTCCTAATCACGTACCACATGCGTCAGTGTAAACTATGGAGGCTTCGGCCCATTTGGATAGTTAATACTGGTGCACATATAAATAGCTCCTTTACTTTCTCAAAGACTGCCATGCATTTCTCATCCCATGTGAAGATAATTTTTTTTCTTGGTGAGTGGAATCAATGAGACTACTATATTTGCAAAGTCCGTAATGAACTTCCTATAGTAACCCACTAAACCAAGAAACTCTTAGTTTCCATGGCGTTCTTTGGGATCTTCTATTCTTGAGTAGCTTTCACTTTAGAAAGATCAATCGACAATCCCCTCTTGGAAATAATATGACTAAGAAATCTTGCCTCCCTCCTCCAAAAATGATAGTTTGAGAATTTGGTCATTAGTTGGTGCCTTCTCAAGGTATCCAGTACCTTCCTTAAGTGATTTTGTGTTCACCTTCACTTTTAGAGAATACTAGGATATAATCCACAAATGCTACGGTGAAACGATGAACTTAATTAGTTGCCTACTGAATTCCTTACCCATCAAATCAGGGAAATATGTCGGGACATTAGTCAGTCTAAAAGGCATTACCTCCTATTCACACAGTCCACTTAGAGTGGAAAAATGTAGCCTTCTCTTAGCTATCCTCGGCTACGCATAACTGATGGACTTCGATGGCCAAGTCTAGTTAGGAAAAGACTTTGGCCCTGACAAGCTAGTCAAACAAGCCGTTAATACTTGATAAGGGACACCTATTCATCTTAGTCAGCTTTTTAAGCTCCTGATACTTGATGCATAGCCTTAAAGAATCGTCTGCCTTAATGGCAAAGATAACCGAATCCCGCCACTCTGATGTGCTATGAATAATAAGCCCTTCTGTAATAGCTTTAAAATATGCTTATTCAGGTCTCACCTTTTTTTAGGGGGCATATGCCTTAATGGTAGCGTGATGGGCCTAGCATCCTTCTCTGTATCAATTCTAAACTCGTTCTCCCTTCGAGGTGAGATACTAAAGACCTCTTCAAGAACATCGGGAAAGTCCAAAACTACGAGCATATATGAGAGCTCATCATGTGACATTCTAAGAAAATACAAATAACTTAACTCAATTAAGCTTTGGGGCATGCAATGAACGACTATATCTCGCCCTCCACAACCCTTCAATCATACTATCCTCCAATAACAATCTAAAACGGCCCCGTAGTAAGACAACCAATCAAAACATTAAGTCCATACCCCTTAAAACCCAGTGTTATATATAAAATTGACATATAATTATATTCACCCCCAGGTCTTTGCAAATCGTAGAAAGGTGCATCGATCCCCCAATAGGATTTGATACAACTACTGGGTTGGCGACACATTGGGTCTTTAGTCCAAAAAAATTAACTACATTTTTTGCTATGAATGAATACAATGCTTCCAAATCAAATAAGATACGAATAGTATTCCCTTGAACTCTTCACTCGTTAGGCTTACTTTGCATTCATTGGCAATATTCCCCTTCTTTCGACATCTACGACATATTACATGTGACGATCCGGAATTTTGGACAATTTAAATTGAGATATTTAATTGATTTTAATATTTAAAAGTTAGTTTGTAACTTGAATTTCAAATATCACTATTATTTGGAAATTTAATTATTGGATTTAATTATTGGAAATTGGATCAAATGTTGAATCTGGAGTTTTAAGCCTGTTAAAAATAATTCAAGTGTTTGTAAAATTTATATTGATAGTACTGAAGATAGTGAAAGCGTAAAACTCGGATTTGGAAGTGTTTCGTTAAGTTTGAAATTATATCGTTTAAATTGATATTTAAAAATAGCCTTCCGAGGCACAGTCTCGGATTTCGACGAAACCAGTTCCATTTCACCCGTAATATTGTACTATTATTGGACTTTAAATTTCATAGTGATGGAAGTTGTGGTGTAAGCGTACGATATATAAACGCGCTAGAATTTATATCGAAAATTTAATATAATAACTGAGTCCAAAGGCTACCTTCTCCATATGATCGAATTAGGACTCGAAACTTTTTCAGTACGTTCGGAATAGGGGTATAACATTAAGAACGCCTAGCGGCACGCCTCGATAGGAATTCGAAATTGTAAGTTGCATTTTCGAGACAATTTGAATTTGAATTTAAAATTTAAAAATAAGTAAATACTTTACTTGACTAGTCAAATTTATTTCACATCAGAGTTTTTTTTCCAGTCCTTTCCAAAGCACGCTACCCTTATCTTCAATCTCACGCTTCCCATTTCTTTTTAATTTATTTGCGCCTTCCTCACTTCGCTTCCCAGGTTCAAATTCGGATCGTATAAGAAAAGAAAAAAAAACTCGTTAAAATGAAAATGGCCGAACTAAATTACCACTACTTCTGTTTTCATTCTTCTCCAAATTGAAAACGAAAAAAAAGTATAAACTTTTGGGGACTCATGATTTGCCTGTAAGCAAATCGAAGAATGGAGGAAAGGTCGAGATTGGGAATCGAGATCTCGGAGATCGTTCAGGGTCGCCTCATCGATCGAGCTTGGGGAGGGTCGATTCGAGTATGATGGAGTCAACATCGGCTGCATGGGAGCGTGTGGTCTGAGGTGAGAAGGCCAATGGGTTCAAGGGATTTTGTTCGTTGTTGCTGGCGAGGCGATGGGTGGCGGCGCTTCGATGCGTGCGCATGGAAGGTGGATCACGATCTAGGTTGGTGTAGTCGCGTGGAGCATCTTGCGTGGTTCTGGGATTTTTTTTGAGCAGCAGGTATTAGTTTCTATTTTTATTAAATGCAATATTTATAGTAAAGTATAACATAATTCTGCTTTTAATCTGATAAATATATACAATTTCACTTAGTGTTTCATTTTAAAAATAAATATTAAGACGGTTAACATATTTAATTTCTTATTTAATTTATTTTAGTTGCTAAAAGATCTTTAAAGGGAGATTAGTTTAGAAATTAGTACTGTTTAAATTAAATCATCAGTTAAAAATTAAACTATTTAACAGTGGTCAATTGTTTGATTAAATCGAATATTAATAAAATTATATAATTGTTACACAAGGTCCGAAGTCATGAAAAATCAAGCCGAGATGGATCAGATTGCAAATTAAAAGGAAAAGGTGAGTTAATCTCACTCATCTGGGTTAATTTAAATTTAAATGGTTAAATTTAAATAATTGTTGAATGATTGAATTGATTTGATGTGTTATATTATATATAGTAGTATATAGTATATATTGGAGTGATTGATTTCCCGCATTATCTAGCGGATGAGACCCTATGCGCCGCATAATAGTGGATGATATTATATAAATCCCATATACCGCGATATTCCACCTCGAAGTGGAATTGGTATTTTATGTTGTGCTAACGTCTGTGGATGCAGGGAAAAAGGTTGGAGGGATCCAACTGGATTCCTCAAAATTATTTAGATTGTTTAATATTCTGTGTTATGAATATTTGATATTTTGTGATTAATTATATTGATAATTGGAATATTGAATACTATGGTTTGCTTGAATATATTTCGGTACACTGGGTCATCAAAATATTTAGAATTGGATTTTTGAAAGAAATATAAGAGTAAATTTTGGAAGTGAAATAATTATAGAATAAAAATAAGAATGAATTGGAAAGAAATAAAAGTGATTTTAAAAACTGAAGTTAAATTGTAAAGTAGAGAGTTAAAATAAGTTTTAAATCAAAGTTAAATCTGGAAATCAGGTTAGTGAATCTCGGTTTTTAAACAAATAAAATTTTTAAATTGTTTTAACAACTTGAATGTTAAAGTGCATTTTTAAATTGATTTTAATTTAAAAATGAATTTGGTTTTAAATTCCTTTAAACTTTTTTTATAAAATGAGTAATTAATTTATTTAATGAAGTAAATAAAAAGGTAGTTAATTACTAGTTGAGATTAATCAAGAGTTATTAATATTTGTGGTTTAATTAATGATTAATTACTTAATGTAATTAATTAGATTAGGATAAATTAGAATATAATTAGAAATCATTAATTTATATAATTAATTATGTAATTAAAGGTTGACTAATTAATATTAATTAATCAATAATAAGTGATTTATGAGAAACAAATTAATATAAGTAATTAAGGAATAATGTAATTAATTATAGTTAATGAATTTGTGAAGTAAGTAAGGAATAATTGCTGTTTTTGGTTAAGAATAATTAATTTGTGTAATTAATTAAAGATAATTACTTGAATGTAATTGAAGGATAATTAATCCCATGTGATTAATTAAGATGGATAATTAAGGAATGATTAATTAATTGATTTGAAATTAATTAATGTCAAGTGAAGGAATCTAAGTGATTGAGGTTAGTAATTCAATTAGAAGTGATTAAATTTATTTTGGAAGTGATCAAGTTTGCTTATGGATGATTGAATGGTAATGGACGCCTTGAATGAGTTGATATCTCTGATATGAAATGTTTTGCAGTATCATATGTTTGGCCGGACAGGATATTATGGTTATCTATCAATGATGAATTGCTGTGTGAAGGGACATCCTGTATTTAAGTTTGAAGTGTATTTCATTTGGAAAACTTGGGTTAGGATGACATGAGACTCGAAGAGACCGGGGTCGGGTATTAAAAAATACCCGAAACATCTTCGAATTTTTATATATTGATATCTTAAATCAATAGCTGGAATGAAATGATTTAAGTGAATTGGACTATTTAATCTAAATTTTGGTACTTAGAAAATTGATGTGTGAAATAAGTGATGTCTATAACAAATTGTGAATTTGTAAATTGATACGAGTTACCCCGGGTTTTATATAAGTTGTATGCTTTGTATTCCACGTTAGATGGGTTTGCGCACGTTGGTTTCCAGCCTGACCCAGGTGTTACTTTGATGTAATGCTCGGGTCAGACCGAGTATTACAGGTTTTCAGGTAAGGAAGTTCTGGAGCTTAGGAGACGGGCTGGATGACAGGAACGTAAGGAGAGTTCCCTCTGTATTATATTGTTGTATATATCTTAGTCATGTTGATTGTATATGTATATATGTTGTAACTCTGATGTATTAAAGTGAAATTTGACAAGTACAGTTTTCTTTTGTATAACTGTTATTATTTGTTATTATATTTTATCCGCTGCGAATGTGTGATGTTGGTGTTTCTGTTCTTCTTATTCTTCTATCTCTTTCTTCTTTTTCCTAACTATCTGGAATTTTCGTGTGACGCCCCACCTCTATACCCATGCTAGCCAAGGACACTACGAGGTAATGCCGTCAACTAGCGTGGAGAATAAGGCTGTTGAGGAGCGACCATCTGTATAATTACTTTGTGCGAGTACCGATATGCCAGATAAAAATACAACTTTTCATCACAAGAGGAAATCCGACATACCGATGCAAACTCAAGGCTACTACACAGTGGCTATAATATCTTCGGAAACAAATGTAGAAATAAGTATAACACAAATCAGTCACAGAAGATCATATCTCAAAGGTGGAAACAGATATGAATATTACACATAAAAGTGTATATCATAGTAGTGGTCAAACAAGATCCACTATATCACAAAAGAATAGTTACAAGAGCTACAAAAAGAATAAGTATACATCATGCAGTCTATATCTCAAATGTATACAACAAAATAAACTACTAATCTAAGTAGTTAGCCAAAAGTCAGAATAATAATCCCAGATGAGGAGTCAAGCAGAAGCACCTGTAACATCTCAGTCTGACCCGAGTATTATTTAATAAGAAAATGATAAACGGATCAGTCTAACTATAAATATCAAATGAAATGATATAAAATAAGAGATATGTGATAACCATAAAACCATACTGTGATAAGTATGTAAATGAAAATCAACAAGAGATTAATCAATATCACAAGAATCTTGTCAAAGATAAAAAAGAATGTCATACTCTTTATTTTTATTCACTGTGTCACAAATATCGACAATTATATCAATGCCAATCACAAAAGTTAAAGACACACACATTCACTAATGCACAAATATTAATAAACTTATCAATGTAAATCACGAAAATTGGTGAAAACACAAATTCTAGAAATCGTCAATAGAAATCCAGAAATCACAAAAAGGGGGGAGGCCTATCACAAAACGGGAGCATGAAAACTCACCAACACGTGTATCACAAAACGGAATGCTATTCCATGGTTGCTAACCATTTATTTTGAGCCGAAGCTCCACAAAACGGTCCGAAGACCATGGGTCGCTACCTACCAAATTAAGCCGAAACTCCACAGAAACGGGGTTTAGTCTCCCTCGCAGACAAAGACACATCGCACATTGCTCATCGATCATCAAGAAGTGTCAATTACACTAAGCTAGTAAATATATGAGCTTAGCTTCATGTCCCTTAACCACTAGCTTAACTTAAATATTTACGAACAAATTGTAGATTTCAACTCGAAAATTGTCACAAGAGATTCAATCGATCAAGTTCAAGAATTAACCGACGAAGTAAACGCAAGCATTTCATACCACTTGTTTTACTAAGTCGTTTAATTAGATTTCTCGTACGAGTGAGGTAAAGGTTTGTATATACTAGTAGGTTGGAAAATGGTTTTATAAACGAGTTTGATATTGAAAATAGAGTTTAAATAATCTTTGATGAAGAGTTTGAATATTTACTACTAGTATAAAAACCTTTATATCTTTAAAGTGACAAATCACAAAAATGATTGTAGAAACAATCAATCATCAAAATTCACATACGAAGACGTGAATCAAATCCAAAGAAACGGATACCGAGTCCATCAAAGTGGATATACCCAAAAATTCCTAAAATAGAAGTTATCAAAGTCGACCAAGGTGATAACAACTAATCGGAGAAGAAGAATCGATTAAAGATTGGAAAACAAAGCAACTAGCACATAAATAGGCAAAACAGGCAAAATAGGAGCAGGTCAGTCGACTGAATTCCATGAGTCAGTCGACTGAACACATACCTGAGAAATTTTCGGGCTTCAGCTCAGTCGACTGACTCAGAGAATTCAGTCGACTGAACCTAAATTCCTGCATTTCCTACCCTATTTCAAATGAAGTGCAAACTCACTCAATTTGCAATCGGACAAGCACGAATGCTAGTCGTTTACGCCAATCGGCAACCCGACCCTATTGGCTCCTCGATGCATCACCAAAACATGAATCAAACATCAAAGTTAGGATTTTTAAAGATTTGAACCCAAAAACACTAAAGATTGGAATATTCACCAATTCAATCCAAACCACAAGCAAACGCACATGAATAAGTGTTAGGAATTCATGCCCAACAATCAAAGATAGATATAAACATAGATGCGAGATAAAAATCTCACCTTTAAACCCAAAACAAATGAAGAAGAAGCTATAGAGCAATGGCAAGAACAATCACTCTTCAATTCCAACCCAAAGAGCTTGAATCTAAGCTTAAAAGAGAAACATTTCCTAAATTAGGTTTAGGAATTTCTGAAATTGGTAAGAGAATGAGTTGGAGAAGAAGAAGATGAGGTTTACCAAAGCTTCTTCTATAAATTTGGAGCTAGAACTTGATTTGCAAAAGAAAACTAGGGCTTGGAGTTTTAATTTCTCATTCCCCTCTCCATTGTTGTTAAAGCTTGAGTATTAGGAATTAGAAATGAAGTAATGAAGAGGAGAGGGGTGAAGCTTGGGTCTAATGGGCTGAAACAAAACCAAAGCCCTAAGTGAAAAAGTGGCAAAATTCCACTAACTCCAAACTTATCAAAGTTTATACTTAAAAATATCGCAGACGACATTTTGAACTCAATGGGAGTGGTCTCGAGTCCTAATTTGACTGTTTGCAAAAAGTAGCTTTTTCGGACGAAAATCCGACTAACGATAAAATATTTAAATAATATATTTAAATACTCAATTGTAAAATATGCGGGTTGTTACAGACTCCCCTCCTTAAAGAAATTGCGTCCTCGCAATATTTAAGAAGAAAATATATAGTAACAACCATGAAAGCATATTCAACACAAAATAAATTTGAAATAAAAAGTTCACCTCAAAGAGCACGAGAAAGTAAGTCCGGATGTGTTCGCTCGATGAATTCTCTAGATTCCCAAGAGCAATCCTTAGGATTTGAGGACCATTGAACTTTCACAAGCGGAACATCTTTATTTCGAAGGCGTTTGACCTCCGAAGCAATAATACGAATAGGATGTTGCTCATAAGTTAAATTAGGCGAAACTTCAATTTCTTCCGCAACACCGGGCTCAAGAATAGAATCGGAATCTCGAAGGCATTTCCATAATTGAGAAATGTGAAACACGTCATGAATAGCAGAAAATTGAGCCGATAATGAGAGGCGATAAGCCATGGAGCCAATGCATTCGGTGATGGGAAATGGACCAATATATCGAGGTGCTGACTTTCCCGATCGACTGAAATGCACAACACCTTTCATAGGTGAAACACGAACAAACACCAAATCTCCCACAGAAAATTCTAACTCCTTCTTCGGTTATCGACCTAGGATTTTTGTCTACTCTGGGCTTCCTTCATCCTATGACGAATAAGGTCAATCTTTTCTGTGGAATCACGAATAAAGTCTGGACCTAAAACCAGCTTCTCACCGGCCTCAAGCCAACAAGAAGGAGAATGGCATAGCCTTCCATAGAGTGCCTCAAAAGGTGCCATTCCAATATTAGATTGGAAGTTATTATTATAGGAAAACTCAACGAGAGCAATATGATCTTCCCAACTTCCACCAAAATCAAGAACACATGCACGAAGAAGATCTTCAAGAGTTTGATTCACACGCTCGGTTTGTCCATCGGACTGAAGATGATAAGCGGTGCTAAAATTAAGCTTCGTTCCCAAAGCTTTTTGAAGACTCTTCCAAAATCCACTAGTACACAATGGATCACGATCACTAACAATAGAAGTAGGAACTTCATGTAATTTAACAATTTCTTTGCTAAAGAGTTTGGTCAAAAGAGGGACGGTTCGATTAGACCGAATGGGAATAAAATGGGCGGATTTAGTAAGTCTATCAACTATCACCCATAAGCTATCATGACCCAAACGAGAATGGGGAAGGCCGTCAATAAAATCGATGGAAATTTGATCCCACTTCCAAATTGGAATGTCTAAAGGTTGCAATAACCCACCGGGCCTTTGATGCTCGGCCTTGATAAGTTGGCAAGTCATGCAATGCTTAACGAAGTTAGCGATATCAAATTTCATTCCCTCCCAATAATAAAGTCGCTTCATAGCCGCGTACATTTTACTACTGCAGGGATGAATGGTAAATTTAGAACGATGTGAATCTTCGAAAATGTCTTTGCGAAGATCACTAACATTTGGCACGATAAGTCTAGCAAATTTGCGAATGCCGCCACAAGAATCGACATCAAAGTCTTTCAAAACTTCAATATCTAGTTTATCCCTCAATCTTTGGCCAAGAAGTGCCAATTCGGGATCTAGTCTTTGAGATTCAAGAATGCGATCTAAAAGAGAAGGATGAGCCTCAAGGCTACATAAAACAAGAGATGAACATAAATCAGAAACACGATCTCGAATCTCATAAGTGGATAAAACCCCGAGATCATTCCATTCGGATATCATCATAGAAACACTCGCTTGTTGCTTACGACTAAGTGCATCGGCAACGCGATTTCCCTTTCCGAGAGTGTAAAGAATATCAAGATCATATGATGCAAGGAACTCGATCCAATGTTGTTGACGCAAATTAAGTTCCTTTTGAGAAAATAAATACTTCAAAGATTTATGATCGGTGTAAAGAATAAATTTTTCTCCCAAAAGATAATGACGCCAAATACGAAGGGCGAAAACAATAGCCGTGAGCTCTAAATCATAAATGGCATATCTAGTCTCGGCTGGCTTCAATTGCCTAGAGGCATAAGCAATAACACGTTCTCTTTGCATAAGAACGACATCCAATCCAACGCGATTAGCATCGGTATAAACAATAAAATCTTGGTTCTCTTCGGGAATCACAAGAATAGGAGCATCGGAAAGGAGTTCTTTTAATTTCTGAAAAGAAGCTTCACATTTGTCTGACCAAATGTAGTTAACACCTTTCTTTGTTAAGCTAGTAAGAGGCACGACAATTTTAGAAAAGTCTTTGATAATACGAAGTTAATAACCCGCCAATCCGAGAAAACTACGAATTTCCGTCACACTCTCCGGTCTCTTCCAATTTTGACTCGCTTCAATCTTTGAAGGATCCACTGATATTCCGTATTCGAAAATAATATGACCGAGAAACTTCACACGAGATTGCCAAAATGGCATTTAGAAAATTTTGCTTTTAATTGATTACTCCTAAGAGTTTCCAACACAATCCGAAGATGCTTTTCATATTCCTCCCCGGTTTTTGAATACACAAGAATATCATCAATGAAGATGAGAACAAATCGATCGAGGAAATCTTTGAAAACTCGATTCATAAGGTCAATGAAATAAGCCGAAGCATTCGTTAAACCAAATGGCATAACAAGCCATTCATAAGATCCATAACGAGTACGGAACGATGTCAAAGGAATGTTATCCTCTGCAATACGAGGCTGATGAAAACCGGTAGCCAAGTCCAATTGTGAAAAGACTCTAGCACCACTAAGTTGGTCAAATAAATCATCAATCCGAGGTAAAGGATATTTATTCTTGATAGTAAGATCATTAAGCTTGCGGTAGTCAACGCAAAGCCTAAGTGTACCATCGAATTTCTTCACAAAAATAGCCGAAGCTCCCCAAGGAGAGGAATTTTTAGAACGAATAAATTACTTCGTCTCCAATTCGGATAATTGTTTGCGCATCTCCTCATTTTCTTTATTGGACATACGATAAGGAGGATGAGTGATAGGTAGAGCTCCAGGGATTAGATTGATTCTGAACTCAATTGCTCGCTTAGGTGGTAATCCTAAAACGGGCTCAAATATGTTGGAAAATTCACGAACAACGTGAATAAGAGAAATGACATCCTCCTCCTCATCATTATCGTCATCATGAGGATTTAAAGAATATAAAGACGCAGCAAAACTGGAATCCGAATCTTTAAGATCAATAGAAATCTTCTTAACAGATTGTAGATGTCGAAGGTAAATAGTCCGCACAAGACATAGGATATGAGCCTCATAACGGTTAAGCCAATCCATTCCCAAAATCATTCCAAAGCCTAAGTAGCGCATAACATGCAAATCGGCTTGGAAAGAAAAATCACACAAAAAAATCTCGACATCTTTACAAAGCAAACTAATTGTAGCGGATCCACCAACCGGATTCGCAATTCTCAAAGAAGTCATTAAAGCAACAACACTCAAAGAAAAAGTATCAACAAGTTCTTTTGATATAAAAGAATGGGACGCACCCATATCAAAAAGAACTCGAATAGGATGATCACAAAATAAAATAATTACATCAAGGATAGAATAAGAAATACCTTTACCACGAGAAGTGTTACTAGGAGTTTGCGCCACATTAAGCTTTCCCTCCTTCCTGTCTGGGCTTTTGCAATAGCGACAAGCGCGGGGCTTTGAACACTTATTCGCATAATGGTCCTTAGAACCACAATTGTAGCATTGCCCACTACTAGAGGTAGAAGTCTTTTCCACCGAAGTTGCTTGCTTCCCTTTCTTATTGGGATAAGGACCTTTGAACTTATTAGGCCTTTTCTTGTTTTTGAAGTTTGGTTTGGCACCCATAACTTCAACATCACTTTCTTTATCTGCCTCTTCAAGTCGAAGAGCGATATCAACAAGTTGATCAAAAGAAACTTCTAATTTTAGAAGTAATGGCTTCTTGAGATTTCTGTTCAAGCCATAGATAAATCTTTGGTTCTTCTTCAATGGGGTGTTTATATATTCGACCCCGTATTTAGAAAGTGACTCGAATGATGCGACATAGTCTGCCATAGAGGATTCACCTTGAACAAGGTCTATGAAACGACGAGCCAATGTCGCCTTCTCAACTTCTGGTACAAATTTTAACTCGAATCATTCCCGGAATTTCTCCCAAGTAAGATCCGCTTCATTTATTTCAAAAATCAGAAGCTCATACCAGTCTAATGCTCTTTCTTGGAGCATACTAGAGGCCATCTGAACACGATGAAGATCAATAAGATTCATGCGTGAAAAGATTCGATCGCATGTTCTTAGCCAAGCTTGGACTTCAATAATGGTTTCAAAACCTTTAAATGGCTTTCCACCCAAGTTGGTATAATCGTTGCACAAGCGTGCAAATCCAGACTTAGGGTGAGTAGGTTCCGGATTAGAACCGGCTGCTTGAGCATTCTTTACTAGATCAAGAAGCTGCTGGGCAGACATAAAAACTCCATCCTAGGGAGTAGCACTAGATTGACCAGCGCTGGGATGGCCAGATCTAACCATTTCTCTTCCTTAAGAAAGAAGAAGGAAGAAGAAAAGGTTATTCACAAATCGAATATCAAACATTAATGATTGTTAAAACAAGGAATCATAAAAGAAAATAGGATAGAACAGTACGAAGACACGAATTAAATCCTAAGGCACGACTCCTAAGATGGACTTAGGACGATGATCCTTGTTAAATTATTCTACATTGTTCCGAAGTTTGGCTCTGATACCAAGCTGTGACGCCCCACCTCTATACACATGCTAGCCAAGGACACTACGGGGTAATGCCGTCAACTAGCGCGGAGAATAAGGCTGTTGAGGAGCGACCATCTGTATAAATACTTTTTGCGAGTACCAATATACCAGATAAAAATACAACTTTTCATCATAAGAGGAAATCCGACATACCGATGTAAACTCAAGGCTACTACACAGTGGCTATAATATCTTCGGAAACAAATATAGAAATAAGTATAACACAAATCAATCACAGAAGATCATATCTCAAAGGCGGAAACAGATATGAATATTACACATAAAAGTGTATATCAGAGTAGTGGTCAAACGAGATCCACTATATCACAAAAGAATAGTTACAAGAGCTACACAAAAGAATACCTATACATCATGGAGTCTATATCTCAAGTGCATACAACAAAATAAACTACTAATCTAAGTAGTTAGCCAAATGTCAGAATAATAATCCCAGATGAAGAGTCAAGCAGAAGCACCTGTAACATCTTGGTCTAACCCGAGTATTATTTAATAAGAAAATAATAAATGGATCAGTCTAACTATAAATATCAGATGAAATGATATAAAATAAGAGATATGACAAAAACATATGATAACCATAAAGCCATACTGTGATAAGTATGTAATTGAAAATCAACAAGAGATTAATCTATATCACAAGAATCTTCTCAAAGATCAAAAAGAATGTCATACTCTTTATTTTTATTCACCAAGTCACAAATATCGATAATTATATCAATGCCAATCACAAAAGTTAAAGACACACATATTCACAAATGCTCAAATATTGATAAACTTATCAATGTAAATCACGAAAATTGGTGAAAACACAAATTCTAGAAATCATCAATAGAAATCCAGAAATCACAAAAAGGGGGAGGCCTATCACAAAACGGGAGCATGAAAACTCACCAACACGTGTATCACAAAACGGAACGCTATTCCATGGTTGCTAACCATTTATTTTGAGCCGAAGCTCCACAAAACGGTCCGAAGACCATGGGTCTCTACCCCACCAAATTGAGCCGAAACTCCACAGAAACGGGGTTTAGTCTCCCTCGCAGACAAAGAGACATCGCACATTGCTAGTCTAAATCACAAAAATGATCATCATCGATCATCAAGAAGTGTCAATTACACTAAGCTAGTAAATATATGAGCTTAGCTTCATGTCCCATAACCACTAGCTTAACTTAAATATTTACGAACAAATTGTAGATTTCCACTCGAAAATTGTCACAAGAGATTCAATCGAACAAGTCCAAAAATTAACCGACGAAGTAAACGCAAGCGTTTCATACCACTTGTTTTACTAAGTCGTTTAATTAGATTTCTCATACGAGTGAGGTAAAGGTTTGTATATACTAGTAGGTTGGAAAACGGTTTTATAAACGAGTTTGATATTGAAAATAGAGTTTAAATAATCTTTGATGAAGAGTTTGAATATTTACTACTAGTATAGAAACCTTTATATTTCTAAAGTGACAAATCACAAAAATGTTTGTAGAAACAATCAATCATCAAAATTCACATACCAAGACGTGAATCAAATCCAAAGAAACGGATACCGAGTCCATCAAAGTGGATGTACCCAAAAATTCCTAAAATAGAAGTTATCAAAGTCGACCAAGGTGATAACAACTAATCGGAGAAGAAGAATCGATTAAAGATTGGAAAACAAAGCAACTAGCACATAAACAGGCAAAACAGGCAAAACAGGAGCAGGTCGGTCGACTGAATTCCCTGAGTCAGTCGACTGAACACATACCTGGGAAATTTTCGGGTTTCAGCTCAGTCGACTGACTCAGAGAGTTCAGTCGACTGAACCTGAATTCCTGCATTTCCTACCCTATTTCAAATGAAGTGCAAACTCACTCAATTTGCAATCGGACAAGCACGGACGCTAGGCGTTTACGCCAATCGGCAACCCGACCCTATTGGCTCCTCGATGCATCACCAAAACATGATTCAAACATCAAAGTTAGGATTTTTAAAAATTTGAACCCAAAAACACTAAAGATTGGAATATTCACCAATTCAATCCAAACCACAAGCAAACACACATGAATAAGTGTTAGGAATTCATGCCCAATAATCAAAGATAGATATAGACATAGATGTGAGATGAAAATCTCACCTTTAAACCCAAAACAAATGAAGAAGAAGCTATAGAGCAATGGCAAGAACAATCGCTCTTCAATTCCAACCCAAAGAGCTTGAATCTAAGCTTAAAAGAGAAACATTTCCTAAATTAGGTTTAGGAATTTCTGAAATTGGTAAGAGAATGAGTTGGAGAAGAAGAAGATGAGGTTTACCAAAGCTTCTTCTATAAATTTGGAGCTAGAACTTGATTTGCAAAAGAAAACTAGGGCTTGGAGTTTTAATTTCCCATTCCTCTCTCCATTGTTGTTAAAGCTTGAGTATTAGGAATTAGAAATGAAGTAATGAAGAGGAGAGGGGTGAAGCTTGGGTCTAATGGGCTGAAACAAAACCAAAGCCCTAAGTGAAAACGTGGCAAAATTCCACTAACTCCAAACATATCAAAGTTTACACTTAAAAAGATCGCAGACGTCATTTTGAACTCAATGGGAGTGGTCTCGAGTCCTAATTTGACTGTTTGCAAAAATTAGCTTTTTCGGACGAAAATCCGACTAATGATGAAATATTTAAATAAAATATTTAAATACTCAAGCGTAAAATATGCGGATTGTTACATTTCGGGATCGAAAATTCTAGGTCATTTCAATTGGTATCAGAGCCAGGTTAAGTGAGAACCTTGGCTCTGGTGGGGATTACTCATTAAATAGAGTTCGTAGTACTCTAGAATGAGTTTGAGCGTATTAATAGATATGAGCGCGTATTTGTTAGTGAATATAAATTGTTTTAATATTGGTTGATTTGAATTATTATTTGAACATTGAAATAGGTTAAAAAAGGAATTTGGATTCAAAATCAAATGGTTTAAAAATATAAGTTGATTTGATTTAAAGGATTAAATCAACATTTAAATTTAACTCGAATTTATATAATTCGGGATGGTTTAAATTTGAAATTTGAATTGAATTTGTTCAAATTGGATTTGACTTAAATTAATTGGAATTGAGTCAATTTAAATGGAAGTGAAAATTTAAATTTAGTTGATTGGATATGGAGGTTGGGAATTGAATAGTTTGACTCTAGACTATTTTTAAAATAAATTGTCTTAGTACAAATCTATTTTTCCAAGTTATTAATTATATATACAACCTTTCTTATTAAACACAAAACTATCTTATACTTATTTTATAACTACTTTTTGGAATTATTTAACTATTTTGTAACTGTTTTATAAACTAATTACTGTTTTTCAACTGTTTTATAACTAATTACTATTTTAAACTATTTTGTAGTTATCTAACTATTTGACTATTATCCAACTATTTTATCGTTATTTAACTATTTTATAGCTATTTTATAAACTAATAATTATTTTTCAACTACTTATTTATATTTAAAAATTTTCAAGCTATTTTCTAAATTGAAGCCGGTCAGAGTGCAAACTGTTTATGATTAAATTACCCAATTGAGATACGGATTAAAGTGATAATCCAAATGGGATTGAAGCAATTGTAAATAAGTGAATGAAAATTAAAGTGAACGTGAATAGAAAGGGAATTGTTTTATCTAATAAATCAATGAGGATAGATATGTGGATGTACATATATTATTCTATTCGCATAGTGGTTTGATCTGGATTCGAACACAAAATTTCGAGATAGTTTATCGATCCGAGTTGGGATTTTTCACTCGATTTTCAACGGTGAACCTGGATATGGATTGTTGATTGATTCCGGATATTCTCTATCATAGCTAGGCTATGCAAGGAGAATGACGGTTTCTGATCAAGAAACCAGATCTGTGTCCGCGCTAGGAAGTCGGGTCGACGATACTAGTTTGGAAGTGAAATTGTGTGATCGAGTGAGTGATCAGATTGGTATAACGTACGGATGATAGGTGTACATCGTACGGATTTGAATGAAATTGACCTTGGAAATTTGTAGATAAGAAATGTGAAATGGTTTTTGAAATGAAAGGTATATTTTGTGAAACATATAATGAAGTAAAGTGGAAATTGGATATTTCTATGGTAAAAATTTACTATATGGAAGTAAGTAAAATGGTAAGTGACTTTATAGAGTAATCAAATTTGAATATTTGATTTTGAATAAACAAAGTTATATATCTTTGTTATATAAGATAAATCTCCCCTTGTTGAATCTATTGCTGGAAGAAAAGGGTTTTGAAAGGGTTTGAAGTATAAAAAGGGGTTTTATACAAGTTTGAAATGATCCAAAGTTTTTAAATTTATATATATATATAAAGGATATTATGAGGATTTTGGAAAAAGGTTTTGGGAACCTTTGGATTTGGAAAGGCTTTTGATTTTTAGGTAAAAATCAATATTGGAATTTGGAAAGCTTAGTTTGAGAATTATCGATTTTGGGATAATCGATTTTGAGAAAAGGAGGTTTATATGAGATTCATACTAGGTGTATGATTTGGAAGATACTATATGTGTATAGTATAAGGTGTTTTGACAATGGCTCTGAGGAAAAAGGCGCTCCCTTGAAATGAACTTCTCAGGAGTGCCACAGGATGGTACTGCCTTGAACCCTAAAGGGGAAGTTCTAAAGTTGATCCTGTAAGGAGTCCGGACAAAACTAGTTCCTGAGGATTATGTGTAGTGTGTAGCGAAAGTCGAGGGCACTGAGGCCTACAGAGGCATTTGGGTTATGCTGTGATGACTGTGTAACTCGATATCATTGCGATCTACTGCAGATCATAGCGAAAGTCGTGTGTGCCGCTGAAAGCCAATAGTCAGCATTTGATTTTACATTGGTAGACTGCGACCTATGGTAACATAGCGAAAGTCATGTGTGCTGCTGAGAGCCAACAGTTTGCATTTGATTTTACATCGGTAGACTGCGACCTATGAGGGAGTGTAGAAATTTCATTTTTGACAGCGAAAATCAAGGGCGCTGATGCCTACAGTTACATGGACTTTTGCTGCGATGGCAACGTAACCCTGGAATGTAACTGAGATCTGTTGTGGGTTCCATGGCGTAATCGAGGGGCACGGAGTGCCTACAGTTACATGGACTTTTGCTGCGATGGCAACGTAACCCAGGATGTAACTGCGACCATGGATGGGGGTGATGATTTCCAAAGCACTCTTTCCAAAGATATTTCCTCTGTTTTAAAAAAAAATGTTTTCGATATTTTCAATAAAATAATTTTCCAAGTATTTTCACTGGATATTGAAAATGGGTCTGCTAAGTACTTATAGATTTTCAGTCTTATGTCTGATCAACGTATGACCGAATTTCTGTGAGAACAAGGATGGACTGGTTGAGGCATCGAGTTATAAGAAGTATTTTCATAAAAAGCTATTTTAATAGTATTATGTGAATTTAAAAATATTTCTAAAATTTTAAAATAAAAGAGTAAGCTGCTATTCGAGAAGAGTTTATAAACACCTGACACGATAAATTGACATAGTATTGTTTTTAAGGTGGGTGAATGAAATAATTTTACCCAAAATATATTTTGATATAAAAGAAATATTTTATTAAATTGGTATATAACATGGATGTTTAGATAATAATATTTTAAACAAATAAAGATTGGAATGACTTGTATGACTAAATGGGAAAATGGAAATTAAACTTAGATTGGGAGATAAAATTTAATTGGATTGAAATAAATTGAATTAAACTGAAAATAAAACCAGTTATATTTGAATTAAGTTGAAATTGAATTGAAATGAAATAAATTGAGATGTAAATGATATTAAGTGAAAGTAAGTCCTTACTTAATTTAAACTCAAGTGGATTTAGTGGATTAAAAAGAAAGGTATGTAGCTAGATTTAACTGAAGTTAAGTTAAATAAATTTGAATTGAAATAAATTCAGTTGAGTTATAGATAATATTGAATGGAGTAAAATTATCACTTAAATAAATAAGCATAAACTAAGTAAGTATTGAATTGGGATAAATAAGCTTTGGAAGCTTATAAAAGAATTGAAAAGCATTGAAATAAAAATATAATCCCTAGTTAAAAGTAAAGTGAATGAGAATGGTTGTGAATGGAGGAAAGTATGGGTATAAATAAGGTGTGACTTATAAAACTTAGAAGTAGAATAAATAAGCCAAAATAAAATTGTTTTGAGTTTTGGAAAATGAAAGAAAATCCAAAATGGAATTATAAAAAAAAATTGAACTCAGGAAAATTTAATGAAGTGATTTTTGTAATAAAACCAAATATTGATTTAAAAGTTGGAAGTAAGCTAATTAGCTAAATAAATTATTTGGTAGAGTATGTTAATAAAATTTAACTCGGTTAAATAAAATGGATTGTAAGTTAATAATGAAGTTTGGAAATAAATTCGAATTATAAATAGAATTCGATTTGGATTGATAATGAATTAAAATAAGTGGAGATGTTGTAAAAATAAAATGGAATTGGATTATAACAAAAATGATTTGAGTTACAAATGAAATCCAATTCGAGTATAAATGGGTTAAATATGTGCTTGAATATTATTTTTATAAATTGAGAATGTGAATTAAAATTAAAATTAAAATGGATGGGCTAATTGAATTAAATGGAATTTGATTTGATGACAATAAAATTGAATGGAAGTGAACTTAGGTTTGAAGTTGAAATAATTTGAAGAGAGTAAATTAACTTAAGTTTAAATTTAATAGAAGTTCGATCTCGAGTAAAAGTAAAAGTCCATTAAATAAAAGTCTGGGTCAAATTAATTTGGGAAATGGTTATTAACTTATAAGTATTGAATGTGCCAAGCTTAATAAAATGTCTTTGAATGAAACAATTGCGGAAATGGAATGAAATGCAGGTGCATGGCTTGTAAATAAGTTAATATATGAAGAGACTTTAATAAAAATTGATTTTGAAATCAATTGAAGTGAATTGGGTTCGTTTGGATTAAAAAGGAATTAAATATAAGCAATTGAATAATAAACCATTCTAACTAAATAAAAATTTGGTTGGAAGCTTTTTGAATTAGTGTTGAAATCTTAAAATTGTTTATAAAAATTGTTTAGTACGCATTGCTTATTCCATGTGTTAGCTATTGAAAATGAGTGAAATGTAAATAAACTCCCTATATTTTATACTTACATGTGTGAATTAAGTAAGCATAGGTACCGGGAAGCCGTTTGGCTGGATTTTGGGTTCGCTGATTGCTAAATAATAAAGCGCTTGCTTAAAAATGCTAAATAAAGGCATGCCTACGCAATAAAAAGTACTGTTTTTGTTTTTCCGACTATGTGGGTCGATCTATATTTATTTATATCTCTTGTCAAATTGCAAAAGTTTCTCCGTACAAAGGAGACTCTGCCAAAAAAATTCGAAAATTTTGGAAGTTAGAAAATTTTTGAAAATTTTTGGAAAATTTGTGTTAGCGACAAAACGATTTCAAAGTGGAATTGAAAATAAGGGATTTTGGAAATGGAAATTGAAACTAATTGTTTAGTTGAAACTAAAGGATTAGGAAAGTGAATTTGAGATTTTTGATTTCAAAGGATAAATTGAAATTTGCTCGGCAAAGATATGTATTTAAATTTCTGTATGAAATCTGATGATTTTCTAGTCTAGCCACTTGGACTTTTGTTTTCTTTTTGAAATCTGAGGGCCCGTAGAGGCATTTTGTAGTTGTACCGAGCTAGCTGCGCAAAGGAGACGCTGGTGAAATTTTTTAATTTTTCTTTGAGAAAGTCATGATAATTTAAATTTGGATTTAAATTTAAATTTGAATAAGTGGAGGAAATAATGTTGTTGGAAACTATGGAAGGTTTTGGAAAGTTGGTTGAAGTAATAGTGGGTCTTTAATAAAAGGTATGTTAGGGCAAGTTAATAAAACTGTTTGGTTTTGGAAAATAATAATGGGTATTGGATCATTATTCTTAACTGGCAATTTCGAGGACGAAATTCTTTTAAGGGGGGAGAAATGTGATGACTCGCAATTTTGGACAATTTAAATTGGGATATTTAATTGATTTTAATATTTAAAAGTTAGTTTGTAACTTAAATTTCAAATATCACTATTATTTGGAAATTTAATTATTGGATTTAATTACTGGAAATTGGTTCAAATGTTGAATCTGGAGTTTTAAGCCTGTTAAAATAGTTTAAGGGTTTGTTAAATTTGTATTGATAGTACTGGAGATAATAAAAGCGTTAAACTTGGATTTGGAAGTGTTTCATTAAGTTTGAAATTATATCATTTAAATTGATATTTAAGAATAGCCTTTCGAGGCGCAGTCTTGGATTTCGCCGAAACCAGTTCCATTGGATCCGTAATATTGTACTATTATCGGATTTCAAATTTCGTAGTGATCGGAGTTGTGGTATGAGCGTACGATATATAAACGCGCTGGAATTTATATTGGAAATTTAATATAATAACCGAGTCCAAAGGCTATCTTCTCCACACGATCGAATTAGGAATCGAAACCTTTTCCAGTACGTTCGGAATAGGGGTATAACATTAGGAACGCCTAGCGGCATGCCTCGATAGGAATTCGAAATTGTAAGTTGCATTTTCGAGACAATTTGAATTTGAATTTAAAATTTAAAAATAAGTAAATACTTTACTTGACCGGTCAAATTAATTTCACATCCGATTTTTTTTTCTAGTCCTTTCCAAAGCACGATACCCGTATCTTTAATCTCACGCTTCCCATTTCTTTTTAATTTATCTGTTCCTTCCACATTTCGCTTCCCAAATTCGAATTCAGATCGTATAAGAAAAGAAAAAAACTCGTTAAACGAAAATGTCCGAACTAAATTACCGCTACTTCTGTTTTCATTCTTCTCTAAATCGAAAATGAAAAAAAAAGTATAAACTTTTGGGGACTCGTGATTTTCCTGTAAGCAAATTAAAGAACGGAGGAAAGGTCGCGATTGGGAATTGAGATATCGACGATCGTTCAGGGTCTGAGGTGAGAAGGCCAATGGGTTCAAGGGATTTTGTTCATTGTTGCTGGCAAGGCGATGGGTGGCGACGCTTTCGATGCTTGCGTGTGGAAGGTAGATAACGATCTGGGTTGGAGTAGTCGCGTGGAGCATCTCGCGTGGTTCTGGGATTTTTGTTTGAGCAGCAGGTATTAGTTTCTATTTTTATTAAATGCAATATTTGCAGTAAAGTATAACATAATTCTGCTTTTAATCTGATAAATATATACAATTTCACTTACTGTTTCATTTGAAAAATAAATATTAAGATGGTTAACATATTTAATTTCTTATTTAATTTATTTTAGTTGCTAAAAGATCTTTAAAGGGAGATTAGTTTAGAAATTAGTATTGTTTAAGTTAAATTATTAGTTAAAATTTAAACTATTAAACAGTGGTTAATTATTTGATTAAATCGAATATTAATAAAATTATATAATTGTTACACAAGGTCTGAAGTCATGAAAAATCAACCCGAGATGGACGGGATTGCAAATTAAAAAGCAAAGATGAGTTAATCTCACTCATCTGGGTCAATTTAAATTTAAATGGTTAAATTTAAATAATTAGTTGAATGATTGAATTGATTTGATGTGTTATATTATATATAGTAGTATATAGTATATATTGGAGTGATTGATTTCCTGCATTATATAGCGGATGAGACCCTATGTGCCGCATAATAGCGGATGATATTATATAAATCACATATACCACGATATTCCACCTCGAAGTGGAATTGGTATTTTATGTTGTGCTAACATCTGTGGATGCAGGGAAACAGGTTGGAGGGATCCAACTGGATTCCTCAAAATTATTTAGATTGTTTAATATTATGTGTTATGAATATTTGATATTTTGTGATGAATTATATTGATAATTGGAATATTGAATACTATGGTTTGCTTGAATATATTTCGGTACACTAGGTCATCAAAATATTTAAAATTGGATTTTTGGAAGAAATATAAGAGTAAATTTTGGAAGTGAAATAATTATAGAGTACAAATAAGAATGAATTCGAAAGAAATAAAAGTGATTTTTAAAGACTGAAGTTAATTTGTAAAGTAGAGAGTTAAAACAAGTTTTAAATCAAAGTTAAATCTAGAATTCAAGTTAGTGAATCTCGG
This sequence comes from Allium cepa, assembly GCA_030765085.1. NCBI lineage: Eukaryota > Viridiplantae > Streptophyta > Magnoliopsida > Asparagales > Amaryllidaceae > Allium > Allium cepa. Next base: position 979,839,335 of record CM060937.1, on the reverse strand, counting down.
TTTTTAAACAAATAAAGTTTTTAAATTATTTTAACAACTTAAATGTTAAAGTGCATTTTTAAATTGATTTGACTTTAAAAATGAATTTGGTTTTAAATTCCTTTAAACTTCTTTTATAAAATGGGTAATTAATTTATTTAATGAAGTAAATAAAAAGGTAGTTAATTATTGGTTGAGATTAATCAAGAGTGATTAATATTTGTGGTTTAATTAATGATTAATTACTTAATATAATTAATTTAGATTAGGATAAATTAAAATGTAATTAGAAATCATTAATTTATATAATTAATGATGTAATTAAAGGTTGATTAATTAAGATTAATTAATCAATAATAAGTGATTTATGAGAAACTAATTAATATAAGTAATTAAGGATTAATGTAATTAATTATAGTTAATTAATTTGTGAAGTAATTAAAGATTAATTTCTGTTTTTGGTTAAGAATAATTAATTTGTGTAATTAATTAAAGATAATTACTTGAATGTAATTGAAGGATAATTAATCCAGGGTGATTAATTAAGATGGATAATTAAGGAATGATTAATTAATTGATTTGAAATTAATTAATGTCAAGTGAAGGAATCTAAGTGATTGAGGTAAGTAATTCAATTAGAAGTGATTAAATTTATTTTGGAAATGATCAAGTTTGCTTACGGATGACTGAATGGTATTGGATGCCTTGAATGAGTTGATATCTCTGATATGACATGTTTTGTAGTATCATATGTTTGGCCGGACAGGATATTGTGGTTATCTATCAATGATGAATTGTTGTGTAAAGGGATATCCTGTATTTAAGTTTGAAGTGTATTTTATTTGGATAACTTCGGTTTGGATGACATGAGACTCGAAGAGACCGGGGTCGGGTATTAGAAAATACCCGAAACCTCTTCGAATATTTATAGATTGATATGTGAAATGAATAGGCTGGAATGAAATGATTTAAGTGAATTGGACTATTATTCTAAATTTTGGTACTTAGAAAATTGATGTGTGAAACAAGTGATGTCTATAACAAATTGTGAATTTGTAAATTGATACGAGTTACCCCGGGTTTTATATAAGTTGTATGCTTTGTATTCCATGTTAGATGGGTTTACGCATGCTGGTTTCCAGCCTGACCCGGGTGTTACTTTGATGTAATGCTCGGGTCAGACCGAGTATTACAGGTTTTCAGGTAAGGACGTTCTGGAGCTCAGGAGACGGGATGGATGACAGGAACGTATGGAGAGTTTCCTCTGTATTATATTGTTGTATATATCTGAGTCATGTTGATTGTATATGTATATATGTTGTAACTCTGATGTATTAAAGTGAAATTTGACGAGTACAGTTTTCCTTTGTATAACTGTTATTATTTTTTATTATATTTTATCCGCTGCGAATGTGAGATGTTGGTGTTTCTGTTCTTCTTATTCTTCTATCTCTTTCTTCTTTTTCCAAACTATCTGGAATTTTCGGGATCGAATATTCCGGGTCGTTACATTACACTCCCTTTCTTTATCTTTCCCTCGACTTTTTTAGCCGCCCAGAATCTTCCTTTCTTTGCTCTACCTTGGTTTTGCGCATGTCTTACCTTATCGTTTTCTTCTAAGCCAATTGTCTGAAGCAAGGCCATTTTCACTATCATCTCATAGGGGATGTCTGCGGGAACTTAAGTTAGAAGTAGCTCCCTAAGTGGAGAATTTAGGCATTTTGCAAACTTCATCGCCTTCTTGGCAGAGGTCTCTATCAGGCTCATCTCAAACTTAGTTAATTCCATGGACTTATTGAAATATTACTTCACTATGAAGTCTCCCTGACGTGGTTGGATAAACTTCTTCAGGATTACTTCATCTTGCGACATGAATCTTAACTCGAAGCGAGTCCTAAATTCATCCTAAGTAATTCCTTCCTCTTCATTTTCTTGAACTACTATGGTCCAACAATGTAGGTCTCTTCCTTTAGGTTCCATGCTACTATCCTTTTCTTAATCTGGTCTTCCCATCTTAGCTCCCGAAATATGTGGTTACAATCGTTACTCCATGCCTTGGTTGCTACAAAATCTTTTGCCTCCAAAATGCTCATCCTCCCATATTCTAATTTTTTTCACACATCTTTGGAAAGTCTAGTAAGAGGGATGCTGATTTAGCGGCCGAAAAAAATGGCACTACTGGTGTAGCTTGTAAAGGAATGAGAACTTGCCCCCACTAGCCTTAGATATTGTCGGAACCATGATGGCATACCAGAATGGTGGGTATCTCTTGAGCGGGGTGGTTTTTGACTTCATATGTGTCATTCTCAACCATTATCAACTATCTACGGGTTCAAAATTTTGGATTAATCCTAACTCGCTAGGATAGTAATACTGGCTAAATCAAAATTTTACGTAGGTGTCCGCACATGTTCATAAATGTGTATATATCTAACATGGTTTTGGAAAATATTTTCAAAAATAACAAATACGTGCCCTCGCATATACCTATTCCCTTTGATCGGGCAATCTTAGCTCTGATATCAAATGGAACAACCCTCTCTAGAATGGGTCTAATTTCAACATAATAAAAGCCCATCGAACCTTATGTCCATTTCAAATCTGGTTGTTAGTTGGTAAAATTGATATAATGAAAAATATACAAAGCTATCTATCTATGCTTTTAGAATCTCACAGCGAATGAGATAAAACATAATAACAAAAATAAGACCCATTTCATAAAAACAAAATGTTAAAAGTATAACATACCAAAATATTCATAATACAATGTCTCAAAATAAAACATCAATGTGTTTAAAATCAGGGTACATCCGAATACGTCAAAAACATAGATAAATAGCTAAACTGCAAAGAAACTTCAACATTGCCTACATCTTCTTCATCAGCATCGTTCCACTAACATGTAGGTTGTATTGAGGGAGGAGTTAGAGCAACAATGTCTGGTGAATGAAAATCTCAAGTCTTATTGTAACGATCCTGATTTTTGAGTCAAATTTAAATTGATAATTAATATAAATGTATATAAATATGATTTTGATTTGGAATTTAAAAATGAACGTCCTGAAAATAAATTGGATTTACTATATTTAAAACTAATAAGGATTTGTTTTCTGGTTTTAATAATATATATATGAAATAATTGTTTGAAAGTTATTTTGAAAATAATTTTTTGGATTGCTATTTGAAAGCAATAAGTATAAAGTTAAAAATATACACATATGTATCTTTTGAAATTAATAAAGCATATATATACAAATATACATGTTTATTTATTTAAAGTGTAATTAGATTTAATTGTTAATTAAGACTGACTAATCAAAGGTTCGTATACTTTCTTTTTAATTGCTTGAATTAAATTTGGTTTGTAAATATAGAATGAGATTAATAAAAAGGATTTAAAAACACTTTCCTTTATATTTGTAATAAGTAATTTGTATATTTGTAAACATAAAAATATAGTATAAGGTTATATTAAAAACATAAGATAAATGTTTAATTTAGAAAGTAAATAGTATAAAAATTTTATAAACATTTATACATGGAAAAAATTACAAATATAAAATGATAATAAAAGGTTCAAACAAATGTAAGCTTACTTTAGCATGCAAATGTACAAGTGTTAGTTTAATTAACAAGTGTAAAACTTGATTTGTTATTTTCATTCTAAAAAAATAATGATAGAAGAAAAACCAGGCTACTCACTTTATTTCAAAGTTTAAAACTTTTTAAAAGAAACAACAACTAAAACCTAAAGCAGTAAATCAAGAATTCAAAGCTCATCCTCAACAAAACAACTTCAGTTGCAAATCTGAAGCAATTGATTTAAACAATCAAGTAAAGTCCTGATTTTGATTCAACTCAAATTCTTCAGCTGTTCAACCTGAGTTTAAGCTTCAGGAAACTTAAACAAAATCATTGATTTACATCAAAACCAGATTCTAGGATCAGATCAGAGCAATCAAAGCAAAGTTTAAAGGCAATCAAACTTAAAATCTGGAGTCAAGTTTCAGTTCATTCCAGATTCAAAGCAAGCATGTCTTCTCCATTCTTCTCCGCCTTCAAACATCAAATCCAAGTGAGCAAACCCACCCCCTTTCGAATTTGAATCTATGATGCTTTATGAAGTAATTGTTGTGAAAAATGATAAATCTCAGCATGCATATATGTGGGTGAATGGATGCATGCATGTTGTGTTTTGCATATACATCTCTCTGTTTAAATGTTACAGAATAAATCCACTTCAAGAATCAAATCCTCTTCATAACAATCCAGTATGGGTGTTGATGTTCAATGGGAAATTATTTAAAATGATGTAAGATTAATTTTAAAAATGGTTTCAGGAAAATTTATTTAGTAATCATTTTAAAATATATAGATTGCAATGATAAGCTAAAATGGGTTAGAAAATTAATCATCTCTATATCAAGTTTGGATTATAGGAATTAATTCATGTTGGAAAATTATGATTTTTAAAAATCATTTCATGATTTTTAAGTCCATAATCGTTGAGAAAATTCGATATGAATGAATTTCATTTTTTCGTTGATCCACAATGATCGGCAAAGCTATGAACATCAAGACTAAGATGGAAGGAGACTTGGATGATGGTGAATATAGGAAAAATACTTAGCGATTTTCTTTATGATCGTGGTGACCAGATAATGATGAACTAGGGTTATCATCACAATTTTGTTCGATGAAGAAGACATGACGATTTCGTCGACTGTGGTGCATCGAAGTCGATCGCACATGGGAAAAGCTTCGTGGGTGAGTGGTGAGGGTTTGGACTTGAAGGCAGGTGATCCAGTGATCGGAGGAGGTGGATGGAGGTGATTTTATACAATCGGATTTGCTCCAGTTCTTGGTCGTGAAGCTCGATTTTGATCGATGACGTGATTGAGTGATCTGGGTGCTTAGGCGAGGTGAGGGGATCTTTGGGAATCGATAAGTATCGGCGACAATGATCGGAGTCGCACCGATCACGTGTGCACATTCACACGTGTATATCTTGTTCTTAGGAATATTCATGTTGGGGAAGACGATGATGACTCGAGTTTGCTCTCGGGGATTTGGGTAACTGGCTCGTAATCGTTCCTGGGTCCATTCACGTGTGACTAACTTGTAATAAGTTTTAAAATTTATAACAAAGTTTAAAAGAAAAGAAGAAAAAAATTGATTTGCTTGGGTTGTGGGCTCGAGTATTCATGAGTGTGGCTCGGGTTTTCTTATTTTAGTTGCCAGGTTTTTGAAATTTAAAAGGGGAAACAGGCTTAAATAAAAGAAGAGCATGAAAAAGATTTCAAAGCATTTATTAAATAAAGTTTTCAACGCATAATGAAAATAAACAAGTTTTCAAATTAAATTTATAAACAAGTTTTATTTAAAAAGTTTTGAAGATTTAATCTTTAAGTCAAATGATTAAAATTGATTTGTTTTTAAAGTAATATATGTTAGGTCAATTTTATATTTAATTTCTGAATGCTTTCAAATGGAATTTGATGATTAATTAATTTAGGGAGGTGATTAATAAATGGAAAATTTATTAAGGTAATTTATTAATCAATATGATTAATTAAAAGTTAAATTGTTTTAACCAAGGTGAGTAATTAATGTGATTAATTAATTAATCAGATTAATTAAAGATTAACTAATTAATGAAAGTAATTAAGGGTTATTAATTACTTAAAGATAATTACTTGATTAAAAATAATTAAAGTTGATTAATCAAGTAATTAAAGAATAATTAATTAAAGGATAATTAATTAATGTGATTGATTAATTAAGGTAATTAATTTGAGAATAATTAATTAAAGGTTAATTAATTAACGAAAATGATTATGGATAATCACTTATTGTAATTAATTAAGAATAATTAATTAAATGGTAATTTATTAAAGGTTAATTGATTAATGAAGGTAATTAAAGGATAAATAAATAATTAAGGATAATTAATTAAAGAATAATAAAATAATTGAAGGTTAATGATTAAAGGTTGTTTTATTTATTAATTAAGGTTGATTAATAGAATTTTAAAGGTTAATCAATTTATTATTAAAGGTTAATTAATTAAAATAATTTGTAATTAATTAATGTTAATTAACCTGGATATGTGATAAATCTGGTTTCAATAAATCAGATGATTAATTAACTTCACTTATGGATGTTTGGATTCTATTGAATGTTAGAATTGTTTGACATCCCCGATGTGTGATGCTTTGTGATATGAATTATTTTGATTCAAGCTGTGATGAATGTAATTTATTTATCTGTGATGAATGTATATTATTTATCTGTGAATCTGTGAATGGAAGATAAGCGTTATAGATTATACCGCTTATCGATATTGCTGTGTTTGAATCTGTGATGATTGATGATGTTGCACTATTGTGTAAAACCGTTGGACTACACCATGCACACACAAATATGGATTGCACAAGGAAATTAGTTAAGTCACAAATATTTAAATTTAATGAAATGGTTTTAAAGTTGAATTTTGAATCCAAATGGTTTTGAAAATGGAATTGGATTGAATATGAAAAGCTTTTGAAAGAAAGTTTGAAACTGAAATGTAGTTTGAATATAATATATCCTGTTTGAGTTTCGAAATTATTTTAGAAATTTGGTTTGAAAAGTTGATACATGTTATATAATATATATACGGATTTTAAAACCATCTTTAAAGTATTTTAAAAGTATTATTTTGGGAATTTAAAAATTAACCCAAGTTTATACTTTAAAGTATATAACTTGTGCATATTTGATTGGATTTTTCCAAAACGAAATCTCTTTATTTTCAAATGATAATGGCTTTCAAATAAAGAAAGGATTTCCAGTTTTTGTTGAAAAGGTTTCAAATTTGAAATGGAATTGTTTTGAAAACTATGGATGAATCTTTGATAAAGATTGTTGAACTTTGTTTTCAAATTGAAGAGAATCTTAAAGGTGTATCTTTTGTATAAAAGATTTGGCATTGAAATAGTTTTGGAAGCTATAAATGAATCTTTGTGAAAGATTGGTGAACTTTGTATAGTGAATCTTTTGTTTAAAAAGATTTGGAAATGATAATTTGTTTAAACCATTTAAAGGAAGGGTTTTGGACTTTAAGTTGTGACTTAACTAAGATCACACTTTATCCATATGCTTTTTAAAATAAAGCGCTCACTATTCGGTTTAGCCAGGAGAGGACTTTATGTCATATAACCCATTTCGAATAGTGATGCGATTTAATGGATAGCATTTGAAGACCGGTGGTGAAGACCGGGTATTTTCGAGAATGAAAGGATTACCCGTCAAATGTCTCTGCACTGAGTCGCGCCGGTATAGAGATCTCCATATGTGATGGGGAGTCTGATCGAGATTGTGAATGCCCGAATTGCAAGGGATTCTTTGGAAGTGCCTTCGGTTCTGTTCGAACTCGGAACAGACTTGTATGGATGTATGTCTGACGTTACACTTTAAGATGTAAAGCTAGTTTCTATCAAATATATTTCTGTTTGGTGGCGGAGAATTTATTCCCTTAGCCTAACACCATTCACTGAGACGTACGAACTCAGAGGTTATGTAGTTGATGGTTACTAGTGATACATTCCTAATTTGGTAATGTGGCATACGAAGAGCTGCTGATCATTTGTTGATCGAAGCATGGATTTCGTGTAAAGCGTAGCTTTGTGGACGACTGCATCAAAACCTCACAACCAGGAAATGGTCAAAACAGGAAAGATGCGGCAAGGTTATGAGGGTCGCGCCCTTTAGGGTACGTTCATTCCCTTCTTGAAAAGGGTGGTATCATGGTATGGAGCCCAAATACTTAACTCATGTGGTCACTACAAATTTATTACTTTGTGGTTGCTTTATGGTTGAGAGCTCTCGGATAAAGGACGCAAACGACCGGAGGATGGCATGCTCGTATAGTAGTTACCTAGTTACAGAGGTAACCCGACCTTGTGTTGGTAGAGAGCTGGTTAAGTTCTCGGGGCGTCCCTCCAGAGGCGTACCCATGTGACAATAGGAAGTTCCTTAGCCTGACCATTTGTTGGAAATCCAAAGAAACAATACGCGCCATGTACGGTTTTAGTTGTATAACCTGCCATGGAATGTGGCGGTAACCTGCTATTGAACATGGTAGTTATAGTAGGCATACAATAATGGTCGTATGCTGGCTAAGATTAGTATTGTACATGCAAATGTTTTCCACTTTGCACTAATAATAATATCAAAGGTTTTCGCGTATTAAGCATGTTTGACTATCATAAGGAGAAATCTCCTCCAACTACGCGCTTGCATTGTGTGTGTGCGGGGAGGCCTTATGGTAGTTTCATTTTCCAAAAAGCATTGCGGATTTCTTTTAAAATCTTTTGTTTTACTTTCGATAAAGATAAATCGTTGTTATTTGCTCATACCAGTCCCATGAATGACCTGAAGTTTATTTTTCCCTTTCTAAACTCTAGGTGCTCACAATTTTCCACACGGGCAGCCTAAAGTTAGGTAGTCTGATAGTAGATGAAGATTCGATATCCTTGAAATATCTAGATTGGCGACCGCATTTGTTTCATTTCAACATTTGGACTGATCTTGCTTAATACAATGTGATGGTGATTCGAGCTTGTGGCTTGGAATTTTGGAGTTTTGGAGTTTGGCATTAAGGACATTATCTCTCCGCTGCTGTCGTTTTGTCTTTCGCTTTTGTCTATCTCTGATATATGTATTGATATCTCATTTGTATCTGATGTTGCATCATTGTTGTGAATCAACTATTTTATATCAATGAAATATTCGTTTTCTTCCGCTATGTTGTTGTACTTAATGTGTTATAAGCTCCGGCGAATCGGATTTTAACAGTTGAATCTGCGGCATTCGAATATGAGTGAAGTATGGATGTCGATTTTCGAACGTGAAAACTTAGGATCATTAGTCTGTTCCGAATTCGAACAGAACCGAAGGCACTTCCGAAGAAGCCCTTGCAATCCGGGTATTCACAATCCCGATCGAAATCCCCATCACATATGGAGATCTCTATATCGGCTCGACTCTGTGCAGAGACATTCGACGGGTTATCCTTTCGTTCTCGAAAATACCCGGTCTTCACCACCGGTCTTCAAATGTTATCCATTACATCGTATCATTATTTGGTATGGGTTTTATGACACAAAGTCCTCTTCCGGCTAAATCGAATAATGAGCGCAATATTTAAAAACATATGCATATTGGGATCTTAGTTAAGTTACAACTTTTAACCCAAAACCTTTCTTTCAAATGGGTTAAACAAATTACCATTTTCAAATCTTTAAACAAAAAGATCCACTTCACAAAGTTCACCAATCTTTCACAAAGATTCATTCACAACTTACAAAACAATTTTCTTTTCAAATTGGATTAACTCATCCAATCATTAAATCAAAGACTCAATTCATAGCTTTCAAAAACCATTTCTAAAGATTCATTCATAACTTTCAAAATAATTTCATTTCAAATTTGAAATCCTTTCAACACAAATTGGAAATCCTTTCTTTATATGAAAGCTATTATTATTTAGAAAACAAGGGTTTTCGTTTTGGGAAAAATCCAATCAAATATGCACAAATTATATCCTTTAAAGTATAATCTTGGATTAAATATAAATTCCCAAAATAATACTTTCGAAATACTTTAAAGCTGGTTTAAAACTACATATATATATATATTACATAACTTGTATAAACCATTCAAACCAAATTTCCAAAATGATTTCAAAACTTAAACAATATAAATATTATTCAAACTATATTTCAATTTCAAAATTTCTTTCAAATCATTTCATATTCAATCCAATTCCATTCCCAAAACATTTGGATAAATAATTCAACCTTTAAATAAAATAATATTTAAATCATAATATCCATGACTTAACTGAATCCTCGTGTAATCCATATTTTTGTGTGTATGGTGTAGTACAGGGGTTTTACACAATAGTGCAACATCATCAATCATCACAGATTCAAGCATAGTAATATCGATAAGTGGTATAATCTATAATGCTTATCTTCCTTTCATAGATTCACAGATAAATAATATACATTCATCACTGCTCAAATCAAAATAATTCATATCAGAAAGCATCATACATCAAGAATACCAAGCAGTTCAACATTCAATAGAATCCAAACATCCATAAGTAAAATCAATTAATTATCTGATTAATCTAAATCAGATTAATTATTTATGAATAAACTACTAATCCTGGTTAATTAACATTAATTAATTACACGTTATTTAAATTAATTAACCTTTAAAAAAATAAATTAATTTACCCTTAATTATTAATTAATTAACCTTAATTAATTACAATAAATAGATCATTCTTAAGTTAATTACATAATTAATTAACCTTTAATTAATACATCGTCCCTTAATCACTTTCATTAATTAATTAACCTTAAATTAATTAATTATTCCCATATTAATAACCTTAATTAATTAATCCCATAAATTAATTATCCTTTAATTAACTTATTCTTTAATCACTTGATAAATCATTTCCTTAATCATTAATTAATTATCCTCAATTACTTTCATTTATTTAATTAACCTTTAATTAATTTCATTAATAAATCACCGTGGTTAATTATCCATTAACTTAAACCCATTAAGTTAAACTATGCTTTAAAACACATTTTATATGCAACAGGCACTTAAAAGATTTCGGAATCAATATATCAAAATCAACAATTTACTGCGATAATTCTAGTGCAATAAATCTATCTAAAAATCCAGTAAATCACTCCAGAACTAAACATATAGATATTAGACATCATTTTTTGCGCGATAATATTGAAAAAGAATTGATAAATCTAGACTACGTACCATTAGAAAATCAATTAGCCGATACTTTTACTAAACCATTGTAAGAAAATACGTTTATAAAATTACGTCGTGAACTTGGTATAATGTCAATTAAAGATATATAAATAAAGTACAAATTGTTTTACTAAAAATCAAAAACCAAATTTTTTTACAAAAATTCAAAATTCTGACCATGCTGAGAATCGAACCCATGACCTGCTATGAATAACCCAAGTGTCTTAACTACTTGAGCTATTGATTTCTGTTGTAGTCTAGTATGGGGATTTTATTATACGGTGACATCGATATATTCTTCACATATGTGTAACATTTTACTTTATAAATATACATTAGTATTTTTACAAACATTAATTTACATAAAATAAATCAGACAACAAAAAACTGACGTACTACCCTAATTCTTGGCTAAAATCAATTCAAGCCATGTAATTTTACCTATTTTTTCTCTAGAGTTAGGCTATAAGTAGACTCCATTTTCTTTATACAATCAAACTGAAGTAAAGCCTTCATTCATTTTCCTCTCAAACTGAAGTAAAGCTTTTATAAACAACTATTTTTCAAGAATGTCAACCTCTTCTTCCACGGATTCTATCGAAATCTTGCTTCAAACAATTCTCCAAAGACTCCAGTTCATAAATCTCACCATCATCTGTTACCATTAAGAATGTAGGATATAGAGCATCAAAGATTCAAGGGGTGTAAGTATTTATGTTTTATATATATACAATCGAAACCTATACCTATTTACAGGTTGTCATCAATCAAAAAGGGGGAGAATGTTGAGACTTGGTTTTGATTCATGGCACAAAGCTACCACTACGACAAAAAGCATACAGACTTGACGACTGCTATGACAGAAAGAGACAAGGAGATGAGACTTTAAAACCGGTGCATTAACTATAGTATTTTGTTTTCTTAAGTTTTAGGTCAATATTGTTAAAATCTCTCCTTGATTACATACATGTTAGCTTATATATTTAATCATTATATTTTCAAAATATTTTATACATATATAAGCATATGATTAAATTATAAAAGTGTTTTAAAGTTATATAAATTAATATACCTATGTAAACTGTGCATATTGCACAAATTTAACCAGGTCAGTCGACTGACCCAAAAATCCAGTCGGCTGACATTGGAAATTTTGTGCAGCATGCATAGATACATAGATATACGAATTTAAATTTTAAAATTCACTTTGAATATAATTCGACTGACCCAGAGGCTCAGTTGACTGAATTTCTATAACAACCACTTTTCGCAAAGACACGACTTTTTGTGAAGAGATACGAATCTCTACGAAAAGGTTGGACGCAACACTTCAATCGAAACTCTTCACCAACAGTCGCTGCTTTCTAACCTTTATAAATACAAACTCCAACTTGATTCCAAATCAAGAAATCACAATCGAATTTTCTTATGTCTTTGATCTAATTTTCTGGAATCTATTTGCTATCATACTTTCAATTATTCTGCATTAAAGCAATACTATACATTTCTATTCTTCATATACTTCAAATATATATATATATATATATATACACTCGAGGATAAGATTATAGGAAGGGTGTACAAATGACAAATCCATGTTATCAGAACACACAAAAGTCAAAACTATTTTATGTATTTGTTGAAGTCCTGTTCTGCTGCTCAGGCGAGTTAAGTCCTTTTCGACTGTTGAGGCAAAATCATGTTCTGCTGCTCAGGTCCCGTTTGGCTGCTCAGAGGTATATAGACCTATTCCTCCAGGTCAAGTGAGGGTTGTTGTTTTAGTGAAATTCCAAAAGGAGTTTGGGACTGGACGTAGGACGGTGCTCCGAACCAGTATAAAAATTCCTGGTGTCATTTTACAATACTACGATCTATATTCCACATTATTTACTCATTACTATGCTCTGTATTATTATATATCCATATTACATGATCCATAGCTCACTTTCAACATTAACTTAATACTTAATGACAATTATTGCAATTGGTTTCAAATTTAATGTTACAGGCTAAATAAATAGGTAACGTATATTAATTGTTACCATTAACTTAAATTCGTATTTATAAGTTTATTTACGAAAATATAATACTGATTTTATCCAATTACAATTTCTATCTATTTCATAAAATAATTAAATATTTACACTTGTTTCTCATATTCGATTTTTATAACCAAGTATAACAATTTATATTATTTCATCACTGGAATTTCATTTCAATTGTTAATAATTAGTTTTAATTACCATTATTACATTTCATTTAGCATTCACTTCAGTATTAAATTACAAATTTTTTATTTCTTTCCATATTAAATTACCAAAATCTTATTAAATTAACAAATTTAATTATCGAAAATTACGAGTCATTACACCTAACAAACTAGACCTCTCGGTACCGACTAGGCCTCTCGGTACCGACTAGACCTCTCGGTATTGAGTGGTGTACTTAGCCAAATTCACGGTAAATTTCTTTCCCCTCTTCCAATACTCCATCTTTTAAATACGAGGACTTTGAATACTTCACACAAAAACTCTCGACATCAACCCAAGCCCTAAATACTAACTCCGAAAGCTCTCGGTACTAACTTCAATAGCTTTCGATATTGGCACAATACTTAGCCAAATTCTTGCATTTGGCCTTTACACGTCTCTCATATCCCTAATATGAAGTACCTTCTCCCACCGAGACATTTCTCCACCAATGAAAAGTTCTCGGTACCAATTTAACCTCTTATTACTAACTCTTGTACTTAGCTCCAATTTCAATGCAACTTGGATCTTAAGTTCCCCCATGCTTCATAACCCTCCTACAAGCTTCATCAAATTCTGTTCATCCTTGCCTTTGATTTGCCAATCCTACCACTCCTTTCCTAACTACATAAGAGCACTAGCAAACCACATCAAATCATAACATACAAACATGAAATATTATACATATGTATCCATTCATACATACAATCCATAAGACCAAGATAATCGAGCAAATCCTAATCAAAATTTAACTTTTACGCTAGCATATGAATATGAGCAAAAGGGGTTGCAAAAACATTTAAATACTATTTAAAATTGATTAAATTTCAATCATAAATATATGTTAAAATGTGATTAAAGTTAGAAAACGTCATCTTTAACTATAAAAACATGCATAGTAGAGTGAGAGGTCAAGAGCCACTCACCAAATACCTAAAATACCAATTTCTCCCCTTAGATCTGGAATGGACATCAAAGGAAGCAATACAAGTCTGCTAAAATAATAATCTCAAGCATTTTTGTGCTAATTTCCCCTCTAATTATGATTTAAGCTAAGATTAGTAATGAAAATGGTGGTTTTTCAATGAAGCTAGGGCTAATAGAGGTTTAAAGCTATATCGGAGAAGATGAAAATGACTTCGGTCAGTTTCTATATCCTCCCTTGAGCACAATTTTCAAGATAGATTAGAGAGCCTATGTATGAGCTTAGTTAATTACCCGCTAACACAAGCAAACATCATACAAAACTTAAAATAGCTATAACTTTCTAATGATAAGTCGGTTTTTCTATTATGACTACTCTGTGGAATGGGAAACCTTCATCCTAAAGTAATGGAAGTAGTTTGAGACCCTAACTCGGCTCTTATCAAAAGTTATAATCCATATAATATCTTTAGGGTCGAAATTGTCGCATAAAAATTCACAAAAAATCATAGATGTGGAAAATATTTCTTCATTTTCTAAAATTTTAGAGTCATACGACCTCATATGAATAAAATTAAAATATTTTACGATCCATCGAATATAAAATGCAAGTTGTTACACGTACGTTTGTAAGGCTGAATGGAATTATTTACCATTTATAAGAAGCATTGGTAGTTCTAAAGGCATTTTTCTAAATGTTATCTTTAGCCATCCGTAGTTGATGAAAAACCCATAGCGAGATCAAGTTGAGAGAAAATATACATTCCTCTGAGTTGGTCGAACAAATCATGAATAGAAGAGAGAGAACATTTGTTCTTTCTTATGAACTTACTCAACTCTCTAGAGTAAACATACAGTCTTAAGGATCTATCCGCTTTAGTGGTGAAACGACGGGTACTCCCTATTTTGATAAAATTTTATAAATAAGATCTTCTTTGAAAGCTCAATTTAGTTTGTAATTCTCTTCTTTCTTTCAGAGCCATGCAAAGGTTAGACAATTGGCTTCGCATCTTACTCTAAATCAATATATAATTCAATTTCGCGATGATAAGCAAACCTAAAGCCTCTTCAAATGTATCCGCAAAATTCCTAAGAATAGTAACTTATGTCAAGTCATCACTGGAGAGATCCAAGGAGTATAAATAATTCAACATTATAGAATTCTCATGCTTAAAATAAACATTAAGCCCCTTACTGCCACTATCCTTTATATGGACTACATAGTCATCACAATCAATAATAACTATGCTTCATCATCCAATCCATTTTGAGTATAAGTCCATATCTGTGATGACCCGCATTTTCAACCCTCAAAGATCAGCACTAATACATCCTCAGTATTCACATGCTAAAAATTCAAGTGCCGGAGAGGCAGATAATCAGGGGTAAAAGAAAATAAAGATAAAAGAAAGAACAAAATAGATTCTCACAACGCATTTAACAAATTTAATTATACATATAGATAATAAACACAGTCACTCTCAAAATGAGATATCAGAGTCATAACAAGTACTAACCCAGCTAGGGATAGTTATAACTGCCTAACTCTACAGGTGTTGGTAGATACTTATACATAATACAGTGGAAATAGAAATAGATAACTATCTACAAAGGACCCTCCAGCTTCATGCTCTATGCTCCTTCCAAAACACTCCAAGCTACCTAACTACTTAGCTGGCTGGAAAAATAGGGCACCCAAAGTTTAAGGGAATAAGAAAATATACTTCGGGTCAGTCATAGGACTGGTGTGAGAAAAATTAAAAGAACAGATACTTTTGAAATCAAATGGTATCTCATAAGACTACGCCGCACATAAACATCGATGGCTTTTTATCTTATGATAACCAATACACTACGTAAATTATGGATATTATTTCTAATTACATTCTTTGAAAACTCTTTCTAATAAATATATATAATCTTAGCTGAAATTTTTACATTAATTAAATTCCAACGTACTAGGTTCCATAACTAAAACCGTAAAGGCTCGTATTGGAGAATGGATTCCATATAATGACAAGGTAAAGGACTACATTCTTATAGTACATCTCTAGTGGGATGCACCTGAGGCTCCAACCTCTACTAATATAGAACTGGCATAACATTAACATAGATAGTACCTAATATCCCATCACCTCAATCATTTCCGACCTATCCGTGGGATCCTAAAGCGTACATAACATACCCAAAATATAAAGAGTAATTTAGAAAGGCAATGACCACATTCTAATGGGTGTGATCTACTTAGCCCTACTGCATCTACCCTATTTTACCATTACCGATGTGTGAGGCTTGAGGTAACGTTTTACCTTTCACATGACAAATATCTCTTTGAATGCTACAATACCATGTATAACAACGCACTATTGATTTCCATAAAAGTTCAATCTTCGAGTCATACGTCTAAGAGAAGGGTGTTAAGTGTAAGAGCAATTACCTGCTACACCACTAAACATATGTACTTTTGTAAAAATCAATGTACGTGGTCTTATAAATGCAATGTCAAATACTCATCCATATAAGTTGCCTAGGCACAGGACAAACCGAAGGCACTTCTCCTACTATGTTCTGTTTGAGAATCACCCCTAGGATTAGTAGCGAGTAGTCCTTGCATCAAAGATTTCGAATTAAAGGAACCACTACCACCATATATATATATATATATATATATATATATATGATAAGGGAATTACCCTAGGGGTTCGTGACAAGCGGCCCTACGTTATGGAGATTTCCTTCTTCAAAATCATTGTCTTCAACATATTTTCACTTTTTAACGTATATTGGTTTGAAGTGGATTTCAGATAAGAATAATCCAAATTTGACCCCAGTTTCTCTTAACCAATTTATCGATAAAAGATCTTAAGCATGTGGGTGATTATTATTCAATTTAGCAATATCGTTTATTAAGATAAAATATCTTCTAGAGATATACATCTTTAAACCATTCCATTTTCAGTATATACGGAATTATTAAACCTCCTTTTAACTTTGGAAACACTAAAACATTTCTTATTAGTCACATAAGAAAATGTTTCCATAATTTAATATAATTTTAATAGAGGTTTCACATTTTCAAAACTTATCTTTTAAATAGGTTAAAACCATGTTATCTAAGATGTTAAATTCAAAACCAGTTAGTCTTGAGTAAAAAGGATCTATAGGAATTATATTAATTATACTTAATACTAATTTCCATATTCAACATGTACTATTGTCAAATAATGGTGAAATCACCTCTAAATTCATACAGATATTACGAGTTCCCTTCTCGGAATTTAATATAGAGTTTAATCAATATGTTTCATATATGAATAAAATCCTACTATTCAAACCTTTGTTTAAATTTTGGAAATCTCAAAATCTCTTCTTTTTTTCTTAGGAAAATATGGTCCATGTAAATCAAATTTACCATCCCCTCCATTAGGCCGGTCCTGATAGTTAGAGCGAAACTCGAACACTAGTTGTCCAAGCTCGGCTTTAGAGACTATCTCTCTATCACCCATAAGGAGGTCAAGTTATTTGATCAACTCTAAACTCTTTAAAATTCTTGATTCATAATTTAAAAAACATTTGCAAAATATTTGCGAAGAAAATCCCCAGTTTAAATTTTAATTTCAAAAATTACGAAAAAGTGCTGTAAATAGTGTTTTTTAAAAGCTCATTTGATCGAAAAATTAACTTCATTCCATATATGTCCATTTTTATAACTCAAATTCCTTTCAAAACATTTTAATATATTTATGGAATTTATTTCATATTTTTAAAGATTTAGAAATATCCATTTTAAAGATTTTGCCATTTTGGTTTCCGAACTGCCAAAGCGCGATGTTTTTGAAAACTTGGTTTGGACACATCTAAAATTTTACTTAATGAAATCTTTATTTTTCTTTTTTATTTGAAACCATAGTTATAAGAGTTTGGAAAATTCTTATCTTGAATCATTCCAACCTATATTCCACTTTACACGTTGGTTTAACTTTTATGGTGCGAAATCACGAACTGTCGTTATGCGACGCGTCTATTTTTGACTCCAATTTCATATCTTGTCAAAATTTCTCCGAATTGAATTTTAATGTTTATAAAACATTTATAAACCATTTAAAATCATTTTAAAGAGTTTTAACCATTCCGTAACACTTTTATAATTCATATAGGAAAGTGATTTACTTTGTGTAAATTCGACGTGTATTTAACATGAATTATTCCACAACCAAATAAATATTTTATCACATCCAAACATGATAATCAACCATAGAAAAAAATCATAGAAAATATACCATATCATCGTATGATTTATAATAAAAATAAGTAAAGTTTCTCACTTGATATCCTTTTGATCTACCTTTCAATCGACTATAGCTTCGATATTCTGAAACCGGAGCTTATGAATCTTGCTCGGGGACTCATAGGGGTTTGGCCTTGGTGGTATATATCTTTCTATACGGAGAGGAGATTACTAATTTGATCTCAAACCTAAGATGGTACATATCTTTCTATACAGAGGTATATTTCTCAGCAAAGCTTTGCTATTCCCATGGAATATTTTATGAAGAGAAGGAGGCCATTAAGAGAGTTCCTAAGGTGAAGTAGAAGAAGAAACGAAGTGGCGAATTAGTGAAGAGAATGAGTGGAAATGGCTTGCGATTTATAGGCAAAAGTATGGGAAAAATATCATGATATTTCTTTTGCCACACATCACCATTGCATCATCCTCCTCCATCGTCCGCACGTCCAAACCACCCCCTCATGTGCCATACCCATATGCTACCCATGTGTGTACAAGTGATGGAGAGTTTTGTTTGTTTGGTTAGGAAATATCATGATATTTGTAAATAAATATGATGATATTTATATTATTTACCATTAGTAAATATAAATGCAAATGGCAATTCTTAAATGTTTTCATGTTCAGGAATGTGTATATGTGTATATGTCTGTTACATATAACCAATAACATGGAACAACTTCTCTACGTCAAATCGTTGCGAATTCCCATTTCAAATTGTCACGAATTCCCATTTCGATTTTCGGTCATATTTTCATTTCTTACTCAAACTATATATATTGGTAAACAAATTTTGAAAATAATATTTCTATTATTATTTAATAATCCAACGTGCCTCTTTTGATTTTAGAATAATTATTAAAAAAAATTAAATTCGATTTAAATTCAAAAATTTATTATTTGAAAATGATGATATCATTGATAATGTCATAAAAACATTTTATTTTCAAAAAGAAAATAAATAATTTTATTACATATTCTTACTTATATGGATAAATAAGTGTATGTGTCCAGACTCGTGCATGATTTATGATGGTTAAAAAGTAGTTTATCGATAAAACGATTTTCGATCACTTTATCGATATTTTTCCAAAGAGTGTATTTTTGTAATTACTTATTTGAAATAAGATTACCATTATTAATCATTGTTCAAAAAAATATAATTTTCGTTATACAACCTTATAATCGAATATTTATAAATTAAATATTATTTTCCAAAGGGATAAATTCACTAGGCGTTACAATATCCCAAACACCTTAGCATAAAAGAAAATAAGAAAACCTAGACCCGTCTCAAGAAAATTTAATGTCGCTTCATATTATAGAAAGATGTGCCAATTCCCCAACGAGATTTGCCATAATAAGAGAGTCATCGATAACATGGGAACTAGGTGCAAACTATCAAAAAATTGTTGAGTTTGACCCGTTTTGATAGCAAGTAAAATGGGTAAATTTAAAATAATCCCCTATTTGAATCTAAATGGGCCTATGTAATCTATTAGCTAGTATTATATCTAAATTATATATTAAAGTAAAATCATGTTTTATTTAAAAATATTTTGTATTTATTTAGTCAATCTCATTAATTAAATTTATTAATGATTAGTTGGAATGTATCTAAATATATTCATACACTAACATGATAGCATAAAGATGCATAAACATGCATGTGCAGCACATACATGTGTGAATGCATATAATGGGATATATATATATTGTATATAAATATATATTATATTTTCGTACACATGATAAATTCATATGCATATCAAGAATATAAATGCTCGAATATATACACATATCTAAATATACTATAGTATGTGTGTGTATTTATGTGTTTGTGTGGGAGAAGGTGTTTTGTATACACATATTAATGGTACCATATGTATACAGCGTGTGCGTGTGTGTGTGTGATGTATTTCCATATAATTATTTTTGTATATAGTTTTGATAATTAAATGTATGTAATTTAATCAAACATCTTTAGATATATCTTTGGTATAGGAAATGTAAAGGATTTGTCACCTTCCTATTTTACAAACTCCTAATTAAAAAAAGATTCTAATATTTAGAAGAAAATGGAAAATATGACCCCATATATCTATAAATAAAATTGTTTTCCAGTAAATTTTTTGATTTGAAATAACATAAATATTTATAAACTAAATCACCTTTAAACAATGTTGCAATTAAGACTGTTCAAACTTTTATGAATTTCATATTAATATCCATATTCAGTTTCATCCTTTATCACTATGTACCAAACAATTATAGATGAATTCTAAATAAAACATTAAACTAAATGTAAATGTCAAATATCTTAAATATTTACATTTATATAAATAATATTAATTGTAACACAACACAACATGAGATATCGTATTATATATATAGATGTAATATGTTTGTATGTATATTGAATCCATGCATATAAAAAAATTTGACTAATTTTTTATTTTAAACTAGTTTTAAATAAAGTAAATTTGAACATGATATTTCATAAAAATTATGACTAAATTAAAGTGTGTGTGTGTGTGTAACTATGTGTGTGTATTTTGTTCATTTGTAATTGCGTAATTTACAATTTAAAATAAGTCAAAAGGTTACAATCAAATTTCAATAACTAAAAAATCACATAAATATGTATTTGCAATGCAAAAACATATCAGGGATGGTGACATATTAAAAATAAGATGTGAATATTTACCTCAATAGATCTAGAACTTTTGGACATCCTGATTTGTAAATTGCCTCTTAGATTGCTTGAATCACCACATGTTCTTGCTAGAATCGAATGAATCACCTTAGTCTTATTTTATTTGATGCAACTCTGGTTGAAATTTTTTCGACCATGAGGAATAATGGACGAAAATGGTGAAAGAAGAAAGAAGAAAGAGGAATCGGTTAACGAATTAATGAGGAAATTTGTTTTTATGGGGAGAATAAAAATCTTTCTTATTCTCTCTTAAAAAATCTTCCTACTTAATTCCCAATTTAGTCCAGATCTGATATCTAGATGATTCCTACAAAGACTCATATTTTATGTATGAACAATCGTACAATACTATTTTAAAATCCAAATTCGATCGTATGGGGCATAAATATGGGCAATGTTGAGTAGTAAAATTTTGACCCTTAGGAGTTTTTTTGATCGATTTTGACCCTGAAAACTTAAAGGACTCATAACTTTAAATAAGAACTGAATTAAGGTTTGAAACAGTTCTAAAAGAATGATATGATGGTTTCTTTCTACAAAGTGGTCATAATAGATTTTTGGACTTACGGTTTAGAAGATATGAATAGAAGCAATTCCTAAACTTATAAGTGTTACAAATAATTTCAGAAATAGTCTTTAAGTGTTACCAATGGCCCGTGAGCGATGGATCAGCCAAATTTTCCACACTTATAAGTGTTACGGATATAGATGTTGGTAATGCTTATAAGCGTTGTGTAACAAACGCGATTTTTCATTGCCGAAAAACCGAATAGTTATGGGTTTTAAGAAAAATAAAAAAAGAGAAGAAGAAGAGATAAGGAGATGGAGAGGAAAGAAAATAGAGAAGAGAAGATAGAAAATAGAACAGAAAGAAAAACAACAGAACAACATCAGAATCTCACAATTCGCAGCGGAACAATATATAATAATTAAGTGAATAATCTTTAAACAAAGAACTATATCAGTTATTACATTACATCACATTACATTACATCATATCATCAGAGTGTACAACAACAACAACATCTAACAGTGCAGCGGAAAAAGAAATACTATATAGTAGTAATACGCCATGCCATCCAGCTTGCCTCCAGCAATTCCAGAATATCCAGAATATCCTGATAAACCTAACTATTGACTGCCCGTGTGGAAATTGGTGGGCACCCAGAGTTTAGGAAGGAAAACAATAAACTCCGAGTCAGTCATGTGACTGGTGTGAGAACTCAAAACAGTTTATTTATCTTTAAAAATCAAAATAGAGGAATATTTTTTTAAAATCAATTCGCAATGCTTTTAAGAATGAGACTACCATAAGGCCTCCCGCACACACACACAATGCAAACGCAGAATCGGAGGAGATTTCTCCTTATGATAGTCAAAGATGCTTGATACGCATTTAAAAAGACATTTGATATTATTATTAGTGCATAGTGTAGAGAAAAAATTCATTTCGAAAGTAGAATATAAATCTTAGCCAACATACGACCATTATCGTATGCCTACTATAGCTAACTATGTTTAATAGCAGGTTACCGCCACGTTCCATAGCAGGTTATACAACTAAAACCGTACAAGTCTCGTATTGTTTCTTTGGATTTCCAACGAATGATCAGGCCAAGGAACTTCCCATTGCCACATGAGAATGCCTCTGGATGGACATCCCCGAGAACCAAACCGGATCTCTACCAACACAAGGCCGGGTTACCCCTAACTGAGTAACAACTGACCGAATATGCCATCGCCCGGTCCTTTGGGACCTTTTCACCGAGCGCTCGTAATCAATTCACACAATCATAACAAAGTGTTTTCAACATGAGTAAGTATCTGGGCTTCATACCATGATACCACCCTTTTCCAGAAGGAAATGCACACATCCTAAAGGGCGCTACCCCTCATAACCTTGCTGCTTCTTTCTTGTTTTGACCATTCACGGGGTGTGAGGCTCGACGAAGTCACGTCCACAAAAACATACTTTATACAAAAGCCATGCTTTGGGTCAACAAATGATCATAGAAATGATCACCAGGATAGACGATCAAATAAACGATCCTATCACAAATAATCAACACAATGATCATTTACAGCAACACTCAGCATGTCACATTACCAAATTGGGAATATATCGCTGATAACATTCAACTACATAACCTCTGAGCTCGTACGTCTCAGAGAAGGGTGTTAAGCTAAAAGAATAAATTCTCCGCCACCAACAGAAATATATTTGAATGAAATCTGCTTTATATCTCAATTTGTAACGTCAGACATACAATCCATACAAGTCTGTTCCGGGATCGAACAAAACCGAAGGCACTTACAAAGAAGTCCTTGCAATCCGGATATTCACAATCCTGATCGGATTTCCCATCACTTAGGGAGTCTCTATACCGTTGCAACTCAGTGCAGAGACAATCGACAGGTCATCCTATCGCTTTCGCAAATACCGGTTCTTCAACACCGATCTTCAATGCTATCATAACGAGGTAATATAGAAGTACAAATCATCCTTTCCATACCCCTCTCCCTTGTTCGATCTTACTCATCAAATGGCACTCTGTTCATATTTGTATATTTCTCTTTATATATAATAGAGGCTCTGGCACTCATTAACTCTTATCTTACGAAGCAACAAGAAAGAAGGAATCAATCTATTTTGGGGGTAATCCAATATCTGAAAATCTTAAAAACCCGTAGGTTCCCAATTTTAAAGGAATTCCTGCCAAGATGACGGATCCAGCCGTAGGTGCCTCTACATGGGCTTCGGGTAACCAAATATGAACTGGTACCACAGGCACTTTGACGGCGAAAGAGGCGAAAGAAGCAATCCATAGAAAGATTTGGCGCCGCTCACTAAATTCTGTGGTTAATAATATTTGTAAATCGGTCGTTCCTGTTTGGAGAAGAATCAACAGAATAGCTAATAGCATAAAAACGGATCCAAGTGAAGTATATAGGAAAAACTGATATGCTGCCTTGATCTTTCTTTGTCTCGAACCCCATACCCCTATAATAATGGTAGAGTAAGGGGTGGCCCCAAAGCGGAATTGACCGGTGGTGGTGGTTGGTCGAAGCTCCAGTGGGTAGCCACTCCCTTCTCAGGGAACCGTACGTGAGACTCTCGCGTCATACGGCTCCGTCCCGAGCTTCCGTCGTCGGCCCTTGTCATTAGACCACTATGCTTGTATCCTGCGGCCTTGACTCTCTTTTCTTTGGGTTATACGACCCGATGGTCCTTTCCTGGTTAACCCGAATAGTGAGCGCTTATTCAAAAATAAGTGTGGCATTCACATTCAAACAAATCACATCAATTACCCATTCAAAGGGAAATATTAATAGTCGGTTACTGAACTATCAATGGATATGCACACATCACCAGTTTCCAAATAATTTTCCAAATTATTTATTTTCCAAAATATCTTTACAAGATATATAATTTCACACTCCAAAAATAAATCAATATTTATTTTTAAACAAATTCCCCTTTTCATTCATAAATTCCATAATGAATTTATATTTCACAATATCCATGCATATACGATTTCAATTATTCATTTCAATTTATCTTCAAAAGGATAAATTCTCAAAGTGTTCACTTTATATTGGAAGACATTTCCATACTTATTTAATAAGTAATTCACAAATTTTATTTATTTTCAACACTTAGAAAATATTCAATATACTTAAATCGAGATTAAGTATATATTTCATTCTTTAAGGAAATCATTCTCTTAAACATATTTATTTGGGCCAAAACGAATGTTACGTAAAACATCGTTACGACAACCCAAAATCACTAGTATAGGGATTCGAAATTAAATAGATATATAAATCCCAATACTATAACATTTCCTTTCGGAAATCATTTACTATAACAACAGTGTTATAGTCCACCATTTCCTTTTACTTCTCGAAAACGTCTATTTCAACAATGAATGTTGAAATCTATGGTTTCGAATCTCAACACCTTTTAAAACATCGTTAGATCATTTTAATTCTATTTAAAACATCACATTCTAAACATTTTCTTTAACATATTATTCACTATTCAAAACCGTGAATATACTACGTTAACAATTTTTTTCATCCTTTTATACATTTTATTTTAAAGTATTATTCACAGTCAAAAATGTGAATATAACTTCATTAATAGGTTTCAACAATTTACTTATCAAAATTAGTTGTTTACGAATTTATAAAACAACGTTTATAAATTCTTTTTCTATCCAATATTCAATTCATACCTAAATTATGTACCAAAGGTTCATATTATAAGTTAAATACTTATAATTTATTTGTTTGCAAAAATCGTTCCTTTGAACTTCATAATTATAAATCTTATAAATTATAAGATTCAATTATTCATCCAAATATATTCTTTAATAATTTCACGAAATTTATAAATCTTACTATTTATAAATTTCATTTATAACTTCACCATTTATAATTTTATGAATTCCATTCGTTTACAAAATTCATTTTTTTCTTCATTCAAACACTTATAAAAACTCGTTTTATAATGTCTATATTTCAATTTATAAATATCCATTTATAAATCTCTTAATATAAATCAATTTATATTATTCTTTAAAACGTCTTTAAATTCCTTTATAATATTACCATTTTTATTCATAAAATAATTAAATTTTATAAATCCTATATTTAAACTTTTCACAATAAATTCTAAAATCCCAATTTAACTATTTTATAAAATCATTAGCATCATATTTTCAAAAATAAATCTTTAATCGTATTTCTCAAAATCATAATTTTTTATAACATTAAAATTATACGCTTATTTATTTGAAATGGATCAATTCCAAACATATAATATATTTTCAAAAATCACTTTAAAAATCATTTTAAAGTTCCAAATTTGGTCCAATGATGCTACACACCAAAATAATCAATCACGACAACAACGACATCATATATCGATATGATAGTCCATCAAATATCAAAATATCTGAAATCAAATAAATACTGTTGAGGAATCCAGTTGGATCCCTCCAACCTGTTTTCCTGCATCCAAAAAACATTAGCACAATACCAACTTCGCTCCAGTACGAAATTATCGCGGTATATGGGATTTAAAATATTATCCGCTTAATAGACGGCGCAATAGGGTCTCATCCGCTAAACAAAAAAATGCGGGAAATCAATAACTCCAATATATACATATGCCAATATATATATATATATATATATTGCTATTATATATAATACCAATTTCACTGTTTATGAAATATTCGCGGTATATGTTTTTATTAAATAACATCCGCTTACTAACGGCGTATAATGTCTATTTTAACAATCAATAGATAACAATCATCATTCAAACATGCATTCAAATATTTTAAATCTAACTATTTAAAATAAAATCGAAACTGATTTGATTTAGTGAGAAGTTCTCACCTTGATTTTATTTTCGTTTTAGCGATTTATTTCGAATAAAATTAAACGGACGTTTAATTTTACCCAAAATTTTCACTAACTCCAAACGACTCCAATCCAACTCCATCGCGTAGTGCTCGTCCATACGATTCCAACGCAACTGGTTTCGCGCGTTTTCGACCTCGTATGAAAAAGTAATGATTTTTAGAAGGTTACACGAATTAAAAGATAATTAATTTACAACTTAAATTTTAATTTTAAACCTAAACTATTTACAGCCGTTGATTTCTCCTTGATCACATCAGAGCCGTGCGTTGCTTCTTCCCATCCTCCCTCTCATTCACGTTTATAGCCGACATCAACAAACCCATGAACATAAACTAGGGTTCCATCTCCCCACCTCCTCGCTGCATGAAAACACGATCAGGGAGCGCCAAATCGAAGCCCTTGCTCCCTCCTTCACTCGGCCCCAACCACCTGCAGCTCGGCCCCCTGATGCTCCTAGGGTTGCGTGCGCAAGTCGGCATGGTCGCCCCCCCTAGACGCCACCACGTCGCTCCATATTTGATCATGACCGTTGATCTCGTAGCTCTCATCGCCCTCTTCAATACTCTAGTTGAAAGTTTAGCCTAATAGTCGACGGATTTGGAGTAATTGGAGGAGAACGATCATTGTTTCCTGGCCGTTGAAAAGGAGGGGGCGGCGGCCTGTTAAGAGCTAGGGTTTTTAATTTTTAATTTTTTATTTTTTTTAGAGTGAAGGGCTATTTATAAGAATTTCGAACGACACTATTCATCCCGGAAATTCCGAACTCCGATTTACGCGCCGTAACCAGCGTTTCTAGGGTTTACCCCGCGTTCCGGACACAATGGAACAGGTTTCGGAAGCTAATTCGGACATCTGTGCGAGTTATGGCAATAAACGTTCAATTTAAATCAAACCGATTTAAATCGATTTCTAGGCGTTTTAATTTGTACCGGACAAACGGTAAATCCAATTGAGACGAAATTTTAAACCTTACAATAATATCACATTACGGATCTGATGAAACTGGTTTCGTCGAAATCCGAGACTTTTTGAAAAATGGCTATTTTAACTTGCCAAATTAATATTAAAAATAATTCGATGCGTTTCGAGCTGCCACGATCAAACGGTAACTCCGATTGACACGAAATTAGAAATCCGATAATAACTAACTATTACGGATCCAATGGAACTAGTTTCATTCAATTCTGAGACTGTTCAAAAATTGACTATTTTCACTAGTCGATTCAATATTAAAATATTCAATTTTCACAAATTAACTTTTAATTCGAATTTAAAAGTTCTAAAATATCTTTCTAACTCCAACATGATAAAATAAAATTTTACAAATCATTTTCAATCATATTTAACTAAATTTTCAATTATTTCCATAATTTAACATATTAAATTATCGATTTAATTATCCAATTAAATCCAATAATTCAAATAAAAATTTATTTGACTTGTAAATTCACTTATTAATACTTAAAATTAATTAAATATTAAATTTTTTATTAATAAAAATTCTGCGTCGTTACACGTTGTTATTGTATTATTCCATACCTATAGGCGTTAGAAAATTTTATTTGGTAACAGTTATAAGTGTTACTAAATATAATTATTGTAAGACTTATAAGTGTCATTATCATTATTATAGGAACACTTATAAATATCGCTATACATAAATTGCTTTGTTTACTTTCAAGATTTATTATTTTTAAGTGTTGTTAATCCAAATATTTGTAACTCTTTTATACAATGTTAAAAGAAAATTATGCTTTTACACAATTTCATGCATAATTAATACTAGAATTCTTAAAATAGTTAATATAACATAACATAAATAATGATTTCCATATCACAAATATAATTCATCCATTGATTCAATGCTAAATCTAAAAAGCTTCCATATCTCATACAATAACATCACATTTAGATAACATTATAATATGAGCTACAAACCGTCTAATTTCAAAATACAATAATATTATATTCAAACTAAAAAAAAAGCTTTACTTGTGACATACAGACTTTTAGATATTTTAAAAGAGAAAAACAAATATATCACAAAACCTCCATCCAAAATTTCACCAAGCTAGTAATTCTCGTTTTGAGGACCATTGTAAATCGATGCTTCTAGTTCTAAAACTTCCATTGCCCTAACAATTTTCTCCATATTTTGCACCGCCTCTCTGAAATAAGACATGGTTTGTGTTCCAACATAAACTTTTGCTACGTCCTTCTTCAAATCTTATTATATTATCATTACAAATTTCTTTTCTCTTATAGATGATCCAATGTAATTGATGGAATAAGTGAACTAGCAACTTCAACGTTCACAAGAGATTTATCCAAGTTAGAAGCAGTTTCCATTCTTGGTGTCACATTACCCCCAAAAGATGTTGTTGCAACCTTGGTATCATACCAAGAAAAGATGAAGCAAATGACCTAGGAACTTCTTTGATGTGGATTAACACTTGATTTGACATTTGACTTTCCAATTGATTCACCAATTGATTTTGTGATTTCGATGGCCATTGAAGAAAATATTCCCTTTATTCTTATCGGCAATTATTTTTGTAAGCTTGTATCATCTTTACTTTCTTTATAGAGGAAGCGGAGCTGAGAGCATGAAAATAATTTGGTTTTTATCAGAGCCAAAAAAATTAGAGATAGGGTCATTTTTAGGATCATACGTGTTTGCTTTATCATTACCACTACATTCTAACTTCTGTTTTTCTTCGTCCTCTTACACAAGTGCCAACACTCAATCTGTCAACATCAATTAATGAGAATTCGAACATCAAAGTTACTATTAATTAGAAACTAGCTTCCATTATAAAAATGGAGGATCAATTGCAAACTACACCAAGTTGATAACTCGGTGCAAACTGCACAGAGTCAAAAACTTAGAGTAGCTGTATTATTTTTTGGCTCAATATAGTTGCACCAAGTGTACTCGGTAATTGAATCGTTTTATCTGTAGAAAACTACAACCATATCATGAAAAGGAATGAAGGGAAGAAGCAAAATGGTATGTGATGTCTTTATAATTGAAATGCAAGTGAATATATAAATTACTAGAGAGTAAAAATACTTAGGTAGATTTTCGTGGTAGACGGAAGAACTTGACTAGTTTTCTTACTTTTTTGTGTTACCTTCCAAACCATTATTCGCACAACTTGCTCTTCCAAATTTTGCTTGATCTATAAGAAAAAATATCGTTAACAAAATTGACTGCTAATTATTAATATTTGTAAGAAACAACATCTTACCATTTCATCATAAACACTGCGGTATGATTTTCTTTCTAGTGTACGAGTGATATCATTTGAGTTTTGGCTTCAGCATTTTCCCTACATTGCTTTTATCAGCATATTCATTGCAATAAACTTTCTCCACCATACTTTATCAATGTTCATAGGACATTTAGAATTAGTAATGTTCTTAGGTATAGTAGTTCCTCTAGCTTTGAGCAATTTGATTTGCAAAGTATACGTTACTATATGGAAGTATTGTGGAATTTTTTTTCTACAATCCACCAAGCTAGATCAAGATATATATCAGAGGGCATCTAGGTGAAAGAGGTCAGCGGTTGTAGTTTGAGTCTTTTGGCAAGTCATTTTGTCTCTGTAATCTCAGTACCCCTTGGCCTTCGTACCAGTAACTGCCATTCCTGATATTCCCATTCCTGAGAGCAAGTTTGTTTTAACAATAAAATGCCAATATTATGGATAAATCTTATTTGTAAAAATAAACGTGTAAAATAGTTAAATAAAATTGTCCAATTCAATCCAAAAGAGAGATGTATAAATGTATATAAGATCAATTAGTGAATAACAATAGTTCTTGTTACAAACTATTATTGTAATAATCATCTACATTTTTCCACTTAGCCGATTGGTATATGACAATGAATTAGAATTCTGTATTTGCAGCTCCATTTAGTTTTATTTTTTCTTTTAATACCCTAAAAACCAAAAGTTATTGAGTATTTTTTACCACTTAGTGAAGGATGATTATTTGCTTCAAGCACATCATTCTACCTATAGATGCACTAGCATTTCAATTGTTTAACATTTAGAAATAAACTGCAAAAAGAAGATTTTAATATAAAATGAAACTTAAAACCTCATTTCACTCATTACCATAAGTCATGAGAGAGTTAGAGGTACGACCAAGGGGAAATTCTATTATTTATTGTAAATTATTAACTTTGCAATAAAATCTTGTTTGACATTAAAAGGCGTATGTTTTCTATGTATACTTGTTATATTATGACATATTAATTAAATAATTAATTTATGTATATTTAATAGAAAATACTTAAATGGCATGTTATGTTATAGTAACTACAAGAAGTTGTAATCATGAGAAAATTATCATAATATTTAATAACATGTTATTTTAAATATTCTTGGTTAAGATGTTTTGAGAAAACATATTGATACATCCGTTGAGGCTGGAGTATGCAACACTCTCCAAATATTAGGTAATGTACTACTCGTTGCTACTCGAGGCACCTAGGGGTTACATACTCATGGTTTTTGAAAAACTATGGAATGACTCATCCAAGAGTTCCTATTGATTAATAAAACTAGGTCAAATAAGAATTTTGGAGTGATGATATTACACATTTCTTTCGACTTTGAGAATACTGTTGAACTTCAATGTGAAGACTCGACTTTGGTTGTACTTTGATCATGGCATAGAGATCATTGAGAGACTACAGTTGGGTATGAGTTGAACCACTAAAAGTGCAACATTATTCAATATCGTCTCCGTGGTTGTATGAGTTGGTATCATGGTCAGTTGTAGTCAACTCAAAGTTAAAATCTTTGGCTGGAGTAGTATGGTTAATAGTAAATATCATTATTAAATCAATGACTTTATATAAACTAATCGAGTTAAATATGGATGATATTAGAATTTTTACCAAAACCAAATTCGATAAGTCCTAATGTGATACAGTGTTGATGAAAAGAATTGGTGTATATAAGTAAAATTGGATTTTACCGTTGAGGTCTGTAAGCAATGAATTAAGTTAATCTGTTATACCACTAGCTAAGGTGACATGTGAAAATGGGTATTTGAAATGTTCAAATATTAGTCACTGGCCAAATTAACACCTATGAGTCGCACAACCGAATCTATTCAGTCTCCAAAACACTACTTGATTTAATTGATTTATAATAGCTATAAATTAATTAAATTTAGTAATGTTTGTGAAATATGGAATATTATTGTATTTATTATATTGTGTTTAGTAAAATGGAGTTTCCTTCAAAAACCTTTGGGGTGCTATTAATAATTTTTTGAGTGCATATATGTAACAACCCAGAATTTTGAACAATTTAAAAATGAAAATATTTAATTAATTTTAAATATTTAAATGAGAATTTAAATTGAATTCCCAATATAAATGTGAATTTGGCGATTAAATATTAAAATTTAATCTATACAAAGTTGAATAAAAAATTTGAATTTGACTTTGGAGTTGAATTGAATATTGAATTTGTATTTTAAATTCAAACTAATGACTTACAAAAATAATTTGGATACAAGAATTATTATTTATTTAAATTAATAAAGGATGGTTAGTATTAATAACATTTTCTTAACTTAAATAAAATAGAATAAAATTTAATCAATATGAAATAAATAGAGAAATACACGTAGTTAAAAATTTAAACAACAGAATTTACAAAACAAAGTAAAGAAAAATAATTTACAAAACAAAATTGAATTCAAAATAAAAATAAAAATATAATAATATATATAATAATAAAAAAAAAGAGTACATTGCCTTACTTTCATCACCTTGATCCACGCCGTTACATATGCTTAAACCCACGCCCTAAATCGTGCCCCTCTGCAAAAACACGTCTCCCCTTTCCCTTATATTCATTCGAAACCCTACCCTTTCAAACAAGAACGAAGAAAAAGAAAATTAAAAATGGCTGTCGTTCCTTAATTCTCGTTCGTCCCTCTTCGTTCCAAAATTAGGGTTTTCGTTCGGCTTCAAATTTCGCGACCGCTTCGGTGAAAGGTGGGTGACCCTCACATCTATTTTCATTCCCAGTTGTTCGATTTTGTTATCATGTTGATGATTTCTCTGTTGATATTTTTTTGATTGGTTCGATTCCTTCTTGTTGGCTTCGGCCCTTGATATTGTTCGATTTTGAAAAAAAAAATACTGCTTGATTTTATGTTTTCCTGGTTATCACGGCATTATCTCGTGACCACTATGGTTGATGATTTTTTTATACAATTTCAAGTCTTCGGCCATCACTGTTGTGACGAGATTGCTTCTAATTTTTACCTGTTCTATTCGAATTCGTGACTTTTTTTGTTTGGATTGATTTTTGCACTGCAGTCATATTCGACTGTTTACACATGATCACTGATTTTTAGGTCGAGACATATGTTGTAAGTCTTGGAGCTGGCTTCTTTGGTATGTACTGCAGTCTGGGCAGTTTGTTCATAAGTTCTGGCCACTGTGTACTCCACTGTCCCCTGCCTCGTTTTCAAATTTACTTCATGTATTCAAGTGTACATGCTGCATCCTTGATATCTTTGCTGTTTGGTTGAACTGATTATTCGAAATTCATATGCACATTTTTGAGTTTATCTTGCAGTCTGTTTGTCATACTTCAAGTGGTCTTCATATATACTTGTTTATGTCTCCACTGCATAGCTTTTAACTTAAGTTGCATTCCTTGATTCCAGTTGTATTCGGTCATTTGAGGCATTGCATTGGGTCTGCGTACATGTGCTTTAATGCTGTTTTATATTTATAATGTGATTGTTTAAAAAATGCCTGCATGTGTTTAAATATGAAGTTGTGAAGGGGCATGCCTGTATATGATCTTGATTTCTGTTTACAGTTACAGGATAAGTTTAAAAAAAAATTCTGAAATTTCACCCCTCAACCTCTTTTAAGATTTAATGTTTGAATAATTTATATTTGATTTTGCAAGATCCAAGTTTTAAGAATACTGTGAGTAACATCACTTAATAACAAAATTTAAACGTATAAATTCTGATGCATATATGTATGTGAATGAGTGTGTTTATATCTTTATATATGAATGCCTTAATGAATGATGAATAATATGTGAGTGCAGGCTGTATATCATATACCCCTCTGTTTTGAGTTTTCTCGATACAATGTTTGAAGAAAAAAAAATCATTCCCTATTGATACACTGATTTGTTTTGAGCTTAGTGTTAGGACAATATTGGTTGTTATATTCTAAACTAAAGATTAAACATATATTAAGTTAAAAACAGTTAGTTAATAACTCTGAAAATTTAAGAACTGTTTTTTTTAAATTTTTAAACCAAGGTTTGACCTGAGTTTTAAACAAAGTTCAAATTAAACTACAAGACATTGCTATGTTGAAGTCACTGTTTACTGGTCCATTGCTTAGCGTGAAGTCTGATCAGTTGGTTGTGAAGTTGTCACTGATTTTAAGTTCATCTTGTTTGTTCATTGTCTTGTACCATTGGTTGTACCTGCTGTCACATTAACCTGTGCATTGCCTTCATGTGTTGCCTGTGCATTGCCTTCATTTTATTGTCTGTGCACTCTCTAATGTAGCACTCAAGTCTTATTTAAGCTTCATGCATTGTCCACTGATTCATTTGTTATATATGCCATTCATATTGTGTGGCCACCTGGTCATATATGTTAACTGTGTGTGCTTGATGTGTACCCTTGATTCTCCTGACTTGAAACTTGATTAACTTGTATGCTTGTTGCCTTCTGCATATACTCTCTGATTTTGAACTACCTGGCCTACTTGCCTATGCAGTTGCATTCTAGTCATGATAGCATTATGCATTCTTTAATGCTGTTTTGATTTGTTGAAGTTTTGCATCTGAGATCTTTTGATGCAGTCTCGTGTACTTGTGGTGGCTGCGTTATTGTTGCAGTTGCCCTTGTGCACTAATACTGGCTGCCCTATTTAATTTGGGAACTTTTGTGTTGTTTTGAGTTCGTTGTTGCAGTCCTACCTTGTATTTACAGTGCTTTATTGTCACTGTCTTGATTGGGTTTCTTGATGCGTTGATCTTAGCTTGCTTCTGATTTTACTGAATTTTGATAGTCTCGACTAATTTGCTTCGAGACAGTTTCTGTTGCATTGTGATCTTGTGGTGGCTGCGTTATTGTTGCAGTTGCCCTTGTGTCCGGGCTGCAGTTTCATTTTTATGAAAATTTTGCACTTGTTGAAATGTGCAGTAATAAGTTGTTTGGAACTTGTTTTCTTGAGTTTACTTGAGTATATGCAAACAATTGCATTTCGACCTTGCCTTATTGCATGGGTTTTGGTGTTGCAGTTGTGTTGAGTCACTGACTTGACCTCTGCAGCTTCGATTTCTGTTAGTATTCACTGTTGTGATAATTTCTATTTCATTACGGTAGTGGCGAGGCAGTGCACGCAAGCGTGAACTGCAGCCACACGAAGTTAACATTTTAAAAAAATATGGCGAAGCCGTGCACGCGTGTGCGTACAGCAGCCCTACCAAATCTAATGTTTTAAATGATGTTTTCTTTTTGATGAAAGTTCTTTTATGTTGCCAATTCAATATATTTAGAATCGATTTTGATGGTTTTGTTGTTAATTGCCGTTTAGGCAAATTTTGATTGTTTTCTAAATTATCTTAAATAATAATCCCTTTATCCATCTTCGTTGATAATCTGAATCCACTGATTTATTGTTTAACACTGATAAGTGTTATATTTACCGTTATCCGATTTCTTGTTAAAGGATCGGATAGGTGAATTTATCTGTGACTGTCATCTAATTGCTATTTAATTATTATTGCTTCCATGCACTAATAACTGAGTTTGAATTAGACTGACCTGTGTATTATTTTCTTTTGAATGTAATACTCGGGTCAGACCGAGTATTTTACAGCTTGAAGATTTTCAGGCCGCGAAGTAAAAGAGAGTTGGGGAAATTGCTTCACTTTAGCTTTTTGAAGAATTTTTGTACTTAAAAGAAATATTCCGCTGTATAAAATTTAATGCATTGTACAAACTCTGATATATGTATAAAAATTCATTTATGTAAAATATTATGATTATTCTGTGATTCTGTGGCTGTTTCTGTTAAACTCTATAAACTGAATAACAATCCGTCATTTTGAACGTCTCAAGTTGGTTTAATTACCGACTGGAGGCGGTCAGAGCGGCGGGTCGTTACAAAAGTGGTATCAGAGCTTTGGTTTATACAAAGCTCAGTTTATGATGTTTAATATGAATAGTTACTAGGATCACATTAAAGAAAAATGTTTTTCAAATTTAAAAGAAGTATGAAATTGTTTTCTTTGAAAAATAAAAGGTATTTTGAAAATTCAAATCTTTTTCGGAAATTCCCCTCTCTAAATTTAGGTTTGCGATAGTTTCTTTTCGGTAAAGTCTCCTTAGATTCGAGTTTCGATCATTTGAAAAATCCATTATCGAATTGCTGAGGTTTATGAAAAATAAAATATAAGTGAAGTGAATTAATGAATTGGTTTAAATCCAATATTTTGAATATCTCTAAAATAATAAATTGGGTAATAAAATAATATTTCAATTTAGTTATAGCCAAGCGGATAATTAAACTATAACTTGGGAATTTGATTCTGAATTCTTTTGAAAAAAATTGATTTCAAACGTTGTGAAGAACGATTTAGTGAATAAATGGATTATAAGTACTTAACTTATAAATGGACTTTTGATATATAATGGAGTTATATAAATTGAATTGAATTAATAAAGGAGATTTATAAATCGAAGTTTATAAATAGAAATAGAATTTGTAAAGATTGTTTATAAATTCGAAACCAATTGAATTTGATAAATGAAAAATAGAAATTATTAAAGGAGATATATTCGAGATTTTGGACAGCGAATTATCCTTTAAGTTAAATATTGTGATAGTAAATGTTGGTTGGGAATTCTATCCACGATTTTGGACAATGGATAATCTTTTAAATAAATGTGTAGAAACACTGAATTGATTTAAATAAGTATATTCACGATTTTGGACAGTGAATATATTATTGAATAAAACGGATATGTTTTAGGGAAGTGATATTATGAAATGAGGTTAATGTGGAAATATAAATTTAATGGAACAAAGTTGATGAATGGCTTACTAAAGAACAAATTGATTATATTTGGGAATAAAAAAACGAATGCAAAGTTCAAATGAAATTTAAATTTCAAATTGGAAGTTGTCAACATGATAATCCATTATAGGTTTAATAAATTCAGTGATGAATTTGAATTTAAACGTGCGGAAAATTAAGTTAAGTGAAAAACTTAATATTGAAAAGTTTGAAATTGGTTTAAAACTAATATTATGAAAAGTATGAGGAATTAAAACTATGAATTAAGTTGAAATTGAAAAAGTTAATGGTTTTAAAGAAGTTTTAAAATGCATTAAGTATCGAATACATAGATTTCAACATTCATTGTTGAAATAGGCGTTTTCGAGAAATAAGGAAATGGTGGACTATAACACTGTTGTTATAGTAAATGGTTTCTGAAAGGAAATGTTGTTTATAGTATTGGGATTTATATATCTATCTTAAATTTCGAATCCCTATACTAGTGATTTTTGAGTTGTCGTAACGATTTTTTACGTAACATTCATTTTGACTCAAATAAATGTGTTTAAAAGAACGCCTTCCTTAAAGAATGGAATATATACTTAATTTTGATTCAAGTATATTGAATATTTTCCGTGTTGAAAATAAATGAACTTGTGAATTACTTATTAAATAAGTATGGAAATGTTTTCCAATATGAAATGAAAGGTTTGAAATTTTATCTTTTAAAGATAAATTGAAAAGAATGAATATTTGAAATTTGTTTCAAATGGTTAAGTTGGAAAATTATATATCTTGTAAAGATATTATTTTTGGGAAATTTGAACGATCAGTTCAACTTGAATATTTTCCAAAAAAGATTGAATCTTGAGTTAAATTGAGTTTAACTTTGACATCAAAAACAATATAAGTTGAGTTTTGAATTTTGGATAGTCGATTTGGATTGTATGTCTAGCATTGTGAATTGATGACATAGCAATTGATCTCTATTAAATATATATCTATTGGTGGCGGAGAATTTATTCTTTTAGCTTAACACCCTTCTCTGAGACGTACGAGCTTAGAGGTTATATATCGATAGACACCAATTATGTGTTGAGAATTGACGATGTAACGTGAAATCCAAATCGAATGTGAAGTCGATAATGAATTGGATTATGAATGTGAATTAGGTTTGAGATAACCTTAAATTTTCAAATCGATTTAGAGGAAAATTTTAAATGAAATGGAAAATTTTGGAATCCTCTATTTGTTATGAATGTGAATTGAGTTTTCGTAACTTATATATGTGAATGTAATAATTCGAAAACCATCAGTTTGGAAAGTCATTATTATGAAAAGTCCTGTGTAGGTTTACATAAGTATGATATGTACGAAATGCGAAATAAAGTACTATATGTATATGACATATGTTTTCTAAAAACTGAGGATATGGAAATGTACCTTCCATTTATTATTTGTGAAGGTGATTGGAACTCGGTGGAGTGTCCATTGGAAATCGTAGCTACGTAGAATTTCCATTAGTGGAATGTCCATTGGGACTGACTGGAATCCCCCACGATGGATCATCGTGTTGGGATTATGTGAATTGATGCTGGCGTAATTCGTGGGGCGTGATGCCTACAGTTACAAGCGATTCCACTGGGATAGTGGCGCAACCGCCGTGTAAACTGCGATCTAGAGGCCGAAGCGTAATTTGAGGGGCGAGATGCCTACGGTCACGAGCGATTCTACTGGGATAGTAGCGTAACCACCGTGTGAACTGCGATCTATGGCAACAACCATGGCGAAATTCAAGAGAGATGTGAAATCTACAGTTACAAGCGATTCTACTGGGATAGTAGCGTAACCGCCGGGTAAACTGTGATCCATGGGGGAACGTGCTTTCCATATCCATTTTTAAAAGTATTTTTAAAAGTATTTTCACTGGGAGTTGAAGCAAGTATATTTAGTACTTGGAGATTTTTAGTCTTGCGCCTGGCCAGCGTATGCCTAATGTCTGTAAGAACGACGATGGACTTGTTAAACTTCGAGTTAGCAAGTATTTTCAAAACTTTGAATAGAAAATCAATAGTCTGAAATTAGAATTACATAATTCTAACCTAATGAATTAAGGAAGAAGATTTTTAAAATATCTTGAAAGCACACAGCTTTGGAAAAGATATAATATGCAAATATCTAGCATGAAGAATTTCAAGTTTAAAAAATTTGAGTTTGTAAGTCAAAAATTTTTTTGGTAAAAGACCTTTGCGTCTTGATGGTAGAAATTAATGAACAAAGCTAGTGAAATAAAATAAATGGAATGAATCCTATATTTATTTGTGAGTTAGGAACTTGGAAAAATTATGTAGGGTATAAATATCGGTGAGATTTTAGCAATCGTTTTTCCTAACTTATAATTTCGGGACGAAATTCTTTAAGGAGGGAAGATTGTAACAACCCAGAATTTTGAACAATTTAAAAATGAAAATATTTAATTAATTTTAAATATTTTAATGAGAATTTAAATTGAATTCCCAATATAACTGTGAAGTTGGCGATTAAATATTAAAATTTAATCTATACAAAGTTGAATAAAAAATTTGAATTTGACTTTGGAGTTGAATTAAATATTGAATTTGTATTTTAAATTCAAACTAATGACTTACAAAAATAATTTGGGTACAAGAATTATTATTTATTTAAATTAATAAAGGATGGTTAGTATTAATAACATTTTCTTAACTTAAATAAAATAGAATAAAATTTTAATCAATATAAAATAAATAGAGAAATACACGTAGTTAAAAATTCAAACAACAGAATTTACAAAACAAAGTAAAGAAAAATAATTTACAAAACAAAATTGAATTCAAAATAAAAAAATAATATAATAATATATATAATAAAAAAAGAAGAAGAGTACATTGCCTTACTTTCATCACCTTGATCCACGCCGTTACATATGCTTAAACCCACGCCCTAAATCGTGCCCCTCTGCAAAAACACGTCTCCCCTTTCCCTTATATTCATTCGAAACCCTACCCTTTCAAAGCAGAACGAAGAAAAAAAAAATTGAAAATGGCTGCCGTTCCTTAATTCTCGTTCGTCCCTCTTCGTTCCAAAATTAGGGTTTTCGTTCGACTTCAAATTTCGCGACCGCTTCGGTGAAAGGTGAGTGACCCTCACATCTATTTTCATTCCCAGTTGTTCGATTTTGTTATCATGTTGATGATTTCTCTGTTGATATTTTTTTTGATTGGTTCGATTCCTTCTTGTTGGCTTCGGCCCTTGATATTGTTCGATTTTGAAAAAAAAAATACTGCTTGATTTTGTGTTTTCATGGTTATCACGGCATTATCTCGTGACCACTATGGTTGATGATTTTTTTATACAATTTCAAGTCTTCGGCCGTCACTGTTGCGACGAGATTGCTTCTAATTTTTACCTGTTCTATTCGAATTCGTGACTTTTGTTGTTTGGATTGATTTTTGCACTGCAGTCATATTCGACTGTTTACACATGATCACTGATTTTTGGGTCGAGACATATGTTGTAAGTCTTGGAGCTGGCTTCTTTGGTATGTACAGCAGTCTGGGCAGTTTGTTCATGTCTTCTGGCCACTGTGTACTCCACTGTCCCCTGCCTTGTTTTCAAATTTACTTCATGTATTCAAGTGTACATGCTGCATCCTTGATATCTTTGCTGTTTGGTTGAACTGATTATTCGAACTTCATATGCACATTTTTGAGTTTATCTTGCAGTCTGTTTGTCATACTTCAAGTGGTCTTCATATATACTTGTTTATGTCTCCACTGCATAGCTTTTAACTTAAGTAGCATTCCTTGATTCCAGTTGTATTCGGTCATTTGAGGCATTGCATTGGGTCTGCGTACATGTGCTTTAATGTTGTTTTATATTTATAATGTGATTGTTTAAAAAATGCCTGCATGTGTTTAAATATGAAGTTGTGAAGGGGCATGCCTGTATATGATCTTGATTTCTGTTTACAGTTACAGGATAAGTTTAAAAAAAAATTCTGAAATTTCACCCCTCAACCTCTTTTAAGATTTAATGTTTGAATAATTTATATTTGATTTTGCAAGATCCAAGTTTTAAGAATACTGTGAGTAACATCACTTAATAACAAAATTTAAACGTATAAATTCTGATGCATATATGTATGTGAATGAGTGTGTTTATATCTTTATATATGAATGCCTTAATGAATGATGAATAATATGTGAGTGCAGGCTGTATATCATATACCCCTCTGTTTTGAGTTTTCTCGATACAATGTTTGAAAAAAAAAAATCATTCCCTATTGATACACTGATTTGTTTTGAGCTTAGTGTTAGGACAATATTGGTTGTTATATTCTAAACTAAAGATTAAACATATATTAAGTTAAAAACAGTTAGTTAATAACTCTGAAAATTTAAGAACTGTTTTTTAAAAAAATTTAAACCAAGGTTTGACCTGAGTTTTAAACAAAGTTCAAATTAAACTACAAGACACTGCTATGTTGAAGTCACTGTTTACTGATCCATTGCTTAGCGTGAAGTCTGATCAGTTGGTTGTGAAGTTGTCACTGATTTTAAGTTCATCTTGTTTGTTCATTGTCTTGTACCATTGGTTGTACCTGCTGTCACATTAACCTGTGCATTGCCTTCATGTGTTGCCTGTGCATTGCCTTCATTTTATTGTCTGTGCACTCTCTAATGTAGCACTCAAGTCTTATTTAAGCTTCATGCATTGTCCACTGATTCATTTTTTATATGTGCCATTCATATTGTGTGGCCACCTGGTCATATATGTTAACTGTGTGTGCTTGATGTGTACCCTTGATTCTCCTGACTTGAAACTTGATTAACTTGTATGCTTGTTGCCTTCTGCATATACTCTCTGATTTTGAACTACCTGGCCTACCTGCCTATGCAGTTGCATTCTAGTCATGATAGCATTATGCATTCTTTAATGTTGTTTTGATTTGTTGAAGTTTTGCATCTGAGATCTTTTGATGCAGTCTCGTGTACTTGTGGTGGCTGCGTTATTATTGCAGTTGCCCTTGTGCACTAATACTGGCTGCCCTATTTAATTTGGGAACTTTTGTGTTGTTTTGAGTTCGTTGTTGCAG
Source organism: Allium cepa (assembly GCA_030765085.1). Classification (NCBI taxonomy): domain Eukaryota; kingdom Viridiplantae; phylum Streptophyta; class Magnoliopsida; order Asparagales; family Amaryllidaceae; genus Allium; species Allium cepa. The sequence continues at coordinate 979,797,712 of CM060937.1, read as the reverse complement.
TCCTACCTTGTATTTACAGTGCTTTATTGTCACTGTCTTGATTGGGTTTCTTGATGCGTTGATCTTAGCTTGCTTCTGATTTTACTGAATTTTGATAGTCTCGACTAATTTGCTTCGAGACAGTTTTTGTTGCATTGTGATCTTGTGGTGGCTGCGTTATTGTTGCAGTTGCCCTTGTGTCCGGGCTGCAGTTTCATTTTTATGAAAATTTTGCACTTGTTGAAATGTGCTGTAATGACCCAGAATTTTGAATAATTTAATTTGAAAATATTTAATTAATTTTAAATATTTGAATGATAGTTTGAATTGAATTTCAAATTATCAGAATGAATATAACGATTAAATTATAGAATTTAATCTATTGAAAGTGAATAAAAAATTTAGATCTTCAATTTTAAGCTGATTAAAAATATTTCAAAGGCTTGTAAAATTCATATTGATAATATTGAAGATTTTAGAAGCTTCAGAATTGAAATTGAAAGTGAATTGTTCAGTTTTGAAATTTAAATCGTTTGAATCGATATTTAAAATAGCCGTCCGAGGCACAGTCTCGGAATTCGACGAAACCAGTTCCATTGGGTCCGTAATATTGAATTATTCTCGGATTTCAAATTTCGTATTTTTCGGAGTTAATATGTGATCACACGACGCGTAAACGCATTGGAATTTAATCGAATTCAATTTGAATTTTAATTTTTAAAATTAGTCAACGACAGCATCCCCAATTTTATGCCTAAAAACACGCAGAAGATCACGCTAGGGATCGTGCAAGCATGCCTCTCCTCTGATAAATCACGTTCTCTCCCCCTTCACTCTCGTTAAAAATCAAAATAAGAATAAATGGCCGCAGCCTCTTTAGTTTATTTCTCGTTTAAAATTAAATTCACGAGCCTCTCCAGTTCGAGGTTCAAAATCAAAGAAAAAAAAAGAAAAACAAAGGGGGCCGAACAAATCAAAATGGGGACGAGCGCGTGAGGAGGGGCAAAGCAATCTCGTGCAGTGGAGGCTCGCGACGGCGACAATGGCATTCGCGATTAGCTTCATCGAGTCGCGGTCGTAAGCAAGGGTTAGAATCTGTTGGGTTCGATAGTGAAGAGGGGTGGCTCGTTCGCGAAGAATGGTCGCGTGTTGGTGACGACAGGTCGAGGGAGGAGGCGACTGATGAAGTCGAGGCGGCGCGCGATTCGAAGGATGGAGGCGGCGTTCAGGCGCATGAGGCGACATTGATGGGTCGCGAGTCGTTCGATTGAAGCGCTCGAAAAATTTGGAGGCGGCGGCGCTGTCAAGTCGCGATGTCGAGTAGGAAATTGGGGTTCGTAGGTTTGTTGTGATTGCCAGAGAGGTACGATTTTATTTTATTTTTTACATATTTATATATATAAATTCCGAATACAGGAAACATGAATTATTTTACATAAGTAAAGAAAAAAAAGGAATAAATCTAGATATTTAAATTTATATAGATATTTTAAAAAGGATAAAGTATTTGTGTGTATATATATATATATATATACACCTATGTAGGATTTTGCGATATAAAAGAGTATATATAAAAAAAAATCATTTTTAAAACTTACGAGATATTTTTATGAGTATATAGTTTCAAATGAAAAATGAATATATACATTTTCAGTCTACTTGTTATATAAAAAAAATAATACGTTAGTGTAATTAAATTGGTAAATAAAATTATTAAGTTGACCTGTTTAATTGTTCTAAGTACCCAAAGGATTTTCAGAGGAAAAATAAATAGTCTACGATAATAAATTTGTTTTATCTATTGTAGTTAGTAAAAAGTAAATTTTTAGTTAAATCAATTATTAAAGAAGAAAATTTAGTTTTAAAATTAAATTGTAGTTAAATAAATTTATTTAAGTAAATTTAGTTGAAATTTAAATTTTATTAGATAAATTTGTTAAGAGTAATCTATTTAAAATTTAAAAGGGGATTCGATTTAATTAAATGGTAAGTGATTTTTCACTTAGTTCAAATATTCTATTTAAAAGGAATTTATTTATAACAAATTTAAAACCAAAGTTTGTTAGTTGATTTAAATTTATAAAAAGGAAAATTAGTTTTAATAAATTTATTAAAGAAGAAACTGGTTTAAATAGAACTATCAGTAATTTAACTATTAAAAATAAAATCACCGATGAATTAAAATTATCTAACGAAATTTATTATTCAATCTGTTTGAATATTAATAAATTGTGTAAATATTTATACAAGGTATAAATCAAGAAAATCGAGTCAAGATGGAAATGGATTGCTAATAAAAGCAAAGGTGAGAACTTCTCACTCAAAAGGAATTTTATTGTTTATTCAAATTTTAAATAGTTAGATTTAAAATTTGCTTGACTGTGTTGATTGAATGATTGAATAATGATTGTTATATATAGTTATTGGATGTGAATAGACCCTATACGCCGTTAGTAAGCGGAGGTTATTTATTACACACATATACTGCGATATTCCACCTCGAAGTGGAATTGGTATTATATTATATATATAGCAATATATATATATATATTGGCATATGTATATATTGCAGTTGATTGATTTCCCGCATTTTTTTAGCGAATGAGACCCTATTGCGCCGTTAGTAAGCGGATAATATTTTATAAAATCCCATATACCGCGATATTCCGTCTTGAAACGGAATTGGTATTGTGCTAATGTCTGTGGATGCAGGAAAACAGGTTGGAGGGATCCAACTGGATTCCTCACAAATATTTATTTGATTTCATATATTGTGATATTTGATTGTTATCATGGATGATATATGATGTTTGAAAGTCGTGATTGACTATCGATGTGTTGCATCATCGAATCCAATTTTTTGAAGTTTAAAAATAACGATTTTGATTTCTAAAGTGATTTTTGGAAATATACGTTTATAAAATATATTTTTTGAATTGATTCATCTTAAATAAATAAACGTTATAATTTTAATATTATAAAAATTATGATTTTTGAGAGATACAATTAAAAGTTGATTTTTGAGGATATGAGATTAATGGTTTTTTGTTTTAAAATAGCTTGAACAGGGATTTCTGAATTTATTATAAGAAGTTTAAAAATAGGATTTATAAAAATTTTATTTTATAAATCAGAATGATGAAACTATAAAAGAGTTTAAAGATGTTTAAAGTAATAATATAAACTGATTTATATTAAAAGATTTATAAATTGATATTTATAAATTTAGAATATCTTGAATTATAAAACGAGCTTTTATAAGTGATAGAATGATTTGTAAATGGATTTCATAAAGGAATGAAATCTATAGAATTTATGAAATTTGATTATTTTATAAATTAAAATGATGAAATTGAAAGGAGTTGAAAGACGTTTTAAAATAGTAATATAAATTGTTTTATATTAAAAGATTTATAAATTGATATTTATAAATTAAAAATATTGGAATTATAAAACGAGCTTTTACAAGTATTAGAATGAATTGTAAATGAATTCCATAAATTGGAATTATAGAATTATAACGGTGAAGTAATAAATAGAATTTTATAAATAAAATTTATAAAGTTATTTAGGAAATAGATGTGGATGAATAAATGAATCTTAGAAGTTATAAGATTTATAGATTTAGGAAGTTTGAAGGAATGATTTTGTAAATAAATAAATTATAAGTATTTGACTTATAATATGAATTTTTAGTATATCATTGTGATATGAATTGAGATAGGTTAATAAAGGAATTTATAAAAAGGAGTTGATATAAAATAAATAGAAATAGAATTTATAAACATTGTTTTATAAACCCGCAACGACTTATTTTGATAAGTGAATTGTTGTAATTTATTTATGGAGTTATATTCATGTTTTAGACAGTGAATAATTCTTTAAAATAAAATGAATAGAAGTGATGAAATTGGTTAACAAGTATATTCACGTTTTTGAATAGTGAATAATATGTTAAAGAAATTATTTTGGATGTGATGTTTTAAATAGAATTAAAACGATCTAAAGATGTTTTAAAATGTATTGAGATTCGAAACCATAGATTTCAACATTTATTGTTGAAATAGGTGTTTTCAAGAAATAAAAGGAAATGGTAGACTATAACACTGTTGTTATGGTAAATGATTTCCGAAAGGAAATGTTTTGTATAGTATTGGGATTTATATATCTATTTTAATTTCGAATCCCTATACTAGTGATTTTGGGTTGTCGTAACGATGTTTTACGCGACATTCGTTTTGGCCCAAATAAATATGTTTAAGTGAATGATTTCCTTAAAGAATGAAATATATACTTAATTTCGATTAAGGTATATTAAATATTTTCTAAGTATAGAAAATAAAAAGATCTGTGAATTACTTATTTTTAATAAGTATGGAAATGTTTTTCCAATATTAAGTGAATATTTTGAATTTATCTTTTTGAAGATAAATTGAAAATGAATATTAGAAATTGAATGGAAATCGTATATTCATAAATATTTTGGAATGTAAATTCAATATGGAATTTATAAATGAAATTTGGAAAATGAGTTTAAAAATAAATATTGATTTATTTTTAAAGAATGGAGAATGTATATCTTATAAAGATATTTTTGGGAAATAAATAAATTGAAAAATTATTTGGAATCTGGTGATGTTGGCATATCTATTGATAGTTCAATAACCGACTATCAATATTTACCTTTAAATAGGTATTTGTTGTGATTTGTTTGAAATTGAATGCCACACTTATTTTTTTTTAAATAAGCGCTCACTATTCGGGTTAACCGGGAAAGGACCTTGGGGTCGTATAACCCATTCCGAATATGTGATACGTCGTTATGAATTGCATTCGAAGATCGGTGTTGAAGACCGGATATTTTCGAAAGCGAAAGGGTTTCTTGTTGATTGTCTCTGCACTGGCTGATCCCCAGTATTGAGATCTCCATATGTGATGGGAAATCCGAACGTGATTAGAGATTATTCGATTGCAAGGACTTCTTTGTAAGTGCCTTCGGTTCTGTTCGAACCCAGAACAGACTTGTATGGATTGTGTGTCTGACATTACAAGTTGAGATATAAAGCTGATTTCTTTCAAATATATTTCTGTTGGTGGCGGAGAATTTATTCTCTTAGCTTAACACCCTTCTCTGAGACGTACGAGCTCAGAGGTTATATAGTTGAAGTTATCAGCGATATATTCCCAATTTGGTAATGTGACATGCTGAGTGTAGCTGTAAATGATCATTGTGTTGATTATTTGTGATAGGATCATTTATTTGATCGTCTATCTTGGTGATCATTTCTATGATCATTTGTTGACCCAAATCATGGCTTTTGTATAAAGTATGTTTTGTGGACGTGACTTCGTCGAGCCTCACACCCCGGAATGGTCAAAACAGGAAAGATGCGGCAAGGTTATGAGGGGTAGCTCCCTTTAGGGTATGTGCATTTCCTTCTGGATAGAGGTGGTATCATGGTATGGAGCCCAGATATTTAACCTATGTGGTTACTGCGAATTTATTACTTTGTGGTTGTTGGTTATCGGGATCCCGTGAGAAAGGTCGTTTACGATCGGGGAATGGCGTGCTCGTGTCAGTAGTTACCCAGTTAGGGGTAACCCGGCCTTGTGTTGGCAGAGTTCCGGTTTGGTTCTCGGGAATGTCCATCCAGAGGCATTGTGGCAATGGGAAGTTCCTTGGCCTGATCATTCGTTGGAAATCCAAAGAAACAATACGAGACTTGTACGGTTTTAGTTGTAGAACCTGCCATTTAAAATGGTAGCTATAGTGGGCATAATATAATGGTACCTATGCTGGCTAAGATTTATATTCTACTTTTGAAATATCTTCTACACTATGCACTAATAATAATATCAAAATTAATTAGATTTTAAATTCGTATCAAGCATCTTTGACTAACATAAGAAGAAATCTTCCCCAAGTCTGCGTTTGCATTGTGTGTGTGGCGGGAGGTCTTATGGTAGTCTCATTTTTAAAAGCATTGCGAATTGATTTTTAAAAATATTCCTCTATTTTAATTTTAAAGAAAAATAAACTGTTTTGAGTTCTCGCACCAGTCACATGACTGACTTGGAGTTTATTGTTTTCCTTCCTAAACTCTGGGTGCCCACCAATTTTCACACGGGCAGTCAAGAGTTAGGTTTATCAGGATATTCTGGAATTCAGGAGTTGCTGGAGGCAAGATGGATGGCATGGCGTATTACTAGTATATAGTACTTTCTTTTCCGCTGTTTGTTTGATGTTGTACACTCTGATGATATGATGTAATGTAATGTAATAACTGATATAGTTCTTTGTTTAAAGATTATTTATTTATCTATTATATGTTGTTCCGCTGCGAATTGTGAGATTCTGATGTTGTTCTGTTATTTTCTGTTCCGTTCTATTTTATATGTTCTTTTCCCTCTATTTTCTCTCTTCTACCTCTTTCTTTTTCTTTCCTTCTTTCTTCTTTCTTAAACCCATAACATTTCGTGTTTCCGGCCTTCGATTTCTCGGCAGTCGATAAAGTGAGTATCGATGTTGAATTTTCGAAAGTCGAAAAATTTCGAGACGTTACATTTGGTATCAGAGCTTATGGTTAAGCGACAACCATGGTTTTGTTGGGTATTACTCGTTAGAGATAGAGTCAGCAGTACTCTAAAATGAGTTGAGTGTAATAATAGCTATGAGAGCGTATTTGTTAGTGAATATAAAATTGATTTTGAATCGGGTAAATAAAGTAATTTTGCCCAAAACTATTTTTGTATAGAAAAGAAATGATTTTCTATGAATTACTATAGTATATGGTTGCATGATTGTTAGGAAGTGATAATATTGAATTATTAGTATATGGAATTAAATAAAATAAAATGGATTGAATTCAAGTAAATTAACTTGATAATTTATTTATTTGTGAAATAATTTCAAATGAAATGAATATGAATATGGAATGTGAATAAAGATTGAATAAAGATGGTATGTGAATTGATCGTAAGCAATAAAATTGAATTGAGCAATTAAGTAAATTCGAGATGAATTGAATATAGAAATTGAAAATTAAAATGAATTAGTGAATGAAACTAATTTAAAGTAGTAATATGAATTGGTAAATGGAAGTTAATCGATAGAATTCAATATTTAGAATTGAGAATTTAATTCAAATAGATTTGAAATTGTGAATTGAATTGAAATGTAAAATTTGATGAAAATGGATATGTAACTCCAATAGTGAAGTAAAAATGTATAAGAAGCATATATTGAATATTTTGAAATGGAATGTGCAAATTGATATTTGAATGTTGGAATTGGATACTACTACTAGCAGGTTATACAGGTATATTAAAAGGAATAGGAATTGGGATTTTGATTTCAAAGATAAAATTGAATTGCTCGACAAAAAGGTACGTATTTGAATTTCGGTATGAGATTTGATGACTTTCTTCTCTAACCACTTGGCTTTCTCTTTTCTTTTTGATTTTGAGGGGCCGTGGTGCCATTTTGTAGTCGTACCGAGCTAGCCGCGCAAAGGAGACGCTGGCGAAATTTTTTGAAAATTTAGGGTGTTAGAAAAATTTTGAGAAATTTTGGAAGTTTGAAATTTGAATTTGAATTTAAATTTAAATTGTTAGGAGAACAATGTTGTTTGAAACTTATAATTGAAGTTGGAAAGCTAGTTGAAATGATAGTGAATCTCTAGTAAAAAGATTTGTTTTAGTAAGTTGATAAAACTATTTAGATTGTGAAAAATAGTAGTCGGGATAAAGGGCATTCTTCTTAACTTGTAATTTCGGGACGAAATTCTTTTAAGGAGGGAAGATTGTAACGACCCAGAATTTTGAATAATTTAATTTGAAAATATTTAATTAATTTTAAATATTTGAATGATAGTTTGAATTGAATTTCAAATTATCAGAATGAATATAACGATTAAATTATAGAATTTAATCTATTGAAAGTGAATAAAAAATTTAGATCTTCAATTTTTAGCTGATTAAAAATATTTCAAAGGCTTGTAAAATTCATATTGATAATATTGAAGATTTTAGAAGCTTCAGAATTGAAATTGAAAGTGAATTGTTCAGTTTTGAAATTTAAATCGTTTGAATCGATATTTAAAATAGCCGTCCGAGGTACAGTCTCGGAATTCGACGAAACCAGTTCCATTGGGTCCGTAATATTGAATTATTCTCGGATTTCAAATTTCGTATTTTTCGGAGTTAATATGTGATCACACGACGCGTAAACGCATTGGAATTTAATCGAATTCAATTTGAATTTTAATTTTTAAAATTAGTCAACGACAGCATCCCCAATTTTATGCCTAAAAACACGCAGAAGATCACGCTAGGGATCGTGCAAGCATGCCTCTCCTCTGATAAATCACGTTCTCTCCCCCTTCACTCTCGTTAAAAATCAAAAGAAGAATAAATGGCCGCAGCCTCTTTAGTTTATTTCTCGTTTAAAATTAAATTCACGAGCCTCTCCAGTTCGAGGTTCAAAATCAAAGAAAAAAAAAAGAAAAACAAAGGGGGCCGAACAAATCAAAATGGGGACGAGCGCGTGAGGAGGGGCAAAGCAATCTCGTGCAGTGGAGGCTCGCGACGGCGACAATGGCATTCGCGATTAGCTTCATCGAGTCGCGGTCGTAAGCAAGGGTTGGAATCTGTTGGGTTCGATAGTGAAGAGGGGTGGCTCGTTCGCGAAGAATGGTCGCGTGTTGGTGACGACAGGTCGTGGGAGGAGGCGACTGATGAAGTCGAGGCGGCGCGCGATTCGAAGGATGGAGGCGGCGTTCAGGCGCATGAGGCGACATTGATGGGTCGCGAGTCGTTCAATTGAAGCGCTCGAAAAATTTGGAGGCGGCGGCGCTGTCAAGTCGCGATGTCGAGCAGGAAATTGGGGTTCGCGTAGGTTTGTCGTGATTGCCAGAGAGGTACGATTTTATTTTATTTTTTACATATTTATATATATAAATTCCGAATACAGGAAACATGAATTATTTTACATAAGTAAAGAAAAAAAAAGGAATAAATCTAGATATTTAAATTTATATAGATATTTTAAAAAGGATAAAGTATTTGTGTATATATATATATATATACCTATGTAGGATTTTGGGTTATAAAAGAGTATATATAAAAATAAAAAAAAATAAAAATCATTTTTAAAACTTACGAGATATTTTTATGAGTATATAGTTTCAAATGAAAAATGAATATATACATTTTCAGTCTACTTGTTATATAAAAAAATAATACGTTAGTGTAATTAAATTGGTAAATAAAATTATTAAGTTGACCTGTCTAATTGTTCTAAGTACCCAAAGGATTTTCAGAGGAAAAATAAATAGTCTACGATAATAAATTTGTTTTATATATTGTAGTTAGTAAAAAGTAAATTTTTAGTTAAATCAATTATTAAAGAAGAAAATTTAGTTTTAAAATTAAATTGTAGTTAAATAAATTTATTTAAGTAAATTTAGTTGAAATTTAAATTTTATTAGATAAATTTGTTAAGGGTAATCTATTTAAAATTTAAAAGGGGATTCGATTTAATTAAATGGTAAGTGATTTTTCACTTAGTTCAAATATTCTATTTAAAAGGAATTTATTTATAACAAATTTAAAACCAAAGTTTGTTAGTTGATTTAAATTTATAAAAAGGAAAATTAGTTTTAATAAATTTATTAAAGAAGAAACTGGTTTAAATAAAACTATCAGTAATTTAACTATTAAAAATGAAATCACCGATGACGAAATTTATTATTCAATCTGTTTGAATATTAATAAATTGTGTAAATATTTATACAAGGTATAAATCAAGAAAATCGAGTCAAGATGGAAATGGATTGCTAATAAAAGCAAAGGTGAGAACTTCTCACTCAAAAGGAATTTTATTGTTTATTTAAATTTTAAATAGTTAGATTTAAAATTTGCTTGACTGTGTTGATTGAATGATTGAATGATGATTGTTATATATAGTTATTGGATGTGAATAGACCCTATACGCCGTTAGTAAGCGGAGGTTATTTATTACACACATATACTGCGATATTCCACCTCGAAGTGGAATTGGTATTATATTATATATATAGAAATATATATATATTGGCATATGTATATATTGCAGTTGATTGATTTCCCGCATTTTTTTAGCGGATGAGACCCTATTGCGCCGTTAGTAAGCGGATAATATTTTGTAAAATCCCATATACCGCGATATTCCGTCTTGAAACGGAATTGGTATTGTGCTAATGTCTGTGGATGCAGGAAAACAGGTTGGAGGGATCCAACTGGATTCCTCACAAATATTTATTTGATTTCATATATTGTGATATTTGATTGTTATCATGGATGATATATGATGTTTGAAAGTCGTGATTGACTATCGATGTGTTGCATCATCGAATCCAATTTTTTGAAGTTTAAAAATAACGATTTTGATTTCTAAAGTGATTTTTGGAAATATACGTTTATAAAATATATTTTTTGAATTGATTCATCTTAAATAAATAAACGTTATAATTTTAATATTATAAAAATTATGATTTTTGAGAGATACAATTAAAAGTTGATTTTTGAGGATATGAGATTAATGATTTTTTGTTTTAAAATAGCTTGAACTGGGATTTCTGAATTTATTATAAGAAGTTTAAAAATAGGATATATAAAAAATTTATTTTATAAATCAGAATGATGAAACTATAAAAGAGTTTAAAGATGTTTAAAGTAATAATATAAATTGATTTATATTAAAAGATTTATAAATTGATATTTATAAATTTAGAATATCTTGAATTATAAAACGAGCTTTTATAAGTGATAGAATGATTTGTAAATGGATTTCATAAAGGAATGAAATCTATAGAATTTATGAAATTTGATTATTTTATAAATTAAAATGATGAAACTAAAAGGAGTTGAAAGACGTTTTAAAATAGTAATATAAATTGTTTTATATTAAAAGATTTATAAATTGATATTTATAAATTAAAAATATTGGAATTATAAAACGAGCTTTTACAATTATTAGAATGAATTGTAAATGAATTTCATAAATTGGAATTATAGAATTATAACGGTGAAGTTATAAATAGAATTTTATAAATAAAATTTATAAAGTTATTTAGGAAATAGACGTGGATGAATAAATGAATCTTAGAAGTTATAAGATTTATAGATTTGGGAAGTTTGAAGGAATGATTTTGTAAATAAATAAATTATAAGTATTTGACTTATAATATGAATTTTTAGTATATCATTGTGATATGAATTGAGATAGGTTAATAAAGGAATTTATAAAAAGGAGTTGATATAAAATAAATAGAAATAGAATTTATAAACATTGTTTTATAAACCCGCAACGACTTATTTTGATAAGTGAATTGTTGTAATTTATTTACGGAGTTATATTCATGTTTTAGACAGTGAATAATTCTTTAAAATAAAATGAATAGAAGTGATGAAATTGGTTAACAAGTATATTCACGTTTTTGAATAGTGAATAATATGTTAAAGAAATTATTTTGGATGTGATGTTTTAAATAGAATTAAAACGATCTAAAGATGTTTTAAAATGTATTGAGATTCGAAACCATAGATTTCAACTATTATTGTTGAAATAGATGTTTTCGAGAAATAAAAGGAAATGGTAGACTATAACACTGTTGTTATGGTAAATGATTTCCGAAAGGAAATGTTTTGTATAGTATTGGGATTTATATATCTATTTTAATTTCGAATCCCTATACTAGTGATTTTGGGTTGTCGTAACGATGTTTTACGCGACATTCGTTTTGGCCCAAATAAATATGTTTAAGTGAATGATTTCCTTAAAGAATGAAATATATACTTAATTTTGATTAAGGTATATTAAATATTTTCTAAGTATAGAAAATAAAAAGATCTGTGAATTACTTATTTTTAATAAGTATGGAAATGTTTTTCCAATATTAAGTGAATATTTTGAATTTATCTTTTTGAAGATAAATTGAAAATGAATATTAGAAATTGAATGGAAATCGTATATTCATAAATATTTTGGAATGTAAATTCAATATGGAATTTATAAATGAAATTTGGAAAATGAGTTTAAAAATAAATATTGATTTATTTTTAAAGAATGGAGAATGTATATCTTATAAAGATATTTTTGGGAAATAAATAATTTGAAAAATTATTTGGAATCTGGTGATGTTGGCATATCTATTGATAGTTCAATAACCGACTATCAATATTTACCTTTAAATAGGTATTTGTTGTGATTTGTTTGAAATTGAATGCCACACTTATTTTTTTTAAAATAAGCGCTCACTATTCGGGTTAACCGGGAAAGGACCTTTGGGTCGTATAACCCATTCCGAATATGTGATACGTCGTTATGAATTGCATTCGAAGATCGGTGTTGAAGACCGGATATTTTCGAAAGCGAAAGGGTTTCTTGTTGATTGTCTCTGCACTGGCTGATCCCCGGTATTGAGATCTCCATATGTGATGGGAAATCCGAACGTGATTAGAGATTATTCGGATTGCAAGGACTTCTTTGTAAGTGCCTTCGGTTCTGTTCGAACCCAGAACAAACTTGTATGGATTGTGTGTCTGACATTACAAGTTGAGATATAAAGCTGATTCCTTTCAAATATATTTCTGTTGGTGGCGGAGAATTTATTCTCTTAGCTTAACACCCTTCTCTGAGACGTACGAGCTCAGAGGTTATATAGTTGAAGTTATCAGCGATATATTCCCAATTTGGTAATGTGACATGCTGAGTGTAGCTGTAAATGATCATTGTGTTGATTATTTGTGATAGGATCATTTATTTGATTGTCTATCTTGGTGATCATTTCTATGATCATTTGTTGACCCAAATCATGGCTTTTGTATAAAGTATGTTTTGTGGACGTGACTTCGTCGAGCCTCACACCCCGGAATGGTCAAAACAGGAAAGATGCGGCAAGGTTATGAGGGGTAGCTCCCTTTAGGGTATGTGCATTTCCTTCTGGATAGAGGTGGTATCATGGTATGGAGCCTAGATATTTAACCTATGTGGTTACTGCGAATTTATTACTTTGTGGTTGTTGGTTATCGGGATCCCGTGAGAAAGGTCGTTTACGATCGGGGAATGGCGTGCTCGTGTCAGTAGTTACCCAGTTAGGGGTAACCCGGCCTTGTGTTGGCAGAGTTCCGGTTTGGTTCTCGGGAATGTCCATCCAGAGGCATTCTCATGTGGCAATGGGAAGTTCCTTGGCCTGATCATTCGTTGGAAATCCAAAGAAACAATACGAGACTTGTACGGTTTTAGTTGTAGAACCTGCCATTTAAAATGGTAGCTATAGTAGGCATAATATAATGGTACCTATGCTGGCTAAGATTTATATTCTACTTTCGAAATATCTTCTACACTATGCACTAATAATAATATCAAAATTAATTAGATTTTAAATTCGTATCAAGCATCTTTGACTAACATAAGAAGAAATCTTCCCCAAGTCTGCGTTTGCATTGTGTGTGTGGCGGGAGGTCTTATGGTAGTCTCATTTTTAAAAGCATTGCGAATTGATTTTTAAAAATATTCCTCTATTTTAATTTTAAAGAAAAATAAACTGTTTTGAGTTCTCGCACCAGTCACATGACTGACTTGGAGTTTATTGTTTTCCTTCCTAAACTCTGGGTGCCCACCAATTTTCACACGGGCAGTCAAGAGTTAGGTTTATCAGGATATTCTGGAATTCAGGAGTTGCTGGAGGCAAGATGGATGGCATGGCGTATTACTAGTATATAGTACTTTCTTTTCCGCTGTTTGTTTGATGTTGTACACTCTGATGATATGATGTAATGTAATGTAATAACTGATATAGTTCTTTGTTTAAAGATTATTCATTTATCTATTATATGTTGTTCCGCTGCGAATTGTGAGATTCTGATGTTGTTCTGTTATTTTCTGTTCCGTTCTATTTTATATGTTCTTTTCCCTCTATTTTCTCTCTTCTACCTCTTTCTTTTTCTTTCCTTCTTTCTTCTTTCTTAAACCCATAACATTTCGTGTTTCCGGCCTTCGATTTCTCGGCAGTCGATAAAGTGAGTATCGATGTTGAATTTTCGAAAGTCGAAAAATTTCGAGACGTTACATTTGGTATCAGAGCTTATGGTTAAGCGACAACCATGGTTCTGTTGGGTATTACTCGTTAGAGATAGAGTCAGCAGTACTCTAAAATGAGTTGAGTGTAATAATAGCTATGAGAGCGTATTTGTTAGTGCATATAAAATTGATTTTGAATCGGGTAAATAAAGTAATTTTGCCCAAAACTATTTTTGTATAGAAAAGAAATGATTTTCTACGAATTACTATAGTATATGGTTGCATGATTGTTAGGAAGTGATAATATTGAATTATTAGTTATGGAATTAAATAAAATAAAATGGATTGAATTCAAGTAAATTAACTTGATAATTTATTTATTTGTGAAATAATTTCAAATGAAATGAATATGAATATGGAATGTGAATAAAGATTGAATAAAGATGGTATGTGAATTGATCGTAAGCAATAAAATTGAATTGAGCAATTAAGTAAATTCGAGATGAATTGAATATAGAAATTGAAAATTAAAATGAATTAGTGAATGAAACTAATTTAAAGTAGTAATATGAATTGGTAAATGGAAGTTAATCGATAGAATTCAATATTTAGAATTGAGAATTTAATTCAAATAGATTTGAAATTGTGAATTGAATTGAAATGTAAAATTTGATAAAAATGGATATGTAACTCCAATAGTGAAGTAAAAATGTATAAGAAGCATATATTGAATATTTTGAAATGGAATGTGCAAATTGATATTTGAATGTTGGAATTGGATACTACTACTAGCAGGTTATACAGGTATATTAAAAGGAATAGGAATTGGGATTTTGATTTCAAAGATAAAATTGAATTGCTCGACAAAAAGGTACGTATTTGAATTTCGGTATGAGATTTGATGACTTTCTTCTCTAGCCACTTGGCTTTCTCTTTTCTTTTTGATTCTGAGGGGCCGTGGTGCCATTTTGTAGTCGTACCGAGCTAGCCGCGCAAAGGAGACGCTGGCGAAATTTTTTGAAAATTTAGGGTGTTAGAAAAATTTTGAGAAATTTTGGAAGTTTGAAATTTGAATTTGAATTTAAATTTAAATTGTTAGGAGAACAATGTTGTTTGAAACTTATAATTGAAGTTGGAAAGCTAGTTGAAATGATAGTGAATCTCTAGTAAAAAGATTTGTTTTAGTAAGTTGATAAAACTATTTAGATTGTGAAAAATAGTAGCCGGGATAAAGGGCATTCTTCTTAACTTGTAATTTCGGGACGAAATTCTTTTAAGGAGGGAAGATTGTAACGACCCAGAATTTTGAATAATTTAATTTGAAAATATTTAATTAATTTTAAATATTTGAATGATAGTTTGAATTGAATTTCAAATTATCAGAATGAATATAACGATTAAATTATAGAATTTAATCTATTGAAAGTGAATAAAAAATTTAGATCTTCAATTTTAAGCTGATTAAAAATATTTCAAAGGCTTGTAAAATTCATATTGATAATATTGAAGATTTTAGAAGCTTCAGAATTGAAATTGAAAGTGAATTGCTCAGTTTTGAAATTTAAATCGTTTGAATCGATATTTAAAATAGCCGTCCGAGGCACCGTCTCGGAATTCGACGAAACCAATTCCATTGGGTCCGTAATATTGAATTATTCTCGGATTTCAAATTTCGTATTTTTCGGAGTTAATATGTGATCACACGACGCGTAAACGCATTGGAATTTAATCGAATTCAATTTGAATTTTAATTTTTAAAATTAGTCAACGACAGCATCCCCAATTTTATGCCTAAAAACACGCAGAAGATCACGCTAGGGATCGTGCAAGCATGCCTCTCCTCTGATAAATCACGTTCTCTCCCCCTTCACTCTCGTTAAAAATCAAAAGAAGAATAAATGGCCGCAGCCTTTTTAGTTTATTTCTCGTTTAAAATTAAATTCACGAGCCTCTCCAGTTCGAGGTTCAAAATCAAAGAAAAAAAAAAGAAAAACAAAGGGGGCCGAACAAATCAAAATGGGGACGAGCGCGTGAGGAGGGGCAAAGAAATCTCGTGCAGTGGAGGCTCGCGACGGCGACAATGGCATTCGCGATTAGCTTCATCGAGTCGCGGTCGTAAGCAAGGGTTGGAATCTGTTGGGTTCGATAGTGAAGAGGGGTGGCTCGTTCGCGAAGAATGGTCGCGTGTTGGTGACGACAGGTCGTGGGAGTAGGCGACTGATGAAGTCGAGGCGGCGCGTGATTCGAAGGATGGAGGCGGCGTTCAGGCGCATGAGGCGACATTGATGGGTCGCGAGTCGTTCAATTGAAGCGCTCGAAAAATTTGGAGGCGGCGGCGCTGTCAAGTCGCAATGTCGAGCAGGAAATTGGGGTTCGCGTAGATTTGTCGTGATTGCCAGAGAGGTACGATTTTATTTTATTTTTTACATATTTATATATATAAATTCCGAATACAGGAAACATGAATTATTTTACATAAGTAAAGAAAAAAAAAGGAATAAATCTAGATATTTAAATTTATATAGATATTTTAAAAAGGATAAAGTATTTGTGTGTGTATATATATATATATATATATATATATACCTATGTAGGATTTTGGGATATAAAAGAGTATATATAAAAATAAAAAATAAAAAAATCATTTTTAAAACTTACGAGATATTTTTATGAGTATATAGTTTCAAATGAAAAATGAATATATACATTTTCAGTCTACTTGTTATATAAAAATAATAATACGTTAGTGTAATTAAATTGGTAAATAAAATTATTAAGTTGACCTGTTTAATTGTTCTAAGTACCCAAAGGATTTTCAGAGGAAAAATAAATAGTCTACGATAATAAATTTGTTTTATCTATTGTAGTTAGTAAAAAGTAAATTTTTAGTTAAATCAATTATTAAAGAAGAAAATTTAGTTTTAAATTAAATTGTAGTTAAATAAATTTATTTAAGTAAATTTAGT
Organism: Allium cepa; assembly: GCA_030765085.1. Taxonomy (NCBI): domain Eukaryota; kingdom Viridiplantae; phylum Streptophyta; class Magnoliopsida; order Asparagales; family Amaryllidaceae; genus Allium; species Allium cepa. The sequence goes on along the minus strand of CM060937.1, from coordinate 979,780,705 downwards.
TGAAATTTAAATTTTATTAGATAAATTTGTTAAGAGTAATCTATTTAAAATTTAAAAGGGGATTCGATTTAATTAAATGGTAAGTGATTTTTCACTTAGTTCAAATATTCTATTTAAAAGGAATTTATTTATAACAAATTTAAAACCAAAGTTTGTTAGTTGATTTAAATTTATAAAAAGGAAAATTAGTTTTAATAAATTTATTAAAGAAGAAACTGGTTTAAATAAAACTATCAGTAATTTAACTATTAAAAATGAAATCACCGATGAATTAAAATTATCTAACGAAATTTATTATTCAATCTGTTTGAATATTAATAAATTGTGTAAATATTTATACAAGGTATAAATCAAGAAAATCGAGTCAAGATGGAAATGGATTGCTAATAAAAGCAAAGGTGAGAACTTCTCACTCAAAAGGAATTTTATTGTTTATTTAAATTTTAAATAGTTAGATTTAAAATTTGCTTGACTGTGTTGATTGAATGATTGAATGATGATTGTTATATATAGTTATTGGATGTGAATAGACCCCATACGCCGTTAGTAAGCGGAGGTTATTTATTACACACATATACTGCGATATTCCACCTCGAAGTGGAATTGGTATTATATTATATATATAGCAATATATATATATTGGCATATGTATATATTGCAGTTGATTGATTTCCCGCATTTTTTTAGCGGATAATATTTTGTAAAATCCCATATACCGCGATATTCCGTCTTGAAACGGAATTGGTATTGTGCTAATGTCTGTGGATGCAGGAAAACAGGTTGGAGGGATCTAACTGGATTCCTCACAAATATTTATTTGATTTCATATATTGTGATATTTGATTGTTATCATGGATGATATATGATGTTTGAAAGTCGTGATTGACTATCGATGTGTTGCATCATCGAATCCAATTTTTTGAAGTTTAAAAATAACGATTTTGATTTCTAAAGTGATTTTTGGAAATATACGTTTATAAAATATATTTTTTGAATTGATTCATCTTAAATAAATAAACGTTATAATTTTAATATTATAAAAATTATGATTTTTGAGAGATACAATTAAAAGTTGATTTTTGAGGATATGAGATTAATGATTTTTTGTTTTAAAATAGCTTGAACTGGGATTTCTGAATTTATTATAAGAAGTTTAAAAATAGGATTTATAAAATTTTTATTTTATAAATCAGAATGATGAAACTATAAAAGAGTTTAAAGATGTTTAAAGTAATAATATAAATTGATTTATATTAAAAGATTTATAAAATGATATTTATAAATTTAGAATATCTTGAAGTATAAAACGAGCTTTTATAAGTGATAGAATGATTTGTAAATGGATTTCATAAAGGAATGAAATCTATAGAATTTATGAAATTTGATTATTTTATAAATTAAAATGATGAAATTAAAAGGAGTTGAAAAACATTTTAAAATAGTAATATAAATTGTTTTATATTAAAAGATATATAAATTGATATTTATAAATTAAAAATATTGGAATTATAAAACGAGCTTTTACAAGTATTAGAATGAATTGTAAATGAATTTCATAAATTGGAATTATAGAATTATAACGGTGAAGTTATAAATAGAATTTTATAAATAAAATTTATAAAGTTATTTAGGAAATAGACGTGGATGAATAAATGAATCTTAGAAGTTATAAGATTTATAGATTTGGGAAGTTTGAAGGAATGATTTTGTAAATAAATAAATTATAAGTATTTGACTTATAATATGAATTTTTAGTATATCATTGTGATATGAATTGAGATAGGTTAATAAAGGAATTTATAAAAAGGAGTTGATATAAAATAAATAGAAATAGAATTTATAAACATTGTTTTATAAACCCGCAACGACTTATTTTGATAAGTGAATTGTTGTAATTTATTTACGGAGTTATATTCATGTTTTAGACAGTGAATAATTCTTTAAAATAAAATGAATAGAAGTGATGAAATTGGTTAACAAGTATATTCACGTTTTTGAATAGTGAATAATATGTTAAAGAAATTATTTTGGATGTGATGTTTTAAATAGAATTAAAACGATCTAAAGATGTTTTAAAATGTATTGAGATTCGAAACCATAGATTTCAACATTTATTGTTGAAATAGATGTTTTCGAGAAATAAAAGGAAATGGTAGACTATAACACTGTTGTTATGGTAAATGATTTCCGAAAGGAAATGTTTTGTATAGTATTGGGATTTATATATCTATTTTAATTTCGAATCCCTATACTAGTGATTTTGGGTTGTCGTAACGATGTTTTACGCGACATTCGTTTTGGCCCAAATAAATATGTTTAAGTGAATGATTTCCTTAAAGAATGAAATATATACCTAATTTCGATTAAGGTATATTAAATATTTTCTAAGTATAGAAAATAAAAAGATCTGTGAATTACTTATTTTTAATAAGTATGGAAATGTTTTTCCAATATTAAGTGAATATTTTGAATTTATCTTTTTGAAGATAAATTGAAAATGAATATTAGAAATTGAATGGAAATCGTATATTCATAAATATTTTGGAATGTAAATTCAATATGGAATTTATAAATGAAATTTGGAAAATGAGTTTAAAAATAAATATTGATTTATTTTTAAAGAATGGAGAATGTATATCTTATAAAGATATTTTTGGGAAATAAATAATTTGAAAAATTATTTGGAATCTGGTGATGTTGGCATATCTATTGATAGTTCAATAACCGACTATCAATATTTACCTTTAAATAGGTATTTGTTGTGATTTGTTTGAAATTGAATGCCACACTTATTTTTTTTAAAATAAGCGCTCACTATTCGGGTTAACCGGGAAAGGACCTTTGGGTCGTATAACCTATTCCGAGTATGTGATACGTCGTTATGAATTGCATTCGAAGATCGGTGTTGAAGACCGGATATTTTCGAAAGCGAAAGGGTTTCTTGTTGATTGTCTCTGCACTGGCTGATCCCCGGTATTGAGATCTCCATATGTGATGGGAAATCCGAACGTGATTAGAGATTATTCGGATTGCAAGGACTTCTTTGTAAGTGCCTTCGGTTCTGTTCGAACCCAGAACAGACTTGTATGGATTGTGTGTCTGACATTACAAATTGAGATATAAAGCTGATTTCTTTCAAATATATTTCTGTTGGTGGCGGAGAATTTATTCTTTTAGCTTAACACCATTCTCTGAGACGTACGAGCTCAGAGGTTATATAGTTGAAGTTATCAGCGATATATTCCCAATTTGGTAATGTGACATGCTGAGTGTAGCTGTAAATGGTCATTGTGTTGATTATTTGTGATAGGATCATTTATTTGATCGTCTATCTTGGTGATCATTTCTATGATCATTTGTTGACCCAAATCATGGCTTTTGTATAAAGTATGTTTTGTGGACGTGACTTCGTCGAGCCTCACACCCCGGAATGGTCAAAACAGGAAAGATGCGGCAAGGTTATGAGGGGTAGCTCCCTTTAGGGTATGTGCATTTCCTTCTGGATAGAGGTGGTATCATGGTATGGAGCCCAGATATTTAACCTATGTGGTTACTGCGAATTTATTACTTTGTGGTTGTTGGTTATCGGGATCCCGTGAGAAAGGTCGTTTACGATCGGGGAATGGCGTGCTCGTGTCAGTAGTTACCCAGTTAGGGGTAACCCGGCCTTGTGTTGGCAGAGTTCCGGTTTGGTTCTCGGGAATGTCCATCCAGAGGCATTCTCATGTGGCAATGGGAAGTTCCTTGGCCTGATCATTCGTTGGAAATCCAAAGAAACAATACGAGACTTGTACGGTTTTAGTTGTAGAACCTGCCATTTAAAATGGTAGCTATAGTAGGCATAATATAATGGTACCTATGCTGGCTAAGATTTATATTCTACTTTCGAAATATCTTCTACACTATGCACTAATAATAATATCAAAATTAATTAGATTTTAAATTCGTATCAAGCATCTTTGACTAACATAAGAAGAAATCTTCCCCAAGTCTGCGTTTGCATTGTGTGTGTGGCGGGAGGTCTTATGGTAGTCTCATTTTTAAAAGCATTGCGAATTGATTTTTAAAAATATTCCTCTATTTTAATTTTAAAGAAAAATAAACTGTTTTGAGTTCTCGCACCAGTCACATGACTGACTTGGAGTTTATTGTTTTCCTTCCTAAACTCTGGGTGCCCACCAATTTTCACAAGGGCAGTCAAGAGTTAGGTTTATCAGGATATTCTGGAATTCAGGAGTTGCTGGAGGCAAGATGGATGGCATGGCGTATTACTAGTATATAGTACTTTCTTTTCCGCTGTTTGTTTGATGTTGTACACTCTGATGATATGATGTAATGTAATGTAATAACTAATATAGTTCTTTGTTTAAAGATTATTCATTTATCTATTATATGTTGTTCCGCTGTGAATTGTGAGATTCTGATGTTGTTCTGTTATTTTCTGTTCCGTTCTATTTTATATGTTCTTTTCCCTCTATTTTCTCTCTTCTACCTCTTTCTTTTTCTTTCCTTCTTTCTTCTTTCTTAAACCCATAACATTTCGTGTTTCCAGCCTTCGATTTCTCGGCAGTCGATAAAGTGAGTATCGATGTTGAATTTTCGATAGTCGAAAAATTTCGAGACGTTACATGTGCAGTAATAAGTTGTTTGGAACTTGTTTTCTTGAGTTTACTTGAGTATATGCAAATAATTGCATTTCGACCTTGCCTTGTTGCATGGGTTTTGGTGTTGCAGTTGTGTTGAGTCACTGACTTGACCTCTGCAGCTTCGATTTCTGTTAGTATTCACTGTTGTGATAATTTCTATTTCATTATGGTAGTGGCGAGGCAGTGCACGCAAGCGTGAACTGCAGCCACACGAAGTTAACATTTTAAAAAAATGTGGCGAAGCCGTGCACGCGTGTGCGTACTGCAGCCCTACGAAATCTAATGTTTTAAATGATGTTTTATTTTTGATGAAAGTTGTTTTATGTTGCCAATTCAATATATTTAGAATCGATTTTGATGATTTTGTTGTTAATTGCCGTTTAGGCAAATTTTGATTGTTTTCTAAATTATCTTAAATAATAATCCCTTTATCCATCTTCGTTGATAATCTGAATCCACTGATTTATTGTTTAACACTGATAAGTGTTATATTTACCGTTATCCGATTTCTTGTTAAAGGATCGGATAGGTGAATTTATCTGTGACTGTCTTCTAATTGCTATTTAATTATTATTGCTTCCATGCACTAATAACTGAGTTTGAATTAAACTGACCTGTGTATTATTTTCTTTTGAATGTAATACTCGGGTCAGACCGAGTATTTTACAGCTTGAAGATTTTCAGGCCGCGAAGTTAGAGAGAGTTGGGGAAATTGCTTCACTTTAGCTTTTTGAAGAATTTTTGTACTTAAAAGAAATATTCCGCTGTATAAAATTTAATGCATTGTACAAACTCTGATATATGTATAAAAATTCATTTATGTAAAATATTATGATTATTCTGTGATTCTGTGGCTGTTTCTGTTTAAACTCTATAAACTGAATAACAATCCATCATTTTGAACGTCTCAAGTTGGTTTAATTACCGACTGGAGGCGATCAGAGCGGCGGGTCGTTACAATATATGAAAGTTATATATATGTGCATCTATATGCGATATCCATAAGAATTTAAATTGAATTTAAATTAAATAATTAACTAATTAGTTTGGTAGGGATTTGGTTCATCTTGGACCCATTTCATTATTGCGCATAAGAGGAGCGAAAGGGGGGCTATGGAGTTTGAAACGATAGGAGAAAAATATATAGATATTTTCTCTAGACCATACTATAAATTCAAACCTTAACCTCCACTTTATTTAGTACGTTTTGTCTTTCTCCTTCTCTAGTCTTAGCTTCAAAACCCACATACCCAAATTCAAACTCCATTTACATCCATTTAATCAAACACATCTAGGTTCGATGTTGGTATGTTATTTGTTTGTAGCAGTATGTGTCTACTTGATAAACCAAGGGGACATACTATATCAACGTGTAAATATACGGTATTATCATAAGGTAATAATTTATTTTAATTTTGTAACAACCTACCTTTAAACCTCGGGTCCAGCGTCCAAACCGATACCAAAACACAAGAACTAAAAAGATGAGTCATTGGGGTAAGATAAAACATGTATATGGTCAAAGGCAAATATCGGATATTAAATATAGTCCTAACAAATTCATTCTCACATTATTTGAGTAGAGAAAAGAAATATTACTTAATCTTATACAAGAAAATTGAAGAATATCATGATTTATGCAGACAGATTTGATAAATAAAATAAATTTATTACATATATTGAACGCTTATGCCTTAAAATTAGATCTTTATCCTATTTAGTTGATTTGGTTTGAAAGAAAACTAGTCAAATCAACCTTTTGTATATTAATGTTGCTAAAATAGGTGCTAAAAGGCCTTGTTTAGCGAGTGTAGCGAAAAATAGTGGGTTTAAAGCGGATCTACTGTTTAATAACACAAATTTAAATAGCAAAGCGGTCGAAATGCATTGTGCACTATAGCTGGGATTGTGTAAGGCATTAGCAAGGCTTTAACTATATAGGTTCGGCCTCCACACGTTCTGCCATCCTTTCATATCGTGCCTAACCATCATACACATCTAGTCATACTACATCATCTCCATACAGACTTACTCCCTAGTCTAGCCTTATGGGGTCACCTATTGCCTATCGTCATGAAATCGTATGTAGAAATCACCTCTCTGGACTTCCCATAGACTACAGGAAAGCCTATTGTCCTCGTGCTACCTAATTGGACTCACACCCTAGATCGCCCCGAAGCGTACCGGGTTGCTTAACATCCACTCACATCCACTTAATCTGCCCAAATTCTTCGTGAAAATAGTGCAATACCTGAACACCTATTTATGTCGTAGGTCTATGTTTGTATCCGCATACACACTTTGGATCATCCATCCTACGTACTAGACTCATTCCCATGAATTTCCATCAACGCATCAAAATATTGTATCATAACACACACAGATATATATTCTCTTTACGCAACAACCAAACCATTCCATATACCCATTCATTTCGCAGCATCGTTACTCCTCTAACCATGCCTCAGATCACCTTTTAGAACATAAGAGAAAACACAACTCATCTCATACATTGTTTATTTATACTAGCCCATTTAGGCCGAGGGTCATTCTGACACATTTACGTGCACCGATGAACCGGTCAATGCAACCAGTGCATCTGTGTACAAGTTTTCTGAGAACTACTAGTTTCATGTTTTAGTGTTTCGATCGTAGTTTCTTGCCTCTTGCCACCTCCGCTTCACCTTTGATCGTTTGAGATCGTACCTAGAGTGTACTCCAACATCTTTAAGTCTATTTTGGTCACTCAGTACATCTAAATGAAAACGTGTTAAATTAACAAACTTATGTAAAAACTAGTTTCTAATTGTTGTTTCATTTTAATCCCTTGCAGATCCCCCTTTTATTTGAATTTAATCATGTATAAATGTTTATTTATTCTATTATAGGAAACATGCCATGATTATAGGATTATAATCTCATTATATGAAGAAGAGAGCAAGGATCACTCACAAAAATAATGTCTCTTGCCTAAACTCCTACTATCTAGTTCGTTGAGCCTCCATGCTTCATATTTAGCCTTCAAATTGTTGTTGGAATGTAGCCTAGTCTGATACCTTCGAGTTGCTTTTAGTTTCATTTGACGTTGTGGAGGTTTGAATGAGATAATGGTGTTTGATCTTGATGGTTTAAGAGGAAGGAGAAAGAATAAAGAGGAGGATTCGTTTTCTTTTCTAGAAATAATTGTATTTGGTTGTAGTTTTAAGTCAAAGGAGGGAACTATTCAAGAATCAAATAAAAATTTCAAACTCAATTCTTTTTGGGTTCCATTTGACTCGACAATGCTTTCGACCATATCTCTCTCATACGAGCTACAAACATCATAAACCAAAAACCTACATGAATCAGAAAAACAAGATGGCTGCAATTGCATTGGTTTCGCCGTCAAATTCTAAAATCTTAAACATGATAATTTTGCCTGTCCTAATATTTAAGTTATTCAATTAATTCATTAATTCCATTTATTTTCATATTGTCATATTATTTTATTAAAATTTACTCAAATTTTAGGGTATTACAGTATTATGTAGTGATTAATATATATCATATTTATGTTACCACCTGATACACACACATACATACATACATACACACACACACACACACACACACACACACATATATATCAAGGACTTATCAGAATATTTTGATGATGTATGAAATTAAACATTAAATATGATACTGATATATAAAAGTAGACATCAACACACACCCATAGTCTTGTATATTCTTGGCAATAATGTTATTTAATTTAAACATTATTTATAAATTTGTATATAATCAAATTCAATTAAATAATATATATATATGTGAATTTTATTATTGTAAAATTATTTTTAAATGAGTAAAAATTATTTTTGCTCTTGGCCAAACTGATAAATAAAATTTTATTTTATAGTAGTAAATATAAATAAATATGCATATTTTGATTATCGATTTTACTAATAAAAAAACTAATCTTGGCTTTCGACCTAATTTTTTTAAAATTGTTTCCTGGAATATATATTGCTAGTACCACTAGTATGTATTTTGATGATAGAACCATATAAATATTATTACTAATGACTTTTCACATTACATAGATTATAGTGCTGGAAATGCAGGTCTACTACTCATAAGTATTGCATGGATATAAGTGAATCGAAGAGACTAAGAAGAATTAAGCATACCAAGGAGATTAAAAGGAATCAAGCAGATCAAGGAGGCCAAGAAGAATCAAGGAGATCATGGAAACCAAGAAGAATCAAGCAGATTATAGAGACCAAGACTCAAGGAGAATGATAGGAGGATATAAAGCTATAGGAGCATAAGACATTCAGTTAGTCAAAACTGAGTGTAAAGAGGCTTAGAAATATTTTTATAAATTGTTTTTCAAAATTAGCTAGCATATGTCAACATATCCTGAAATTCTATATCAACATAGTAGCCACTTATTTTTTTTAAAGTCAGATATGTCAATATACCTTTTAAATATACGTCGACATATTATCCCTTTACGTAACTGTTGAATTTAATCAAATAGACACATCCTTTCATCCCTTTGTTAAAAGACACTTCTCTTCATCTTAAAGGCTTTGGAAAATGAATTCTTCAATGATTCTTATTCTTTTCTCTCGCTCGTTATTCTTTATTACTTTGTGGTCAAGTTCTCTTACTACTGTATGCATATACTTTGTGAATTAATATTTTTTTCACTCACATACTTCACGAATTCACAAACTACAAAAGACCAAAGGGTGCTTACTGGATTTGTCCACCATGTTATCCCTAATCCCAACCTATTCCTTAAAGATTTCAATTATTAATTGGTCCAAATATTTATAGGACCACTGTACTAAATACTACGAGATTTTTATTTGAAAGATACGATGTCTTGTAGAATTACTCTTTACTAATTAGATAGTAAAGGGGTATCCCATCACCAGTAGAAAGTCAGGATTGTATAGATGTTCTTAACCACCTGTGGAAGGCAAGAGGCCAGGTATGTCCTACCATCCATGGAAAGTTAAGATATGTGTGCTTACCATCTTATTCGAAGTCAAGTTTGAATAGGTGTAGTGCCACCTGTTAAATTTCAAGGTTTTGTTATAGTGAAAATTTTGTATGGGTATAGGACAGACGTAGGACTAGGAATCCAAACTAGTATAAAAATCTCTAATTTCACTTAATTTACTTTATTTTTTATTCTACATTTATACCATTATATACTTGTGATTGTGATACTAAATTTATAAGTTTAAAAAATACAAGTTAAAGCATCAAGAAGTTTAAATACACTATTTACCCCACTCTAGTTTTATAATAGCCTTAAGGTCAAGTTCGCCTGACTATTGGGTATCTTACATAATCCACATTTTGTATCAAAGCAGCTTGTAATGTGATAGGGGGTTCTCAAAGTATGATCCATGGTGAAGCATTGGCTCTTACTCCTACATGTCCCATCGAGTGGTTGGTCTGAGTCGAGGGACTGGACGTAAAACCTTATTCTAAGATACCTTTGTAGGCCACTAAGGTGAGTTAAAATTCCTCGTGAAAGGACTACCTTTGGTATTAGAGCAATAGGTTTTCAAAAATCATCATATGAGTTTTGAAAAGTTTAAATGGCTAATATCACTAATAACACTCTCTTTAACACATTTGTCAATCCAATGCCAGAACATCACTATTTAATGGTAATAGTTATGCATATTAGATATATAGAATGAAAATTTACTTATAATCTAATGTTTTAAATGTGTGGAATATGACATAAACCGAGTACACCGAGCCCCAGGCTAATTATTCACAATGGACTAATGAGAAAAAGGCAAAAGCACTTAATAATTCAAACATTATGAGTATTTTATATTATGTTCTAGATAAAAGTGAGTTTGATAGAGTTTCTATTTGTAAAAGCGCTTACAAATTTTGAAGAACATGCAAGTCACACATGAAGGTACTAGTACGAAAAAATAAACCAAGATTTCTATGTTAATTAACAATTTAACGATTGGATATTTAAATAATTAATTTAGATATTAAATCGTTAATTAACTAAAAGGCCTAAAATTTGACTTATCGCATATGAATACGGACTCGAGACCACTTCCATTGAGTTTGATCGACGTTACGAATCAAAATGATTATAAATATCGCTATGTTTGGAGTCAGGCATTTTTACGATTCACGTGTTATTATGCATATTTTGCAAAAATATGTGTGTAGTCGGGTTTAGTGAAATCTCGACTGATGGCATGCGCTTTTCAGATGTAGGATTCATTTTGAGATTTATTGTTGAAGAATTTTGTAATCGGGCTACCTGATGGCCAAAATGACCTTGAAATGCATAAAATTACCATCCCAAAGCACCCTCTCGGATGGCAATGAAATTTATGCCGTTGGGGTTGGAAAATGTGTCGATGTACGTCGATGAGTTTCAAGGCGATTTAATGAACTGTGTGAAAGTATGAGCTCAAAACATATGTCGATTTATTTAAGAAATTAAATAAATTATATATGCATATATATACACACGGTCTCTCTCTCTCTCTCACTCACACAGCAGATTATTCCACTCTTTGATTTTTATTTCTCTCCGTCAAAAATATAAACGAGTCCAAGACTTAGTTTAGTGTTTTCTCCAATTATGAGAGCTACGGACCGCGTTAGACGACGAGATCATATCCATTAAACTCAGATAGCAGAGGGCATTACATTCATATAGGTGTTGGCATGTCCAACAATGCTTGGCTGAGCTCCCTTATTTCTTGTAGCGAGTTTGGGGATGAGCTGGTGAAGCTAAAGGATCGGTTGGTAAAACAGAGGTAGCCAACATGAAACTAGTTTGAAGTGGAATAGGCTGATGTTGTTTGGAGGTCGAACGAGGAAAAATGCATTCGTGCATAGGAGCTAAGGCCTAGAAATGATGTGATTGCAAGGGAAGGCATGACCTTTTGATTTTGGCATCTTGTGTTTATCATTGCTCAACGTAAAAAATGGAGTTGGTTGTGTGCGATTTCATTGACCAGAGAACATGCGATGGTGGAGAGAAGTTGCGGCCTCATGGGTTGTTGTGCACTCATGTACAAGAGGAGGAAATTTTGATTTAAGGAAGATAGATTAGAATTAATTAAGGTAATTAAATTAATTATTTACTTTAATTAGTCTTGTTTTGTATTTATTCGTATATATTACATATGAGGTTTAATCAAGATGTGGCCTTCGCCATTGCACCTGTAGGGATATTATCTACGACATGGTATATGGTTGGACTGGATTCGAACACTTAAGAAATTACAGCTCAGGCGAGTAGAATTAATACTTTGAATTTATATTTTGGTATAAATCCAAGCATTTGTATATATTGAGAAATATTTTCTAGAAGAGGTAGAATTATATATATGCATAATTATTTCAATATTTGATTGTATATTGGTTTGAACAGATATTCGAGATAGTCGATTTATATCTATATATTATATTCTTTTTGTATTGAATAAAGTTAGGTAGAGTTGATATTAAGTTATAACATAGTTATAAATTAATTAAACTCTAATTTGTTGTTGTATCAGCGATAGAAATATTGTTATACATTTTTATTACCAATCGAAAGTTAAAAACATGACTTTAAAATAAGCTATAAGGCTAAAATAATCCTTTAGGAAGGTTAAAATTATATTAAAATGGTTTTGAAATTTATCTGGTCTTGATATTGGTTTATTATGGTATAATACAATAACTCACTAAATAGTGAATTTTTATAAAGATGATTAGAGAAATTAGAAATTACAAAAGAGGTATTGTAATTATTTAACTTTGTTTGGTTAACAATATAAAATCCTAAATATGGTTATAACGTGACTTATTAACTTTACAATCCTAAGAGATGGTTTGTGATATATATATATAGACACACACACACACATATATATATACGCACGCATACACACACATATATAAATTATATACATGAGCTATACAATATTTTGAGGCCTCACTGATAGTTAAACTTAAGTTTAATAAATAATTAAGTGATATTAAGCTATAATATGATTGATAGCAAGTATATTATTTTATAAAATAAGTTTGAGACTGCCACATAATAATATGAAGAAATATGATTAGAAATTATATATTATGGTTCTTAGATTGATTATTTAGTAAGATGCATTTTTTAAATTGGATGTTAGGATTTACAGAAGTTGCTTAATGGTGTGAATTGGTTGATTTGTTGATGTGGTTGTATGGAATCGGTTCTAGGCAATGGTGGCATGTGAAGGAGCATTAATGAAGTATTTTTCTTCCTTTTTTGAATGAGAGTGTAACATCCCCAAATTTTATCAATTTAAAATTAGTAACTAATTTGAATTTCTGGGATTTAATTTGGAATTAATTTGAAAATTTTCAAGATAAATGGAATTAGTATTGATTTATACATATATATGGATTATAATTCAAATTTGAACTTGAATTTAGAATTTAAATAAATGTCTTAGGAAAATAATTTGCATTTAGAATAATAAATATGTAATTTATTTAATGTAAAATTAGTTTAAAACATTTCTCTTTTAAAATTGTATGTAATAATGATTAGGAAAATGTATTTATTAAATTAGGAAATGTAATAAAAAATCAATATAAAATGTTTAAAAACAGGTGTTCAATTTATAAAACATAAGTTAAACAAGTGTTGAAATCTTAACTTACAAATGAACAAGTGTCAAAAATTTATTTTTCTTTTCATTTTCGAATTAATAAAAATCAAGGCAAATATACATTTCCAATTCTTCCTTCTCTCATTTATTTTATCATCACTTTCTAAAACTTGGAAAAAAAAACCTGTAAACTTTCTCAAACCAGAAAGAAATTATCAAGCAAGTTTAAGAACAAATCAAAACCAGAAGACCAACTAAAAGCAAGTTTAAGAACAAATCAGACTTTTTCTGTAACGATCCCAGTTTAATGACGAATTTAAATTTATAATTTAATTGAATTTTTGGATTAAATTATGGATTTGTTTGAAATTTTCAAATTTAATAAGATATATATATACTAATATATTTTAAAATTTGGATTTGAAACTCAAAAATGAGTATTTTCAGTTGAATTGAATTATAAGTAAAGTGTTTAAAATAAAATAGAATAAAACTACTTAGCAATATTAAGTGAAAATAATAAAATAAAATATACGTTAGAAAATTTAATACTTATGTTAGAAATATAATTAGAAGATAAATTACAAAACAATACAATATATTCAAGTGTCAACAATAAAAAGATAAGTATGTAAAAGCAAATCAGTTTGGGTAAGAATGAAGTGAACAAAAATATCTATGTACCAAAACAATAATCAAATAAGACTTGGAAAAGAAATGTGAAACAAGTAAACATATAAGACCTATGTACAAGCAAAAAGGAAAGACAGCAAAATATATAAGTACATGTAGGCTGAGAAAACAAACAAATAATGTACATGTATAAAGAACAAAGAGAAAAAAAATATCTATGTAACAAAAGCTTGTTAAAGAAGACACTAGTAAAACAAAACAAAATATCTTTGTACAAACAAATAAATGTCAGTAAGTTCATAAGTATGTAAACATATTTAAAGACAATTGCATTAAATTTCCTATCTCCTCAACACAAAATATATCACTTCAGCCGAAATAACAAACTGAAAAAAAAAATATCTTAGTCAATGTAACAAAAGAAAAATCTGACCAAAGATAAACTTACACTAGAAATTACCTTCCCCTGTGAAACACTACTTCCCTTTATATGTATACATCTAGTCCCTGTTGTTCAGTAAGAAATATTTAAGCAAAACATAGAAAAACTTAGAAGCAAAACCAGAGAGAAAAATGTAAACATCTTTATCTATTTCAAACTCAAAACAACATTCAACTCGAAGGAAAACAAACAGGACTTAAGAAAGATCAACTCTGCAGTTTTCAAAGCAACAAGTTCTATGTTCTTCATTTTCTCAAAACTGTGAGCAAACCTTCTTTAGTTTGTTATCTTGATAGTGTTGATTAGTAATGATAAGGAGAGAAAGAAAATGTGTTGTAACTTGTTTTGAATGTATACATATGTGGTACTGTAATGGTACTGATCTCTCTATTTAATTCTGGTTACAGAGTAATCTTAAACAAGAAAAGTTTTATAAAATTTCATACAAACATCCTTAACTTAGGATTTTTGAACAAAAACAGTTGTTTAAGCTTAGACCATTGTTCATGAAATTTTTTTTAGCTTGCAAATGAAACAATTGAACCTGTAAACTCCATTTTTACAGAAGAAAAAAAAAATTATGATAAACTCGAATATCTTAATTTAATGATTTGATCACATATCTTGAATCTACATACCAAAGTATGATTTTTAAAACAAAAACGAGGATTTTTGGTTGGGTATACGAAGAGCAGTTCATTTTTGAACAAAATTTGCATTTTCTCATTTTCTAACAATCGAATCAATTTAAAACGTTGAAGTTGGGTTTGAAGCAAGTATGAACATCATGGGTTTCGAGAAAATTATCAGAAATTTTTTTTATTGCATAAATTTAAGGAACGAGATTATATTAGGGTTTAAACTCGAGTTTCTGGACATGTCAGAAATGAGGTGTGTGCGACTTCTGTACGTGATCGAGTGTCACGAGGCTTTGGTGGGTGGTTGCGTAGTGTGTTGCCGAGGTGTGGGTGGAGTTTGAGGGTTTCCGGTGGTCTGTGCAGCAGTGGCGAGGTGGTAATGACGATCGAGGTGAGCTTCAGTTTTCGAGCAAGAAGGCTATATTTCGATTCGAGCTTTTTGTAAGCGAATTGGGTTTGGATTTTGAGTTTGTAGGGAGTTTGTGACTTGCCGCAGCAGTTAGAGTTCACCAGAGTGGCGTCGCCGCCTCGTGCACGTGCACGGTGGCGTCGTGTCTGCCGATAATAGTTCTAGGCCATCGCGTGTTTGACTCGAGACATTTTGAAGTTAGCTTCGAGTTGTCCCTGGGTCGGTTTGAGTACGAGTGTGAATTTGTGGTTTCAGTAGTTTAGGACTTAAAAAGAAAAAAAAAGAGCAGAGGAAGAAGAAAAGGAAGGCAGGAGATTGACGCGAGGAAAATCTGGGTAGGCACGGGGTTGACTCGATCATTGCACGATGTCTACTTCGGGTTCCAACTTCTTTGTGACTGAATCAGCTTATAGCCTTTAAGTTATTTTGTTAAAGTTTTAATATTGACAAATTTGAAGCTAAGATTTGAGTTAAAACCACTGATTGGGGTTTACAAATATAAAGTGATTAAATGAATTTAAAGTGTAAGTGATTAACAATGTAAAATTAACTTATATACTGGTAATTTAATAAATAACTTAAGGGTTAAATAAATTTGTAGTTTGAAATTGATCTTGTGTTTAAATCAGTTTAAAACTTAAGAACTTAAATTAACTACTTAAAGTTAATTAATTAATAATAGTTAACTAATTAGATGGTTAAAATTGGAAATTAATGATTAACTAAGAAATTAATTGGTAATTAATGGATAATTGAGTTCTACAAAGTAATAATTAAGATTATTAATTAACAATTTCGAATTAATTAATCAAAAGAGTAATTAAGTAATAAATTAAATAATTTAATAAATTGATTAATTAGTAATTAATCAAGCGGGATAAAATGGTATTCTTAAATGATTAAGTTAAATAAATCAAACTATATTGATATGAATTGATGATTCTTGTTTGATTCACTTTGATATCTATTTGGTGATATTCTGTGATACTCGGTGATATACTCTGGATATATCTGTGATGACTGTGTATGATTTATTTGTGATAACTTTTATGTGGATTCAAGGTATTGGATTTAAACTGTTTAAACTATTTAAACAACTTTGCTGTAAAACGGCATTTAAATTTCGATGCGACAGGGAGTCGGATTCCAGTTGGTTATCCGAAACCCACATCGAATTATAATGATTAATCTTTGTGATTGATAAATTTACTTTATCAATGAATCTGTAAATAAAGATAAGCGTTATTGATTATATCGCTTATCGATATTGATATATCTGTGATGATTGATGTTGTGCACTATTGTGTGTAAAGCCCCTGGACCACACTCATACACACACAAATAAGGATTGCGCATGGAAAATCGGTTAAGTCACAGATTTTTAAATAGGTTGAATTTGAATTTGAATTTGAATTTTTAAATTCAAATAGTTTTGGAAATAAATTAAGTCTAATATGAAAAGCTTTTGAAAAGCTGGTTTAAGAATAAAACTTTTTTTTTAATAACTTAATAAAGATTTGGAATTTGAATAATCGGGTTTAAATTAAAATTCAAAAATCTGAAATTGAATTCTATATTCAATAATTATGATTAAAAAGGGACTTTACAAGTTATACGGGTTTAAACCTTTTTTTAAGCATTGATTTGGAAATGTGAATTAAACCAAAGATTGTAACTTGTATAAATGGAATCGGGGTTTTTCCGAAATAAACTTTTGCTTCTAAGTGATAAAAAAAAGCTTTCATATGAGTAATGAATTTCCAATTTATATTAAATCGATTTCAAGTTTGAATTGAAATGATTTTCCAAGTTATGGACGAAGCTTTGGAAACGAATTTTGAAAGCTATGAGATAAATCTTGATTTTAAGATTTAATTGAGTTAATCTAATTGAAACGGAAATTTCTTTGAAATCCGTAAATGGATCTTTGTGAAACTGAGTGAACTGTATGAAATAAATCTTTTTGTTTAAAAGATTTGAAATGGTAATTGGTTTAAACCATTTGAAAGAAAGTTTTGAATTATTAAGTTGTGACTTAATTGAAATCCCATATCCATATGTTTTTAAATATTGCGCTCACTATTCGGTTTAGCCGGGAGAGGACCTTTGTGTCGTATAACCCATTCTGAATATGTGATACGTCGTTATGGATAGCATTTGAAGATCGGTGGTGAAGACCGGGTATTTGCGAGAACGATAGGATGACCTATCGATTGTCTCTGCACTGAGTCGCGCCGGTATAGAGATTTCCTAAGTGATGGGAAGTACGATCGGGATTGTGAATACCCGGATTTGCAAGGGCTTCTTTGGAAGTGCCTTCGGTTCTGTTCGAACCCGGAACAGACTTGTATGGATTGTATGTCTGACATTACATTTTGAGATATAAAGCAGATTTCTTTCAAATACATTTCTATTGGTGGCGGAGAATTTATTCTCTTAGCTTAACACCCTTCTCTGAGACGCACGAGCTCAGAGGTTATGTAGTTGAAGGTTATCAGCGATATATTCCCAACTTGGTAATGTGGCATGCTGAGTGCTGCTGATCATTTGTTGATCAAAGCATGGCTTTGTGAAAAGCGTAGCTTTGTGGACGAGACTTCGTCGAGCCTCACAACCCGGTAATAGTCGAAACAGGAATTGTGCGGCAAGGTTTCAGGGGTAGCTCCCCTAGGGTATGACCATTCCTTCTGGAAAAGGGTAGTATCATGGTATGGAGCCCAGATACTTACTCATGTGGACACACTTTATTTATTACTGTGTGATGTTGTTGGTTAGAGAGCTCTCGTATAAAGGTCCCAAAGGACCGGGGGTGGCATATCTGAGGTTCTGTATATTCTCCGGGAAGGGGGGTAGCCGGCCTTGTTTGGCAGAGATCCGGTTAGGTTCTCGGGGCGTCCCGCCAGAGGCGTTCCCATGTGGCAATAGGAAGTTCCTTAGTCTGACCATTTGTTGGAAAATCCATCCATCCAATACGAGCCTTGTACGGTTTTAGTTGTATTACCTGCCATTCACTTATGGTGGCGCCCCACTGTTTGGATGGTAGCTATAGTAGGCATAGTTCGAAATGTCTATGCTGGCTAAGATTTATATTCTACTTTCGAAATGCTTTTCTGCACTTTGCACTTATAATAATAATATCAAAGAAATTTTTCTGCGTATCAAGCATGTTTGACTATCATAAGGAGAAATATCCTCCGATTCTGCGTTTGCATTGTGTGTGTGGCGGGAGGCCTTATGGTAGTTTCATTTTCCGAAAGCATTGCGATTTTGAAATTTAAATCTTTGATTAATTTTAAAAGACAAACCGTTTTCGTTTGCTCATACCAGTCCCATGACTGACCCGGAGTTTATTGTTCCTTTCCTAAACTCTGGGTGCCTACAAATTTTCCACACGGGCAGTCTAGAGTTTGGTTTTTCAGATAGTTAGGTTCAGTAGATTATATGGAGCTAGTTCAGTCTTTTGGATATGGACTACACTTGTTTATCTTGGAGCAATCTGGATAATGGATCGAGCTAGGAGTTTTGGAGCTTTAACTTTGGAGTTTGGTTTGGTGGTGCAGTTTTAGGATTCTGTGAAGACTTATTTCATATTGTATCATGTTCCGATGTATTCTGTGTTGTATATTCTCTGATGTTGATGATTATCATTGTATCATATTGATGTATCGGATAGTGTATTCATGTTATATCAGTAATATCATCTTATTTTTCCGCTGTGTTATTTATCATCTAATGGGTGTTGCAAGCTCCGGCGATACGAATTCAATGTTGCTATCGGACATCGAGTTCGGGTCGTCACATTTTCTTATAATTTGTAGCCTGTAAATCATCTCAAAGCAAGATCAACTCAGAAAATAAGCAAATCAAAAGCAAAGAAGGATTTCAACTTCAACAACTAAAGTAGAGCAAAGATCATCACATTAACAATAATCAATTCAAGAAGAACAAACCCAAAAATCAAGCTTTCAGATTTTCAGAGTAAATCAACTCCCAGGATTTAAAGTTCTCTGTTTCTTTTTCCTAAAAGGTGCGTAAACTCCTTTAAAATTTGAAAGGTCACTTGTTGTTGTATGATGGTTGAAATAAAGTTGTAAAGTGGTTGGATGCAAGCAGATATAAGTAGATATATGCAAGAATGCATGTGCATGTCAAAGAACAAACATAGTTCTCTGTTCCAAACATTACAGGTTTTAAACCTGTTTAAAAAAAATTGAAAATTTATTTTTTGATCCTCTATTGAACTTGATTCCTGAAGGAAACATGTAGGATTTCGCAAGATCTTAATCTTAGAAATAATTTTAAATATTTAAAATGAAAAGGGTTACTAGAAAATAGGAAAAACACAGCCAAGTCAAATTTTGTCCAAAATTTAATTGATAAAGACTTGGGTTCTGATTGCTTGATCATGTTCGTCTTCGCAAACTATGATTTTTAATGAGAAATTCATGATTTTTAACTTAGTAAATGGTGAGCATTTGTCAGATGAACGGAAAATGGGTTTTTATGAAATTCCGGTGATATGTGGGTTTGTGGATCTCGAGATAGAGGTCATGGCTAGCTTGAAGGCTTGGAATCATCAGAAAAATATCCGACGAATTTGTTAACTATGGTGGCGATGGCGCGGCAACATTTTAGTGTTTTAGCCCAGTATTTTGTCGATTGTATTCTATAGGTGATGGCATCGTCTAGGTTGGATCGGACCACATCGGAGTATGTGAGATCGATGCGTTGGAGTTTGGCGGTGCTCTGACCAGAACCACGTTACCTCTGATGGTCGAAGGAGGGAGAACGAGATGATCTTGGTGTCTTGTTTTCATTCCAGAATTAGGTCATGTAGCCAAATCGTGGATTGTCGTCGATTCGCGTTGCTGGGTGGTTTGAAGGGTCGAGGGGCTGATGGTCGATTGGTCGATGGTCGTAGCATCGACTAGAGGTGATCGAAGCAGTTGTGCACGTGCATAATGTATCTGGGGGTGACAGTGTGAAGAGATTTGGGAAGAATGTTTACGACTCAAAGATACCCTCGGGAAGTTTGCATGTTGGCTCGAGTTTGAGCTCGTGCAATTACATGTGCGTATCGGGTTAACACTTAACAAAAAAATTTGAGTTTGAAAACTGAAGGCTCTCGGGTTGTTTTGGAAAAAACTCAAAGCGGGTGGTGTGTTTGTTCGGGTGAGACTCAAAGTAGCTCTCGGGATTGCTGTAATAAAAGCAGTTTTTACTTTAAATGAAAATTCAAATTTTTAAACAATTTCAGTCCATGTTTTAAATAATGGTTTTAATTTAAGTATCGGATTAATAAAAGTTTAAGAAAGATATCTTTATAAGTAATCAAGTTTAATTTATTTAATTGTGACATTATTTATTAATTATTTTAAATAAATAATTAAAGGCAAACTAAGATGGAATATTGATTTTTAATTCTTAATTAAACTTAATCTCTTATGTTAATGATAACTAATTGTAAAGTTTATTAAATAAAGATTTTTTTATAATAATTGAATGATCAATTAAGATCTATAATTTATAATTACTCAATAATTAAAGAATAATTAACAAAAGGGTAATTAATTATTAATTTAAGTTAATTAATTTATAATTAAAGATTAATTAATTAAGGTAATTAATTAAGAAATAATTAATTAATGAAGATAATTAAGGATTTAATTAATTAAAAATTTAGAATTTAATTAACTAATAATTAAGGATTGATTAATTTAAAAATTAAGGATAATTAATCATTAATTAAAGATAATTAATGAAAATAATTATGTGATTAATTGATTATAATCACACTGTTAATTCACCTCATTGTTAGATGATTGATTACTATTGAACTGCCTTGAGCTGACTGATACCCCTATAATGTGATTGTGATACTTTGTGATGTGAATTGCTTTGTGCTGAACTTTGATGTTTGTGATTTGTTTCTGTGTGAATGTGAAAACCCATTGGCCCGTAAAACGGCATGTGATTTTTGATGCGACGGGCAGTCGGATTCCAGTTGGTTATTCGAAACCCACATCGAACCTTAATGGTGAATCTTTATGAATGATATACCCACATGTTTTTGAAATTAAGCGCTCACTATTCGGTTTAGCCGGGAGAGGACTTTGTGTCATATAACCCGTTCTGAATAGTGATACGATGAAATGGAAAGCATTTGAAGACGGCGGTGAAGACCGGGTGTCGAACGATAGGATAACCTGTCGAATGTCTCTGCACTGAGTAGCTACGGTATAGATAAATCCATATGTGATGGGGAGTCCGATCGGGATTGTGGATGCCCGGATTGGAAGGGCTTCTTCGAAAGTGCCTTCGGTTCTATTCAAACCCGGAATGGACTTGTATGGTTGTATGTCTGACATTACACTTTGAGATATAAAGTTGATTTATTTCAAATACATTTCTATTGGTGGCGGAGAATTCATTATCTTAGCCTAACACCCTTCTCTGAGACATACGGGCACGGAGGTTATGAAGTTGATGGTTATTACTAATATACTCCCAATTTAGTAGTGTAGCATGTTGAGTACTACTGATCATTTATTGATCGAAGCATGACTTTTGTGAAAAGCGTAGCTTCGTGGACGAGACTTTGTCGAACCTCACAACCCAGTAATGCTCGAAACAGGAAGGATGCAGCAAGGTTATTGGGGGTAGTGCCCCTTAGGGTATGTACGTTTCCTTCTGGATAGAAGTGGATCACGGTATGGAGCCTGGATACTTAACTTATGTTGATATTGCATTTATGTTGCTTGGTGGTTGTTGTTGTTGTTGGGGCCCCGGATAAAGGTCGGCTACGACCGTGGGATGGCATGCTTGTGACAGTTAGTTAACTAGTTACAGAGGTTACCCGGCCTTGTGTTGGCAGAGATCCGGTTAGGTTCTCGGGGCGTCCCTCCAGAGGCGTACCCATGTGGCCCAGAAAGTTCCTTAGCCTGACCATTTGATGGAAATCCAATCACCAATACGAACCCTGTACGGTTTTAGTTGTAGAATCTGCCATTTAACATGGTAGCTATAATATGCATACTATAATGGTACATATGCTGGCTAAGATTAATATTATACTTTCGAAAATGTTTTCAACACTATGCACTAATAATAATATCAAAGAATTTTCTCGTATAAAGCATATTTGACTATCATAAGGAGAAATCTCCTTCAAGTGTGCGATTGCATTGCTGTGTGTGCCGAGAGGCATTATGGTAGTCTCATTTTCTAAAAGCGTAAACGAGTTTCTTTTATAAACTGTTTTTGTTCAAACAACTGTTTTTGTTTACTCATGTCAGTCCCATGACTGACACGGAGTTTATTATTCCCTTCCTAAACTCTAGGTGCCCATAATTTCCCCACGGGCAGCTTAGAAGCAGGTTATCCATGTTTTGGAGCTAGCTTGGATCTTGAAGATATTTTGGTTTGGAAGCTTTTTGGATCTAAAGGTGCTTGGTTTGGAATCTCGCTATCACTCTCTTTCTTTTGAAGACTCTCTTGAGATTGTGATAACTTTATTGTTCTGCTGTGGTGTTTCCATTTTGTAGTTGTGTTATACACACACACACACAAAATTCTCTGATATTGGTGATAAATGTTGTAATGGATATTGTGATGATGTTTTATCTGCATAATGATCTATGATAATTTATTTTGTTTCCACTTTTTATATTCATCCAATGTTGTTATAAGCTCCATCCAAACTGGAGTTCAATGTTTAATCTCCAGCAGTCAAATATAAGTGAGGTATTTGATGCCGATTTTCGAACGCTGGATTTCAGATCGTGACATGTGGTATCAGAGCTAAAGGTTGAGTAAGAACTTTAGCTACGGAGTATAACACATTAGGTGGCTCATCAGAGATAGGGTGAAGTATACCCTAGAATGAGTATAAACCGAGAGACCGAAACCCTAGAATTTCTTGGTCTATTTCTTTAAACTGTTGATATTCCCTAAGATATCTCGTCCGTACACCTAAATCAATTTTTCTTACTATTTACAGTTATTGAGAATGAGCGGGAAAAGTGGACGAGCTAGGGGACAGAGAAATACCACTTCAACTGGTCAAGTCCCTACAATAGCAGAAGCAGTAGTACCAATTCAACCTCAGCCGAATCTAGCTAATATATATAAAAGTTTCTCGAGACTTGGTGGTAAGCCGATCACCGGCAAGGAGTCTATCATTGAAGCACAAGCCTGGATCAGATCGTGTGAAAGAATTTTTAAAGGGCTAAAGTTGGAAGACGATCAAATGCGACTAATAGCTTCTTGGCAACTCCAAGAAGAAGCTTTAGCTTGGTGAGAGACAGTTATAGTGGATGAGCTAAAAGATGGATTCACATGGGAGTGATTTAAGGAAGTGTTTGAGAAACGATATATGTCGTCTGCTGGTATTTCTAGAATGTACCAGGAATTTATGGACTTGAAGCAGGGGAGTTTATCATTTGAGGAGTACTTAAATAAATTCAACGAATTATCTCGTTTCGGTCCAAAGTTGGTAAACACACCTTTAAAGAAAAATGATAGATTCATTCGTGGGATGAATAAGAAGTTTCATGAAAGAATTACTGTTCATGTTAAAGAATCTTTTTCAGATCTGATCAATATGGGGTATAGATATGCTACCTTGGATATGCAGGAAGTCTCGGGGGAAAAAGGAAATACGAGCAATCAAAATTGAAAAAAAAAAAAAAAGTTCGAAGACAAGAAACCATATCGAGGCAAGGAGAAGAAGAACAATCAGGGAAACCCGGCTAGAGATATAACTTGTTACTATTGCCAGGAAAAGGGTCATTATTCAAATAGCTGCAGGAATCTGAAGAAACAAGTTAAGAAAGAACAACCTACGAAGACAAGTCAGGGAGCCAGAGAATGCTATAATTGTCACAAGCCTGGACATGTAGTTAGAAATTGCCTAGCGATGAAGCAAGCTCAAGTGGAAAATGTGCACGCGATAAAGGACGACCCTTCAACTTCAAGGGCGGATAAAGGAAAAGGATTTCTAGAAGGTAACCTTATTATTTATGATAGAGTTGTTAGAGTTTTGTTTGACACGGGAACTATATATTGATCTATCTCCCAACATATCGTAAATGAATTAAAACTTAAACCTGAATTTGTCGACGATCCCATTTGCGTGAAGAATCCAGTTGGTGGTCCTATGAACCTTTATCTACGATTTCAAGAGGTTCCTATCTCGTATTCTTGTCATCGATTCCCTATTAGACTTTTCATTCTCAACTTTAATGAATTCGAAATCTTACTCGAAATGAGCTGGTTAACGAAATACGAAGCCAAATTAGATTGTAACAATAGAACAATTTCAATCAAAACAAAACTGGGAAATTCTAGTGAAATCTCTTGTGAGGATCTGAGTCCTAAGAGAGATAAACTGATGTATACTTTGGGATATCCCGAACCTAGGCTGGAGTCCATACCTATTGTCCAAGAATTTTCAAACATGTTCGAAGAAGTAAAATCCTTATCTCCACATCGAGAAATTGAATCAGAATTGACTTAGTACCCAATGCTCGTCCTATTGTTCACGCAAGCCGCAAGATGGCACCCAGGGAAAGATTGAACTAGTCAATCAAACCCGAGATTTTCTAGAAAAAGGATTGATACGCCCTAGTGTTTCTGATTGGGGTTCAGCTGTGGTCTCCGTAGCCAAATCTGACGGATCTTTGAGATTGTGTGTGGACTACTGCGATCTCAATAAACTAACACTCAAAAATAAATTCCCTTCGCCTAGAATCGACGATCTATTCGATCAACTGCACGGTGCTTGATTCTCTTCAAAGTTGGATCTAGCTCAAGGATTCCATCAGCTACGAATTATCGAAGACTGTGTTCACTTGACTGCTTTCAAGGGTCCAGACATATCCTACGAATGCTTAGTCATGCCTTTCGGACTAACCAATGCTCCCGCATACTTCATAGACTTAATGACCCATGTATTTCGGGGAGTATTGAATAAATTTATTCTGGTGTTTATTGACGATATTTTAATATACTCCAAAACCGAGGAGGAACATGCCGAGCATCTCAGAATTGTTTTGGAAATATTGAGGAAGAACAATCTGTTTGCAAAATTTTCAAAATGCCACTTTTGGGTTAAGGAAGTCAGGTTTCTCGGGAACATTGTTAATGAAGAGGGAATCTCTGTTGACCCGGGCAAGATTTCAGCTATTCTAAACTGGAAACAACCCACCACTCCAAAAGAAGTTAGAAGTTTTCTGGGTTTAGCGGGGTATTACTGGAAGTTTGTTCAGGATTTCTCTAAGATAGCAAGTCCATTGACTAAGCTAACGATGAAGAATGCTAAGTTTGATTGGACTCCAGATTGTGATGAAACATTCCAGGAGTTGAAGAAAAGATTGACCACCACTCCCATTCTCGCTATCATTAATGGGAATCAAGGCTTATCTGTCTACACGGACGCTTGTGGTGATGGTGTGGGTGCAGTGCTACTGCAAAATTGTAGAGTAATTGCCTATGCAAGTAGACAATTACATCCACATGAGAAAAACTACCCAACTCACGATCTCGAGCTTTTAGCTGTTATTTTCGCTTTAAAAATCTGGCGACACTATCTTATGGATAAAAATCTCTTTTAGCTTTACTAAAATTTAAAA
This sequence comes from Allium cepa, assembly GCA_030765085.1. Classification (NCBI taxonomy): domain Eukaryota; kingdom Viridiplantae; phylum Streptophyta; class Magnoliopsida; order Asparagales; family Amaryllidaceae; genus Allium; species Allium cepa. The sequence continues at coordinate 979,754,673 of CM060937.1, read as the reverse complement.
GTTTAATTTAACTTAAGGTATATACCTAATAAATCCTTCTTGTTCTAGGTGAAAATTTTAAATTATTCACCGATCACAAATCTCTAAAGTATCTCTTCATCAAGAAAGATATAAATCTGAGGCAACAACGCTGGTTAGAATTTCTAGCATCTTATGACCTAGATAGTTTGTATACGCCCGAAAAAGCCAACGTTGTAACCGATGCCCTGAGTAGAAAACATGCTATTTTGCTCATCTTGTCGTCACTCCTACTCTTTTTGAGAAAATTGCCAACAAGTAGAAAGAAGACAAATTTCTTTAGGAAATTTATAGAAGGATTCGCCGAGATGAACATTCCAGTTCCGAAATTGATAATGGTGGAGTTATAAGATTGAAAGGCCGGATGTGTGTCCCAGACATCCCGGATCTAAAACGGGAAGTTTTGGATAAATGTCACAAGTCTTAACTCAGTATCTATCCAGGAGTTAATAAGATGTATAGAGATATCAAAAGAACTTTCTGATGGAAGATAATGAAAAGGGACATATCAATATATGTGAGTCGTTATGCTACCTGTCAATAAAATAAAAGCGATCAGAAGAAGATAGCGGGTTTACTCCAACCATTGGAGGTACTTGTGTGGAAGTGGGATCACGTATCGATGCATTTCATTGATGGGTTGCCACAGTCGAAAGGGGAATGAAGAAATTTGGGTTGTAGTGGATCATTTGACTAAAACCGCCTACTTTATCCAAGTAAAATCTAACCGAACAACAGCAAGTCTAGCAAAGCTGTATATAAAAGAGATTGTTCATCTCCACGGTACACCCAGCAGTATAGTGAGTGATCGTGATCCGATCTTCACCAGTAGATTTTGGGAGGCATTTCAAGCCGCATTGGGAACCAAACTGAACTTCAGCACTGCTTATCACCTGCATTCTAATGGGCAGACAGAAAGGATTAATCGAATCTTAGAAGACCTTTTGCGTGCTTGTATTCTCGACTTTGGTGGTTCTTGGGAAGACCATTTGCATCTGGTTGAATTCTCATATAATAAAAGCCGTCAAGCCTGTATCGAAATGGATCCTTTCGAAGCTTTATATGGTTCGTCTATGTCGATCAACTGCGTGTTGGATCGAGTCAGGTGATGGACTCATCCTTGGACCAGATATGATAAAGGAGGCTACTGAAAAAGTTGATTTTATTCGAAAAAAGTTGAAAACTGCTCAAAGTCTCCAGAAAAGTTATTACGACCGCAGAAGAAGAGCTTTAGAATTTCAAGTTGGGGATTCTGTATTTCTAAAAGTATCTCTAATGCATGGTGTATTGAGGTTTAGGAAGACTGGTAAGCTGGCACCACAATACATTGCTCCTTTTCCTATACTGGAAAGGATCGGTCCTTTGGCATATCGAGTGCAGCTACCCAGCTGGTTATCAGGCATACACAATGTGTTTCATATTTCTCACCTTCGGAAATATGTGCACGATCCAGACAGTATTATCGAAGAGGCAGCTCGGTCGGATTCGGAAATTACACCAAATCTGGCAGTTAAAAGAGATCTGATAAAGATTATAGATCGTGATGAAAAGCAATTGAGAAATAAAGTTGTGAAACTGGTCAAAGTGCAATGGAGTGGTGATCCAAATAACTGTACTTGGGAAGCAGCGGATAGCATGCAGAAGTCCTATCCCAATTGCAGAGTGGATATTTTAGCTTAATCTGGTAAGCCATTTTCTATCTTTTTCTGTGTTCTTGTATTCTTTATTTGTCTTTCTCTCTCTTTCGAATTTCGAGGACGAAATTTTCTTAAGGGGGAATCTGTAACATCCCCAAATTTTATCAGTTTAAAATTAGTAATTAATTTGAATTTCTAGGATTTAATTTGGAATTAATTTGAAAATTTTCAAGATAAATGGAATTAGTATTGATTTATACATATATAAATGGATTATAATTCAAATTTGAATTTGAATTTGAATTTGAATTTGAATTTAGAATTTAGAATTTAAATAAATGTCTTAGAAAAATAATTTTCATTTAAAATAATAAATATGTAATTTATTTAATGCAAAATTAGTTTAAAACATTTCTCCTTTCAAAATTGTATGTAATAATGATTAGGAAAATGTATTTATTTAATTAGGAAATGTAATTAAAAATCAATATAAAATGTTAAAAAAAAGTGTTTAATTTATAAAACATAAGTTAAATAAGTATTGAAACCTTAATTTACAAATGTACAAGTGTCAAAAATTTATATTTTCTTTTCATTTTCAAATTAAGAAAAATCAAGGCAAATATACATTTCCAGTTCTTCCTTCTCTCATTTCTTTTATCTTCACTTTCTAAAATTTGAAAAGAAAAACACTGTAAACTTTCTCAAACTATAAAGAAATTATCAAGCAAGTTTAAGAACAAATCAAAACCAGAAGATCAAAAGGAAAAAGGAATTTCAGACTTTTTCTTACAATATGTAGCTTGTAAATCATCTCAAAGCAAGATCAACTCAGAAAGTAAGCAAATTAAAAGCAAAGCAGGATTTCACTTCAACAACTAAAGTAAAGCAAAGATCATCACAATAACAATAATCAGTTCAAAAAGAACGAACCCAAAAATCAAGCTTTCATATTTTCAGAGTAAATCAACTCCCAGGATTTTCTCTGTTTCTTTTTCTAATAGGTGAGTAAACTCCTTTAAAATTTGAAATTGTGATGGTGGTTGAAATAAAGTTGTAAAGTGGTTGGATGCAAGCAAATATAAGTAGATATATGCAAGAATGCCCGTGCATGTCAGAGAACAGACATAGTTCTCTGTTCTAAACATTACGGGTTTTAAACCTATTTAAAAAAATTTGAAAACTCATTCTTTAATCCTCTGTTAAACTTGATGTCTAAAGGGAACATGTAGGGTTTGGCAAGATCTTAATCTTAGAAATAATTTTAAATATTTAAAATGAAAAGGGTTACTGGAAAATAGGAAAAACACAGCCAAGTCAAATTTTATCCAAAATTTAATTGATAAAGACTTGGGTTTTGATTGCTTGATCACGTTCGTCTTCGCAAACTATGTTTTTTAATGAGAAATTCATGATTTTTAACTTAGTAAATGGCAAGCATTTGTCAGATGAATGGAAAATGGGTTTTTATGAAATTCTAGTGATCGGTGGGTTTGTGGATATCGAGATTGAGGTCATAGCTAGCTTGAGGGTTTGGAATCATCAGAAAAATGTCCAACGAATTTATTAACTACGGTGGCGATGGCGCGGCAATATTTTAGGGTTTTAGCCCACTATTTTGTCGATCGTATTCTAGAGGTTATGGTGTAACGTCCCGCCTTTTCGCACACTTTAAACCGACACTTGTCCCAGTTCAAAGCATACGCAAGGGCGGATTGTTATGGCGTAAATAAGAAAAATAGAGAAGAAATAAAACGAAAATAAAATCTCACAGCGGAAGGATAAAATATAATAACAAATATACAGTTTCATAAACAGTTTACAAAAGCTTGATTCTTCTTTTACAATAAATATCAGAGTTACACATACCAATACAAGCAATGCAGCGGAATAGAAAGAGTGTGGTGCAATACTATATGTAAAATAATACCGATTCTTCGTCTTCGTCCTCCAATGCTAAAATCTGCTATCCTGAAACGCTCGGACTGACCCAAGCGAATTTGAAAAGACAAAAACACTCGAGTCAGACTAGAAAATCTTATGTGAGTTAAATAAACAGAAATAAATATGAGTACAGTAACTCAAGAGATGCTCGGGATTTACATCTCCTAAGGATCCGTTAAACTATTTACTATGTAGTATATTGCGCTATTATAATAGTGTCTAATTGTAAAATAAACTTACTTTTAAATAGCGTTAAGGCTTTACATTTTCCACCTTAACACGTAAAATGCCAATAGTCTATACAGTACCGTAATACCTCCTGATCGGGAAGCTACCAGAGGATACTCCATAGGTACGACACAAATAGAAACTCGTAGTAAAGGCTCGATATGGTAGGTGACACGGCACAACTAGGCAATGCCAGGGTAGATATACCAATTGCTATCCAGGCTGGTGGAAACGCGTAGCCGCAGTTACCGCCCACCTCGGACTAACTCCCCAAAATCAAAATATAGAAGTGGCCACTGAATCAAATCCAAGTCAAAGTATAATATCGAAGAGGAGCGTCCGATCAGAGGAATGACCTCATTGGCCTGAGAATCGTTCCTGTTTTAGCCACCTTATGCCAACTCACGGGAGTTGGGTCCACGTATTTACCTTACAGGAAACGTCGCCACCACCTACTTCATTCTGGAATCTCCACCGCGTACACGGTTAGTCAAAGTGGTTTTCGGTATCGACAGAGAGTATGTCCATATCCGATCCCGGTCTCTTTGCCAACCAATCGTTATTATAACACCGCGGTCATTTAAAAATAGTTTATACTTTTAAAACCAAAATAAAATCCATTTCAAAACCATAATATTACGATATCATTTCTTCTTTAAAACCCAAAAAAAATTCATTTTGATATTATTTTTATAAAACCCAAATCAATGATATCATTTCCCAAATATAAATCTTTTCCAAAAATTATGCCACTTTTAAAATTTATAATTCCTTGTAACCAAATATTTGAACATTAACTTTCAACATAATACTTCGAAATCCATAGTTTTTAAAACCATTACTTTCAAAACTAAATGGTTTGGATATTCAACAATATATAAAATAAGTGATTTAACTTTATGGTTACTTTGTACGGAAAATAATTTACATGGCTTTGTGAATATTTCTTTACTCAATGTTAAAACCATAATCCAAAATATTATTTCAAGTCCCAACCATTCCAATTTTATATATTTTTATATCCATCTTGAGGGTTAATATTTCAACTAAAGTTGGATTTTTATTCTTTCAACAAATCAAATGTTCTATTAATTAGTTTTGAACATTCACATAAAATCCATAAATAATAAGACTTCAATTTCTAGTAATAAAATATATATTTTCCAATTCAAATTATACTAGAATATTCATTTCAATTTATTTTGGGAAAAATCCAATTGTAAATATACTATCTTAAAATTTCCAACTTAACATTTAAACATAGGATATAAATTATCAAACTCCATTTTCTAAATTTTCTTCCATTTTAATAAAGAGATTTATACACCTTTTTATTTCAAATTTTTCAACTTCATATGTATATAAATATGGAAGAAAACATTTATTCAGTATAAAATTTAAGATTTTTATAAACCGTATTCCATCCAAACCATAGAAATCTCATTAAAAATAGTTATATATAGACCGCGGTGCCTGTATATAGTTTTCTATCCTATGGTCAAGTGATACGGATATTTATCATTTCAATCCGCAATTTAAAAAAATAAAACTGCGGTTGTATATCATTTCAAACCGCAATCCCGAATGAAATGTAAATGCATACTAACTTGCAGTTTAATGATATCCAAATAAAACATTCATTCAACAACACATCCATCATCCAATCACACATCGATCAATATCAATCAATAACAATTATATATTTGGAAATATACAACAGGTAATAATTGGCAGTTTAATTCAAATTATATTTATCAACTATTTATCTAACAGTTTATTTTCAGTGATAATTGACATAACTGTTAACTAGCAGTTCTTATGCAAACAATAATTTCTAACAGCCAATTAATACGCAATCAATCAGTTTAATTAACAGCTAAATTCAATAAAATGCAATTCAACAGATATGGGTGAAATAACATGCCAAAAGCTCATAAATAAATTTCTATTCATTTCTAAAATTTATTTAACAAACATAAAAGCTTCTAGTAATTGTGAGTGGGTTAAAACACTCACCTTTTGAATTTAAATCGAATGTAAATCCGATTTAAACCCAAAATTTGACGGTCTCTAAATTTATCCAAACCAGCGTCATCGGATCCGGAATTTAATTACGATCCTAACAAGAGAAATTTCGTGTGAAACGGAGTTCGTATGTCAAAGTTATCACAATTAAACGATTTGCAATTGGAAAAAAAAATTAAAAATAAACAAAACAAAAATAAAATACCGTGCCGCATCCACCTTCCCTTGTGAAAAACGCATATGCTTCTTCTTGATTGCTAACTTTGTTCCGTAATTTTTCTTTTATTTCGATTTACTTTAATTTTCCTCCTTATTATATGAATGTATGTATTTTAAAAGGTTTGAAAGAAAAAGAAGATTTGAAAAAGAAGAATTGAAAAAAATGATTAAAATAAGAACTGAAAACGGAAGAGAAGATCTAGATTTGAAAAGAAGAAAGTTTGAAATAGAAGTAAATTTGAAGAAGAAGAAGAAGAAGAATATTTGAAGAGAAAGAAAAAAAATTAAAATGAGAGATAATAAGGAGCTTTGAGAAAAACAAGAAAAAAGAAGAAGAAGAAGAAGAAGAATAGCATGGAGGCTAGGGTTAGAGTTAGGAGAAACAAAATGTAATAGAAGAATAAGAAGTAGGTTATTTATAAGGTTAGAGTTAGGTTTAGGGACAAATAGATTTGAAAGGAGAGGCTGCTATTAATTAGAAATAAAGTGAATATGAACACTTGGTATTGAAATATAGCAAATATGAACAGTCCTTTTTTTTTTTTTAAAGTAGCAGGTATTAAAAAGAGGTATTTATTAATTAGAAAGAAAATGAATATGGAGGGACAAAAATAAATGACACGTTTCGTTAGTTTGATTCTAAATTAATTAAGTGCTAGATACAGAAAAATTTGAATACATCATATATATATATATATATATATATATATTCATACTTTAACTGTGTGACAAAATTGCTAAACATACATCAAGTACGATTAATTGGTGACAATATATAGGAATAATCAACAATAAATGTGGATGCAATCACATAAGGATCTAATAGGGAAGGAGATAAAAGTAACAACGTTGATTAATTCCACTTTCCCACTTTAGCCAATCCAGTTACAAAATTTAAAATTTTATAAAATTTCTCTCCTTTGATTTCTTAAACAATTTTAATAACTAACAACAAGTTCTATGTTAATTCAATCATTAATCATTTCGCCAATTACCAAATTAAATTTCAATTATTCGCAATAAATCAAATTATAAATTTTTCGTTCCAATAAATAAAATAAATCTTGATTTTTTTTTCTTCCATCCTTATTAATTCCAGAACTTGTTCAATTTGAAAATCATTATCATATTTTCCAAATGTTACCTTAATTTAACACTTATGTAACGTATTATTAGATTCGTTGCAAGATTTCAATTTCAATCCCCATTTCTTAATATACTCAAATTCTGGACATTCTTATTTCCTTACCCATAAGTGTAACATTTATTGCCAATTCCATCCAAATTTAATAGGTAACCCTTAACAATGTTTTCAATCCAAAGGTTATACTTAAGTTTACGTTGTATTCTACAACTTATCATATTATGAAGAAAATTCACATTATTCCCCAATATTACCTTAATTCATATTAACTTAACATTAAATTTACTCTTCATTCTATTATTAACCTATTAGTATTAAATAGATGAAATTAACATTGGTTTTACACTCTATTACGTAGATATCCTTAAATTTTATCTAAGTTTATATTTACATAATATTCCAACATTAAATTTCATCCAATTTTTTTTTCTTCCTTTTTATTTTAATTAAATCCAATTTCCCTAAAGTTACATTCAAACAAGTAAATTTTGATTTCCAATCAATCATTATACTATAACATTCTTAACATTTTTTCATTACACTACTAAATTCTACCTTGATAAGTTTACGCTTCTATTGCTTTACTTTCACACTTCCGTTAAAATATAAATTAATTCTAAAGTAACGTTTATTGTTGACCCCGCCATTTTAATTACTCATATTCAGATGAACGTTATTTCAAATAAGTTCATTGACTCATTTAAATTAGGTAGTTTATAGTAGTTGTTATCCCACCCTTACAATTATTTCTTACTAACGTGCTACCAACTCCTTTAATTAAAATTTGAATTCCAAACCTTATTTAATATACTAAGTAAGATAAATAACATATATAGATTGCTACCAACTTTCCTTTTCTTGCATCCATGTGTTTATTACTTGACACACCAGTAAATATTACATATACACAAAATTCCGTTATCACTTGCCTAACAAGGTTATTATCACTTAAGATCTCACTGCATCCACATTTTCACATTTTCATTTCCTAGTTTCTTTACTTTATTCTACATAATTTATTACAAATGGGATTTTCTTTGGTTTACATCTTATTTGTATTTAACATTTCTCAATCACCAATTCATTTCACTTTAACTGCGGTAAATTGGCGGATAAATTGAATTTGATTCCCAAAAATCTAAATTAACAAGAAACAAGGGTAGGTAACATACAATAGTCATTACTCCAAATTCTAGTCACCTAAATAGTCTTTTATTCCTTGCAAATAAATGTTACTATTTATTTTCATAGTACAAATCTCAATGATTATCCCATTTTAATTTGCTTAGGCCATTTATAGTCCACTATACATATCTACATAAATGGGTAATTTATTCAATTCATTAAGTGTCAATTCTATTAAGCCCTATTTATATCTTTATGCATTCTTCTATTACTTTACAAAAGGGAATAACTTTTAAACTCATACACTTAATAACAAAACCGTTATAAATCCAATAAACTTCCAAATCCAAGTTTGTACACATTTTACACAACTATTATGATTTCTCACAAACGTTGAATTTATTAAATGACCATTTATTAAAATTCAATTCCCTTAATTGAATCAAATGCTTATTATTATATATATTCTTTTCATTCTACCATTCCTTCCCATTATAAATTCATTAACGTATTTACACATCTCTATCTTTCAAATATAAAATAACCAAACTGATTACAAACACTGTTTCTATCAATTTTCATAAGTTTGTTCAAAACTATACTTTTGTTTACATAAAATAAATTTTATGTTTCTATTAGTTTTCTTTTCCTTTCACTACTGGCATAAATTATTACTATCTACACTAATTACATCTTTGTATTAATGAACACCATTTAAGTTAATATTTATACTAACATTCACAAATTCAACATTTATTTGTTTCTTCAAAATTACTTTAAATCAAGTTGTGAAAATTTACATTATCCACATCTATTATCATAAAATTTTATAGTTACACTAAATTGCAACCACTATACCAAATTTCTACATTTATTTTTTAACCAAATTAGAAATTATATTAATTCATTTTATTAAATATCATAAATTTAATGGGTCGTTACATATGGCATCGTCTAGGTTGAATCGGACCATGCCGGAGTATGCAAGATCGATGCGTTGGAGTTTGGCGGTGCTATAACCAAAACCACGTGACCTCTAAATGTCGAAGGAGGGAGAATGAGATGATCTTGGTGGCTTGGTTTCGTTTCAGAATTTGGTCGTGTAGCCAAATCGTGGATTGGTCGTCGATTCACGTTACTAGGTGGTTTGAAGGGTCGAGGGGGTAATTATCGACTAGTCGATGGTCGTAGCATCGACCAGAGGTGATCGAAGCAGTTGTGCGCGTGCACAACGTATCTGGGGGTGACAGTGTGAAGAGATACGAGAAGAATGTTTGCAACTCGAAGAAACCCTCGGCAAGTTTGCATGTTGGCTCGAGTTTGAGCTCGTGCAATCAAATGTGCATATCGGATTAACAAAAAAATTTAAGTTTGAAAATCGAAAGCTCTCGGGTTGTTTTGGAAAAAAAAAACTCGAAGCAGGTGGTGTTTTTGTTCGGGTGAGACTCGAAGTAGCTCTCGGGATTGCTGTAATAAAAGCAGTTTTTACTTTAAATCAAAATTCAAATTTTTAAACATTTTTAATCCATGTTTTAAATAATGGTTTTAATTTGAGTATTGGATTAATAAAAGTTTAAGAAAGATACCTTTATAAGTAATCAGGTTTAATTTATTTAATTGTGACATTATTTATTAATTATTTTAAATAAGTAATTAATGGTAAACTAAGATGGAATATTGATTTTTAATTCTTAATTAAATTTAATCTCTTATGTTGACGATAATTAATTATAAAGTTTATCAAGTAAAGATTTTTGATAATAATTGAATGATTAATTAAGATTTATGATTTATAATTACTCGATAATTAATAATTAATTAAAGGGTAATTAGTTATTAATTTAAGTTAATTAATTTATAATTAAAGATTAATTAATAAGGTAATTAATTAAGAAATAATTAATTAATGAAGTTAATTATGAATTTAATTAATTAATAATTTAGGATTTAATTAATTAATAAATAAGGATTAATTAATTTAAAAATGAAGGATAATTGATCATTAATAAAGGTAATTAATGAAAATAATTATGTGATTAATTGATTATAATCACACTGTTAATTCACCTCATTGTTAGATGATTGATTATTATTGAAGTGCCTTGAGCTGATTGATACCCCTGTAATGTGATTGTGATACTTTGTAATGTGAATTGCATTGTGTTGAACTGTGATATTTGTGATTTGGTTCTCTGTGAATGTGAAAACCCATTGGCTCGTAAAACGGCATGTGAATTTCGATGCGACAGGGAGTCAGATTCCAGTCGGTTATCCGAAACCCACGTCGAACCTTAATGGTGAATCTTCGTGAATTACGTATCCACGTGTTTTTGAAATTAAGCGCTCACTATTCGGTTTAGCTGGGAGAGGACTTTGTGTCACATAACCCATTCTGAATAGTGACACGATGAAATGGAAAGAATTTGAAGATGATGGTGAAGGCCGGGTGTCTTCGAGAATGATAGGATAAGCTGTCGAATGACTCTACACTGAGTAGCTACGGTATTGAAATCTTCATATGTGATGGGGAGTCCGATCGAGATTGTGGACGCCCGGATTGCAAGGGCTTCTTCGGAAGTGCCTTAGGTTCTGTCCGAACCCGGAACAGACTTGTATGGTTGTATGTCTGACATTACACTTTGAGATATAAAGTTGATTTCTTTCAAATACAATTCTGTTGGTGGCGGAGAATTTATCCTCTTAGCTTAACAACCTTCTTTGAGACTACGAGCTCATAGGTTATGTAGTTAATGGTTATTAGTAATATACTCGCAATTTGGTAGTGTGGCATTCTGAGTGCTGTTGATCATTTGTTGATCGAAGCATGGCTTTTGTAAAAAGCGTAGCTTTGTAGATGAGACTTCGTCGAACCTCACAACCCGGTAATGGTCGAAACAGGAAGGATGCAGCAACGTTATTGGGGGTAGCGCCCCTTAGGGTATGTGCATTTCCTTCTAGATAGAGTTGGTATCATGGTATGGATCCCAGATACTTAACTCATGTGGATATTGCAATTATGTTGCTTTGTGGTTGTTGTTGTTTGGGCCCCGGATAAAGGTTGGTTACGACCGGAGGATGGCATACTCGTGGCGGTTAGTTACCTAGTTACAGAGGTAACCTGGCCTTGTGTTAGCATAGATCTGCTTAGGTTCTCGGGGCGTCCCTCCAAAGGCGTACCAATGTGGCCTAGGAAGTTCCTTAGCCTGACCATTTGTTGGAAATCCAATCACCAATACGAACCCTGTACGGTTTTATTTGTAGAACCTGCCATTTAACATGGTAGCTATAGTAGGCATACTATAATGGTACGTATGCTAGTTAAGATTAATATTATACTTTCGAAAATGTTTTCTACACTATGCACTAATAATAATATCATAGAATTTTCTCGTATAAAGCATATTTGACTGTCATGAGGAGAAATCTCCCCTAAGTGTACGATTGCATTGTTGTGTGTGCCGGGAGGCCTTATGGTAGTTTCATTTTCTAAAAGCATAAACGAATTTCTTTTATAAACTGTTTTGTGCAAACAACTTTTTTTGTTTACTCATACCAGTCTCATGATTGACCCGGGGTTTATTGTTGCCTTCCAAAACTCTGGGTGCCCATAATTTCCGCACGGGCAGCCTAGAAGCAGGTTATCCGTGTTTTTAGTGATAGCTTGGATCTTGAAGATCTTTTGGTTTGGAAGATTTTTGGATCTAAAGGTGCTTTGTTTGGAATCTCGCTATCGCTCTCTTTCTTTTGAAGACTCTCTTGAGATTTTGATAACTTTGTTGTTCCGCTGTGGTGTTTCCACTTTGTAGTTATGTTTCCACTTTGTAGTTATGTTATATATATACAATTCTTTGATGTTGGTGATAAATGTTGTAATGGATATTGTGATGGTGTTGTATCTGCATGATGATCTATGATAATTCATTTTGTTTCCGCTGTTTATATTCATCTAATGTTGTTATAAGCTCCATCCGAACTGTAGTTCAACGTTTGAATCTCTGGCAGTCAAATACAAGTGAGTATTTGATGTCGATTTTCGAATGCTGGATTTTAGGTCGTGACACAGAGTTGGCTTGAGGCTTCAGCGTTACTTTGGGAAGACTTAGGCTGCTCGGGAAAGTGGAATAAAAGTTGAAGATCGGATCTGGATGCAAATGTAAAATGGTTTGTTGCACAATCATATCTTGTGAGCATCTACGATTAAGCGGAGTTAGTCTCTACCACTTTGTTTCGATCTTGGGTTTGATATTCTTTGGTGAATGGTATTGATCTTATAATATTGACCGTACATCATATTGGTCTTATATTAGTGACCGTACATCATATTGGTCTTATATTAGTGACTATACATCATAGTGGCTTTATGTTAGTGGTCATACGTATTATTGGTCATATAGTATTAGCCATCCATATAGGTAAACAATGACAAGATATCGCTCTTTTTCGTCATAGAAATATATGATTATTTGGCATTATTTTTTATGTGTGTGTATACAAATATACATATATGGCATTAGTGCTTTTTTGTGGCCTTGATAGCATATTATATGGGACATGCCCATCATTCTCTTTTATAGAGATGTTATGTGAACTTGTTAACAAATGGATGATGGCTAGGTAGATGGAGACGGGTATGATTATCTACAAGTGGATCATATATCACTTTGCTCGATGTGGGGTACGGTGAAATCCTCATAGGTTTCAGGTATCTAAAGTAAATCATATATCACTAATGCAAGAATAGGGTATGTTGAGATCTACACAAGTTTGATCACACTGAACGCGACTCAGGGATATGATACAATTTGGTACCGACTCTATCTATTTTGGATCCTCGACGTAAATCATTAGATCATTATAGTTTGGATCAAGATGGATGTCTAATGTGAACTCATGTTTCAGATATCTAGAGTATATCATATATCATTTATGCTTAATGCGGGGTACGGTGAGATCTACATGTGTTCGATCACATTGGGTGTAACTCGGGGGCTGTGGTATAATTTAGCATTGAATCTATTTATTTTAGGACATGATTTTATCGATGGACTCCACTCATCAATAATGATGAGTTTCAACTTATATTCTCTGTTTGTCATTTATCACTATATTATGTGTGTAATATTAGTTGGATGATATTATTATTATTGTGTTTTTCATGACAGATGTATATTAGGATATCTATATTACCCTATATTTGGATATTGGGTTACCTTTATCACAGTATACTGCTACGTGGTGGCCATGTTATATTAGTTATGCTGACTTGTTGTTTGCAAGAGAAGAGAAAGTTATGGTTTGATCCCCTATCCTTGGGATGGGTTTATTTTTTTTGTTTATGGATAGTACAGATTACCCCTGAGCCACATCGTAAAGAGGACATGCTGCGCCTTAGTAGCTTCATGTTTTATATAAGTATAAAATTTTGGAATGCAGTATTTTAAGATAGTTTCCATCACAATAGGCTTAATGTATGACCCGTATTTTGTCTTTGTCTATTTATTTCATAATAACTCTCGAGCACTCGATTGAGTAGATTGGGAGACTGATGCTTTTGGCGATATGCTATTAGAGAGGCGCAGTTTGAGCATTTTGAAGGCGTCTTGACAATATTTTGGATATATATACTTGATACTGTAGTAGTACATGACATATATGTTATCTTATATATGAGACTTGCTATATCAAATAATATACACATAAATAAGCAGTCGGTGTATTCTAACTTTTTATATTGATATTCATTTGTCTGTTATTTCTGCCAGTGTAGTCCCTTATATATATTATCCTTTTTTGTTCATTTATATTCAGTATACTATATGTTATCATTCCACTATGAGATTCCATTGATATCCTTGGTATAGTGTTTTGTTTTGATTTGACCCTCGACAAGCTGTCTTTTGTGGTATTTGGAATTCAGACACTATCATTAGATGCTAACTTCAGGGTACTACAAAGGATGAGTTGTTACACAACTTTTCAATATGAAACCAAATGAATCTATTTCTGACATGTATTATAGATTTCAGGGCATATTACATTCACTAATATCATTAGGAAAGAATTTCACTGAAGTGGACCAAATCTATAAGATCTTAAACACACTTTCTAATGAATGGGATTGAAAATTATGGCAACCAAAGAAGTCAATGAATTAGTATAACGAAACAGAAGAATTAATTGGTAATTTGATTTCATATGAGTACTGTTGTGGGGAAGGCAACAAAGTCGAGTAAATGAAAAGAAATCTCTAGCTTCTAATGCTCAAATAGAAGACCAAGGATCCTACGAAGATGATGATAATTAAATTGCATTCATAGCAAGGAGTTTCATAAAATTCTTGAAACAAAAAAGGAACAAGTTCCAAAGTATGGACAATAATGAAAACAATTTAGGAAATGTAAGTACTATCAAATATTTTAAATGTGATAAATTTGGACATCTGAAGTGCGTATCAAAGAATTCACCTAACACTGATTCAATCAAGAAAAGAAAGCAGATTTTACAGCAACATGAGATGATTCAAAAATAACATCAAGCAACACTAGTTTAGATAACGAAAATTCCAATTTTGTTTCATGGCATAAAACGAATAAAGTAACTATTAATCAGTAATACTAATACATACATTATTTTATTTTTTATTTTGAATTTTTAGATATGTAGGTAATTAAATATATGTGTGTGTGTGTGTGTGTATGTATATATATATATATATATATGAGTATACATACATTTATAAAGTTTATAACCTATATAAATTAAATTAAAATTTTAAGAACATTATATGAAAGATAGTATTACATGTATATACACACGTATACATGAAATAAAAACTATTATTAATAATTAATAAACATAAATGTTGATGGTTAAAATTTTACAAAAATAATAAATATTTAAAATTTAAAAATACCTCAATATTATATATATATATATATATATATTCAAATATATAAAATATATATCTAAAAAATATACTAAAACATTAGGATTTTTTAAATTATTGTATAATATATAAATAATAAATATATAAAAGTATTTAAAATACTTAAAACATATACAGGACAAAAATATGTCGCAAAAATCTATAAAATATAATAAAGAAACTAAATCCAAAACGAGAAAATTTTCAAAATTTCGGCAAGTATTTCGACATACTGCCAATGGACATGTCGATATATCCTGATCTGAAATGAATATTGATCCAAACTCAAACTCTTAAAATTTCCTTCCTCTTCCACGAAATTCAAAATAACATTTTATTAACGCCATATATCTATTTAAAGCATATTTAATCACCCTATCTCTCTCATTAATTCACCATACTTTATTTCAAAACTTAAAAAAAACTTCATTAACTCTCTTTTCTCTACAAATAATGCTTTCACCTCAAGCGTCATCTTTTCAAGTTCCTCTCTATAAGGCTTAGAAATTGGCTTTATGATGATGAATAATCAATGAAAGATTGTGTAGAATATGGAAAAAGGGATAAAATCTTTTCCGTTCATTTTGTGAATTTTAATGGTTTTGATTCGTATGATTTACACGCACTTGCTTATGAAAATGGCATTTTCGGATTAACAAGACTTCCTAAAAATAATTTTCCTTATTATCCTGAACTTATCAAACATTTTATTTAATTTGAATGAAAATTTTATTATTGGAAAGATGAACAAATTTGAAGTAGTGTAAGAGGCATTAATATCATTTTAGATGCCCTTGTGCTTGGAAAATTTTGGGTTGCAAACACGAAGGAAGTGAGCTTTTTAAAATTTAACATTGGCTATGAGAATCATGAAGTTATGCAGAGTTTGTTCGAAAATGATTTTGAAATAAAAAATCTTCAACCTAAAGCAAGACTTATGGGTCTGATTTTATAATAAAGCATCGCACCATGAACCGGAAATTAGAACAATCTCACTTCGAAAGTTTTCAAAACTTTATTTACTATTTTGGAAAAAGGCATAAGTCATCTTATCAAACTTTGTTTCCAAAAGAGTTACCACATATGAAATAAACTTTACCGTGAGGTGAATTTAACTAAAAAAATTCAATATTTTGGAGTTGAGTTGAGAGGAGAAGCAACCTATGATTCAAATTTTTTCAATCAGAAGAATGTCTCTCTTATGCACATCTCTTTTAAATTTAAGCCATATGAGACATTGGCCAAGAAGGATGAGGGTTCGATGAAGAGCAACAAGAAATTGAAGTAGAGGAGGAAGAAGTAATAAGGACGGATATGGAAGAAGAAAAGGAGGAGGAGAAAGAAGAGGAGATGTACACATCCTTTGGGAGTTTTAAAAGGTCGATTCGGCCAACAAATCAAGAAATCATCAATAATCAAGAAAAGCTTCTCAAAAATTGAAAGAAGTTTAAAAGGTCAATAAGCAAAAAGTTTTCAAATCATTCCTACAAAATTGATAAATTCTTTGGAAACATGATAAGAAAGATTGAACGAGGCTCTCCATATTCTTCATCATCCTTCTAGATTTACATTGCTCAATCTTTTTATGCATGGTATTTTATTTGTTTTCGTGCTTATGTATTAAGTACTATTAACTAATGATGAAATGTTTGTTCATTTTATTTATAAAAAAGATTACATGAAATACATATACCAAACTCTCTGGAATTTTAAGTAAAGATAATAAAAATAAATATATAAATATATTAAATAAATAGAAATTAAGTAAAATGAAAAATAGAAAATACATAAGCATGTCAACATACTTTGAAAACATATGTCAACATATCAACCACAAACTGTATGTCGATATACCACTGAGACATATGTCGACATAAATAACTGTAATTTCATATTTAAATTTTAAAACCAAAGTTAGTTAATATATTTGGTAGGAACTTAATCCTTTACATATTAAGAAAACTTGAGCGAAAACCAAAGTTAGTTAATTTCATCTTCTCTCTAAATACCTTTACATATTTTAAACTTAATCCTTCGAAAATAGACGAGGAAAGGAGCACTTTTAAAGAAAACTTGAGCAAAAATCTTAAAGAAACTCTCCAAAACTTCAACAAAGCACTTTATATCATACTTTGAAATAGAAAACATTTGTAAATAAATTAAAATCAAATGATTTATGGAGAAAAGAGGCAATTTGCTTCTCTTTATGCTTTATAATTTCTGTCGTTAGGGAAAGGAATGTGGATTACCTTGAAGATTGGGAAGTTAGATCAACCGATCACATATTCGGTCCAAATTACAGTTTGGTAAAAATCTAAGAAACTATAAAAATTTGTTCTTGTCTACTTCATAATTATGTTTAGTTTATATTTGTGTTCAGTATTTGTGTTTACATATTGAAATAGTTGGATGTTTGTGTATGCTTAAATTTGAATGATTGTTTATTGTTTTAGTCATAAATAGAACACCATCTTTATCTATGATAAATTTTGATGGTAAAATGTGGTTATACACACATACCAAAAGTTAACACCCTACATTCCTTTTTATACCTATTAACCTTAAACACCTTTTATACTCATTTTTTGTTGGTGAAAAAGGAGGAGAAAAAATATGAACGTATAAAATATAATATATATATATATATATATATATATATATATATTAGTCAAAATCATAAAGGAAGTAATAGATGCATTAATTCAAGGGGAGTTAAGTTTAATCTAAGATAATATTACTATATTTTATATCAAAAATATTCATATAGTTGTCATTATCAAAAGGGGGAGATTATTAGTGCCACATGTACAGATAATAATGATGTAACAACCCAAATTTTTTAATAATTTTTACTCATTTATTTACAAACTTTGGGGTTTTATATTACAAAAGTTTGAAATTTTAAAATAATTATAAATCATTGCCCAAATTTTATAAATATAAGCAATTTCTATAATTTTTATTTTGGTTAAAGTTTAACTTTAATTGGAAGTTTAAAATTTTAAATTCTAACTTCCAAAACTTTTATTTAAACTATATATATTTGTACAACGTTTTGTTCCACTTTTGTTTCTTTTAAAATTGGTCATATACTTTTTAAATTAAGTAATAAATATTGTGCAAAAAGAAATAAATTTTACATTTCTTTTATACGTATATACATCAGTTTCTTAGTCAAATGATAAATAAATCAAATGAATGTAAACAAATCAAATTTTAAATTAAGAAATAAACAGTGTATAAATAAGCTATTTAATTACACGTTTAAATTGGTACGTTTATATCTGTTCTTGTTTAATTTAGTTGGCGTTATAAATGGTACGCTATTTGATGAAATATTCTTTAGCGTATATTTTACTAAATATATAAGTAGCGAATATATAAGAAACGAGTAGACTTAAATTACTTTACTTTGTTAATTTTTTTTGGGCGTACGTTTTGTTTTAATTATTGCATCTATTATACGCACTCTTAAATTTCTTACCTTAGCTAAAAAAAAGGAAAATCAATCAATCAGTAGCCGTGCATTTCTAAGTGGGAAGGAATGAATCCGCTAGTCATTCCAATTTCATTAAAAGCTTGCTTTGAAAATTCGCGTGTCACGTTTCATCTCCGATCCACTTTCCGGTTGTTTTTTTAATAGGAATGAATGCCTCATTTCATCTTGCCGTTTCAAACAAAAATTACTTGCCTTGTCATTCACGTGTGGATATCCTATTTCCCTTTTTCTTCTGGGTAATTGATAGTATAAAATCTTTGATTTTTTTCCCTGAGCGTTTCAAAGCCTTTTATTATTCTTGTTGTTTTCTCCCACTAAATCAACGCAACTCATCTGATAAATTCAAACCCACATTCATAATTTTTCCCTACCTCATCAACTTGCCTCCTTTCTCGCATGAGCTTCAGATACAGGTAATGACCGCATGCTTTCTTTTATTTTTCTTTTGCTTCTTGCTTTTGTTTTTCTTTGTTTCCACTATTTTGTTCCACACTTGTGCTCAGCTACTCCACCACCTTGGCACAACCCGCCTACACTCCTCCGCCACTACTTCAGTACGGCCTTCTTCCCTCCCCCCCCCCCATCCGTGAATTCTGGTGAAGCTCGTCACCACAAAACCCTATATACATAAACTTTGTCATTTCTCTTACCTCTTCCTCCACCTTAAAGTGAAGTTGCAACCTCTACTCCAGTGTAGCGCCAACTCTAACCATGGCCGCACCCTGCAGGCAAAGATGGTCCGATAGGTGGCGAGCCCATGCACAGACTGTGTGCATGAAACAGGCCGAGAAAATTTTGGTGCATTGGACCAAACTTAGAACCGAATCCTTGGCACCACATTTGCATTTTTTTTCTAGCACAGCCTATTTGTCTCAGCATCCCACTGCGTGCGTGTATTTTTCCAGCCTTTGAAATCTGATCAGGGCCGAGCATGTGGAGTGTGGTTGAGTCATGTGGTGAAGGGACTGAGTTATTGGTTGATCATATCATCTTATTCAATCTAGCTTTTCAGTTTTGCTTTATTAAATTTTTATGTTCATATGTGAATTTTCATACTTAGATTTGATTTATATTTGTTTCAAGATTTGAATCTGGTCGTCGCCTCCTCTAAAAATTGATCGTGCCTTCTGTACACTTTTTTCGGTGTGGATATCGTTGTTTTGAATCTAATCTTCAGCGTCGTAGAGGTGAGTATTCACGCTTGACAAACATACTTATAGAATTGTAAATTAATAACAAGTGAAATTGTAGAATGGTTATATTATATTTTACTTGCCTGCGATATAAATTTATGATGTTAACCCTGTTATAAAACTGTCACATCATCCGTTATATTGTATGCTGTTATATTTTGTGTTGTTATACTATTTATTTATTATTGTTTATCACTACTAGTTCCCTGTAGAGTAGGATCGTTATGGGCTGAAATGATCGGCCTGAACGATATTTATTTATATATTTATTTAACTTGGGATTGCGTGTTTGAAATGATAGAATCCGGATTTTCTTTGTAAATTACGGATTGAAATGATATATTATCCGTATCAATTGACCTAGGTTAGAAAATATTATACAGACCCGTGGTTATTTATATATATTTTTCTAGAAATTTTAAGTATTTTTAAATTTGTATATTATAATATTTTGGTTTGACTCGAATTAAAAATGAGTGTTACAAGTTAAATATATAAATAAATAAATGGTTAAGTTGAATTTGAAATATAAATTTATTCAGGAATTTTGATTTTGGTAAAAAAAAATGGAATTCAAGTTAAGCAAATAAAATATAATAATTTGTTATTAGTTTGAATTTAAAATGAATTAATAAAGTGTTATTGAGTTTTCTATGAATTGAATGGCTAAAGAAATGAATACTTAAAAATGAAATTTGAAATATATCTTAATTTAGAATGGAAGTTTGGTTTAAGGAAAAAGGGTAAGTTAAGAAGTAAATTGAAAATTAAGTTATATTTTGAAAAGGTAATTAGACTTAATTGTTAAGTTAATTTTGAATACAAAGAGTAGAAAATTATGTATTTGACTTTAATAAGTGAAGCCTTGAGAAGTTGATATTTATTGGTGAAATTTACTTTACAAAAATCATAAATTTTTGGGTAATTTAAATGACTATTTAAAAGTCAAAAATATGATTTTTATAAGTTAAATTGGTTTAAATTAAAGTTTAATTATTGATGAATTTATATTAAAGTCTGGAATTTAATTAACTTAAAAATCTATTGTAAGGGATATTGCCGCACTTTGTAAGTGCCGTAGTTGATGCAAATGAACTAAAGGATAAAATTAATTAAGGGCTATTAAAGTACTTGGTAAGTGCTGTGATTGCGAAATTTAAAACTAAACCTGAGTAAATAAAAGGGCTACAGTAGCACTTGTTAAGCGTTGTAGTGGCTGAAATTGAGATTTTAGATATTGGATTTGTAAATATAATAGATTCGCTTTTAAAAATTAAAATGAAGTATTTTGATTTAATATAAACTATTTTGAAGTTATAACCACGGGTAATAGTAACGTTGGTTGCTAAAGAGACCAGGATCGGATATGGCATACTCTCTGTCCATACCGAAAACCACTTTAACAACCGGGAACACGATGGAGATTCCAAAATGAAGTAGGATGGTGGTGACGTTCTATTAAGGTATGTACGTGGACCCAACTCCCATGAGTTGGCATAAGGTGGCTAAAACAGGAGCGATTGACGGACTAAGAAGGTAGCACGTTTTATCGGACGCACTTCTTCGTATGCCATTCTACTACTTTGTGATTGTTTGGTGCGCACCTTTGATTTTGAGAGTGTTGTTCGAGGTGGGCGGTAGTAGCTGCTATGCGCTACCACCGGTCCGGATGCATAATTGGTATATCTACCCTGGCATCGCCTAGTTGTGTCGTGTCACCTACCCTAGCGCGCCTTGTACGAGTTTGGTTTTCTCCCATAGCCCGTGTGGTATCTTCTGGTGGCTTCCTGATCAGGAGGGACTATGATATTGGATGGACTACTGGGACTATTACGTGTTAAGGGCTATATGGGTAACCCCTTAACGCTATTTAAAAGTAAATTTATTTTACTAATAGACACTATTATAATAGTGAAATATTACTACATAGTAAATAGTTTAACGGATCCTTAGAGGATGGGTGGTCCCAAGCATCCTTTAAGTTACTTGCCTTTATATTACAGTTCACTTGAGTTAGCTTACACTGTATAAGTATGTATGTCCTGAATCGAGTGTTTGTGTTTATTTCTTACGCTCGGGTCAGCTTGAGTATCAGTTCGGACTTCATTTCATGGAGCTAGGACTTCTGAAGATCATCTTTATCAAGCTGCTGTCTATTTTCTAATCAGTATTTTATCTTAGCCTATGTAATGGAGATAAATAAATTTAGGATTTCCTGGGGTTGTTTCAAACTGTATTGGTTTAAAAACTATGTAATTCATACTTATTTTGAGACTTTGTGATAGTGGCTTCATGAACCACTAAGTTATTTTATTTCCGTTGCGAGTATTCTGATTTACTGTGTCTGTGATTCTATGATTTGATTTCAATTGCTCCAATTTTTATTACAATCTATTGTTTTGAACTATTCAAGTTTGACGTGTATTAATTTATTTCGAATTTAAATGGTGCAAAATAGTGGGTCGTTACAGTTGGTATCAGGGCTTTGGTTTTTTGGCAAACCATAGCCCGAGGAGCAAAAACTCATTAGAGATAGGGTAGAAATACCCTAGAATGAGTGAATTCAATCTTAGAATCCTTTTCTTGTAAGAGAGCGTATTTTAAAGTATAAAATGATTTGAAAGGGCTTTCAAACAAGTATTTTGATATAAAACTTTCTTGTTTTTGAAATCTATTTTTTTTCCCGACTACTTCTTTCCTTTTCTCCATCTTATATAATTAGGTCCTTGTTGAATGCCTTTTCTAAGTGAACTTTGGATTTTCTAATCTATCTTGGTCTCTATTTTTTCCCTCTGTCCTTAAATTCATTCTTGATTTCTCGGGATGAATCGAGGAAATGCCAGAAGTAGGGGCCGAGGTGCTGCTCCAGCTTCTGCACCCGTTGCCCTAGTTAGGTTTACTAATCTTTGCAAGGAGTATACCGAGCTTGGTGGCACCAAGTTCATAGGATCTGAGAGCATAATTGAAGCTCAACAGTGGTTGAGGGACTTGGAGATAATCTTCTCCGGTCTTGAGATCACGAATGTCCGACAGTGCCAGTTGGCAGCTTGGCAATTAAAAGAAGTAGCTTTGGATTGGTGGCTGTCCGTTACGGCTCACACCGCTGAGGCTGACATCACTTGGGAACAATTTAGGTACCTTCTTCTGTCGTCCAAGTTTGGTTCAGTTTCCTCCCTTTTGAAATCTGTCTTATACCTCTTATCGTGCTTTATGGATGCTTTCCTCGTGAAATTGATGCCCGAAGCAGGCAAGTCTCGGCTGTATCAGGAATTCATGGATTTGAAGCAAGGTAATATGTCCTTTGCCGAATATGAGAGGAAATTCAATGAGCTATCGCAATATGGCCTTAATCTGATAGACACTTCTCTGAAGGAAAATGATAAGTTTATTGCTGGTGCATGCCCCGAGTACTACGATCGCCTCATTACCCATGTGCATGGTACGTTCACCGCTTTGATGGACATGGCTATCACATATGAGAATTCTACCTCTAGGAATCCTCCAGCTGCCCATTCTGCCCCATCCCAGTATTCTGGTAATTCCAAGAAGAGGAAGCCCCATTTTCAATATCGACAGAAAAATAAGAATAGGACTCCAGGGTTGGGATCGTCTTCTTCATCTCAGAGGCTGCCTGTAGACATATCTACCATTACGTGCTACACATGCGACCAGAAAGGACACTATGCTAATAGTTGTCCTACCTTGGGTGTTGCGATCCCTCCTCCAGCTCAGTTGGCCAGACGAGACCTCTGCCACATTTTCCTTCAGTCGGGACATTTTAAGAAGGACCGCCTACTCAGAAGAAGGGCAAGGCATCAGGAATTTTTGCTATGACTTTGGCATTTTCTCCAGCTCCACCGCCAGCTCCTGCACCTGCACCCGCTCCTGCTCCTAGTGACTCTCAAGGTACACTTCAGGGTTCTTTTACCTTGTTCTATTTTCCTATACGTGTTCTCTTTGATACCGGAGCTTCTCATTGCATTACCTCAGTAGATCTTTGTAGTTGAGAATCTTCTTTCTCCCGAGTTTTCTTCTATGCCTCTATGTGTTTCAAACCCTATCGGTGGTCCTACGAACCTTGGTAAGATTTGTAGGAAAGTGAAACTCTTCCATGATAGTTATCGATTCACTGGTGATTTCTATGTTTTGGGGTTTAACGCTTTCGATCTATTGTTTGGGGGTGATTGGTTGGATAGGCATGATGTCTATATCTCTTGCAGTTCTCGAACTGTTGCCTTCAAGGATGATTTTGGTAATTCATTAGAGATTCAGTGTAGTCTGCCTCAGGATTTCGCTGGTAGCTTCATTTATTCTGTCAATACTTTCCCTGGTGATATCCATTCGACTCCTATAGTCAAACTATTTCTCGATGTATTTGGTGAAGTCACTTCTCTACCTCCGAAGCGAGAAATTGATTTTCGTATTTATCTTGTCCCTGGAGCTCGACCTGTAGTTCTTCCACCTAGAAGAATGACACCCTATGAGAAGGTTGAATTAAGGAAGCAAATTCAGGACTTGTCCTCTAAAGGTCTGATTTGACCTAGCTTTTTAGAATAGGGAGCGGCCGTAGTTTTTGTCACCAAGTCTGATGGTTCCCCCCGGATATGTGTTGATTATAGGGAGCTGAACAAGCTCACTATGAAAAACAGATATCCTATGCCTCACATAAATGATATGTTTGATCAACTCTATGGACCTATCGTTTTCTCTCAGCTGGATCTTGCCACAGGTTTCCACCAACTCAGAGTTGCTGAGGAGAGCATTCCCAAAACTGCTTTCCGTACTGAGAATGGTTTCTTTGAATGGCTAGTTATGCCTTTTGGTTTGACTAACGCTCCCGCTTTCTTTGTCGATTTGATGAATCGTGTCTTTCACGATGTGCTCAATAAATTTGTTCTAGTCTTTATTGATGATATCCTTGTCTTCTCCAAAACAAGAGATGGGCATGGGTCGCATTTGCATTATGTTTTAGAGACTCTTCGAAAACATCAGTTGAAGGAAAATTCTCGAAATGCCATTTTTGGGAAGAAGAGGTCTGATTTATCAAACATATTGTTTCAAGTGATGGAGTTTCAGTTGATCCAGTCAAGATCGCTGCGATCAATGATTGGGAAACTCCTAAGACTCCAACTAATAGTCGTAGTTTTTTGGGCCTTTCCGGTTACCATCGGAGGTTCATTGAGAACTTTGCTCGAAATTCTGCACCTCTCATTGCTCTAACTCGAAAGAATGCTAATTTTATTTGGGATGATAAGTGTAAAGCGGCATTCCAAGAGTTAAAGAATAAGCTTACTTCCGTACGAGTGCTTACTGTTCTGAATAGAAATGAGCGATTAACGGTATACACCGATGTTGTCGCGAGGGTTTGGGAGCAGTATTGATGCAAGACGGGAAGGTGATTGCCTATGCTAGTCATCAGTTGAAGACCCATGAGGCTAATTATGCTTCTCATGATTTAGAATTGCTGGCTGTTGTCTTTGCATTGAAGCTTTGGAGACATCACCTCCAAGGTGCTAGGTTGGACCACTTCAACGATCATCAGTCTTTGAAGTATATCTTCACCCAGAAGGATTTGAACCAGCGTCAATTTCGGTAGCTTGAGTTTCTCACTTCTTACGATCTTGACGTTAACTATACCCCTGGGAAAGTTAATGTTGTGGCGGATGCTTTGAGCAAGAAGAAGTCTTTGATGTGCCAGCTTGTTGTTTCTTCTCCTCTTTTGGGTCGTATCATGGCTAAGCAGGATGAGGATAAGATGCTTAAGCATATAAAGGGAAGTGTTCGTAGCCAGGTTAGTGGTAGCAATACTCATGGAAGTGGAGCTCAGATTGATGATAGAGGGTTTTTGAGGATTAATAATAGGATTTGTGTCCCAAATGTTGATGGTTTGAGGAAGGAGTTACCCGAGAACATCATCAATCCAGACTTTCCATTCATCCTGGTGTGGCGAAGATGCACCAGGATTTGAAGAAGCTCTATTGGTGGAAGGGTATGAAGCGTGATGTCTCTATCTTTGTTAGTAGGTGTGCGATTTGTCAGCAAGTCAAGGCGGATCATCAGAAGACCCCGGGTTCGTTTCAGCCTCTTGAGATTCCCAATTGGAATTGGGAGCAAGTTTCTATGGATTTCATCGATGGGCTACTGAGATCTAGGAGAGGAAATGAGACCGTCTGGGTTATTGTGGATAGACTGACCAAATCCGCTCATTTTATTCCAGTCAAGTCTACCCTTTCGGCTTCGAGCCTATCTGAAATTTACATGAGAGAGATTGTTCGCCTCCATGGTGTTCCCCTCAGCATTGTTTACGATCGAGACCTTATCTTTACTAGTCAGTTTTGGAAAGCTTTCCAAGAATCCTTGGGTACTCGTCTGAATCTGAGCACTGCTTACCACCCATAGAATGAAGGTCAAATGGAAAGGGTGAATCAAATTCTAAAGGATCTTCTTCGAGCTTGTATTTTAGATTATGGAGGATCCTGGAAAGATCATCTCCATCTTGTGGAATTCACCTATAATATTAGTTATCAAGCTAGTCTTAAGATGTCCCCTTTTGCTGCTCTTTACGGGCGACCTTGTAGATCTCCATCTTGCTGGATTGAATCCGATAATCGCTTAGTTCTTGGTCGTGAGATGATTTTGGAAGCTTACGAGAAGGTTGAGGAGATTAAGAGGAGGTTAAGAATTGCTCATGATAGGCAGAAGAAGTATGCTAATCGTCGAAGAAGGAGTTTGGAATTTGCTATCGGTGATCAGGTTTTCCTTAAGGTCTCTCCCTTAAGAAATGTGGTTCGGTTTGGGCGTAGAGGGAAGCTTGCTCCTAGGTTCATCAGTCCATTCCACATCTTGGAAAGGATTAGGTCTCTTTCTTATCGGCTGGATTTGCGCGAGAAATTCGCCGGAGTACATAATATATTCCATGTATCACAACTTCATCGCTATTTGCATGATCCATCTCTTATTATCCAGCCTTCTGCTCTTGATAGTTTGGATATCGAGCATAATCTGACTATTGAGAGGAAGCCACTTCGAAGTCAATCGAGGTACGAAACAGCTAAGAAGGAAATCTGTCCGCCTGGTCAAAGCGCAGTGGAGCACTGTTGTACGGGATTGCACCTGGGAGACGGAGGATAGCATACGTGCTTCGAATCCGGAATTATCCATTTCAGGTACTTTTGCCATACTATCTCATCTTCCTTGGTTTTCCCTTCTTTTGTTCCTTTACGAGGACGAAAAGTTTTGAGTGGGGGAGAGTGTAACAGCCCAAAATTTTTAATAATATTTTGTTCATTTATTAACAAACTATGGGGTTTTATATTACAAAAGTTTGAACTTTTGAATTAATTATAAATCATTGCCCAAATTTTATAAATATAAGCAATTTCTATAATTTTTATTTTGGTTAAAGTTTAACTTTAATTGGAATTTTAAAATTTTAAATTCTAACTTCCAAATCTTTTACTTAAACTTATATTTGTACAACATTTTGTTCCACTTTTGTTTCTTTTAAAATTGGTCATATACTTTTTAAATTAAGTAATAAATATTGTGTAAAAAGAAATAAATTTTACGTTTCTTTTATACGTATATACATCAGTTTCTTAGTTAAATAATAAATAAATCAAATGAATGTATACAAATCAAATTTTAAATTAAGAAACAAACAGTGTATAAATAAGCTATTTAATTACACGTTTAAATGGTACGTTTATATCCGTTCCTGTTTAATTTAGTTGGCGTTATAAATGGTATGTTATTTGATGAAATATTCTTTAGCGTATATTTTACTAAATATATAAGAAGCGAATATATAAGAAATGAATAGATTTAAATTACGTTACTTTGTTGTTATTTTTTGGGCGTACGTTTCGTTTTAATTAGTGCATCTATTATACGCACTCTTAAATTTCTTACTTTAGCTTAAAAAAAAGGAAAATCAACCATTCAGTAGCCGTGCATTTCTAAGTGGGAAGGAATGAATCCCCTAGCCGTTCCAATTTCATTAAAAGCTTGCTTTGAAAATTCGCGTGTCACGTTTCATCTCCTATCCACTTTCCAGTTGTTTTTTTAATAGGAATGAATGACTTATTTCATCTTGCCGTTTCAAACAAAAATTACTTGCCTTGTCATTCACGTGTGTGGATGTCCTCTTTCCCTTTTTCTTCTTGGTAATTGATAGTATAAAATCTTTGATTTTTTATTCCCTGACCGTTTCAAAACCTTTTATTATTCTTGTCGTTTTCTCCCACTAAATCAACGCAACTCATCTGATAAATTCAAACCCACGTTCATAATTTTTCCCTGCCTCATCAACTTGCCTCCTTTCTCGCGTGAGCTTCAGATACAGGTAACGGCCGCATGCTTTCTTTTATTTTTCTTTTGCTTCTTGCTTTTGTTTTTCTTTTGTTTACAATATTTTGTTCCACACTTGTGCTCGGCTGCTCCACCACCTTGGCACAATCCGCCTACACTCCTTCGCCACCACTCCAGCACGGCCTTCTTCCTCCCTCCCCCCCCCTCGGCCGTGAATTCTGGTGAAGCTCATCACCACAAAACCCTATATACATAAACTTTGTCGTTTCCCCTACCTCTTCATCCACCTTAAAGTGAAGCCGCAGACTCTACTCCAGTGTAGCGCCAACTCTGACCATGGCCGCACCCTGCAGGCGATGTGGTCCGATAGGTGGCGAGCCCATGCACAGAACATGTGCATGAAACAGGCCGAGAAAATTTTGGAGTATTGGACCAAACTTAGAACCGAATCCTTGGCACCACATTTACATTTTTTTCTAGCACAGCCTATTTGCCTCAGCATCCCACTGCGTATGTGTTTTTTTTCAGCCTTTGAAATATGATCAAGGCCGAGCATGTGGAGTGTGGGTTGAGTCGTGTGGTGAAGGGACTGAGTTATTGGTTGATCATATCATTTTATTCAATCCAGCTTTTCTGTTTTGCTTTATTAAATTTTTATGTTCTTATGTGAATTTTCATACTTAGATTTGATTTATATTTGTTTCAAGATTTGAATCTGGTCGTCACCTCCTCTAAAAATTGATCGTGCCTTCTGTACGCTTTTTTCGGTGTGGATATCGTTGCTTTGAATCTAATCTTCAGCGTCGTAGAGGTGAGTATTCACGCTTGACAAACATACTTATAGAATTGTAAATTAATAACAAGTGAAATTGTAGAATGGTTATATTATATTTTACTTGCCTGCGATATAGATTTATGATGTTAACCCTGTTATAAAACTGTCACATCATCCGTTATATTGTATGCTGTTATATTTTGTGCTGTTATACTATTTATTTATTACTGTTTATCACTACTAGTTCCCTGTAGAGTAGGATCGTTATGGGATGAAATGATTGGCCTGAACGATATTTATTTATTTATTTATTTAACTTGGGATTGCGTGTTTGAAATGATAGAACCCGAATTTTCTTTGTAAATTACAGATTGAAATGATATATTATCCGTATCATTTGACCTAGGTTAGAAAATATTATACAGACCCGTGGTTATTTATATATATTTTTCTAGAAATTTTAAGTATTTTTAAATTTGTATGTTATAATATTTTGGTTTGAATCGAATTAAAAATGAGTGTTAGTGATTTTATACAAGTTAAATATATAAATAAATAAATGGTTAAGTTGGAATTTGAAACATAAATTTATTTTGGAATTTTGATTTTGGTAAAAAATGGAATTCAAGTTAAGCAAATAAAATACAATAATTTGATATAAGTTTGAATTTAAAATGAATTAATAAAGTGTTATTGAGTTTTCTATGAATTGAATGGCTAAAGAAATGAATACTTAAAAATGAAACTTGAAATATATTTTAATTTAGAATGGAAGTTTGGTTTAAGGAAAAAGGGTAAGTTAAGAAGTAAATTGAAAATTAAGTTATATTTTGAAATGGTAATTATACTTAATTGTTAAATTAATTTGAATACAAAGAATAGAAAATTATGTATTTGACTTTAATAAGTGAAGCCTTGAGAAGTTGATATTTATTGGTGAAATTTACTTTAGAAAAATCATAAATTTTTGGGTAATTTAAATGACTATTTCAAAGTGGAAAATATGATTTTCATAAGTTAAATTGGTTTAAATTAAAGGTTAATTATTGATGAATTTATATTAAAGTCTGGAATTTAATTAACTTAAAAATCTATTGTAAGGGATATTATCGCACTTTGTAAGTGCCGTAGTTGATGCAAATGAACTAAAGGATAAAATTAATTAAGGGCTATTGCAGTACTTGGTAAGTGCTGTGATTGCGAAATTTAAAACTAAACCTGAGTAAATAAAAGGGCTACGTAGCACTTGTTAAGTGTTGCAGTGGCTGAAATTGAGATTTTGGATATTGGATTTATAAATATAATAGCTTCACTTTTAAAAATTAAAATGAAGTATTTTGATTTAATATAAACTATTTTGAAGTTATAACCATGGGTAATAATAATGTTGGTTGCTAAAGAGACCAGGATCGGATATGGCATACTCTTTGTCGATATCGAAAACCACTTTAACAACCAGGTACGCGGTGGAGATTTCAGAATGAAGTAGGATGGTGGTGACGTTCTATTGAGGTATGTACGTGGACCGACCTCTCATGAGTCGGCATAAGGTGGCTAAAACAAGAGCGATTGACGGACTAAGAAGGTAGCACGTTTTGTCGGACGCACTTCTTCGTATGCCATTCTATTACTTTGTGATTGTTTGGTGTGCACCTTTGATTTTGGGAGTGTTGTTCGAGGTGGGTGGTAGTAGCTGCTACACGCTACCACCGGTCCGGATGCGTAATTGGTATATCTACCCTAGCATTGCCTAGTTGTGCCGTGTCACCTACCCTAGCGTGCCTTGTACGAGTTTGGTTTTCTCCCATAGCCCGTGTGGCATCCTCTGGTGGCTTCCCGATCAGGAGGGACTATGATATTGAATGGACGACTGGGACTATTACGTGTTAAGGGCTATATGGTTAACCCCTTAACGCTATTTAAAAGTAAGTTTATTTTACTAATAGACACTATTATAATAGCGAAATATTACTACATAGTAAATAGTTTAACGGATCCTTAGAGGATGGACGATCCCAAGCATTCTTTAAGTTACTTGCATTTATATTATAGTTCACTTGAGTTAGCTTAAACTGTATAAGTATTTATGTCCTGACTCAAGTGTTTGTGTTTATTTCTTACGCTTAGGTCAGCCTGAGTATCAGTTCGGACTTCATTTCCTGGAGCTAAGACTTCTGAAGATCATCTTTATCAAGCTGCTGTCTATTTTCTATTCAGTCTTTTATCTTAACCTATGTAATGGAGATAAATAAATTTGGGATTTCCTGTGGTTGTTTCAAACAGTATTGGTTTAAAAAATATGTAATTCATACTTATTTTGAGACTTTGTGATAGTGGCTTCATGAACCACTAAGTTATTTTATTTCCGCTGTGAGTATTCTGATTTTTTGTGTCTGTGATTCTATGATTTGATTTCAGTTGCTTCAATTTTTATTACAATCTATTGGTTTGAACTATTCAAGTTTGACATGTTTTAATTTGTTGTCGAATTTAAATGGTGCAAAATAGTGGGTCGTTACAAATGACAACTATATAAATATTATTTCTAGTGACTTTTGAAGTTGTGTAAACTCTAGTGCAGGTAATGTTGATATACTGCTCAGAAGTATTACAAGGATATAAATGAATCAAGGAGACCAAGTGGAATCAAGAAAATCAAGAGGAATCTAACCTATCAAGGAGAATCAAGTAGATCAAGGAGAACAAGGATAATCATGCAAATTAAGGAGACAAAGAATCAAGGACAACGCTAGGAAGATACTAGATTTAAGAGTACAAGACATTCAGTTAGTCAAAAACTATGTGTAAAAAGTCTTAAAAATATTTATTAATGACCCCATAGCACATCTTTGAAATCTCTCTCTAAAAGATCTTTATTTTCTTCTCCAGTACCTTTTTTCAGAAGTACAATGTTGATTTTAAATGTTACAAGATTTAAAATAGTTTTTATAAAGTGTTTTTCAAAATCAACTAGCATATGTTGACAGTCTTGAAAGTATATGCCAATAATAGCCTCTTACATGTTTTTTAAAATCAACACAAATATCTCAGCATATTTTTTGAATATATGTTATATTTTTGACGCAACCTATAAATTTAAACTAATAAGCTTATCCTTTCAACCTTTCGTCAAAAGGTAATTCACTTCATCTTCTATAGAAAGGGTCTAGAAAATGTTTTTTCCAATAATTCTTATTATTTTCTCTCATTCTTTTTTCTCTACTATTTTGTGATTAAGTTCTCATAATACTATATGCATATACTTTGCAAATTCAAATTCTTTCAATCTCATTCTTCAAGAATTTGCA
Source organism: Allium cepa (assembly GCA_030765085.1). Classification (NCBI taxonomy): domain Eukaryota; kingdom Viridiplantae; phylum Streptophyta; class Magnoliopsida; order Asparagales; family Amaryllidaceae; genus Allium; species Allium cepa. The sequence continues at coordinate 979,722,323 of CM060937.1, read as the reverse complement.
AACAACAAAAGATCAGAGGGTTCTTACTTGAATTCTTTATCATTCATCTTTGATCTCATCTTATTTGCTAAAGACATCAACTACAAACTGATACCAGAGGTTTACAGGATCATTGTACCATAGATTATGATATTTTGTATTCAAAAGATACGATTTCTTGTAGAATTACTCTCTGCTACTTGAATCGTAAAGGTTTATCCTGCCATCCATAGAAATTCAGGACTGTATAAGTGTTCTTGACCACCCGTGAAAAGCTAAGAGGCTAGGTGTGTCCTTCCATAAATTAAAAGTTAGAATAAGTGTGCATACCACCTAATTCAAAGTCAAGTCATATAGGAGTACTTGCCCTCGTAGAATTGTAAGGTCTTGTTATAGTGAAAATCCTATACAGGGGTACGGGACCGGAAGTATGTAACAACCTGTATTTTTAACTATTTTAAATTATTAAATTTAGTGTAATTAATGGATAAAAGTGGTTAATAAGTATCGAACTTCTAGTAATAATGATTTAAGTAATTAATGAAATGATTTATTAATATAGATATTGATATGAACTTGAACAAGATTTGAAATAAACAAATTTCAAATATTTATATAATAACAAGTATTAAAAGGAAATGCTATGTACTGAATGTGTTTACAATCTATAGTTGAATTAAATAATAAATGTTGAATTAGATGTCAATAATGTAATTGATTGATAACTAAATTCATTTGAAACCTAATATTGAAATTTGTTGAATATTGGACAATTAAATTGCTAAAGTTTAAATTTTGAAAATTATTTGAATAACTGAATACTAAATTAAATATGAATGAAAATAATTTCAAAAGTTGATTTAGATGTTATTTAAATATGAATAAAGATTGTCAACGCATGAAAATTGACTTTATGCAATTAATTTAAAATTTGGAAATGTTATATTTTAATTGGCTTGTAAAAATAGCCATTTTGGCCACTATAACAGATTTCGACGAAACCAGTTACACCGGATCCATAACGGTGAACTATTATAGGATTTCAAATTTCATAGCATTTGGAGTTACCGTTTTGTCGTACGGGATAGCAACGCATTGAAATTAATACAGAAAATTAAAATTTTTAATTCGATTTGGAAAGTTATTTTCCACAAATGATCAAATTAAGCCTCAAAACAAATTCCATTTTGTTCGAAATAGGGGTAAAACATTATAAATGCTAGGCGGCACGGCTCAATGCGAGTTCGTCCAAATTTCGTGTGAATAGTCAAAATAATATTAAAATATTGTAGCTATATGTATATATACGCGTTTGTCCATGCAGTAAACCCTAGCGCCTCCATCTTCTTTCCAATGGCCGAAACATTCAAACTTTCATCCCCTATGATCTCCACATCCAAGTAATATCAGGCTGAGACTTCAACATGGAAGTCGTAGAGCGCAGCAAGCTCTAAATGTGCATGGTGGAGATCACTTGCAATTCGACGTGGAGGCCAAAATCAAGCCACTTAAGGCTGCCATTCGTTTGTAATTTTCGAGGAGCTGGGGAAGCCAAACTCCGCATGGCTTCATGCGTGGGTGCACGACGTTCGTGATGGTCTCCGATCGAGCTCTGGTCACCTGTGGTAGCCGTGGCATTTGTATGTAGGAGAGGGTGATGGGTTTGAATTGCTCCTATACGCGATAGAAGGAAGAAGATGGATGCGGCCCTGATTGCATCGTCTTGTAATCAACGGCCAAATTTGCGTAGGTTTGAAAATGAAAAAGGAAAATGTAAATTAATTATATTATAAATTATGAAATCTTTATAAGTGTATATCTTTTTCATACGTTGTTAGAATTGGATGAAACAAATGGCGACGAAATCGTGGCGACAAGTACTACGTTTAGGGACTGGTTTGGAGTTGGTTGGAGCTAACTAAAATTTTAGGTTAAATCGAACGTCGTTCGATTTGAAATCGAAAACTCAAGGAGAGGGTTTTACACGCTCAGGTTTGACTAATATATATTGATTTTGTTTGATAAATTTAATTGACATTTAAGTGGACATCTGAATTAATTGATGGAATTTGAGTTGACGATTAAATTTGAAATTGGAATTTAATTGCCAGTAAAATACCCGATACTAATAACTATGAAATTGTTGTGAATTATTTCGATTGTTTGGATGATTGACTGTGATGGATGCCAATTGATTGATATTTGAATGATTAGATGTTTATTTATTTTTATATATATCCTGTTATCGTTGGTAAATTATTTACAGTATATAAACAGTAAATTGAATTATTTCCAATAAATTAAGAAATAGTTTGAAATGATATATACCTATGATTTATTTTGGATTGAAATGATAGATATCCATCCCTGAATAAAATTGAAATAACTGATTCACTTTGTCATAGGGTAGGAAATTATATACGGACATGGATTGGTTAAATTAAATGATTTTCAAATTTTTGATTTGAAATTAATTAAATGATTTGATTTAAACGAGTAAAAAAATCGAATTTATAGAAATCGAATTATTTTCTAACTTAAGCTCGAAATGTTAAAATTTTAATTTTGTAATTAAAATTGTTTAAATAATCGAAGTTGGGATTTTGAAGTTATAATCGAAATATGATTTGAATTTCGAAAATTGATTTGTTTTAAAAGGACATGAAATTTCATTCGAACTTTGAATTATTGCTAAGTAAAGGTAATTTAATAAAATATATATAGGTTTGGATTCAAGAATGGAATTTGTTCTATGTTTTGAATCTTAATTCGAAGATTGAAGTTTAATTTGAATTAAGTGATTTTAATCCATATTTTTGAAAATCGAATTCGAATTTATATAAATCAACATGGTTTAAAATTGAGAATTGAATTGCAATTAATTCAAAGTGGAATTGAATTGAATAATTAGAATTGAGATCGAAATTGAATTAATTTTGAATCGAAATTGGAATTAATTATAATTTAAAACTGGAATCGAAGTTAATTCGAATTGAAATCAGAATTGAATCAATATAAATGGAAATTGAATTGATTCGAATTGAGAAGATTTGGAAATTGAATCAGTTTGACCTTGAAACTATTTTCAAATAAATTATTTTAATATAAACTATTTAAAATCTACCTTTTTACATATTCAATTTATTTTGATTTTCCAAACTGTTTTACCTTATAGGACATTTTAAATACTTAAATCATTTTATAACAAGCTATTTTACCTATTTTTAAGCAATTTAAATTTCCAACTATTTTCTAAAATTCAAACTGGTTAAGGATGGAATGCTAATATTTAAATCGCTGATTAAAATACGAATTGGGTTAAATGAAGTTATGACCGAAATGGAAATCAAAGACAAATTTTGGAAGCGAAATTGGGATATTAAGGCGAAAATGATTTTGAATGAAATGGTATATATTGAATAAATATGATGATTTTGAAATGGATTTGATTTTGAAGCGAATATGATATATTGATATCAAATACGAATTGTTTTCGAAATGTAAAAGTACCACCGGTGTGTAAAATGATGTTTGGCTGTTAAAGAGACCATGGCCTCTTATAAGCATACTCCCTGTCAATATTGGAACCAGTTTAACAACTGTGTATGTGGAATGGTGGTCCAGAATGAAGTGGTTGGATTTAGCGTCATTTGCTAAATTTGAAGAAAGAGAACGATGATGAATTAGCTTAGCACTTGTGCAAAATTGAAATGACTAAAACAAGATTCGTACCGGCCAAGTAGACTAGCTACCCTAAGTGGACACATTTCTTCGTATTACCATCATTTACATTGTGATTGTTTGGTGCGCACCCTCGAATTTTGGGAGTGTTGAACACGGTGGGCGGTCATGGCTAGCCATGAAGGGTAAATTGGTAGTATCCTAATTTGGGCATTGCCTCACGTGCCTTGTCGTACTTTTATCCTTATAGGAGACCCCTATGGTTTTGGTTTAGTGTTGTTGTATCACGGCGCATCCCTATCCACCGACGGTTACTAGTTTTTTATATGCAAACTGTACAAAAGTGCTTAAAAAGAGATCAATTTAAAGCCTTAACGCTATTTTGATATTTATTTTACCGATTAGACATTATATATATAGCGTATTCTACTACATGTAAATATTTTGATGGATCCTTAGACGATGAAAATTCTTATAACATCTCTTGAGTTATTGCACGCACGTTATACACTGGATAGGAGATGTAAAACCCACAAACATCTCTGATGCCACGGCACTCATGTTATATATGATGTCGATTTGACTCACATAAGAATATTTGAGTCCCAACTCGAGTGTTTTGTCTTTTCATTACGCTTGGGTTAGGCTTGATTTTTCGACGCATTGAAGATCATTTTTTGAAGGACGAAAACGAAGATTTGGTATATTATTACTACTATTACTCCTACATCACGGTGTCTGCTGCATTATTTATTTACCCCTGGTGTATATAGAACTCTGATAAATATATTATAGATTATGATCAAATGTATAGTATAAATAGCATTATGAACTGTTGATTTGATTATTATATTTTATCGTTCCGCTGCGAGATTCTGTGTTTGTTTTCTTCTTCTTTTCTTATTTTCTTAATTAACCCCATTGATCATCTATGTTTCGAATTGTTTAAGTCGTACATGTATGGATTATTGTCGATTTAAACCTTCCAAAATATGGGTCGTCACAAAGTAGGATTGAGAATCTGAACCGATATAAAATTTGCTAGTTTCACTCTTTTTACTTTATTGCTTTTAATTCGGCATTTATATCATTATTTAACTATGATTGTGATTCTGAATTGATAAATTAAAAAAATACGAGTTAAACCATTATGAAGTTTAAACACACTATTCACCCTAGTAGTGTTATAATAGCCTTATGATCGATTCTACATAATTATTAGGGTACTCACATAACCCCTACATGCATATATATATATATATATATATATATATATATATATATATATATGAACGTCCTTTTATAATCACATGTATATTTTTAATATATATATACATAGATATATTAAAAAAATTAATTTTGACCATAACTACTTTTTAATTATATACGCATGCATATATATATATATATATATTAAAAATATTACTGGGTAAAATTATGATATTCAAATTTTGAATCGGGATCTCATATACAGTTTTGAATTTGAATCTTATTTTTTAAGTCAAGCTAGATGTTTCAAATTTCAAAGCTGAAAATAAAGACTAGGTCAAAAAAATTAACATTACTTTCAAATTATATTTATATGTTATTTAAATTTAAAAAAATTCTGAATAATTTAATTTAACAGGAAAATGAGCTGAAGGAAAAACATATCACGTTTTTTTGCTTGAGAAACGAGCATATTCTTTTTTCTTTTTAAAGGATGCGGGTTTTATAATTTCGACTAAAGGAAAATCTTTACCAAAAATTAAAATCTGTGCTTCTCCTTGAATACACTTCCTTGCTCTGTCTTCCCAAACTCACTGTTGCTATTCGCTTGAAGAAGTCGGCTCAAAGATGTATCTCACTTCACCATTTCTCTCCGATGAAGATCGAGATCGTCGCTCCTCCATTCAAGATTGTTTGAGTCGAGTTCGCCGTCCTTGCTGTGCTTTGTGATGTCGAGAACAGGAGAAGCTACCATGAGTGCTTTGAGTTTGAGTGTGTCGTCGCCTACTTGTGAACTCTATGGAGTTCTATCTTGATGTTGATCTTAACTGGAGGTTTGACATGTACTGGAATTATTGATAATTGGTAATGTTTTCTGATCATTTTTTCTCTACCTGTGATTATTGTATCTTTCATATTATTATGATATATGAAACTAGCATTTCTATGTATATTACGCAATTTAGTCTCTTATTGTTTTATTATTTTGTATCTGATGTTGAATGTTGCTCTTGTTAGTTTTAGATGGTGTATTTGATGTTGATTGTATTTCTGGTAAGCTTCAAGCTATTGTTGAATTTGTTGAAGTGTAATGTTATATGGATACAGCATTACATGTTAATAGTTAACTATTTTTATTATTCATAAATATTGTGGAATTTACAAGTGTATTTAATATTTTTGAACATTTATAAGTACTCAATAGTATATATTATTTATGATTTTCACAGTACAAATATTGAACATCAAGTTTTTGCATTACGCTAGTTGTATATAGCATTTCAATATAATTGAAAGTAATAGGAATAAACATACTGTAGTATAATTTAAAATTGTATTAAAAGCTTTTCATACTTTTTCAAATATCCAGCAGTTCACATTCTAGAAATATGACATACTTAAATGTCACATCAAACTATCATTTCAAATATCTTGTAAATGCTATGGAACCTTGTAATTGAAATGCTACATTAAACTATCACTTTGCATATTATAAACATGCTAGTGGACTTCATCGCTAAAATGCCACAACATACTATCATTTTAGATATCATAAACAAATCGGTAGACTTTATTAAAAAACGTATCATTAAAGTATCGCTTTTCATGATATAAATACTCTAGTATATTTCATAGCTAAATTGTCATATGGAACTATCGTTTCACAAATATACTACTTGAACTTGTACAAAAATGCTATACTAAATTATCATTTTACATTTTTTAATCATGCTAGTGGATTTCATAACTAAAATGCTACATAAAACTATCATTTGACATATCATAAACTTGCTAATAGACATTAGATTAGGTTTGACATCTGGTTTGCTTTTCCATTCGTGCATACCTGATTTCGGTTTACTTTTATATCCATACGTATCCGATTAAGCTTGGCATCCGATTAGCTTTTGGATCCATATGTACTTGATTAGGCTTGACATCTGATTAGCTTTTACATTCGATTGTACGCTAGGTTAAACAATATATCTCAAATATAGATTAGTTTCATGTGTACCCGACCATGCTTGACATCCAGTTATCTTTTGCGTCCATACATACCCGATTAGGCTTGGTATTGGGTTAGCTTTTGTATTCATATGTACTCGATTAGGCTTGGGATCTGGTTAGCTTTTTCATCCATGCATACCCGATTAGGTTTGGCATTCGGTTAGCTTTTACATTCGATGGTACGCTCGGTTAAACAATACATCTTAGGTATAGATTGGTTTCATATATACTCGTTTAGACTTGACATTCTGTTAGCTTTTGTATCCATACGTACCCTATTAGGCTTAGCTTTCGGTTAGCTTTTACATTCGATGTTACGTTTGGTTAACAATATATCTTAGGTATAGATTGGTTTCATATATACCCGATTAGTCTTGGCATTTGGTTAGCTTTTGCATCCATACGTACCCGTTAGGCTTGGCATCCAGTTAGCTGTTGTATTTATATGTATCCGATTAGGTTTGACATCCAGTTTGCTTTTGCGTTCATACGTAACCGATTAGGTTTGGCATCGGGTTGGATTTTGCATCCATGCATACTCAATTACGCTTGACATCTAGTTAGTTTTTTCATTCGATGGTACGCTCAGTTAAACAGTATATCTCGGTAACCGAGTTTATGGCCAAGCCCATGACCGACCCCATTACCTATCCCCAGATCGAGCTTTTGACCGAGCCCATGACATGATAGTGGACTTTGTACTTAAAATTCTATATTAAAATATCATTTTGAATATTTTACACATGATAGTGAACTTCATAGCTATAATGCTACATTAAACTATCATTTTGCATAACCCAAACATATTGTGGACCTTTTATTGAAATGCTTTTTAAAATATCATTTTTCATATTGTAAGCATGATAGTGGACTTCATAACTCAAATGTTATGTTAAACTATCATTTTGCATACCTTAAATATGCTTGTGGATTTTGTATCATTTTGCATATTTTAATCATGATACTGGAATTCATAACTATAATGTTATATTAAACTACCATTTGACATATTGTAAACATGACATTGGACTTCATAACTCAAGTGCTATATTAGACTATCATTTTGTATACCTTAAATATGTTAGTGGATTTTGTGATTAAAATGCTACATTAAATCTCATTTTGCATATTGTAACTTTGATATTGGACTTCATAACTAAACTTCTATGTCAAACTATCATTTGCATATTTTAAACTTGATAGTGGACTTCATAACATAAATGCCACATTAAACTATCATTTTGCATATCATAAACATGGTAGTAGAAATTGTGATTAAAATGTTACATCAAATCCCATTTTGCATACTGTAATCATAATATTGGACTTCATAATTAAAATGCCGTATTAAACTATCATTTTGCCTACTTTAAACATGATAGTGGACTACAATACTCAAATGCTACATTAAACTATCATTTTGCATAACGTAAATAGGGTAGTGAACTTTGTGATTAAAATGTTACATTAAAAAATACAAATGCTATATGTAGTTATCATTTTGCATATTTTTTCATCCTTATTCATTTGAAATATGTTTATGCTATATCCAACTATCATTTTGCATAGTCAGATAAAGGTACTAAAAGTAAAAATGTTATATTAGACTATCATTTAGCATATTAAGAACAATCTATCATGTTTCAAATATAGAAATGCTATATCTATATAGCATTCGAAATTCATGGTGCGTTTTGGATTTTTTTTCTTCTTCTTCTGGATTCTACTTTTTCATTCATTTCTTAGATCTTGAATTTGCAGCTCTTGAATCCAAAGGTTGAGTAATTACTGACGTACGTTTGGATTGAGGCATCAAGTTAAGCTTTCTCGATTTTGGAGAAATTGATGTCAACAATGGAAGATTCAATTTGATTCGAACATCGACAAGAGAGATGCTTGGACGGCGGCGATTTGGATGACGACGACTTTAGACGACGATTGCTTGGAGGACGGTGGCTAGGGGAAATGGTAGCCAAAGGTAGATGGCGGCTAGGAAAAGCTTGGATGAAGGCAGAGGAAACTATCAAAGTCGGAAAATTGAAAAAACGCGATATTGTCCTTCTGCTTAAATTCTAAAAGTTGCGTCTTTGGTTTAAGAATTAGTTTAAAGTTTTTCCTTTAAACTAATTACCACTTAATTTAATTTCAAAATTACACACACACACACACACACACACACACACACACACACACATATATATATATATATATATATATATATATATATATTAAAGGCAATATACATACATGTAAGAGCTAAATATATACATAATGAATATAAATCTCAATATTGACTTATGTATAAATTTGACTATGTACACTTTTATTATGTTGCACATGCACGTTGTATACATATGAGATAATATAAATAATTTAGATTTGATCAAGTGCAACCCATTAGACTTCATAGGCCTGGTACGATCCGAATAGAGAATTGTTTAAAATCTACTCAATTCACCTGCTACCGACCAGCCCAAATCCAACTATAGTATCAAAGCTCAAATGATCTATATGGTCTAAATTAACAACTTTAGGGTCAACTAATAAAGCCAACCTATGAAATGTGTAATTAGAATAGTGGTGTCTAGATTTGTGCATGGATAATCAAGTATTCCCCCCTCATTGGCTACTGGCCTCACCCAATGAGTGGAATAAGTCCAAATATTGGCCCAATTGTAAAGGACAAATTCGTTTGGGCTTTGGGCTAATTCAGAAATCTGTTTGAAAATTTAAAATATATTTCAAATTTAAAAGTTAAGTTAGAAATATAAAATAAATTTTATAAGTTATAAATTATTTTTCAGAAATTGTTCAAAATTATTTAATATTTAATTAATTGGATAAGTTAAATAATTAATTAAAATAAAAAATATATTGACATATGTATATATAACTATTAATGTTTTAGTTTAATATATATATATATATATATATATATATATATATCTTAATTTTTTAAGGTAAATCGAAATAATATTGCGGTTCATTACAAATATATCATTAAAAATGTTTTAATTAAATAAAATATCTATTTGATAAATAAAATAATTATATATATATACACACGAGTACTTTGACACGTGTGATGCACGTGCATAGGAGTAACTAATATTAAAAAACAATGTTTGTAAGGTTTCTTGGAACTTGCAACATGACTTTGAAGTGTGTGTGTATTACATTGGACATTGGCTTTAAAATGCAGCTAAGTATTCGTTAATGACTTTTTTTCATGTAATATATTATATTATAATGGTTAAAACATACTAAATTTGATAATATGGCATATATTAGGAAATAAAAATAAGGAAATGATTTTTGTAATGAAGATTCGTTATACCGTTAAATGAATTTGCAAATACACATTTGGGTAATATGGATATGTTGTGTTTAGGTAATGCCATCTATAATGAGCTGATGATGATGTCTGTGATCAATAATGAAGCGTGTTTTTTTATATAGTATTAATATTGGAATTAATGGAAACAAATCTTAATGCTTTATTATCAAAATTTAAATCATTACCAAATCAATAAAGCAAAACATAAATTTTTACTATTGTTATTTAATCCAATGAATAATTACATTTTTATGTCTTAGAGTGAATGTAGATTTATTACATACATGTTACTTCACTTTGGTTTATGTCACTACAGAATCTAAAACTTGTTGTTAAGGTTTCCTATATTTATATTGATCTTACTCTTACTATATCTGTATCTTTTCTTGAAAATCTAAAATTTGAAAATCTGAAACGTATCTTTCTCTTACTATATTTATAACTTTCCTTTGAGAAAACAGAAAGCATTATATGAAATTATAATTCACTCATTAGGTATAACAGGTACAATATTTTGAAATCAATTTCCTTTATTCTTTTCCTTTGTAAAATATAAGTTTCCTATAATGTTATTACGGTTCATAACAGATACAATGTTGTTGAGTAACCTACTTTTGCTGAAACAAAAACTTGAAGTTACAGTTCATAATTATGGGAAAGTAAAAATTACTGTTTTACCTTGCGCATGTTCAAATAAAATAGTGAGCAACTTATTTTTATTGCAAAATTAGCATGTTTTTTGCTTGTAAATCTAGAGACCAAAGCTACTACTGTGAAAAATATATCATATTACATGCTAAATTTAATATAAACTGCTACGGACAACAAACCAATGCTTTAATCGTGCATGCTATATGTATTCCGTGATTTAATTGTGCATGTTTTAATGTGTTATTTTTTTAAGTTGGGCCAGAGTTTTCAAAGTTTGCATAATGATAAAGGTATTGGTAGTTTACAAACATATTTCACTTTTGATTATGCACAACTAAAAGTATCATATCATGCTTTTTATCAACGAAACCATAAAACACTAAATATACCTAAAATGTAAGATATTGATATATTGTAAAATACATGTATGCGTGTTACATACTTTCATAACAGACATACAGTTATATAAATAGGCTCATGCATATTTTAACTATAAGCTCTTCTCAAACAACCTTTTTTCTTCCATCAATGTTATTTTAACCCTTCAACACCCTGATCAACCTGATGCTTGAAATCCAATAGTTGAAGCATTGTTGAGGTGGTCGTACAACCAATAAAAAAGGAAGTGGTATTACTGCATAAAACTATTAGACATGGCAACTATTTGCATGAGAAGAGGATTTCTTATAAACGTTAAAAACATTAAACAAACATGCAAAAATTGTGGCACTGACAAAGTCTACAGCAAAAAATGGAATCAATATTGGTCAAGATTATAAAGGTTTTAATAGTTAATTTAATAATTATAAAAAAAGGGTAAAGAAGATGTGCAACCAATTTTATATTCCTCTAATCTAATGGTTTCACTCAATATTTTAAAGACTCAACTCAACCTCGGTGCGATCACGGTTAACTTTCGACCTTGGAGCGCTACGGCTTTGAAAATGAAATAACGTCATATGTGCATAAACCTGTGGTTTAACCTTGAAATCCTGAATAAACCTCTAGACCGACCTCCTTTAACCCTGCGGTTCTTCAAATTTGAGAAAAAATGATCACTTCATTCTTCATTTTTTCACACAATTAATTTAACAAATAACTTCATAACCTTAACCACTAAATTATTGGATTATCTTATCAATTTTGGACGATACAATACATTATTAATATATATTTTATGAATTATCGTTGAACTGAACCTTTTTCATCTTAAAAAATAGGGAAATTTAAAACCTTACACTAAAAAATGTATGATAGAATTATTCCAATTAATATTTTTATGAAATATTCAAAAATAATTTTTTTAAATTTCAATATATTAAATATAATTTGTTAAAATTTAACATTAATTGAAATAATTTACATTTAAATTAGTAAAAAAATTGAACGACCAAACACAGTTCCCATGGTCTGACCGGTTGAGCCACTAAAACCTTTGACTTTGCATCAACGCGGTTTAACTCATGGTTCGATCTTCAAAACTATGGTTTCACAATAACATTCTTAATCCATGGTAGAAAAAAAATAATCCTACAGGTAGTAAACTAATGTTAGAATTGAGAACTCTTTAAAAGTTTTATCAATCAAAATTAATAGGCTAAATTTCATATTATAGTTCAACGTAGAGGACATAGATGTTACATTTTACACTGTCATTTTGATATATTTATTACATAAATTTTACCTAACTAAGCCAAAGACTGAAATGCGTTAAGAAAATATTATAAAAGTTACAACCCATATATGATCACTCAAATAAGACATTCATTGTTTATATTATTTGTGGTGATTGTGAAGAAGAATCTCAAAGCCCAAAGAAGGTGCTTTTAAGATAAAGGGCAGTTCACTATTTTGCAACACATTGTACAGTTGATGTTTAGGACCAAATGATGGGAAAACTGAAAAATAACATGCAATATAAATATTTCTGCCAGTTATAATGTTTAAAACGGTAAAATTTGCCTGAATTTATGGTTGTTGAACAATTAGTAAACTAACACAAAGCATATGTAAGAAAATCAAATTAAAATTCATAGATTGACACAAAAATATAGGTCATGTTATCAATTTTAAGATTATAATTCTAGCATAATACTTATCTAAGATGATCGTCCAATCATTAAATGTGGATATAGTTTGTTGCACATCAATATATGAAATTAAAATGGAAAATATGCTAAAGTGTGCTAATGAGTCCAAGAAGATCTAAAAATTAGTCAGGTGCATGATTGGTTGGAAATTAGAATAAGAGAAAAACAATTGAAGTTATAGTATACCGCATACAAATACCAAAGAAGATTCCTTCAATGGTTCGTGTTAGCACCAGAATTGGTCACTGACAGCCTTAAGAGAGATTGTGTGGAGAGATTAATGAAGAAAGTAAATTTAAATAGAGAACAATATGCTAAATTATATGTAGAAAACAAGAACACCAGATTTATAGTGGTTCGACGTAACTGCCTATGTCCACTTTGAGGTTATTCTTCATTGCTTTTCACAATAATTGATTACAGATACAATCTGTACACCAACTACTTGAATACAATTGTTAAGCAAAGAAGATAAGTCTTGAATGAGTCTTGAATGCGGCAGAGTCTCCCCGATGTTCTCGAAAAAATGTCCCTTTCACTGTGTCCCTGCCTCTCTATTTGTAGATAAAGGTGGGTTGGACTTCCCTGATGGGGCTAGTAGCACTACAAGAAAAAGGCAGAATACCGACAGCCAAGACCGACGGCTTCCGACGGCCATTTTCCGACGGCTTTCGACGGGCCGTCGGCGGCCGTCGGAAGCCGTCGCAAATTTGCGATTATACCAGCCAGCCGAGCCCTTTCTTCCTCCTCCATTTCATACGAAAAAAACCCAAAAAACCCCCCAAATTCAACCCCTAAGCTTCCAATCCCTAATTTTTAGCTTCCGGATCTTCCAACGCACTCTAATCAAGCTTCAGTACTCTTAATCTCAGGTATAATCTCTTATTTTTATGAAAAATTCAGTTTTTACCCTAATTATAGATTTGCATAAATTGATAAATTAGGGCGAATTAATGATTGCAATTGTTTCCACTAGCGTAATAACGGTTTATAGCATCACATGGTATACCAATTTCATCTTTTATCGTGAAATTGTGATAAACACGTATAATTTGTGCATGTTCATGTATATGTATTTTGTTGTGTATGCCTTGATTCGACGATTGTATACGTTATTTGGAATAAGATAAAATGATTGAATGAACTAGGAGTATTATATTGTGCACGTTTTTACTTATGACACAAAAAAAATGCATTACTCTAAATTATAATTGTGTGTATTGAAAAATGACAAAATGTTAAACCAGCCCTAAGTTGATGCGTAATACGTCGAATAAATGTGTGAAATTAATATATAAATGTGAACAGTGAGTAAAACTGTATTTTTGAGTAAAATGCGCGCATGTTAACCGACAAATGTCCCTTAGAGAGTTTTTGGCCCCGTCTGATCGATGAATCAAATGTTTTGGTAGAAGCGTTTGACAGTGCAGAGGAAAATATCGTCGAAAACGAGACCGAATCTGAATCAGAAGACGATGATGACTGATATAAATTTGAATCTGTTTTTTTGCAATTGATGTAACTATGTTGAATTCTTGATGTATTATGAAATTGATGTAACTATGAAACTAAATCCGTTTACTATTGTTTTATGTTATTTCAATTTGTCATTTATTTAGCAATTTTTATTAAAAATGCAATGAACTCTGCTTATCGTAGGAAGAGTACACCCATCATGAATCAGGTATAACAAACTTACATGTCTATTTACATTTCAGTCATTATAATTAAGCAATTTATACCATTGATGTCATGTTCATATGAAATATATTTCATTATCATGTTTTTATTCTCTTATATAATGATGTGTAAACGTCACAGGTTTATCATTATGTCACATAGAGGGAGGAGCTCTTCCCGTTCTTCAGGAGGCGATGGCAGTGGCCCATCGCAAGCGCCACACCGTCCAGTTGTTACGTTAGCCCCCAAAGCAGATGGGTAAAAATTAAATCTTATTCATCATCTTATTTTTTCTATACTATACGTATGTACTTATCTGTATCGTACTTAAAAACAGGGGGTTCGAGCTACTACCCACTAAGGTAGTGTTGGACGTCTCCAGAGCAGCATATCGTAGTAGGATGAGTGCGTGCTGGCCAAAGTGGGATACCATCCCTCCGCACATCATAGAGTGCATATGGCAGGATGTCCTAGTATGTGTAATTTTTATGTTTTCCATTTTTAATTCGTTTTTGTCGTTTTTCTACCGTTTATCGTTTAAAGTGTAATCTTTTTTTAACACAGGCTGAGATAGACATCCAGACAGATGATATGCAGCTGGCACGAGCATACTGGATGAGGAAGATGCGAAAGAACTACAGAGACACGATATCTGAGGTTAAGAAATCCGGGAAGAGACCACGGTGGATGGGGGAGAGCGTGTGGCAAGCTTGGTTGAGCTACTGGGAGACGGACGAGGCGAAGGCAAGTATACTAATTTTTTTTCAATTATTAATTTAACGTGATTGAAAAATAATGTATCAAATTTTGAATGTACAGGCAGAGTCAGATAGAAACTCTGCAAATAGAAATAAGAATCCCGTTACTCATCGCGGAGGATCGAAGTCGTTTCAGCAGTATCGGCAGGAGTTGGTAAATTTAATTACTGAATAATAAATGTAAATAGTTTATGCTATATGATTTTAAATGTATAATAATTGTATGTAACAATCAACTTCAGGAAGCCGAGGCACATGGTCCTGTCAGCTATATGGACGTGTTCACCCGTACGCATGCTGTTGAGCATGTTAATCCAGACGGGACTGTTTCGTACACATGGCAGGACGATAAATCCAGTAAAAGCCATGTAAGCATATTTCATTTTATTCAGTATTAGTAATTGTTTTAGTTGTCAAATTATTATGAAATAAGATATGATATTATTAATTTGTCAATGCAGGAGATGTTTATGGAGCAGCGACAGAAACTCCTTTCTGATACGGGTCGAGAGCAGCTGACGACCGATGAAGAGGACATTATTTTTGAGTCCGTTATGAGTCCACCAGAGCATGGTCGACGATACGGATTTGGCAATTTAGCGGTAAATAATTTAATTTTTCTTAAAATACTTAAAATATGATATTCTTACCTTTTCAAAACAATAAACTTTGATTTTATTTATTTTTCAATTATTGCAGTCCAGTAGTCAGAGTAGGAGACGGCGGAGTAGACCTCAGAGCGAGCTAGCAAGTATAGAAGAATTACAGACTAGAGTTCAGCAGTTGGAGGAGCAGAACCGCCAACAGGCCATGCAGACGGCACAGTTATTTGAGTACATGCAGCAGTTTGGTGGCCGCTTCCCTTCATCGGCTGGCTCTGGATCTGGGGCAGATTGATTCATTGCTTTCTAATTCGTTCGTGCAGGTATGTTTAGTTTTAGTTTACAATGATTTGGTAGAAGGAACAATTAATTGTTGATATGTATAATTATGTATAATACACTTGGTTCTGTAGCTGTATCAGGATATGCATGATTAGAACAGTTATTGTTAGTATTATTGTTAATGTTGGAATGTTATGTATATTTTGTATTTTATTTTTATTCTAATTTAGTTTATTTCTGTGTCTATTGAATATTTTGGAGTATTGGTTTGCATGTTTGGTTGGATTATTGTTTATTTGATTGTGCAGTATTGATATTGTAGTGTTTGGAAGAGAAATGTGGTTGGAAGGCTCTATTTGCAGCAGATTTTAAAAAAAAACAGCAGGTTTCCGACGGCTTCCGACGGCTCTCGACGGCTTATTGGTCGAAATTTTCCGGCGGTTTCCGACGGGTTCCGACGGCTTATTGGCCTGATTTCCGACGGTTTCCGACGGTTTCCGACGGCCGTCGGAAGCCGTCGGAAACCGCCGGAAACCGCCGGAAACCGTCGATAATGTATACGGCATCACCCGTCGGTAGCCGTCGGAAATACTGCTTCCCGACGCCTTCATTTCCGACGGCTTTTTCCGACGGCCGCCGACGGCTTCCGACGGCCGCCGACGGTTTTCAGCCGTCGGAAATCCCCCCTCCCCTTGTAGTGTAGCGAGATATCTCGGCCCAAAATCAATGACTTCTGTGTGCCGAGCCACAAATGCCGAGCCATGTCTCCAAGCCGAACGAGGCAGTATGTTGAGTGAAATGTGTAGGCCAAACGCGATCCGATGCCGATCGAGGGGAGATGCCGAGCGAGGCTAGAATGCCAAACGAGGCTGGAATGCTGAACGAGGCTAGAACGAGGCATGAATACCGAGCGAGGCTGGAATGCCGAACGAGGCTGGAATGCCGAACGAGGCTAGATGTCGATCGATGTGGGATGCCGAATGAGGTTCGTGCCGAACAACCTAGTTGTGTCGAATGGTGCTGGAATACCGGACGAGGTCATGCGCCGGTCGAGACTGGATGCCGAACGAGGTCATGTGCCGAACGATCCTGCTACGCCGACCGGGGCCTGATGCTGAATGAGGTTGGTTGCCGAACGACCCCCCTATGCCAAACGGTGCTAAATGTGCCGAACGGCCTTTTATGTCGAACGAGGCTTCCGCTTCAAATCTCTGTTTACCTAGTCAAGCCACTGTGTAACACTTGCCCTCCAAAGTGTATCATGTGGATGAACATGATACGCTTTGAATCATGATTTCTCCTTGCCTTGCTTTGAGCCCTCATTCTAGATGCCGATCGAGGCAATGCATGTTGAATGTCATACAAATGCCGAATGACCTATAGATGCCAAACGACATACAAATGTCGAATGACCTACAGATGCCGAACGACATACAAATGTTGAACGACCTTAATGCTAAACAAGGGAGGTGTTTTGACCGGTTCTGCCGATCGTTGTCCCTTCGTCTTCTCTTCTCTCTATATAAGCTCATGCTCTTTCTTCTGCTCCCTTTTACTTTTACCTCGCTTTCCAGTACTTACGAACTCTACTTCTTAACAGTCTTCAGCGAGTTAACTACTCTTCCCTTCTCGAACACCACACGTCGCCTCACTTCCTTCTCCAATCAGTCGAACCCGAATAGAGTTGCGCCTCCTACCCTAGAACATCTCCAAGCTTCGACTCATTTCTTATGTAATGGCTTCTCCTTTGAACTCCTTATTCCCGAATGAAAAACATAGCACGAAGTTTGAATTCGTGGATCTCTGTAAGATCGAGGATGGTAGGAACCGCATGGTTAAAGGACAATGGATTCAACGTCAAATATGTTTCAGGGATAGGCGAAGTGATGGGAGGAAAGAGGCGTTAGAGGTGTTCAAAGGAGAGTGTTGGTGGAAGGAGTATTGATGTGGCTCGGTAAGTCTTTCTTATGCCGAGTGAGGAGCGGTTGTGCCGTAGTGAAGTTTAAGGTTTTAATGTGTTGAGCGATGCGGCTCGGCATGGCTACGGCTTGGCATGATTACCTCATGACGAACAAGGTAGGGGGAAAGTAGAGGAGAAGCAAGAGCTGAGTAGAATGTTGTGCGATGCGGCTCGGCGTGAATGTGGTTCGGCATGACTCCTCTATGCCGAACGATGAAGAGGATAGTTAGGAGAGTGGCATGCCGAACAGCATGGCTCGGGATGTTTGCGGCTCGGCATGTCTTGCCACATGCCGAATGGTGATGATGAGTGGTAGATGAGTGTTGTTGTTGAGGACAGAATGCCGAGCGAGGTGGCTCGACATAATTGTGGTTCGACATGACTAGTTGAATGCCGAACGATGGAGTGATTAGGTAAGAGGGTTGTGTACAACAGCAACACCAATCAAACCTAATGCATAATTGGCTCAACGCATATTTTATGCCTGCACATAGCATAATGAACAAGGAAAGACTCAAACAGCAAAGCATATTGGACAATCCAGACTGATAAATCCCGTGTTTAAACAACTAAAACTTGGACTTTAACATGCTTAATAGTTAATAACCTTTCAAATGCAGTGACGATGCCGAGTTCAAAATATAAACCATCTTAGGACAAGCTTTCGTAGGCAGTCAGCGATGATGGACTTCGAAGACGACAATTCAAAACTTAGACTTATTTAATCAATCCAGTGTCTTTTCACTGCTCGGCACTCACATTTGAATGATCGCACAAGTTCACACACCATACGGGTGGAATATTTATGTTGTTAAGTCTAATGTCAAATGTTTTTCAAGTATAGTTCAAACAGTTGCCTTGTCAGATTCAATCTTCATTGGAGATGTCTAGAAAATCAAGTTCTGCTACGATCTCCGACAGACCTGGCCCATCTTCTGGACAAGTAGTTGTAGGAACTTCATCACTTAATAGAGGCTCCACCTTCAACAAAGTCCTCTCATTAAATATCACATGTCTGCTAGTCACAATTCTCCTAGTTATTTTACACTGCAAACTATACCTCTTCACTCCTTCTCTATAGCCTAACAAAATGTGCTTGCTTTTCCTAGGCTTCAACTTATCATGTCTCTCATCTTCTAAATAAGCGGAACAACCAAATAATTTAAGGAATGAATAATCATCATGCTCTTTTTTCCATATATCTTCTGGGATCTTCATATCTATGGAAATAGAGAGTGTATGGTTGATAAGAAATACTGCCATAGATATCACTTCTGCCCAAAATCCCTCTTCTAGACCAGCAGTCGTTCTCATGCTCATAGCTCTTTCCCATTATGTCCGACACATGCTTTCCGCCACTCTATAACAATGTGATTCAACAGAAATAGAAAAATCTCTAACTACATGCTCAAACACACAATAGTTAGTGGATTCTTGTGACATAAATTCACTACTATTTCCAACTTTGAGAACCTTCAAAAGTTTCCTTGACTGCTTCTCTACCAAGGTCTTCCATTTACAAAACAAGACAAATATTTCGCCTTTGGCCTATGTGAGAAATCATCCACAAATAAGGAGAAGTAACAATCTCTAACAAAAATGCAATTGGGTGGGTCCACGCACATAAGAACGAACATACTCTAGAAACTCTGTAGCTCTAGGTCTCCTAACATCAAATGTGATATGCTTTTTCTTTCCAAAAGAACAATCTCTATAAGAGTTAGGCTTCGACAAACATAATCAATCAACCCCCGTTTCTTTATTACTTCAAGACTCCCCTCATCAACATGACCTAAACAAAAATGCTATAACCGAGTAGAATCTGGAACGCAAGAATCATTAAAACTACCGAATCTTTTAAGAATGTCTCTCCATAAAGAATATAAATATTGTCAAATTGCAGCCATTTCATCACTACCAAGGAACCCATCGCCACTCCCAAATTCTTTATCTATTGTTATCCTCATACCAAGTCTACTCAAAGCTCCCACTAACAACAAACATTTACATAGCATCGGAACATGTCTAACATCCGTGATAGTCCTAACAACACCATCATGCATCCTAAACATCACACTTACGATGCCCACAACATGACAAGATGTGTTATACCCCATATGAACTGCTCCGTCATCAATCTTCTTATAACTGACAAAATAGCTCCTATCTGGCATCATATGACAAGAGGCTCCAGAATCAATTATTCAACTTGTACTCTCTAAAGGTGAAATACTGACTGAAAATAATGATGTATCACTATCGCTTCTATCTGCATCTGATCGAACTGCTACCATAACTGAAGTTTCTCCTTCATTTCACTCTTCTTTTTAAGAGTTGGACAATCCTATATAAAATGCCTTCTTCTTACAATAACAGCAAGCACCCCTTCTAGAACTTTTAAAGTGGGACTTATGCATATCTCTTCTACCTCCAAGGTGCTTCTGGCTTTTATCTCTTTCTCTAAATGAATGAAATTGTTGTTGAAGAACATCGTCATTAGTCTTCACCATCCATGTCCCAAAAAAATCATTTTCTAACAAATTTGGTGATGCCATAATTTTTCATACCATTACTAAAAGATTTGCCATTGGTAACTAATCTAGAACAGGACAGCTAGCTCTGATACTAATCTGTTATGACAAATTTTAATTAATTTGCACTAACTCCAAAACGGTAGTGGAATACTAAGGCACATAAGCAACCAAAAGAAAGATCTAGCTTATCAATTAATTATCAACCACCAATTAAACGAAAAATTATCATTAAAAAAGGAAAAACTGAAGAGTAGAGAATACAAAGATTTAACGTGATTCGGCTAGATTGCCTACATTCATGGACCTAACAAATATTCTTTATTTTACTGAAGAAGAGAATACAAGGGAGAGATTACAAAATTATCGGTAGCAAAGTGGAGAGACTAACCTATAAGTACAAATTGAATGATCAATTTCTCAAGATTTGCTTGCACTCAAAACTCTAATTTGATTTGACTATATAAATTAGGGTTAATTGAAGAAGAGGATAATGGTTAATGCTCTCTCACACACTCACAGAAATGAGGATGAACTTTCTTCATTTAAATAGACTTTATGAAGGAGTTGCTTAGAGATTAAGAAATTTAATTATCAGATTATGTGACAGCCTTTTCAAATTCCTTGATTTGATCCCAATACATATAGATGACGAAAATCTTATGTTTCATATATTTCCTTAGTTCTTTTAATCTCCACATATAAACTTTTTTATCTTCATATAACAAATCTTTGGACTAATTAATTGATTAGCTAATTAATTAGTTCCCTTTCTTCTAAAGCAATCACACATAGTTTTCCTCCTTTTTCTCTCCATCAATAACATAATTGATTGATAAGATCAATTAGCTAAATTCTTTATTTCTTTGTAAAATATTTGAATCGCCCAAATTTAACGCTCATCTTGATTCAAGTATAACAATCTCTCTTTAACACCACTTCTTAACAAATTATTAGGTCCACGTTGTCAAGCTCAATATGAACTAGTTTGGGCAATTATTGCCCAAACGGAGCTTTTGAATCTTTCCCAAACATAAGAAAGATAGTATGCACATCAACAAACAAAATGCATATGAGAAAATACCAAAATTCTTCAAAAAATCCGATTTTGGAGATGAACATTAGATACTAAGCATAGAGAGACCAACGGAGATTTAACAGCGTACTTCATCTTCTCCATTCCAAATTTAGTGAGGACATATCAACGTTATATATTCTAATCTCCCTCATATGAATTTTGCAAGACTTTCCATAGTCAACACCAACGGACTCACCAACAAGCTCCGTAACATTCAAAGCATAAAATGAAGAATCATCGCTGAAAATATGCTTACAAATAGAGCCGACTGAACCAAAAGGCCTTTTCTGCAACTGAGCACCACCTAGAGTCTGAATCTATGTAATTTTCACATTAACCACGGTTTCGTCAGGAATACCAGTATCTCGCCGAATATGAAAACAATCAGATGACTCCAAATGTGTTTGGAAATTTTATGTCCTCCTAATGGCATCACATAATAGAGGCTCCACCTTCAACAAAGACCACTCATCAAATATCGCATGCTGAGGTTTAATGAGAATAGAAGGTGTATGGTTGATGAGAAATAATGTCACAGATATCACTTCTGCCCAAAATCCCTCTTCTAGACCAACAGTCGTTCTCAAGCTCTTAGCTCTCTTCCATAATATCTGACGCATGCTCTCTGCCACTCCATAACAATGTGACTCAACAGAAATAGAAAAATCTCTCACTGCATGTTCAAACGCACAATAGTTAGTGCATTCCTATGACATAAATTCACTACTATTTCCAACTTTGAGAACCTTCAAAGGCTTCTTCGATTGCTTCTCTACTAAGGTCTTCCACTTATTAAATTGGGCAAATATTTCGTCTTTCGCCATTAAGAAATTGACCAAGACATTACTTGAGAAATCATCCACAAGTAAGACTAAGTAACTGGCTCCACCAAAATTGCGATTGGGGTGGGTTCCCATACATAATAATGAACATACTTTAGAAACTTTGTAGCTCTAGGTCTCCCAACATCAAATGTGGCATGCTTCTTCTTTCCAAAAGAACAATCTCCACAAGAGCTAGGTTTCGACTGGCAAACACTATCAATCAACCCCTGCTTCTTTAATACTTCAAGACTCTCCTCATCAACATGACCTAAACGAAGATATCATAACTAAGTAGAATCTGGAAAACAAGAATCAGTAAAAACTACCGAATCTTTTAAGATTGTTTCTCCATGAAGCATATAAATATCATCAACTCGCACCCCTTTCATCACTACCAAGGAACCCTTTGCCACTCTTAAATTCTCTTCATCTATTATTATCCTCATACTAAGTCTACTCAGAGCTCCAACTGACAACAAACGTTTACACAGCATTGGAACATGTCTAACATCCATGATTGTCCTAACACCATCATGCATTCTAAACCTCACACTTCCAACGCTCACAACATGACAAGATGTGTCATACCTCATATGAAATGCTCCAACATCAATCTTCTTATAACTCTCAAAGCAGCTCCTATCCGGCATCATATGACAAGAGGCTCCAGAATCAATTACCTCTCTAAAGGTGAAATACTGGCTGAAAATAATGATGTATCACTATCGCTTCAATCTGCATGTGATCGTACTGCTGCCGTAACTGAAGCTTTCTCCTTCTCTCTCTTCTTTCTAAGAGTTGGACAATCTCGTATGAAATGCCCCTTCTTCTTTCTATAATAGCAAGCACCCCTTCTTGGACCATTGATGTGGGACCTACGCATATCTCTTCTACCTCCAAGGTGCTTCTGGCTTTTATCTCTTCCTTTGAATGAACGAATTTGTTGCTAAAGAACACCGTCATTAGTCTTCACCTTGCATGTCTCAAATACTTCTTTTCTAACCAATTTGGTGATGTTGTAATTTTTCATACCACTACTAAAAGCATTAGCCATTGGTAACTAATCTAGAACAAGACAACTAGCTCTGCTACCAATCTGTTATGCAAAATTTTAATTAATTTGCACTAACTCCAAAACTGCAGTGGAATACTAAGACATAGAAGCGATCAAAAGAAAGATCTAGCTTGTCGATTAATTATCAACCACCAATTCAGTAAAAAATAATCATTAAACAAAGAAAAACAGAAGAGTATAGAACACAAAGATTTAACATGGTTCGGCTAAATTGCCTACGTCCACGAATCCAACAATTATTCTTTATTTCACTGAAGAAAGAGAATGCAAGAGAGGGATTACAAAATTATAGGTAGCAAAGTAGAGAGACTAATCTATAATTACAAATTGAATAATTAATTTCTTCAAAGACTTATTTGCACTCAAAACCTTCAATTTGATTTGACTATAGAAATTAGGGTTTATTAAAGAATATGATACGGGGGGATGCTCTCTCACACACTCACCAATATGAAGATGAACCTTCTTTATATAAATAGACTTAATGAAGGAGTTGCTTAGAGATTAATAAAATTAATTTTTAGATTATGTGATGACCTTTCCAAATTCCTTGATTTGATTTCAGTGCACATAGAAGACGAAAATTTGCTTTATTTATTTAATCTCCACATATAAACTTTTCAATCTCCATATAACAAACCTTTTGACTAATTAATTTATTAGCTAATTAATTAGTTTCCTTTCTTTTAAAGCAATCACACATAAATTTCCTCCTTTTTCTTTCCATCTATAACCTAATTGATTGATAAGATCAATTAACTAAATTCTTTCCTTCTTTGGCAAATATTTAAATCATCCAAATTTAACACTCACCTTGATTCAAGTATAACAATCTCTCTTCAATACCACATCTCAACAAATTATTGGGACTACGATGTCAAACTCAATATGAACTAATTTAGGCATTATTGCCCAGATGGAACTTCTGAATCTTTCCCAAGCATAAGAAAGATAGTATGCACATCAAAAAACAAAATGCATATAATAAAATACCAAAATTCTTCAACAAATCCGATGTTGGAGATGAACATGTAGATACTAAACATCGAGTGACCAATGGTCCTAATCATTGTACGTTAATCGGAAATCAATTAATTTATTAACAAGACAATGCCTCCTTTTTACATCATGTGGTATATAACCTAGAATTTTTTTTCCTAAATTTACTATGTTTAGTTAAATTACCTTGCAATTTTTCCTTAACTTATCGACATTCTTTAGGTACACACTGTAATAAGACAACACTACTTATTCCAACTGTAAACATATAATTCCCCTGAATTTAACACTACATGCACATACACTTGAATTCACTAGATATTTTTGTTTCATCTATAATAACACTTTCTATTTAATCTTTTCTCCCTACTTTATTGTACCTTCTGCTCTTTTTTATCAATAAAGTGAATAAATGAGCTTTTGGAGACTATTTTGGAATTTTTATAATTTTTTTTGTAGTGAGTGCATTTGTATTAAAAAAAATACTACTCAGTGCTTTTTAAGTGACATATTGCATAATTGTAACGATCCGTCTTTTCAACCATCAAAAGTTGACGCCAAATACATACATGATATTCCAATTCCAAACATTCAATCACCAGAAAGGCATATTGTTAGGGTAAAATAAAAAGAACATATAGGGAAAATAGAATTTTACAATGGAAACGACAACATATAATATAACAAAGACAATAAAAACTATCACTCCAAGATACAAGGTACATCAAAGTTAAAAACGAATCTGATGTAGCGGAAAATGCTTAAGAGGATTTGTCCAAGCAGTGGGAATGGTTCCATTCCTTTGTATTAGTGGGACTTGAGAAGTTTTTTATTTGACATGAACATACAAGACCATATGAACTCAAAATCGAACAGTGGGATATGCTATATATGACTTGCATACTTGAACTAGCATATGGCCTTGAATCCAATGTTTACCACTTCAGACTTGAATATATTAGTACATTTTTACTTATACGGATTATAACATGTGCCCTGAATGAACTTAAATATGAATGTTAGATTCTTATATGTGATATCCGATCCCTGAATTTGAACGTAACTGTTTCGCGTAACATAGACATGAAATCAGATTGGAATGATCAGGGATGACGGTCATTCCGGTCGAACTCTCAAGTTTTTACATGACTACCATATAATATTAAACTGTATTACACTGCACAACATTATAGTAAACTATACTTAGCATGAGGGGACATCTGAATTGGGTTTGCAAAATTGCTTAGGCAATGGGATCCATGCCAGTCCCTTGCCTAAGAAAGTCTTGTAACTTCAACACTTTGGTGGTGTATGTAGGCATGAAGAAAGGAAGTTGGATTTGATGTTAATCCCAATGTTTGAGCATTTCTCTAATGCATAGTTAATGGCATAGAAGCCGGTCGGGATGGAATGTGATGATGGTTGCTCCGATTGGACTTCCAGATTTCGTCATGAGTTGATGAGTCTGATAGTGGGGGCTCTACATTCTTTGAGCAATTATCTGCAAATGACCAAATGTAAGGCTTAGAAGCACACCGAATCAAATGTCGAGTAGGGGTCAGCCTCATGTTGCATGCAACTGCATAGATGGTTCTTACTTTGAGTTTGAATCTGCTTATATATTCAAGTAATGCTCTTTCCATTTAATGTACTCACGATACATTGCTCGTCGTTCAGGTTGGAATGATAGACAGTCGCCCATGAGCTTGTGCATCGATCCGGTGATTCGATCTCTAAGCATCCTTTCGGTCGTAGCCTCTAGTCTTTGTAAACACTAGGTATGAGTCATAGTATTAAGCTATAGTAGTCCATTTTTTGGATAATTATACTTCTACCCCCATCTTGGGTTGATAAATGTACTATATGGACGATCGAGTCTTGCCTCAGTCGTGTTTATACTCCCACCTAAGCTCCGAAGACTTAGAGTTGATCGATGAATAGTTGGCTCACATTCATCTTGATTCCCGCTCGTGCCCTCCAAGTCGGTGGTAAATGTCGATAAGTGGACAGGTATGTCACATCTATTTTGGTTTTACACTCTTTTTCATCGAATCTTGGGATCGAACTAGTTGATGGAAGGATGGTTCACACCTATTCTGAATTGTATTCTGGCTTTCACTTCCCAGAGGAAGACTTCAATGCCCCATCGGATTTCGTGCATAAGCTGAGTACTGGACTGTCAATCATGTCCACTTTTGATGTAGGTGTATCCATACACTAGACAAGGACAAAAGAATGGATGGTTAAGTTAGATCTAATCTATGATTGATGCTTCCCTTATTGAACCAAGGGAAAAGATTAGTGTGCGGACGGTCAAGTCACGCTATTTTGATTTATGTTATCCTATCGGACTAAGGGATAGAATTTGTAACGACCCGTTAAATTTGATAATATTAAATGGATTAACTTAATATAATTTTTAATCTAATTTATAATAAATGTAGGAGTTGGATATAGTAACTGAGATTAAAGATTTAACAATTGAAATGTTATATGGCAATAGGTAGAATAACGAAAATTTGTGTTTGTGGTTATAAGTCATAATTAGTTGATTAAAATGGATTAATGAAATAATAACTGAATTGAATTGCAATATATAAACATCAGAAAAATTTAATTGGTGGATTAAATTTGTTAAAGTTCATAAGTTTTGTAATTTAATTTAGTAGAACTTTAAATTATAAACGAAGATTGAAATAAACGATAAATTTAATTATGTCAATGGTGACTCAAGACCTAGGTTATAGGAATTGGAACATAATCCAATTTGAATTAAGTAAAAGAAGGATTTGGTTAATATGTAAGTTATTGTTCAAGGTATTGAATAAAAAACTTGGAATCCAATCATAATTTAATGATAATAACGTTAGTATTAGAGAATAAATATATTTCAATGCAGTACCCGAATGAACGGAATAAAATGAATATATATTGAATAGAAATGAAATGTAAATTGGCACGTTTGGTTGAAAGTTAATTTTAAGAAAACATATAAATGTTGAATTTGTGAATATTAATATAAATATTAACTTGAATGGGATTCATTAATACAAAGATGTAATAAGTGTAGATAGTAAAAATTTAATGGCTGTAGTGGATAAAAAAAAATCTAGTAGTAACATAAAATTTATTTATATGGAAAAAGAGTATAGATTTGAACAAATTTATGAAAATTTGATAAGAACAGTGGTTGTAATCAGTTTGGTTATTTAATGTTTGAAGATAGAGATTTGTAAATCCGTTAATGAATTTATAATGGGAAGGAATGGTAAGAATGTAAAAATTATAAGCATTTGATTCAATTAAGGGAATTAAAGTATAATAAATGGTCATTTAATAAATTCAACGTTCTGTGAGAAATCATAATAGTTGTGTAAAATGTGTACAAACTCCGATTTGGAAATTTATTGGATTTATAACGGTTTTGGTATTACATTTATGAGTTTAAAAGTCATTCCATTTTGTAAAGTAATAAAAGCTTATTTAGGTGACTAAAATTTAGCGTAACGACTATTGTGTGTTACCTGTTCTTGTTGCTTGTTAATTTAAATTTTGGGAATCAAATTCAATTTATCCGCCAATTTACCGCAGTTAAAGTGAAATGAATTGGTGAATGAGTAATGTTAAATGCAAATAAGATGTAACCAAGAAAATCCCATTTATAATAATTTACGTAGAATAAAGTAAAGAAACCAGGAAATGAAAATGTGAAAATGTGGATGCAATGAGATCTTAAGTAATAATAACTTTGTTAGGTAAGCGATAACGGATTTTTTTTGTATAACCAAATACAGATCCAAATTTATTTGGAAATTAATTGCAATCAATTGAATTTATTGCAATTAAATGGATTTTTTATTTAATAGTTATGTAATTTTTATTTGGAAGAAATTGGAGTTATTTGTAATGAGTATGAACCTAATGTTAATTTTTCTTATAGGATTGACAATTGATATGGAAAGAAAAGAAGAAAATTTGGGTCAGTAAAATTTGGAATTTATGCATAATAAAATGGATTCTAACGTTAAATACTACGTTATTGAGATTTAAATTAGACTTAAAGAATAATGATGTGAATCAGGAACTAATGTTTATGGCATCTTTATTTTAAGTGAAAGTTGAGAATATAAAGATTAAAAATCTAAAGTATGGGTTTTGAGATTATAATTTATAAAATTCTTAAATATAAGAAAGTGTAGAAATTAACATTGCAATTAATATACTGTCAACTTTTAATTCACAGCTAAGCCTATTAAATCTTTTCAATTGATTACGAATCATATAAGAAATAAAATTTGGCCAATTTTAGAATTTAATATAAAATTTGGATTATTTGTAATTTATTTTAATTTAATTAATGAATATAAAAATAGCCATTTTTGTCATGGACTCGGATTCCGATGAAACCAGTTTCATCGGATCCGTATCGATGAATTATTATAGGGTTTCGTATCGATCGGACTTGTCGTTTGATCGTACGGGCGTGAAACGCCTTGAAATCAATTTTAATAAAATCAATTTGAAATCAATTTGGAAATTTTGTTTTCATCATAACTTCTTCATATGATCAAATTTGGACGTGAAACTTTTTCCATCGCGTTCAGAATATTTTAAATTACCTATTTGGATATATAGATTTACGAAATTTCGTTCCGGAGACATAGCGGGCTTTTTGGGCCATACTTTGTTCCGCACGTTCATTCTACGGTCTATCTACACTACCTCTAACCCCTCTATATAAACCCAGCTATTCAGCCCTAGCCTCCGCCTAATTTCATTTCATCTGCGCGTATACTTTCTTCAAGCTCCTCTTCTTCTTCAATGGGTGCAAACCCTAGATCCAATCAATTCAAAATTTCAATGAAAATTCAAAATCTCCAGAAAAATTCCACAAAAATATATGTTAATCTTCTCGAAACACGTAATCCCATGGTGAAATTCGTTTTTCAGTTGGAGTTACCATTTACCCAGAATAAATTCAATCAGCCCGTGGCCATTCATCAGCGTCGCATCAAAGTTCGCCTGATCGAAATTCTGTTTTTGGGTATTGTAGTATGGACGATGGGGAGTACATCAGTATAATTCGTTCGTCGATTCGACAGTTGGATCGGCCTGTATAATTCAATAAAGGGCGAACCCTAGCGTCGGCCGGCAACGTCTGGAGGGACCGGACCTGGTCAGGGGGGCGCGGCTGCTCGTGGGCGAGCGTGGGGGAGTGGGCGGCGGCGATCTGGTGGTCTGAGGCGCTCGCGATAGGCGGTCAAAGGTGATGGTCAACGTTATTTTGGGTTCCAGTTTCGTCTGTAGCAGTTCGAACTAGAACATCTTGATGCAGACGCGGTTCACAATGATGCTGACGTGCATATAGAAGGTTAGGCGAAATATGTGCCATTTTTGTTTATTTTTAAATTTGAATTCAATCATCATTTTTCGCCATAACTTTCTCATACGAAGTCGGATTCACACGAAATTTCTTTTGTTAGGATCGTAATTTAATTCCGGACTTGATGACGCTGGTTTGGACGAATTCCGAGACGGGCGAATTTTTGGGTTTAAATCGAATTTAAATTCGATTTAAATTCAGAAGGTGAGTGTTTTAACCCACTCACAACTAGTAGAAGCTTTTATGTTTGTTAAATTAATTTTTAAAATGAATAGAATTTATTTATGAGTATTTGGCATGCTTATTTCATTCATATCTGCTGAATTGCATTTATTGAATTTAACCGTTAATTTAATTTATTTATTGCGTATTAATTGATAGTTAGAATTTATTTGTTTGCCTATAAACTGCTAGTTAACAGTTATATAGATTATTACTGAATATAAACTGTTAGTTTAATAGTTATTAAATTCATTTTTAATATCACTGACAGTTATTACCTGTTTATATTATCAGAGATATATTGATATTGTTTATTTTGGATGATGATTGTGATTTGGATGATGGATGATGTTTATAAATGGATGTTTTATTTTTAAATTACAAGTCATCATGCATATTTCATTCGAGATTGTGGTTTGAAATGATATACAACCGCAAAATTTTATTTTAAATTGCGGATTGAAATGATAAATATCCGTATCACTTGACCATAGGATAGAAAATTATATACAGGCACCGTGGTCTATATATATAAATTATTTTAAAGTGATTTTTATGGTTTGGATGAGATACGGTCATAAAAATTTAGTTTTGATATTTTACAAATATTATTCTTCCATATATATATACATATGAAAGTTAAATTTTGAATTTGAGCTTTGTATAAATCCGTTAAATAAAAATGGAATAAAAAATTTAGGAATGGATTTGATAATTTATAATAAATGTTAAGTTTGGAAGTTATAAAAATGTGATCTTTATAAACTGAATTTTTCCTAAATACATTTAAAAAGGAATATTCTAGTATAAAGTAAAATTGAGAAAATATTTAATTACTAGAATTGGAGTTTTATTTATGGATTTGATGTGAATATTCAAGACTAAATAATAGTATGTTTAATTTGCTGAAAGAATAAATTCCAACTTTAGTTTTGAAATATTAATACTCCAAATGGATATATATATATATATATAGAAATTGAAATGGTTTTTGGAACTTGAAAGTGATATTTAAATTATGGTTTAGACCTTAAAATAAAGAAATATATTTGTAAAGCCATGGAAATTATTTTTCTTTACAGAGTAACCTTAAAAGTTAAACCATCTATTTTATATGCCGTTGAATATCCAAACCATTCAAGTTAGAAGTTATGGGTTTAAAATATATGAATTTCGAAATATTATGCTTTGAAAGTATAATTCAAATGTTCGGTTTCCAGATATTATAGATTTTAAAGCAGTATGATTTTGGAAAGAATTATATTTGGATAAAATGATATCATATTGTTTTGGGTTTTAAAATGATATCGTACTCATAGTTTTTGAAATGGAAATTTTTATTCTGGTTTTAAGTATAAACTATTTTAAATGACCGCGGTGTTATAATAACGATGGGTTGGCAAAGAGATCGGGATCGGATATCTGACATACTCTCTGTCGATACCGAAAACCACTTTGACTAACCGTGTACGCGGTGGAGATTCCAGAATGAAGTAGGTGGTGGCGACGTTTCCTGTAAGGTAAATACGTGGACGCGACTCCCGTGAGTTGGCATAAGGTGGCTAAAACAGGAGCGATTCTCAGGCCAATGAGGTCATTCCTCTGATCGGACCCTCCTCTTCGATATTATACTTTGACTTTGGATTGATTCAGTGGCCACTTCTATTTTGATTTTGGGGGAGTTAGTCCGAGGTGGGCGGTAACTGCGGCTACGCGTTTCCACCAGCCTGGATAGCAATTGGTATATCTACCCTGGCATTGCCTAGTTGTGCCGTGTCACCTACCATACCGAGCCTTTACTACGAGTTTCTATTTGTGTCGTACCTATGGAGTATCCTCTGGTAGCTTCCCGATCAGGAGGTATTACGGTACTGTATAGACTATTGGCATTATTTGTGTTAAGGGCTATATGGGTAACTCCTTAACGCTATTAAAAAGTAAGTTTATTTTATATATAGACACTATTATAATAGCGCAATATACTACATAGTAAATAGTTTAACGGATCCTTAGGAGATGTAAATCCCGAACATCTCTTGAGTTACTGTACTCATATTTATTTCTGTTTATTTAACTCACATAAGATCTTTTAGTTCTGACTCGAGTGTTTTTGTCTTTTCAAATTCGCTCGGGTCAGTCCGAGCGTTTCAGGATCGAAGACTTTAGCTTTGGAGGACGAAGACGAAGAATCTGTATTATTATTATTTATAGTATTGCACCACTCTCATAATGTTCCGCTGCATTGATTGTATTGGTATGTGTAACTCTGATATTTATTGTGTAAAGAATAACAAGTGTTTCGTAAACCGTTTATGAACTGTATATTTATTATTATATTTTATCCTTCCGCTGTGAGATTCTATTTTGTTTTTATTTCTTCTCTGTTTTTCTTATTTACCCCATAACAATCCGCCCTTCCGTTATGTTTTGAATTGGCACGTGTGTCGGTTTAAAGTGTGCGAAAAGGCGGGACGTTACAGTTGGTATCAGAGCTTTGGTTTAACGATAAACCTTGGCTTTGTGGGATTTGACTCTTTGTTAATAGGGTAGTAATACCCTATGGGAGTCACTGAGCGTATATATATGAGAGAGCGTACTTGTTAGTGTTATAAAAAGATTTTGATATTGTGTTAATCTGTTCCGCTTTGTATTTATAAATTCTGGTTGATGCATGGGACGCTATGTCATCAATAGGGATTTCTAAACACTTAATAGGACAGACCGACATAATATTTGTTTTTAATATAGGTGAATGAAATAATTTTGCCTATTATATTTTCTATATATATATAAAAAAAAATTTATAAAGATATATATATATATATATTTGGTTGCTATAGATTGGGTGTTACGAAATAAAAATATTTATAACAATTAAAGCTAAGTTGAATTTTAATAAATCAAATTAGAGATTTTAGAACTTAAGTCCGGGATTTTTGAAATCTTCTTCCAAAGGATTTATGAAATATAATGATTTGGTTTATAAATATTTTCTTATATAAATATTTAGTATAATTCGAAAGAATTGGTTTAAAGAAGATTTTGGAGAATTTAAATTTTGTACTTTCCTCTTTGTCGCTATAAAATAATTTCGATGATGGCGGCCGCATCATCGACTTTCATTTTCGAGTTTCGAAGGGGAAAGGCCACTGTAGTAAATTCTACTGCAGATTTGTTTTGAAATTATTTAAAATTTTAATTGTTTAAAGGTAATTAGAGATATAAAAGTTGTAAGAAATTAATTATCTATTATTTTAAAGTAATTTTGAGGTTTGACCCGGTATTTAATTCTTAAATTTCCATTAATTAGTTGTTTTAAATTATTTTAGTGAAATAAAAGGTAAGTAATTAATTGAAACCTCTAATGTAGGTAAGAGAATTAATGAAAAGTTATAAAGAGAAATTTGAAATTGTTACAAAGAGTAATATTGATTAACATTAAATTTAATTAAAATGATGAGATATAGCTTGTATAAGTTTAATTGCATTTTTCTTTGACATAAATAACTTACCAAATATAAAATTTGAAATGTTAATTAAGAAATTGGATTAGAATATTATACAAGTAGAAATTTTGGAAATAGTGAAGTATTCAATAAATCGTTGTTATAAATGAGAAATTATTGGTATAAACTTAAGTTATAATTGAAATCTCAAGTTAAAGATAAGTAATATAAACAGGTGATATGAACTTAAGTAGATAAAATGAAATTCTTTATTAAATAAGGATTGATGTGGAGGGTTATAAACTTCAGTACGGTATGAAAGCTACTAGTTTAAAATTAATAAAAAGGAATGGAGAAGAAACTTGTAAATTTTCACTTACATTCTTAAAACATACATAACTTACCATATAATAAAAGTTGCAATGTTATTAAGAAAATGAAAGGGAAATCTTACAAGTGAAGCTTGAGGTAATTAAGGTATTCAATAAATTTGCTGTTATTAATGAAAATTAATTGTATAAACTTAAGTTAAATTGGAAATTTTACTATATAAGAAAGGGTAAGTAGTATAAATAGATGATATAAACTTTAGTCTATAAATTGGAATACAAATATAATGAATTTTGTAATAAATGGAAAATGAAAAACTTTAAGAAATAAAGAAATCCCTCCATAAATGAAAGAAAGAAAATCAAACCATTGAAGCATGAGATAAATGTATAATAAATAAATTTGGTTGTTGGTTTGAATTGTTATTGTTGATTTATGTTGTTGGGTAAGGAATTTTGAAGTTGTTGGATGAATAAGTATCTATCTTTGCTCCATCTAAGACTGTTGAGTAAAGGATGCACTTGATAGTTAATTTCATTTCATACAAATTTCAAGTTTGAACCCAAACAACTATCTGTTTGATGGATTAAATGGTTGCTTCGTTTGTGTATGTATGTTGTTTGTAAGATTGATGGTTGTTGTATTGATTTGGTTGATTAATGGTTGAAACCACCTAAACATTTCACTTTCATATAAATATTTAACCTTTTAGATTATATAAGTGAATACAGGTGATGGAAGCAAATGCTACTGCTTTTGGTTCCAAAATAATAAGCGTATATTGCCCGACAAATAGGTACGTTTTCGGATTACGTTTAAAGCGCTATTTTCCGTGTTGGAATATAATATTTTGATAATATATGTAATATATTTGTATATTTTGATATTATATTTTCTCCAGAGTCTCTCCGTACAAAGGAGACTCTGCCAAAATTTTCCGTAAATTTTGGACTTAGAATTTTGTGAAAATATTTTCCCAACTTTAATAATTTAAGTACAAAAGAATATAATGATTATAAAACTGGTATATTTTATATAAGGGAATTAATTTAGTAATATTGTCAATAAGTTAATGTTTGAAATAAGATGTACTGTTTTACTCTTCCTTCTCCCTTCTTTTTGCTTTTCGGGGACGAAAAGTTTTGAGTGGGGGAGATTGTAACGACCCGTTAAATTTGATAATATTAAATGGATTAACTTAATATAATTTTTAATCTAATTTATAATAAATGTAGGAGTTAGATATAGTAACTGAGATTAAAGATTTAACAATTGAAATGTTATATGGCAATAGGTAGAATAACGAAAATTTGTGTTTGTGGTTATAAGTCATAATTAGTTGATTAAAATGGATTAATGAAATAATAACTAAATTGAATTGCAATATATAAACATCAGAAAAATTTAATTGGTGGATTAAATTTGTTAAAGTTCATAAGTTTTGTAATTTAGTTTAGTAGAACTTTAAATTATAAACGAAAATTGAAATGAACGATAAATTTAATTATGTCAATGGTGACTCAAGACCTAGGTTATAGGAATTGGAACATAATCCAATTTGAATTAAGTAAAAGAAGGATTTGGTTAATATGTAAGTTATTGTTCAATGTATTGAATAAAAAACTTGGAATCCAATCATAATTTAATGATAATAACGTTAGTATTAGAGAATAAATATATTTCAATGCAGTACCCGAATGAACGGAATAAAATGAATATATATTGAATAGAAATGAAATGTAAATTGGCACATTTGGTTGAAAGTTAATTTTAAGAAAACATATAAATGTTGAATTTGTGAATATTAATATAAATATTAACTTGAATGGGATTCATTAATACAAAGATGTAATAAGTGTAGATAGTAAAATTTTAATGGCTGTAGTGGATAAAAAAAAATCTAGTAGTAACATAAAATTTATTTATATGGAAAAAGAGTATAGATTTGAACAAATTTATGAAAATTTGATAAGAACAGTGGTTGTAATCAGTTTGGTTATTTAATGTTTGAAGATAGAGATTTGTAAATCCGTTAACGAATTTATAATGGGAAGGAATGGTAAGAATGTAAAAATTATAAGCATTTGATTCAATTAAGGGAACTAAAGTATAATAAATGGTCATTTAATAAATTCAACGTTCTGTGAGAAATCATAATAGTTGTGTAAAATGTGTACAAACTCCGATTTGGAAATTTATTGGATTTATAACGGTTTTGGTATTACATTTATGAGTTTAAAAGTTATTCCATTTTGTAAAGTAATAAAAGCTTATTTAGGTGACTAGAATTTAGCGTAACGACTATTGTGTGTTACCTGTTCTTGTTGCTTGTTAATTTAAATTTTGGGAATCAAATTCAATTTATCCGCCAATTTACCGCAGTTAAAGTGAAATGAATTGGTGAATGAGTAATGTTAAATGCAAATAAGATGTAACCAAGAAAATCCCATTTATAATAATTTACGTAGAATAAAGTAAAGAAACCAGGAAATGAAAATGTGAAAATGTGGATGCAATGAGATCTTAAGTAATAATAACTTTGTTAGGTAAGCGATAACGGATTTTGTTTGTATAACCAAATAAAGATCCAAATTTATTTGGAAATTAATTGCAATCAATTGAATTTATTGCAATTAAATGGATTTTTTATTTAATAGTTATGTAATTTTTATTTGGAAGAAACTGGAGTTATTTGTAATGAGTATGAACCTAATGTTAATTTTTCTTATAGGATTGACAATTGATATGGAAAGAAAAGAAGAAAATTTGGGTCAGTAAAATTTGGAATTTATGCATAATAAAATGG
Organism: Allium cepa; assembly: GCA_030765085.1. Taxonomy (NCBI): domain Eukaryota; kingdom Viridiplantae; phylum Streptophyta; class Magnoliopsida; order Asparagales; family Amaryllidaceae; genus Allium; species Allium cepa. Next base: position 979,685,393 of record CM060937.1, on the reverse strand, counting down.
ATTCTAACGTTAAATACTACGTTATTGAGATTTAAATTAGACTTAAAGAATAATGATGTGAATCAGGAACTAATGTTTATGGCATCTTTATTTTAAGTGAAAGTTGAGAATATAAAAATTAAAAATCTAAAGTATGGGTTTTGAGAATATAATTTATAAAATTCTTAAATATAAGAAAGTGTAGAAATTAACATTGCAATTAATATACTGTCAACTTTTAATTCACAGCTAAGCCTGTTAAATCTTTTCAATTGATTACGAATCATATAAGAAATAAAATTTGGCCAATTTTAGAATTTAATATAAAATTTGGATTATTTGTAATTTATTTTAATTTAATTAATGAATATAAAAATAGCCATTTTTGTCACGGACTCGGATTTCGACGAAACCAGTTTCATCGGATCCGTATCGATGAATTATTATAGGGTTTCAAGTTTCATATCGATCGGACTTGTCGTTTGATCGTACGGGCGTGAAACGCCTTGAAATCAATTTTAATAAAATCAATTTGAAATCAATTTGGAAATTTTGTTTTCAGCATAACTTCTTCATATGATCAAATTTGGACGTGAAACTTTTTCCATCGCGTTCAGAATATTTTAAATTACCTATTTGGATATATAGATTTACGAAATTTCATTCCGGAGACATAGCGGGCTTTTTGGGCCATAGTTTGTTCCGCACGTTCATTCTACGGTCTATCTACACTACCTCTAACCCCTCTATATAAACCCAGCTATTCATCCCTAGCCTCCGCCTAATTTCATTTCATCTGCGCGTATACTTTCTTCAAGCTCCTCTTCTTCTTCAATGGGTGCAAACCCTAGATCCAATCAATTCAAAATTTCAATGAAAATTCAAAATCTCCAGAAAAATTCCACAAAAATATATGTTAATCTTCTGAAACACATAATCCCATGATGAAATTCGTTTTTCAGTTGGAGTTACCGTTTACCCAGAATAAATTCAATCAGCCCGTGGTCGTTCATCAGCGTCGCATCAAAGTTCGCCTGATCGAAATTCTGTTTCTGGGTATTGTAGTATGGACGATGGGGAGTACATCAGTATAATTCGTTCGTCGATTCGACGGTTGGATCGGCCTGTATAATTCAATAAAGGGCGAACCCTAGCGGCGGCCGGCAACGTCTGGAGGGACCGGACCTGGTCAGGGGGGCGCGGCTGCTCGTGGGCGAGCGTGGGGGAGTGGGCGGCGACGATCTGGTGGTCTGAGGCGCTCGCGATAGGCGGTCAAAGGTGATGGTCAACGTTTTTTTGGGTTCCAGTTTCGTCTGTAGCAGTTCGAACTAGAACATCTTGATGCAGACGCGGTTCACAATGATGCTGACGTGCATATAGAAGGTTAGGTGAAATATGTGCCATTTTTGTTTATTTTTAAATTTGAATTCAATCATCATTTTTCGCCATAACTTTCTCATACGAAGTCGGATTCACACGAAATTTCTTTTGTTAGGATCGTAATTTAATTCCGGACTTGATGACGCTGGTTTGGACGAATTCCGAGACGGACGAATTTTTGGGTTTAAATCGAATTTAAATTCGATTTAAATTCAGAAGGTGGGTGTTTTAACCCACTCACAACTACTAGAAGCTTTTATGTTTGTTAAATTAATTTTTGAAATGAATAGAATTTATTTATGAGTATTTGGCATGCTTATTTCATTCATATCTGCTGAATTGCATTTATTGAATTTAACCGTTAATTTAATTTATTTATTGCGTATTAATTGATAGTTAGAATTTATTTGTTTGCCTATAAACTGCTAGTTAACAGTTATATAGATTATTACTGAATATAAACTGTTAGTTTAATAGTTATTAAATTCATTTTTAATATAACTGACAGTTATTACCTGTTTATATTATCAGAGATATATTGATATTGTTTATTTTGGATGATGATTGTGATTTGGATGATGGATGATGTTTATAAATGGATGTTTTATTTTTAAATTACAAGTCATCATGCATATTTCATTCGGAATTGTGGTTTGAAATGATATACAACCGCAAAATTTTATTTTAAATTGCGGATTGAAATGATAAATATCCGTATCACTTGACCATAGGATAGAAAATTATATACAGGCATCGTGGTCTATATATATAAATTATTTTAAAGTGATTTTTATGGTTTGGATGAGATACGGTCATAAAAATTTAGTTTTGATATTTTACAAATATTATTCTTCCATATATATATACATATGAAAGTTAAATTTTGAATTTGAGCTTTGTATAAATCCGTTAAATAAAAATGGAATAAAAAATTTAGGAATGGATTTGATAATTTATAATATATGTTAAGTTTGGAAGTTATAAAAATGTGATCTTTATAAACTGAATTTTTCCTAAATACATTTAAAAAGGAATATTCTAGTATAAAGTAAAATTGAGAAAATATTTAATTACTAGAATTGGAGTTTTATTTATGGATTTGATGTGAATATTCAAGACTAAATAATAGTACGTTTAATTTGCTGAAAGAATAAATTCCAACTTTAGTTTTGAAATATTAATACTCCAAATGGATATATATATATATATATATATAGAAATTGAAATGGTTTTTGGAACTTGAAAGTGATATTTAAATTATGGTTTAGACCTTAAAATAAAGAAATATATTTGTAAAGCCATGGAAATTATTTTTCTTTACAGAGTAACCTTAAAAGTTAAACCATCTATTTTATATGCCGTTGAATATCCAAACTATTCAAGTTAGAAGTTATGGGTTTAAAATATATGAATTTCGAAATATTATGCTTTGAAAGTATAATTCAAATGTTCGGTTTCCAGATATTATAGATTTTAAAGCAGTATGATTTTGGAAAGAATTATATTTGGATAAAATGATATCATATTGTTTTGGGTTTTAAAATGATATCGTACTCATAGTTTTTGAAATGGAAATTTTTATTCTGGTTTTAAGTATAAACTATTTTAAATGACCGCGGTGTTATAATAACGATGGGTTGGCAAAGAGACCGGGATCGGATATCTGACATACTCTCTGTCGATACCGAAAACCACTTTGACTAACCGTGTACGCGGTGGAGATTCCAGAATGAAGTAGGTGGTGGCGACGTTTCCTGTAAGGTAAATACGTGGACCCGACTCCCGTGAGTTGGCATAAGGTGGCTAAAACAGGAGCGATTCTCAGGCCAATGAGGTCATTCCTCTGATCGGACCCTCCTCTTCGATATTATACTTTGACTTTGGATTGATTCAGTGGCCACTTCTATTTTGATTTTGGGGGAGTTAGTCCGAGGTGGGCGGTAACTGCGGCTACGCGTTTCCACCAGCCTGGATAGCAATTGGTATATCTACCCTGGCATTGCCTAGTTGTGCCGTGTCACCTACCATACCGAGCCTTTACTACGAGTTTCTATTTGTGTCGTACCTATGGAGTATCCTCTGGTAGCTTCCCGATCAGGAGGTATTACGGTACTGTATAGACTATTGGCATTATTTGTGTTAAGGGCTATATGGGTAACCCCTTAACGCTATTAAAAAATAAGTTTATTTTATAAATAGACACTATTATAATAGCGCAATATACTACATAGTAAATAGTTTAACGGATCCTTAGGAGATGTAAATCCCGAACATCTCTTGAGTTACTGTACTCATATTTATTTCTGTTTATTTAACTCACATAAGATCTTTTAGTTCTGACTCGAGTGTTTTTGTCTTTTCAAATTCGCTCGGGTCAGTCCGAGCGTTTCAGGATCGAAGACTTTAGCTTTGGAGGACGAAGACGAAGAATCCGTATTATTATTATTTATAGTATTGCACCACTCTCATAATGTTGCGCTGCATTGATTGTATTGGTATGTGTAACTCTGATATTTATTGTGTAAAGAATAACAAGTGTTTCGTAAACCGTTTATGAACTGTATATTTATTATTATATTTTATCCTTCCACTGTGAGATTCTATTTTGTTTTTATTTCTTCTCTGTTTTTCTTATTTACCCCATAACAATCCGCCCTTCCGTTATGTTTTGAATTGGCACGTGTGTCGGTTTAAAGTGTGCGAAAAGGCGGGACGTTACAGTATTAGCTCAAGAGTGGTCAAGTCATGCCCATTTGGTCTCATGCTCCTCCTGATAGGTTAAAGGAAGGTAATGGAGAATGAATGGTTAAGTCACACTCATTCATGATTTATTGTCCTATCCTCGCTCTTTCTCATTAGTGTGGATCGATATTAACCATCGATCCAGCGACACGATATTGAAAGTTTGGATCAATATTGTGGGTTGATCGAGTGGCACAATAAAGTCGGTAATATGTAACTTCGGATGTCGTTTCGATTGGTTTTGTATTAAGACCTTCCCACGATTATTGCCCTGAATTGTAAAGAACACCAAGCCAGTGCTACGATGAGTTGTCATATTCAGCTTTCAGTAGTTTGTACTACTGCCTCCAATCTTGGATTAGCTAAGTTAGGCCGTGGATGGTTGAATTCCATCTGTAGTGAGTTCATACACTACCCGTCGAGTTGAGGTTGGAGTTTATGGAATAGTGAGTGGTTGAACTGCACTCACTTATTTGTTAATACTCATATCCACACACTAGGGATAAGAGTTTGTTGGCGGGTGGTCAAATCACACTCAATTTGTTTTTATACTCTAGTCCACACTCTGGGGACTTATACTTATTCTAGAAAATGGTCGAACCAAATTTTCCTCAGTCATTTCTTCTGCCCTCAAGTTAGGGGTGGAAGTCGAAGATGGTCGATCATATTACATTCACTCTTACTTGGAATTCTTTACGTCGAATTATGAAAAGGAGCTGTTTAGTGGATGGTCAAGTCACATCCATTCTATGTATACTCAGCCCGTCGGTTTATAGAGGAGAGTTAATGGATGAACAGTCGAACCATGTCTATTTTCTACCTATACCCTTATCCGTGCTCTGAGGACCAGAGTTTGTTGATGGGTGGTCAGTCGCACCCCTTTGATGTTTATACTCCAATCTGCATAGGGGGACCAGAGTTATTTGCTGGATAATCAAACCGCATCCATATCCTAGTTTGGATTTTGGGCATGCCAATGTTCGGGCAAGGCTTGAAAAGTTCATCATACTTCGGGCACAAGCAAGGTCTTGGATGGATGAATCACATCCTTCTTGGATTAGATGATCGAACCACGTCCAATTAAGGCTTGGGCTCTCAAACTTCCACTACATCCGGGGCAGGAGTCGATGCACAGAGGTCGTACCATGTCCACTTCTATTTAGATCATGTTTCTAGCTTGGGAGTAAAATGAGTATTCGGGATAACTTCAAGCTCGAGCAGGGGTGCGGATGGTCGAACTGTAACTATTTTGAGTCGTGTCTTTACCCCCAAGTCAGGGGCAAGAGTTGGAGAGTGGACGTTTGAAATACTTCCATTTTTTTATGTTTATGCTCTGATCCCTCTTGGGGGGCAAGAGCTATTTAGTGGGTGATCAGTCACATTGGTTTTATGTTTATACTCCAGTCTGTGCTCTGGAGACCTAGTCGATGAATGGTCGAACTATGTCCATCTTTTTGTGTCTATACTTCGATCCATGCTCCAAGGAATAGATTTTTATGATGGGTGGTCAGTCACACATGTTTTTGAATTATATTCCACCTGCCAGGTCAAGATAAGAGTTGTCAAATGAACAGTCGAGTCATGTTTATTCGTTGGAAGGAATTCTACGCCTAGCGTCGAGGACAAAAGTTGGCGAGTGGACGGTTGATTCACGTCCATTTGGTGATTAAGTGATGGATGGTCGGACTACATTTATAGTCGAGCTTGGGACTGTCAGGTCTTTTCCAATTTGGTTCATACTCCTCCCGATAAGTCAAGGGAGAGAGTTGTTGGGTGAACGGTCAAGTCATGTCCACCTCACATTGCAGTTTGTCTTCGTATCGAGGGCGGCGGTTGATTAGTAGACGGTCAATCACGTATACTTTAAGTCGAGATCCCAAAATTCCTCCTGTGTCTAAGGCTGGAGTTAATGTGTGGATGATCAAATCACGTCCACTTTAGTTCGACCTCGGTCTTGCTAAGCTTCAGGAGAGGCATAAGTATTTTAGCGAACTTCAAGTATGAGCTGGGGAGTGGATGTCCGGGTTGCATTCACTCCAAGTGTTTCTTCGGTCTTCAGGTCAAGCATAGAGGTTGATGAGTAAACGGTCAGTCATGTCCACTATGTATTGGATTCTGACTTTGCCAGGCACTGAGTAAGGCATAGATGTTTTGTCAAAATTAAAGCATAGAGTAGAAAGTGGATGGTCGAGTCCCTCCCCCACTTTACACTTCAAGTCCTTGCCCCTAAGTCAGGGGTGTGGTAGCTGATGAGCAGTTGAATCACGCACGTCTTGATGATCCTCCAAAGGTTTGGTCACAGTCTGTGAAGGTTTGTTGGTGCTTAAATCAAAGTACTTGGTCACCTGCATCGTTTGAAAGTAGTTTATTTCAAGTTGGTCGTAGTTCACAACATAATTGAAATTGAAATAAATATTATTGATAAGTGAAGCATCATCGTGCTCACTATTCGACTTTGCCCCAACCCTTCTCAGTTGAAGGTCGACCATAGGTGGTACAATTAATAATCAAAGTTCTTTATTAATAGGGGTCGGATGTTCCCTGCCCGCTATTCTACAAGGTTTATACATATTGTTGAAACTTTCCTTTTCGGATCAGCTTTCCAATCACATCTCAGAGGAGTCTACAATCGCCAGTGTTATGACCATATGTATCTTGAAATGTACAACATTTCCTAAATTTCCACTAGGTTTTGGTGGACTCTCTTGAGGATGGTTTCCAGTACTTCTCCAAGTCATGAGTCTCCAAGTAGATGTTTTTTGATTGAATTGTTTAAAGGAGTATAACACGAATAATGGGATTCTGGGTTGTCTCTTAGAATCCGAGTCCTCATTTAAGGCCTCAATGTTGTCCTCGCTTTGAATTCCTTCAGCCAACGGGCCTGCTTCGTTCTTTCTCCTAGTCTTCTTTACCTCCTCTTCATTTAGGTTCTGGTTCACTCTATACCAAAAACAATCCAAGGTTGTAGGAGGCTCTCTAACTTACCAATCATAAAAGTCTACCTTGGGGTCCATTCCACTTATCAATGCCATAAGTATGATATTCTCGTTGCGATTTCTTACTTAGTAATGACTATATTGAATCTCTATAGGAAGTCCTTTAGACGCTCACCTGCGCTTCGAATAAATTGAATAACATCACATCCTTGATGTGAGTTACATGCATCCTGAATTACTCATAAACTTCTGATCTGGTTGATTGGATGAGGAGATGGACCTGGGTTGTAACTGCGTAAACCGCATTATCATTATTCCTTCTAGGAATATGTGAAAAAATACGCATTCGATGGCATCCATCGCTCTGGCGGGATCTAAATACCACTCGTACTTCATGAGATGTTGTTGGAGGTCTATATTCATAGAATATGCTGGCATGGTCAGCACATTAAATATCCTTGGATATTCTGCATGTCGAACGGCTTCGATGAATATGTTTTGACTAGTGGAGATGCTCTAATCATAGTCACTCCATTCCGTTTTCGAGTTACGGCTACTTGTAATGCTTGTGAATGTTGTATGTATGATTGCCCAACTTTTGATGGTTGAGAATGCCGATCGAATGGCAAATCGATTAGGATGGGGTTGCAAATCGGTGATGATCCCCAAACTTTAACCCAAATGGTGTGTGATCCGTGTAAGGTAGTAAAAAAGGCCTCTTGAGGTTGCACACCAAGTTTCAAGTCATTTGGAATCCATATGCCCGAGTCATGACCAAAACAAGATGGACTGATATTGACGGTTGGTGATAATTTACTTGGAGTCCGACCTAAGAAAATTTGCTTAGAGTCAGCCTCTGGCCCGTTTGGAGTCACTGAATTTGAAGTGCTAGGTTGGTTATGAACGGTGATTGGAGTCATATTGGTGTTTTCTTCAAGAAAATCTTGGTTTTACCCGAGTTTGATCTTTGGCTTGAAATTCCTGGGTTTGCTGCGGGTTGAATGGGTGATTGCTCAAGTTCAACTTCGGGTCGAAACATATAGAGTCTGCTTCGAGTCATATAAGTGATTACTTTAGGCGACTTTAGGTCAACCTTGAAGGGAGTTTTTCAAAAAACGTTTCGACAATTTTTGATGGTTTTTGACGACTACCACTTGTGACACGATGGTGGATTTTTCATAATGGTAAGTGATGACTTTGATGAAGGATAGCTATACTTTAAGATGCCGTATTAAGCGGCATAGGGTGACCATCACACAAGCCGTTGTAACATAGCGGCCAAGTCAGGTGTTTGGAACCTGGTCGGTTGAGAGCAGTCGCTATCTATCTGGGAGGTTAACCCGGTAACTGATCCTAGTTCGTGTCACGTCGCCTTGGTTCTCCAACCTTTAGGAGTACCATTTGAGTAGCAGTTCCTTGTTCATTCCTTGGCTATAATTCAACAGTTACTGCTTGATCCCCTATATATCCTGGTCAGTCACGTGACATAAGGGAAGTGGATAGAATGCTCTATCTTTAAGTTGAGTTCTAAATCCCTATTGGTCCCCAAGAAGAAGGGATCAGATACGATCTCCTTTTCTCCCCAAGGAGGAGGGATCAAATACGATCCCTTTTCGAATGCATACATGATCGATCGGTTAGATAACGATCAGTTTTGATATTTTAGGCTGAGAGACCGGTTAGCGGTACATGGAGTGGATTGATCGGTTGGAGTGTGAAGTGGTTGGTAGTGACTATAGGGATCAGCTACAAACGATTGGTGGAAGGGATCGGTTCTAGATCCCAAGAATGAGGGATCGGATACGATCCCTTTTTGAATGCGAAAGGGATCGGCTGGAGCATATTGGAGTGAGGGATCAGAGAGCAAGGGTTCGGTTGTGGAACGAGGCAAAGGGATCGTTGAATGATGTTGTGGAGGAATCGAGCATTTTCGAGCATGGAGGGATCAGTCATGATGGAGTATGGAGGGATCAAATATGATCCCATTTTTAATACCAAAGGGATCTACTGGAGGGATCGGTGGTTGCATTGGGAGTCTGAAACTTGACAAGGCTTGACTACATAAAGGAGGGATCAAGCACGATCCCTTTCATTATGGGAGACTTAACTATTTTTTGGCTCTGCTAACTTGAGTGCGTACTTCACATCCGATCCCAAGAACATGCATGCATGAGTGAATTTGATCCCTTCCAAATGGACATGAATACATAAACAACTCCAAACAAGAACACTAACATCATCATTTCTTTCAACTCCATGGGAAGTTGATTTAATTCCTTTAACTATGGCTATCATCTCCCTTTAGGTTTCCTTCAAATCTGAGTAGAATAGAAAGTTTTTTGGAGATGAATCTAGATTTCTTCCTTAGACTTATGCAATTTAACCATAGAATAGGGATTCAAATAAGCTGAGAATCAAGTTTCTTAGTGAAAGCACCAAAATGTTTTCACAAAAAATTGGTACAAACACCCAATAGAGATTGTGTAGAGTAATAAATGAAAAATATTAAATGTAAACAGAGAGAATATTCTAATAAAGCAATAAGTAATAAGAAAATAACAGAGATACGGTAATTTATAGTGGTTTGGCATTGTTTGCCTACGTCCACTGTGAAGAGATAGTTTTGTTAATCACTTTGTAAATCAATTACAATAGGAATCAGATTAGTATCCTTAGTTACAAAAGAGTACAAAGCAACCAGTAGTCTAAAGATTCTGAAAATGAATAATCAAGTCTGTATTTATAGAGGAAGAGAGTGAAATGTCTTCCTAAAAATTCGGCAGAAGGATCTCCAGAACCATAGGGGCCCATAAAAGGGATCGCATGGCCTAAATATCAAGAGATAGGGATCTAGACCGACCCCTATTTTGGAGGAATTAGGGGTTGCGATCCTTTTGGAAGCTTCTCCGTGATGTATTATGCTTAGTCCCAAAGTGTCATGCCAATTGGATTAGTGGAACTTGAGTTATTGATCAATCTTTGTTGCAACATATGATGTTGTCTGATTTAGGCTGATCCCTCTAGAGGAAAGAGGGCCAACCCCTCTTGCTTGCTCCTTTTAGGATGCGATCCCTAGGATGGACTCCCTAGGGTCCCCACATCTTGTTTCCAAAGTTTCATGTGTATTTGACCTCTGGATTTGAGACATCGATCGTTTTTGCATTGAGTTGAACTTGTTTAACTGAAGTAATCCGATCCCTTTGGTAGAGAAGGATCATACTCGATCCCTTTTCTAGATTAGACAATATTCCATATTTAGAACGTTCTATATATCATAACTCTCAACTCTGTTCGGTCATGGTTTCATATTATCATCTGTACTTGATTTTTGGACCCTACAATCATCGCACTGGGCTTACTGGCCTTGATGACAGTTGAGTCTAACTTGTCCAATTAGTTCGTATACAGCCAGAACAAAATGCTAAATAACATATATAATTTGAAATATTATTTCCACCAAATATATTCCAACTATCCACTCATTCCTACAAACTATAACACTCAGTAACCTATGCTCCCCTACATCGTAAGGGTTTTCACTTGGTATACATATATAAAACTATAAATGTTATAGTTAATATTCGTCTTAAATTATTTTAGATGAATAGAATAAATTATTGAATTTTTTAGATAATGTAATTTATATATTAATTAAATTATTAAAGTAAAAGTAGTTAAATAAAATTTAATTAATAATATGCATAATAATATTATATAACTTAATTAAATTATAAACTTTGAATGAATTAAATTTATATAATATAAATGTATAACCAAAAGTGGAACTGTAAGAAACCCAACTAATGTTTAAGGAATAAACATATATGCATTGTACAGGTACCATGATTTATGATATGTTTGATACTTGAATCATGTGGGTATTTTGTAAGAAATACATTATTCCCTATATGTTAAAGATTATGAACCGTTAATTTATAAAGTTCCCATCTGCCATTTATATATTAATATATTACCTAAATACTCTTTAGTTATTTAGTAAATACAAACCGAGAATGCTATATGTAGTTATTAATATATGACTTGATGAGGTAAGGTATATGCACATATTTGCCGAGCAAACTCAAGGTACATGCATTATACTTTGGTAATTTCTAAATGGTAGATACAAATGAATGTCCGCTTCTGATTTGTTAAGCGAACTCAAGTTCAAGATGAGATTAGGACAAAGATCACGAGTTGGAAGTTGTGTATGATACAACCAATAAAACATTATTCGTCACTAGCGGGTCTATGATTTGTTAAGCATACTCGAGGTCAGAATCTCAAGGCAAGCGAATCCTAAAACCACAAGAGAAATTGAAAGATATCTATGTTTTTCCCGGGGTTTCAAGAAACATAAAATTCTCATGGGATCTTATTAGATAAATGAAATGAATACATCTAAGCTATCTAATAATATCTACTACGTATAAATTATTCTAATCTACATAAATTAAATTTGCATCATAATGATTAATCGAAGATTATTTTTGAAAAACGATAAGCTCGCCAATCTAAACTAAACCAACTGTCTAAGAGAAATTAAGATAGCACTCACTTATGAACATTTTTATAGTTGTTAATTATAGAATCTTTAAGAGAACAACCGATTGAAAATAATGACTCCGAGATAATAAAAGCTTACAACACTTGGGTAGATGATTATAAAATCGGTCATTTTCATGTTATGTACTCTAGACAAGCCATTACAAAGGCAATATATAAATATGTCTATCCATAAAATCTTTTAAATCCTCAAAGCTTCATTTAGGGAGTAACCTCAATCTACAAAGTGTAAGATTGCAAAGAAGTTTTTCAATATGAAGATGAGTAAGGTCATTCATGTCGAGGATTTCATCTTAACAATGAAAAGCTATATTGATATAATTTCTGAACTAGATGTTACTGTAACCAACAAACTACAAGTGGATTTGATCCAAGGCTCGACGGCTCCATAGTTTGAGCCATTTATACTGAATTACAATATGGACAAGTTGAGCCAAGCCTCATCAAGCTACTAAATATGTTAAGATCAGTTAATGGATTGTTCGAGGATCAAAACATGGTCACTATTGTAAATAGAAAGGCATCGTCTTTGAAAGGCTCAAAGAAACGCAAGCTGGGTTCTACGAAAGGTAAAAAGGATGCCCCAATTGACAAAGGTGAATTACACCGTTGTCATAACAAGGGACATTGGAAAACCAACTGTCTGGACTATTAAGAGATGGTTAAAGAGAAGAAATAGCCAGAATCTTCCACTCGTAAAGGTGTATTTATGATTTAGAACTATTTTTCAATTAATGATTATCTTGGGTTTTAGGTACTAGATTTGGAACTCATATACATTGTAACAACCCATAAGAATTGATAAGAAATTAATAATTAATAATAAAGCAAAAATTGAAAATTTTGCAGATTTCATAATTTCGCCACGAAAGTTACACCATTGTGTTTGTGGAAATTTTGTGATTAACTTTTATACATAAAGTTTCGCAATTGGTGTTCAAACGAAAAAGTTATTGACATTTGAAATTTTTGAATTTAAAATAATTCAAATAAAATTTAAATTTAAAAATTGATAACCGTTAACTTTTGAAATCTTAAAGGGTAATATATAATGGAACATTAAGTAATTGACTTAATATTGAGGTAAGCATTAATGGTAGGGTTAAGTACAAAAATAAATAATAAAAGGCTAAAAATTAACGTCACTAATCAATTTCTTTTAAAAATGGAAGGTCAATCGATTGCCTTTTTTGGACCGATCGACCATTAGCGGTTGATCGCCCAAGAGGGCCGATCAACTAGTCAAACTATGTTAGTTAGGGTTTAGTTAGGCCAAGAATGGCCTAGATTTTATTATTTTAAATTGACTTTGATCGTACGATTTAGATGCATTCAAACCACTATATATAAGGGCCAAATCCCCTCATTTTTGTTCACAAGAAAAATATCGACGATAGCAAAATTTATCGGTTCTCTTCCTCAACTTTTCTTTAGATTCAACATGTCGGGAAGAAATCTATCAAAAAAGGAAAAGGTGATAAGTTTAGATATATACACTTATATCTCTTTATCCCTATCCTTTACTGTTTTTTGAATTCCGAATCTAATCTACATACAATTCAAAAGTTGTACGTTGGAAAATTAAAAAGAAGATAAATGAAGGAGGAAGTAGGCAAAAGGCTTTGAATCGAGTCCAAAGGAATTTAAGAAAGCTACATATGACTGTAAATTTTAGTTTTTCTCTTTATAGTAATTGTGTCATAAGTGTTTAGATTTGTTTTATGTCTGGGGAATTTTGTGTATGTAAACCTTTAATCTAAACCCCTAAAATTTCCCAAATAAAATGTCAATTCTTAGATTAGTTGGAATCTCAATTGTTTTACTTTAATATATTAGAATTTAATTTTATTTTTTTTGAAATTTGAATAGAAATATTAAGTGGCGTTAGAGTTATAAAGTTGGAATAGAAAATGCCCTTGGCCTATAGTTAGAGGTACGTTACAGAGTTGGACTAGAAAGCCTTTGGCTTATAATCGGAGGTATACTTAGGAGGTTAAAGTATATGATGCATAAGACATAATACTTGTCTAAGTGATATTGCCCAATACTTTTATGATAAGTGTAACGATCCCGATTTTTGAGTCAAATTTAAATTGATAATTAATATAAAGGGGTTAATTTCCATGGATGTGTGTCCTAAAAACTAATTGGACTGCAAAGTTTGTCCTTAAAAGTAATTATTTTAGTTGTGTATCCTAGAAACTAATTGCACTAGCTAAATAGGCCCTTGTGGCTAATTTCCACTAATATAAATGTATATAAATATGATTTTGATTTGGAATTTAAAAATGAATGTCTTGAAAATAAATTAGATTTAGAAATGCTATATTTGAAACTAATAAGGATTTGTTTTCTGATTTTAATAATATACATATGAAATAATTATTTGGACGTTATATTTTGAAATTAATTTTTTTAATTGCTATTTGAAAGCAATAAGTATAAAGTTAAAAATATGTACATACATATCTTTTGAAATTAATAAAGCATATATATATACATATATACATGTTTGTTTGTTTAATGTGTAATTAGGTTTAATTATTAATTAAGATTGATTAATCAAAGGTTCATATACTTTCTTTTTAATTGCTTGAACTAAATTTGGTTTCTAAATATAGAATGAGATTAATAAAAAGGATTTAAAAACACTTTCCTTTATATTTGTAATAAGTAGTTTGTATATTTGTAAACATAAAAATATAATATAAGGTTATATTAAAAACATAAGATAAATGTTTAATCTAGAAAGTAAATAGTATAAAAAATTTATAAACATTTATACATGTAAAAAATTACAAATATAAAATGATAATAAAAGGTTTAAACAAATGTAAGCTTACTTTAGCATGCAAATGTACAAGTGTTAGTTTAATTAACAAGTGTCAAACTTGATTTCTTATTTTCATTCTAAAAAAATAGTAATAGAAGAAAAACCAGGCTGCTCACTTTATTTCAAAGTTTAGAACTTTTTAAAAGAAAGCAGTAAATCAAGAATTCAAAGCTCAACATCAACAAAACAACTTCAGTTGCAAATCTGAAGCAACTGATTTAAACAATCAAGTAAAGTCCTGATTTTGATTCAACTCAAATTCTTCAGCTGTTCAACCTGAGTTTAAGCTTCAGGCAACTTAAAAAAAATCAAAGATTTACATGAAAACCAGATTCTAGGATCAAATCAGAGCAATTAAAGCAAAGTTTAAAGGCAATCAAACTTAAAATCTGGAGTCAAGTTTCAGTTCATTCCAGATTCAAAGCAAGCCTGTCTTCTATGTTCTTCTCTGCCTTCAAACATCAAATCCAAGTGAGAAAACCCACCCCCTTTAGAATTTGAATCTATGATGCTTTGTGAAGTAATTGTTGTGAAAAAATGATAAATCTCTGCATGTATATATGTGGGTGAATGGATGTATGCATGTCTGTATTTTGCATGTACATCTCTATGTTTATATATTACAGACTAAATCCACTTCAAGAATCAAATACTCTTCATAACAATCCAGTATAGGTGTTGATGTTCAAAGGGAAATTGTTTAAAATGATGTAAGATCAATTTTAAAAATGGTTTCAGGAAAATTTATTTAGTAATCGTTTTAAAATATATAGATTACAGTGATAAGCTAAAATGGGTTAGAAAATTAATCATCTCTATATCAAGTTTGGATTATAGGAATTAATTCATGTTGGAAAATTATGATTTTTAAGAATCATTTCATGATTTTTAAGTCTATAATCATTGAGAAAATTCGAGATGAACGAATTTCATTTTTTCGTTGATCCACGATGATTGGCAAAGCTATGATCATCAAGACTAAGATGGAAGGAAACTTAGATGATGGTGAACACAGGAAAAATACTTAGCGATTTTCCTGATGATCGTGGTGACCGGATAATGATGAACTAGGGTTTTCATCACATTTTTGTTCGACGAAGAAGACATGGCGATTTCGTCGACTGTGGTGTATCGAAGTCGATCGCACCCAGGGAAAAGCTTTGTGGGTGAGTGATGAGGGTTTGGACTTGAAGGCAGGTGATCCATTGGTCGGAGGCAGTGGTTGGAGGTGATTTTATACAACTGGGTTTGCTCCAGTTCTTGGTCATGAAGCTCGATTTTGATCGACGACATGATTGAGTGATCTGGGTGCTCAAGCAAGGTGAGGGGATCTTCGGTGATTGATAGGTGTCGGGGACAATGATCGGAATCGATTCGATCATGTGTGCACGTTCACACGTGCATATCTTGTTCTCAGGAATATTCATGTTAGGGAAGACGATGATGACTCGAGTTCGCTCTTGGAGATTTGGGTAACTGGCTCTGTTCGTTCCCGGGTCCATTCGGGTGTGACTAACTAATGATAAGTTTTAAAATTTAAAATAAAGTTATAAAAGAAAAGAAGAAGAAAAAAATAGATTTGCTCGGGTTGTGGGCTTGGGTATTCATGAGTGTGGCTTGGGTTTTTTTATTTAGTTGCCAGGTTTTTGAAATTTAGAAAGGGAAACAGGCTTAAATAAAAGAAGAGCATGAACAAGTTTTCAAAGCATTTATTAAATAAGGTTTTCAATGCATAATGAAAATAATATAAGTTTTCAAATTAAATTTATAAACAAGTTTTTTTAACAAGTTTCGAAGATTTAATTTTTAAGTCAAATGTTTAAAATTGATTTGTTTTTAAAGTAATATATGTTAGGTCAATTTTATAATTAATTTCTAAATACTTTGAAATTGAATTTGACAATTAATTAATTTAGGTAGGTGATCAATAAATGGAAATTTTATCAAGGCAATTTATTAATCAATATGATTAATTAAAAGTTAAATTATTTTAACCAAGGTGAGTAATTAATGTGATTAATTAAAGGTTAATTAATTAATGAAAGTAATTAAGGGTAATTAATTACTTAAACATAATTACTTAATTAAAAGTAATTAATTAATAATTAAAGTTGATTAATCAAGTAACTAAATAATAATTAATTAATGGATAATTAATTAAAATGATTGATTAATTAAGGTAATTAATTTGAGAATAATTAATTAAAGGTTAACTAATTAATGAAAATCATTAAGGATAATCACTTATTGTAATTAACTAAGAATAATTAATTAAATGGTAATTAATTAAAGGTTAATTAATTAATGAAGGTAATTAAGGGATAAATAATTAATTAAGGATAATTAATTAAAGAATAATTAAATAATTAAAGGTTAATAATTAAATGTTGTTTTATTTATTAATTAAGGTTGATTAATAAATGTTTAAAGGTTAATCAATTTATTGTTAAAGGTTAATTAATTAAAATAATTTGTAATTCATTAATGTTAATTAACCTAGATTAGTGATAAATCTGGTTTCAATAAATCAGATGATTAATTAACTTCACTTATGGATGTTTGGATTCTATTAAATGTTTGAATTGTTTGACATCACTGATGTGTGATGCTTTGTGATATGAATTATTTTGATTAAAGATGTAATGAATGTAATTTATATATCTGTGATGAATGTATATTATTTATCTGTGAATATGTGAATGGAAGATAAGCGTTATAGATTATACCGCTTATCGATATTGCCGTGCTTGAATCTGTGATGATTGATGATGTTGCACTATTGTGTAAAATCCCTAGACTACACCATACACACACAAATATGGATTGCACGAGGAAATTGGTTAACTCACAGATATTTAAATTTAATGAAATGGTTTAAAGTTGAATTTTGAATCCAAATGGTTTTGGAAATGGAATTGGATTGAATATGAAAAGCTTTTGAAAGAAATTTTGAAATTGAAATATAGTCTGAATATAATATATCCTGTTTAAGTTTTGAAATTGTTTTGGAAATTTGGTTTGAAAAATTGACACAAGTTATGTAATATATACATGGATTTTAAAACCATCTTCAAATTACTTTAAAAGTATAATTTTGGGAATTTAAAAACTAACCCAAGTTTATACTTTAAAGGATATAACTTATGCATATTTGATCGGATTTTTCCGAAACGAACAATATCCCCGTTTTTAAATCAAGTTTAAATTGGTAATTAATTTAATTTTTGAAATTAAATTGTGAATTAATTTGGTATTTTCCAAATTAAATAGATATTTATTTATTAAGATAAATATATATAAATATGATTTTAAATAGAATTTCTAACTGGATATTCCGAAATAAATGTTTTGAAAAACATATTGGATTTGAAACTCAAATATAAGTATTTTTAAAATAAATTGGATTTAAAACTTTATGTTTTGAAATTTATAGAAACCTGTTTCCTAATTATAATAATATAAATATATGTATTTTGAAAATTTTATTTGAATTTAATATAGTAAATTTTCAAAAGTTATTTTAAAGTTAAACTCTATATTTTTAATATACGTATGTATGATTTTTTTATTAAGTATATAATTTGATTTCAAATTTTATTTCTTAAGGTTATTTAAAAATTTATAAATTAAAATGAGTGAAGAATTTGAACGTAAAAATAGATGTACATGACATTTATACATGTAAACAAAGACAAACGTAAATCATATAAACATGTAAACATAAGAGAGTAAGGGTTTAAAAACAAAATTTATAGAAATTATCTAAAAAAGGATTTAAATATAAAATTTTCATAAATGACATTTGTTAAATAAGGAAATACATAAATAGACAAGTGTAAAAATTTTAAACTATGAAATTTACAAGTGTAACTTAATAATAACAAGTGGCAAAATTGTTTATAAAAAATTAATTAAAAACATAAATAACTTGCATAAGGAAAATAACCAAACTAGTGTACATTTCTTTCATCTTCATTTCTCATATCAACAAACCGGAGAAAAGTTTTTACAAACCAAAAAAAATGTTGAAAACCTAGAAAGCTAAAATGTAAACAATAACAAGACTCAAATCAAAAGAAAAGTTTAAAGTGCAATCCTGAAGCAAAACAAGTTCCAGAAAAAAAATCAAAAGCCAGAGAGAAGATAAAGCAATTCAAATCAAACCAGAGCATATTCAAACCTGGGAAAATCTAAACAAAGACAAATCAAAGTTCTAGATTTTAAGTCCAAGGTTTGTTCTCTGTTCAAACTTCAATCAGAGTGAGAAAATTCTCAAACGCATATTCATATTTTGGTCTTCCTGCGAAAATAATGGATGTGAATGCATGTTTTTGATTGTATGTGTATCATCTATATGTTCCTCTATTTATAACTACAGGTTCAACTCACTGGGAAGAAATTCATATCTTCCCATTTAAATCGAATTCAAGTTAAAATCTCTAGAGAAAACATGTTTGTATCAGTATAACATTATTTTTAAAAGTATTATTAAGTAGAATAAATAAGTAGGATTTATGGAAATCAATAATGACAGTAAAAAATGAATTCAAGTCGAAGAATTGATTTTTAAATCTTCAAGCTTTGATCATATAAATTAATTCGTATTTAAAAAACATGAATTTAGAAAATCATTTCGTGATTTCTAAAGGTGTAATCATCGAGATAGTGGGAGTTGAACGATTTTGACCTTTTTGTCAATTGTCGTCGATCGGCTTAGTGTTGATCATCGAGTTCAAAACTGAAGGTGGCTGAGGTGATGGGGGTTGTCGAAAAAATAGTCAATGGATTTCTAATCCACCATAGTGGCGCATCGATGAGGATTTAGGGTTTATGGTCATGTTTGGAGTGCTAGCGTTCTCCAGCTAATCGCATCGTCGTCGAAGCTTTATGGTCGATCGGACCTAAGGGGATGGAATTGTTCTCGTGTGACGAAGCTTTGATCGTAGAGGCTAGTTGACCGGAGGTCGGGGTCATCGTGACGAAGTAGTTTTTGGCGACTGGATTGTTCCAGGTTTGATCAACCATGCTTGATTTTGATTCGTGGATATTTTCGAGGTTCTGGGTGTTTGGGAAGCTCAAGAGGGTTGACGTCGGTGTGTCGATGATCAGGGTGATGATCAGAGATCGCTCTGGCGATCGTGCACGTGCACCATATGCCACTGATATCTGAGTTTATTTAGGAATTTGGGAAAGTAACAATCTGAAATTTCCGGCGTTCGATTTCTCGACACTTCTACAGCGAACGTATTAGTGTCAAATTTTCGAGGTCGAAAATTTTGGGTCATTACACATAGCACATTCAAGTTATAACACTTTCGAAACCAAACATTTGAAATTATAACACTTTCAAAACATAATACTTTGAAATTCATATCTTTGAAACATAACTTCCACCACTTAAACAGTTTAGATATTAAAGTAGTATATATAATAAAATAGTTTATATAAAAGAGTTACAAGTTAAAATAGTTTATATTAAAATAGTTTATATTAAAAATGATTTATATTAAAATAGTTTATATTAAAAATGATTTATATTAAAATAGTTTATATTAAAATAATTTATAAAGTAAAATATAAAATAGTTTTAAATATAATTTAAAACTACTTTATATATAAAATAGTTTCCTCAAATTTCACAAATCGATTCCAAATCAACCCGAATTCAAAAAATTCAAATTTAACCAAATCTCAAATCATCAATTTCAATTTATTTCAGTTTCTCAATAAACCATTTCAAATTATATCGGTCTCAAATAAAGATTTCGAACCATAAAATAGGACATTTCAATTTCAATATATTTCAATGCTTTAAATATTCAAACATTTCAAAACTAGATTTGAAAATTCCATATTTATATCAAATTTACTTTACTATTATTTATTTTGAAATATTTACTTAATCATTCAAATAACATTTAAATAAAACTTCAAATGTCAAATTTAAATAAACTAAATATACCATTTCAATTTATGTAAATTTGAAATAATCAATTAAATCACTTTCAATTAAAAATCAAGTTATAAAATCATATCTTTAAAATCCCAAATCCAATAAGTTTCAAATCGATTTAATTAAATAAAATTATAAATTACATACCATTTCAAATCTATCTTCCCAACCTTAATTTATAAAAAATTATTATAAACTCTATATTTGAAAATAAAATTTTAAATAATATTTAAACATATTATATAAATTAAATCAAACTTTATTAAATTAAATCTTATTATCAAACTTATTTTATAATAAAACTAATTTATACATATTTTAAAATAGTAAAATTATAAGTAAATTCTTAAAAGTTATAATTTCAAAGCCAACTTATAATTTTTAAAATTTTCAAAACATATAAATTTAAAATCAAGTATTTAAACTTTATATAATACATTTATTTATAATATCTTGAAATAAATATTTATTAAACCATTTAAATCTGATGAGGATACCAATCTGATGACAATCAATAAATCTGGATCCAAGTTTTCTTGGAGTAATCGTAGTCGATCTGGGCATAGAATTCAAACCACAATTGATCACTCTTTTTGTAACTTTAAATCTTTATCAACTTGGCCCTCCCTCTCTGCTCATCTTCCTCTTCCATTTCTGTCAGACCATTCCACCATCATTCTCTCCACTGGTCCTCCTGCCATGCTTGAGAAAAGAAGTTTTAAATACTATAATATCTGGTCTAATGAACCAGGGTATACTAATATAATAAAAGAAGATTGGTCCACCTCATGTTACGGTAATCCCACTATTAAATTTTGCAGGAAACTGAAGCATTCAAACATTCTCTCAGAGGCTGGTCCAAGAGCAACTTTGGGAAGGGAACTTTGAAGTCAGAGGCTACCAGGAAGCAACTCAAAGAAGTTCAAGTCCAAATGCATAATAATACTAATGATGATGAGATTGCGGCTCATGAGAGTGAACTTTCTTTATCTCTTTCTGATGCTTTAAGGATGGAATGCTCTATGAAGAGACAACAACTTAATATAAAATGGATGACTGAGGGAGATAGCAACACCGCTTATTTCCACACTGCAATAAAAGCTAAGCAAGCTCATGAGCAGATATATCGAATTCAGGATGTTAATGGTGTTCTGCTCGCCTCTCCTCTTGACATAGACAATGCTCTTGTTAAGTACTTCTCTTGCCTTCTTGGAAATTATGAAAATTTTGAAGCCAACCTTCACCTTATTGGCATCATTGACCTCCCTTCCATTAATCATATCCAAGCTGACCATCTTATCTCTGTTGTCACTGACGGTGAAATAAAACTCACTCTCTTCAGTATGAATAAGAAATTTTGTGGTGGTCCTAATGGTTTTAATGTGCAGTTCTTCACCCACAATTGGGAAATCATTAAATCTGACTTTTGCCTTGCTATCCATAACTTCTTTTATAAATTCAAGTTGCTAAATGAAGTCAATGCACTAACCTGGTCCTCATTCCCAAATCCCACCCTCCTACAGATATTTCCTCGTTCAGATCCATATCTTGCTGCAACGTGATGTACAAGTGCATAGCCAAAATTATTGCTACCAGACTTAAATCTGTTTTGCCTGACCTCATTTCTTCTAGTCAAGCTGCCTTCCTGCCTAAAAGAAACTCCCTGGATAATGTGATGTTAGCGCATGAGCTTCTCATGGGGTATGGTCGCGCTAACATAACTCCGAGTGCTATGCTGAAACTTGATCTCTCTAAGGCCTACGACAGTGTTCAATGGTCTACTATTGTGAGAGTCATGGCTCTGATGGATTTCCCAAAACCTTTTGTTGCTTGGATCTACATTTGCATATCCACTCCTACCTTCTCTCTTAAATACAATGGTAAAGTTGCTGGGTACTTTAAAAGTAAACAAGGCATTCGCCAAGGTGATCCGCTATCATCATACATTTTCCTCTTAGTTATGGAAATTCTAACACATATGCTTAATGCCAGATTTTGATCCAAAGAGATAAAATTCCATCCTAAATGTAAACAGCCTCTGATCACTTCCCTTCTCTTTGCTGATGACATTATGACCTTCACTTCCCCTATTCGTGAGTCCATCGATAATATAAAAAACCCTTGACATCTTTTACTCATGCTCAGGTCTTAAGCTTAACCTTTCCAAATCCTCCATTTTGTTTGCTGGTATTCCTCCCTCCTTATCCTCTCAGATGACTGATTTTTCTGGCTTCAACCCATGCAAAGTGATATGGTTTACCTGGGCATCCCACTTTGCTCTTCTAGAGTCACATTTGCCAACTGCCTTCCGCTCTACAATAAAATTACTAAAATGCTTGATAACTGGGCCAATCGATTTCTCTCTCAGGCGGCAAACTCGTCATGATTAAATCAGTGTGCTTCTCCATTATGGTCTACTGGGCTAGAACCTTTCTTCTACCCAAAAAACTGCTTCGTCTGGTCAGACGTGATATGCTACGATTCTTCTGGACCGGCAGCATTCACAACAGGAAGCCTATTCCTTGCTCCTTTGAAACCATCGAACAACCTCTGTCTTGTGGTGGCTTGGGAATCCTTAACATTGAGAGATGGAATATAGCTGTAATCAGCCATCATTTTGACTCGTTACTTTCAAATAAAAATAGCCTTTAGGTTCAATGGACTGTCACTCATAACTTAAGAAACAAAAGCATTTGGTCGTTGGAAACCCCGTCTAGTTGCAGTTGGATTTGGCAAAAGATCATATCAATGCATTCTGCTTTCCTGCCATATCTCGGATATTCCCTCTCATGTCATAGCAGTAAGAATTTATGGAATGATCCTTGGTTAAGTAATGGTCTCATCCTGTCAGCTATCTTAACTCAACAACAAATATATCAATCTGGAATAAACAGTAATGCTAGAGCTGTTGACTTCATTGTGGACAATAAGTTATCCCTCCCTTATACTAGTAACCAAAATTTGAGAGAATTATGGGCTAGTTTAAGTAATTATCACAACTCTTTTCCAAATGCTGATGTGCTGGGATGGTATGCCCCACTCTATAAAGCATGTTTATCACATATTATCTAACACTCGATACAAGCCAAAGTCCCCATGGCACAAGATTGTCTGGAATAAACACTCCACACCCTCTGACAATCTTATGTTGTGGAGAGTTCTAACTAATGCTATCATGACTAAAGATAGGATGTTTAGGTTTGCGTCTGTTTCTAATCACTTGTGCATGTTCTGCAAAAGTGATATTGAGAGTGGAAAGCACCTATTCTTTGAATGCAGTTATCTGCACCAAATTTGGGAGAGAATGATGGTCAATCTTGGAAGGTCTTGTATGCCTATTCAGTCATCTCTTGAGTGGGACTTGATTCTAAAACCCACAAGAAAGAAGGATGATGCGGGTGAATTACTTTGTTTTTGTCTTAAGAAATATATTCAAACTATTTGGTGGGAGAGAAATCAGAGATGTTTTAATAATGTGAAACAATCCCAACTTCAGATGTGGTTAGTGTTGAAACAGTCCATCATGAACGAGTTACAGGTTTGCAAGTCCTTTCTATTCCCTCTGCTTCGGGATTGGTAGGTCTTCATGGTGGCTTCGGGTTTCACTTTGGGTTGTCTCTCCTGTTTCTCCAAATCATCCCCCACTCTTGCCATGTTTCTTGCCTCGGGTTGTTCTTGTCATTTCCTGCCTCGTGCTTGCAGTCTGTCCCGTGCAATTTTCCTTTCCCCTTTTATTTGTTCTTATTGTTTAGTTTTCTTTTTTCATGGCTCTACCCTTTGTTTTGTCCTTTGTTTTCTCCTACTCAAAGCATGTTTTGAGTAGTTTTCTTTTCATTTTAAATAAAATCTGGTAGGGGACCAGCCAACCTCGCTAGCTTTGCTAAAATATTAAACCATATATTTCCTTCCCAAAACAATAGAAATCATTTTCAAAATATTATATATGTAGACCAACGGTGTCTGTATATAATTTTCTATCCTATGGCCAAGTGATACAGATATCTATCATTTCAATCCGTAATTTAAAATATCTACATATATATATCATTTCAACCCGCAACCCCAAATTCACTGAAAATCGCTTGGGTTTATCATTTCAACCCATAACGATTTTCTCCTATTCTAAAGATTGTTCGGGTATGTATCATTTCAACCCATAGGGAATTATATACTATTAGAGAACTTGCAGAGTGATAACATATATGATAATAATATAACATGCATATATCATCAGTATAAATAAGAGATAATGGTATCAGATGTCATAGGTGAACAGATACAGATAATAGCATATATATAGCAATGTAAATAACTAACAGCAGCATATTTCAATTGTCATTTTAATTGAAATCAAATTTAATAAATATAAGAATGTTAATCGTGGGTGATTGCTCACCTTTCGAGGCCAGAGAATTTTGACAATGAAATGGGTTACAAATCCAGGCACGAATTTCGAAGTAAAGCACGATGGACACGAGTACGACTATAAGTTGGTAAATCGGAATAACCAAATCAAATTAGCTTGGTATAAACTGAAACTAATATACATTATCTACATATTTTTCAAAATAAATTTTAGAATATATATACTTAAAATAAAATAAAACTCAAGTAAATCATTAAACATAATATATGTATATTAAAGCCATCACAACATCAATCACTGTTATTACATAAAATCTATATGTATATATACATATAAGATATATAGGATATATAACTTGTGTGTGTGTAATCAAAATGACTTACATATATAAAGCAAATCACGACTTTGTAACTACAATATAAACATTTATATTTGGCATACATACTTACAATACATAAACATAAGGCAACAAAGCAATGACTATTATATATATCACTGAGGACATATGCATAAATATACTAAAATATACAATAAACAAACTAGCTTATACAACTTTACTATATACATATGCGAATCAAGGGGCTACATCAAAATAAACTATGCATATAATACCAACTTATTTTATAAATATGTATATATATATATAAACAAAACAAACTTTGTATATTATGTATACTCTAGCTTAAACTTGTACAGTCGAAACAAATATATATTTTGTATATACAGCAAAGACAATATATAACAACATATAAACACGCACATAAGTTATATATATGCAAGCATAGGAAAAACTTAGTTATATACCTTAACATAGAGAAACACGACAGACTAGAGATGGGTTTGACTTTGTCAACGAGGGCTCGATTGCAGTAGCGGTTGATGGGGACGGCCAAGCAAAGTGAGGAGATAGGACGTGGGTTGGCATAGGCAGCTACGGACCTGGCCGATGCTACATGTAGAGGGAGAGGGAGATGCGGGACTAGCAGTGGCTGAGGTTGGTGAAGGGGGTTTGGGCTCGGCATGGCTATTGGTGGTTGGTAGCCACGCAACATGGAAGATGAAGGTGACAGGTTGTAGGCATGGATAGGAGAGAGGATTGGGTTGCTCTAGAGGATGAGCGACGTGAGTTTAGGAAAATAGGATGCAAAGTGGAGCAGGTTATAAAACTTGTACATAGTTTTTTTTAATATATATAGCATCGGCCATGAAGCGAATAGAAGATAACAGAGGAAGAAGAGGAGAAGGTGAAAGGGCTTGTACTTTATACAAATTTTATATTATAATAAAAATCAAGCGCAAGAAGGCACGAAACTATAGAGAAAAATTTTAAAAGCTGGAAGCCAATGCGTTGATTTCAAGAAATAATAAAAGCTGATAAACGAAGCAATAGAAATCCAAATTTGAAGAAACGAAATATGACGTCTCACTCAGAATATGATTTACAAATTTATTGTATAAAAATATTCAAGTTTGAAAAACATTTTATTATCATCAATCATTAACTGATTTGAATTTAAATAAAATAACACAATAAAATAAACTTCAATATTATCAGATGAAAATTTACCATTTGTTATGTTTAATTAGACGTATTACAAATATTAGATTTTTATTTCAAAATATTATTGTTTAAAATTTCACAAAATTTCAATTAATTAAATTAATAAAACCACAAAAATATACGGGTCGTTACATGATATTTGAAAGATATTTAAAACAAAATAAGAGAAGGAGAGAGAGATCAGGAAAGTACTATCAAGGTTTTGACATAAATTCTACGACTCTATAATTTATCTGGTATATCTTGAACTCTTCAATACTCATGAATCCTCCAACTCTTAAAATTTTATATTAGCATCTTGAATCTACTGCTGGTAAGGTACAATTTTCTTAACCAACACCTGTCTAATATGCTGCATTATACACTATATATAACTTGATAATTTGTATTTATATTTTATATAATGTCTATAGTTGTTATCATCAAAACTAATGCCTAAAGTACTAACAAGTAAACTACTAACTTTATTGCTACAATAATAAAGTTCAAAACTTTGTTTTCAAAGGTGTGATTTTCTCACCCAAATCCACACGACTATAAATCGAAGCTACTACAACCTAGCACCAACACCCGATCCACTTCCTTTTCAAAAACTTGACCTTAAGGTCCTTGTGAAGTCAATTTTTGATTTAGCCTAGGTGGAGTGGGCTCGCCCTTGACTTTAAGGGGGTGTTTTTTGCTTTTATTTTCGGAAGAGATGAGGTGTGAGGTAGAAAAAAAGCACTTTGGATATTGTTTTAAGGTTCTAAAGTGGAAAAGAGAGGAATTTTACTTAAAAAGAAATAACAAGCCACGGAAATAAGAACTTGAAATGAAAGATAATAGAGTTTTGAAAATGTGCGAATGAAGTAAAAATAAGGATTGAACAAAAAAGGATTGTTTATATATAAAATGGAATATGAAAATTACCTTTTGGCCTTTAACTCTATACCCTCTACATGAAGTTGCCACCTCACCTCTCTCTTACCCTCTTACACATGCAATCCATCAAACCCCCCCCCCCCCCCCCCATTCCATCACTTCACTTCTTACCATGATGTGAAGTTACATTCTTCATTTTTTTTTTAATAAAAGAAAGGGAAGTTGACTTTTTAATTTAAGTAAATTATTTTACCATATTTAACTCTAACCATAACATTTGTTATTTGTATAAGTGTGTATCCGTATATATTGTAGTGTACAAAATAATTTTCGACAACTTCTAGCTGATGAAAAGTCGAAAATCCAAAAAACGATTTCTGGTCACACTTTCAATTTTTCTCCAAACTAATTTTTTTGTAAACCAAAATTTTAGAACAACACCACCATCATTAGTTATTACTTAAAAGACATTTATCTGAGTGATAAAATCCATTAATTAATTATTTAAAAATATACCAAATATTCGTATTTAAATTGATTAAATTACGGATCGTTGCAAATCGAATGAACAATTTTGAGAAGTAGAGACAGATTCTTTGCTTACTATTTTTTTCTTGATCATTTAACAGAAGAAGGCACTTCGTAGTTGACCGAAAGAATATTGGTGTAGAAGAAGAAAGAAGGGATGCTATAGTATATATGGGGTTGGGTATAAAGTAGCCGTTGTAAACTAGCCGTTGGAATTTCTACATTGGGAATTAAAAGGCGAAGACTTTACCGTTATGTAATTAAAAAAGGGAAGGCTTTACCATTTTAATTATAAAACGGAAAAGTCTCCGCCATTTTAAAAATCACTCCCTTGTTCAGACAGCCAGCCATGAAATCAACTTGAACTAACCAGAGCAAACTAAACAAGCCATACTCAATTGCGTGGTAGCTAGTTTTTTAACTGAACAAGTTATTGCCGATTGTGCTCTTACTACTATAATCATTTTCATGATTCCTTCAAATTAGGTGTTGTAATATACACACAGTTGTAATACAATTTTACATTTGAGTTTGAAAAGTTGAATGTCACTTAATCTCAACGGGGTAAAAAAATAAACTTATCATTTCACCTTCCACTTCGGTTGAAGTAACATAGTAAAGAAGAAATACTTCCATCTAAGCATACTTCATTCTGTACAAGACTAACCAATTTGAATCGCATGTCATTGCTCGTACATGGGATAAGACAGAAGGCACTGGCTCTACTGCCACCATCGATGTGGTGGCCATTAGAGCTGTTGACCTAAGCTTCACTGTCGCAAGGTTGCATAATGAAAATGTTTTAGAGGAGAATAGATTGTTAAAGAGAAGAAGGCGACTAAATTTGAGAGCTTTGAGGTGAAGGCCCTCCTTTCCTCTCTTTTTTCAACTATGATTATTGTGTGACACGTTTTATGCAATTAAATAAATGATATAAACTATTAATTTCAAATTCACACATGTTTCAAGATTGTGAACATGATGTACTTTAAAAAAATAACTCGTCTCATACACGTAACACTTGGGTTGTGGTCCACTGGACCTCAGTTGATTTGCCAACAAGGGAAGAAAGGTTTACAGTTGATACTCAAACAATAGAAACTCAGAAAATTCACAACGTAGTTCTATGTTTCATGAACATGGTGGATAAAGTTGACACTTTACATCAACTTTACTGCAAAGGCTTGCAGTTTATTTAAGCACACAAGTCAACACTCCGTAAATGTACATACATGAGAAAAGAACATAAAAAGTTTTTGCTTAAATTTCAGCTTGCAGGAAACGTTCCAAGCTATATGGATTTCAGCTCCGAGCTACTCAAAGTTCAAGACACTAAAAGCCAATCTTCTAATAGAACGGTAGTTATCTGCACCTTCAAAGCAGCCAAGTTTCAGTTTGAAAATCGTAAGTTCACAGAGGATAACTGCTCCAGAACTTGAAATGTCATACCAAAATGAGAATGGTAGTGAGGATGGATAACTGGAAATTTGGTTGGATATTCAGGTTGATCATTGAATCTCATTTACATCATCATTGTTTACTTCCACATGGATTCATCATCGGTGCTTCTCTAATATGGAGAAAAACATAGAGTTTGTTAGTTCATTATACGTTAACGTTTATTTATTGATACTGGTTTCTAACACATGAACTTATTCATAGATAATTTGATTTTACCATAGTTTTATACTTGGCGACAAATATGTTTGTACATTTTGAAACCATTTTGGTTATGAAAATGTATCAGAATGTCACAAAGGATGTTTGATGCTCCTATTACGCACCTGAGCATAGGTAATATAACAGTGATGACGAGAGGCAATGGGAAGCTTCCCCTATTTGCTGTCCTACGAGGAATCTGTACGCACAAATTTTTTTTTTCACTTCGAGCATCAGATATGCACAATATTGTAGTAAGTAAACATTCAGTGATAAAATTAGAAGGTCAGAAGTTACCAATATAGTGCCTCCGACCGTTTGAGACTCTGCTTCAGTTTTGCTGCTGCAACTAAAGCAAGTGTCGGTTCCACACATTTTACCTGAATCTCGAAAATCACAACATGATTTTGGGGCCTCAGTTGACTCAGCAGTTTCTCTTATTACATCAAATCGCTAGCATTAAATAACCAAAATACAATGAAGGAAGATTTTAAAAATGTGTGAACAGCAAATAAATTGGGCATGCCTGGTGTCCATATAACTAACATATATTTACAAGGGTCATCAGGCTCTCTATTGTCCAACTGTAATATAATTGGAGGAGATAAATGTGATATCATTAAAATGAATGAAAATGGAAAATGTCGGAATATATGTATGAGAAAAGAAAAAAAAACATACTCCTTCCAAAAGTGGATGCCCATCCAGAAGTTCATAGCTGTATGAATTGAATGACAAACAAATAATTCAGGACTGATTTCTAATGAAAAATCTTAATTAGCTAGCAATGTTAGTAAATGATGAAAGTTTTACACTGACTTACGCTTGATGCTCGGTTCGCAAACGAATGACATTTTTCAGCTTTGGTAGAGGAAGTGATGCAGCTTCACGAGAAATAGCAACTAAAGCATTTGAGAAATTCCCATGCTGAAGCTGCATGCTGTTTTCTTTCATATAACTCTGCAAATTTTCGATGAACCCCTTGAAATTAAGTTTTATAGTAGGCATTTCATCATCATTGTTATACGTGAGTATCAGAAGACATATTCAAGCATTTGTTGAATTTTATAGTGTAAAAGTACTCGAAAATTGAATAGGAATGGATTTGGAGGATAAGAGGCAAAATAAATGTTGGAAACAATACGAATTAATCGGCTTTAATTAAATATATGTTGCATCTATGACCATTAAAGGCCACGTCGTTCTATTTATTCTATGTAACAATATCATGTTAATATATCTGTATACCGCATCGTATTCATTATGTTGCATTTATGTAACAATAGGATAACCATTTGATATTCCAAAGTAATGACAATAGGAAGACTGACCTTTTATATGTATTTTTTGCTCAATGTAAGGACAGTATGAAGACCAGCCCTTCATATAATGCTTTTTTTTCTCTACTTAATACAAAGACAATATTATGACTGGCATACAATGATATTTGAAAAGCAATGGTTTGATATTGAAAATTTCACTGTAGTATTGCCTTCTGAATCAACTAAGAAACAGAAACCTACCTTTTTAAGCAAATCCCGCACATTGGAAGAGACTGCGCCTGCCTCAATCTTCTTTGACATTTTCAGCTCCATTATCTTGCTCGATAGTGCATTAACTGAAAACCCATCATCTGATCCAATTGAGCCACCACTATACTACTGGCCGTAACACCAGCATTATCTGCTTTCACCAATGACGCTTCTATTAACGCATTCTCACCATATTCAGTATCTGGGTTCTGTTTTGCTTCATTGAAAATCGAATCTGACAACAGAGACTGTTTGTATCTTTTCTTTTCTTCAACGGTTGTTGTTTTTCCAACGCAGCAAATTTTTCATGCAAATCATTCGAACTTTTAAAAGCTCAATGGGCTTTAACTAGGTTGTTGTATCTAACGACCTAGCTTCGTTAGCCTCAGAAAATGCTGCATTTGTAAGATAATTAGAAGGTTGAAAAACTGAATGCCGCTTAAACTCGGCAAGGTAGAAAATAAACCTACTGTCTCGCCTTTCGTTTTTCTTAAATTAACATAGCAAGTCTACATAAGTAGAATGTTATAACGGCTAAAATGCATGTTTAATGCTACATATAAATGGTACAATAGCTATCATGCTTAACTTGAATGAGTTTCAACTAATATATTGGTCATTTTCAGCCAACATGATAATAAAACAGTATGGAGCATCAAAATTGTTAAATGACACGTTACAATACGCAAAATCCATTTATAGCCCATGCTGGACAATAAATGATTTGCTGTGCATTTTCATGAACTTAATTCTTTTTCTAGAAATAATAATAATAATAATAATAAAAGCTATTGCACTATTCCTAATATTGGCTTACGTAATGAACTATAATATATACCAAATAAACATTACTTCAACAATTGTTATGAATTAAAAAAGAAAGGTGAGGATAAGATATACTTTGTGATTCGGGTTGAACATTTAATCTCATTATTGTCACCATCTTCAACATCATCATTGTTATCATCGTCGTCGTCAATATCAAACATAAGTAATCTCCATTTTGAACTTATTAAAGTAATCATGACAATGTGATAGCTTTTGTTCCTCCAAAAGACTACCTGCACAGAGTTGAATGAAAAAATTACTAAATATAAAGGAAATACTAATCAACTATTCAAGGTAATAGGATGTGATTGATTTATGCACCAGAGAATCATGTGTAAGATAGAACCTATAATCCGACAATAACAAATCCCAAATACACGAGTAGGAGAGAAAATTCATAAACACCTATCTTTTATCGGTTCTAAATCAATTTTAGCGATGGTTTTAATTAAAATCACACATGACTTTCTTGAGAATTAACTAACAAATTATACAAATAACACAATCAGTACGAGGGATATTCAAATAGATTGTCATCTGAAGATATACTAACATAATAGCTAAAATTAAGAGAAACGATAGTTTAATAGAAGTGATAACTAACTTTTGCAGTTATGTTTGTTAAAATGGTTACATGTGAAACTCTATTTATTATTATTATTACACTTAATGAGTCTTGCAAAGAAAATGTAATTTAATTTGACACATTCAACTTTTAGTCCTCGAAATAAAAGTTTGAGAACGTATCAACGAAGATAGTATGATCAATTTTTTTTCAGTTTTTACATAGAATATTAATCAGTTATTTTAATCGATATACGACATATGTCCATGAACTAACACTTACAGCAATAAATTTAGTACACGTAGTGGACGTAGATCTTCATTAAGATTGAATTACTATAAACCTTATATCATTTATTTTGCTTGCATTATAGCTCATTACCCAGCATGACCAAATTATCTTTGCTAGTATATACTTATAATCATAATTTCAAGGTTGGCTAGAAATTTAATCAACTACTATTTTAATGGTATCTCTTATTTAAAATATTTTGTCTTTAACAATCATCTAAACTAATAGTATATCCTCACATTATTTAATATCACTAAAAGGTTTTGTATACTATATTTGTGGTTGCAACTTGAAAAAAGTGGAGCATGCTTCCTCCAAAATAAATTTGATGAGTCTCATTACATTAATGACAAACCATAGTTAAATATTTATCTTGAATTGTTATTATTATCGAAATAAAACTAAGAGAAACACTGATTGCAACAAATCTAAACTTTAAGAAAAAAGTCAAGTGGGTGTGTATTTCTTGAAATTTGTATCGATGGTGAAAACAGTTAACATGTAGTTTGTAATTTCCAAACATGCTTTGAGCTTTGGTTAGACATAACTATATTTTAACATAATGTTAATCGATATTTTACACATTAAGTTCTGGGTGAAGCGAAGTATTAGACAACATGGAGTCCAACGTGTTTTGACCAAGTTTTGTAGTGGAGCTGAAATCAACATCAACTTATGTATGATTGAACAATCAATATATCCAAAAAAAGGTAACCAAATTGAACAAAAATCATGTGAACACATGTATACATTAAAAATTATACATGTTGAAAAATAGAAACAAATGTCATGAGCTTCAAAAACTCCCAACAACCGTTATGTGTGCTCTTTGGTACCAAGATGCTTCCATGCATCGCCTCAAAACTGGATGTAATTAAGTGACCATCTTAGGGAAGCACATTCGCAAATAATGGATACTCGACAATATGGGATCCCGAATGACATCCTACGGCGATCAAGAAGAATTTTTGAACGCATACATATTGCTACCATGTTTCAAGTATATGAGAAAAGGAATCACGGCGGAAAAAAATAGAACACCTGTTTGAGTCAGAGATCCAGTTGAAAACATTCTACCCATTTAGTGATCTCTAAAATCCTTAAATAATAAGAAATTTTTTGAAATAATATAATTGTTATGGTTTATATAACAATCCCACATAAAGATTATTTTTGACCCCACCTAAGTTATAATGGTTTTTCCCAAAATTGATTTTCAAAACTATTTCACCATAAAATTGTATTTACGCATTAAGATATGAATTTAAATTGTGTACATTTTTGTTTGACCAACCTACATAAAAAATGAGATAAGAGTGAGAAGAATAACTGTTACTCATTAACATTACCAAACAGGATGGTGTATTTTTAGAAAATAATCAATTTTACTGTTCTCAAATCTGTATCTAACCATATATGACATTAAATATTATTAACTATAATTGAAATCCAATGGATGATTCCTATAGACCCAAACCTACTTCTTTACTTGATGCTGAGGATTAACAACAACAATTCATTAGATAAATAGTAATAAAACAAAATCCACCATACATTAATCATTAATCCAGTAATGATGAAAAGAATTATTAAGCAACAAAAACACCTATTTATCGATGAAGAAATCACCCAAAGGTAGAATAAAATTCTAAGTCTTATATAAAATGAAAAACTGTAGCGAAATTAATTTTTGCGATATCACGTGTTTATAAAGTGAACATCTTAGAACATTGATATTGTTACATATATGGAAGGAAAAAGAGCATTATTGTGGAACAATCACTTTAAGATAAATTATATATCAGGTATAGTTGATTGTAATTATGGAATCATTCTAATTTATTAGTCGGTATGTTTAATAAAATGTAAAATCATGTTTTCTTAAAAGAAAAATGTGACATTATCATGTCTTTTAATTTAATTTCCTTTTTGGTACTAATGAATTATCTACCATTTTTACTTTGTTCTAATTGAATACGGCTTAAATGTCAACAAAACCTTCTGGTTATAATTAATAGATTAATATAAAATCACCCAAAAAGTATTTCAATATGTGTATATTTTATGCTTCTTATCTATACTTTATGTATATTTATATTAATTAGAAAAGAGTGTGAATATTCAAATGTACTTCTAGATAACTTTACATGTTTGAAATATTTTAGAGGTGCTTGATAACAAATTTTTAAGCACGTTAAAAGAGTTGGTACACACACAAAAAATCAAGCCGATAAATTGTGTGGATCTTTATATTACCAATATGAATGTGCATCCGCTATATATGCATAAAACAAACCAGGAATATCTTTATCGTTAGAAGAATCAGCGCATTTTCAACCCCAAGTGAACATTGATTTTCACTTTTGTAGGGTTCAGAACATTTTTAGGATTGAAAGATAGCGTAAGGAACGAGCTTCAACAAATATTATATTAAACTAGTATGGCCCCATGCTTCGCACATGGGCTGTTCATGTTATTGTATACCTTGATATTTTGTTTGAGCGTAAATATGTAACGAAAAGCAAGGGCATTTTTGGAATTTCAAAAGGACACCAAGTAATTTAGTTCAACGAATTTTCTTTAGTAGTAGTACAGATATAGCATCATGAAAACATAAAATAAAATTTGTAACCATATTGATAAATTTATTTGTCATTTTCATATTAATGGAAAAAACATATTGTAATGAGACTGAATATAAGGTTATTAGAAAGAAAAAAATATAACCTAAAATCATCAGCTAGACATTAAAGCCTTCAACTATGGAGAAAATGAACTAACAACAATATATACAGTGGAAAAAAAAAATCATGTAAAGCAATCAAAGAACAACATAATCCAAAGAACATAATTAGGATAAAGATATACAATTAAATTTCATAAATAAAAGCCACTACATTGTTAATGAACTACATGAACTAAATAACGAATCACCAAAATTGCTTAAAATGTAAAAACATTAATATTTTGTGTGTGTGGGAAAATCTAATGGGACATGAAATTTAAACACAGCTTGTGACACAATGTATCTGAACCGTTAGATTGTCCACTGAATTCAACCCAAAATGTGAACGTAATATGATCCAATGGTTCAGATTTATTGTGTCACCAATTTTTTTTATTTTACGGCTAAATAGTCGGCGCACGCATATGTATGTATATGTGTGTGTATGTATATATAGAAACACACATATATATAGAACTGGCTATTGCGACACAGTAAAACACAAAATCTAACACAATAAAACTTGATCGTTGGAATTTTATTCCTTACGTGTAAGGTGGAAATTAGGGGAAGATCCAATCGTCTGGATTAATTGTGTCAAATTTTGTGTCTATATATGATTTTCTTATACACGCAACACATTTCAGTAAAAATACAAAATTATCCATAAAAAAAGAACGACTTGATCAATCCTTCAGCATCTTAAGTCACCCTATAATCCTTACAAGTTTCTGCTTGTACATTGTTTCCGCAATCAAAAATCTTGAATGCTTCATGTAGTTAACTAAAAAATATTATATGCGCCTGCCTTTTTTCTTTCCATTTTTGGTCAATAGATCAAATTGTAACTTGATTAATTAATCAGCAAATATCTGGGTAAATCCATAGTTTCCACAAGCTACCGGCAAAAAAAAAAAAAAAAAAAAAAAAAAAAAAAAAAAAAAAAAAAAAATCTTTTGCGGCCAAATCAATGAACCAAGCGTGAAAAATCTAAAGATCAAAGCAGCAGGTAAATCCATACTCAAGACAATATTTCTAAGAAAGCCAATATTTTTCAAATCTTCCCAGCAAAGATTACTAATTCGATTATTCTTGGAATTTTTTCCAAGTCTAAGGAGATGAACTTTATAATTATACTTAGATCTAGACAAAAAACATGCATTCAACAAAAAAAATCCAAAAGTAAAAGCAGAAAAATAAACATACTTAAAAGATCGAAAACCTTAATCTAGAAGCAGACGAAATTGCAGTGCAAGCCCTTCAATCACTTGACTTTAGTTCAAATGTAAGAGAAGAATAAGGAATACACGTCTGCTGTGCGGAAAGAGCAAAGTAAACTAGTTGCTCGAGAGTATAAAGTAGATAATGACTAATGGCATCACAGGAGAGCGTTCATTTAAACGGTGAGGCGAAAAACTCTTAATCTGAACTAATAAAAAAGGGGTTGTTAAAAGGTACCGTGAAAAATGACTATTATTTTGATCCGTTCAGGTGCACTCTAGAGTTTTTTTTTTAATATGTTCCGGTTCATGAAACAAGTGAAGACAGGTGGAGATTTTGTTAAAATTGAGTAATGGATAATTATTTGATTTTTCTTGATTTTGAGAGATTTTCTAATGAACCCAAAGTTGAATTGGATTATACTAATGAAATTACAAAATATATGATGCAAGTATTTGTGTATGGAAAATTAAAGTTTTTTTACTTCCTCTTTGTCTAATATTGTTCCTTTTGTTCATATTGTTGAGAACATGACTTAAATGTTTTAACGACAATAACTATACAACAGTACTACTAAAGAAGTTAAGTGAAATATTACTGGTTATGTAGTAAAGTGAGGAGATTAGTTATATAAATGTTCAAAATCTTGAAGTTTCAACACGATGTTTAATAGGGAAGGCAACGTACCTGAGCTAAACAAAGAGACAAGGCTTGATGCAATATAAACTCAAATAAAAAAGTTTGCAATAAATCAGAGCTTGAACAAGTCAAAGTACAAAATACAATGACAAAGGAAAAAATCTAGTGTCCAGTTACGTTGTAAGTCCATACCTTGTCATGGAATATTAATACCCGCAACAAACTCTTCCAAATCACTTCCCTAAGCCTTTAAATCACTTATGAATTATATCATAATTTCATGGAATTTTTTTGGATGTATGTATGTATATGTGTTTTTGCGTGTGTGTGTATTGTTACAGTCTTATTGGTGCCTTAGGAAATTGAAACTGCAGGCAACAGGTCGATCGATTATGGAAATTCACGTTTGCTTGGTCGACTGAAAATGTTTGAAACGGCATGTTTTTTTAAACCGTACCAACCTTTCTTCACCAACGAGTTTTTTGATAATTGACATCCTTGTGATCACTCCTCTTCACAAGTATAGATGCCTCGCTTCTCCTCCACCAAGACACCAACTTATGCTCTCAATTTCAAATCATTCTTGTGTGATCAATTGCTCTCTAATTATTAAATTTTTGATATCCTAATTGCATCCTTTGTATTAAACTCCACATTCAAATGCGACAAAATAAATTTCAAGTCCACAACTAAGTTCTATTTTATTCCAGTTAATTTTTGTTAGGTTATAGGATTTTGTAAAGCATCAAAGGCAATAGTAGTATTTAATGTACAAAGTTGTGGATCTAAGTTTATTTTGATAAGTGTTGAAGTCCTATCATAGTCTCTTTAGGCGGTGTTGCTAAAGTTCCATTTAGTTATTCAAGCACTACAAATTATTCATCTGGGTTAAGTGAGGGTATTAATAGTGAAATTTCTAAGAGATAGTTAGGGACTAAATGTAGGAGAGATGCTTCACAACGGTATAAATCAACTGTGTGATCTGTTATATTGTTTCCGCTGCATTTATTGATATATTGTCTGATCATATACATTTGGTCATATTCGATCTCAAGGATAACGATTAAAAGTTGGTATTAGAGCTTGGAGTTCTATCGATCCTAACAACACCCTTAAACAATGACCAAAACAAGATCCGATCAAGATACTGATAGGAAGAAAAGGAGAACAATCATTGCTGAAGCGACTACAAACTATAATAAGTTACTTTAAATCAATTACCCAATCAATATGATAGATTATTCAATAAATTTGAAAAGGTATCAAAACTCGATTTTATTATATTAAAAAAAAATTAAAAGCTTGTGAAAATAAGTTTGTAGAACTAGAAAGGAGAAATCTAAGTTAAAAAATAACATTTTGATAAATAATGATTTTTTAAATGTGAAAGATTTAGAAGTTGCTAATCTGTAAAATCAAAATGATAAATTGCAAATTTCTTTAACTAATTCATATATTTAAATTATAAATGGGAATTTTGCATTAAAAGATGAGAAATCTAAATTAATTAAAGAAATTAATACTCTGAAAAATAGCAATGAATCTTTTAAAGAGAAATATCATGCCTATAAACATAAATTTGAAGAGTTTAATGAAAAAGACACAAAAATTAACAAGGGTCAAAATGGTTTAAATATGATTTTATTAAACTATAGACCTATTAATAATAAGAGTGGCGTGGATACAATAAAACTAATCGTAAGCACTAGATATGCTTTCATATATAGTAAAAATGTTAATGTTAGTACCAGATTTCGAGTAAAATTTAAATTCACTTTTTATAGAGAATCGAATACTTCTATAGGCTATAATATTTCTAATATCAGTAGAAGTACAAAATCATTAACAAAAAAATGAATAAAAAATATCTTAGTATTTGCTTCTTATTAACTTGAAAACGAAAGGAAAATACATTGATGATTATTTTGATATGGTAACAAATTATGGAAATCTTATTCTCGAAGATTCTAGCAAACCCTCTTAGCTATAGTTACCTGTGACCTAAGCCCTCGACCCTGATGCAGGATCAAAATAAAATCTTATCTTTTGTAGGTACTCGAAAAAGATTGAAAGATAAGAAAAGATTGAAAGATAAGATGGATTACGAATAACAAATGTTTGGTATATCTCATGAAGAGCGAATGTTTATGAAAAATAGAACTACAAAAAATTTGTATGTCTCATATTGAGAGGGAGATGGATCTGAATTTGCTGATACATGTGGAAATGACGCTACAAATGGAAAAAACTGGTGAAATTTAGTAACCTTATCTTTACGTTTTTAATATAGTTTTTATTACAAAAATACTGTTTCTAATTAGTTATTGCTTATTTTGGACCAAAAATTGGAAAAGATTTAAATGATTATAGGGGTGTTTTGGCACAAATTGAGATATTTTAGATTATTTTATACACAAAAGTACTTGCCAGAATTTAAAGATATATTTCTATAAGAAAATTACTTTTGTGGGTAAAAGTGCTTGAAAATGATTATTTGTACGTACCCATTAAATGTTTTGATGATAAATATATAAATGAGTGTATTTATAGGGTATTTTACATTCTTACCAAATGAAAAATATATGTACATTAGTGAAAAACATTTTTTATGCAGCTTCTACCCATTAGATGTTTTGACGATAAATATATAAATGAGTGCATTTATAGGGATTTTAGCATTCGTACCAAATTAGAAATATGTGTATACTAATAAAGAATCGTACCAAATTAGAAATATGTGTATACTGATAAAGAACATTTTTTATAGAGCTTCTAAAAACAAGCATTGATATTTATGTAAACCCAATTACCAATAAATCAATAAAAACTTTTCATTGTTTTATTGTAAAAGCTATTGACGAAGTACAATGTATTTCCTAAGAATTTTTTTGGAATACATATTCTTTTGAAAGGAATACATAGAAAGAATATTTTTCTTAAGACAATAGCACTTTTCCAACGTATTTTTCAATGATTTGCATTAAACGTTGTCTTAATTTAAAAAATTAAGAGGAAGATTATCGTATATTACAAAATTAAGGGGGTGCTATGATCTGTCTATATATAGCCAAAGTTTTCTCTTTTTATTGACGATAAAGGAGGAAAAAACTGGAGAAAATAAGTATATTTAAGAGAGTATATAAATAAATATAAAGTACAATTGACAAGCACCATTGTCCCATTAGTTTAGTGATTTGGCTTTGATGCGAGAGGTCACGAGTTCGAAACTTGCGTAGCGTGATTCGAACGTTTATTGACATGTGGTATGTTGTCACAGTGATTTGTTGTATATAAAGTACCATTTCAAATATATATATATAGCACATATTAAGGGGGAGCTATTTAATATTTTATTTTATAATTTGTGTAGTTGTCATCATCAAAAGGAGAGAATGTTAGGAACATATTTTAACTGTTTTGAAAATAACAGCTATGCAACTATACCACTAGTGAGTTTCAATGAGACATTACAGGTTTTGTAGCAAAGAGAGAAGATTTGCTATAATTTACAAAGTCTTAGACTTTCAACATAATATTAAATATATAAGACGATGTGTCTAAGCTAAATAAAGAAACAAGAGTAGATGCAATATAATCTTAGTGATGAATCATAAATTGAACATATCAGAAAAAGGAGTTTGTAATGAATTAGAGCTCAGACAAGTTAAAATACAAAATACAAATATGAAGGAAAAAGCCACTTGTTGAAGAGTTACACATAAGTCCATACTGCGTCATAAAATGGTAAAATATATAACAAACTCTTCCAGATCACCTCCCAAAGAATTCGCTTGTGATTTACATTATAATTTTCTGGAATTTTTTGGCAATTACATGTTAAATTTCAACCTTTCTATTGCCTTCTAATACTCTTCTTCTTATGAGATGTCTAAATCATCTTCTTGTCTTGTGAATCCCAGAAGGAATGTATATTGATAAATCTCATATGTGGATTTACCATCTACATAGACTAATCTGCCCCGTCAAGTTACCTCGGTCTTTTTTACCCGTATACTTCTAATCAATTATGATGGGGTTGTTGTAGTCCACTTCTTCATATCTCTATCTGCGATGCTACTTCTCTTCGTTTGCACTATGTCTTCAACAATTTTTATTATTCTTGATAGCTTTATGTGTCCTGGCAATAGATCTTTTATGTAACACTTTGGAAATTTTAATAAATCGATTGAAATATTAATAAGCGTAAAAATATAATTTTATATTAAAGGAAAAAATAATAAATGTACACAAATGTTACAATTACATCACTTCATTACATCTGGAACATCGTTTAGTTAAGAAACATATGTAACTTGTTGAATTTGATAAAACACGTTGAAATTAATGAAATTAAGGTATTATTTAATTAGTATTTAACGAGATGAAGGTTTTTATTTAAGTCTGTTTCACTTCATTTGTTTTCCTCTTTTTATAAAAACATTTAAATTTTAATTCAATGGACATCTCCTTCATTTATTTCCTTTTCCTTTTCTTTTTCTTTTTCTTTTAAAATAATAATTATCGATTCTCATATCTAATTTCAAAAATCCGTATTTCGAAACAATTTATTTTGTTTCGAGAAACCTTCGTTTAAACTTGTCAATAAATTTTAAATCGTCAAAAATATTTTCGCTTCTAATTTCCTACTTAATAATATAGAAATACTTCAAAGGAATTTATATTTTCTAAATACCTTTAAAATCTCAAATACGAAAAATATCCCCAATGAAAAAAATATATTTGCAAATCCAAATCTATAACTTCAAAATCATTATTTAAAATCTTTATTTATTTTCAAACACTTCTTTTAAAGCTGTTAATCATCACACTGAAATTCTATTTCAAAAATAATATACCACTTCCAAAAAATCATTTCTCGTTATTATGTCAAATCCATATAAATGAGAATTTCCATTTCATATTTAAAATAAATTGCATTCAACTTGCAATGACTTCAAAATATTTATAAATTTCCCCTCTATTAAATTCAAATCACCTATTACTTTAAAAATATAGATTTCAAACATCATTTCATAAATATCCTCTAAATATCTTTAAAATCATCAATAAATTAATGAAAATATAAATCTTAAAAATTCCCTTATTTTATAAATCCTAAAATTCATCATTTTCCAAAATAATTTTGTTCGCAATATCCTTAAATTATTTAACTTACAAATATTTTTCCAAAATCATTCCTCTTTTAAATCTTTTTTTAATTCAATACTTTCAATATTAAAAATAAAACCGTCTTTCTAGAATTCGTTAATTATCACCAAAATAATTTATTTGTTTCAAATTTACATCTTTAATTCGTTTTCTTTTTTTTTCAATCAATTTAAGTGTAATGTGCGACTAACATCATCATCAAAATCAATCAATATGCATGCACAACAAAACTCTACCAAAGCATATGACATTCATTCAATCCATATCATGCAAAAGCCATCAATATTAAGCAAATAATCCATGTCAACCAAGATTTCTACATCAAATAATCCATATTTAAATCAATTCATCCACACAACTATTAATTATCGGCGATAAATGGGGAATTCTGTTCGAAACCACGACAATAGAACATGAGTTGTATCCAAAAGCCTGATTGTGAGTGAGGAACCTCGTCGAAATTCTAAATGAGAAGGACCGCAACTGACTCGTTGCCCTTCATCGTCGTGTGCCATTATCACCATTATCAATAGCTACGTCTCCAGCCCTCAATAGTCATTGCTCTACTCTTGACTGCACAACCCTTCCGCCATGAGCCCATAAAAACTGTTATAGCACCTCACGTCATTTACCTCCATACCAAGCTTTGCCCGCACAACTGCCTACACCCATCACCATCGACCTCAGCATCATAGCCATTTGTTGCATGTACTAGCCTCCCCTCGATCACGCGATCCAAACCTATACCACGTCAAGATCGCCTAAGCTCGTGCCTCGTGCCTTTTGCTTTGGTAATGCCTTATTCGTGATCAATATTGTCGCCCATCACCGGTCGCAACCCTACAAAAATCATCGGCCTTCAACAATATAATATTCACAAATTCTGGTTTTATCGTGAATGAATTTGGGGATTACTAAGTCTAAATCAGATAAAAGGAAATGGGGTCGGGCTTAGTCGGGAAGTAAAAGGAAATTTCTAAAAGTATGGGGAGAAGGAAATGGGTTTGGGCCTTAACTGTCATGGGCCTGATTTCAATTCAATTTAGTTTTAGTTAATTTCCAATGTATTTAATTTTGAATTTTGATGTTCAAATAAATTTCACTATAGTATAAATTAATTCACACCTCATTTTACAAATTACATCTTGATAGCTGATAATTTATTCAATTCGACACACGTTTATTAGTATTTATTAATTCATCGTGCTAATACAGAATAAATTTATTTTCATCCATTCCAAAACATTTAAAATCATTTACACTTCAATATATTATGTATTGATTAAAATATCTTATTTTATTTCAATAATTATTTAAAAAGAATTTATTAATTTAATTCAATTTGCTAACGTAATCTTTTATTAAATCGATTTTAATTAATTAAAAAATTATTTTTAAAATATTTACTATCACAAATCAAACTCAACCACTTTTATTTTAATAAAATTATTTATTTATTCGAAGTAGAAAGCAGGGCTATTGTTGATTTGAAATTATAGAATGCATTAAATTTTATTATCGGCTATGTGTCCTTTAAAATCAACGACTCGTATTTGTCAGCATGACGCGAGTTCAAGCACCATTTAGGGCCTTGAATTGGTGTGTATGGAGGTGCGAGTTGTTACATTTGGCATCAGAAATTAGGTTCAAAATTCCTTAAGGATTAGACGCATATGGGAGAACATATTTGTAGTCTCTATTATATGTGTGTGTGTGTGTTTGTTTGTTTATATGTCACACTCTATATATTTTGACTTATAAGATAGTTGTAGGCTTGTCCTTATATAAGCGTACAACTATAAGTCAAAGTAAATGTTAAATATTATAATAGTTTGGAGTGAAAAATAAGTCCATCACATGTATAATAATTTGCTCACAAAGAAAAGCTAATAGAAGTTA
This sequence comes from Allium cepa, assembly GCA_030765085.1. Classification (NCBI taxonomy): domain Eukaryota; kingdom Viridiplantae; phylum Streptophyta; class Magnoliopsida; order Asparagales; family Amaryllidaceae; genus Allium; species Allium cepa. The sequence goes on along the minus strand of CM060937.1, from coordinate 979,641,160 downwards.
CCAATACCAGCTTGTGATGGTGAGTAAATTTTAGATCTAAGGATGAAGTAAAAGAAGAGTAGAACCCTTGGATTTATAGAAGATAACCATGATGTCGATAAGGCATAAAGGAATAATAAAAGAATGGCTCTTCATGGTTAGAATACAAATCCTTAATAAAGTGGAATTCTTGTTTTATAATAGAATGGTTGTAGAAGTCCCATTGAATTGCTAGTGTTCCTACATTAGACTTGGACACTTTATTTGTAGATATACTTGAGTTAACCATTTTAAAAGTAGAGGAATTAAAACCATATGCTCTTAATGAATTGATAGATGTAGTTGAGATTGTGTGAATTAGGTTGTTTTCATCTATTCCAGTTTATGTGATAAACCACTAGAAATATTTTCTAAAAAATTACAAACATTAGATGTTTGATTTTTTTTTTAATAAAAATGAATTGCTTTGTGAATTTTATATGAAATAACCAAACAAACTTTATCAAAATTTAATTAAAAGAATTTGAAAAGAAAAGAGTTAGAAATATCAATGTTTGAGATTTTTCGAAAAGTATAGAAGTTCAAGTTTAAACTAGTAACCCTTTATTTTAAACTTCAACATAGAAACATTTAATAAAAAGTAATTTTCAATAACTACTTTAAAGCTTTTGTTTTTGTAAGAAGTTTAGAGTAAGACATATTGTTGCACTTACCATTTGATGTGTACTTTGTTTTTGACAACGAAACTTTTGAAAGGAAAATTAAGAAATGTAAAACCAACTTTTAAATATAAATAAGAAATGATTGATGCTATGTCTTTTATAAATGTTTATCACACTTTGAATACATGTATACATACATATATACATACATGTATTCAAAATAGGTTAAAACATCACAGTCTTTTAAAGTATACTTTTGTGAAAAATTCTTATTTATAAAGGAATATGTACATTTACATGTCCACTTTTCTAAGTTAAGTCGAACCATTTTGGATAATTTAAATTGAATAAAAATATCATGGTTTTTGTTAAAAGGAAACACTTGTTAAAATTAACAGAGAATTTTACATCTTTAGAAGCTTGCTAGTTTTTTGGAAATGATTTTCAATAAGTAAAGTGGAACACCCTGTAAAATGAATCATAAATAAATAGAGTAAATTAAATTAAATGTGATAAGGTATAAAGTGGAAATTTTATGAAAGTTGGAATTTGACCATGAAAGTTATACCATTGCATTCGTGATGAAATTCTAATTAATTCTCATATATAGTATGTTGAAAATGTAGCTCGAACAAAGAAGTTATGAGTGTTTGAAGTCTTTAAATTTAAAATAATTTAGATAGGATTATAATTAATTCCCTAATTTGAAGTTTGAAATTAACTGTGATTAGATTTGGTGTTAAGTAACATTAAAAATTAGCAGTTAATGTTAAAAATTAATTAGGGTATGAAATCGATAAATAATCAAGCAACGGTAAAATAAAAAATAACGGAAGAATAGATCCAGCACCTTAAGGGGTCGACCTAAAGGTCAACCATAAGGGTCGACCTCTTAGAGCAATGTGGGTCGATCACTTCCTTGTTGTGGAGCCTATTTTGATAAGTTAAGACCGCCCAGCTCTTCTTTAAGGTCTTGAGATATTTACATTAATATATGGTTTAATCGAATAGATACTATATATGATGCGTAATCTTAAGTTAAGATAAAACTAATTATCGTTAATAAAACAATCTAGTGGGGGATTATTGATGTGGATTGGTATTAAAGATGGGAATAAAAATATTAGTCCTACATTGAAAAAATTCTTTTAATATTTGTGTATATATATGAATCCGCACATGCTCTATCAGTTAGAAAAACTAAGGGAGAAGGGAAGGGGACACTGCCATAACACGCATGCATGAAAAGCACTTTGCACTTTGCACTTGCGCATGTGCGAGAAGGGGACCGGAAATGGTATGACTATTGGGTACCAACTACCATAATTTTTGAACATATTTTTTCCTCTTCAAATTTGAACTATCAATTGCAAATAGTTACTACTATTTTCTAACGGTCACACCTCTTCGCCTAGCACTCGTCCATGCACTATATATATACGCCTCCAACATCAGTTTTAATTTTTAACTTCTCCTCTTCTCAATTCATAAACAATAAATGTAACGATACAGAATTTCAGACATTCAAACTTGGAATATTTAACTGATTTAAATATTGAAAAGTTATTTTTAAAAGTTAAATAATTTGAATTTCAAATATAGCAGTTTATTTGATAATTAAATTATTAAATTTTATGATTGAAATTGTTTAAATAATTTTATCTTAGATTTAGTATAAATGAAAATGGTTTCTAAAGTCGATTTAAATTCTATTTGGAAAAGAAGGAAGATAGTTAACTTTTAAATTTGACTAAAAGTGATTAAACTGATTTTGGGAATTACTCATTTTAATTGACATGTAAAAATATCTTTTTTGGGCACTATTTCGGATTTCAACGAAACTATTTTCATCGGATCCGTAATAATAAATTATTTTATGCCATCGAATTTCATGCCGATCGGACGTATCATTTGGTCATGTGAGTTCGAAACGCGTAGAAACAAATTTAAGGAATTTAAATTAAAATAATTTGATTTTGAAAAGTAATCTTTTGAATATGATGGAATTTTCTCTCGATATATATTCCATTGTATTTAAAATAGGGATATAACATATTGGACGTCGTGCGTCACACTTCGTTTGGAGTTTGACATTTTCATAGATGAATAGTGCCACAAAATTTTCTATGTAAGGACCTGAAAACTTTACTTTTCTAATCTAAACCCTAGTTCTATCAGCCGCCCCCTTTTGAATTTTAATGGCCGAAAATCGCTGGCCTTCCTCTCTTGATTACTCTCCATCCATGCGCTTTTAGGCTCTGACTTCAAATAGGAAGATGGAGAGCTCGACGACCTCTACAAGATCAATAGTCAGATTGTAAAATCATTGGCGAATGGATGCGTGGGGGGGCTGTGTTCATGCTGTGTTTGGATTTGATTCGGTCGCGATTTCTTTGATCGCGTGCGATGAGGTTTGGGTGGTTGGCACGGCGGAGCATCGGCGTTCAAATGGTGATGTTCGATCCAACTTCGGTGAAGCGTGGGAGGCACTGCCATCATGGAAACGTCATTGATGTTGGGTTAAATCGCCCATGTATTTACGTGGAAATGAAATGAAAGGGAAGAACGGTTTTAGTTTAAAACTTATTTAATTTTAGGTAATTAAATTTTAATTATGTCATATGATAATAAATTCATAACTTTGTATGAGGTCCAAATTAAACACGACAAGTTGCGTTGTGCTCGTATCAGCGAGTACTATGCTATGGAGTTGGATTGGATGGATTCAAATCTAGTTGAAATTTTGGGTTGAAATTGAACGTTCGTTCAATTTTAATTCAAAAAGAAACGTTTTGGCGACTATTAAAATCAAAATGAGTTAATCTCACCTTCTTGGTTAACCATAAATATTTTCAGTAAATAAAATGATTGATTGGATGTGTGAATAACTTATTGTTGACTGTTATGACTGTTTGGATAATTTAGTAGTTTATATTGTTGGTTTGGATATAATCCCGCCTATTGAAGCGAATGAGACCATGTTATATTTTCATATAAGAGCGGATGACCTTTTGTATACTAGTCCCGGCGTGAAGTGGTTAATTTATATTTTTATGATTATATGTTGTATGTGATGTAAGGAACAGATTGGAGGGATCCAACATGATTCCTCACACCGTTGATTTTATTTTTTATATATATAATGATATATGATATGTTGAATGTTATATTGGATGACATGGACATGATATTGCTTACTAGTGCTTTAGTAGCATTAGGCCTTATATTTTGGCATTTTAAGATACCATAAAATAGTGATTAATTGAAAAGGGTGTTTCTAAGCGATTTTGGAAATGTTATATGTTTAAATAATTAAACTTGAATTATTTGATGGGGTAATTTGTAATGACCCTTAATTTTACCACTTTTAAAGTGAAATATTTAATTTATTTAAATATTCAAATATAGAATTTTCAAACTTAAATAATCATGTTTTATATAGTAAATAAGAATGAAAAACTTATTTTCAGAATTGAATAAATATTTTGGACTTTTACCGTAACATTTACAAAATTGACGATTTTGGATGAAACTGGATATACAGTCGAATAATTGTTTTAAAAGATGAATAGATCCTTTTAAAATCATTATATAAAGATAATAATGGGTTGATAAAAGTTTTATAGTTATATATACTTACGTTATAGTGATTGACAAATTTCGTCGCGCATTAACAAAATCATTGTCATATTTTGCAAATGAATTGACATTATTTTATATTATTTTATAAGCCAAATATACTTGTATTAATTATTTAAAAATTATAAGAAATTCATTTTCAAGTTGGGTTTACAAGAATAAATAATTTAACCAAAACGCCAAAATGTGACCCTAAAAAATTTAGTTGAAAATCAACGTTTTGTCGATTTAAAGTTGTCGCAACGTCGTTGCATCTTTATGTACACATTTTTATATACATTGTAACATATAGGAAGTAATTAACAATTAACTAATTAGGTTTACTTTATTAAGGCATGCTTAGAAACTTATAAAACAATTAACAAAAGTAAGTAAAAAAGAAAAGTCAAAAGTAACATCACATCAATTAACATGTTGGTAGGAAGTTTGGTTGGATTTTGATGAGAACTCCTAAATTACTATATTTTATTTTGAATGATGATATGATGGTTGCAAATGGATGAAAGCCTACTGTAGTGTCGTGCAGTGTTTTGCAGTGCCAATTTTGTTTAATATGCTTTGATCATAAAGTTTGGTTGTTTTCATATGAATGTTGAAAATATATGCAAGTCACAATTATACACGTCGATAAACCCAAAAGGAAATCACTTTCCTTGAATTAATGAAATGGTGTATATAGAAGTGTAAAACCTCTTAAAAATGGTTTAAATGTATTTTTAAATGTTTTGTAAACATTTAAAAGTGTTTTGGCGAAGTTTGAAAAAGAAATGGAAAATTTGGTTAAAAATAAGCGCGTCGCATAATGGCAGTTCGCGATTTCGCTTTATAAAAGTCAAACAAGTGTAAAGGTTGGAAAATAGCTCAGAATTTTTCAAGATAAGAATTTTCCAAACTATTATATCCATAGTTTTCCAATGTAGAAAGAAAATCGAGATTTCAACAAGTAGATTTTGAAAAATGAGTAAAATAAGTTTTGAAAAAATCCCGAATTTGCAGTTCGGAATCCAAAACTGAATTTCTTTGAAAATGATATTTTAAATTGTTTAAAAATGTGAAATAAATCTTATAAATCATTTAAAAAGTTTTAAAAGTTATTTGAGTAATACATATGGATTTTCAAATACTAAAAAGTCGTTTTAATCAATATAGCTTAAAATGAACTTTTTGTAGCACTTTTCTAACTTTTGAAAAATAGTTTACACTTATCGATTTTTATCCAAATCTTTTACAAATATTTGTGAATGATTAATAAAGTGTTTAAAGGTAATTTTAAGTATTTATTAAATGGTTAAAATGTTTTAATGATTTAGAGTCGATCAAATAACTTGACCGTCTTATAGGTGTCAAAGAGATAGTGTCTACGCTTGGGTTTGAAAAAACAGTTTCCCGCTCTTCCTAGCTATCTGGACTGGCCTGACGGATGGGATAGTGAATTTTATTTACTTGGATTGAAATTTTCTAAAGAATAAGGTTTTTCAAGATTTAGACAACTTGGATTTTATGGAGACGATCTTCTTGTACTCGGTGTTAAAGCTGGAAGAGGGAACTCGTACTATTCGTGGAATTTAAAAGGTGATTTCGCCATTATGCTGCCCATAAGATTTTTTGAATACGGGGATTATTTTGTAGAATTAAATGATTTCTTTAGATTCTACTCACTTAATATTTACTGGTTTTGGATTAATATCCTAGATAACATGTTTTTAGCTCAATCAAATTGAGAAGTTTTGAATTAATAAATCTTTGTTAGGATTTAAGTAAAATGATTCGAAGTTAATTTAAATTTCTATACTTAAAATTTATTAGTTTGGATTTATAGTAAACGATTTCTTGAATAACATTGTTTTGATCCATGTTAAAAGTTGTGATTTGGAAATCTTTGTTAAGATTTAAATAAAGGATTTGGAATATTTTTCCAAGAAAAGATGAAATGATTTGGAATATAAAAAGGGTTTTATGTAATCAAAGGTTTTAGTAAGAGAGGTTTAATGATTCCGTATATACTGGAAAGAATGTTTTAGAAATGTATATCTTCGAAAGAGATTTTGATAAAAAGAACTTAATTAATTAAAGACTGATTCCCTATTCATAAAACCTCTTTTTATCGATGATTGGTTTCGAATGAACCGGACCAGATTTGGGTGATTCCTATCCGAAGAACACTTCGAACCAATTTATGTATTCGAAGTAAAGATCAAAAGCTGAAGATATTGAGACGAATAGTAACAAAGGACTGCTTGTTGATTTGATTAAGGATAACTCCTGAAATACTTATAGTAGGGTGGTCTCTTTGTTACAAAAAATCTTAGAAATACAAATATTATTTGTTACTAATTTTATGTGGTAGGAGAGTGCCTTCGGTTTGCCCTGTTTCTGGAAAACTTGTATGGACGAGTGTCTGACCTTGCATTCTAAATTACAATGAGTGTTCTCTATATAATGCATATCAATCGGTGGCGGAGAAGTCACCTTCTCCTAGCTTAACACTCTTTCCTAATACATTCGAGCTCAGGAAGTTATACATTTGTAGAAACCATTAATGTGACTATGGAATAGCGATGTGGCATTCAAATTGGAAAGATGATGTGCTATGTAAGATCCAAGGACACTTCTATGTAAGATCCAAGGACACTTGGGCACGGGATGGAACATGTCAAAGGGAAAGTCCGGATGCTTCAAAATAAATATCAAACCATTTTAAACCAAGATAAAATAAAAGAGTTATAAATATTTGATAGAATGAAGCATTGATTATCATTTATTGTTGTGTTTATTTCATTGATTGATTGTTTGAATTAGGCTCGACCAGTTTATAAGCAATTTACATTTTTATAAGCACGGGCTGGGTAGATAATAAATTGAGAAGGATTAAATACAAAAACCTTATGATTAGAATTTCATAGTTTGGCTACAAGGTGCTCGATAAAAATATTAGTTAAGCAGGAATTATAATATTTATTAAAATTTTGGAAATAAAAGATATTTTATCTTTTAAATGAAATGGTTTCTTTTGGAAAAAATAGAAATAATGGAGAATAAAATATTTTGAAGTGGTTATATAATAAAAGTGATTTATATAAAGAATGGTTTTATAACAATATTTTATAAAACGGAAAGATTTTCGATGACTAAACCCGATGGTTTTAGAATGCTTTTTGGAAGGATTTAGAAATGCAAATTATTATAGAATTTAAGTATTTGTAATTATTAGTGTAAATGATTTCCCCCCTTCGGGATATAAAGTGATTTATTATATTACCAAAGATTCAGGTAACCCATAATCTACGAAACGCATGGGCAAAGGAGGTGCAAATGTTTTGTAGCCTTGGTGTAGTCTGCTCTTGGAATAAAGGGATGCACCGATCTATTATTTATTCGGAAGGCTAGACCCAAGGGCCTGGTTATGGCTAGAAACCTCCCGAGATTGGGTAGCATATGGTTTTGTATGTTTTATATTGATATCATTTCAAAAAGGTGATTTGTTTTCTGATCCGAAGTAAATGACTAGTTTAAATATTAAAGATATATATATATATATATATATATATATATATATATTAATTAAAAGATTTGAAATAAGAATTCTGAACAAAGTCCAAATAGATGATTTCCGTAAAGTTAATTAGATTTTGAAAATCTAAAATTGAAGATTAAGCCTAAGTGGGTAGTTTTGGGAATTGCATATTGTTTGTTGCATCGTAGGCTCCATGAGCCCTATTTGCGATAGGAGAACTACATTGGCTTGATCATGTATCTAATTAGGTATCCAATTAGATATGGATACGTAGGCAGTCACAAGTGGTAGTGATGCAGCATCAATAATAACATAACATTTTTCTGTTTATTATGTTTGCAAGAATTGCTATTGCTATCTCTCTCATTAGAGTTGTGCAGCGGTAGATTTATCTGTATTTGTATTTGGTATGTAATAAAGCACATCTAATAGATTTAATTGATTACTCTGATGACTTGTAGTTTCCCATACATTTAGTAGTGTTGAATATGTATCAAATATTGTGTATGAAGTTGGTAGTTTTCATTCGTAGTTTTAGAACGGATGAGTTTCAACGATTTTGACTGGTCCGAAAATCTGGGTCGTCACATTTGGTATCAGAGCTAAGGTTGAGCGAACACCTGAGCCTGATAGGGGTAAAAGACTCATCAGAGATAGGAATAGTAATGCCCTAGGATGAGTAACTCATTAGAGATGGGGTTAGCAACTCCCTAGAATGAGTTTGAGAGCATTATATATGAGCGCAGATTTGCTAATAAAGTATACAAAGGAATTTGATTTTTTATGAAATCATTTTTACCTAAAAAATACATATGTATTTGAAAAGAAAAGAATATTTTGGTAAAATTTCAAAAGAATTTTTGAAATAATAAACCTTTTATACAAAGAAATTTAAAAGGCCATCTTTCGAAATAAATCTCAAAACATTTTTTGAGTATTGACTAGACATCTCTACGCTAGTAATTACATACTACTCGTGCCTAAAAGAATGGTTGTTTGTCTTGTATAAACCATATGGGGAAAGTTATGCGAAGGGAGTCCTCTAGAGCGAACTGGGGCGAGAAGGATAGCCTTATAGTTCTCTTTAGCGACAAAGAGGAACGACCAGAATAACCGCCTAGAAATGGTGAGTTTTCGATCGAGGAAGATTATCCCCATAAGATCCAATGATTGGTTTTGAAAATTGGTCAATGAAATAATTTTACTAACGGTTATATTTTGAATATAAAGAATATTTTTCAACTGATTTAGTATTAGGAAAGGGTAATACTTAGATACTATCATAAATTGATTAGTTGTTTAATTTAAAAGTTTAAGCACAAACACCTCATGAATTTAGTTTCACAATTTAACTGTGTGGTACTCGATAATCTTGGTTTAAGATGAAAGGAATTTATTTAAGATAACTAAATCTTATGAATACATTTTATATACGTAATGTTATAAACTGAATTTATAAAACGTGCTTTATAAAGGAATTTATGTGAATTTAAATTTCAAATATTTTCAAAAAGATTTTCAAATGAATTCTGGAAAAGGAATAATAATATTGTTATTTCTATAAAAAAGAGCTTTTGAAAACGAAAAAAGATCTTATGATTAATTAATTCAAGTGGCTCGAAAGTAACTAAAAATGTATAAGAGATGTGTTCGAATGGTAAACGCTTCTCTTAAGTATTCTCCTTCTTGTCGAGGAAATATGTGATACTATTGGTAGTACCCAGCCTTGGTATCATTTTTGAGTTACTCGATCAATATAATTTTATAAAGTTAAAAATGATAATGTAAATCAGTAATTGACAAATTAATGGTTGTAAGTTCTTATCAAACAGTATTAGCTTAATTAATAAGCATGGGTATGCTTTGATCTTTAAAGTAAATATTTAAAGTTAATAATGAATGGTTTTGGATTCGTAGTAAACGATGTTTTAGCACAACACCAGAAAGGCAATTTCCTCATGGTTATAAGCGTGAAAAAACTAATTTGCTACAGTTATAATCGTGAAAATAGGTACCGTGGGTAAATTCAGTCACACTTTTGCTCACGGTTATAACCGTGATAAAAATAGTAATTTCTCACGCTTATAACTATTATAGATTTAGATATTATCACACTTATAACCGTGACAGAACAGTATTTACTCACGGTTATAATCGTGATAAAATGGTTATTACTAACGCTTATTACCGTGGGAAATTTAGATAGTATCACACTTATAACCGTGACAGAACGATAGTTTTTAATATTTATAACCATTACCAAAAAGGAAACTCTAACACTTATAATCGTGACAAATGCAAATTATATCACAGTTATAACCATTACAAAAGGTTATTTTCTAACACTTATAACCGTGATAACTAAAACAATATCAAACAAACTATATAGCACCAATATTTTATTGCAGCTATAAACAATCTATATAAAAAATATATAGTATTAACATTAAGAAAACATACGATCAATAATTAGAACAACACCAAACATTTATGTTTCATACAAATACCACAAAGGATACTTCATACCAACACCACAAATTATAGCATACAAGAATAATATATATAACAAACTTTAAAACACAGTTTCAGAATATAACTACATAGTGTTTAGTAACTTACTAATAACGCAAACGATACTCGGGCCAAATCACAAAACCCCCTTCAACTAATTCAGATAGCTTGTAATAGCCATTTTGTGGTGCTTCGAAGCTTTTGGATCGTAAACATTCTCCACCCAAACAACTTGCTCTCCTTCAACCACCTTTCTACCATAACATATCTTTTGCGTCCCAATGTATCCTTTTGCTGTCACAACACAAATTATAAAGCAGAAATGGAGACTCATCAGGTCTGAAGTAGTAAGTTCAAATGCAGGCATAATAGCACATGATGCGGGTGCAAATGCAGCGATAGTTCCTCAGCAGTCTATTAAGTATTCCACAAAAATTCCTTTGAACTCAGCAAGTAAAAGTAGGAAATACATTGCAAAGACCAGAAGAAAAATGAAGCAAAGACTGACCGAGTAATAAGCAGTGATAATGACAACAAAGTATGTACTGAAAAAGCAGATAATGCATATATTCCGAACACACTTACCTGAAGACACAGAACTGAGGGAAATGCTTTTGAATTAAAAGCCACTTCAAGCGAAGTTATCGAAAATCCAACATGGTCCAACCTAGTTTCACAAATAAAATGAAAATCATGTAAGAGCAGGCGGAGTGAAGTGAGTGGATCCCTTAGAAGCTCTAAAGCGAAGGGAAATGTAAATACTGAAATTAAACGACATTTCTTATATGGAACGTAAGGGGAGTTAATTACCCTACAAGGAAATATGACGTTGTAGAGCACATAAATAGACTCTAACCTTCTTTTGTTGGTTAACTGCAGGGCCGCAAGAATCTCAGTACGTTGGCATCTATTTCACATGGAAAGGTGGAAAGTATTTCTTCGACACACAGCAAATTAGATAGAAATTTTTCTAACAAAATTGTTTAACCTTATTGTAATCCAGGTTTCAATTTAATCCATTAATTATCTCTCTCTTTTTTGACCTTTATAAAATGAATAGGCAGGTACATACTTCTACCATGGGTACTATGGTATGCAGATGGCAGCAGGCCTATATGGGTCTCCAATAGTAGATTTAGCAGAAGGTGAAAAAGAGTCATTCCACTATGACAAAAAATTTAATTTACTATTGAGTGATTGGTACCGTGAAAGTGTTTGTGCTCAAGCAGCAAGCCTCTCTTCAAATCCTTTCAGGTGGAAATTACCTCTCAACCTAAAATAAATAACAATATGCCTAAGAAGCAACATATCTACTGAAAGACAGCACAAACATCACAGAACTAAAAGTAAAGGAAAAGTGAAAACTATAATTAAAAGAAATAGCAAGTGCATTCTAAAATATTTAAGTATTGATATAATCTATTACGCAAAAGTAAGCACTCTCCACGTTATGTTTAGAAAATAGCTGTAAAGTGTACAATATTGCTTCCAAAGGTGGAACTTTATGCTAAACTTAAGAAACATTGTTATCTATCTCTCATTCTTTAATCTTTCCAATTCTGTCCTCTAATCATATATAAAAAAAATTGACAAATCGATGTTAGTTTAGATATAAATTTGATAAGAAAAAATAACTAAGGTACATTAACAGATTAATGACCCATCATGCACTGAAAATACTAAAAATTAATGGTAAATTTCCAATTAATAAAAATATGCCAAAGATTGTACAATATACTTACACCGATGGGAGTTGTTGATCCCGTCATTTTGGTTTCCCTTACGCCTATTTTAGAAATGTGTAGAATCTGCAATTAAAGTGGATGTTTGGCTTTGAAACGAAAAACACCTATGAATACTATAATTTGGCAGGATATTATGACTTCAGTTTTGCAAAAATATATTACTTGTATTTGGGAAATCTTACTATACATTTTACTAAATTAAAACCATCTGATGTCATTGATACAGTCATTCCTGGTACTTGTTGGTGCCAGTGTGTTTCCTTCAAATTTGTTTGCCTCTGTTCACACAACCAAATTAAATAAAAAATCAATACATACATTTTCCCAGACAAATCACAAATCAAAAGTTGATATAATGCCATACCCAATGAACAAATAAAAGCTGAGGTGGTAAATCTTGCAGTGCATCTACTTGTTCTTTACTCTTAGCTTTGAACTCAGCTTCTTCTTCCTTGTCTCTTACCAATAAGAGGCTCCATATTCTTCGAATATATGAAAGATGCCAGTAGTTTAATAGCAAATATGAATAAATATATATACTGAAAAGAGCATGAAAATAATTGTTTTATTCTAGGCTTTAAAGTAACTTACGTTAATTGATTGTCAATAGATGAAATAGCTAATATTGAAGCCTCTTATGGACTCCATTCCTACTTATGGAACTCAAATGAGCTACTAGTGCATCACCTTGTAGATAATAATCAAATACGGAAGTACGTATCACCATCCAGCTCGTCTCCTGAGCTCCATAGCATTCTTTTCTGTATTCTATAATACTCGGTCTGACTCGAGCATTACAGTTAAATAACACCCCAGTCAGTCTGGAATACCAGCGTAACAAATCACGTTCAAATTGATTATTAAAGTTTCAAAAACTCTTTTGAAAACAAAAGCATCTCGTAAGACCACGCCACAAATAAACATGTCGAGTTTTTACCTTACGATAGCTAAAATACTTTTTATTAAAATCCTCTGATATTATAATAGGGTCTATATACAAATACTTATTAAAATAGCCGAAATGGTTACATCTATTAAATTTCAGCTACCAGCCACAGAGTGGGTAATACAAACAAAACTCATAAAAGGCGCGTAGGGAGAATGGATTTCCAACTAATGGCTAGGCACTGGGGTACCACCTGTCACAGTACCTGGTCTAGATCTGCGTACCGAGGATCACTCCCGACCCCCTGCAACACAAGGCTCGGACTACCCCTTACTGGATAGTCCCGAGTAAGATCACCCCACGGTTGGGATCACCAACCGCGCCACTAAGCCGAAATAAAAAGGGACATCTAGACAGAGATGACCTTACCCGAAAATGGGTGCTGCCCACCAAGCCTTGCTGCATAACCCCTGATTTTCAGTCATTCCCGGTTGATGAGTCTTGAGGCTAAGCGTTACCTTTTAGAACATATCCCTTAGAATGCCCATCGCCCACCTGACGATGTTCCGAAAGCATTCATCCATAGAAGTCCGTCCCGGGTTCGAACGGAACCGAAGACACTATTTCTACTACATCCATTTTGGAAATATCCTCAGGATTAGTAGCGACTAGCCCTTGCACTCACTACTCCATCTTCGAATCCAAACTCGTTTTTCCACGAAAATGTACAAACCGGATCGAAGTGGTTTTCGAGAAATAAATCTCGGTCCCGGTCTCTTCGAAACGATCAACGCATTTGGCCAATATTGATAGTCGGTTATTTAACTATCAATTAACATTCACAACATCCATCACACAATAAATAATTTCCCAAATTATTTATTTATCCCAAAATATCTTTGCAAGAATATTTCCAATTTCAACCCTTTGAAAATAGTTTCAAACTATCTTCCTTTTACAGAGTAAATTTTCCAAATATTTTCTATTTCCTTTGAGATCACCAAGCATAAAACTTAGATTTTTAAAATAATTTAAAAACACTTTATTGTAAAATACGTTTAACATTTAAATTTAGAAAAATTATTTTAATACTTAATTTAAAATAATACTTTAGAAATAATTAAAATAAGGTTACTTTATAAATGTAAACTAGATTTTCTTCTTTAAACAAAATACCAAATCATCTTTTAAATAATTATTACGATAATAGATTTAAAAAAAATACTTACTTTAGAATTTAAACGTTTAGAAATAATAAATTTTCTAAAACATGCTTTTTAAAACAACATTAAACTTTTATCTTATATTTAAAAATTTACTTTGAAAACGTACTTGATTATCCAGAGAAATATACTTCTCTTCACATTCTTCTTTAAATTTCCAATTCAAACACTTGAATCAATTTCCAAATTGATTTTCAATTCACTCCCTTTTATTCCAAAATCCATTAATTTCAGATTTTGTTCCTTAATTATGATTTAAAGTACTTTTAACTGAAAATACCAATTTTAGATTTCTCAACTTACTTCTTAATCCTTTTTAAGTAAATTTAAACTTTAAATTTTAAAATAATTCTTTATTCCTTTAAAATAATATCGCTTAATTTTACAATTCATTAATTTCTGTTTATTCGAAATCTTTTTTTCTTTTTATACTCGAAGTTATTTATTAGTATTTTAATATCACTTCCATTTCTTTTTAATTCATTCTTAATTTATTCAAATTTCTATAGTTATTTCGCTTACAAATTCACTTCTTTTATTTTCTTTCCAAATCCAATTTGTATATTTTTGGTAATTCATTATACCTAAATATATCCAATCAAACCATAGCATTCAATATTCCAGTATAATTCATCATAGAATATCAAATTAGCACAACATAAATACCAATTCCACTTCGAGGTGGAATATCGCGGTATATGGGATTAATATAAATCATCCGCTATTATGCGGCATATAGGGTCTCATCCGCTATATAATGTGGGAAATCAAACATTCCAAAATATACTATATACTACTATATATAATATAACACACCAAATCCAATCAATCAATCAATTATTTAAATTTAACCATTTAAATTTAAATTAAAAATTCAGCTGAGTGAGATTGACTCACATTTGCATTTGTTTGTAGTCCACTTCAATTCTGACTTGGTTCCCAGTTTATAACGTTGTATAAACATTACATATATTTTTTTGTCAACATTCTAGTCAATTTTAACAATTAAATTTCCATTTATAATTTAATTAACTACACATTTTATTACCATTAACAGAATTCAATTTACTAATAATTTAATTTAATCTAAACTAATAATTCCCCTTTTAAAAATTAAAATAAGTTGATAAAACAAGTTAGTCACCTTAATATACCCTTTTTAAAAAAAATTAAGCAGCATGTTTAAAGTGTGTGTGTATATATATATTTTCTTTTCTAATCTATAGATATTCATTAATTTAAATTAAACAAACTGATACACCTTACAGTAAACTTATTCTACTGTAACATGTGCATCTAATTTATCTATATATATGTTTAAATCAAAAATCAAATACTGTTTTATTTTTATTTTTACACACAAACTTCTTATATTTAAATCGAATAAGAAATTTATACCTATATCTATTAATCAAAATTAACAGTTAAAAAAAACGAATACCTCACCTCGACCATACCTTACTGCCCCTTCGACAAAACGAACACCTAGATTGAATCGGTCTCCATCTCGATCGACGAGCTTCCACGGCTTCAATGATGCGACCAGATCCCTAAAGCTTCGCACGCCCTAAATTGCATCGTCGCTGACAACCTTGTCTGTCATGCACTCGCGAGCTCACACGAAATATCTCCTCGATTGAAGCCGAGCCTCGACCACGATCTCGGTTCGAATTCTAGCTCGAGCTTGACCTAATCATCGCGACAGAGTTCGATCGTCGGTAGGCGCCAGGCGCTCGCGATTCGAGTCGAAATCGAGTTCTTGATTCCGCTGCATATTTTTCTTTTGACCTCCCCTATTGAATAATGGCCTCGGCCATTGATTTGTGATTCTGAAGAGAAGAAGGGGTCGCGGCCTATTTTTATCTATTTTTGTTTTTAGATGAAGAGGCTTCGGCCATTATTTGTTTTGAATGAATGTTTTAGAAGAAAGCTCGGCCTTTAAAAATGAGGAAGGAGATGTATTGAAGAAGGGATAGAGTAGCGTATAGGGCTGCTGGCTACTGAGTAGGAAAAGCGTTGATAGTGAAAGAATTTCGGCTGAAAAAAATTTTGACGAGTAAGAATATATTATATTTGAATTTAAACTTAAATCGTTCCAATTTACATAGCCTAAAATCATAAACTCCTATCGGGGCGTGCCGCTTGACATTTATAAAGTTTTGCCCGTATTTCGAACACAATGGAAAAGGTTTCGAGTCCTTATTCGATCGTATGGAGAAGATAGTTTTTGGACCAGTTATTATATTGAATTCGATATAAATTTCAGCGCGTTTATATATCGTACGCTCACACAACAACTCCAAACATTACGAAATTTGAAATCCGATAATAATACAATATTACGGATCTAATGAAACTAGTTTCGTCAAATTCCGAGACTGTGCCTCGGAAGGCTATTTTTAAATTCAATTTAAACGATATAAATTTCAAAACTTAACAAACCATTTTTAAATTTGATTTCAACACTTCTATTCTCCTCAGTATTATCAATATAAATTTTATAAGCATTCAAATTATTTTTAACAGGCTTAAAATTCCAGATTCAACATTTTGTCCAATTTCAAATTATTTAATTCAAAAATTTAATTACCCAATTAAATAGTGATATTTGTAATTCAAGTTAAAAATTAACTTTTAAATATTTTAAAATCAATTAAATATTCCGATGTCAAATGCTTTAAAATTCCGGGTCGTCACATTCCTCCCGCTTAAAAGAATTTCGTCCCCGAAATTACTAGTTAGGAAGAATGGTCCCATACCCGTTTATCTTTCCCAAAATTAAACAGTTTCTAACAATTTTCCAAAACATCCTTTTATTAAGAACACCCTACTACTGTTCCTAACTTCCCAAACTTCTCCCATTAGGTTCCCACTAATATCATATACCCAACCATTCAAATTTCAATTTGAAACCAAATTTTAAATTTTCCAAAATTTCTCAAAAATTTTCTAACTCCCTAAATTTCTGAATTTTTTTGCCAGCGTCTCCTTTGCGCAGCTAGCTCGGTACAACTACAAAATGCCTCTACGGGCCCCCAGATTTCAAAAGAAAACAAAAGCCAAGTGGCTAGATCAAAACCCAATCAAATTTCATATAGAAATTTAAACACACACCTTTTTAGTCGGGCAGTTCAAATTTATCATCTGAAATTAAAATCAATTTCCTTTTCCTTTATAATACCTGCATATCCTGCTTAGCATTAATATCCAATCACAACATTCAAAATCATTTATTGACTTCCTTACCAAATGTCAATATCTATTTATCCTAATATTAACTTAAAATATATTTGTAATATTAATTTCCAATTAAGAATTCACCATTCATTTTTTAAGTTTAGTATAAGCAATTAATATGCTTCTTTATTTATTTTCACTTCACCATTTTAGTTTATATCTACTTTTATTCAAATTGGTTCTCCCATTTCCATATGAATTCAATTTGTCTTCAACTTTGTATATTTAATTTTTTTTTATAATCGATTCATATTGTTATTTAAAATTAGTTTCATCCACAAATTTATTTCAATTTTCAATTTATAATCGTTTTATTGCTAACAAAAATTTTCCTAAAATTTTCAAAAAAAATTCTAACTCCCAAAATTTTTGAAATTTTATGGCAGAGTCTCCTTTGTATGGAGGTTTGCAATTTGACAAAAGATATAAATATGTATACATCGACCTACACTGTCGGAAAAACAAAAAACAGTTCATATTTCCTATTTTTATTGCGTAGGCGTACCTTTATTTAGCATTTTTAAGCAAGCGTGTTATTTTAGCATTTAGCGCGATCAAATCCATCCATACGGCTTCCCTGAACCTGTACTTACTCAATTTAAATATGTAAGTACTAAATATATGCACTTTATTAACATTTCACTTATATTCAAATAGTTAACACACAGATTTCATAAGTAATGCATGTGACATACATTCATAAGTACATATGCAAGGTTTCGGCACTAGTTTTAAATTGTTTGCATCCAAATTACATAACATTCCATTCAATTCATTTTTAGACGAAACGAACTCATATTCATTTCAATTGATGCCAAAATCAATTTATTAAACTGCTATTGATTCATATAATTTTGTTTACTTCTATTTACGTCGAACGACCAATTTTCTTACGTAATTCGACAATATTTATTCAAATAAACCATTGCTTTAGTTCATAACCAATTTAAATTGATTCCAACTCAATGTATATAAATTCCATTCTAATCTAACTTATTTACAAACCGTAGTTGCATTCCATCCCGTTTCACATTGGTTTTGTTCAAAGCCATTTCGTTAGACTCGATATCATCTCATGCTTCTATTAGCTTTAAACTTAAGTTAATTTACTTTAAATCACTACCATTTCATAACTTAAGTTCATTCCCGTTTTAATTTATTCATACTCGAATTGGATTTATTTTCATCTCAAATCATTTTTATTTTAATCCAATTCCATACAACTTCAATTCATATTTAATTCACTTACAATTCTAAGTTGAATTTCTATTTATAACTCAAGCTTCATTTCAAAACTCAATCATCTATTCAAAATTCAATTCTCAGTTAATAATTTCGAGCATTTCCATATTTCATCAACTAATTTATTATCTATTTAGTTCTCCCCTGGTTTAAATTCAATACTTGATTTTTAATCTTAGAATCTCTTCATTAAATTTCTTAAGTGCAATTTATTGTATAACTCAAGTTTGGATTTTTCGTTTTATTTTCTAATTCATCAAAAAATATTTATTTTGGGTTTCAATCCCACTTTCAATTTTATGAGTCACAGCTTATTATTTTACACATTTCCATTCATTCTAGGCTTGAATATATTCATCTTTTATTTTTAACTCAAGATTTATGCTTATTTATAGCCCAAGTATATTTTATTCTAAGGATTTTTAATTCTTTTATAAGTTATTCTAATTTATTTATTCCAACTTATTTTTTTATCCAACTTACCTCCATTTATTCAAGTACGAATCTATTTCCATTCAATAACACCCATAACTCAATTGAATTTTACTCCAATTCAATTTAACTTAACCCCGGTTAAATCTTGTTACATACCATTCCTTTGAATTTTGTTGAGCAAGGACTTAATTCCATTTAATATCATTACAATATCCAATTTTCAGTTCATTCACTTACAATTATAAATTCATTCATTCCTTTTCAATTCATTTCCAACCAATAAATTTTATTTCCAAACATTAATTCCATTTGAACTAATTCTGCACTTATTTTTATACAATTTTAAATCAAACATCATCCAATATTCAGTTTCATTTCAGTTGCATACCATATAAATCATTCAATTACTTACTAATTTTAAATCTCAAAACTTTGTTTTATTTAGTCCAACTTGACTAATTTTTCCATTTCACATAATTTAACAAAATTCAATTTTAAATTCCAGTATTCAGTTTTCACTTTACTTACTTACAAAGTTGAATTTTATTTCAACAAATTCCAAATTTACAAGTTATCATACTTTTTGTATGCCTTTAACATTCTTAGTTTAAATTCCAAAGTTTAAACAGTCTTTTAACATTTCAAAATTCCCATTGAAATCACCTATATCCAAAATTCTTTGCATTCTAAAATCAAATTTATCTTTTGCGAACAATTCCAATTTAAAATAATTTGGTAGCAATTTCTCTCTTGGAAACTCGAAAATGAACATCGATGATGCTGCAGTCATCACCGAATTTATTTTCTAGCAACCGAAAGAAGTCAATGCTTTTATCTCTTTTAAAACCCTTCAAATAATTTAAATTCCAAATCTCTCTAGATTTCAAATCCGATTCAAAAATATTTCTCAAATATATTTTATTTTTCCCAACTTTTGAGAATCATTATCAAATTCAAAGGAATCTAAATTCCCCAATTTTCAAATTTTAAATCCTTTAAATTTATATTCAAACATTACTTTGGAATTTTATCTTATTTTAATTATTAATCACACTATAATTCACACTTATAGTTTACATTTACGAATTCCATTTATTTATTCATTTATTCCTTCATCTTTGGTTATCATTTCAATTTCTTATTCAATTCTCATACAACGATAATAATTTAATATTATCACTTTCTAACAACCAAGCATCCATATATAACTATAACAATTTACGAAAAATCATTTCTTTTATATACAAAAATATTCTGGGTAAAATTATTTCATTTACCCTATTTAAAACAATACTGTGTCGGTTTATCTTGTTTAAGAGTTTAGAAATCGCTATCGATAACATAGCATACCACACATCGAACAGAGTCCATAAACACTCAATCGGTAACCAACGCAATATAAAAACAATTTTATATTCACTAACAAATACGCGCTCATATCTATTAATACGCTCAAACTCATTCTAGAGTACAATAGACTCTATTTTATGAGTAATTCCCACCAGAGCCAAGGTTATCACCAACCTAAGCTCTGATACCAAGTGTAACGACCCGCAAATCCGTACCCCTTGAGTCGACACTATTCTTCATCAATCAACTCAAGTTGAAAAGAAATACGAACCATTAGGGTTAAAGAAGAAGAGGTAGAAGAAGAAAATAGGAAACAACATCAGAATCTAACCATCGCAGCGGAATAAAATATAATAGATAATAATAGATCTTTACATGAAAACAAATACTATCTGTTTATACATACATCAGAGTACATCATCATCAGAGTTCTACATCAATTATATACAACAGGATACACAGCAGAATAATAATCAAATACGGAAGTACGTATCGCCATCCAGCTCGTCTCCTGAGCTCCATAGCATCCTTTTCTGTATTCTATAATACTCGGTCTGACCCGAGCATTACAGTTAAATAACACCTGAGTCAGTCTGGAATATCATCGTGAGAAATCACACTCAAATTGATTATTAAAGTTTCAAAAACTCTTTTGAAAACAAAAGCATCTCGTAAGACCACGCCACAAATAAACATGTCGGGTTTTTACCTTACGATATCTAAAACATTTTTTATTAAAATCCTCTGATATTATAATAGGGTCTATATACAAATACTTATTAAAATAGCCGAAATTATTACATCTACTAAATTCCTGCTACTAGCCACAGAGTGGGTAATACAAACAAAACTCGTAAAAGGCGCGTAGGGAGAATGGATTTCCAACTAATGACTAGGCATTGGGATACCACTAAGGTATGTTTAGAGATGTATTATAATTAAAATATAAAATGGTTATTTATAAAGGAGTATCTTTATAAAAAATTGAATAAAAAATCAAAGTTTTATGAAATATATTCGTAAGAATTTTGGGAAGGTTAATAAATACATATGAAGTATATGGATTGTTTCGTCACACGATTTAATCTAAGATTCGAGTGAAAAACTTAATGTGTTTGACACTTACCCAAAAGAGATTTATCACTCGATTCTTGACGACGAACAATGATAAGGATTTAGGGTTGGATATATTGATGAGAGCTATGCAAGAAGAACTAAAGCTCTAATCAGAAAACCTGGTCAGAGTCCGCACTAAAGGATCGGGGGATCGATACTGGTTCGGAAGTAAAGTTGTGGATTCGAATAGAAGATCGAATCAGATATCGCGTACGGGCGATCTATGTACATTGTATAGGCAAAAGTTTAAAAATAAATACGTTGGGCAAAACCTTTGGGTTTTTGTATTGGTTAATTTCGGGGATGAAATCCTTCAAAGCGGGAAGTCTGTAACGACCCTTAATTTTGCCACTTTGAAAATGAAATATTTAATGTATTTAAATATTCAAATATAGAATTTTAGAACTTTATAATACATAAGAATTATAGACTTATTTTCAGAAATGAATAAAGATTTTGGACTTTTACCATAACATTGACAAAATAGACAAAAGCCGGTTTTGGATGAAATTGGATATACGGTCGAATTATTGTTTTAAAAGATGAATAACTCCTTTTATAATCATTATATAAATATAATAACAGGTTGATAAAAAATTTATAGTTATATATATACTTATGTTATAGTAACTGACAAATTTCTCGCGCATTAACGATATCAATGTCATATTTTGCAAATGAATTTCGATATTGTTTTATATTATTTTATAAGCCAAATATACTAGTTTTAATTATTTAAAAATGATAAGAAAATTATTTTCAAGTTGGGTTTACATGAATAAATAATTTAACAAAAACGTCAAAATGTGACCATAAAACGTTTTGTCGAAAATCAACGTTTTGTCAATTTAAATGTGTCACAATATTATTGCACCTTTATTTTCTAATATATAAACATATATTCAAATATTATAAATATTAATTAATTCATTAATCAAGTTTACTTTTAGTAAACATACTTAGAAAATCCTAGAACGTTATTAAAAAAAAGTAAGCATAAAAAGACAAAAAGTGTTATAAAAGTCAAATGTAAACTTCAAATCAAACAAACATAATTATTATATTTTTACTTAGTACTTAGTGAAAATGACATAAAATAATGATTTGAAATGATATCTTAAGTGTTGAAAAAAATTTAGTTTTCTCAAAGTATAAGTGAAGGATATTTTGATCTTCTTACAAAATACTATTTTAATCCAAAAATTTTCCAATAAATACCGACACACTTTCTCACTTTTTTACACACACTTTCCATTCTTCTTCCTCATTTTCTAAGCTATCTCTTTCTTCTTAAGAGCTTTATTGGCTTCCATGCTAGTTTAAAATAATCTAAAGTAATAACGAAGTTCTGTCGGAAAATCATAAGTTAATAGTCCACTTAAGTTAAAAATCAAGATAGCAGAGCAATAGCGGATTTCAAGATGTTTCGTGCAGTAGTAGAAAAGCTATAGTCAAATCCGTTGTAACAAAGTTAGATCGAAAAGCAAATTTTGCACGAAAACTCTACCTCTTCTCTACTCTTATTTTCTATATTGTTATGACATGCTTTTGTATTTGTTGTGTTGCTTGATATTATATTTGGATAGTTAGTTAGGTATATTAAAATTTAGAAGTTAAATACTTAATGGGGTATGCGAAAACGACTAGTACACGTGTTTCTTTTGTGAGATCTAAGGAGACTTGAACGAGGGACGGAACATGTCGAAAGGAAATCCCGGATGCTTCAAATAAATATCAAATCATTTTAACCCAAGATAAAATAAAAAGTGTTATAAATATTTGATAGAATGAAGCATTGATTATCATTTATTATTGTGTTTATTTCATTGACTGATTGTTTGAATTAGGCTCGACCAGTTTATAAGCAGTTTACCTTATTATATGCATGGGCTGGGTAGACTATAAATTTAGAATGATTAAATACGAACACCTTGTGATTAGAACTTCACAATTTGACTATAAGGGTTCGATGAAAATATTGGTTAAGTAAGAATTATAATAAAAAATATTTATTAAAATTTTGGGAATAAAAGATATTTTATCTTTTGAGTGAAATGGTTTCTTTTGAAAAAAATAGAAATATCGGAGAATAAATATTTTGAAGCGATTATATAATAAAAGTGATTTATGTAAAGAATAGTTTTATAGCAATGTTTTATAAAACGAAAAGATTTTCGAGGACTAAACCCGATGGTTTTAAAATGATTTTTGAAAGGATTTGAAAATGGAAATTATTATAGAATTGAAGTATTTGTAGTTATTAGTATAAATGATTTTGTCACTTCGCGATATCAAGTGATTTGTTATGTTACCAAAGATTCGGGTAACCCATAATCTACCAAACGCATGGGCAAAGGAGGTGTAGAAGTTATGTATCGGTATAGTCTGCTCTTGGAATAGAGGGATGCATCATCTATTATTTATTCTGAAGACTAGACCCAGGGGCCTGGTTATGGCTTGAAACCTCACGAGAATGGGTAGCATATATTTTTGTATATTTTATGTTGGTATCGTTTCAAAAATGTGATTTGTTTTCAGATTTCGAAGTAAAGGACTAGTTTGAATATTATATATATATATATATATATATATATATATTGAAAGTTTTAAAATAAGAATTCTAGAATAAAGTCCATGGAGATAATTTTTGTAAAGTTAATCTAAAATTAAAGATTAAGCCTAAGTGTGTAGTTTTGGGAATTGCATATTTTTTGTTGCATCGTATGCTCCATAAGTCCTATTTGTGGTAGGAGAACTACGTTGGCATGATCCTGTATCTAATTGAGTACCCAATTAGATAGAGGTACGTAGGCAGTCACAAGTGGTAGTGATGCAGCCCCAATAATAACATAATATTTTTCTATTTATTGTGTTTGCAAGAATTGCTATTGCTGTCTCTCTCATTAGAGTTGTGCAGCGGTAGAATTATTTGTATTTGTATTTGGTATGTAATAAAGGACACCTAATAGATTTAATTGATTGCTCTGATGACTTATACAATTGAATTTTTTTCCAATACATTTAATAGTGTTGAATATTTATCAAATATTGTGTATGAAGTTGGTAGTTTTCATTCGTAGTTTTGAACAGACGGGTTTTTCGACGATTTTGACTGGTCCAAAAATTTTGGTCTTCACATAATTTATTTTAAAATCAAAGCTAAGATTTTTTTATTATAACTTTATTGTTTTATAAAAAATATTTTCAATTGAAATTTTGAATTGTGGATAAAGATTTTTAAATCTTACATTAAGTTCGTCTTTTAAAATTAAAAAATATGGTTTTAAAAGAAATTAGAAAATATTTGATATAAATATTATTAACATTTTGTATAAAGTGATGTTTTACAAATGAAGTCAAGATTTGCAAAGTCATGTTTTGTTAATAAAAGAGTGGATTTATGAAGGGTATTATAAATCAAAGGAAATTATTATTATTTAACAAACGAGTGAAATAAATTAAATGATGGATTTATTATACGATATGGAAGTTTGTTTTAGAAAATAGTTGACTCTATTTTGAAAATTGAAATTGAGGGCGAATTGGGATTGTTAAATGATATTTTATAAATTGAAAGAAATTTATAAAAGGAATTTTTCCATCTGGGGACAACGTTAGAAATGAATGGTGATTGATGTTTTAATGGAATTTATGAACAAGTGAGATTATAAAGGGATGAAGTTATAACTGAAGTTCATAAATAAAGAGATTTATAAATATAGCTTTATAAATATGGAAACGATTATGTGGAAAGTTAAGTATTGATTTTTACTAAGGAAATATACTTAAAAGTTATTTACTAATACTAATATTTTTTAAAAGTTATTTATCAATATTCTAAATATTTTGAAGGGTTAGTTATTTAAATTAATAATATGGTATGAAATTAATTTTAATTATGTGTCAGTAAAGTTTGGAAATTAATTATTAGTATTCATAAAAATGTTGAAGATAAATTATTGTTATTTTTTAT
Source organism: Allium cepa (assembly GCA_030765085.1). Lineage (NCBI taxonomy): Eukaryota > Viridiplantae > Streptophyta > Magnoliopsida > Asparagales > Amaryllidaceae > Allium > Allium cepa. The sequence continues at coordinate 979,615,648 of CM060937.1, read as the reverse complement.
TTGAAAATGTTTTGAAATTTATTATTTTAAGATTTTTTAAGAATTAATATTTATTTATTTATAATGTTTATTATTATAAAATAGTGTCTTAAAGTTAAAGATTAGAATTTGTTTATGTTTATTTCCAAGATTTGTAAGTGGAGTTTTATAAACATATGGGCTTTTTATAAGAGGAATCTTATAACATGTTTTGAAAAAATGTAAAGGAAGATATGTTAAAAGGGTAAGGTAGTTTTATTAATGGTTTTAAATATTTATAAAGGAAAATTGTAAATGGGTTCTATAGGTTTATAAGATGAGCCTTATAAATAGTTGCATGGATTTAAAAATTTATAAACGATTTGAGAAATGATATTTATAAATTGTTTTTAAGTATATAAATGGTTTTGTAAATGTTTTGGATTGGTTAGGGATCTGTAAATGATTTTTGAATCGTATAAGATGGAAATCTTTCTCGGTTTTTTCAATACACTTATAGTGTTGAGATAACTGTATGAATATTTTTCTAAGTATTTAGAAATAAGGATGTGTGGATACATACATACATATACATATACATACATACACACACACACACATATATATATCTTCGTAAAACGATTTGCGACGAATATTTACGAAATGAATTTATTTAATAAAAGATTAATTAATAAAGGCCTATTACTGCTTGGTGCTTAGCCAATATTGGTTTTCCCTACGGATTTAAATTCCTAATTGGATGATTGTTATCTGATAAGTTAAATAACCGACTATCGAAAATTGGACCCAAACGTAGCTTTGGAAATAACTAGGAGAAATACATGAGTTATATGGCATAATCATCTACGATGATGTTGTACTGTACATATAAATCTCGTTTTTTTCTGTTAGGGCAATGATAAGGAAATCCGTCCACTAACGGTTAGAAGGTGATCTTCGACCTTATCTTTGACTATTTGTTTCCTAAAGAACCGGGATTGAGTTTACCGGGAATTATCGAAAAGTTGTTTCGAAGAGGCTGGATTGGGTATGTTATCCAAAAACCACTTTGTTCCAACGAATGCGTTTCGAAGTGAAGACATCTTGAAGATGATGAAATTGGAGACGGAGCTCTCAAGTGTTTCGTTCAATCCCATAACAAACATGCATGGATGAACGCTGATGTTGCATTGTTGCTTAGAGGGTAGTGCTAGCATTCTAAGTGAGAAGTTCTATATAAAAGGTAAAATGTAGCCTCAAACCTCATCAACCTAGAACGACTAAAACAGGGGAGATGCAACAGTGCTAAGTGGGTCGCTCCCAAGTTGGGTATGATCATCCCTATCTAGAATCGCTATTATACCTCGTTTGTTTGCTTCATGGGCCACTAACAGAGGGGTGATCATATTCGATACTATCCAGTAAGGGGTAGGCCTGTCCTATGTTGGCAGGGGATCCAGGCGAGGTCCACAGTGTTATTTGTCTAGAGATGGATCATGACGGGCGGTACCCCAGTAGCCCAGTCATTGTATGGAATCCATTTTCCAATACGAGCCTTTACGGGTTTAGTTATATACCTATTATGTTGGAATTTAATTAATGTAACAATTTCAGCTAAGATTAATAAGTATTTATATCTAGACACTATTAGAATTTCATATGAAATTTTTTGATTATCGTAAGGTAAAAACCCGTCCGTGTTTATGTGCGGCGTGGTCTTACGAGATACTTTTGATTTTTGAAAGGTTTTCTATAATTTTAAAAATCTAGTTAGGTGTGTTTTCTCACGCTATTTTCCAAACCGGTTCGGGTGTTATTTTATTATAATGTTCGGGTCTGACTGAGCTTATTTACAGATTGCTTTGGATGCACTGGAGCTCAAGAGATGAGTTAAAAGTCTTCAAGATGTATTTATGTATATGTTTTATTTCCGCTGTTTTGTTGTTGAAATCATCAGCAATTGTGATAGCAGGTTGTTATAACTATCTAGGACGTTGATCGTAATTTGTTGCTATACTTTGATGGATGTATGTATATAACAGTTTGTCCATGTAAAGACCATTGATATTATATTATATATTGTTCCATTGTGGTTTTGAGATTCTATGTTGTTTTTAATTTCTTTCTCTTCTCTTATCTTCTTCTTCCTTCTTTCTTGCCCATAACTATTCTTCCATTCGATTTGGGTTGGACATGTATGGTTTATTGTTAATTTGACTAATGCGAATTGACGGGTCGTTACACGTGGTATCAGAGCTAAGGTTGTGTGAACACCTAGGCTTTAATGAGAAGTTACTCATTTGAGATTGGGTAAGCAAGACCCAAGGATGTGTTTGAGTTTGTATATATAGCGTGTACTTGTTATTGATTATAAAAATGTTTTATAAATTTATCTGTTGAGTGGCTTATGAATTCTAGTCGATAGGTGGAACGCCATGATAATACGGGTTTCTAAATGCTTAAACAAGGCAAACCGACACAGTATTGTTTTAAAGTGGGTAAATGAAATAATTTTACCTAAATTATATTTTATATATATATACAAAGGAATAATTTTTCAAAAATTACTATAATTATATATAGAGTGTTTTGGTTATTAGAGAATGATAATATTTTGATTATTATCATTTGTTGTTTGTTGTTTTAACAAAAGTTGTTATTATCATAATTTAAACAAAGATAAATATGTGTAAATATGAATTATAGAGAATTGATTATGGTTAAAATAATCAATATTGGTAAAATAATATTACATAAGAAGTGATATTTTATAAATATGATTTATAAAAGTGATTTATGAATGGAAAGGAAATGGAATTTCCTAAGTATATTTGTAAATATGATTTGTCAATATAATTGGATTTAAAATAAGAAGTTTGAGAATTTAAATCTCATTGATTTTGGAAACTGTTTTTAGAAAGGTTTTAGAAAAATAATAATAGTATTATTTTGAAAATATTTTGGGTTAGAAATATTTTAAATGAAATTTAAAAGAAATAGAAAGCACTAAACTCGGTTCAGTTACTGGAAAATAATTCTGGTGATGACTGCAGCATCATTGGCGTTCATTTTCAGTTTCTAAGTGAGAGATTGCTACCTGAGAAATTTAACATGGGTTTATTGTGATAAAATAAGTTTGGGTTTTCAAAAATTCAAAATTGATTTGATACATAAAGGAGTTATATATATATATATATATATATTTGTGTGTGTGTGTGTGTGTGTGTGTGTGTGTGATTCAAATTGATTTGAAAATAAAACCAGGTGTTAAAAACCTGAAATTTTATCCAAATATTTTTAGAAAATCTAGGATAATAAGTTTTGAACTGTTAATTTGAAAATAGTATAGATAAGAAAAGAAATTTGGAATACAAATATTAAATTAAAGTTTAACTTAGGTTAAGTAAAATAAATTGAATAAAGGGTGAAATGAAATTGAAATGGGATTTGAAATGAATTGGATAAAATAATGAAATGAATATACACTTAAGTCATAAAGTGATTATATACCCCTGAACTGTAGATATTAAGTCATTAAGTGATTATATACCCCTGAATTTACTTAAGTCATTAAGTAAATAAGTTTGTATAACTTATAGATTTGAGGAATATTGAGCTAAAAACAAAATTTAAATTGCTAAATGTGAATGTTAAGGAATGAAAATCATAAATTGGGATAGGTACTTAAGTTAAATGAGATGATTTTTGAAATTAAATTGAACTCAAGTGGGGCAACAGAATGGATTAAATGAAATTGAATTTGATTTGCGATAAATTAATGAAAGATGAACTTGAGTTGTAGAATAAAATACAACTTCGGTTATGGAATGGATACGAATTTGAGTTGCAAAATGAATTGAATATGGTTGGAATATTGCTTAATAGAATTAAATATGGACTTAAGTGACGAGGTGAAAATAAACATTAGAAATGTTATATAATAGTATTTATAATAAACTTAAGCAAATAATTATGAAATGGTTGTTAAGTGTTAATAGTATTGAAGAAATATACTAAGCGAAAATAAAATAAAATTTAGGAAATGCTAAATTGAAATAATTTTATGAATTGATCCATAAATGAATTAAATATGGAATGAACTGTTGTTAAACATAATGTGAATAACTGGATGTAAACAAATGAATGTAAATGAATCGAAGGTAAATAAAGTGAATGCAAATGATTGAATGTAAATCAATTATACGGAAATAAATTGAAATAAATACGTAAACTGTATGTAAATTATTTTATTCGCATAACTGTTTGATCCAGATTCGAACATAAAATTTCGAGGTGATCAATACCAATCCAAGTTAGGATTTTTCACTCGATTTCTCAACGGCGACCCTGGGTATGGAGTTTTGATTGATCCGGATATTCTCTATCATAGCATATGTCTATGTAAGGAGAATGATAGTTTCTAATCAAGGAACTGAATCTGAGTCTGCACTAAGTGGTCATGTGAACGATACTAGTTCGGAAGTGAAATTGTGTTATTGAGCGAGCGATCAAGTATGGTTTTGCTTATGGATGATATATGTACATCGTACGGGCTTTTATAAATTAAAATTCGACATTGAAAACGCATGCTGATATGATAATGAATTAATTAGATCAATATTAATTATTTGATGTTTCTCTTGTTGCATTTGCTACATTTGCATATAGTTATTGTATTAGTATATTTTATATATAGATATCACCTTCCATAACTTGTTCTCATTGTTAGTTGAGTGATTAATAGGTGGGATGGTGTATGCTTCGCACTTGGAGTATGCTTTCGCACTATTTTGATTGTATATGCTTGCTAATACTAAAATAAGATACACATCTCAAATTACGTACTGTATTTTTATATTTTTCCCTATGGTATGCCTCATCCTCGAAGATGATGTATATTTGTGATTATATGTACATTATAAAATCTTGATGATCGAGCTGCGCAAAGGAGATGGTAGCGAAATTTTAGAAAATTTAAGGCGTTAATTTTTTTTTTGAGAATTTTGGAAAAAATTTGATAACTAAAATTTGGTTTTTGGTTTTGTAACTTTGAATGATATTAATTAATGACTAGGAAATGAATTGGAAGACTTAGAAAACTTTGTATAAGAATTTTTAACTAATTGATTTCAAAAATTAAAAGGTTTATATGAATTTGGTAATTTATTTCAACTAATTGTTTTTGAAAAGTTAATGGGCTTGAGACATCTTTCTTGCTTGGTAGTTTCGGGGACAAAATTCTTTTTTACGTGGGGAAGAGTGTAACGACCCAAAATTTCAGTCATTGAAATTTGGAATATTTAATTGATTTCCAATATTGAAAATTTATTTTTATAAGTTAAATAATTTGAATTTAAAATATAAAAATTTAATTGATAATTAAATTGTTAAATTTAATGTTTGAAATTGTTTAAAATTTTTAATCTTGGATTAAATATGAATGAAAATGATTTCTAAAGTCGATTTAAATTCTATTTGAATAAGAAGGAAGATAGTAAAATTTTAAATTTTAATTAAATGTGATTAAATAAATTTTGGGAATTACTCATTTTAATTAACATGTAAAAATAACTTTTTGGGCCACACTCTTGGATTTCGACGAAACCAGTTTCATCGAATCCGTAATAGTTTATATGCCGTCGAATTTCATGGTGATCGGACGTATAGTTTGGCCGTGCGAGTATGAAATGCGTAGAAATTAATTTAAGGAATTTAAACTAAAATAATTTGATGTTAAAAACCTATCTTATGAGTATGATGGAATTGGCTTTCGAAATATATTTCATTGTGTTCGGAATAAGGGTAAACATATAAAACATCCAATGACATGCTTCATTTGGAGCTCAAAATTTTTAACGGATGAAAACTTTACTTTCGCAATCCAAAACGTAGTTCTATCAACTGCCCCCATTATAAATTTTTAATGGCCATAAATCGCTTGCTTTCCTCCCTCGATTTCTCTATATCCACATGCTTTCAGGTTTCGACTTCAACTAGGAGGATGGTGAGCTCGACGAGCTCTACAAGATCAATGGTCAGGTCGTCGAATCGTCGATGAATGGATGTGTGAGGGGGCCGCATTCATGCCATGTTTGGAGTTGATTCGACGGTGATGTCTTCGATCTCGTGCGACGAGATTTGGGTGGTAGGCGCGGTAGAGCATCAGCGTTCGAACGGTGATGTTTGATCAAACTCTGGTGAAGTGTGGGAGGCGCGACCATTATGGAAACGTCATTAACATTGGGTTCGATCGCCCGTTTGTTTTCCTAGAAGTGAAACGAGAGAGAAGAAAGGTTTTAGTTTAAAGCTTATCTAATTTTATTTAATTAAATTTTAATTATATCATATGTCAACAAATCCTTAACTTTTTCGTATGAGGTCCAAGTTGAATGTGACAAGTTGCGTTGCATTAGTATCAGCGAGTACTATGCTTGGAGTTGGATTGAATGAATTTAGAGCTAGTTTGAATTTTAGGTTAAAATTGAACGTCCGTTCAATTTTAATTCAAAATGAATCGTTTTGGGGAATATTAAAATCAAAATGAGTTAATCTCACCTTTTTGGTTAATCATAAATTTTTTAGTCAATAAATTTTTGATTGGATGTGTGAATAATTTATTGTTGATTGTTATTGACTGTTTGGATAATTTACTAGTTTATATTGTTAGTTTGGATATATTCCGCCCTATTGAAGAGAATGAGACCCTATTACGTTCTCATGTAAGAGCGGATGACCCTTTGTATACGAATCCCGCCTCGAAATGGTTGATTTTTCTATTTATGATTATATACAGTATGTGACGCAGGGAGGATGTTTGGAGGGATCCAATAGGATTTCTCACACTGTTGATTTTATTTTTCAAATATATAGTGATATAAGATATGTTGGATGTTATAGTGGATAGCATGGACATGATTTTGCTTATTAGTGCTTTATTAGCATTGGGCCTTATATTTCAGTATTTTAAGACAACATAAAAAAGTGATTAATTTAAATGGGGGATTTCCAGGCGATTTTGGAAATTTATATGTTTTAAATAATTAAATTTGAATTATTTGAAGAAGTAATTTATTTTGCAATCAAAGGTAAGGTTGTTTAAATTTATAGTTTTATAAAAAATATTTAAATAGAAATTTTAAATTATGGATAAAGATTTTTAAGTCTTAAATTAAATCCATCTTTTAAAATAAAAGGATACAGTTTTAAAAGAAATTAGAAAATATTTGATATAAATATTATAATCACTTTGTATAAAGTGACGTTTGAAGTAAAGATTTCCAAATTCATGTTTTGTTAATAAAAGAGTGGGTTAATAAATAGTGTTATAAATCAAAGGAAATTATTATTATTTAAGAAATGGTGAAGTAAATCAAATGATGGATTTATTATAAGATATGGAAGTTTGTTTCAAAAAAATAATTAACTCTATTTTGGAAATTGAAAGTGATGGTGAATTGAGATTGTTAAATGATATTTTATAAATTGAAAGGAATTTATAAAAGGAATTTATCCATCTAGAGACAACGTTAAAAACAAATGGTGATTGATGGTTTTAATGGAATTTATGAATAAGCGCGATTTATAAAGGGATGGAGTTATAAATGGAGTTCATAAATAAAGAGATTTATAAATATAGCTTTATAAATATGGAAACGATTATGTGGAAAGTTAAGTATGGATTTTTATTGAGGAACTATACTTATGATTTAAAAATTGTTTATTTATATTAATATTGCTTAAAAGTTGTTTATTGACATTCTAAATATTTTGAACGGTTGGCTATTTAAATTATTAATATGGTATGAAATTAATTTTAATTATTTGCCAGTAAAGTTTGGAAATTAGTTATTAGTATTTATAAAAATGTTGAAGATAAATTATTATTATCGTTTATATAAGTATGTTTTGAGATTTGTTAATTATTATTTTACGATGTTTTAAGAATTAATATTTATTTATTTATAAATTTTATTATTATAAAATTGTGTTTTAAAGTAAAAAAATTAGAATTAGTCTATAATTATTTTCGAGATTTATAAATGAATTTTTATAAACAAATGGGGTTTTTATAAGAGGAATCTTATAACATGTTTTGGATAATGCAAAGGAAGATTGGATAAAAAGGTAAGATAGTTTTAAAAATGGTTTTAAATATTTATAAAGGAAAATTATAAATGGTTTTTATAAGTTTATAAGAAGAGCCTTATTAATAGTTGCTTGGATTTATTAAAAAGTTTATAAATGATTTGAGAAGTGATATTTAAAAATGGTTTTTAAGTTTATAAACGGTTTTATAAATATTTAGGATTGGTAAGGGATTTGTAAATGATTTTCGAATCATATAGGAAGGAAATCTTTCTTTGTTTTTCTTAATATACTTGTAGTGTTGAGATAAGTGTATGAATCATATGAACATTTGCAAAGTGAATTTTATTAATAAAATATTAATTAATAAAGGCCTAATGTTGCTTGGTGCTTAACCAATGTTGGTTTTCCCTGTAGAATTGAATTCCTAATTGAATGATTGTTATCCGATAAGGCTAATAACCGACTCTCAAAATTGGACCCAAATGTAACTTTGAAAATATCTAGGAGAAATACGTGAGTTATCTGACACAATCATCTCCGATGATGCTATACTATGCGTATAAATCTCGTTTTGTTCTTTTAGGACAATGATAAGGAAATCCGTACACTAATGGTTAGGAAGTGATCTCCATCTTGTCTTCGATTGCTTATTTCCTAAAGAACCGGGTTGAGTTTACTGGGAATTAACAAAAAGTTATTACGAAGAGACCGAGATCGTGTATGTTATCCGAAAAGCACTTCAATCCAACAAATACGTTTCGAAGTAATGAAATCTTGAAGATGATGGAATTGGAGACAGAGCTCTCAAGTGTTTCGTTCAGTCCCAGAACGAACCTGTGTGGATGAATGCTGATGTTGCATTGTTGCCTGGAGGGCAGTATTAGCATTCCAAGTGGGAAGTGCTATATAAAAGGTAAGACGTAGCCTCAAGCCTCATCGACCGAGAGTGACTAAAACAGAGGAGATGCAGAAGTGCTAAGTGGGTCACTCCTAAGTAGAGTATGATCATACCTATATAGATTCGTTATTATACCTCATTTGTATGCTTCATGGACCATTAACGAAGAGGTGATAATATTCGTATTATCCAGCAAGGGGTAGGCCGATCCTGTGTTGGAAGAGGATCCAGGTGAGGTCCTCGGTGTTATTTGTCTGGAGATGCACCATGACGGTGGTACCCTAGTAGCATAGTCATTGTATGGAATTCATTTTCCAATACGAGCCGTTATAGTTTTAGTTGTGTACCTATTATGCCAAAATTAAATTAATGTAATAATTTTGGCTAAGATTAATAATTAGTGTCTAGACACTATCATAGTATCAGAGAATTTCATATGAAATTCTTTGTTTACCATAAGGTAAAAATCCTTTCGTGTTTATGTGCAGCGTGATCTTACGAGATATTTTTGATTTTCAAAAGGTTTTCTATAATTTTAAAAATCCAATTGGGTGTATTTTCTCACGTTGGTTTTTCAGACTCACTCGGGTGTTATTTTATTATAATATTGGGGTTAGACCGAGCTTATTTACAGATTTCTTTGGATGCATTGGAGCTCAAGGGATGAGTTGGAGGTCTTCAATACATATTTACGTATATGTTTTATTTTCATTGTTTTGTTGTTGAAATCATCAGTAATTGTGAGGACAGGTTGTTATAACTGTCCAGGCTGTTGATTATAATTTGTTGTTGTACACTGATGGATGTATGTATATAATAGTTTCTCTTTTTAAAGACCATTGATATTATATTACATATTGTTTCATTGCGCTTATGAGAATCTGTGTCATTTTTATTTTCTTCCTCTTCTCCTCTCTTCTTCTTCCTTTTTTCTTGCTCATAACTATTCGTCTTTGCGTTCGATATGGGTTTGACATGTGTGGTTTATTGTTAACTTGAATAGTATGGATTGGAGGGTTGTTACAATAAATTTCCCATAAATCCACAAACATTGCTATTCTTTGGATTCGGGTTTTGTTATATCCTGTGAAGCAGTTTGCCATCAACCCCATTAGAAAAATCCAAGCGAGTAGGGGCAAACATTACTTCAAGGAAATCGTCTACGCGCCTCAAAATGGATCTCAACTCTGATCCTTCTCTGTTTCCTACATTCTTAAAGCAATATTCGCCATGGAAAAACGGTCAGAATCCACATTCAGACTGATGAACCAAGACTTTGTTAGGATAAACAGACGGGATGGAACCAACTTCACGCGCTTGCAAGGCAAAATGAAGTTCCTTCTTACCACCATGAAGATCTCATACGTACTGGACGAAATCTTTCCGCCGCTTCCTCTTCTAATCGAATGGGACACTGAAGAATTATAGCGGTAGATATTGAAACATGAAGAAGATGAATTGCTATCCCAATGCCACATATTTAAAGCTTTATATGACCGTATATACGACCTTTACACTCTAATGAAGTCACCTAAGGAGATCCGAGATGCATTAGAAATAAAGTACAAGATAGAAAAGGTTGGAATTGATAATTTTCTCACCCTACAATACACTGAATTTCAGATGAAAGATGATGTTTCTATAATAGATCAGATGCATGAATTACAAGCCACAGTTAGCAAATTTGGAGATTTGAATGTGTAGATTACAGAATCTGTTCAAATGCGTCTATAATTGCAAAACTTCCACCAAGCTGGAACAACTACTGTAAAAAGATCTTACACATGATGGAGGAACTCTTGTTAGAAAAGATCGGAAATCACATATGAGTTGAACAAGAAAATAGAATCCGTGATGGTGTTTTTCCATCCTCTAACATGAATGATGTGAATTCTGGAACGAAGAGAAAGAGCGGTCAAAACCAAAACTTTAAGCCAAACAACAAGAGCAAGCAGGAAACAACTCTATTCTAAAAGACAAAAGGAATATGGGTGTTTTAACAGTGGTAAACTTGGGCACTACAAGAGATTGTGCAGGGCTCCTCTAAATGAGAATAATGAAACTCTACGAGTGCAAATATGGTTGATTCTTAGGAAATGCAAAAAATCATTGCTATGATTTCGGATTTACATATTAGCGTGATAACTGACTTGCACATGGCTATTGCTGAAACAAAAACTTCATACTGGTGGTCTAGTACAAGTACGATGGTTGGTGTTTGTAACAATGGTGATCTTTTCAAAACTTTTAAGGAGGTTGCTTATCAACCAGAAATGCTTATGAGAAACGACAATGGGGAAAAAGTTCTTGGGAACAGGGAATGTGGAGATTCAGTTCACTTCCAAAAAGATGATCACTCTCACTAATGTGGTATATGTTCTTGATATCAAGAAGAACAAGGCCTCTGCATCAATCTTATGCAACAACAATGTCAAATCGGTCTCAGAGGCTGATAATTCAATTCTATCCAAAAATCGCATCTTTGAGAGTAAAGATTATGCTTGTAATGGGATGTTCAAACTTAGTATTAATGAAATAAAGGAATATTCTTCTTACATTGTTGATTCTTTATCTCTATCATGCACGTTTAGGACATTTAGACTATTAATCTCCGAAATATACGTCTAAACATAGTCTTATTTCTATTACAAATAATGGGCATGATAAATGCAAAATATGCACACAAGCCAAGATGAGTAAGAAACCTTTTCCAAGTGTTGAAAGAAATACAGAACTCTTGGATAGTTCACTCTAATATATTCTAATATATGTGAATTAAATGAAGTTTTAAATAGAGGTGGAAAAAGGTACTTCATCAACTTTATTGTCAATTTCACTAAATACACATGTGTATATTTGCCTAGAAATAAGGATGAAGCCTTTGATATGTTTAAAGTTATAAAACAGAAGTTGAAAATTAGAAATGTAGGAAAATAAAGATCTTACGAAATGATAGAGGAGGAGAATATTTCACCACCGAATTTTCTAACTTTAGCGAAGAACATGGAATTATTCATCAACACATAGCTCCTTTTAAACCATGACAAAATGGCTTGTCTAAAAGAAAAAACAGAACTTTGGCTGATATGGTGAATTCTTTGCCGTTAAATGTTATATTACCACTTGACTTATGAGGTGGAGAATTACTGTCTACATGTCATTTACAGAATAGAATCACCTCAAGGAAAACCAAAGTTTCCCCATATGAGTTATGGAATGGTCAAAATCTAAATCTAAGATATCTAAAGGTGTGGGGGTGTATTGCCTTCTATAAGGTGACTGATCCAAAATGGACTAAACTAGGTCTAAGAGCCTTGAAAAGTAAATTCGTAGGACTGAAAACTCCAAAGCATATATATTGTTAGACTTATCATCTAACATGATTATTGAATCGAGATATGTTGAGTTTATGGAAAATAAACTCAAAGACGATTCAACTACAGATTAGTCACCAAGCCCCATTATCGTTCATATACCAAAAGATGCTCTTACGCATTGTACTAACAATAAAAGAAAGGTGGTAGAAGAACAAATAGAAATATGGACACAGACAATTCGAAGAGAGAAAAACTTGGTCCAGATTTTGTATCTTCTCAAGCTATAGCATTTTTTTATGGAAGGAATAAAAACCGAAGTTCTTAATAAGATATCTATAGTGCTAAATACAGAAGATGATCCAAAATAGTATAAAGAGGCTTTAGCATCTAGATATTCTTCCTTTTGGAAAGAAGCAATCAATGATGAAATGGACTCAATTTTATCAAACAATACATGGGATTTAACAGATTTACCTAAAGGATCAAAGACAATTGGCTGCAAAGGGGTGTTTTAAAGAAAACATAATAATGATGGTAGCTTACAAATTTTTAAGGCTAGATTGGAAGGCAAAGGATATGGATAAAAGGAAGGAATTGATTTTTTGACACCTATGCTCCTGAGGCAAGAATCACATCCATTCGAGTATTGATAGCTTTACTGTCAATGTATTAGTTGTGCATATATCAAATGGATGTGAAAACGGATTCTTAAATTGTTAACTTAATGAAGAAGTCGACATGAATCAACCTTAAGGGTTTATACTTAATAAAAAAGGTTTTAAAATTAAAAAAAATCATTGTATGGACTGAAGCAAGCACCCAAACAGTGGCACGAAAAATCCAACTCGAAGATAAGAATATGGTTTCAAATATAATAGTGCAGACAAATGTATTTACTCTAAGTTCACTAAATAATACGGAGTTGTCATTTGTCAGCATGTAAATGATCTATTGATATTTAGCATAAATATTAAAAGCAAAAAAGATATCTTGTTATATTTATCCACGCGATCCAAAATGAAAGACTTAAATGAAGTCGGCACAATACTGGGGATAATAGTTAACAAAACTAGTGGAAATTATGCACTAAGTCAATCGCATTATATTGAAAAAATGGAAATTCAATGGATGTTGAATACAAACTTGGTAACATCATGCATCGAATGGGATACTACCTTGTAGATGACATATATTCGAAGTGAAGAACATTAATGCAAGGGTATAAGGTCGTACGGAATGATAAGGAGAAGTATTTCACGGATAAATTAACAAGCTACAAAATGGAAACTGAATGTACCTTCGATGTTTGCAAGCAAGGTTTTATATTTAGGAAACCTTGATCGATTTCATGATGCAAGAGTTCTTTCTAAAATTGTGTATACAAGCATCATAATACTTGAAATGATTGTGGAGTTTAAAAGAGGTGGGTACAAGAGCCATTAAATAATTATCTAAACATTAGGGGTTCAAAAAATAAACCTTAGGGAAACATTAAATCGATGGAGGAATCTGTTTCAACAGTATAGCATACTGGAGATCAAGTAGGACGTTTTGAATAACGTGACCAATTACCTTTTTGTTGAGTGTTCTTAAGTTGTTTTTTAACTAAGTTGTGTAGAATGTATACTAAGGTTTTGTATATTTCTTTGTGAACTTATTTCCTAAGTTGTTGTATGGAAATTGTTTACCAAGCAGAGCTTTGTTGAATATTTACTTCTTACTAATGGAAAAAAAATTTGTCAAACAATTATACTTAAATAGAAATAAAATCATGAAGTAAGATTGCAGACTCAGTATAAGCGCACTAACCACACAAATACATAATTAATAAAACAAACACTAAACAACTATAACCCAATATACATCCCTATAAGTGGCACTTCTACTTGTGCTTCCGATTCCTCTCTCTCTTTCTTATAAGATTGTAATGACCCAGAATTTTGGTCATTTAAAATTTGGAATATCTAATTGATTTTAAATATTGAAAGGTCAATTTTTTAAGTTAATAACTTGAATTTCAAATATAGCGATTTATTGAAAATAATTAAATTCTATTTGCCTTTGAATTGAAATGAATGAAAATGATTTCTGAGAGTTTATTTAAATTCCATTTTGATGGAAATAATGCTAGAAAACTTTTAAATTTGATTTAAAAGTGAATGCACTAGTTTTTATAATAATTCGTTTTAATTTAACATGTAAAAATAGCCTCTTAGGGCACTATCTCGGATTTCAATGAAACCAGTTTTATTGGATCTCTAATAATGAATTATTATATACCGATGAAATTTGTGATGATTGGACGTATCGTTTAGACGTGCGGGATCGAAATGCATAGAAATTAATTTCGAAAATTTATAATATAATTGGGCTTTAAAAGTTATCTTCTGCATATGATCGAATTAGGTCTCGAGACTAGTTCCATTGTGTTTGGAATAGGGTATGACATATAAAACGCCCAGTGGCATGTCTCGTTTGGGGTTAAAAAATTTAGGACATATAAAGTTGAATATTTTAAAATTATATATGTGTGTGTGTTAGCCCATGCTTAAGGTCATGCCCCATCAACTCACACCATACCTATAAACGTTCGCACCATGCCCCCTCCCTTCTACTGTATAGTCATGCTCATCAGAGAAAAAGGTTCGCCATTTTCTTTTTTCTTTTTAAATTTAAACAAGCTCAATCCATTGGCCAATAATTCATAGTGCCACTATTGTCCATATCGGAGCTCGGTATCAACTAGAGAAGCATCAGAAAGGTTGAGATGAATGCAATCAACGGAGGGATCGTCGAGTTTCGTGTCGAGGTGATAGGTTTTTGGCTATGTTTGCAGCAGCCTTTGGGTTTGATTGGTCACTACCGGCGAAAATTTAGGCGTGCGCGTGGACGGTTATAGCGGATCGCGAGGTAAGGGGGTGAACATTGGTGGTGATGCGGCATGGGCGCACGACTGCGGCAGTGGTCGAAACAAGGTTGCGGTCGATTCTGTGTTCGTACCTGGAGCGTATGTGAAGGAAGGAGGGTAATTTATTTTAAAAGGTTATTTAGTTAAGTTAATTTTAGTTTAGTTATTTAAAATGTTCATTAACCCATATCAAATTCATATGAGGTCCAAATTAAACGCGACGAATCGCATTGCGATCGTATCGACGAAGGCCATATTATGAAATTGACGGATTCAGGGATGATAGAAATTTGGGTTAAAATTGAACATTTGTTCAATTTTAATTCAAACTGGGATGTTTCACCGAAATAAAAATCAATATGAGTTAATCTCACCTTTTTGGTTAACCAAAAATATATTTTTGAAAATAAAAATTATTTGTTAGATGTATGGATATTTATTTTTGATTATTATTGTCGGTTGAATGATTTACTATTTAATTAGATGGATTGAGTATATTCTCACCCCAGGAGCAGAAGAGACCCTATTACATTCTCGTGTAAGAGTGGATGACCATTTGCATACGAGTCCCGCCTCGAAGCGATTGATTTATATTTTTATGATTATATATTGTATGTGATGCAAGGGGATAGGCTGGAGGTATCTAAGGGGAATCCTCCCACTTTTGATTATCATATAAATTGATATACAATATGTTGGATGTTATAATTGATGGCATGGACACGATTTTACTTAATTAGTGCTTGAGAGACACTTGTCCTTATTTTTGGTATTTTAGATACTGTAAAATAATAACTGATATAAAAAGGGATTTTAAAGTGATTTTGGAAATTTTATATGTTTAAATAATTTTTTTAAAACAAAAGGTATGATTTTGAGAAATTATATACATATATATATATATATATATGAAATTTTGTTATAAATCGTAAAAACAAAAGGTGTTATAAATCAAAGGAAATTACTATTATTTAACAAATTGATGAAATAAATAAAATGGTGGATTATTATAAGATATGGAATTTTGTTTTAGAAAATAGTTGACTCTATTTTGGAAATTGAAAGTGAGCGTAAATTGGGGTTGTTAAACGATATTTTATAAATTTAAAGCAATTTATAAAAGGAATTTATCCATCAGGGGACAATGTTAAAAACGAATGGTGATGGATATTTTTAATGGAGTTTATGAATATGAAAATTATAAAGGAATGGAGTTATAAATAGGGTTCGTAAATAAAAGGATTTTATGAAAGGAAGTTTTATAAAATAAAAGAGATTTATAAATATAGCTTTGTAAATATGGAAAACGATTATGTGGAAAGTTCAAAAAAATATAATTAAAATTTAAAATTTGTTTATTTATATTAAAATTATTTTAAAGTTGTTATAAATATTTTAATATTTGAAAAGTTAGTTAATTAGAATATTAATATGGTTTTGAAATTAAATATAATTATTTATCAATAAGGTTTTTGAAATTTATTATTATTATTTATAACAACGTTAAGTTAAATTATTATTGTTTTATTAAGAATGTTTTAAAATTTATTAATTATTATTTAAGATGTTTTAAAAATTAACATTTATTTATTTATAACGTTTATTATTATAATAATAGTATTTTAAAGTAAAAGGTAGAATTTATTTATAAATGTTTTCGAGATTTGTAAGTAAGGTTTTATAAACAGGTTTGAGTTTTATAAGGGGAATCTTGTAACATGGTTTGAAAGACTTAAAGGAAGGTTGAAAAAGGGTAAAAGAGTATTATAATGGTTAGATGTTTGAAATGAAATTTAGAAATGAGTTATAGATTAAAAAGGATTTTTATAAATGGTTTTAAGGGGTTTATAAAGGATTAATAAATGATTTTAGAGGTTAAAAAGAGTTATATGTAATTGAAATTGATTAAAGAGATTATAAATGATTTTCAAAGATTTATGAAATGGTTTTATAAATTTATAATGGGTTTATAAAATGACTAATAATTTTATAAAAAGAGAATCTTCCTCGGTGTTAGTTAATATACTTATAGCATTAAAATAAGTATATTGATATCTTTTAAGTATAGAAAATATATGCATTTGTTAGTGAATTTTTGTAAAAGCATTTTGGAACAAATATTTACAAAGTAATTTGAGCTAATGGAAGGATTTGTTTTAAGAGGCTTGGCATTGTTTGGTGCTTAACCAATGTTTGTTTTGCCTATGAAATTAAAATCATGATTTGAATGTTTGTTTATCCAATGGTTAAATAGCCGAATATCAAATTTGGACCCTAATGTAACTTTGGAAATACCTAGGAGAAACACGTGAGTTATATGGCACAGTCATCATCGATGATGCTATACTATGCATATAAATCTCGTTTCGTTCTCATAGGACAATGATAAGGAAATATGATCACTAACTATTAGAAGGTGATCTCTGCTTTTATCTTTGACTATTTATTTTCTTGTAGAACTGGGATTAAGTTTACCGAAAACTATTGAATGTTGTTTCTAAGAGACTGGGATCGAATTTGTTTCCATTGGTCGGATTAACATGATGGGAATTCTCGCTTTTCTGTTTGGTGGCGAGCAAGAAGTCTTACTCCTACACATCAAGAGAGGTAGTAAAAGGTCTTTATGGGTTGGTTTGCTAGTGCTTACATTCACGAAGCTAGCCGTAAAAGCAGATTCGAGGTGCCAGTGTATGCCACGATGGTGTTGGGATGGTTGAAAAGCCTATGTCATTACACTTGGTATCAGAGTGCAGGGTTAAGCGAGAACCTTCGCTTTGGTGGGGTAACTCATTAAGGGATAAGGTAATGGCATGCCTTATTATGAGTTTGAGTGCATATATATATATATATATATATATATATATATATATGACCATGTTTTTGTTACTGATATAAAAAAATTATATTGTGTTAATTTATTTATTAAGTGGTTTATATATTCTGGTCAATATGTGGGATGCCACGATATCGATAGGGGTTTCTAAATGCTTAAAAAGGCAAACCGAGACAATATTGTTTGGAGAATTAGTAAATGAAATATTTTTACCTAAATTATATTTTATATATAAAAGAATAACTTTTCAGAAATTATTATAGCTATATATGGTGTGTTTGGTTGTTATTGAATGATAATATTTGATTATAATCATTTGTTGTTTGTTGTTTTAATAAAAATTGTTATTTTGTAACCTGAACAAAGGTAAACAATTGTAAATGGAGTTATATTTTATATTGATTATAATTAAAATAATAAATATTTGTGAAATGAGATTACATAAGAAATGAGAATATATGAGTATGATTTATAAATGTGATTTATAAATGGAAGGGAAATGAAAATTGTATAAGTATATGTATAAATATGATTTGTAAACAGAAATGGATCTAAAATAAGGAATTTGAGAAATTTAATACCATTTTCAAAAGTTTAGGAAATGTAGTAATAGTATCATTTTAGAAATATTTTGGTTATAAATATCTTAAAATGTGATTTAAAAGATAAAGGAAGCACTAAACTCACTTCAGTTGTTAGAAAATAATTTGGGTGATGACTACAATATCATCGGCGTTCATTTTCGAGTTTCCAACTAATAAATTGCCACCATAGAAGTTTGGTTTTGGTTAAAAAAAAATTGGATTCTAGAAGTGTAATTTGAAATAT
The DNA here is from genome assembly GCA_030765085.1 of Allium cepa. Classification (NCBI taxonomy): domain Eukaryota; kingdom Viridiplantae; phylum Streptophyta; class Magnoliopsida; order Asparagales; family Amaryllidaceae; genus Allium; species Allium cepa. Next base: position 979,596,818 of record CM060937.1, on the reverse strand, counting down.
AAAGGAGTTATATATATATGATTTCAGAATGGTTTGAAATAAAAATCGGGTGTTGATAAATCCGAATTTTTTTATCTTGATGTTTTGAGAAAACATAAGATAATAAGTATTTAAACTTATAATTTGGAAATGGTTTAGATTAGAAAGAAATTTTGGAATTGAGATATGAAAGTAAATTTAACTTAAGTAAATAAATTAAATTAATGAAATGAATTAAATAAAATGAAGTATAACTTAAGATAGTTTAAATGAAATTGAAATGGATTAGATGAATTGATAAAGTGAATTGATAAAATGAATTAATAGAATAATACGAACTTGAGTTATAGAATGGAATTTAACTTTAAGTTGTAAAATGAAAATATTGTTTGGAAGGTTGTTTGATAGAATTGAATACGAACTTAAATTGTGAAGTAATAATAAACATTAATGGTGTAGTATAAAATGTTTATAATTAACTTAAATAATTGTTTTATGGAATGGTTCCTAAGTGTTATTAGTATTAAAGGAAATGTGCAAAGGTAAATTGAATATGGAATGAAATGTTGTTAAACATTGATTGAATATAAAGTGAATATTAATAAGTGAATGTTAATGAATTGAATGTTATTAAGGAGAATGAGATATAATAAGAAACCAATTGGAATAATATGTAAGTTGTACGTATATTATATTATTTGCATAACTGTTTGATATAGATTCAATATATGATTTCAAGGTGACTTACATCGGTCCGATATAAGAATTTTCACTCGTTTTCTTGACGGCGAATCCTGGATAAGGATTTTTGATTGGTTCTGATATTCTCTATCAGATATTTAGCTATGCGATGAGAATTGCGATTTATAATCAAGAAGCAGGATATGAGTCCGTACTAGAGTGGTCGTGTGAATGATACTATTTTGGAAGTGAAATTGTGTGATCTTGCGAGCGATCATGTAGGTTATGCATACGGATGGTATATGTACATCGTTCGAGCTTTAATATAAATATAATATTAACATTGAAAAATGTAAATTGATATGGTTATAAATTAATTGAATGGAGATTATTTGTTTTATTTTTCTCTTGTTACATTTGCATATAGTCATTGCATATCTATTTTATATACTGATATTACTTTTCCTATACTTGTTATCATTGATTGTTGAGTGTTTAGTAGGTGCTGATGGCATATGCTTCACATTTGGAGCTCGCTTTCCTATTATATTGATTGTATATGCTTGCTAATATAATAAAAGGTATACATCTCGGATTACATATCGTATTTTTATATTTTTTCCTATGGGATGCCTATTCTCAAAGATGAGATGTATATTTGTGATTATATTTATATTGTGTATGATCGAATCTCACAAAGGAGACGCTGGCGAAAATTTCTGAAATTTTAGAGTTATAATTTTTTTGAAGATTTTGGGAAAAAATTTCGTAATAAAAATTTGATTTTGAGTTATAACTTGGAATAAATAAATGAATGATATTAGTTGATTTTTGGAAAAGTAATAGTTAATAACTATGAATGAATTGGAAGGTTTAAAAAAGTTTTTAAAAGAAGTTACAACTATTTGATTTTTAAATTAAACGACTTCGAAGAATTTGGTAATCTATTTTGGCTAATTGGTTTTGAAAGTTTAATAGGTTTGGGCATTTTCTTACCCTGGCAATTTCAAGGACGAAATTCTTTTAAGGGGGAGAACTTAACGACCCAGAATTGCAATAATTTAAAATTTGGAATATTTAATTGATTTTAAATATCGAAAGGACAATCTTGTAAGTTAATAACTTGAATTTCAAATATAGCAGTTTATTGAAAATATTTAAATTCTCTTTGGTTTCTAATTGAAATAAATGAAATTATTTTTGGGAGTTGATTTAAATTCTATTTTAATAGAGATAAAGCTAGCCAAATTTTAAATTTGAACTAAAAGTGAATGAACTAGTTTTTACGATAATCCTTCTTAAATTAATGTGTAAAAATAGCCTTTCGGGGCACTGTCTCGGATTTCGATGAAAACAGTTTCATTGGACCCGTAATAATAAATTATTATATATCGATGAAGTCTATGGCGACAGGATATATCAATTGGACATGCCAGATCGAAATGCATAGAAATTAATTTTGGAAATTTATACTATAATTGGGTTTGAAAAGTTATCTTCTGCATATGATTGAATTAGATCTTGAGACTAGTTTTATTGTGTTCGGAATAGGGGTATAACATGTTGAACGCTTGGATGCATGCCTTGTATGGAGTTCAAAATTTTAGGACGTTCAAAGATGAATATTTTAAAATTATATATATATATATATATATATATATGCATGTGTGTATGTATGTATGTATGTTAGCCCATGCTTAAGGCCATGCCCCATTAACTCACACCATACCCATCCACGTTCACACCATACCCCCTTTCTGCTATATAGTTGCATTCATCAGAGAAAAAGGTTCACCGTTTTCTTTTTCTTTTAAATTTAAAAAATATCAATCCAACGGCCAATAACTCATAGTGCCACTACAGTCCATATCGGAGCTCGGCGTCAACTAGAGAAACATCGGGAAGGTTGAGATGAAGATAATCAATGGAGGGATCATCAAGTTTTACCCCGGGGTAACTAGTTTTTTCTGCATTTGCAGTATCCTTTGGGTTCGATTGGTCATCGCCAGTGAAGTTTTAGGTGCGCGCATGGATGGTTATAGCGCCGTGTAAGGTAGGGCGGTAAATGGCGGCGGCGTGGTGGCATGGGCGTGATGGCGGCGGCGGTTGAAATAAGATTGCGGTTGATTCTATGTTCGTGCCTGGGGAATACGTGAAGGAAGGAGGGTAATTTATTTTAAAAGCTTATTTATTTAAGTTAATCTTAGTTTAATTGTTTAAAACGTTCATTAACCCATACTGAATTCAACCGAGGTCCAAATTGAATGCGATGTTTCGAATTGCGATCGTATTGATGAAGGCTACACTATAGAATTGGATTAGACGGATTCGAAGCTGAAAGAAATTTGGGTTAAAATTGAACATTTGTTCAATATTAATTCAAACTGGGATGTTTTGACAAAACCAAAATCAATTTGAGTTAATCTCATATTTTTGGTTAACAAGAAGTATAATTCTATTAATAAAAATTATTTATTCGATGTTTGGATATTTATTTTTGATTGTTATTATCGGTTGGATGATTTACTATTTAATTTGTTGGACTAGATATATTCTCGTCCCTGGAGCTGAAGAGACCCTATTATGTTTGCGTATAAGTGCGGATGACCCTTTGTATATGAATCCTGCCTCGAAGCGATTTGTAAGGACCCGTTTCTTTGACTCTCAGAAATCGACAATAATACATCCTCGGTATTCATGTGTCGTTGATCCAAGTGCCGGAGAAGCGAATTCTCAAGGGTAGGAAAGAAAATAAAGACAGAACATAATCTCATATATGTTATTTCAACATAAACTTTATAGCAGAAATTTAAAATACATTTATCAAAGTTAAACATGGGCAGTTATAAAATTCCGTCCTTACAAATTTTGCGGAATACTATAGTACAAGAATGGGGTGGAAATAGATAAAAATCTTCATAAAATCTTCAGACTCCATGCTTTAAGCTCCATCTAGCTTTCTTCTAAACTAAACCTGACTACTAGGTTGCCTGGGGAAAATTAGGGCACCCAGAGTTTAAGGAAAAGGGAAAATAAACTCTGGATCAGTCTTGGGACTAGTGCGAAAAATCAAAATACGTATTTTCAAAACAAAAAGGTATCTCATAAGACCACACCGCACATAAACATAGAAAGAGTTTTTACCTTACGATAACCAGTACATTCTACATTAAAATACTTGATATTATTTTTAGTGACATATCTTTGAAAACATTTGCAAGTAAACTTATCAATCTTAGCCGAAATTGTTGCCATTAGTTAATTCCAGCATACTAGGCTCTACAAACAAAATGGTAGGCACTTATTAGAGAATGGATTCCATACAAATAACCAGATGAAGGGGCTACCTTCCGACAACACATCTCTAGAGGAATGTACCAAGGTCAACAGAACATCTACACCTCTACTGACACAAGGCCGGCCTAACTTTCCTTAGATAGTACCAAAATTGTCAACACCTTAGTCATTTTCGACCTATACGAGCACTCGATTACCATACACCACGTTAATTTACATCCCAAACGTCATAGCATGAAGAAATATATCTAGAAGGGGATGATCATACCTTAATGGTTGCGAACACATAGGCTTGCTGCATCCAACCCAGTTTCGGCCATTTTTGGGTGTAAGGCCTGAGGTAACGATTACCTTTTCACATAGCACATCATTTTCCTTTGAATGTCACACTACCATTCTATTGATCATTTACTGACTTCCGCAAACATATAAGCTCCGAGCTCATACATCTTAGAGAAGGGTGTTAAGCTAAGAGAAATTGCCTTCTCCGCCACCAAACAGATGCACGTTTATAAAAATCCACGATGTAAATCTCAAGAATGCAACGTCAGACATCCATCCATACAAGTTCGTTCTAGGATTGAATGAAACTGAAGGTACTCTCCTACCACATCCTATCGGGAATTTGTCTAAGGATTAGTAGCGAGAAGTCCTTGCAACCCAAAGAACATCAGAATTGAAGAGACCATTGCTACTTTGGTATTTGCAAGTTAACCAGAATTATCAATAAGCAGTCCTATCACCATGAAAAATCCCTGGTATTCATTCTTCATTCCATCAATCAAGTCTTCATATTCCGAACGTATACATTGGTTCTAAGTGGTTTTCGGATAGGGATTTCCCCAGATCCGACCCCGAGTCCTTTGACCCGATCATCGATAAAGAGAGGTTTGGGAGAATAGGGAATTATTCTTTGATTAAGTTCTTTTTATCAAAAATATCACTCTGAGATATATATTTCTAAAACATTCTCTCTAGTACATACGGAAATATTTAACCTCTCTTATCAAAAATTTTGATCGTTGATATCTTTTTAATTTGAATAATTCGGAATCATTTCTTTTACACCAAGGAAAATATTTCCAAATCATTTCTTTAAAATCGTAGCAAAGATTTCTTAATTTAAAAATCTTTATTTTGATCGAGTTAAAACTATCTTCTCTAGGATGTAAATCCCAAAACCAGTAATTTTTAAGTAAGCGGAATATACAGAAATCATCTAAGTCAACTCAATATCAATCCTTGTATTCAAAAAATACTATGGGTGGAATAACACTAAAATCAGCTTCTAAATTCCACGAATAGTATGAGTTCTCTCTTTGGGCTTTAACACTGAGTACAAGAAGATCATCCCCATAAAATCATGTTGTATTTAATTAAACAATTAAATCTTTTATACTTAACTTGTTTCCGACATTTCGACATTATCTATCCATCGCCTAGGAAAGAGGCTAGGTGATCCAGGGCATTGGTTGCTTCTGAACATCTCCTTAGTTTAAGCACCTCACACTTGATCTCACGAATAGAAAAATCCAGTCTACTCATCGGCTTTTAGAGCCAAGATTAAATCACTTGTTTATAATAGCTTTAATTTATTTGAACTTTCTTCAATAAGCTAGAAAACATCCAAATTATTATTAAAACTCTTAACCATTGAAAACATTTATAAAAGATTTGGATAAGAATCATCAAGTTTAAAACTATATTTCGGACGTTATGAAAAAGTGCTGCGAAAAAGTGCCTTTTTTAGCTATATGGATCAAAACGACTTTCTATTATTTGAAAATCCATTTTTATTACCCAAATCACTTTTATAACATTTTAAAAGATGTATAATATTTAACATTTTTAAACAATTTAAAAATATTATTTTCAACGAAATCCTGTTTTGGATTCCGAACTGCAAATTCGAGATTTTTTTAAAAAAGCTTATTTTACTCATATTTCAAAATCAGCTTATCGAAATCTCCATTTTCTTTCTTCGTTGGAAAAATATGGATATAATAGTTCAAAAAATTCTTATCTCGAAGAATTCCAAGCTATATTCCAACTTTTACACTAGTTTGACTTTTATAGCGTGAAATCGTGAACTACCGTTACGAAGCGTGCTTATTTTTAACTAAATTTTCCATTTCTTTTCAAACTTCAGCAAAATACTTTTGAATATTTATAAATCATTTCAAATACATTGTAAACCATTTTTAAGAGGTTTAATACTTTCATATACACCATTTCATTAATTCAAGGAAAGTGATTTCCTTTGTGCTTATCGACGTGTATATTCGTGATTGGCATATATATTCAACATTCATATGAAAACAACCAAACTTGATGATCAAAGCATACTAAACATCCATTAACAAACATCGTATCATTATTCAATATATAATATAATATAGTTTAGGAGTTCTCACCGTTGATTTCCTATCGGAAAAAAGGCTATAGTTTCACTAACTCGCGATCCAAAGCTCATGAACCCCAACACCATGCCTTCTAGCATGCTCGGCTATTCCATGCCAAAAGTGGTGGTCGGCCAAGCATGTGAAATGAGGTGTAGGACTCGGATTATCATTGAATGTACCAAAAACTAGACCTAAAAGTAAGTCATATTCTCTCTGATTTTTGGACACACAAAACTCAGAATTTTAAAATATGGTCAACATAAAAGTTGTAGAAAATTATTTTCTCTATGGTTTCAAGAGAAGAATCATCTAATTTGGATTATTTTTGAGGAAGTTATGGTCAATAGAAGGAGAGGTATTCTTGGATTCTTTAAAACAAAGCCCGATAATGGACTGCAAAAACTAGTAGAAGTGATAAACATGAAAGTTTTAGCCACTAGAATTTTACATGGTTTGAATAAAAGAATTACCTCATTTGTATCTATTTTGGAGGAGTTATACTCGAATGAAAAGAGGTATTTTATGCTATTAAACTTGGAATCGAAAATGGAGTTTGGAGCATAGCTAGCTTGAAAATGGGAAAAAGTGGTCAACTAGAAATTTGTAGCCATTGAAATTTTGATGGGTTTCAAAAAAATAAATTCCTTATTTCGGTCTGATATGAGGAAGTTAGGCTAGAGTGAAGAAAGTGAAAAAATGTGATGACAAGTTGAGCTATTTATAGCCAAAGGAAGAGTGCAAAGGAAGCCATACAGACATCATCACTTCATGGCTTCTCCAACACACCTCCATTCCTTCCTAGGCCAGCAAAAGCCTTTTCGCCATGTGCCCATCACTTCCATCCACTTCATGTAACGACCCAAAATTTTGGAACATTTGAAATTAGAATATTTAATTGGTTTTAAATATTCAAAAGTTAATTTTTAACTTGAATTTCAAAATATCACAGTTTATTGGATAATTAAATTTTTGAATTTAATAATTAGAAATTGGGTAAAATATTGAATCTGGAGTTTCGAGCTTGTTAAAAATAATTTGAAGGCTGGTAAAATTTATATTGATAATACTGAAGGTAATGGAAGTTTTAAAAATTGAATTTAAAAGTGGTTTGTCCATTTTTAAATATATATATCGTTTAAATTGATATTTAAAAATAGCCTTCTGGGGCATAGTCTTGTAATTCGACGAAACCAGTTCCTTTAGATACGTAATCGTATATTTTTATTGGATTTCAAATTTCATAGTGTTTGGAGTTGTCGTGTGATCGTACGGGATATAAACGCGCTGAAATCTATATCGTAATTCATTATAGTAATTGGGTCCAAAAAGCTATCTTCTCCATATGATCGAATTAGGACTCGAAACCTTTTCCATCGCGTTCAAAATAGGGTTATAACATTACGAACGTCTTGCGGCACGCCTCGATAGGATGTCAAGATTTTAAGCTACGAATTCAAGACGATTTATATTTATATTTATATTTAAATATATATAATTGTTGACTAGTCAAGTCAAAACTTTTTCACATCAGCTGTTTTTACCTCAAATCACTATAGCAGGTAACTGTAGCATGTCGGTCCAAACACACAAGCCTATTCACACACGTTTCCCTCCTTTCTTCATCTTTATAACAGCTGAGCCTTCATTCACGGTAAAAAAAAGAGAAATCAAAGTTCATAAATCAAGTTCTCACAAAATGCTCAACGAAAAATTGTGAAATTTGTTTTCAAAATCCTATTTCATTCTCCTCTTCAATATGGTATAAGATTTGAAGGGTGTGGCTTCGATTCCCGTTGATCGACATTGGGTCAGTGAACTAGGGTTTCGATTATAGGAAAGTGTGGCCTTCGATTCGAGCAGGCGACGATGGATTCCGGTTCGGGGAATCAAGGCGCGTCGGTGGGCCGAGTTTGGCGCAATGCGGTAGAATTTTAGGAGGCAAGCATTTTGGGTTTGTGGGTGGGTCGTGAGCAGGTCGAAGTTGGTCTCGACATTCGGGGTTGAGGCCGAGGGTGCTGGCTTGACGAGGGGGAGACGAGGGGTCGTATAATGGTCTCGGTTTCGACGATAGGTGGCAGGTATGTGGTGTTAGTGATACGCGTGCACGGTTTTATTTCTGGTATCAATAATTTGGACCGGGCCAATCTGGTTAGAGGAGAAGGAAGTTGCAAGCCGGTTTTTGTCTTGTGGACTGGAGAGTGTTGTGTGGGTATAACTCACTCGAGAGTTTCTTGTTAATTAACAATAACCAAGGTCAAACAAGAAATCTCGTAATGATAATATTACACAGTTCTCTCGACTTGAGAATACTATTGAACTTCAATATGGATACTCCACATTAATTATAATTAAGTCATGACACGGTTATAAATTTTTAGAAATTGTTTTATAAAATACTGTTAAGCTTATAAAAATCACAACTCTCACATACAAGGTCTGTTTTGTATGAGACTTTTTGCGTTGCGATCGTGGTGATGAGGGCTTCGCAATGAAACTTGTTTGGAAAAGTTTGGAGCTTGCTGGACTTTTTGGGAAATTAAAATGCGTCCTGACTTTATTGAGACCGGAAAGCTTACTTTGCGAATAAAAATCAAATGTGAGTTAATCTTACTAAAATTGAATTACTAGTAAATTTAATTAGTTAAAATTAAATTATTGGATTGACTGCTTGAATTGATAATTTATTATCAGTCCGTATGTGATATTATATATAATAGTATATATATTAAAGAGATTGATATTCCCGCATTATATAGCGGATGAGACCCTATGCGCCCCGCATAATAGTGGATGACCCTACATACCGCGATATTCCCCTCGAAGCGGGATTGGTATTTTAATATTGTGCTAACATCGGTGGATGCAGGGAAATAGGTTGGAGGGATCCAACTGGAATCCTAAAAAATGTTGAATTTATTTTCATATTCAGTTATATGAAATGTTTAATAATTCTGTGATAATTATGTTGAAAATTAATTTATTTGACGTTGATATATTGCTGGATGTATTGTGGCATTTTAAAAATATAAATATTGAATTTTTAAAAGGGAGATAAAAAGGGAAAATTTAAAGTAAGAAACTTATAGTAAAGATGGATAAATTTAAAAGGAAAGAATTGGGAGAGAAATAGTTTTATTTTTAAATCCTATTTAATACATTTCAAAATATGGAAAAGAATAAAGTCTTTGGATAAATGTGAACTAAAGGATTTTAAAAAGTAAGGACTTAAGCAATATTAATTTGAAGTACAAAGAATTTATTTTAAAAGTTTAGGTTTTAAATGTTTTGGGAAAAATAAAAGGAGAATTTGAAACAGAGCATGTAATTGATACTTCAGATTTAAATAAGGTTTTAAATCAAAAATAAAGGAGTGAATCTGGAATTAATGGATTTTGGAATAAATTTGGGTGAATCAAGAAATGATTTTTTTAAAATGGAATTAATCCAAATAATCAATTTAAAAATCGATTTAAGTGTTTTGAAGCAGTGATAAAAGGAATGAGATTATCCGATTTATAAAATGGTTTATAAATAAAAGGAAGTAAATATTAGTGGATATTTGAGATTTTAAATACACTAGGGGAATTTATAAGGAATGAGTTAATCATTTTAAAAATAAAAGAGTATTTTTATTTTAAAAGTGTGGAAAAGAAAATTTATGGGATTGGGACATAAATTAAACTGGAAATAAATCGGGAAGGATATATAAATGATTATACGGGTTATAATGGAATGGAAAGTGTATTTTCCTGAAAAGCTAAGTGTATTTTTATAGAAAGATTTCTAAGTATAAATTAAAAAAATTTAAAGTTGTTTCTAAAAGAATGTTTTTAGAGAAATTTTATTATTTGTATTGTTTTAAAAATTTTAATGTATAAATTTATTATGTTAATTATAGTTGTAATTATTTTCAAAGGATAAAGTAGCATTATGATTAAAGGATAATTATTAGATATTTATACTATATATATTAATTTGATTTTTAAAAAGTAGTTTTTGCCTAAAGTTTTACTTGGAGAATTATTATTGAATTTCATAAGTATTATTTTGAATAAAGAATTTAAGTAGCTTTATTTTAAATGTTTAAGTGTATATTTTGGATAAAGTGATTTAATTTGTTTAAAAGCTAAATTAAATAAGACTCGGCATTTTTCAGTGGGAATAAAATATTTGATTGAAATGATTGTTTATTTGGTTGTTAAATAACCGACTATCAAATCTGGACCCAAATATAACTTTGAAAATATCTAGAAAAAGTACGAGAATATATGGTACAGTTACGGTTCGAGGTGTTATACTGTACGTATAAACTCGTTCGTTCTTCTAGGATGTTTATAAGGAAATCCATCCACAGAAACGTTTAGGAGGTGATCTTCGATCTTATTTTCGTCTGTTTATTTCCTAAAGAACCGGGGTTGAGTTTACCGTGGAAATAGTGAACGTTGTTTCGAAGATATCGTGACCGGATTTGTGATTAGAAAACCACTTCGATCCAACGAGTACGTTCTCGAAAGGAAGATAAGAGCTTGGAGTCAAAGATGGAGCAGTGAAGTGCAAGAGATAGTCGCTACTGATCCTGAGGATGATTCCAAAATGGATGTACTAGGAGTAGTGCCTTCGGTTCCGTTCGGACCGGGAACGAATTTATATGGATGAATGTCGTCAGTACATTGTCATTGGAGGACAGTGAGCATTCTAAGTGAACATTTCTAGAAAGGTAACGCTTAGCCTCGATCCTCATCCACCGAGAATGACTGAAAATCAGGGGATATGCAGGAAGGCTAAACGGGTAGCACCTAATTAGGGTAAAATTTTCCCTGCCTAGATGTCCCTTTTTATTCGGCTGTGTGGGCGGTTGCTGATCTCAACCATGGGGTGATCTTACTCGAACTATCCAGTAAGGGGTAGCCCCGGTCTTGTGTTGCAGGGGATCGGAAGTGGTCCTCGGTATGCTGACCTAGACCAGGTACCGTGACAGGTGGTACCCAGTGCCTAGTCATTAGTTGGAAATCCATTCTCCCTACGTGCCCTTTACGGTTTTGATTGTAGAGCATAGTATGCTGGAGTTTAATGAATGTAACAATTTCGGCTATTTTGAATAAGTATTTGTACTTTGACACTACTATAATATCAGAGATTCTGATAAAAATGTTTTGGTTATCATAAGGTAAAAACCTGACATGTTTATTTGTGGCGTGGTCTTACGAGATACCTTTGATTTCAAAGTATTTTGAAAACTTTAATAATTCAATTGAGTGTGTTTTCTCACGTTGGTTTTCTAGACTAACTCGGGTGTTATTTTATAATAATGCTCGGGTAAGACCGAGTATTACAGATACATGATAGGATCCTATGGAGTTCAGGAGATGAGCTGGATGACGGAGACGTATATCACGTATCTGACTAGTATTATGCTATGTATAGTATGCTGTATATTTAGCTTTGTGAGGACAAGTTATTTTAACTGTCTAGTATTGTGTTATTGATTGTGTTGTACTCTGATGATGTAATGAATAAAAAGAGTATAGTATCTTTCTGTATAAAGATCAATTGTTATCTATTATATATTGTGCCGCTGCGATTGTGAGATTCTGATATTTTTTATTTCTTCTTCTACCTCCTTTGTAACGACCCCACTGTGATGCCCAGGGCCGGTCCTAAGAGTTTTGGTACCTAAAGCCAAAAGTGAAAACAAGGCCCTTGTACATAGACGTTGTCAAATTAACACGCTTAGATGAATCGAACTACAATTAGAAAAGATTTAATTCTTAATAACCGAATACACAACATTGCTTGCATATGCGAATATAGTGTTTAATCAGTGGACTACAATCTTCTACGGTGCAATATGAATCAAATGAGAAAAACATGATACATTATTCAGTTATGATTAAATGATTAATTCGGTTTTGGAGTATATGAATGAGTAAAAATGAAGAATTCAGATGAGCTTGGCGAATATAATTGATGTAACTTTAAGTAGAATGCTTTTTAAAAATTTGTGATTACTGGATGTATAACAAATAAAAACAAAATTAACAGTGACAGTGCCAAATTGTTTTTTTTAACCTTGTTTTTCTAATCAAAAACAAAATTAACATGATGGCTTATATCAAATCAAAAACAGAATTAGAAAAACAAAACTAACAGTGCCCAAATATCATGTTAACAATCTAATAGTTTTTCTAATTAAAATTACACTTCATGTCTAATTGTTTTTTTATAAAACCCAATTATCAAATCAGTAACAGTGACACTAATTAGTAATTCATTCATACCTGAAGACTGGAGTGCCAAGTGCTGACTGTCGAGTCGACTGGTGGCTGCTGCGTGCTGAGTCGCTGGTGGCTGCCGACTGGTGTGCCGTGCCGCCGTCGTGCCGCTGGAGGCTGGAGCCGCCCTTCCCCAACTCGAGATCGACAACGACGAGATCGAGAAGCCCTAGCTTTGAATCGCCGCGCCGGCTGCTGGAGCTTGGAGGAGCCGATGGACGAATCGCGATTGAGATGAGAGATGGCGTTTTTTTTTTGTGCCCTAGTTTGACCTGTGCCCTAAGGGTTGCTTCCCCCGCTTTGGGGAAGGGCCGGGCCTGGTGATGCCTAGTTTAGCAAAGAACATTACAAGTAATGTCGTCTGCTAATCCGGAGAATACGGCTTGTTAAGTACGATCGAATGTGAATATATCCTTATACTAATATTGACACGTCATTCATACCTTTTCACCTAATATCTGAACTGAATTTGACATGTACAATATTAATACGAATTAATAGACACATCGATTTCTCAAAATCAGAACAATATATCATATAAATAACAGTCACAGATCACAGTGGAACAATATACATATACAAATTATTTAGCTTACAAAATGAAATACTATACTCGATTGTCAGACAAATTTAACAATTCTCTAATCTCAATTATACATTTAATATATAAGGTCCAATTTCCTAAATGAGAAACTGAAAGTCCAAAGTATTTTATCTCCTTGCTATCCCAAACATCCAAAGATCAACTTGTTCGGTAACCTGAAAAGTATCGGCCTGACCGAGCAAAATAACACCTGGGTCAGACTATTTTTAAATATCTAATAAGGTGAGAACAAAATATAAAACAAGAACAAATAATACATAGGCACTACAAATATCTAAGAAATAACAAGTCACGAGATTCACCTGACTTAGAATTCATCACAAGACACAGGTTTATAAATTTGGGTCACGAACACAATTTAGTCACGAAACACTGAATTCACATAACAAAGCACAGCATATCTAAGCACACACGTATCAATAATTTAATTTAGAATCCATCACTAGACAAGTATATATATTTATTTCAGGAACACACAACACAAGAATATATGTTTATTTCGCAAACACAAGACATAAGTATATATACAAATTTCACGAACATAGAATAATCCCAAAATCCAAATATCCAGAATCCAAGAGATCTTAATCCAAACCGATCGTAATGATCGTCCAAAACAATCGCAGTGATTGTACTCAAAACCCGTGGCAAACAAACAAAAAAATTGGTATCACTCGAACCGCACAGAACGATCTTGAGGATAGTCCATACTGATCAAGGTGATCGTAAAAACCATGACTCGATAATTCCACATTTATTTAATATTATTAAATTATTATGTTTGAAAAGAAATCTAGGAATAAACTTCTTAAGAAACTAGCAGCCACTTGCCGCACACCAAAAGAGAGTAAACTCTAAAGTGCCAAATACTGTCACCTTCAGTAATTACTAGAATTTAACCAATACGTCCCATACCGTATGGTGAAACTCAAGTATTTACTAAAAGCTAGTAAATATCACTTATTACGGATACCACTGGAAAACCTGAACCATATTCTCTTAAAGATCTAGCAACCACTTGTCGCACACCAGAAGAGAATACAACTCTAAAGTGTTAAGTACTTTCCCAAATACGATCACAAGAATTTAACCAAGGCATCTCATGCTACCCGGTGGAATTTGAGTATTCGTTAATGGGCTAGGAAATTCCACTCAAACATTCTATTCAATGAGTTGTACCACATTCGATGAAGCGTTACATGAAAGCATTTAAAATAACCGATAACACTAAGTCGATTATTAGCACTTCCCAAATTATAGAGTAAAGGTTCTCAAAACATTTACTTAATTTATCACAATTTAAAATGTTCTATTAATTCTAATTGTTAAATATCAATAGACTAATAAAACAATTTTATAAATATCCTTTTATTTCCTTAAAACTAATAAATGGAGAAGACTACAATAAGAAGATAATTTTGCTTAAATTATAGACTAACGCCACAAAAGAGTACACATACAGGTTGTGAAAGTTTTGTATGCCTCTAGTTTGAGTTTGCTGGAAAAACAAAGCAAGCTATACTTCTATAAAGTAAACCTAGCTATATGACAGGTTAGGCTCTACACATACAAAGTAAATTTAGGCTATACACATACAAAGTAAATTTGTACTTTTTAAAAAGCAAGATGGTACGGGTTATTAATTCATACAAAAGAAAGGTTTAATTTTTCTTTTATATAAATTATCTCCAAATCATTTAAACTTTTTTTTTGTATCTTTCTATAATTTAGTTTGAATAGTTACATGCAATACTATTTCAAAATTTAAAATCCAATAATTGATTTAAATTATATTTCAACTAAATTGAAATCCACTAATTTAAATCAATTATTCAAATTAGATTAAGTTTCAAAAGCTAAACTTCTAAAATCCTAAGTTTAAATTAGTCAACACTAATTAATTGTGATTTGTCTGGTCACTAATAAAAGGGTTGTTACAAACTTCCCCCCTTAAAGATATTGCGTCCCCGCAATTTCCATAATTGAAGAAAATCCGTAATTAAATTTTCATGTTTCAATTATTATTTATGTCAAAATGCCACGTCCGATGTTTAGGAACCCCTATCAATAACATGGCATCCCACATATCAATCGGAATCCTTAAGCAACGTCCGGATAAGTCAACACAATAGATAATTTTAAGTTTATATGCATTTATTTTATTATCACTAATAGCCATGCATCAAATTTAAATAAACACAACCAGACAATCAAATCTTAACAACCAATCAACCATATACACATCATCCAATTAACCAAATACAAAGATCACAAAACACTGCTCAGCAGAAACGGTCTACCAGCTTCAGCTGTGCACTCCAATTAATCTTCAAGCACTTAGATTTTTAAACTCATATTTTCCAACAACAAAAAATACCACAAATTCCAACTTTCCAAATGAACAATTTAAATCAAATTACACCCCAATGATTATCCTGATAATCATTTTATATTCCTATCCCTATATAAATAATTAATAAAACTATCTACCACACACCTTATGGGATAGAAGTTTAAGTCATGTAGGTTTTTGGATCCGTAATATCACGTGCTATCATGTTCTGACACGGCACTGATACCAAACTGTAACGACCCCACCGCAATGCCCAGTTTAGCAAAGAACATTACAAGTAATGTCGTCTGCTAATCCGGAGAATATGGCTTGTTAAGAGCGATCGAATGTGAATATATTCTTATACTAATATTGACACGTCATTTATACATTTTCACTTAATATCTGAACTGAATTTGACGTGTACAATATTAATACAAAGTAATAGACACATCGATTTCTCAGAATCAGAACAATATATCATATAAATAATAGTCATAGATCACAGTGGAACAATATACATATACAAATTATTTAGCTTATAAAATAAAATACTATGCTCGATTGTTATACAAATTTAACAATTCTCTAATCTCAATTATACATTTAATATACAAGGTCCAAAATTCCTAAATGAGATAACTAAAAGTCCAAAGTATTTATTCCTTGCTATCCAAACATCCCAAGATCAACTTGTTCGATAACCTGAAAAGTCTCGGTCTGACCCGAGCAAAATAACACCTGCGTCAGACTATCTCTAAATATCCAATAGGGTGAGAACAAGATATAACACAAGAACAGATAATCTATAGGCACTACATATATCTAAGAAATAACAAGTCACGAGATTAACCTAACTTAGAATTCATCACAAGGCACGGGTTTATAAATTTGGGTCACGAACACAATTTAGTCGCGCAACACTGAATTCACATACCAAAGCACAACATCTCTAAGCACACAAATATCAACAATTTAATTTAGAATCCATCCCTAGACAAGTATATATGTTTACATCAGAAACACACGATACAAGAATATATATTTATTTCGCAAACACAAGACACAAGTATATATACATATTTCACGAACACAGAACAATCCCAGAATCCAAATATCCAGAATCCAAGAGATCTTAATCCAAACCGATCGTAATATTCGTCCAAAACAATCGCAGTGATTGTACTCAAAACCCAAGGCAAACAAACAAACAAATTGGTATCACTCGAACCGATCTGATACCAAGGATCATACTCAGACCGGGAACACAGAATCACAGAATGATCTCAAGGATAGTTCATACTGATCAAGGTGATCGTAAAAACCATGACTCGATAACTCTACATTTATTTAATATTATTAAATTATTATGTTTGAAAAGAAATCCAGGAATAAACTTCTTAAGGATCAAGCAACAACTTGCCGCACACCAAAAGAGAGTAAACTCTAAAGTGCCAAATTGAAACGACCCGCAAATCCGCACCCCTTTAATCAACACTATTCTACATCTATCAACTCAAGATGTACAGAAATACGAACCATTTGGGTTAAAGAAAAAGAGGTAGAAGAAGAAAATAAAAAACAACATCAGAATCTAACCATCGCAGCGGAATAAAATATAATAGATAATAAATGATCTTTACACAAAAACAAATATATATCTGTTTTATACATACATCATCATCAAAGTTCAACATCAATAACATACAATTGGATATACAGCTAATCAACACAGCGGAATATAAATAAAACAAGTACGAAAGTACGTATCGTCATCCAGCTCGTCTCCTGAGCTCCATGGCATCATATCCTGTATCCTATAATACTCGGTCTGACCCGAGCATTACAGTTAAATAACACCCGAGTCAGTCTGGAATACCAGCGTGAGAAAATTACAATTGATTTTTAAAGTTTTAAAAATCCTTTGGAAACAAAAGCATCTCGTAAGACCACGTCACAAATAAACATGTCGGGTTTTTACCTTACGATAGCTAAAACAATTTTTATAGAAATCCTCTGATATTATAATAGGGTCTATATACAAATACTTATAAAATAGCCGAAATTGTTACATTCATTAAATTCCAGCTACTAGCCACAGAGTGGGTAATACAAACAAAACTCGTACAAGGCTCGTAGGGAGAATGGATTTCCAACTAATGACTAGGCACTGGGGTACCAACTGTCACAGTACGTGTCCTAGATCATAGTACCGAGGAGTACGCCCGCTCCCCAGCAACACAAGACCGGGACTACCACTTACTGGATAATCCCGAGTGAGATCACCCCGCGGTTGGGATCAGCAACCGCCCACTAAGCCGAAATAAAAAGGGACATCTAGACAGGGATGACCTCACCCCGCTTGGATGCTACCCACCTAGCCTTACTGCATAACCCCTGATTTTCAATCATTCCCGGTTGATGAGGCTTGAGGCTAAACGTTACCTTTTTAGAACATATCCCTTAGAATGCTCATCGCCCACCTGACGATGTTCTGAAAGCATTCATCCATATAAGTGTCCCGGGTTCGAACGGAACCGAAGGCACTATTCCTACAACATCCATTTTGGAAATATCCTCAACATTAGTAGCGACTAGCCCTTGCACTTCACTGCTCCATCTTCGAATCCAAACTCGTTTCCACGAAACGTACAAACCGGATCGAGGTGGTTTTCGAGAAATAAATCTCGATCCCGGTCTCTTCGAAACGATCAACGCATTTGTCCAATATTGAAAGTCGGTGATTTAACTATCAATTAATATTCACAGACAACCATCCAACAATAAATAATTTTCACCTCAAAAATATCTTCACAAGATATATTTCTATTTTCAACCCTTTGAAAACAGTTTCAAACCATCAATCCTTTCAGAATAAACTTGCCAAATATTTTCTATCTCCACTGAAATCACCAAGCACAAAACTAGATTTTTTTAAATAATTTAAAACGCTTTACTTTGAAATGTACTTTAAAAACTTTTGAGTTAAAAACTACTTCAATAATTTATTGAAAATACATACTATATGAATATTTGAAAATAAGGTTACTTAATAAAATATAATACTAGATTTTCACTTTTAAAACAAAATACTAAGTCACTCTTTAAATAATTACTGCTATAATAGATTAAAAGGAAATACTTTCTTTAGAATTTAAATATTAGAAATAATAAATTTTCCAAAACTTGCTTTTTAAAACAATTTTAGAACTTTTAACATATATTTAAAAATTTACTTTGAAAACGTACTTGGTTATTCAGGGAGAATTTCCAATCTCAATCACTTAAATCAATTTTCCAAATTGATTTCAATTTCCAATTTATTCTACTTGAATTAAATCTCTTTACTTACTCAATTCATTTCAAAATTCATTAATTATGGGCTTTAACATTGATGTTATTATTTTTCGTTTGATTTTAAATCTTTTAACTGAAATATACAAATTTCAGATCTTATCCCAATTTCTTCTTTATTCTTTTCAAAAATGTAAATCTTAAATTTTAAATAAATGTTTTGTTCTTTTAAAATAATAATACTGAAGTTTAAAATTCATTAATCTTCTGATTATTCAAAATTTCCCTTACTATACTCAAGATTTATTTATTAGAATTTTAAAGGCACTTTATTTCTTTTCCAATTCATTCTTAAATTTATTCAAATTTCTATAGTTATTTTACTTACAAATACACTTCTTTTATGTTCTTTCCAATATCCAATTTATATATTTTGGGTAATTCATTATACCCAATTATATCCAATCAAACCATAGCATTCAATATTCTAATATAATTCATCATAGAATATCAAATAATCACAACAGAGGGTATTAAATAATTTAAATAAATGTTGAGGGATCCGGTTGGATCCCTCCAACCTGTTTTCCCTGCATCCACAGACGTTAGCACAACATAAATACCAATTCCAAGATATACTATATACTATCATATATAATATAACACACCAAATCCAATCATTCAATCAATTATTTAAATTTAACCATTTAAATTTAAATTAAAAATTCAGTTGAGTGAGATTAACTCACCTTTTATTTTATTAGCATCCATTTGCAATCCAGCTTGCTATCTTCTTAATTTTTTTGACCTTGAATAAATAATTATATGATTTTATTAATACTTTGAAATAACTTGAACAATTTATTTCCATTTTATAAATTTAATTAACCAGTGATTTAACTTCGGACTAATGATTTACTTCGCTAAATAATTTTTAGTAACTTAAAATAAATTAAATAAGTTAATTGGGTAAATTTATTACCAAATCCATTTTTCAAAATAAGTTTGTAAATTAAGATATGTAAATATATACTTATTTTCTTTAGGACTAAAAATATCTATATAGATTTCAAAACTAAATTTTAAATAACTTTTCGACATTTAAAACTTCTATTCCCACAATCTTATATATACATATACATATATATATATATACACACTAATTTCTAATGGAAAAAATAATATTTACCTCTAACCAGAATTATCCTATACCTTATTGTAAACAGCAAACAGTAATTTTATCACTGTAAAAATCTTATTTTTCTTCCTTTTATTATCAATCCGAAGACATGTATAAATGAATTAAATAAAGTTGGAATTGTAACTTTACAGCCACAGAACAGCGACCGAAAACGAACGACCAAGCTGCAATCGCCGCACCCAATTCGAGCAGCTTCGAATCGAATACGCGAACAACCCTCGCCTCCCAGTATCCATGAACTCGCGGCCATCGATTCTCTCAAACGTGCGCAGTCGACGACCACTCGACTCGCGACTTCACTATGTTGACGCGGATCACTTCTCACCATGCGCTGCTATCGAGACAGTGACGAGGATACTGCCTATCAATCGCCTGCTTCGAGAGTCACAACTACCTCTCCTCTACCGATTTCCCCTTTCCTCCCCTCTTCCGAAGACCCATGACCCAAAAGGCAACCAAACGCCACTCGCTTTCCCCCCGCGTGCTCGACTCGAAGGAACGGAGAAGAATTTGCTCGTTCGATTACCCTTGTTTCTCTTTTTTTTTTTAAATTTGAATCTCGAATTTGTGTTCAAAAGAAAGAAGGGAGATGCGGTTTTAAAATTGAGGGGAGAGATACGAAATTGCCAGAACAATTGAAGAGATATGTGATTATTTCCACTTCGGCCATACCTATATTTTTTTTTCTTTGAACGAATGATTTTTGAAGAAGAAAAGCTCGGTTGTTTATGAAAGAAGAGGTAGCGTGTTTGAAACGTTTGCGTAAAAGTTTTTGTCACGCTATAGTGATTTGAAAGGGTGAAAAGGGGACGGCTGATGGTAAGTTTTGACCAGTCAAAACCTTTATATCTTATACTTAAATATAAATTCAAATCATCTGGAAATCACCACCAAAAATTTTGACTTCCTATTGAGGCGTGCCGCTAGGCGTTCATAATGTTATACCCCTATTTCAAACGCAACGGAAAAGGTTTCGAGTCCTAATTCGATCGTATGGAGAAGATAGCTCTTTGGACTCGGTTATTAAATTAAATTTCGATATAAATTCCAGAGTGTTTACCTATTGTACGCTCACGCAACAATTCCGATCAATACGAAATTTGAAGTCCGATAATAATATAATATTACGGATCCAATGGAACTGGTTTCGTTGAATTCCGAGACTGTGCCTCGGAAGGCTATTTTTAAAATTCAATTTAAACGATAAAATTTCAAAACCGAACAAATCAGTGTTAAATTCAATTTTACAACTTCTATTATCCTCAGTATTATCAATATAAATTTTACAAGCCTTCAAACTATTTTCTACAGGCTTAAAACTTCAGATTTCATATTTTACCCAATTCCAAATTATTTAATTTAATAATTTAAATATCAAATAAATAATGATATTTGGATTCAAGTTAAAAATTAAACTTTTAAATATTTAATCAATTAAATATTCTAATTTCAAACATTCAAAAATTCCGGGTCGTCACATTCCTCCCCCCTTAAAAGAATTTTGTCCCCGAAATTACTAATTAGGAAGAATGGTCCAATACCCGTTACCATTTTCCAAAATCAAACTGTTTAATTAACTTGCCATACACCACTATCATTCATACTAACTTCCAAAAACCTTCCATAATTTTCAAATATCATTACATGCTCAATCATTCAAACTTTCAATTTAAACCAAATTTTGAATTATCAAAATTTACTCAAAAATTTTCCAACTCTCTAAATTTCCAAAAAATTTCGCCAGCGTTTCCTTTGCGCGGCTAGCTCGGTACAGCTACAAAAGGCCTCTACGGGCTCCCAAAATCCAAAAGAAACAAAAAGCCAAGCGGCTCGATCAAAAACCCAATCAAATTTCATACCGAAATTTAAATACATACCTTTTTGTCGAGCAATTCAAATTTATTTATTGAAATAAAAACCCAAATTTCTTTTCCTTCATAATACATGTATATTCCACTTAGCAATAATATCCAATCACAACATTCAAACATTTTATTGACTTCCTTACTAAATGTCAATCTATTTCTATTCAAATTGATTCTTTCATTTCCATATGAATTCAATTTATCTTTAACTCTGAATATTTGAATTTTATTTTCCATTTATAACCAATTCATGTCATTATTTTAAATTAGTTTCATTCACTAATTTATTTCAATTTCCAGTTTGAAATCGTTTGTCGTTAACAAAAAAATTTCAGAAATTTTCTAACTCCCAAAATTGTAGAAATTTTTTGACAGAGTCTCCTTTGTACGGAGGAGCTTTTGCAATTTGACAAAAGACATAAATATATATACATCGACCCACATGGTCGGAAAAACCAAAAACAGTTCATATTTTCTATTTTTATTGCATAGGCGTACCTTATTTAGCATTTTTAAGCAAGCAGCTTATTATTTTAGCATTTAGCGCGATCTAATCCAACCAAATGGCTTTCCGGTACCTGTACTTACTCAATTTAAATATGTAAGTACTAAATATATGCAATTTAATAACGTTTCACTTATATTCAAATAGCTAACACATAGATTTCATAAGTAATGCATGTGATAACATTCATAAGTACATATGCAAGGTTTCGACACTAGTTTTAATTTGTTTGCATCCAAATTACATACCAATTGATTTCAAAATCATCTCATTTCACTTCTAATAATTCATAGAGTTTATCCAATCTTGTTTACACCAAACGATCCACTTCCATATGCAATTCTACAATAATAATGTGAGTAAATAATAACATATGCTTTATAACCAATTTAAATCGATTCCAACTCAATTCACACTTAATCCCATCCCATTTTAATTTATTCACAAACTTTCATTGCATTTCTTTCATATCCAAAAAGTTTGATTCCAAACTATTTTATTATCCACGACATCATCTCATGCTTCTATTAATTTTAAACTTAAGTTAATTTACTTCAATTCACCACCATTTCATAACTTAAGTTCATCCCCATTATAATTTATTCATACTCGAATTGGATTTATCTTCATCTCAAATCATTTTTATTTAATCCAATTCCATACAACTTCAATTCATATTTAATTCACTTACAATTTTAAGTAGAATTTCTATTTATAATTCAAGCTTCATTTCCAAACTCTATTACCTATTCACAATCTTTGATTTGATTTTCCTTTGATCAAATCCTAACCATTTCACTAATTTATTCGATTAGTTTATTCTTTTATCCATCTTAAATTTTAATTTACATTAACAATACATTGTTGAATTTATGCTTGAATTGGATCTGTTTATATTTCACACCACATCCATTTTAATCCAATTAAATTTTCATTCAACAACAGTTCCAATTATAATCCAATTACAATCTCATACTTGATTTTCCTCTTCATTTACCTTGAAAATCATTTTATAACATCATTTTATTTGATTCTCTTGAGTTCAATCTTACTTAATATCACAAGTTTGGATTTTTTTTTTAGGATACCAATACTTTTATTCTGCTTACTTATTCCCCTTTTAAGGTTTTATAAACTACTCACTTATTAATATTCACTCTTCCCCAACTATTTACAATCAATTATATTCTCATTTTACTTTTAACTAGGGGTTGTATATTTATATTTTCAATGCTTTTCAATTCTTTTATAAGCTTCCGAAGCTCATTTATTCTAATTCAATACTTGCTTAATTTACATTTGTTTGTTTGAGTAGAATTTTATTCCAGTCAGTATTATCTATAACTCGACTGAATTCAGTTAAATTCAGTTTTATTCCAACTGAACTTCAGTTAAATCTAGTACATATCATTCTTTTAAGTTTTATTAAGCAAGGACTTAATTCCATTTAATATCATTCATGACACAACTGACTTTTGATTCAATTCAATCCAAATCTAACTAAATTTTATTTCTCAATATACGAGTTCAAAACTTATTTATTTATTTAAAAGCTTATATTGCTCATTTGGGTCATTTCACTTATAACCACAATTTCAAATTATAAATAACACTTACTGGCTTAAGGTATAAATTTTCATTTCACAATTATAATCATTTTACCTTTCAGCTTTATATCCAATTTAATTCAATTTCAATTGCAATTTTTATTTAACTTATCTCAAGTTAAATTCAAATATATTTTCTTCACTTTCATTCACTTAAGTCAAATTTTAATTCCCGGATTAAAATTTCCAAACATTAATTATTTTTAGCCCATTTGAACTAATTCTGGACTTATTTTTATACAATTTTAAACAAACATCATCCAATATTCAATTTCATTTCATTTGCATACCATAATAATTAATCAGTTACTTATTAATTTTAAATCTCAAAACTTTGTTTTATTTAGTCCAACTTGACTAATTTTTTTTTTCATTACACATGATTTAACACAATTCAAATTTTTTATTCCAGTATTCAGTTTTCACTTTACTTGCTTACGAGTTGAATTTTATTTCAACAAATTCCAAATTTACAAGTTATCAAGCTCCTTATATGCCATCAACATTCTTAGTTAAGTTTCCAAAGTTTTAAACAGTCTTGTAACATTTCAAAATTCCCTTTGAAATCACCTATATCCAAAATTCCTTGCATTTCTAAAATCAAAGTTATCTCTTTGAATTTCAGAACCAACCCGGTTGTGCAAACAATTCCAATTCAAAACAATTTGATAGCAATTTCTCTCTCGGAAACTCGAAAATAAACATCGATGATGCTGCAGTCATCATCGAAGTTATTTTCCAGCTACCGTAAGAGTTCAATGCTTTTATCTCTTTTAAAACCCTTCAAATGTTTAAATTCCAAATCTCTCTAGATTCTAAATCCGATTCAAAAATATTTCTCTCAGATATATTATTTTTCCCAACCTTTGGGAATCATTTCCAAATTCAAAGGAACTTAAATTCCCAAATTTTCAAATTCCAAACTCTTTAAATTTATATTCAACATTACCTTGGAATTTTATTTTATTTTTATTATTAACCACATTATAATTTACATTTATAATTTATATTTACAAATTTCATTAATATATGAATTTGCTTCTAGTTTTTAATTATGATTTCAATTCCCTATTCAATTATAAATCACATTTACAAAATCCATTTATTTATTCATTTATTCCTAATCTTTAGTTATTATTTCAGTTTCTTATTCAATTTTCATACAATGATAATAATGTAATATTATCACTCCTAACAACCAAGCATCCATATATAATGATAACAATCTATGAAAAATTATTTCCTTTATATACAAAATAATTTTGGGTAAAATTATTTCATTTACCCTATTTAAAACAATACTGTGTCGGTTTACCTTGTTTAAGAGTTTAGAAATCTCTATCGATGACATGGCCCATATATCGACCAGAATCCATAAACACTCAACCAATAAATCAACGCAATATAAAAATAATTTTATATTCACTAACAAATACGCACTCATATCTATTAATACGCTCAAGCTCATTCAAGAGTACTACGGACTCTATTTAATGAGTAATTCCCACCAGAGCCAAGGTTATCACCAACCTAAGCACTGATACCAAGTGAAATGACCCGCAAATCCGCACCCTTTGAGTCAACACTATTCTACATCTATCAACTCAAGATGTACAGAAATACGAACCATTTGGGTTAAAGAAGAAGAGGTAGAAGAAGAAAATAGAAAACAACATCAGAATCTAACCATCGCAGCGGAATAAAATATAATAGATAATAAATGATCTTTACACAAAAACAAATATATATCTGTTTTATACATACATCATCATCAGAGTTCAACATCAATAACATACAACTGGATATACAGCTAATCTACACAGCGGAATATAAATAAAACAAGTACGAAAGTACGTATCGTCATCCAGCTCGTCTCCTGAGCTCCATGGCATCATATCCTGTATCCTATAATACTCGGTCTGACCCGAGCATTACAGCTAAATAACACCCGAGTCAGTCTGGAATACCAGCGTGAGAAAATCACACTCAATTATTTTTAAAGTTTCAAAAATCCTTTGAAAACAAAAACATCTCGTAAGACCACGCCACAAATAAGCATGTCGGGTTTTTACCTTACGATAGCTAAAACAATTTTTATAAAAATCCTCTAATATTATAATAGGGTCTATATACAAATACTTATAAAATAGCCGAAATTGTTACATTCATTAAATTCCAGCTACTATCCACAAAGTAGGTAATACAAACAAAACTCGTACAAGGCTCGTAGGGAGAATGGATTTCCAACTAATGACTAGGCACTGGGGTACCACCTGTCACAGTACGTGGCATAGATCACAGTACCGAGGAGTACGCCCGCTCCCCTGCAACACAAGACCGGGACTACCCTTTACTGGATAATCCCGAGCGAGATCACCTCGCGGTTGGGATCAGCAACCGCCCACTAAGCTGAAATAAAAAGGGACATCTAGACAGGGAAGACCTCACCCTGCTTGGGTGCTACCCACCTAGCCTTGCTGCATAACCCCTGATTTTCAGTCATTCTCGGTTGATGAGGCTTGAGGCTAAACGTTACATTTTTAGAACATATCCCTTAGAATGCCCGTCGCCCACCTGACGATGTTCCGAAAGCATTCATCCATATAAGTCTGTCCCGGGTTCTAACGGAACCGAAGGCACTATTCCTACTACATCCATTTTGGAAATATCCTCAGGATTAGTAGCGACTAGCCCTTGCACTTCACTGCTCCATCTTCGAATCCAAACTCGTTTTCGAGAAATAAAATCTCGATCCCGGTCTCTTCGAAACGATCAACGCATTTGTCCAATATTGATAGTCGGTGATTTAACTATCAATTAATATTCACAAACAACCATCCAACAATAAATAATTTTTCAAATTATTTATTAACCTCAAAAATATCTTCACAAGATATATTTCTATTTTCAACCCTTTGAAAAAGGTTTCAAACCATCATTCCTTTCAGAATAAACTTCCCAAATATTTTCTATCTCCACTGAAATCACCAAGCACAAAACTAGATTTTTTTTTAAATAATTTAAAACGCTTTACTTTGAAATGTACTTTAAAAACATTTAAGTTAAAAACTACTTCAATAATTTATTAAAAATACATACTATATGAATATTTGAAAATAAGGTTACTTAATAAAATATAATACTAGATTTTCACTTTTAAAACAAAATACTAAGTCACTCTTTAAATAATTACTGCTATAATAGATTAAAAGGAAATACTTTCTTTAGAATTTAAATATTAGAAATAATAAATTTTCCAAAACTTGCTTTTTAAAACAACTTTAGAACTTTTAACTTATATTTAAAAATTTACTTTGAAAACGTACTTGGTTATTTAGGGAGAATTTCCAATCTCAATCACTTAAATCAATTTTCCAAATTGATTTCAATTCCCAATTTATTCTACTTGAATTAAATCTCTTTACTTACTCAATTCATTTCAAAATTCATTAATTATGGGCTTTATCATTGATGTTATTATTTTTCGTTTGATTTTAAATCTTTTAACTGAAATATACAAATTTCAGATCTTATCCCAATTTCTTCTTTATTCTTTTCAATAATTTAAATCTTAAATTTTAAATAAATATTTTGTTCTTTTAAAATAATAATACTAAAGTTTAAAATTCATTAATCTTTTGATTATTCAAAATTTCCCTTACTATACTCAAGATTTATTTATTAGAATTTTAAAGACACTTTATTTCTTTACCAATTCATTCTTAAATTTATTCAAATTTCTATAGTTATTTTACTTACAAATTCACTTCCTTTATGTTCTTTCCAAAATCCAATTTATATATTTTGGGTAATTCATTATACCCAATTATATCCAATCAAACCATAGCATTCAATATTCTAATATAATTCATCATAGAATATCAAATAATCACAACAGAGGGTATTAAATAATTTAAATAAATGTTGAGTGATCCGGTTGGATCCCTCCAACCTGTTTTCCCTGCATCCACAGACGTTAGAACAACATAAATACCAATTCCAAGATATACTATATACTATCATATATAATATAACACACCAAATCCAATCATTCAATCAATTATTTAAATTTAACCATTTAAATTTAAATTAAAAATTCAGCTGAGTGAGATTAACTCACCTTTTATTTTATTAGCATCCATTTGCAATCCAGCTTGCTTTCTTCTCAATTTTTTTGACCTTGAATAAATAATTATATGATTTTATTAATACTTTGAAATAACTTGAACAATTTATTTCCATTTTATAAATTTAATTAACCAGTGATTTGACTTCGGACTAATGATTTACTTCACTAAATAATTTTTAGTAACTTAAAATAAATTAAATAAGTTAATTGGGTAAATTTATTACCAAATCCATTTTTCAAAATAAGTTTGTAAATTAAGATATGTAAATATATACTTATTTTCTTTAGGACTAAAAATATCTATATAGATTTCAAAACAAAATTTTAAATAACTTTTCAACATTTAAAACTTCTATTCCCACAATCTTATATATACATATATATTTACTAATTTCTAATGGAAAAAATAATATTTACCTCTAACCAGAATTATCCTATACCTTATTGTAAACAGCAAACGATAATTTTATTACTGTAAAAATCCTATTTTTCTTCCTTTTGTTATCAATCCGAAGACATGTGTAAATGAATTAAATAAGTTGGAATTGTAACCTTACAGCCACAGAACAACGACCGAAAACGAACAAGTTGCAATCGCCGCACCCAATTCGAGCAGCCTCGAATCGAATACGCGAACAACCCTCGCCTCCCAGTATCCATGAACTCGCGGCCATCGATTCCCTCAAACGTGCGCAGTCGACGACCCCTCGACTCGCGACTTCACTATGTTGACGCGGATCACTTCTCACCACGCGCTGCTATCGAGACGGTGACGAGGACACTGCCTATCAATCGCATGCTTCGAGAGTCACAACTACCTCTCCTCTAGCGATTTCCCCTTTCCTCCCCTCTTCCGATGACCCATGACCTAAAAGGCAACCAAACCCCACTCGCTTTCCCCCGCGTGCTCGACTCGAAGAAACAGAGAAGAATTTGCTCGTTCGATTACCCTTGTTTCTCTTTTTTTTTTAAATTTGAATCTCGAATTTGTGTTCAAAAGAAAGAAGGGAGATGCAGTTTTAAAATTGAGGGAGAGATACGAATTTGCCAGAACAATTGAAGGGATATGTGATTATTTCCTCTTCGGCCATACCTATATATTTTTTTCTTCGAACGAATGATTTTTGAAAAAGAAAAACTCGGTTGTTTATGAAAGAAGAGGTAGCGTGTTTGAAACGTTTGCGTAAAAGTTTTTGTCACGCTACAGTGATTTGAAAGGGTGAAAAGGGGACGGCTGATGGTAAGTTTTGACCAGTCAAAACCTTTATATCTTATACTTAACTATAAATTCAAATCGTCTGGAAATCACAACCAAAAATTTCGACTTCCTATCGAGGCGTGCCGCTAGGCGTTCATAATGTTATACCCCTATTTCAAACGCAACGGAAAAGGTTTCGAGTCCTAATTCGATCGTATGGAGAAGATAGCTCTTTGGATTCGGTTATTAAATTAAATTTCGATATAAATTTCAACGTGTTTACCTATTGTACGCTCACACAACAATTCCGATCAATACGAATTTGAAATCCTACAATAATATAATATTACGGATCCAATGGAACTGGTTTCGTTAAATTCCGAAACTGTGCCTCGGAAGGCTATTTTTAAAATTCAATTTAAACGATAAAATTTCAAAACCGAACAAATCAGTGTTAAATTCAATTTTACAACTTCTATTATCCTCAGTATTATCAATATAAATTTTACAAGCCTTCAAATTATTTTCTACAGGCTTAAAACTTTAGATTTCATATTTCACCCAATTTCAAATTATTTAATTTAATAATTTAAATATCAAATAAATAATGATATTTGCATTCAAGTTAAAAATTAAACTTTTAAATATTTAAAATCAATTAAATATTCTAATTTCAAACATTCAAAAATTCCGAGTCGTCACACAAATACTTTCACCTTCAGTAATCACTAGAATTTAACCAATACGTCTCATACCTTATGGTGAAACTCAAGTATTTACTTAAAGCTAGTAAATATCACTTATTACGGATACCACTGGAAACCTGAAGCATATTCTCTTAAAGATCTAGCAACCACTTGTCGCACACCAGAAGAGAATAAAACTCTAAAGTGTTAAGTACTTCCCCAAATATGATCACAAGAATTTAACCAAGGCATCCCATACTACCCGGTGGAATTCGAGTATTCGTTAATGGGCTAGTAAATTCCACTCAAACATTCTATTCAATGAGTTATACCATATTCGATGAAGCATTATACGAAAGCATTAAAACAACCGATAACACTAAGTCAATCATTAGCCCTTCCCAAATTATAGAGTAAAGGTTCTCAAAACATTTACTTAATTTATCACAATTTAAAATGTTCTGTTAATTCAAATTGTTAAATATCAATAGACTAATAAAACAATTTTATAAGTATCCTTTTATTTCCTTAAAACTATTAAATGGAAAAGACTACAATAAGAAGATAATTTTGTATAAATTATAAACTAACACTACAAAAGAGTACACATAGAGCAAAAGAGTACACATAGAGGTTGTGAAAGATTTATATGCCTTTAGTTTGAGTTTGTTGGAAAAACAAAGCAAGCTATACTTCTATAAAATAAACCTACCTATATGACAGGTTAGGCTATACACGTACAAAGTAAAGTTGTACTTTTTGAAAAGCAAGATGGTTAAGGTTATTAATTCATACAAAAAATAGGCTATAACTATACAATACTCCATGGACAGTACATCTTTTTAGAATTGCAGAAATGTGTGGCGCACATCAAGTCTAAACAATATACATAAATATATTATATTCTTCCTCTCTCTTACATGGGTTTACTTTTTTACTTTCTTAGATCTGGCAAACAAACACATGCTTACATACTACTATATATAAATATATCAACACAGGCAATGGTGCCTCACCCCTCACGCACTCAGAAGGGAGCAAAGACGGTACAAGGCATGCACGAAAGCTGACATACTCTCACCAAAGATATAATTTTATTTGCATATACATAAAGACATACACACACATACGGCTATTGTTAAACAAAAGACTTCAGTAAGTTTTAAAAAATTTACAAAGTGTTCACAACCTGCTTTTGACCATATACTCATATAGATGGGAAAATTTAAGTTTTGATCTACTACTAAACTTCAGATATTATCTTAAGTTCATTGTGAAGTTCTAGAACAAACAGCAAGTGGTTCTTTCTTCAAATTAAAAACAGCCTAAAAATGTCAGGCTATATATGTACGAAGCCAGTCTAAACAATAAAAGGAAGGGTCAAGATGTTAGAAAAAAAGTAGGTACGGTGTTAAGCAATCTTATATATATAGTGTTGTTCATTTTTTTTTTAGAGTGCAAGATATAGCTCTTAGATCGAAACAGTTCATACCAAATGACTTGTAAAATATACTGCTAATATATGTAGGTTTATATATCTTTGTAGTCATCAAAAACATGAACCTTTATAAATTTAGAAGTCAGTTTCAGTATATTTACAGTAATCCATAAAGGCATAATTCACAAAGTTATGAAATACTTTCTCATGTACCCAAGTGTTTGATTAGAAAACTAAGTGTGACTATATATATATATATATATATATATATATATATATATATATATATATATATATATATATATAATGGGTTTATAATCAGATTTCTCATATATATGCACTAATTTACAATAGCTTAAATTTAGTATAAACTCAATTGGGAATCCACATAAGTATAATACAAGTATTCTTCCAAGTTCAACTATAATCTCAAAAAAAAAAAACAAATAACAATCCAATAAGAAAACCTGCAAGGACATAGAGAAATACAGTCCTCAAAACTCAGATAACAAGCAAAGGAAGGAGGCTACATGAACTACAAACAATGAGAATAAAATGATAGGCAAGAAAAAAAAATGATAACCTGAAGCCAAATTGCTCCAGGTTTCGTCCACTGGTGGACTGGTGGAGCAACACCGATCAACTGGTGGCGAAAAATTCCTGGAGCCGACGAGGCTCCAGGTTGAACTCTGGCCGACCCTCTGCTAGCTTCGACCGTTCGCTAGCTTTTGACGTTGATGCTTGTTCTTATAAAGACAATTATACAGCATGCAGGCACAAATGATTTGAACTATAAATCCATAACATAGTAACTTAAAAACCTAGGCTATGAATTCTATAATTAACAGCAAACTTAGAATTTTCATTAAGCAAAATTAGTTCATCAAAGCAACGATTCTATTCAAAGTAACCACAGTTGTACTAAACATAATAAACATGCAAAAAGCTTTCGAAATAAATGATGTGATTTGTAACTCACCTTAAACCATAACTGATGAAATCGAATTTGCTTCCAATCCCTAGACTCTTGTGTTGTTCGCTTTCCCATCACGACCATCACGCCACTCCCAAGTTGTTGCTCCACCAACCAACATCCCAAGTCGCCTTAGCTCATCATCGTGCCTCCCCATCGATTGCCGCCTGAAGTCGCTCCTCCTCTCACGCGAATTCTTCTTATTTATCTCGAATTTCATTTTATTTATTTATTTTAACGTTTGGGGATAAATGAATGAACGATATTTTTTTAGGGGAGATGAATATGGCTTTAAAGATAAGGAATAAGGAGAGAATAAGTAATGGGCTTAGTTTTGGCCCATTTATCAAAAGAAAGGTTTTGATTTTTCTTTTATACAAATTATCTCCAAATCATTTAAACTATTTTTTTTCTATCTTTCTATAATTTAGTTTGAATAGTTACATGCAATACTATTTCAAAATTTAAGATCCAATAATTGATTTAAATAATCTTTCGACTAAATTGAAATCCACTAATTTAAATCAATTATTCAAATTAGATTAAATTTCAAAAATTAAACTTCTAAAATCCTAAATTTAAATTAATCAACACTAATTAATTGTGATTTGTCTGATCATTAATAACAGGGTTGTTACATCCTTCTTCTTTCCTTTAGGGTCTGGTATTTCCGGCTTCGACTGTTCGGCATGTAATACAATGGACGTATTGATGTCGATTTTCGGAGGTCGAAAAACCGAGTCGTGACACTTCATGTATGCATAAGTTGACTTATGAAAGCTTAAGAAAGAAGCTTTACACAAAATATTTTAGACTTTTATATTATTTATGTATTTGTAAGTTTATAAGTATATATGTATGTATACATATTTCCATGTGCATGTTAGTGGATGCATTTGTATGTTATATATGTGTACATGACATATAAAAAACGTTGCATTGATTCCGAACAACTTTCGTTTGACAAACCGTTGCCGATCGGAGAACCGATTCCCAGTCACACTTTTGCTTATACTTTAATGTACATATATCTGTAAGCAAAATTAGAAAATAAATTTCTTATCATTTTAGATGAATTAAAATTATCATATTTGATTTATAAAACCATATAAATTTATATTAACAATATTTACAAAAATCGCTATTATACGGACAAAACGATATAAATTTTTCCTTATATTTTCAAACCAAATATATCTCTTTATAAATCTATTATAAATGATTTATTATCACTTTATAACTCTTAAAAATGAATTATAACCTTTTCAAAATAATTATTTGAATAATTATAATAATTATTTGAATAATTATAATAATTATTTAATCATTGAATCTCAATTTAATTTAATAAATCAAAATTGAAATTCAGGACAAAAATCCAAATCCGCAAAGCACGAAAAGGCACGATAAAGCACGACTATATTTTTGAGTGATGGAGGGTCAAGATCCAATCTTGTATGCAAAAAAATACAACATAAATAAGAATATATTTCAATATAAAAGCATAGAAATTAAAAAAATGGAAAGGATTAGGATTTAAGTGACATAACCTTGCTTCTATCAACAAATGGGCTCGGCCATGTGGTCACAAGGCATGGAGTGGTGGTGGTGGAGTGGTGAGGTCGGCTAGAGGTGGAGGTCGAGCCAAGCATGAAGACAAAAGAGAAAAAAAAAACAAAAGAAAAATGGAAAAGAAAGAAGAGGTGGAAGAGAAGCCATGAACTTGTAATTTTTTTTCTTCACGCAAATGAAAAAAGTGGAGATGAGAAACTTTCCTATACGTGAATGACAAAATTGAGGTGGCTAGGGTTTACAAAATATTTGGACGGCTAAGAGATGTTGGGTTTAGAAATGAAAGGTTAGCAAATAAAAAGGCTTTCTTGATTTTCAGAAAAAGGAGGCATGAGATCTTGAATAGATTTTTTCTAGAAATGAAATGAGGATTTTAAGATGAGAAATAAATCTTTTATGTGATTTGCAAATCAGAAATACACGGCTAGGAAAAGAGTTTGTATGGCTAAAGCAAGTAATAAAGAGGCCATGCAAATGAAAAGACAAGAAATTAAAAACGTGTAACCTATAACTCCTTGATTTTCTCTAGCCATTTATAAAAAGATATAAAAAATAAATTCCAATAAATACAATAAAAGTCTAGACAAATAAATAAAGAAATAAAACAAAGAGGTGGGTAAAGGAAAAATATAAAATAAGAATACAGAAATTTATTGCATGTAAAACGCTGTATTTTATCCAATTTTAAAAGAATAAATCAAAATTTAACGAAATGAAAAGCAGAACGGATATCGTAAATATATTCTGCTTCGGAGAAAAAGATTAAAATTTAAAAACTCAATTTTTTTTTAAATTTAAACTAAAATTCAAATTGTGACAAAAATATAAAATTTTCAGAACTTGTTTATTTAAAGCATTTGGAAAATAGATTACAAACAAATTCCAAACTTAGGTTGGAAAATCGCAGAAATTCAATCTTAAATAATTTAAAAATTAAAGCTTTCAAATAAAAAAAATTAATTAAAAATATTTACAAAATTATGGGTTGTTACATTCGTGGTGCTCGAGTGGGTTGACGATGACTTGTGGAAGGCGGCGGCGATGGCCAGAACGTCAACGATCGACGGTGCACGTGCACATGCTTTTGGATTGTGTCAGTGAATAATAGTTTGGGAAGAAGGATGAAGACTCGAAGTCGACCTCGGGAAATTTTGTTCATGGCTCGAGTTTTAGTTTGGGTATTTGCAAGTAAGTACGGGGTTTTAAAAACTTAAAACAAAAATCAAAATTTAAAAGGAAAAAGGGGTGGTCGGGGAAGTCTTGGGGAAATTGAGTTGTAGCTCGGGGTGAACTCGGGGATGTCTCGGGTTGGTATAAAATAGTTTTCAAAATTTAAACCAAATTCAAATCTAAACATGTTTAACTTATTCTTTTGAATAATTGTTTTGCTTAAGGTTTAAAAGTAAATTATTTCAAAAGTAATTAAGTTCAATTTATTTAATTTTGTGACATTATTTGTAAATTAATTATTAAATTATTTTAAATAAATAATGTAACTGAAGAGTTAATTAAAATGAAATGTTTTTTAAATTATTAATTAACCTAGATCTCTTAAGTTAATTTATGTGTTAATGTTAATTAATTACAAGGTTTGTTAATTAAAGATTTTAATTATAATTAAGTGATTAATTAAAATAAATGATTTATCTTTTAATTAATTAATTAATTAAAGTTTATGCAATTGAAGATGAATTAATTAATAACAGTAATTAAAAGATAATTACTTAAAGGATAATTACTTAATGACAGTAATTAAAGAATAATTAATTAATTTATTAATTGATGATTAAGGATTAATCAAATAATAATTAAAGGTTAATTAAATAATAATTAAGTTTTAATAAATAATTAAGATTTATTAATTAATAATTAAGGGTTAGTTAATTTATAATTAAGGATAATTAATCATTAATTAAGGATAATTAATTAAAGTAATTATGTGATTCATTAATTATAATCACACGATTGATTAATCTTGCTTATAGATGATTGATTATTATTGAATGCCCTGGATTGGTTGATATCTCTGATATGTGATTGTGATACTTTGTGATATGAATTGCCATGAATTGAGCTATGATATCTGTGATACATTACTGTGTGAATGTGAAAACTATTGGCCTTTAAACGGCCTTTGAATTTCGATGCGACAGGGAGTCGGATTCCAAATAGTTATCCGAAACTCACATCGAATCTTAATGGTGAATCTTTGTGACTTATATATATATCCACGTGTTTTAAAATAAGCGCTCATTATTCGGTTGAGCAGGGAGAGGACATTAAGTCATAAAACCCATTCCGAATAATCATACGACGAAATGGGAATGCATGTGAAGACGGTGGTTGAAGACCAGGTATTTTCGAGAACGAAAGGATTACCTATCAATTGTCTCTGCACTGAGATGCTCCGGTATAAAGATCTCCGTATGTGATGGGGAGTCCGGTCGGGATTGTGGATACCCGGATTTGCATGGGCTTCTTCCTTTATTGGAGGAAGTGCCTTCGGTTCCATTCAGACCAAGGATGGACGTGTATGGTTGTATGTATGACATTACACTTTGAGATATAAAGCTGATTTCTATCAAATACATTTCTGTTTGGTGGTGGAGAATTTATTGTCTTAGGTTAACACCCTTCTCTGAGACGTACGAGCTCAGAGGTTATGTAGTTGATGGTTATTAGTGATATACTCCTGATTTGGTAGTGTGGCACGCTAAGTGCTGATCATTTGTTGATCGAAGCATGGCTTTTGTAAAAATCGTAGTTTGTGGGATGAGACTTCATCGAACCTCATACCCTGGAAAATGGTTGAAACAGAAAAAGATGCATCAAGGTTATGAGGGTCGTGCACTTTAAGGTATGTGCATTTCCTTCTGGATAAAAGTGGTATTCTGGTATGGACCCTAGATAATTTGCTTTGTGTTTGTTGGTATTGAGGGACCTCGATAAAGGTCGGCTACGACCGGGGGATGACATACTCATGATAGTTAATTACCTAGTTACAGAGGTAACCCGGACTTGTGTTGGCAGAGAACTGGTTAAGTTCTCGGGGCTTCCCTCCAGAGGTGTACCCTTTCGGTTAAAGGAAGTTTCTTAGCCTTAGCCATTTGTTGGAAATCCAATCACCTAATACGAGCCCTTTACGATTTCAGTTGTATAACCCGCCATTCTTAAAGGGTAGCTATAGTAGGCATAGTATAATGGTACCTATGCTGGCTAAGGTTAATATTATACTTTCGAAATGTTTTCACACTATGCACTAATAATAATATCAAAAAAAAAGTTTCTCGTATCAAGCATGTTTGACTATCATAAGGAGAAATATCCCCCAAGTGTGAGATTGCATTGTGTGTGTGCCGAGAGGCCTTATGGTAGTTTCATTTTCCGGAATCATGAACGGATTTCTTTATAATTTTTTTTTTCAAACAACTGTTTTTGTTTACTCATACCAGTCCCATGACTGACCCAGAGTTTATTGTTTCCTTCTTAAACTCTAGGTACTCATAATTTTTCGCACGGGCGGCCTAGAAGCAGGTTATCCATGATTTGGATTTGGATCTAGATGTCTTTTGAAGCCTTTGGTCTTTGAAGTTTTTGGAAGCTTTTGGTTTGAAGTCTTTGGGGTTTTAGAAGACCTTATTGAAGTGGAAGTATGTTGGAATCTTTTTAAAGACCCTGTTGTGTTCCGCTATTCTATTATTGTTCTGTTGTTGTATCATATATATAGCACTCTGATGATGTTGGTTATTTGTTGTAATCAAATGTTGTATCAATGTTGTATCTATGTTATGATCAATGAAATTCATTTTGTTTCTGCTGTGTTGTACTCATCTAATGTTGTTATAAGCTCTACCGAACTGGAGTCCGACGTTTGAATTTCCGGCATTCGAATACAAGTGAGATATTTGATGTCGATTTTCAAACGCTGGATTTCGGGTCTTGACATAACCCTTCTTCGCAAACGTATGCTATCAACCGACCCCGACATCGTCGTTCATCGCGCCGCCTCGACACGCCCAGAAGCTGCCGCATCCACGCCGAAGATGCGCCTTCCCCTGCCCATCCTTCCAACATCGGCCACACCCTACTGCTCCCCCGATTGAGAGAAATTTGGTCAAAACCGTTGCTGCTTCAGGTGAGGAATTCTGACACTGCAGTGCGCCGACGAAGATCACAACCGTTGATCGAGTCCATCTTACCGATTTGGCCAATATTGCAATTGGCGATAAGGCCTGAAGGTGACCATAGCGGCCTCGATTGATGTGGGACGTCGGATCCACGTTGATGAACTGCAACTTGACTTAGAGGCTTTGAATTTTTTTTATATTTAATTGATTTTTTTCTTTTTTTTCAACATTAGAGAAGAGGAACAGAAGGCAAAGAAATCTGCGCATACAGAGAAATGAAAAGCCGAGGTAGTTAGGGTTTATAACGGGGTATATATAGATAGGTCAGAGATAGAGATGAGTGGACACGATTTGATTGAACGATAAACGACCTGAAAAGCCCATTCTGCCTCCAGAACGAAAATGGGTTATCCCATATATCAAAATAGATGTTTTCAAATATTTTAAACTCAATGGAATAGGTTTCATGTCTTAATTCCATCATATGAAGAAGTTATGCTAAAATCAGCTTATTTCAAATTGATTTTAAATAAATTGATTTCTAGGCGTTTCGAGACCGTACGATCAAACGACAAGTCCAAATCGTGACGAAACTTGAAATCCTACAACAACTCACCGTTATGGATCCGATGAGATAGGTTTCGTCAAATCCGAGTCAGTGACCAAAATGGCTATATTTCAGTTAATTAATTAAATAAATATTAAATTAAATTAAATCAAATTTTCAATTCAAATTCTACAATCAACAAACTTTACCATTTTTGATTTCTTATTACAATATTTTAAACAATTTTGATATCAGTTCAAAGTTAATAATTTTACCAATTACAGTGTTTTAACTTCAGTTGTAATTAAATTCAATTTTTTATACTTAATTCCAATAAATTGATTTGATTTACTTTCAATCTTTTTATTAAATCCATTATTACTCTATAAACCTAGTTAACCTTTGTTTTACCTTTCATTACCTTAATATACTTCAATTCCCATCTTTAGTTTGTATTGACTATCATATTTCCATTTTATTGTATTTTTGTCAATTTTTCACGTTAATTATAAATATAAAACCCCAATTAACTTATCTATCTTGATCTCATTCTTTTACTAACTCAATTATTACCTTATTAATAAAATTAACATTCCTATTCCTTTGATTATGTTCACACTATAGTTATGGTCTTATTCCACATTAATGTAACATTTTGTTGACTTTTATTTATAATCGATTAATTAAATTGGTAACAACACAAATTGTCACCATTATACATTTTTATAACATCTGTAAGTTTATTCTTTACAAACAGTTATCACAACAACTCTTATTATACTACATTTATTCCATTTCCAACCATTACACATTATTTATTAATAAGTCAACATTTAATTTATTAATTACTTTTTATATCCCATTATAAACTAATGCACACATTAATTAAAATTTTAATCCAATTAATCATTTTATCTTGGTTCCATTCTTTTATTACATCAATTATTACTTTATGAACAAAAATAAGCATTCTTTATTCATTTTGTTACATTCACGGTCTCAGTTATTGTCTTAGTCCTATTAATGTAACATTAAAGTTCATTTAATTTTAAGTGATTTCCTATTTTAATTTAATAAACCAAATAAATAGGTAACTTATAACAATCGTTACCATAACCTTTAATTACACTTATGAATTCATTTTTCACAACCAAATGTTACAATTCACTATATAATGCTGATTTTATTTAATTACCATTAACTCTCTATTTCATACAACAATTGAATATTTGTGTTTGTATCTTATATTCAATCTTATAACCAAGTATAATATTTACATTATTTCCAACTTGTTGTAATTCCATTCAAATTGTAAATCATTAACTTTCATTACCATTGTTACATTCCATTTTAGCATTCATTTCATTATTAAATTACAAAGTTTTTTTTTATTTCATTCCATATTAAATTTCCAAAACTTATTAAATTAACAAATTTAATAATCGAAAATTTGCGGGTCGTTACACTCTCCTCCACCCAAAACTTTTTGTCCCTGAAAAGGAAAAGAAGGGAAAAGAAGGAATTAAGAAATCAATATCATATTCAAAATATTTAATTTATAAACAAATAAATTTACAAGATTAAATAATTTAAATAAAATATATCAATTCATAACCATTAAATC
The DNA here is from genome assembly GCA_030765085.1 of Allium cepa. Taxonomy (NCBI): domain Eukaryota; kingdom Viridiplantae; phylum Streptophyta; class Magnoliopsida; order Asparagales; family Amaryllidaceae; genus Allium; species Allium cepa. Next base: position 979,556,485 of record CM060937.1, on the reverse strand, counting down.
TTTTTATACACAAGTTATAAAAAGTTGGAAAATACTTCATAAAATTTTCTAAGTCCAAAATTTTCGAAAATTTTCGGTAGAGTCTCCTTTGTATGGAGAGGCTCGGGAGAAATTATAATATCAAAATTAACAATATATACCATACATTTTTAAAATAATGTATCCCAACGCGGGAAAAATAATATAATAACACTATAAAACCGTAATCCAAGAACGTACCTATTTGTCGGGGAATTAACGCTTATTTTATGAAACCAAAATCAGTAGCAATTGCTTCCATAACCTATATTCCACTTATATAATCCAAAAATAGTTAACAACTATATAAAACAGAATATTTGAGTTGTTTCAATTTATAACCAACAAATCAACATAAACAACAATCATCATATAAAATCAATACAAATCAATTATCCATCCATATCAACCAGACAATAGTTTGTTCGGGTTAAGACACTTTTAATCATATAAAATTACAAATAACTACTAAGCATATCATTACTTAACAGTCGTAGATAAAACTCAATAGATTATTCATATATCCAAACAATTAGAAGTATCATTTCCTAAACAATATATAAACCAAACAAACAATAGATTTTAGCATTATTTAAGTTTATTCTTATTAATTTCTTTTCACAAGATTTGTTGTTCATTTTTTTCATCCATTCAGCGACTACTTTCATTATCTTACATTTATTTCTTACAAAATTTTATTCCCATTTATTCATTCAGTGTTTATTTCATTTATTTTCATTTATTAGTTACAAAGATTCATTTTCATTTATTCATATCATGTCAATTTCGTTACATTCATCCATTCATTACTTAATTTCATTTATTTACATTCATTTATTTATAATATTCATGTTCAATTCAATCACTTAGCATATCAATTCACTTACTCAAGTTTATAATCATCTATTTACAATACTTACTTTCTATCACAATTTATTATAGTTACATTTCAATTCGAACTTAAGTTTATAACAACTGTAACATCAAATTCTTATTTATAAAAGTAATTCATTGAACACTTTCATTACATAAATTTTACTTGTAAAATTTTCCACTGCATTTTATTATTAAACGTTTCGACTTTTAATATTTGGTAAGGTGTATATATGCTTTTAAGACAGCAATTGAAAGTTACACAAGTTTATTTTTTTTTAATTAATTTAATGTTCAACAATCATATCCAATGCTTTTTATAGATTACAAATTTCAAATTTCTTGTAATTTTATTTATAACCTAGTATTTAATCTCTTATTTCATTTAGAGGTTCCAATTATTAGTTAGTTAAATTCCATTTCATTAATCAAAATATCTAATTCATGGAAATTTAAGAACAAAATACCGAGTCCCATTTCAAATCATTTAAAATAATATATATAACCATATCTATATATAAATCAAATCATATTTAAAATAAAATTTTATATTTATTTATCAAAACAAATGTGTAGTAAACTACTACAACAACCTTTCCACTTTGAAACTTGAAAACAAATGTCGATGATGCGTGCGCTGTAACGACCCATAAATTTTCAGCTATTTAAATTTGTTGATTTAGTAAAATTTTATTAAAGTAATGTGGAAAGAAATAAAAATATTTAATCTAATAATGAAATGAAATATAACAATGTTAGTATAAGTTAATTTTTAACAAAGTTTATGACACTTCAATTTATTGAAATAATACAAAGGTTATGTTTGGTTATAAGTTGAACAGGACGAACAAATGTAAATAGTTATTTTACTAATGAAATAATGTATTGTTAATGGTTTATGAATGAAATAATAATTAGAATAAAAGGTAATAACATTAATATAAGTTGACTTCCAATAACTTGAACAAAATTCCAAACAACAAAAAGAGTTAAAGAGTTATAAGTGGTATATGTTGTAAATAAATTTTAGTAATATATGCATTAATTGATAATTGAATTAAGAAAAATTAATAATGTGAAGGATGTATTAATTAATTACATAAGGTGCAATGAATAGAAATTGAATGGAATTTTAATTGTATAGGTTTTTATAACACTTGGTTGTGAATAATGAATTTATTAGTGTGATTTAAAGTTAATGGTAATAATTAATATACGTTACCTATTTAATTAGCCTATTATTAAAATTTGAAACTAATAGCAATAAATGTAATTAAGTATTACGTTAACGTAAATTTAGGTAATATTCGGTGATAATACAAATTTTATTCATAGAGTAGTAATGGATTTAATAAAAAGAATGAAATCACGACGTGTAAATAAATTGGGAGTATCAATTTTAATAAATGTGTGCATTGATTTATAGTGGGATATAAAAAGTAGTTAAATGTTACATTAATGATAATTAATACAATAACAGAAAGTGTGAATGTAGTAAAATAAATAGAAATGCAAATGTATCCATAAGATAATAAATATGTTAATAAAAGAATGAAACTAATATAATTAATTGGGACTTTAAATTCTTTTATTTAATGTGTAATTTTGACAAAATTTCAATACAAGTGGAAATGCAGTAGTTCGTACAATTAAAGAGGGAAATTGGAGCATACTAATGTAATAGAAGACAAACAACTACTAACCATATTAATTGAGTAATAATAGATTGAATATAAAGGTTGAAAATCAAATTATTATGTTGAACACTATAATTAAAGCAATTAATGGAAATTAAATTTTAATAAATCAAATTTGATTACAAGGAAATTGAACACTGTAATTAGTGTTATAACCAACATTGAATTGCCATATAAACTTGTATTAAGTTATGGTAAAAGTCCAAGTGATTAAAATGATGAATTGGTTAGTTTATAAATATTGAATAAAAAGGTGATTAAATAATTTAATATTAATATATTTAATTAATAGGAAAATAGTCATTTTGGCCACTGACTCGGATTTCGAAAAAACCAGTTTCATCAGATCTGTAACGGTGAATTATTGCAGGATTTCAAGTTTCGTAACGATCAAACTTGTCGTTTGATCGTATGAACTCGAAACGCCTAGAAATCAATTTAATTAAAATCAATTGAAATAAATTTGAAATAAGCTGATTTTATCATAACTTCATCATACGATGGAATTTGGACTTGAAACCTGTTCCATTGAGTTTAAAATCATTAAAAACATTTATTTTGATATATGAGTTGACATATCTTCATTCCGGAGTCGAAACGGGCTATTCGGGTTTTTTATCGTTCAATCAATCGCGTCCGTTCATTCTATTTTCAGCTTGACTATAAATACCTCATTATAGACCCTAGCCACTCCTTATTCTAATTTGTCTATACGTACAATTCCATTTTCTCCTCCTCATTCCTATGGCAGACAAAACCTAATTCCCAAATGCAATTTCAAATCAAATTCAAAGCCAAAAATTCAAACTCCTCAAATAATATCGAATTATATATTATTCTGAAGCTCTTGATGAATGCAAGTTAAATATGCTTTCTGTTTTTCGATTCGGGTCTCTATCTATCCAGAAATTGCGAATTAATTCTCGGCGGTTCTTTTCATCGCGATCGATTGCAAATGATCGCCGAATTGATTTGTGGGTATTGACGAGATCATCGAGTGGAGTTCATTGGTATGTTTCATTTCGTGAATTGACGGTTGGATCTAAGGAGGAAATTCGATTAGGGTTAATAACTTAAGGCAGCGGCGACGCGATTTTTTTTGTCGCGTGACTCGGGGGGCGCGGCCAATGGTGCTGAGCTTTGAGGGGATGGGCGATGATCATCGGCCATGGTCACGGCAGGCTAACGCGGTGGTCAACGTGGAGTGAACTCGGCAGCTACGTGTTTATACGTTCGAGCTGGGCACCGATTAGGGTTTAGATGTGAGAGTAGAGGGAGGACGTGGCAGCTTCTGATTGGTTGAATGTGGGTATGATTTCGTTTTTTTTAATTTAATTTAATCTTATATTTCATAAATTCTAATCAGCGTAACTTTTACTTACGAGGTCCAATTCATATGCGATTTGATCCTTGGGGATCTTATTTAAATTTTGGACATTTTGTCACTGGTTTGGATGAATTCTAAAATTGTTTGAACTTTAGCTTTAAATTGGATTTAAATTCAATTTAAATTCGAAGGTGAGTGTTTTAACCCGCTAACAACTTCTGAAATTTCTTATGTTTATTTATTTTAATTTGTGATGTGATTAGAAATTTATTTATGGCTATTTGTTATATTTTGAATCACCATCTCGGTTAATTCGAATTTATTAAATTAAATCTCTATTTAATTTATTATTGAATATATATTTCCAGTTAAGTACTTGTTATTGATTATCTGTTCTATACTAATATTTATTAATTGATTTGGATGATGATTGTAACGGATGTTTGATTGTTGATATAGAATGAATGGATGTTGTATTTTATATTGTTATAAACTGCAAGTTTGTTATAGATTTTATTTCATTCGGGATTGCGGTTTGAAATGATATATAACCATAAGATATTAGATTGCGGATTGAAATGATAAATATCCGTATTACTTGAGCCTAGAGTAAAGAATTATATAAGGACACCGGATTGGTTAAATTAAATGATTTTAGAATCCTTAATTTTTGAATGGAATTAAATGATATTTTGACGTAAAATTTGATTTGTATAAATTTAAGTATTTTTGGAAAATCATGTTTTGTGTTGAAATGTGAATTGGATTAAAAGGAATTATTTTAAGAAAATAAATTGAAATGGTCTGATTTTGTTAAAATGTAATAAATAGTTTTAAATTGATATAAATTCCAAATTCATGTTTTCAAATATAATCTGTTTTAAATTAAATTATTTTTAAGATTCTAAATCTTAAGATTTTCATATTTATAAACTATTTTAACCTATATTAACTATATTAAATCAATTTAACCTATTTTTTTAAACCAATTAATTTATTTTAATACTAATTAAACCATTTTAACTTATATTAAATCTAATTAATCTATTTTAAAGCTATTTAATCTATTTTAATTTTGCTTAATCTATTTAACTATTTTAAATCTATATTTACTATTCTAGAGTATTTTGACTTTTGAAGGTTTATTCAAACTACTTATAACTATTTATAACCATTTAAACTATTTTCTAAATTTTCAGACTAAGTAAAAGGGAAGTGTTTATATTCAAAATTCGTTGGTTTAAGAAAAAAATGATGAAATGACCTAAGTTGGGATTTAAATGTATAAAAAAATTGAAAATGATGATTTTGAAGTAAGGATTTAACATGTTTTGAAAATATGGTTATGGGAAGAAATTATGTTTTGAAAGTGAATATGATTTCGAAAGTATTATGATTTTTGAGAAGATGATACTTTGATATAAATTGTGAATTGACCTTTGAAATATTAAAGAACCATCCGGTGTGTAATAAGCATTTGTTTGTTAAGGAGACCGAGATCGGATGTTGTCATACTCTTTGCCAATACCGAAAACCACTTTAACAACTGTATACGTGGTGGAGATTCCAGAAATGAAGTAGGATGGTTTGGTGAATGATTTCTGTATGAGGTATGACATGACCTTGACTCCCATGAGTCAACTTAGATGTGACTATTCAGGAGCTATACTGAGCCAAGTGAGGTCATTCCTCCTATCGGGCACATTTCTTCGATTTTATTCTGATTTTTGTGATTGTTTGGTGGCGACCCCTCGGTTTTTGATATGGGAGTGTGTCGGAGGTGGGCGGTAGTAGCTGCTATGTGTTATCACTAGTCCGGGAGTGCAATTGGCATATCTACCCTGACATCTCCTCGTGTGCCATGTTCACATGCCCTAGCGTGCCTTCTACGAGTTTGTTTTGTACTGTACATATGTGATGTCCTCAGGTAAACCACCGGTTTGGTGGTGCTTACGGGAATGTATAAAATGTGTTAACGGGTACATAGTAGATAGTTTAATGGATCCTTAAGAGATGTGAATCCTGAGCATCTCTTAAGTTACTGCACTCACGTTAGACACTGGATATGAGATGTCAAACTCCGTAAACATCTCTGATGCCATTCCACTCATATTTATTTACCGTTGATTTAACATAGATAAGATTTTTTAGTTCTGACTAGAATGTTTTTGTCTTTTCAATTTGTTCGGGTCAGCCTGAGCATTTCAGGATTTGAAGGCCTTATTTCCGGAGGACGAAGACGAAGATTGTATTATTATTATTATTTATTATATTTCACTGCATCAGGTATTCGGCTGCATTATTTATTATTTCTCGGGTATGTGTAACCCTGATCCATGTTGTATAAGTTTAATCAAATGTTTTATAAAACAGCTTCATGAACTGTTTATTTGATTATTATATTTTGTCATTCTACTGCAAGATTCTGCTTTGTTTTTTTTCATTCTCTGTTTTTCTTATTTGTCACATAACAATCCACCCTTCTATATGGTTTGAGTTGTCACGTGTGTTTGCTTAAAATGTATAAAAAGGTCGGTAGTTACAGTTGGTATTAGAGCTTTAGTTTAGCGAAAACCTTAGCTTTATGGGGTCTGGCTCATATTCATTAGGGTAGTAATAACCTAAAATGAGTCGTTGAGTGCATATGTATGAGATAGCGTATTTGTTAATGTTATTAAAGGGTTTTATATTGTGTTGATTTGTCCCGTTTTGTATTTATAAATTTCGGTTGGTGCATAGGGCACTATGACATCGATAGGGATTTCTAAACACTTAATAGGACAGACCAATACAGTACTTGTTTTGAAATATATGTAATTGAAATAATTTTTCCTATTATATACTTTGTATATAAAATAATAATTTTATAAATGATATATTTGGCTGTAATATATTTGTTTGTTAGGTAGTCAAAATTTATAAATATTGGTTAAGATTTGAAAATAAAATAAATGAAAACTGGAAATTTAGGACTTAAATTCTGGGGTCTGAAAATTTCTTTTGAATGATTTTGGAATATAATAATAATATTGTTTAGAAGTTTTTGCTGATATAAATATTTCAATATGATTTGAAAGAATTGTTTGAAAGAAATTTTGGAAAGAAATAAGCACTGTACTCCCCTCTTTGTCGCTGGAAAATAATTTTGGTGATGAGTGCATGCATCATCGACGTTCGTTTTCGAGTTGCAAAGTGGGAAGACTGTTGTAGTATTTTTACTGGACTTTTTTGATAAATTAATCTAAATTTTTCTAAATATGATTCGATATACATATATATATATAAAAAAGAAAAGATTATATATATTATTTTAAAATGATTTAAAATGGAACCCGACATTCACTTCATATTATTGTTATTAATCTTTTTGATAACTCATTTTTAAATATTTCTAATGTATATGGGCCTAACTCAAAAATTAATCGGAGAATTTTATGAAATGAATGCCTAGAATTTAGATCCTTTGCCTTGAGTTCTTGGATTTTGGGGGGCGATTTTAATGTTACGCATTTCATAGGTGAGCAATATCTTAGGGAAGGAGTTTACTCTACTATGGAGGAATTTGATAAATTTATTATTAATTCTAATTTGATTGAAATTCCCCTTTCAAATAGAGAATTTACTTGAAGTAACGCTAGAGAGTCTCCATCCATGGCTTTTCTCGATAGATTTCTTGTTAGTGAAGAAATTGAAGGCAAATTCCCTATCTATAGAGTCTCTGGTTTACCTTATACCTACTCTGATCATTGTCCAATTGTACTTACCTGTGAGTATCATAGAGTTATTATAAACAATTTTAAATTTGAAAAGATGTGGCTTTTGGAATCTAACTTTGTGAACCTAGTTAAAGGTAAATGGGATTCTTTGAGTTTCCATAATATCATAAATAAGAAAAATTCTACAAAAGCTTTTGTTTCCAAACTTAAGGATTTTAAGATTTTTCTTAAAAATTGGAAAAAAATGTTTTTGGAAATTTAAAAATCAAATAAGATAATATTCTTAATGAAATGCTTAAAATTAATAAGATAGAAGAATCTAGATCTCTAAATCCAGGTGAACGTAATGTTCTTGCTAATTTAGAAGATGAATTAAATTCTATTTTAGAAAAGGAGGGGTTATGTGGAAATAGCGATCCATAATTCAATGGATCAACGAAGGTGATAATAATACTAATTTTTTTCATAGTACAGCTAATGGTAGAAAATGTAGTAATACAATTAACTCTATATTTGTTAATAATATTGAGTTAGTGGATCAAAGAGATCTTAACAATGATTTTACAGACTATAATAAGGATAATTTTGGTTCTAAAATCAAACATAGAATCAATGTTAGATGGATAGATCTGTATCCATCTGATTCTATTGTTGATTTATCAGAGTTAGATAATCCTTTTACCGAAGAGGAAATTAGAAAAGCAATTAATGACATGTCAGGGTTTCCTATTTTATTTTATAATACTTTTTAGGGCGTTTTAAAATTTGACTTAGTTAATATGTGTAACGATTTTTATAATGGTAATTTGCAACTAGGGAGATTTAATTTCGCAAATGTTATTTTGTTACAAAAAAGTAGGAGCTAAAAACTTAAAAGATTTTATACCTATTTCTTTGATTAACTATTGAGTTAAAATTATTTCTAAAGTTCTAGCTAGTAGACTTAGTAAAAGAATGAATGAGTTAATTGATTGTTCACAATCCGCTTTTATTAAAGGGAGAAATATCACTGATGGAGTAGCAGTTGTTCTAGAATATATTAATTACCGTTGTAAGAATAACATAACCTGTGCGATTTTAAAACTTGGTTTTGCTAAAGCTTTTGGTTCGGTGGATTGGGATTTTCTTGTAGATATTTTTCATACTCAGTTGGATTTTGACATTGCTTAGAAATGTAAACTCTAGTATTATGGTTAACGGTATATTAGGTAATAGAATTCAATCTAAGAGAGGTTTAAGGCAAGGGGATCCCTTACCGCCTTTATTATTTAACTTAGCTGCTGATGTTTTTGCTAAAATTATTAAAAGAACAGTGGATAATGGATCACTTGGACGTATGTGCAATGACATATCGCGTAATGGTATATCAGTTCTTTAATTTACTGATGATACCTTACTCTTTTCTTCCCATCTTCCTAGATACATTATTATCCTTAAGTTTATCCTTTACAGTTTTGAACTTTTATCTGGTTTAAAAATAAATTTTGACAAAAGTTCCATGTTAGTTTTAAATGATTTTGAAAAGGTTGAAAATTTAGTTGTTAATACTCTTAATTGAAAAACTATGAACTTTCCTTTTGACTACCTTGGTTTTGTGATTTGACCCACCAAACTCAAACATGACAATTAGATTATAATCATTGATAAAATTAAAAATATAATTTCTATCTGGAATGGGAGATTTTTATATATAGAAGGTAGACTAGTTTTAATAAATTCGGTTTTATCAGCTCTTCCGATTTATTGGATGTCCATGCATCCGTTCCCATATTGGGTAATTGATAAAATTGATAAAATTAGAAGAGATTTCTTATAGAGTGGGGAAATTCTAATAATAGTATAAAATGTCTAGTAAATTGGGAAACCGTCTGTAAGGCCAAAAAAGAAGGTGGATTAGGTGTTATTAATTTGCGTAATATGAATTTGCCTCTGTTGGGTAAATGGCTTTGGAAGTTTAAAGATATAAATGATAACGCTATTTGGAAAGAGATCATTTCTAAATATTACTATAACGGTAATAGTATTTATACCAAATTGCTTATCCATGCACCAAAAATTTATCTAATTTTTGGAAAAACATTTTAAAATGTCATGAAATTTTTACTTTGGAATTAATACGATAGTACATTCAGGTAATTGTACTTCTTTTTGGCATGACCGTTGGATTTTGATCTTGCCTCTAAAGTTAGAATTTAAGGAGCGGTATGAAATTTGTAAATTTAAGTATGCTTTAATCAATGAAGTTTATTCTCCTGAAAATGATCCTCCTTAGAATTTCTGTTTTAACAGAATTTTAGTTGATCCAACCCTTAGGCAACTTTCTTAGCTTTATGCCAGATTAAATATTTATAATATTGATAACGATAATGATTTTATTAGTTGGGAATGGGATAAGAGTAAGAAATATACTTTTAATTCTTTCTGTCGATTTATTAATTTTCAGGTACAATAAACAACTCATTTAAATATATGTGGAAATCTAATGCTCCACCAAAATACAAAATTCACATGTGGTTAATACTTCATGGAAAACTTAATACAATAGAATTTTTAAAGAGAAAAAACATTCAAAATGATAATAAATGTTATTTTTGTAATCTGCATCTTGAGGACATTAATCATATATACTATGATTGTTTGGATTATAATTACATCCAAATTAATACTCTTAAAAATTTTAACTTTAATATAATAACTAAAATTTCAAATTGTTAATTCTACTGGAATAATTAAAGATTCAAGTTTAAAAAGAATATTTGATTTTTACTAGACACTTTATTCAGTATTATTAGTTGGTTTATTTGGTTTGAAAGAAAACAAAGAATTTTTAATAATAATAGTCATTTTAACAAATTAATTTTTACAATTTCTTCATTTTGTTTTAATTGGATTTCTAACCTCAAATATAAATTAGCTAAAAGTATCCTTTTCAAAAGGTATCTTAACAAGGTTAGTCATAATATTAACTTTTTTAAACATAACAATAATTTTTTAACATTAATAATAGTATTATTAATATTTTCTCAAATTTATATGACGATTTCACTTTTAATCATAACTTACTTATGATTAAAGGTTCATAAGATAGATCCGTCTCAATTTTTGTACTAGTCTCTGTTTAGTATTAGTTTACAGGTAATTCATTTCTTTTGTTATTGTCCAAATAGTCCATTTAGGTTTTTATTTCCTTCCTTATAAATACACATATATGTATATTTATTATGTACATATACATATATATATATGTATCATTCTAATTTTTTCCATAGTCATTTTTCAGACACGGGTATGGGCGATAGGATATCAGGTTCATTTCGCAGGTACTCATGTCTTCAGATTGCTGGATATCAGATTGTAGAGTCATCAAAGCAGAGTTTCTTCATCCAGGACTACTAGCAGTTTCTCCTCAGATATATGATACTGCTATCTCCATTATGGATTACTTTTTTCAGGAGGATCTATTCTTTAGTTTGGCACTCCTTCATCTTGTTCAGAGCTTTCAGAGCGGTTTCTCTATCCAGCAGATCCACTTTAGAGCAGATGCTTATTCACCCCTCCTAATTCAGATGTTTGGAGCTTCCTTATTAGTTTGTGACGTCATCTAGTAGTTTTGTTTTTTTTATAGTTTTTTAGGTACTTCTATCACCTTAATTTCGGGCATTGGCCATGCGGGAGCTCGATATCGGGGTGTGATGGGTGGTGGCCTTGTCGCAACTCATCTTAGAAGTACCTGAGATTTGATATAAGTATTTAGTTTTTGTTACCTGCCAGGCATGTCGGCAGCACCTTATGTCCGTGATATATATATTCACATGTGTGCTCTCCTCTATTTATAGAGGATCACACATTTTTCTCAAAAAAATGAAACCCAGCATTTAGTTCTTAAATTCCTATGAATTAGAGATTTTAATTAATGAAATGGAATTTAACTAATTAATAATTGGGACCTCTAAATGAAATAAGAGATAAAATGCTAGGTAATGAATGAAATTACAAGAAAGTTGAAAGTTGCAACCTATAAAACAATGGATATGATTATTGAACATTAAACTAATCAAAAGAAATGAGATAAACTTGTGTAACTTTCAATTGAATTCTTAAAAACACATATATAACTTACCAAAAGAATTAAAAAGTTAAATGTTTAATAAGAAAATGTAATGGAATATTATACAAGAAAAATCCAAATAATGAAAGTGTTCATTGAAATTTACTTTTGTAAACAAGAAATTGATATGAAAATAGTTATAAACTTGAGTTAAAATTGTAATGTTACTAATTAAATGAAATAGAAAATGAGCACCGTAAGTAAAGGATTTTGAACTTTAGTTAATGTTGAAACTATTTATAATTAAAGTAAATAATAAAATGAATGTAAAGCAATAAAGGACATGATCTAAATAAATGAAAATGAATTTTGTAAGTAATAAGGAAAATAAATAATGTAAACACTGAATGACTAAATGGAAATAATTTTTTAGATAAGTGTAAGTTAAAGAAACAATCCTAGTATGAATGAAAAAAAAACTGTAAATGTTGTAAAAGAAATTTAATAAGAATAAATCGAGTAACATTGTAAATTATTGCTTGTTTTGGTTTATGGGTTGCTTAGGCAAGGATACTTCTAATTGTTTCGCTGTATGAATAATCTATTGAGTTTTATCTAAGACTGTTGAGTAAATGGTATATTTAGTAATTATTTGTCATTCTATGTGATTAAAAGTGTCTTAACCCGAAACAAACTATTTGTTTTGGTTAATATAGATGGATAATTGATTTGTATTGATTTCATATGATGATTGTATGTTGGTGGAAAGTGATTGCTGTTTATATTGATTTGTTGTTAACGGTTGAAACAACTTTAAATATTTCAATTTATATAATTATTGACTTCTTTGGAATATAGAAGTGGAAAACAGGTTATGGAAGCAATTACTACTACTTTTGGTTTCACAATTAAGCGTTGTTTGCCCGACAAATAGGTACGTTCTCGGATTACGGTTTTCTAGCGATATTATATTGTTTTTCTCGTGTTGGGATATATTATTTTGGAAAATATATGTTATATATTGCTATTTGATATTATAATTTCTCCCGAGCCTCTCCGTACAAAGTAGACTCTGCCGAAATTTTTCTTGAAGTTTGAACTTAGAAAATATTATGAAATATTTTCCAAACTTTTATTAACTTGAGTAAAAAGGAATTTAATGGTTATAAATGGAAATATTTTATTTAAGTTATTTAATTTTGTAAATTTATTTGTTTATAAATTTAATATTTTGAATAAGATATTGATTACTTAATTCTTCTTTTTTCCCTTTGTTTTTCCTTTTCGGGGACGAAAACTTTTGAGTGGGGGAGAGTGTAACGACCCGTAAATTTTCAACTATTCAAATTTGTTGATTTAATAAAATTTTGTTAATGTAATGTGGAAAGAAATAAAAGTCTGTAATCTAATAATGAAATGAAATATAACAATGTTAGTATAAGTTAAATTTTAACAACTTTTATGACGCTTCAATTTATTGAAATAATATAAAGGTTATGTTTGGTTATAAGTTGAATAGGAGGAACAAATGTAAATAGTTAGTTTACTAATGAAACAATGTATTGTTAATGGTTTATGAATGAAATAATAATTAGAATAAAAGATAATAATGTTAATATAAGTTGACTATCAACAACTTGAATGAAATTCCAAACAACTGAAAGAGTTAAAGAGTTATAAGTGGCATAGGTAGCACATAAATTTTTAGTAATATATGCATTAATTGATTAAGAAGAAATTAATAATGTGAAGGATGTATTAATTAATTACATAAGGTGCAATGAATAGAAGTTGAATGGAATTTGAATTGTATAGGTTTTTATAACACTTGGTTGTGAATAATGAATTTATTAGTGTGATTTAAAGTTAATGGTAATAATTAATATACATTACCTATCTAATCAGCCTATTATATTAAAATTTGAAACCAATAGCAATAAACGTAATTAAGTATTACGTTAATGTAAATTCAGGTAATATTTGGTAATAATACAAATTTTATTCATAGAGTAGTAATGGATTTAATAAAAAGAATGAAACCAAGATGTGTAAATAAATTGGGAGTATCAATTTTAATAAATATGTGCATTGATTTATAGTGGGATATAGAAAGTATTTAAATGTTACATTAATGATAATTAATACAAAGGACACTGTGAATATAGTAAAATAAATAGAAATGTAAATGTATTCATAAGATAATAATATGTTAATAAAAGTATGAAACTGAAATAATTAATTGGGACCTTAAATTCTTTTATTGTAAATTTGACAAAATGTCAATACAAGTGGAAATGCAGTAGTTCATACAATTAAAGAGGGAAATGGGAGCATGCTAATGTAATGGAAGACAAACAATTATTAACCAGATTAATTGAGTAATAGTAGATTGAATATAAAGGTTGAAAATCAAATTATTATGTCGAACGCTGTAATTAAAGCAATTAATTGAAATCAAATTTTAATAAATTGGATTTAATTAGAAGGAAATTGAATACTGTAATTAGTGTTATAACCAACATTGAATTGTCATATAAACTTGTATTAAGTTATGGTAAAAGTCCAAGTGATTAAAATGATGAATTGGTTAGTTTATAAATATTGAATAAAAAGGTGATTAATTAATTTAATATTAACATATTTAATTAATAGGAAAATAGTCATTTTGGCCACTGACTCTGATTTCGACAAAACCAGTTTCATCGGATCCATAACGGTGAATCATTGCAGGATTTCAAGTTTCGTAACGATCGGACTTGTCATTTGATCGTACGGACTCGAAACGCCTAGAAATCAATTTAATTAAAATCAATTGAAATCAATTTGAAATAAGCTGATTTTATCATAACTTCATCATACGATGAAATTTGGACTTAAACCTGTTCCATTGATTTTAAAATCATTAAAAACATCTATTTTGATATATGAGTCGACACATTTTCACTCCGAAGTCGAAACGGGCTTTTCGGGTCTTTTATCGTTCAGTCAATCGTGTCCGTTCATTCTATTTTCGGTTTGACTAAAGAAAACCTTGTTATAAACCTTAGCCACTCCTTATTCTCATTTGTCTGTACGTACAATTCCATTTTCTCCTCCTTATTCCTATGGCAGACAAAACCTAATTCCCAAATGCAATTTCAAATCAAATTCAAAGCCAAAAATTTAAACTCCTCAAATAATATCGAATTAATATCAATCTGAAGCTCTCGACGAGCGCAAGTTGAATATGCTGTCTGTTTTTCGATTCGCGTCTTTGTCTATCCAGAAATCATGAACTAATTCTCGACCGTTCTTTTCATCGCGATCAATTGCAACCGATCATCGAATTGATTTGTGGATTTTGTCGAGATCATCAAGTGGAGTTCATCGGTGTGTTTCGTCTCGCGAATTGACGGTTGCATCAACGACATAAATTTGATTAGGGTTAATAACTTAAGGTGGCGGCGGCGTGATTTTTGGAGTTGCATGACTTGGGGGCACGACTGGTGGTGCTAAACTTTGAGGGGATGGGCGACAATCATAGGCCATTATCACGGCAGGCTAACGCAGTGGTCAATGTGGAGCGAACTCCGCGGCTACGTGTTTACACGTTTGAGCTGGGCACCTATTAGGGTTTAGACGTGAGAGCAGAGGGAGGGCGTGGCAGCTTCTGATTGGTTGAATGTGGGTATGGTTTTGTTTATTTTAATTTAATTTAATCTTAAATTTCATAACTTATAATCCGCGTAACTTTTACTTCCGAGGTCCAATTCACACGCGGTTTGATGCGTTGAGATCATATTTAAATTTCAGACATTTTGATGCTGGGTTGGACGAATTTTGAGACTGTTTGAATTTGGGATTAAATTGGATTTAAATTTAATTTAAATTTAAAGGTAAGTGTTTTAACCCATTCACAACTTCTAAAATTTCTTATGTTTGTTAAATTTAATTTGTGATGTGATTAGAAATTTATTTATGGTTGTTTGTTATATTTTGAATCACCATCTCAATTAATTCTAATTTATTAAATTAAATCGTTATTTAATTTATTACTGAATTTATATTGCCAGTTAAATACTTGTTATTGATTATCTGCTCTATACTGATATTTATTGATTGATTTGGATGATGATTGTGATGGATGTTTGACTGTTGATATTGAATGAATGGATGTTGTATTTTATATTGTTATAAACTGCAAGTTTGTTATAGATTTTATTTCATTCGGGATTGCGGTTTGAAATGATATATAACCGTAAGATACTAAATTGCGGATTGAAATGATATATAACCGTAAGATACTAAATTGTGGATTGAAATGATAAATATCCGAATTACTTGACCCTAGGGTAGGAAATAAGGACACTGGATTGGTTGAATTAAATGATTTTGAAATCCTTAACTTTTGCATGGAATTAAATGATATTTTAAAGTAAAATTTGACTTGTATAAATTGAAGTATTTTTGGAAAACCAAGTTTTGTGTTGAAATGTGAAT
This sequence comes from Allium cepa, assembly GCA_030765085.1. Classification (NCBI taxonomy): domain Eukaryota; kingdom Viridiplantae; phylum Streptophyta; class Magnoliopsida; order Asparagales; family Amaryllidaceae; genus Allium; species Allium cepa. The sequence continues at coordinate 979,540,327 of CM060937.1, read as the reverse complement.
TGGCTTAAAAGGAATTGTTTTAAGAAATTAAATTGAAATGGGGATTTTGTTGAAATGAAATAAATAGTTTTAAATTGATATAATTCCAAATTCGTGTTTTTCAAATATAAATTGTTTTAAATTATATTATTTTTAAGATTTTAATTCTTAAGATTTTAATATTTATAAACTATTTTAACCTATATTAACTATATTAAATCAATTTAACCTATTTTTAAACCAATTTATTTATTTTAAAACTAATTAAACCATTTTAACTTATATTAAATCTAATTAATCTATTTTAAAGCTATTTAATCTATTTTAATTTTATTTAATCTATTTGACTATTTTAAATCTATATTTACTACTCTAGAGTATTTTAACTTTTGAAGATTTATTCAAACTATTTATAACCATTTAAACTAGTTTCTAAATTTTTAGACTAAGTAAAAGGGAAATGTTTATATTCAAAATTCATTGGTTTAAATGCAAAAACGATGAAATGACCTAAGTTGGGATTTAAATGTATAATTTTTTTTTTAAAATGATGATTTTGAAGTAAGGATTTAACCTGTTTTGGAAATATGGTTTTGGGAAGAAATTATGATTTGAAAGTGAATAAGATTTCAAAGTGAATATGATTTTGAAAGTATTATGATTTTGAGAAGATGATACTTTGATATAAATTATGAATTGACCTTTGAAATGTAAAAGAACCATCCGATGTGCAATAAGCGTTTGGTTGTTAAAGAGACCGGGATCAGATATTGTCATACTCTTTACCAATACCGAAAACCACTTTAACAACTATGTACATTGTGGAGATTCCAGAAATAAAGTAGGATGGTTTGATGAATGATTTCTGTATGAGGTATGACATGACCCTGACTCCCGTAAGTCAGCTTAGATGTGACTAAAATCAGGAGCTATACCGGTCGAAGTGAGGTCATTCCTCCTATCGGGCACATTTCTTCGATACTATTCTGATTTTTGTGATTGTTTAGTGGCTACCCGTCGATTTTTGATATGAGAGTGTGTTCGAGGTGGGTAGTAGCTGCTATGCGTTACAACCAGTTCGGGAGTGCAATTGGTATATCTACCATGGCATCTCCTCATGTGCCGTGTTCACATGCCCTAGCGTGTCTTCTACGAGTTTATTTTGTACCGTACCAATTTGATGTCCTTTGGGTGAACCACCGGTTTGGTGGAGCGTACGATATTGTATAGACTACGAGAATATATAAAATGTGTTAAGGGGAATATGGTTAATGCCTTAACGCTATTTTAATACCTTTACCTTACCGTAGACATATTATAGTAGCGTATTGCACTACATAGTAGATAGTTTAATGGATCCTTAAGAGATGTGAATCCTGAGCATCTCTTAAGTTACTGCACTCATGTTGGATACTGGATAAGAGATGTCAAACCCTGTAAACATCTCCGACGCCGTTCCACTCATATTTATTTACCGTTGGTTTAACTAACATAAGATCTTTTAGTTCCGACTCAAGTGTTTTATCATTTCAATTCGCTCGGGTCAGCCTGAGCATTTTAGGATTTGAAGAACTTATTTCTGGGGGACGAAGACGAAGATTGTATTATTATTTATTATATTTCACTGCATCATGTATTCCGCTGCATTATTTATTATTTCTCTGGTATGTGTAACTCTTATCTGTGTTGTATAAGTCTAATCAAAAATTTATAAAACAGCTTCATGAACGGTTTATTTGATTATTATATTTTTTCATTACGCTGCAAGATTCTTTTTTTCCTTTCTCTATTTTTCTTATTTACCCCATAACAATCCACCCTTTTGTATGGTTTGAGTCGGCACGTATGTCTGCTAAAAACGTACAAAAAGGCCGGTCGTTACATGCACTCATCACCGAAATTATTTTCCAACGACCGAGAGGGGAGTACAGAACTTATTTCTTTCCAAAATTTATTTCAAACAATTCTTTTAAATCATATTGAAATATTTATGTCAGAAAATACTTCTAAATATTATTATTATCATATTCTAAAATCATTCGAAAGAAATTTTCAAAAATCCTGGAACCTAAGTTCTTAAATTTCCGATTTATTCTTATTTTATTTGTAAATTTTATTTTACAACCAGTATTTATAGATTTCACAACCGGACAACAAATATATTACAACCAATTATATCATTTATAATATTATTTTATATACAATAATATAATAGGCAAAATTATTTCATTTACCTATATTTCAAAATAAATATTGTGTCGGTCTGTCATATTAAGTGTTTAAAAATCCCTATCGATGTCACAACGTCCTATGCACCAACAAGAATTTATAAATACAAAACGGAACAAATTAACACAATATAAACAGCTTTATAACAATAATAAATACGCTCTCTCATATATATATACACTCAGCGACTCATCGTAGGGTATTACTACCCTATTAGTAAAGTGTCAGATCCCACAAAGCTAAAGTTTTCGCTAAACCAAAGCTCTGATACCAACTGTAACGACTTGCCTTTTTGGACGTTTTAAGCAGACACACATGTCGGACTCAAACCATTCAAAGGGGCAGATTGTTATGGGGTAAATAAGAAAAAGTAGAGCAAGAAAACAAAAACAAAACAGAATCTTGCAGCGGAATGACAAAACATAATAATCAAATAAACAATTCATGAAGCTGTTTTATAAAACATTTGATTATACTTATACAACACAGATCAGAGTTACACATACCAGAGAATAATAAATAATTTAGCAGAATACATGATGCAGTGAAATACAATGAATAATAATAATATAATCTTCGTCTTCGTCCTCTAGAAATAAGGTCTTCAAATCCTAAAATGCTCAGGCTGACCCGATCGAACTGAAAAGAAAAAACACTCGAGTCAGAACTAAAAGATCTTATATAAGTTAAATTAATCGAAAATAATATGAGTGGAATGGTGTTAGAGTTGTTTACGGGATTTGACATCTCCTATCAAGTGTCTAACGTGAGTGCAGTAACTCAAAAGATGCTCGGGATTCACATCTCCTGAGGATCCGTTAAACTATCAACTATGCAGTACAATACGCTATTATAATGGTGTCTACAGTAAAGTAAAAGTATTAAAATAGCGTTAAGGCGTTACCCATATCCCCCTTAACGCATTTTATATATCCCCATTGTCTATACAGTACCGTACGCTCCTCAGAGAGGTTTACACAGAGGGCACCCCATAGGTATAGTACAAAAAAAATTCGTATAAGGAGCGCTAGGGCATGTGAACACGGCACACGAGGAAATTCCAAGGTAGATATACAATTTGCGGATCTGGACAAGTGGTAACGCATAGCAGCTGCTACCGCCCGCCTCGAAACACACACCCAAATCAAAATTCAGATGGTGGCCACCAAAACAATCACAAAAACCAGAATATAATATTTAAGAAGTGTGTCCAATAGGAGGAATGACCTCACTTGGCCTGTCGTGGCTTCTGATTTTTGTCGCATCTTAGCTAACTTACGGGAGTCAGAGTCACGTCATACCTCATACAGAAATCGTTCACCAAACCATCCTACTTCATTTCTGGAATCTCCACCACGTACAAAGTTGTTAAAGTGGTTTTCGGTATTGGCAGAGAGTGTGACAATATCTGATCCTAGTCTCTTTAACAACCAATCGCTTATTACACACCGGATAGTTCTTTTACATTTCAAAACAGTTTTCAATTTCAAATCGTAGATTAAAATACAAATACCTCTACTTTATTTAATCGAAAATTTAACAAGATATTTTAGATAGTCATAGATAGTTATAAATAGTTAAAATACTCCAAAATAATTTAAATTAGATTAAAATAGTTTTATCTTGATTTAGGATAGCTGAATAGATTTAAAATAGATTTAAATTTAAATAAAATAGATTAAATAGCTCTAAAATAGATTAATTAGATCTAAATTAAACCAAATGGTTAAACAAGTTAAATTGGTTTAGAAATAGGTTAAAACAATTTATATAGTTAAAATAGGATAAAATAGTTTAATAATTTTGAAATCTTAATAATTTTTTTTTAAAATAATATATTTTTAAAATAATTTATATTAAATATGAAATTTGGAATTTATATCAAATTAAACTATTCATTTCAATTCAACATATTTGGGCCATTTCAATTTCCAAATCAAAAAATCCATTTCAAACCTTTCAATTTTAATTTTCTATAAACTATTGAATTTCATTTATACTTAAAATTTTGACTTTCAACTTCCAACTTAATTAAAGCAAATACTTTAAGACAATTCACATTTTAACATAAAACTTGATTTTCTAATAATATTTCAATTTATATAAATCAAATTATATTTCAAGATATCATTTAATTAAATTTAAAATTTTAAGGATTTAAAAATCATTTAATTTAACCAATTCTATGTCCGTTTATAATTCTCTACCATGGGGTCAAGTAATACAGATATTTATCATTTCAATCCACAATTTAAAATTTTACGGTAATATATCATTTCAAACAGCAATCTCAAATAAATATTGAAATCCATAAAATCGCACGAGTCTATCATTTCAACTCATAATGATTTTTCCTTAATCTATAGATCATTCGGGTATGTATCATTTCAATCCATAGTGAACTTGCAGTTTATAACGATATAAAATACAACATCCATTCATCCAACATCAACAGTCAACATCCATCATAATCATCATCCAAATCAATCAATAAATAACAGACTAACATTAACAGGTAATTAACTGGCAATTTTAATTTAATAATAAATAAATGAAAATTTAATTCAAATAAATTCAAAATAACCGAGATGATGATTTAAAATATACCAAATAGTCGTAAATGAATTCCTAATCACATCATAAATTTAATTTAATAAACATAAGAAATTTTAGAAGTTGTGAGTGGGTTAAAACACTCACCTTTATTTGAACCTAAAAAAAAATTCAGACTCAAATAAATAGGAATCCCAGTCCAAAACGTCTAGTTCATCGATTCAAACCTAACTCCCCTGACCGCGTTCCAATCCGACCTCGCACGAAGGAGATACTAATTTTATAAGATGTTAATAAATTTAAAACAACAGAATGAAATTAAATATAGGTTTAACGTTAACACCCTCAGCCTAACCCTTCTTCACAAACGTACGCTACCATGCGACCCAGACATCGTCGTTCATCGTGCCGCCTCGACACTCCCAAAAGCCACCGCATCTGTAGCAATCCAGTATTTTCAGCCATTCACATCCACAGATGTCGGACTTGAATTGCCCAACATACCACATTGTAAATAAATTTGAAGCAAATGAAATGCAATCACAGAATCACAGATACAGAAATATCAGAATAACTCGCAGCGGAAATTAAAATACCATAGTAGTTAATGAAGCTACTATAACAAAATCTCAAAACAAATACATAATATCAGTTTGAAAAACATATACAATAAAAATCTCAAATACATAGAAGTTTATAAATACCAGAGCTGAAATAGAACAACTGAAAGGGAATAGATAACTAGACAAGCAGAATCTCTGTAACGACCCATAAAATTTCAATAATTTCTAATTGGTTTTATTACATTTTTAATTGAATTTAGAGAAGTTTAAATAATAATATTTTGAAATAAAAATTTGATATTTGGATTACGTCCAATTAAACATAGCAGGTTTTAAATTTTCAGTTAATTTTATCAAAGTTTATTTCATTGTGAAATTCTATTAAATTCAAGCTAGCTAATAATTGCTGATAATAAATTTATTTTCAAGCCTGAATATTTTTCTATAGAAAATTTCTAAACCCTCTTCCGCGTGAGACATCATTTTTCGTTTTTCAAAATTTGGACTTCCTTTACTCCGTTTATCTTATTTCGGACCCAATAGCCGCATTTTTGGTACCGGATATCGACTTTTGATCGGATGATCATACCACTAATATCTGTATACCGTTGTGATCGTCTCGTCGTGCTGATCTCAATAGTATATTTATTTCTGTATTTTGAGGTCCGGTACGCGACGGAACCAATAAAATATTCGTTGTAACGGTACCTTTAAATGTTGACCGTTAGCCTTGCTTTGCTTTTCAAACTTCAACGTGAATCCCAAGAAATAAAATAAATTGCTTTAATAGCTTCTCAATCAGTGTACAGCTGTTGCCATTGCATGCCATTTCAAAAGTTTGAAACGTATAAAATTCTATACGTTATTTTGCATTCATTTATTTTATTTCTTTTATTATTTCTTTTACGTTTCCTTTCCAATCTGATTTATAACCTTCCTATTTACTTTTCTTACCTTGCGTGTCCATTTCAATCTGCTGGACCACCACTTCCATTTGCATTTAATTTTTCCTTTGCGTTTTCTCTCAGTTTCGAATTTGAAACTTGCAGACCAAACAACAAATCAAAAATTGCTTTATTTAAATTTCAGCGAAATTAGTGTGGGTGACAGTTGAAATTTCAATAATTCCTTTCTTATAAATATTTATTGCCTTTTCTTTTGCTCTGGATTCATTCACAATCCAGATACGTTGTATTTATATCCCTTTCCTGACAAACCTTCTCTCTATTTTTTTTTATTTCTTCCCTTCTCTAATTCCTCTGGATCAAATATCATCCTCTCCCCCTCCACTATTCACTTCTCCCCCACATATCTCGCCCTCTCCATCACGACCACTACTCCACCCACCTTTCCACGACAGCAAGTACCCGGATCCACTGACCAAAGTAGCCGAGCAACCCGAAGCACCCATCGCCTTAACCGCAGCCACCTACCGAAGCCTCACACCCAGGCCGTGCCTCCTCACCGGGTAAACAACAGCACCACCCTCCAGCGTTGCCTCCACCTTTCTCCTTGCCTCCGGTTCCATTCCTCCCTTATTTCAACCTTCCATCACCACTAACGCCGACCAACCGAGCCTCCATATATCCACCATTCCTTCGCCCCGCTCTCCTACTCTGCCCGCTATTATCCTCATAGCTACGCCAATGGCCACCGCGTGAGCCCAAAACCACTCTCGCACCCTCCCTTCGTGCTTGGCCTGAACTCACAGCCGTGTGCGACCACACGCTCGAGGCCACCTGACCTCGTCCCTCACGCGAGCGCATCGCTTGGCGAACAGCAGGCGCATTCCTTTCCTCTTCTTTAGATAGGTAGTTTATTTTGTTATATAGACCGGTTTCTAATTTCATAAAGCTGTATATTTTTTTGTGTACAGGCTATATTTGGATATGCGTGAGTGTTATTAGTATTATTATAATATGTTTCGAATCTTAGTATGAGTAATATAAGCCTATATATTCAGTATACATATATTTGACAATGTTATTTATATATAGATTTTTATTTTAAGGAAGTATGAGTTTTAAATTTTATACGTGTGTTATATTTATCGGTTATATACCTTTTTCCTAGGTCCGAGTATTCATAAAGTCATTCGTTTATTAAGCTTTTAATATATATACGTTTTGATGTAGTATATATAGGTTTGTATAGATTGCAAGTTTTACTATTCGATATATATATTTGTTGTAGTGGTCTGCATAGGTGTATATCATAAATAGTGTACTTCATATAATATATGAGAGGTTTTGTATATTTACCTTTTGATCTACTGTACAATATGTTAGTCATATGTAAGGTTGACGTCAGTTATAGAGTTTAAGTCTGCATCTACATACTTTGTTATATATATAGTCTACACATGGCCAAGTGGCAGGTTTGTTGTTATGTACTAATTTGTGTACATCCGCATAAAGTTATACAAGGTTGTAGTTAAAGTGCATATTTTAAGATATGAATTGGGTCTGCATGTAGATTTGTGAGTGGGCTGTGTGTATATATATAGTTTAAAAGTAAAAGTTGCGGTTTCATTTTGTCAGTTTTCATGTTTGGTAATTTTTTTTTATTTTAATTTAATTTGTATTTAAATTTATTTTGATTTGGAAATAAGTATAATATATATACCTCTTATTTAAATATATGTTTAAAAGAAAAATTGTTTAGGGAAAATTTATAACTTATATTTTCTTTTCTTTTTGATTTTATCAAGACGATTCTGATTCGTTTCCATCAATCTCTATCTTTCAGCTCTGCACATCAAATCCACTTCCAGCTTACTTCGCTTTGCAATTTTTGTTTGGATTTGTTCAATTGTCTAGATTGTGACCCAAAATTCGTAGCTTGCTCTGTTGTCGATCCTCTCTAGCCTCGGAAGGTGAGCAATCACTCACGATTAACGTTCTTTTATTTATTAAATTTAATTTCAATTGAAACGACAATTGAAATATGCTGTTGCATTTATTTAAATTATTTTATATGCTATTATCTGTAACTGTTCACTTATAGGATATGACACCATATCCTATTGTTTATATTTTACTGCTATTGATGATATATGCCTGCTATATTATTATTTCGGTTATCGCTCTGCAAGTTCCCTGTAGTTTAGAAATCATTATGGTTGAAATGATACATACCCGGACGGACTTTAGAATAGGAGAATTTCGTTATGGGTTGAAATGATAGACCTAAGCGATCTTCATTTAATTGAATTTGGAGTTACGGGTTGAGATGCTATCCACCCGTATATTTTTAGTGTACGGATTGAAATGATAAATATCCGTAACACTTGACCATATGATAAGGAATATATACAGACACCATTGGTCCATATATATAAATATTTTGAAATTAAATTTGTTGTTTTGGAAAGAAATATATGGTCTTCATAAATGTTAATTCTTAAATTATTATATAAAAAAGGGTAATGATATATATAGATTTAATAATATTTAATTTAATTAAGATTGATTTAATACATAAATTACGTTAAATATTTATGTAAATTATATTTCAAATAGATTTTTTCAATAATCGGGATAATTAAGATTTGGAGATAAATTTGGGTTTATTAAAAATGGTATTTTAATAAGGATTTATTTAATTAAATCAATCTGAAATTATTGAATGGGAAATTTAAAGGTATGATTTTATAACTGGATTTTTGATTTAAGTGATTTAATGAATATTTCCTGTTTAAATAAATCAAGAAATATTTGAATAAAATGTAATTTAAGGTTACTTAAAAGATGTTGAATCTAATGAGGGGGTATTTCAAGACTAAACAATAATAAGTTTAAATCGAGATCTCCATGAAACTGTTATATTGAACATTTAAATATTTAAGCCTTGAACTATATTGGAAGTTAAATGGTTTATTTTGAGATTCGGATCTGTAATTGAAATCACTATAGTTGAACTTGTTATTTAGAAGCTAAATTGAATCAAAGTGAAAATTTAGGTTGAACCAAATTTGAATTCATTATTTAGAAAAGTAAATTGAATAAAAATTTAGTTGAAACGTTGAATACTTAAAGTTTTGAAATATATTGAATTATAAAGGGGTATTTTGTGATTACAAATCCGGATTTGAGATCGATAAAATTGATGTGGTTATTTTAGGAATTGAGTTGAATTTATATTGATAAATTAAGATTGAATTTAATTTAAATGGGAAGGTCGGGTTGATGTTGAAACGATTTGTTAAGTTGAGGGAATTGAAAATACTTTACTGTATAAATTATTTAATATATATAAATACTATTTTGGGAAATATAGAGATATTTGAAGTGAAAATGATATTTGGTTTTGAAGTATAAATTAAGCTGAAATGACCACGGTGTTATAGTGTCTATTTCTACCTTGTAGATAGTTCCATGGACCCTTAGAGGATGGTTATCCCAAACATCCTTTAAGTTATTTGTATTTCAGTTGATATTTCACTTGAGTTGGATTTATTGATATAAGAATGTTAATCCTGACTCGAGTATTTTGTGTTTTGCTTTACGCTCGGGTCAGACTGAGTGATACAGCATTTGAGACTCACCTTCGAAGTTGGAGCTTTGCTTGAAGATCCAGCTATATATATATATCCTTTCAGTCATCCAGTTGATTGGTTCAGAGAAGTCATCTGCTCGTACTGGAGACTTCACTGCATCTGGGATATCCTGATGTATTTTATTTCCAACTCTGATGTATATAGTAGCTTCATGAACTGCTATTCTTTATCTATTCCGCTGCATTATATTACTCTGTGATCTGTGATTGATTGATTTATTGTATAGTTAAGTTTTGCCAAATTTTAAATTAACAATTCGGTATTTTGAATTATTCAAGTCGGACATGTATGGTTTTATTGTCGATTTGAATGGTCCAAAAATAGCGGGTCGCTACAATCTCTAACAGTTCCTAGCTCTAGAAAAGAAATCCAAAGCTAAGTTGTAAGTACTCAGGCTGACTCAAGCATAAAGTAAAACACAAAACACTCGATTCAGGACATACATACATATCTAATGTAAAACAACTCAAGTGAACTGTAGTAGTAATGCACAATAACTTAAAGGATGCTTGGGATCACCCACCTTCTAAGGATCAGTTAAACCATAAATTAAATACATCCCGTGGTTAAAATTTCAAAATGGTATTTTATACTTCGAAATCAAATATCATTTCACAATTCGATATCATTTCAAATCCATTCCAAAATATCACAATATCATTTCATTCCAAACCTCATCCATTTCTATTTAAATTTAAATACCATTTCAAATCACATTTCAAATGGTTTTATATTTCAAATCAGAATACTCCATTTAAACCATTTAAAAATGAAGTTATTATATTTAATAATCAAATATTCAATTCTCAAAAATTTACAATTTTCAGAATTTATTTATTCACTTCAATTTATTAAACAGTAAAATTTTAGTTTTCGCAGCATTTAGAAAATGCTACGGAAAATGTACATTTGAAAGCAATTCAATTTAACACAAATAGCATTTTTAAAACCGTTGTAATAGGTTTAGTTCAAGTTTCTACAAACTACAACACTTACAAAGTGCTGTAACAGCCCTAAGTACATTTTAGTCTTTTAGTTCATTTATATCGATTACAGCATTTAGAAAATGCTGTAATATCTTTAACTTTAGAAATGATAACATTTCAGAAATGCTGTCCATTTAAATTGCAAATTTTCAATACAATTTCATAAACAATTAAATTTAATTTAAATCATTTTAAACTTATAAAAATTATATTTTCTCACTTTAAAAACAATCGTTTAAATACCCATTAATTTATGATTTCTATAAAGTGCAATTTCATAAATAATTATCAAATTTTAATAATTCACTTATAAAAATCAATGTACAATTTTATAACATTCCATTTACTTTACATTTAAATTTAATTTACCATTTCATAAATAAAATTTAAATTCCATTTTGTTTTCTTAACTTAACTTTAATTTTTAAAACACATTTCACAATTTCCAAGTTAAGTTATATTTCAAATTTCAATTTTGAACATTTATTTATTTAACTATTTTTTTAATTTATAGAAAAATCAATAACACTTTATAAAACCATTTTTAAATTCAAATTAAAATCAAACTATCATATTTTATTACTTATTTTAAACCTCATTTATAAACAAAATCATAAATTCCAAAATTAACTTATATGTCAAATTCTACTCTACCATTTATTTATTTCACTTATTTAACTTGTAGAAAATCACTTATATTTTATAAAAATCACTTATATTTTATAAAAATAATTTTTAAATTAAATTTAAATCAAAATATCATAATATTTACATTTTTATAATATTTTAAAATTTAGAAATATATATATTAACCACGGGTCTGTATGCAATTTCTAACCTAGGTCAAATGATATGGATAATATATCATTTCAATCCGTAATTCACAAAAGAAAAATCTGGGTTCTATCATTTCAAACCCGCAATCCCAAGTTAAATGAAATAAATAAAAATCGCTCAGGCCTATCATTTCAGCCCATAATGATTTTTCGCTATTCTAAAGTCCGTTCGGGTATGTATCATTTCAATCCATAGTGATTCTATTCTACAGGGAACTTGCAGTGTGATAAACTGATATAAATAAACATAATAGCATTATATAACAGTAACAGATGATATGATAGGTGTAAAAGTAGGGTGAACGTCATATAAATTATATCACAGGCGGGTATAATAGGATAATAATACCTACGATTCATAGGGTGTCAATTTACTAATTATATAAGTACATAATGCCTTGTGAGAAATACTCACTTTTTTCAAGCTAGAGATAGCAAGACAAAGCACACAAATGAATTCCAGAAGGCACGATAACACGACTATAGACTTGAATGGAGTGGAGAACTTGAGTGGGAAGAGAACCAAGCTTTTATCTTGTACACAACCCGTAAAACAAGACAAGTACAAATATGATTTCAAACCAAATATACATATTGAAACAATTTGAAAATGGAAGCAATTATGAAAGGAATGACTTGACCATTGCCTCCATCATTCAAGTGCTCGGACTAGGGTCAGTTGTTCTCGGCTAAAGTGGTGCATAGGGCTAGGATATGCATGCATGCATGGCTAGAAGTAGTAAAAGAGATGGAAGTTGCAACATAAAGGAATACAAAGGGTTTAAGGCAATTTAGTGGCTCTTGGTGCACACTTTGGGTTGGCCTTGACTGATGTGGGCTCAACCATTCATGCTACAGGTCAGGTGGGGTATGGAGTGGCGGAGGATCAGGTGGTGGCGGCCAAGGAGGTGGTTTAGGTGAAAAATGAAGGGCATGTGCATAAAGGGGTTTGGCTAGGCTAGTTTCAAGATGCTTTTGCAACATTTGGTGATGATAGCTTCAAGGGGGCTCACGCCTGGTCAAGTCAGAGGGAAAGGATGGTGGAGTGGCCATGGACAGTGGTGGAGTTGGTCGGAGGAGGTGGTGGAGGAGAATGGCCAAGCAAGCATGAAGATTTCAAGGCAATTTCACTAGAAAAATTCAATAAAATGGTAAGAAAAGTGGAAAAAAAGTATACATTACCTTGGTTTTTGTGGCGCCCCACCTCTATACCCACGCTAGACAAGAACACTACGGAGTAATGCTGTCGACTAGCACGGAGAATAAGGCTGTTGAGGAGCGACCATCCATGTAATTGCTTTGCGCGAGCACCGATATGTCAGATAGTATAACATGCATTTTATTTCAAGAGGAAATCCGACATACCGATACAAACACAAAGCTACTACACAGTGGCTATAATAATCTTCGGAAACAAATACAGAAATAAACATAACATTAAATCAGTCACAGATAATTCATATCACAAAGGCGGAAATAGATATGAATATTACACATGAAAGTGTACATCAGAGTAGTGGTCAAACAAGATCCACAATATCAAAAAGAATAGATACAAGTGCTAGACAAAAGAATAAGTATACATCATAGAGTCTGTATCTCAAATGTATACAACAAAAACTACTAAACTTAAGTAGTTAGCCAAAAGATCAGATGAAAGTCCGATAAGGAGTCAAGCAGAAGCACCTGTAATATCTCAGTCTGACCCGAGTATTATTTAATAAGAAAATAATAAACGGATCAGTCTAGCTATAAATATCAGATGAAGTGATATATAATAAGAGATATGACATAAACATATAATAATCACAATGCCAAGCTGTGATAAATAAGTAATTGAAAATCAACAAGAGATTAATCAATATCACAATAATCTACTCAAGATAAAAAGGAATGTCATACTCCTAATTTCATTCACCAAGCCACAATAAATCACATATATATCAATGCCCATCGTAAAAGTTGGTGAAACATAAATTCCAGAAATCAACACAAGAAATCCAGAATCACAATAAAAAGGATGGCCAATCCCCAAAAAATGGACATCGACGCACCTAGAAAGACACGCCCCATGTACAGTCGAAAATCGACGCACCTAGAAAGATACGCCCCATGCTCTAGCATCGACGCACCCAGAAAGATACGCCCCATGCACAAATAAACATCGATGCACCTAGAAAGATACACCCCATGTAATGTCGAACATCGACGCACCTAGAAAGATACGCCCCATGCTCTAGCATCGACGCACCTAGAAAGATACGCCCCATGCACAAATAAACATCGATGCACCTAGAAAGATACACCCCATGTAATGTCTAACATCGATGCACCTAGAAAGATACACCCTATGCAAAGTCGAACATCGACGCACCTAGAAAGATACGCCCCATGCATAGACGAACATCGACGCACCTAGAAAGATACGCCCCATGTCCCGACTTATTGAGCCGATTTCTCCACGAAGTAAACAAAAGATATGCGTGAGTCGAAATCACACAAATGGTGTCTTGGCTAACCAAAAAGCAAAAAGGTATGTGTGAGTCGAAATCACACAAATGGTGTCTAGCCTAACCTTGCAAACAAAAAGACATCGCACAATTGCTAGTCTAAATCATAAAGATGATCGTCATGATCAACGAGAAGTGTCAATTACAATAAGCTAGTAAATATATGAGCTTAGCTTCATGTTCCATAACCACTAGCTTAACTTAAATATTTACGAACAAATTGTAGATCTCTACTAGAAAATTGTCACAAGAGATTCCATCGAACAAGTCCAAGAATTAACCGACGAAATAAACGCAAGCGTTTCATACCACTTATTTTACTAAGTCGTTTAATTAGATTTCTCATACGAGTGAGGTAAAGGTTTGTATATACTAATAGATTGGAAATCGGTTTGAGAAAACGAGCTTTGTAATAAAATAGTGTTGAAATCATTTGAAGAAAGAGTTTTGATATTTACTACTAGTATAGAAAACCTTTATATTTTAAAGTGACAAATCATAGAAGTGATTGTAGAAACAATCGGGCATAAAAATTCACATTCGAAGACGTTAATAAAATCCAATGAAATCGATACCGAATCCATCGAAATGGATATTCCAAGAATTCCCAAAGAAAATAAGTCATCAAAGTCGATAATAAATGACAACAACAAAAGGGAGACAACACGAATCGATTAAAGTTGGAAATTGAGACGAATTAGCAATATAGGCTAATCTGGCAAATAGTAACAGGTCGGTCGACCGGACTCCCTGAATCGGTCGACCGAACCAGAGGTTGGAAGTGCTCGGGGCACCAGGTCGGTCGACCGGCCCAGGGGGCTCGGTCGGCCGAAGCCTGTAACCAGCACTTCCAAACAGAGGCCGGAAGTGCCTGGACTACAGGTCGGTCGACCGGCCCAGGGGGCTCGGTCGGCCGAACCTGTATACTTGCACTTCCTACCCTCTTTCAAAGGAGGTGAAACTCTCGATCAAATTGCAATCGCACGAGCAACAGCGCTAAGGGTTTATGCCAATCGACTACCCGGCCCTATATGCTCCTCGATGCATCACCAAAAACATGTTCAAACATCAAAGTTAGGATTTTTAATGAATTGAACTCAAAACACTAAAAATTGGAATATTCACAAAAGCAATCCAAATCAAAATCAAATGCACATGAATAAGTGTTAGAAATTTATACCTAACAATAGAAGAGAATTATAAGCATAGATGTGAGATTAAAAATCTCACCTTTGAATCCAAAAACAATGAATGAGAAGCTTGAAGACGAAGGAAGATCAACCACACTTCAATCTCAACACAAGAAGCTTGAATCTAAGCTTAAAAGAGAAACATTTCCTAAATTAGGTTTAGGAATTTTCTGAAATTGGAAGGAGAAATGTTTGGAGAAGAAGAAGGAGATGCTTACTAATGGGTTCTCTTTGAATTTGGAGCAAGAACTTGAGCTAGCAAGAGGAACTAGGGCTTGGAGTTTCTAATTCCCATTCTCTTCCACCATTTTTGCTTGAGCTTGAGTGTTAGGAATGTGAAATGAAGTAATGAAGAGTTGGAGTGGGTTGGGACTGAGTTAGTAAGTGGCTAATGGGTTCAGCCCAAACCAAAGCCCTAAGTGAAAAAGGTCAAAATTCTACTATCTCCAAACATATCGAAGTTTATACTCAAAAAGGTCGCAAACGTCATTTTGAACTCAATGGGGGTGGTCTCGAGTCCCAATTCGACTGTTTGCACAAAGTAGCTTTTCGGACCAAAATCCGATGAACGGTGAAATATTTAAATAAAATATTTAAATATATAATCGATAAATATGCGGGTTGTTACAGACTCCCCTCCTTAAAGAAATTGCGTCCTCGCAATAATTAAGAAGGAAATGCAAGAAGTAACAACCATAGAAGCATATTGACACAAAAGAAAATTTGAATCAAGAAGTTCACCATAAAGAGCACGAAGGAGTAAATCCGAAAGTTTTCGTTCGATGAATTCTCAAGATTTCACATAAGAAATCCTTAGGATTTGAGAACCATTGAACTTCTATCAAAAAGAATATCTTTATATCGAAGGCGCTCAACCTCCGAAGCAATGATGCGAATAGAATGTTGCTCAAAAGTCAAATTTGGTGAAACTTCAATCCCCTCAATAACACCGAGCTCAAGAATACAAACCGGCAACATAAAAGCATTTCCATAGTTAAAAGACGTGGAAAACGTCATGAATATCAGAAAATTGAGCTGGTGCAACGACGTAGTATAAAAACGGTACGTCCAATGAACCGATAGACCGGAACAATGATGTAGTATAATAATGGTACATCCATTGATCCAGATAAGATGGAACATCGATGTAGTATAATAACAATACATCCGATGAACCGAACACCATAAAAGAACACCGGACACTAGTCCATAAAAGGAATGAGATAAAACTCAATAAGACGAAGTACATCAAAACGTTCGATGAACTTGATAAAGAGATAATTCCCTTCAGATATCATCAAAGAATCAACCACTTGTTGCCTACGACAAAGTGCATTGGCAACACGATTTCCCTTCCGGGAATAAAAAAGAATATCAAGGTCACAAGATGCTACGAACCCGAGTCAACATGAAGTTCCTTATGAGAAATAAATATTCCAAAGATTTATGATCGAGGTAGAGAACAAATTTCTCATCCAAATATGATGATGCCAAATTCCAAAAGTAAAACAATAGCCACGAGCACTAGATCATGAGTGGCATATCTAGTCTCGATAAGCTATAATGATTTAGAAGCACAAGTGATAGCACGTTCTCCTTTGCAAGAGAACGACATCCAAACCAATATGACTAGTATCGGTACAAATAGCAAAGTCTTGGTTCCCCTTCAGGAATCACAAGAACAAGAGTATCGAAAAGAAAGAATTTCTTTTAAATAATTCTTCTTTCCAGAAAAGTTAAAACTTTCAAAATTCCATTTTTATTTTTATGTAATAATCTTTCTACAAAAATTTTACATTTTTACAAATCAATATATCGTGTCTGACTGTCTCATCAAAGCGTTTAGGAAATTCCTATCGATAACGTTGATCAAGCGCATCGACCAAAATTCTTAACACACTAAATGGGCAATACAATCACAAAATCATCTTCTATATAGTAAACATGTTTCTTAAAAACCTTTAAGAATATTCTTTGCTAGTTTAAGAGCAAATCAAATTGTACTTATAAATAAATCTTATGAAAAAGATTTGCTAAATTTTAAATTGCTATTTTCATCCAAAAATCAATAAGTACAAGAATGGAGTCATCGAGATATTCATAGAATATTCGATCTATAAAATGGATGAAATAAGCTGGACAAACTGAATGACAAAATAAGTCATTCATAGGAATCATAACAAGTGCGGAATGCGGTAAGTAGAATGCTAACTTTCGCAACTCGTAGCAAATGAAAACCGGTGGTAAGATCAAACTGAAAAGACCTTAGTACCACACAAAAGATTACTTAGGAGATAATCCTAAGGCAAGCTCAAAGATTCTGGAAAATTTCTCTAACTACATGAATGAGAGAAATAACACTTTCCTTATAAGTGGGCTTAAGGAATAAAATGATGCCATCAAGTTGGAATCAAAATCATAAAGGAAAAATAGAAATCTGCTTAACAGATTGAAAATGTCAAAGATGAATAGTCCACTCGAGAAAATAGGATATGAGCTTCACAACGATTAAGCCAATCCTTACAAAAATCAATTCCGAAGCCTAAGTAAAAATATCGGCTCAGAAAGATAAATCACATAAAATAATTTCAACATCAAATAAAAGCAAATTGAGTGTTGCAGATCTACCATCCGGATTCGCAATCCTCAAAGAAGTCATCAAACCCAAAATGTTTAAAGAAAAAGAATCAACAAGTTCTTTTGATATAAAATAGTGAGATGGAACCCATATCAAAAAGAACTCAAATAAGAAGATCACGAAATAAAACAATGCCATCAACGATTGAGTGAAAAATACCTTGACCAAGAGAAGAGTTGCTAGGGGCTTGCACAATATTTAGCTTTCTCATGTCCTTGTTCAAAAGTTTGGGACACACAGATAAAAGATGACCCGGTTTCTTGCAATAGCGACAAGAATGGGGTTTTGGACACATATTCGCATAGTGTTCCTTAGAATTACAATTGTAGCATCCTCCACGATTAGGGATTGGAGTCTTTGCTACAAAAGTAGTTTGCTTCACTCTCTTATTGGGATTAAGGCTCTTGAACTTAATATGCCTCTTCATGGAAGTCCCAATATCACAAACACTTCCTTTACCAACCTCTCCATGAAGAAGGGTAACATCCACAAGCTGATTGAAAGAAACTTCAAGTTTCAAAGGTAGAACCATTTCGGGGTTCTTACTCAAACCATAGATAAACTCTTGATTCTTTACAAGATCCAAAAGTTGTTTAGCAGACATAAAAACTCCATCTTAGCACTAGATTGACCGGCGCTGGGACGGCCTGGTCTAACCATTTCTCTTCTTCAAGAAAGAAAGAAAGAAGAGGGAAAAAGTTACTCTCAAAATAAATATCAAGCAATCTTGATAGATAAAACAAGGAATCATAAGAAAGTAGGATAGAACGGTACGAAGACTCGAATAAAATCCTAAAGCACAACTCCTAAGAAAGACTTAGGACATGATCCTTGCTAAATTATTCTATATTGTTCCAAAGTTTGGCTCTGATACCAAGCTGTGACGCCCCACCTCTATACCCACGCTAGACAAGAACACTACGGAGTAATGCTGTCGACTAGCATGGAGAATAAGGCTGTTGAGGAGCGACCATCCATGTATTGCTTTGCGCGAGCACCGATATGTCAGATAGTATAACATGCATTTTATTTCAAGAGGAAATCCGACATACCGATACAAACACAAAGCTACTACACAGTGGCTATAATAATCTTCGGAAACAAATACAGAAATAAACATAACATTAAATCAGTCACAGATAATTCATATCACAAAGGCGGAAATAGATATGAATATTACACATGAAAGTGTACATCAGAGTAGTGGTCAAACAAGATCCACAATATCAAAAAGAATAGATACAAGTGCTAGACAAAAGAATAAGTATACATCATAGAGTCTGTATCTCAAATGTATACAACAAAAACTACTAAACTTAAGTAGTTAGCCAAAAGATCAGATGAAAGTCCGATAAGGAGTCAAGTAGAAGCACCTGTAATATCTCAGTCTGACCCGAGTATTATTTAATAAGAAAATAATAAACGGATCAGTCTACCTATAAATATCAGATGAAGTGATATATAATAAGAGATATGACATAAACATATAATAATCACAATGCCAAGCTGTGATAAATAAGTAATTGAAAATCAACAAGAGATTAATCAATATCACAATAATCTACTCAAGATAAAAAGGAATGTCATACTCCTAATTTCATTCACCAAGCCACAATAAATGACATATATATCAATGCCCATCGTAAAAGTTGGTGAGACATAAATTCCAGAAATCAACACACGAAATCCAGAAATCACAATAAAAAGGATGGCTAATCCCCAAAAAAACTGGACATCGACGCACCTAGAAAGACATGCCCCATGTACAGTCGAACATCGACGCACCTAGAAAGATACGCCCCATGCTCTAGCATCGACACACCTAGAAAGATACGCCCCATGCACAAATAAACATCGATGCACCTAGAAAGACACACCCCATGTAATGTCGAACATCGACGCACCTAGAAAGATACGCCCCATGCTCTAGCATCGACGCACCTAGAAAGATACGCCCCATGCACAAATAAACATCGATGCACCTAGAAAGATACACCCCATGTAATGTCTAACATCGATCCACCTAGAAAGATACACCCTATGCAAAGTCGAACATCGACGCACCTAGAAAGATACGCCCCATGCATAGACGAACATTGACGCACCTAGAAAGATACGCCCCATGTCCCGACTTATTGAGCCGATTGCTCCACGAAGTAAACAAAAGATATGCGTGAGTCGAAATCACACAAATGGTGTCCAGGCTAACCAAAAAGCAAAAAGGTATGTGTGAGTCGAAATCACACAAATGGTGTCTAGCCTAACCTTGCAAACAAAAAGACATCGCACAATTGCTAGTCTAAATCATAAAGATGATCGTCATGATCAACGAGAAGTGTCAATTACAATAAGCTAGTAAATATATGAGCTTAGCTTCATGTCCCATAACCACTAGCTTAACTTAAATATTTACGAACAAATTGTATATCTCCACTAGAAAATTGTTACAAGAGATTCAATCGAACAAGTCCAAGAATTAACCGACGAAGTAAACGCAAGCGTTTCATACCACTTGTTTTACTAAGTCGTTTAATTAGATTTCTCATACGAGTGAGGTAAAGGTTTGTATATACTAATAGATTGGAAATCGGTTTGAGAAAACGAGCTTTGTAATAAAATAGTGTTGAAATCATTTAAAGAAAGAGTTTTGATATTTACTACTAGTATAGAAAACCTTTATATTTTAAAGTGACAAATCATAGAAGTGATTGTAGAAACAATCGGGCATAAAAATTCACATTCGAAGACGTGAATAAAATCCAATGAAATCGATACCGAATCCATCGAAATGGATATTCCAAGAATTCCCAAAGAAAATAAGTCATCAAAGTCGATAATAAATGACAACAACAAAAGGGAGACAACGCGAATCGATTAAAGTTGGAAATTGAGACGAATTAGCAATATAGGCTAATCTGGCAAATAGTAGCAGGTCGGTCGACCGGACTCCCTGAGTCGGTCGACCGAACCAGAGGTTGGAAGTGCTCGGGGCACCAGGTCGGTCGACCGGCCCAGGGGGCTCGGTCGGGCGAAGCCTGTAACCAGCACTTCCAAACAGAGGCAGGAAGTGCCTGGACTACAGGTCGGTCGACCGGCCCAGGGGGCTCGGTCGGCCGAACCTGTATACTTGCACTTCCTACCCTCTTTCAAAGGAGGTGCAACTCTCGATAAAATTGCAATCGCACGAGCAACGGCGCTAAGGGTTTATGCCAATCGACTACCCGGCCCTATATGCTCCTCGATGCATCACCAAAAACATGTTCAAACATCAAAGTTAGGATTTTTAATGAATTGAACTCAAAACACTAAAAATTGGAATATTCACAAAAGAAATCCAAATCAAAATCAAATGCACATGAATAAGTGTTAGGAATTTATACCTAACAATAGAAGAGAATTATAAGCATAGATGTGAGATTAAAAATCTCACCTTTGAATCCGAAAACAATGAATGAGAAGCTTGAAGACGAAGGAAGATCAACCACACTTCAATCTCAACACAAGAAGCTTGAATCTAAGCTTAAAAGAGAAACATTTCCTAAATTAGGTTTAGAAATTTTCTGAAATTGGAAGGAGAAATGTTTGGAGAAGAAGAAGGAGATGCTTACTAATGGGTTCTCTTTGAATTTGGAGCAAGAACTTGAGCTAGCAAGAGGAACTAAGGCTTGGAGTTTCTAATTCCCATTCTCTTCCGCCATTTTTCCTTGAGCTTGAGTGTTAGGAATGTGAAATGAAGTAATGAAGAGTTGGAGTGGGTTGGGACTGAGTTAGTAAGTAGCTAATGGGTTCAGCCCAAACCAAAGCCCTAAGTGAAAAAAGTCAAAATTCTACTATCTCCAAACATATCGAAGTTTATACTCAAAAAGGTCGCAAACGTCATTTTGAACTCAATGGGGGTGGTCTCGAGTCCCAATTCGACTGTTTGCGCAAAGTAGCTTTTCGGACCAAAATCCGATGAACGGTGAAATATTTAAATAAAATATTTAAATATATAATCGATAAATATGCGGGTTGTTACAGTTTTTTTCTCAGATCCGAAGCTTGGCTTGAAAAGGTGAAGTAGGAAAGATGTTCACATGAAATGCTAAAAAAAATCATGGCTAATGGTTAGGGAAAAGACAGCCCAAAGTGAAAAGGTGGAAAATGGAAGGTCAAAGGTTTAAAGGTCAAAGTCTTTTGATATTTCTCTTTTTCTTCATTCAAATAAAATAAAAAACCAAGTAAAATAAAAATAAAATGAATACCAGATAAAGTAAAAATGAAATGAATAAATAAATTTTAGAAAAATATAGAAAAATATAAAATATAATTTAATATATGTAAACTAGTATTGAAAATTGAAAATAAAATATAACAAAATTTGGAAAAATAACAACTACACTCTAAAAATGTTTAAATAAATATATATATAACATGTCATATTACACAGATATATAAAAATTAGAGCAAGATATGACAAATAAAAATGTTATTTATATAATTTAAAATAAACAATATTGTTAAATAAATCAATTTACATACAATATTGTAAAAATCATAACTTTCACAATATAAATAGGATTTCAACAAAAAAAAAGTAGTATTTTTAAAATTTAATCTATTTTCATAATAAAAGATAAAATTCAAAATTTTTAAATTTTAAATTTAAAAGTCAAAGTTTGACCAGATTGACCAAAATCCACATTTCTAGAAAATGTTCAATTTATTCAGGTTTGGAATTATAATTCACACAAAATCAAAATATACTTTTAAAATAATAAAATTTATTCATTTTAATAAATATAATAAAGTTTTTAAGTCAGGAGTTTCAATTTAAGTAATTAAAATAAACAATTAAAGCTATTCATTTTAAATAAATAAAATAAAGTTTTTAAATTAGAAATTCAAATACAATAATTAAAATTATCAAAAATACAGGGTTGTTACAACATCCATGCCGAAGATGCACCTCCCCTTGCCTATCTTTCCAACATCGGCCATGACCTTCCTAGCTCCCCCGAACGAGAGAAATTTGGTCAAAACCGTTGCTGCTTCAGGTGAGGAATTCTGCCGCTGCACTGCGCCGACGAAGATCACAACAGTTGATCGAGTCCATATTGCTGACCTGTCCAATATTGTAGCTGGTGATAAGGCCTGAATGTGACCGGAGTTGTTTCGATTGATGTCGGACGTCAGATCCACGTAGATGAACTACAACTTGACTTAGAGGCTTTGAATTTTTTTATATTTCATTGATATTTTTTTCAACATTAGAGAAGAGGAACATAAGATAAAGAAATCTATACATACAGAGAAATGAAAAGCTGAGGTAGCTAGGGTTTATAATGGGGTATATACAGATAGGTCAGAAATAGAGATGAGTGGACATGATTTGATTGAATGATAAACGAACCGAAAAGCTCGATCTGCCTCCCGAACGAAAATGGGTTATCCCATACATCAAAATTGATGTTTTCAAATATTCTAAACTCTATGGAACATGTTTCAAGTCCTAATTCTATCGTATAATGAAGTTATGTTAAAATCAGCTTATTTCAAATTGATTGTAATTAATTTTAATTAAATTGATTTTTAGGCGTTTCGATCCCGTACGATCAAATGACATGTCCAATCATGATGAAACTTGAAATCCTACAACAACTCACCGTTATGGATCCGATGAGACTGCTTTCGTCGAACCCGAGTCAGTGGCCAAAATGGCTATAATTTAGTTATTAAATAAATAAATAATAAATTAAATTAAATCATATTTTTAGTTCAAATTCTATAATCAACAAACTTCATCATTTTTGATTTCTTATTACAATACTTTAAACAATTTAGATATCAATTCAATGTTAATAAATTTACCAATTACAGTGTTTTAACTTCAATTGTAATTAAATTCAATTATTTATACTTAGTTCCAATAATTTGATTTGATTTACTTTCAATCTTTTTACTAAATCCATTACTACTCTATAAATCTAGTTAACCTTTGTTTTACCTTTCATTACCTTAATATGCTTTAATTCCCATCTTTAGTTTGCATTAACTATCATATTTCCATTTTATTGTATTTTTGTCAATTTTTCACGTTATTATAAATTTATAACCCCAAATAATTTATCTATCTTGATCTTATTCTTTTATTAACTCAATTATTACCTTATTAATAAAATTAACAATTCTATTCCTTTGATTATGTTCACACTATAGTTATGGTGTTATTCCATATTAATGTAACATTTTGTTGACTTTTATTTATAATTGATTAATTAAATTGGTAACAACACAAATTGTCACCATTATACATTTTTATAACATCTGCAAGTTTGTTCTTTACAAAAAGTTATTACAACAACTCTCATTAGACTACATTTATTCCATTTCCAACCATTACACATTATTTTATTAATAAGCCAACATTTAATTTATTAATTACTTTCTATATCCCATTATAAATTAATGTACACATTAATTAATATTTTAATCCAATTAATCATTTTATCTTGGTTCCATTCTTTTATTATATCAATTATTACTTTATGAATAAAATTAGCATTCCTTATTCATTTTGTTACATTCACAGTCTCGGTTATTGTCTTAATCCTATTAATGTAACATTAAAGTTCATTTATTCTAATTGATTTCCCTTTTTAATTTAATAGACCTAATAAACAGGTAAATTATAACAATCGTTACCATAACCTTTAATTACACTTATGAATTCATTATTCACAACCAAATGTTACAATTCTTATATAATATTGATTTTATTTAATTACCATTAAACTCTCTATTTCGTACAACAATTAAATATTTGCATTTGTTCTTATATTCAATCTTATAACCAAGTATAATATTTACATTATTTCCAATTTGTTGTAATTCCATTCAAATTGTTATTTATTAACTTTGATTACCATTGTTACATTCCATTTTAGCATTCATTTCATTATTAAATTACAATGTTTTTTTATTTCTTTCCATATTAAATTACCAAAACTTATTAAATTAACAAATTTAATAGTCGAAAATTTACGGGTCGTTACACGGACAAAGTAACATGAGTTTAATTACACAAACTATTTTCAAGTTTTTAGTATATATTAATTTTCTGACTTTATCAAAATCATATGCTTATTTTTTTCCATATTAATGGTGACTATGCTAATAACCAAATAATATATCACTAGCAACAAATAATTAAGCATCCAGAAATCAACCATACACATCCACAAGCAAGCATTCAATTTAATTTTTTATTTCATCTCACAATTTAATTATATATGATTATTATCAGTATTATTATTATCTTAAACAATTTTATTATCCGCTCACAGTTTTCGTGTATATAAGAAACTACCAACTTCTATTGATATTAGGTCTATCCAGATTCTAGTAGGTTAATAAATATTTAAGCGATAACTCCTACTCAATTTCCACATTCTAGTAGGTTAATAAATATTTGAGTGATAACTCCTATTAAATTTCCACATTCTAGACTAGTCCAATTGAAAACAAAAATTAATACAACCAAACACATATCCAGCAATTAAACAAACTAATGCCTTAAGAAGAAAGCTATTTATAAACATCCGCTACGCACTCTGATCTCTATTGGATCCTTCCACTCAACTTGCGTATAGAGGTTTAATCACCTTCATCACTACTGACACTACTCGTTGGGCTAACTACTCCTTACTTCACTACCTCCTCCAATAACTTGTACTTCACACGAAACAAATACAGACATAAGTGGTAGAGATGCCATCAACTATATAAAAGCTCATCAAATCAGAAACCATAAAACGACGTCAAATGGGTGAACCATCCATATCGCAAAATCATCATCCAATTCAAAAATAAAATAAAAGATTTATGCTAGCACATGATAATGCCCACATAAAATCAACAATGTGTAAGCCATCTGCCTGAAGAGAATAGGTTGTCTACTAGGAAAGGATAGACCGTATGCCCATCAATCATACAAGGATAATATAAGGGGATTTACAATTTCTTGGACATAGTCTAAGGTAGGAATTTGAATAGTATATGTCTATCTACCATACACACCGAAACCAGACGGAAGAGAGACAACATGCCTGCCTGCTCTAAAAGGCTCACACTTGTCCATTTGACACTGCTCCTATAGTCATCTATTACCTTTCCCTCGGTATCATTATAATATCCATCGCATGTCACTAACATGCTACAAGACTATATGATGCATCAATCATGACCCAACACTTTGCCCCTGTATGCAACTGATCGCTGGCCTAGGTGACACAAGGGCAAATGCACACAGCTAGGGCACATAACAATATATGCCGACACACCGCAAAAAGCTGACACATGGCCAAAATATATAAAATGGTGTCATAGATACAGGGAGCGACCACCAAAATCAGGCCAACATAGTGGACGCTGGCCAGTCTGGTTTACTTTCGAAACAGAAAGGAAGCTGGACAAGATAAATAGACACATAATATTCGATAGCTAACACATAGTTGCTCATATATGACAACACATGGCTCTGTATATTACTGGCACACATCTTGATACATTTGCTGACAGACGGCTATAAATATGGCTGCCACACTTGATATTCAAATATTTATTCACCACTTATAAACTACTATGTGATGCCCAAGCGTTTATTCACTACTGATAAACTACACTCAATCTCCACAATATTCTATATAAATAGTCAAAAGAATAACCAGAAAAATACTACCTAATCCTCCATCCCAAGCGGTATTATAACTCCTTTTTTTTAATACCTTGCTACATAGAATTTAAATTATCAATCACACTTTTAATATTTTTATAATAAAGATTTTACTCAAACTAATCGAGGCAATAAAATAAAACATCTCAAATAAAATTTATTCAAATATATAAAACAATAAACATAACATATTAAGCAATATATTCAAAGCGTTCGTACAATATTGAAATATCACTTAAGATTTTTTAATCTAATAGATAAGCCCTTTCAAAAACTTCAACGATTTCAAAGTAATACTTTTAAATCTACAATAAGCATCACAAATCCTTTTAAATAATTTTCAGTAACTAAATAAAATTTTTGTACAAATTATTAAAATTCCAAAATTTATTTTATAAATCATATAATATGTTCTCCTTGTTTATGTAGTTCTAAAACAATAATTTAAATACTAAAAATTCTCTTCTTATTCTACATATATATATTTGAAACATCCAAAATAACCTTTAGATCAAATATTATTTTTGAAGCCACTTCATAATTTTTTATACCCAACTACTTCAAAATAAATTTATAAACCTCCAAAACAAATTCTTTCCATTTCAAAACAAACAATATAATCCAAAATCTTCACTTTATAGTCAAAACAATTAGAAATAAAATATTTTCTTTTATACTATACTATATTTGAAAATTTCATATTGTAGAAAGAGACATTTTTACATTCAAAACATATCCAAAATCATTTAATAACTACAATTCTACATTTTTATAAGGCTTGACAACTCTTTCAAAAATATTTAAATAACCTTTATATTAAAATTCACTTAAAACAATATTGTATTTTCATAGTTATTTTATAAAATAACAATATATTATATTTTCCTTTAAAACTGTTCCATACTTATAATGCATTATATTATTGGTTTTTAGAAAGACTTTTATAACCGAAATAAAGTATATTTATATTTATAATTCAAATTATATTTGTAGGTATAAAAATAGCTAATTGAATAAGATTTAGAAGTTATTCATAAAATACTTTTAGTAAAATTTCAAAACCCTTAATTAATTTTTCAAAACTTTCCAAACATCATTTAAAAACAAGGATATAAATAATTATCTAAATTAAAAATTTATGGAATAAAAGTACTTCAGAAATATATTAATCAAACATCGATATAAATATATATCGCATGAATGGATTGAATTCCATCGAACTCCGATCATCTATAAAATATCAATATATATTTAGTTCAATTCGCAAATGGACAGAGTTCTATTTGTAAATCGACATTTCTAACCAACACAATCAACTAATATCCAATACAAATATACTCAACAATCCAAACAAACAACAAAGATCACAAACAATAAATTCAACCAATTTATGATCCAATTCATTCAATTAAGTAATTCAAGCAATAATTGTGATACTTGTATGAAGAATGTAGTATAGAAATGGTTATAAGTATAAACTTACCGAATTGAGTGAAGTATTTACTGCTCCAACATGCCGAAATTCCATTTCCACATTGCAGTTTTCCCTATATTCGCATGCTCCATCATCCGTATAAATAATAGTGTAATGACCCACAAATCCGTGCAATTTAAGTTAATAATAAACTACACATGTCCATCCCAAATTGAATGGAAAGATGGATAGTTATGGGAAAGAAAGAAGAAACAAGAAGATAAGAGAAGAAGAAGAGAAAAATAAACAAAAGCAATACATAATCTCACAACCTCAGCGGAACAACATATAATATGTTGTCAATGATCTTTACGAAAGAGAAACTATAATATTCATAAACTAACTAGAGTATACTAACCTATTTTATCCCAGACAGTTATGATAGCCTGTCCTTACAATTGATGACAAATACAACTGAGGACATAGGGTAACATAAAGAAATATGTAAATAGTCTTTGATCTCCAGCTCATCCCCTGAGCTCCAACGCATCCAAAGCAATCTGTAAATATGCTCGGTCTGACCCTTGCATTGAAAGGGAAGAATGCCTAGATCAGTCTGGTAAACCTACGTTAGAGAAACACACCCAAATTGAATTTAATGTTTATCAGAAAACCTTTCAAATAAAGGTATCTCATAAGACCACGCCGCAATTAAGCATAGACGGGTTTTTACCTTACGATTACCAAAACATTTTCTTTGTAAATCCATTGATATTATAATAATGTCTAGAGTACAAATACATATTAATCATAGCCGAAATTGTCACATTATTAAATTCCAACATAATAGGAATACAACCAAAACCATAAAGGTTCGTATTGGAGAATGGATTCCATACAATGACTGGGCTACTGGGGTACCGCCCGTCATAGTGGATCTCTAGATATAATAACACCGAGGACCTCATTGGGATTCCTTAACAACACAGAACCTGCCTACCACTTGACTTGTAGTACAATTTGATTACCCCTTGGTTAATGAACCCCGAAGCAGATAAATGAGAGACAATATCGACTCTAGATAGGGATGATCATACCTGTATTGGAAGCGACCCAATTAGCCTGCTGCATCTCCTTATTTTAGTCATTTTTGGATGATGAGGCTTGAGGCTATATTTTACCTTTTATATAGCACTTTACACTTGGATTGCTAACACTGCCCTCCAAGCAAGAATGCAATGCCAGCATTCATCTATACAAGTTGTCTAAGAGATGGAAAAACCGAAGGCACTACTTATACTTCATCCTTTTTTGGATTACCTTCAGGATTAGTAGCAAGCAGCCCATGCACTTCAAAGAGCTCCATATGCAATTCCATCATCTTCAAGATGTCTTCACTTCGAAACGCTTGAGTTGGATCGTAGTGGTTTTTGGATAACATATTAACAACATTCGATAGTTCCCGGTATACTCAACCTTGGTTCTTTAGGAATTAAACGGCCAAAGATAAGAGCAAAAGTCACCTCCTAATCATTAGTGGACAGATTTTCTTATCATTTCTCCAAGGAGAACGAAACGAGATTTATACGCACAATACAACATCATCCGAGATGACTATGCCATATAACTCATGTATTTCTCCTAGATATTTCCAAAGTTACATTTTTGGTCCATATTTAATAGCTGGTTATTTAACTATCTATAAAAACACATCCAAATCAGGGATTTATTTCAAAAAGGAAAACCAACATTGGTTAAGCACATAAGTAAGCACTAGCCTCCTTAATTAATCTTTTCAATAATTAAATTTATCTTTTAAATATTTGTATCAGAATAATTTTACAAAGATATATTCATAAGCACTATATTTTCAGTACTTGGAAAAAAAAATCCATATACTTATCTCAATGGTATAAGTATATTTACAGAATGGAGGAAGATTTCCTCTTTTATAAAATTCTAAAACCATTTATAAACTACTTTATAAATTTCTATAAACCATTTATAAACTATTTAATAAATCTCTAAAAACCATTTATAAATGTCTCTAAATCATTTCTCAAATCATTTATAAACTCTTTACAAATCCATAACTAATTATAAAACTCCTCTTATGAATCTATGAATCATTTCTAGAATTTGTACATAAATATCTAACCATTTATAGACTTCTTTACCTTGTAAATAATCTCCCTTTAAGTCTTCAAACCAATTTATAAAACCCTTCCTATAAAATCCAAGTCTGTTTATAGAACCATATTTATAAGTCTCGAAAATATTTATAAATAAATAAAAATCATTCAATTCAAAACACTATTACATATAATAATAATTATTAACAATAACATATAAATAAATAATAACTATTAACTTCAAAACATCTTAAAAATAATAATTAATAATTTCAAAACACTATTAAATAAACCACAATAATTAACCTTTACCATTATTATAAATAATAATAATTTATTTCCAAAAGATTATTAATAAATCCTAATTATAAATTTCAAGCCATATTAATTATTTAAATATTTGACTTTTCAAATATTGAAATATTGATGAATAAATTTAAATCAACATTAAATATAAATATTTTTTTGAAATTATATTTGGTATAAATAATCTTAAA
Source organism: Allium cepa (assembly GCA_030765085.1). Lineage (NCBI taxonomy): Eukaryota > Viridiplantae > Streptophyta > Magnoliopsida > Asparagales > Amaryllidaceae > Allium > Allium cepa. Next base: position 979,509,529 of record CM060937.1, on the reverse strand, counting down.
ACAATATTAAATATAAATAAATAGCTTATAAAAGACATAAAACGGTTAGAGTAAAATAGAAGTTAAATCTTGTAAAACAAAATATTTCCAAAATCCAATTTCAAATTTAAAATCATTTCCTGTCTCAAAAACCAATCCCACTCGAATGGCAGTTTATGGTATTTTAAAATATTTTAAGGCCAATAACTACCAAATGCTTAATTAAAGTCGATATTGATTTCCTATTACTACAGGGGTTAAGTTGATCATATAACAGTGTTTTAACCCATGGGGTTAACAATCAAGTTTGGTTTTCAAAAATTCACATAGGAGGAATATTATAGAAAACATTCCAATAATGGTGAGGAATCCCATTGGATCCTTCCAACCTATCCCATCGCATCATAGCTCATATATATATGAATATATATATACATGTAAATAAAATCAATAGTGGTAAAAAAATCTCGTTGAATCCCTCTAACTTATTCTCCTACATCACAAATAGTATATAATCATACAAAATGGGTCATCCGCTACCAGGCGGGTATATAAAAAATGTCATCCGCTCAAGGGGTAGAAATAACACCAAAGTAACTTATAAAATGGTAAATCATCCAAACATTCAATCAACAGTTTTTTATCAACTATGTAATATTTCTATTTAACCATAAAGGCGAGTTTAACTCACGTTGATTTCAGCTATCGTCAAGGCATTCCAGTTTCATATGAAATCAAACGACGTTCAATTTTAGCGTAAAATTCCATTAGCTCCAATCTCTACCTAACCAATTCCATAATGTAGAATTCGCGGATATGATCGCAACGCTACTTGTCGCGTTCAATTTAGACCTTTATGAAAACTTTACACAATTTATAAACATTCAATATAATTACATAATTATTTTATACTTTATTTACAAAATAAATGTAAATCACCCATAAACTCAATCACAGTTGTTGATGCTTTGTTCTCCATCGTGTAAATGCTTTATTTCTATGATAACCCAGATTTTTGGACATCTGTTAATTGGCAATTAACAGGATAAAATTTACTAAAAATACTGATTTGTAAGTTGAACAAATAAATTTAAAAAAAATATCTGGATATAAACATTTATTTGATAGTCTTCTAATACAAATTCTCAAAAGTTATTTAAAGTTAAATTCTACTTTTTAACACTAGTATTTATATGTATTTATTAATTAAAGTATAAATAACTTAAGTTTGAAATTTAAATAAGAATAAATGAAAAGTTTTAATATATTTCTTCTGAATCATACAAGAGATAAATATGGTTAGTAAATATAAGAGCATAAGTATAAAACATAAAAGGGCTTTTTTCATATTAAATAACCATAGTAAATAAAAAAGTAAATAAAAAAGTATAGAACATAAATAAATATAAAACATAAAGAAAATATAAAATATTGATTAGGACATTCGTAAGCTAAGGAATAAACTATGTGTACAATTGGCAATCGTTTTTTTTAAATTGAGAAAAAAATAAATAATAGAATGATTTAAAGGAGGCTGTATACAGTTCATAATTTTCTACATATTCATTTCTTAACTCCTTTCTTTCTTTCATCTTTACAAACCAAAACCAAATCAAACTCTTTCAATTTCAAACTGAAGCAAAGATTCAAGTGGATTCAAATTCAACTCGACCCAAAATATTTCAAGATCATATCAAACTTCAAGTGCAGTTTTCTAGATCAAAATCTTTTCTCTATTCAACATTTTTTCTTGTGAGTAAACATCTTTTTTTAGTTAAATCTGTTGATGCATGTGATAAGTAATTGAAGTAACGTTGTAGAAATGTTTGCATGGATGAATTAATGTGTTTGCATGTATATAAATATGAAGTATCTGTGCATGTCTCTGTGTGTGTGTATGCACAAGCCTCTATTCTTGAATTACAGGCTCATGAACACTCAAAATAATTCATATCTCCTCATCTAAGCCATTTTAAGCTATGATCATTAAAGAGGAAGTGATTGTATGGATGTTGTATCATATTTAAAAATATTTTCAAGTGAATATATTAAGCAATTATTTCGAAAATAAGAAAAGAACAGTAAAAATAAATTAAAATCGGAATATCGATTGTCTGAATTTCATGTTTTGATCACATAATTAGATTGGTTTTCGAAAATGATGAATTTTGATGGTAATATCTAGATTTTTAAGTTTGTGTTTGGGGAGAATTTACGAGTTGAATGAAAATTAAACTTTCGTCGATTTCTCGGCGATCGAAGATGGGTGGAGCCACGGGTTGATGCTGGAGGTAGTGTGAAGGTTAAAGATCAAGGGAAAAATAGTCAGAAGATTTTTAATTTGTCAAGTTGGCTTGGCAACGGTGAAATAGGGTTTAAGTCCGATCAAGGGAAAAATAGTCAGAAGATTTTTAATTTGTCAAGTTGGCTTAGCAACGGTGAAATAGGGTTTAAGTCCCTGATCGAGTCGATGTTAATGTCGAGGTGAATGCGACGTCGTAGTCGCATCGAAAGAGGCCGAAGTAGAGGGAAAGGAAACGTGGTCAGGTGGCGAAGGGTTAGACATGACGGCGAGTTCTCTGGTGATCTGGGATGGTGGCACGAGGTCGATTTGGCGATCGGCTTTTGTTCCTGTAGGTGCTCATCATGCCCGATCTTGATTTGCTTTCTCGTTTGTGGTTTTGGGTAGTGATGACGTCCGGGCATGTTATCGGTGAGTTGCTGGCGATGGTAATGTTGGTCGGAGCGACGTTGCTCGTTCGTGCACGTGCACGCGTGTACGTATATTTGGGTTGTGATTTCGTAGTTGAGGTAGGATCAGATTTTCGAGGGAGAGCTTGGGAAAGTTGGAGTTTGGCTCGAGATGTTGATCAAGATGGACTCGAGTTATTGCTGTAGAGTATAGAGTAGGAAAGAGTAAAGGGAGAAGCAAGGAAAATGGGTCGAAGGTTTTGGGCCTGAGAAGAAAAGACGAGGGAAGAAATAGGTAAAAAGGAAATTAAGGTAAGGAATAGAATAAAGAAAATATATTTTATAGAAAAGAAAGGAAAAACGTAGTAATAAAATAAACAAGTTTTTCCAAAGCAAAATTTTCTATCCAAACCTTTGTAAAGATTAAATGTTTTACTCAAATTTCCTGATATGGATAAAAAGTTAAAAATCTTTATTTACTTAAATTTTATTCATATAAATAAAGTATTTTAACTTAAATTAATTAAGTTTAGAGATTATTTTATTCTTGAGTTTATTTAATAAAAGTTTAAATAATGTAATTAAGTGGATGGTTAAGGAAAATAAAATGTTTTAAACTTTTAAATTAGTCAAGGTCTTAAGTGATTTTATAAGTAAATAATTAATGTCAAATGGTTAAATAAAATAAAATAAATTAGTTGAATGCTTTGGATTGTCTAATATGTCTAGCACATTAAATTGTGATATTCTATGATATAAAATAACCTGAAGTGATCAGTTGAGTATAAAATGTGAGACGCTTTATTGAACATATATTGTGATGGAATTTTTATGTGAATGTTGACATTTTGAATTTGGATTGTTTTGGCTTAAAAGATGAATTTGGATTCAAAGAGGTCGAGGTCGGATATCAGCGATATCCAGAACCACTTCGATTAGTAATCTCTAATTCTTTATAGATTTGATTTGTAAAATCAAATAGGATGGCATGGAATAAATTAAGTAAATTAGATCATTCAACTGAGTAGCGATACTTAGATATAATTGTTTGAAATAAGTATTTATTTTAACAAGATAATAACACGTAGTGATGTACGAGTTACCCTGGTTTTCGAAGAAAATTTATAACTTAGTATTTCAAGTTAAATGGGTTTACTCACGCTGGTTTTCAGCCTGACTCGGGTGTTACTTTATTTTAATGCTCGAGTAAAACCGAGTATTACAGATTTTTAGGTTAGGACATTCTGGATCTCAGGAGGCGAGCTGGATGACAGAGACGTATTGATTATTCCGCTGTGTATTAGTGACTGTGTAATATGTATTTAGGGACAAGTTAATTATAACTGTCCATTTTATTTGTGAATGATTGTTCTTGAAATATTTTCTATAAATTGACAGTTACAGCTTTTCTTTGTATAAATGCTATTATTTGGTATTGTATTTTGTTTCGCTGCGATTGTGAGATTCTATGCCATTGTTTCTGTTTCTCCTTCTACCCTCCTTTTTTCTTCTTTACCCTAACAGTCTGGAATTTCATGCATTCGATTGCTCGGCACTTCTACAGTGAACGTATTAGTATCGAATTTTCGGGGTCGAAAATTTTAGGTCATTACATTTGGTACTAGAGCTGAAGGTTAAGCAATAACCTTGGCTCTGAAGGTGATTACTCATTAGAGATAGGGTCAATAGTATCCTAGAATGAGTTGAGTGTATTATATGAGAGTGTACTTGTTATTTTCCTATATAACGATTCTAAAAACGGTTATAAACAGTTTATATATATAAGCTTATATTTTATTATATAAAGCTATAATTTTTCTAATTATTATACAAATTAGGTAATTGGTTGTTGATTATTGAAATATATATATATATATATATAATAAGAATTAAGTGGTAATATATATATATATATATATATATATATATCCAAATGGGAATTGGATAATATGAACTATACAAGTAAGATAAGCTAGAAAAGGATTTAAACCAGAAATTAAAATCCTAAAATTTGTAGAAGTGTTTTCAGAAGGTTAAATTAAGTACCTGATTTTATTTTCCAACAAATTATATATAGTGAATTGGTTTCCGATATGATAATCTTGGTTATTATTATAAAATGTTGTTATGTCTGATAATGGGATGTTTGTTTTCTAATAATAAATAATGACAAAGAAGAATGAAATGTTTTAAGGAAGTAACAATTTATAAAAGTATAAGTTATAAATTGAAAAGGGTTTAAATTGTGAAGTTTTAAAATCTAAGTCTAGAAATTTGATTCAAAATGGTAAAGGATATAATAAATAATATTATTCAAGAATTTTTTGAATGTAGGAATCTTATTTTTAAAAAAATGAGTTGTTTCGAAAATTTCAAGGGAAATTGCTAAATTAAAACCCAAGAATGGTTTAAAAATTGAAAGTATGACTTGGTGTGTAAACGATATAGATTATTGCATTAATGAATTGAATATATATACACACACACATATTTAGAAAATAAGAGTAAAAGTTGGGATTCTACTTGTCAAGTCTAATATAGGTTAGGAAGTCCCACTAGAATCTAGTCTAAGAGTGTGATGGCTAAAAGTGAAGAATGGAAGGCTAGACGCAGAGAGCAAAGAGCAGCTGCACCTAAGAAACGAGAAGAAGTAATACAAGAGTATGAGAAACAGGTTAAGGAAAGGGCTGGACAAAGGCCTTTTGATATTGTCACCTGCTACAGATGTTTCAATAAGGGTCATTACGCAGCCAAGTGCAGTAAAACAAGCAAGGAATTGGAGGGTACATTCCAACGGTTTCGCTATGAGATCTTATGCTTTAAGTGTCATAAGAAAGGACATTTCCTAAACCATTTTCCTAAAGTGAGGAAGGTGAAGCGTAAACCAATAGAACCAGTCAATGAGTCAACTATTTGTCATCATTATAAGATGTCGGGACACATCGCTAGAAATTGTCCCAAGACATGGAAGAAGAGCAAGGTCGTGGAACGTCCTGTAGGGGGCGTGAAGGTTATCCAGATTGATGGAAGGGTAGAAACCTTTTGTGGTAAGTATTAAGGGTGGGGACATCCTATTGAAAAGTGCATGTACGGGCATTTCCTATTGGTAGGAAGTCCCTAAAGAAGATTCTTGTGAGAATACTAAGGCTTTATTCTTTTCCAAACCCCTAAGTAATGGAGAAGGCATCTAGATTTATGACTTCTGTAAGACTCTTATTTTGGATAAATGCATGTAATGTTTGAACAACTAGTGTGTAGTCTATCAATGTATGGGATATTTTATGGTAGCACAATCTAATATAAAATCACTTTTTATTTATTTGAGATTGGAATTGAAATTAGTTCAAATTGAAATTTGAATTGAATTAATTGGAAGTGAGATTGAAGTTAATTTAAGTTAAATTGAAATTGAATCAATTTAAATGAAAGTGGAAATCGATTGGAATGGGAGATTGGGAAATTGAACCAGTTTGACTTTGAAACTATTTTCAAATAAATTGTTTTAATACAAATTGTCTCAAATTCTAAATTTTTCCTAGCTATTTATTATACAACCTTTCTTTTTCAAACCCAAACTATCTTATACTTATTTTACAATTGTTTTGAGAACTAATTTCTGTAATATCCCGGAATTTCGGACAATATAAATTTGATAATCTGTGTTTAAATTTATATTGAATTGATAATTTTTGTTAATAAATTGGATTTGATTCTATAATCTTCTTTATTTAAATATTTAATTTGTGAAATTATTTTTATTGAGTTAATAAATTGTTTTCTATTTAATAATGTATATGTATTTGTATATATTTTAAATAGATAAGTTGTTTTTAATTAAATTAGTATAGAATTTTAATATTTTGAAATAGGAATTGTGATTTTTTTTAATTTAAGCTTTTCAAAAATATTTAATTAAATAACTATATGATTTTAAATATGTAAGATAAGTATTTTATTGGTTTAAAATTTCATTTTAACTTAAGTTTGTATATTAAAATATGTTACATAAATGTTTGTGTAATTATTTTTAAATTATTAATTGATAATTTTGATTTGTAAAATTAATATGAAGTTTAAAATATAATCTAATATATGAAGCATGTAGTCATTAAGTTACAAACTCTTGTGTAAATTTATTTTAATTGTTTAAAAGTTTCTTTTTCAAAAGATTAATTTGTATGTTGTTTTATTTATTTTAATACTTTGCTTATTCTTTAGAAATTTATTTAAATACATAACTAAGTATAAGAAATAATTAACTAAGTTTAAAAAATTCATTAAGCTTAATTTTTCTTTAACAATTAATTAAGATAACAAAATTTAAAAAGAGACATATGTAAGTATAAAGATACATGTGTATGTAATTTAAAACATGGTTTTACATGTGTGATAGCTTAGGACAAGTGTCAATTTTATTTTAAAATTTTCTTTTAATTCATTAAATCTGAAAATTACCTTTATATCATCTTGCTTTTTCATTCATATTCATTTTTTCATTCCTTAATAAAAGAAAGACCAAATTTCATTTCATTCTCACATCCATAATCAAATCTGCAGTACTTCAAAACTCTTCAAATCTGGAAAAAAACTACATTTTTCAAACCTGTTAACATTGCATTCAGCTCCTCTTTTCCAAAATACAAACCTGCATTCATTTTCAAAACCTGAATACAAAAAGATCTGCATTCCCTAAAATACAAACCTGCAACCATGAAAGCAAGCAAAAAGGTCTGCATTTCTTATCATTTGAAATCAAGGAAGCCTGCATGTAAGATCTGGAAAACAAAGATTAAAAGCATGAATAAATCAAGATTTTAAAAGCATTCAAGCTACTGCATTTCATAATCTGGAACATGAAATTGAAAGTGGGCTCTGCATTTTTTTTCCAGGTGAGTAACTCCTCTTTTCAAAAATTAAGAAGGTTAATTGCATGTTTTAAATCTGAAATAAGTTGAAATTTACAGTAAATATTTATATGTATGATTATTTATGTGCTTGCTAGTTGTTTGAAATAAAAATGTTTGTGTTTGTATATTGTGAAATTTCTTGTGTCTGGATATTTTCAACAGAGTTAACTCTGTTATATTTCCAGTTTTTGATCTTTCAAGTTCAAACCACTTGATATAATTACCATTTAAAGCTGAAATTAAAATGAAACTTGTTAGTTTAATTATAAACTTTAGTTTATAATTTTACTTAGTTTAAATAACCCAGTATTATCTCTGGATGTATAAACTGTGGAGCAAACATTAAATTAGTAAAAAATTCAAGTATGGAGATTTGATAAATCAGTAATATAAAGTGAAACCCTATATTAAAACATGATTTATAAGATCAAAATATAGATTTTTAGAAAAGAATTGGAAATGCAGTTTTGAATTTAACTGTATTTTTCATTTTGGTCCAGTTCAGTTGATCCTTGAAATTGAACTAGTTGAATTTGTTTCCGGTGATAGTTTATCTATCATAAATCCTAGAAAAATTTCTGGATTGGTCTGCAATTCAAGTTGGGATTGAAATTTGGGATTTAAGGTCTAGAACCCTAGTTTACCGAGTTTAAGATATTTTGGTGCTGCGGCTTCAACAGTGATTCGAGTTCAAAGATATTGTGGGTAATGGTAGATGGTGTAGTGATGAAGCTATTGCCGGAGTATGGATGTTGATGATGGTCGAGAAGTGGAGAAATTGGTGATGACAGGTTTTAGGTGGTGAGGTTTGGCCTGTTACACGTTTTAGTTTTAAAACTTGAATTCAAATTCAAGTTGATCTCAGGGGATCTGGGGGTTTAAAGATTGAAGTGTTGTCACTGATCGATAGGGGATGGTCAGAGATGAGGGTCAGAGGTGGCCGGAGATGGTTTAAGGGTGCACAGGGGTGTGTGCATATTTGTGATGGTGGTGGGGTTGATGTTTTTGGTTGCAGGGTTTGTTGCTCGGGATTGCCTCGGGTAGTTTTTGTTCTGACTCGAAGCATTATTATTTTTGACCCGAAGTAAATTCAAGCTTGCTCGAGTATACCTTTTTGTTTCAGGTTTGCATGTAAGAAACAGAATTATTTCCAGGTTTTTAAAAATAGAGTTGAAGTAATAATAGGAATCTAAACTTGAAATTTGAAATCAGTTGGAGCCTGAATTTAGTTATAGATTCAAATAATTCAAATCTGAAATTTGAAAACATTTTTAAATTCAAGAATGTAAGAGGTCTAAAATAAACAGAAACTGTTTACTGTTTTCTTTAGTAGAAGTAAAAGTGTTTAAATATAAATTTGAATCTGAACCAAGTTTAGGATTTAAACTGAATTTAAACATAAATTCAATTAGTTTAAATCTTAGGTTTTGAATTTTTTTTAAATTTTAGTTTGATTTAAGCTAAATCTGGAAACTGATGCAGTTTTTAAATTTTGAAAAGTTAAATTTTAAAATGGAAACTTAAATTGAACTTAGAATTTTAAACCTGAATCTAAGGATGAATTCAAATAAGTTTGAATTCTGTTTTTTTTGAAATAATTTAAATTCAGAAAATTTCAAAGTTTGGTTTTAAATAAAACAGAAAAACTATTTTCTGTTTTTATATGTAAAGGTAAATTTAAATTTCAAGTGGAGATTTAAATTGGGTTTTTAATCTGAAAATTTGGAAATGAATTCAAATCTGAGCTTTTAAATCTGGAATAAAAATTTAAACTTCAGTTTTAAATAAAGGTTTAGATTTAAATTGTTTTAAATTGATTAAAATAATTTGCATTTGAATTGAAGGTGTAAATTATGGGAAGAGTTTTAAGGAATTAAAACTAGAATGAGTATGGAAGTTTTATTTAAATTTTGAAATTTTAAAATTGTTTTGAATTTAAAATTTGGATTGAATTTAATTCCTTTTAAAACTTATTAATAAAGTAGATGTTTCTTTTAAACATATAAGATTAAGTTTTGAATTGTTTTAAAATCTTATTTAAAATAAATTTGAGTCTTAAGTTTAAAATGAAATGTTAAATGGGATTTAAAGTAAATTTTAAAAACATTTTGTTTTTAAATGCTTGATTAAATAGAAATGTTTATTTAAAAGATAAATAAAATTTAATGATTAGATTCATTTAATTATGAAGGTAATTATGATGAAAATTAATTATTTAATTAATTAATAATGTGGATGTTTAATTAAGTAATTAATAATTTTTAAGTTAATTAATTTAATTTGAGATTAATTAATTAAGTTTAATTAATCTATAATTAAGGGTGATTAATTAAACTTTAATTTATGATAAAAATTCATTAAACAAGTGATTAATGATAATTAAGGTTTTAATTAACACTTAGTTAATTAATAATTAAAGATTAATTAAATAGTAATTAAATATTAATTACTTAATAACTAATGATGATTAATTTAAGTTAATTTTTAATTAAGTAATTAAGAGATATTAATGAAGTCATTAACTTAAGATTATTTAACAATTAATTAATGTGATTAATTTTGATAATTAATTAGATTAATTAATTAATAATAATCAATAGTTTAATTACTTATGAAAGTAATTAATGAATTGATTACTTAGTGTAATTAATTTAATGAATGTGATTAGTTTAGATTAATTAAGTTAAATTAATTTAAACATTTGTGGATTGTTGATAATTACTTTGTGTAATGTATGAATTTGTAATTACTTAAGGAAGTAATTAATAATTACCGGATGTAATTAAAGATATCTGATATAGAAGTAAATTGGATTTAAATCTACTTTGAAATTAATCAAGTGATTAATGAAGATAATTAATTAAGAATAATTAATTTATGGGTTGAGTAATTAATGTAGTTAATTACTAAATGGTTATTAATCATAGGTGATTAATATATATGTGGATCAATTTTAGATTAATTACTTATGTAATTTATATTTAGAATTTATTAAATGTAATTATTAATTAAGTAATGATGTAATTTGGAATTGATTAATCAAGGTATAATTAATAATGAATAATTGATTAATTAATTAAGTAATTACAAGTTAATTATTTGTAAAGGGTTTAAGTAATTAACTTGTGTGATTAACTTATAGACTAATTACTTATTGTAATTAGGGATAGTTAATCAGTAATGATTAATTGAAATGAATATTGAGATGGTGATTTATAAATTGATTTGAAATCAATGAATGGATAAGTTAAGTAGAATTTTAATGATGAAGTAATTAATTTAATTCATTTTAAATTAATTAGAGATCGAGTAATTAATTTAATTCATTTTAAATTAATTATAGGAAGTGTGATCATCAGATCATTGCTTATGTTTGATGAATGGTATTGGTTGCTTAGTATGGTTTGTAATCTCAATTATGAGATGAGTAGTGTATGTGATATGGATGCATTGGTTGCTTTTGGATGATAATATGGATTATCTAATTTTGATATAAATTATCTGTTGATAATGATAAGGTTGATTATCTATTATGTTATGAATTATCTATCTGTGTATATTTAGATAATGAATTGAATTGTTTTAAACTTAAAACAACTTGGACCTAAAAGACACGCTTTGGATTTCGATGAGACCAGCGTCGGGTTTCCATATTTGGACATCAGAAAACCACATCGATTCCAATTAAACGTTAGGTCGTTAATCCAAGTGGAGCGAGTGAAGACTCGAGGTGTAAGGGCTATACGTCAGTATAACTCTGTGTGTGATTCCGTAATGAGTTTGACGGAATAGTACTTATAGATTCGAGATGGTTATTCAGAGTGCAAGGGTTATTGTCGTTAACTCTGAGGGTGATTCCAAAATGAGTGTAGCGAGATAATGCCTTTGGTTTCGTTCAAACCCGGAACAAACTTGTATGGATTGAATGCTTTCAGAACATCGTCATGTGGACGATGAGCATTCTAAGTGATATGTCCTATAAAGGTAATCATAGCCTCAAGCCTCATCAACCGGGAATGGCTAAAAAAGGGGAGGTGCAGCAAAGCTTCGTGGGTCGCACCCACTGGAGAGTAAGATTTACCCCTGTTTAGAGGTCCCTTTATATTTCGGCTGTGTGGACGGTTGATCATGACAACCGTCGGGGTTGTCTTATTTGGAACTGTTCAGTAAGGAATGGGTCCGGCTTTGTGTTGCAGGGGATTGGGAGCAATCCTCGGTACGGTGCTCTAGGCCACGTACTGTGACGGGCGGTACCCCGGTAGCCCTGCCATTGTATGGAATCCAAAATCCAATAAGTGCCAACGGTTTTGATTGTATTACCCACTTTTGTGGCTAGTAGCTGGAATTTAATAATGTAACAATTTCAGCTATTTCTTATTTACTTGAAAACCCTAGACACTATTATAATATCATCAGATTTCCTATCAAATGTTTTGGTTAGCGTAAGGTAAAAACTTTTCCATGTTTATGTATGGGAAATCTTACGTAATACCTTTTCTTTTCTAAGGTTTTTCAAAGTTAAGAAACTTTAACCTGTTACTCACACCAGACCCATGTCTGACCCGGAGTTATTTCTGTTTTTCTTTAACTCTTGGGTACTCAAATTTTTTACGAGTAGCCAAGAGAATTCAGGTTAGGATTCAGGTTAGCTTTGACGAATTGTGAAGGAGCAATGGAGCAGGAGGCTTCTGCGTATAGTTATATAGTTCCACTGTGTTGGTATCTCTGAGTGTTTCTGTATTGTGATTGAGTTGTAATAACTAGACAGGTGTTTATAACTGTCTAGTATGTGTTGTATATGTCTGTGTAACTCTGATATTTGATGTATACTATGTTATACTTATGTTATTAATATAATTTATTCGTTCCGCTGTTGAGATTCTTGTATCGTTTCTTCTTTCTCTTCTTTCTTTCTCTTTTCTATCCCTTTCTTTCTTAATTCATGATGCGATTTTCTGGGAGTAGAAAGTCGGGTCGTGACAATTTCTATTTTACATTTTTTTACAAACTAATTTCTATTTTATAACTGTTTTGCAACTATCTAACTATTCTACAACTATTAAACTATTTATAACTGCTCAACTATCTACAGCTATTTTACAACTAATAACTATTTTGCAACTACTTGACTATCTTAAACTTTTCAAAGCTATTTTCTAAATTCAAGTTGATTAGAGTGCAAACGATTTAAAATTGAAGTGACAACCCAAGTAGAATTAAAGCAATTGTGATAAGTGTATAGAAATCAAAATGAATATGAATAAAAGGAAAATTGACTTAGTTAATAATCAATGAAGATAAATACGTAGGATGCATGTATATTATTTTATTCGCATAACAATTTGATCCAGATTCGAGCACATAATTTCGAGATAGTTTATCGATCCGATTTGGGATTTTTCACTAGATTTCGATGGCGAACCCTGGATATGGATTTTTGATTGATTCTGGAAATTCTCAATCATATTATGGCTATGCAAGGAGAATGACGGTTTCTGATCAAGAAACTAGATCTGAGTCCGCACTAGGAAGTTGGGTGAATGATACTAGTTCGAAAGTGAAATTATGTAATCGAGTGAGCGGTCGAATTTGATATTGTGTACAAATGATACATGTGCATCATACGTGCTTGAATCAAATAGATATTGAAAATTTTGTAAAGAAATGCAAAAATGATTTTTGAAATGGAAAAGTATATTTTGAGAAATATATGATAAATAAAAGTGGAAGTTGGATATCTGTAACGTCCCGCCTTTTTGTATGCTTTAAATCGATGATAAACCACATACATTGGACTCAAACCATACAAAAGGGCGGATTGTTATGGGGTGAATAAGAAAAAGCAGAGAAGAAAGAAATAAAACAAAACAGAATCTTGCAGCGGAATGATAAAATATAATAATCAAATATACAGTTTAGGAAGCTGTTTTACAAAATATTCGATTATACTTATACAGTACATATCAGAGTTACACATACTAGAGAATAATAAATAATGCAGCAGAAAAGTATGAATGTAGTGGAATACTATAATAAATAATAATAAATCTTCATCTTCGTCCTCCAGAATAAAATCTTCAAATCCTGAAATGCTCGGACTGACCCGAGCGAATTGAAAAGACAAAACACTCGAGTCAGAACTAAAAGATCTTATGTAAGTTAAGTAAACGGTAAAAATATGAGTGGAACGACATCAGAGATGTTTACGGGATTTGACATCTCCTATCCAGTGTCTAACGTGAGTGCAATAACTTAAGAGATGCCCGGTATTCACATCTCCTAAGGATCCCTTAAACTATTTACTATGTAGTAATATTTTTCTAGTATAATAATGCCCATAGTAAAATAAACTTACTTTTAAATAGCGTTAAGGAGTGACCCAATATTCCCCTTAACACGTAATAGTACTAGTAGTCCATCCAATATCATAGTCTCTCCTCATCGGGAAGCCACCAGAAGATACCACACGGGCTATGGGAGAAAACCAAACTCATACAAGGTGCGCTAGGGTAGGTGACACGACACAACTAGGCAATGCCAGGGTAGATATACCAACTACGCTTCCTGGCGGGTGGTAACGTGTAGCGCGCAGCTACCGCCCACCTCGAGCCACACCCCCAAATCAAAAATCAAAAGTGGCCACCGTATCAATTCAAAAGTCAGAGTATAATATCGAAGGGACGTGTCCGATAAAAGGTGCTACCTTCTTAGCCCATCGGTCGCTCCTGTTTTAGCCATCTTATGCCAACTCATGGGAGTCGGGTCCACGTATTTAACTCAAAGGAAATGCCGCCACCATCTTGCTTCATTCTGGAATCTCCACCTCAGACACGATTGTCAAAGTGGTTTTCGGAGTTGGTAGAGAGTATGACAACTTTCGATGCCGGTCTCTTTAACAACCAAACGTTATTATAACACCACGGTCATTTCAAAATAATTATACTTCAAAACCAAAATATGCAATCCATTTCCAAACGATATAAATACGATTTTGGAGCTACTTACCTAAGCTTCTCTTTGATTTTGGAGCTAAACTTGGATTTGCTAAAGAAACTAGGGCTTAGGATTTTAATTTCCAATCTCCACCACCATTTTTGCTAAAGCTTGAGTTGTAGGAATTATTATAAAGGAATGAAGAGGGGTGGAGTGGAGTTGGGTTGATATGTTAGGTTAATGGGCTGAAACCAAACCCAAAGCCCTAAGTGAAAATGTCAAAATTTTAGCTAGCTCCAAACATATCGATGTTTATACTCAAAAAGGTTGCAAACGCCATTTTGAACTCAATGGAAGTGGTATCAAGTCCTAATTCGGCTGTTTGCAAAAAAGTAACCTTTCGGACTTAAATCCAACTAACGATGCTATATTTAAATAAAATATTTAAATATACAAATCATTAAATATGCGGGTTGTTACAGACACTCCTCCTTAAAGAAATTGCGTCCTCGCAATACTTAAGAAGAAAATATAAAAAGTAACAACCATAAAAGCATATCAACACAAAAGAAATATGAATTAAGAAGTTTACCTCAAAGAGGATGAGAGAGTAAGTCCGTATGTGTTCGCTCGATGAATTCTCTAGATTCCCAAGAACAATCCTTAGGATTTGAGGACCATTGAACCTTCACAAGAGGGACATCTTTATTTTGAAGGCGTTTTACCTCCGATGCAATGATACGAATAGAATGCTGCTCATAAGACAAATTAGACGAAACTTCAATTCCTTCCACAGCACAAGGCTCAAGAATAGAATCGGAATCCCTAAGGCATTTCCGTAGTTGAGAAACGTGAAACACGTCATGAATAGCAGAAAAATGAGCCGGTAATAAAAGGCGATAAGCACAGAACCAATACGTTGCGTGATGGGAAATGGACCAATATATCGAGGTGCTAATTTTTTCGATCGACTGAAAAGCACAACACCCTTCATAGGTGAAACACGAATAAACACAAAATCTCCCACAGAAAATTCTAATGTCCTTATTCGGTTATTGTCATAGGATTTTTGCCTACTTCGAGCTTCTTTCATCCTATGGCGGATAAGGTCAATCTTTTATGTGGAATCACGAATAAAGTCTGGACCTAAAGCCAGCTTCTCACCGGCCTCAAGCCAACAAGGAGATCGACATGGCCTTCCATAGAGTGCCTCAAAAGGTTCCATACCAATACTAGATTGGAAGTTATTATTATAGGAAAAATCAACAAGAGAAATATGATCTTCCCAACTTCCACCAAAATCAAGAACACATGCACGAAGAAGATCTTCAAGAGTTTGATTCACACGCTCGGTTTGTCCATCGGACTGAGCGTGATAAGCGGTGCTAAAATTAAGCTTCGTTCCCAAAGCTTTCTGAAGACTCTTCCAAATTCCACTAGTAAACAATGGATCACGATCGCTAACAATAGAGCTAGGGACTCCATGCAATTTAACAATTTCTTTAATAAAGAGTTTGGCCAAAAGAGGTACGGTCCGATTGGACCGAACGGGAATAAAATGGGCGAATTTTGTAAGTCTATCCACTATCACCCATAGGCTATCATGACCTGCACGAGAACGGGGAAGACCGTCAATAAAATCCATGGAAATTTAGTCCCACTTCCAAATTGGAATGTCCAAAGGTTGCAATAACCCACCGGGCCTTTGATGCTCAGTCTTAACAAGTTGGCAAGTCATGCAACGCTTAACAAAGTTAGCAACATCAGATTTCATTCCATCCCAACAATAAACTCGCTTCATATCCGCGTACATTTTACTACTACCGGGATGAATGGTAAAT
Source organism: Allium cepa (assembly GCA_030765085.1). NCBI lineage: Eukaryota > Viridiplantae > Streptophyta > Magnoliopsida > Asparagales > Amaryllidaceae > Allium > Allium cepa. Next base: position 979,493,178 of record CM060937.1, on the reverse strand, counting down.
TTAGAACGATGAGAATCTTCTAAAATGCCTTTACGAAGATCACTAATATTTGCCACGATAAGTCTACCAAATTTTCGAATGCCGCCACGAGCATCAATATCAAAGTCTTTCAAACCTTCAACATTAATTTTATCCCTACAACTTTGGCTAAAAAGAGCCAATTCGGAATCTAGCTTTTGAGCTTCAAGAATGCGTTCTAAAAGAGAAGGATGAGCCTCAAGGCTACATAAACTGAGAGATGAACATAAATCGGATTCATGATCTCGAATCTCGCAAGTGGACAAAATTTTGAGATCATTCTGTTCGGATATCATCATAGAAACAACCGCTTGTTGCTTACGACTAAGGGCATCGGCAACACGATTCCCCTTTCCAGGAGTGTAAAGAATATCAAGATCATAAGATGCAAGTAATTCGAGCCAACGTTGTTGACACGAATTAAGTTCCTTTTGAGAAAATAAATACTTTAAAGATATATGATCGATGTAAAGAATAAATTTTTCTCCCAAAAGATAATGGCGCCAAATTCTAAGGGTGAAAACAATAGCCGGGAGCTCTAAATCATGTGTGGCATATCTAGTCTCGGCAGGCTTTAATTTCCTAGAAGCATAAGAAATAACACGATCCCTTTGCATAAGAACGGCTCCCATGAAAGCAAAAAGGTCCGCATTCCCTAAAATACAAACCTGCAACCATGAAAGCAAGCAAAAAGGTCTGCATTTCTTAGCATTTGAAATCAAGGAAGCCTGCATGTAAGATCTGGAAAACAAAGATGAAAAGCATGAATAAATCAAGATTTTAAAAGCATTCAAGCTACTGCATTTCATAATCTGGAACATGAAATTGAAAGTGGGCTCTGCATTTTTTTTCCAGGTGACTAACTCCTTTTTCAAAAATTAAGAAGGTTAATTGCATGTTTTAAATCTGAAATAAGTTGAAATTTACAGTAAATATTTATATGTATGATTATTTGTGTGCTTGCTAGTTGTTTGAAATAAAAATGTTTGTGTTTGTATATTGTGAAATTTCTTGTGTCTGGATATTTTCAACAGAGTTAACTCTGTTATATTTCCAGTTTTTGATCTTTCAAGTTCAAACCACTTGATATAATTACCATTTAAAGCTGAAATTAAAATGAAACTTGTTAGTTTAATTATAAACTTTAGTTTATAATTTTACTTAGTTTAAATAACCCAGTATTATCTCTGGATGCATAAACTGTGGAGCAAACATTAAATTAGTAAAAATTCAAGTATGGAGATTTGATAAATCAGTAATATAAAGTGAAACCCTATATTAAAACATGATTTATAAGATCAAAATATAGATTTTTAGAAAAGAATTGGAAATGCAGTTTTGAATTTAACTGTATTTTTCATTTTGGTCCAGTTCAGTTGATCCTTGAAATTGAACTAGTTGAATTTGTTTCTGGTGATAGTTTATCTATCATAAATCCTAGAAAAATTTCTGGATTGGTCTGCAATTCAAGTTGGGATTGAAATTTGGGATTTAAGGTGTAGAACCCTAGTTTACTGAGTTTAAGATATTTTGGTGCTGCGGCTTCAACAGTGATTCGAGTTCGAAGATATTGTGGGTAATGGTAGATGGTGTAGTGATGAAGCTATCGCCGGAGTATGGATGTTGATGATGGTCGAGAAGTGGAGAAATTGGTGATGACAGGTTTTAGGTGGTGAGGTTTGGCCTGTTACAAGTTTTAGTTTTAAAACTTGAATTCAAATTCAAGTTGATCTCAGGGGATCTGGGGGTTTAAAGATTGAAGTGTTGTCACTGATCGATAGGGGATGGTCAGAGATGAGGGTCAGAGGTGGCCGGAGATGGTTTAAGGGTGCACAGGGGTGTGTGCATATTTGTGATGATGGTTTAAAGTCACTTTTTCAACTTTCGGCACGAACTTTGATTCGAATCTTTCCCGGAATTGCTCCCAAGTAAGATCCGCTTCGAATACTTCAGAAATAAGAAGCTCATACCAATCTAATGCTCTCTCTTGGAGCATGCTAGAAGCCACTTGGACTCGATGAATATCAATAAGATTCATTCGAGAAAAGATGCGATCGCATGTTCTAAGACAAGATTGGACTTCGATAACTCCCTCGGAACCCCTGAACGGATTTCCACCCAAATTTGTATAATCACTGCACGGGCATGAAAATCCTAATTTTGGGTGAGTAGGCTCTGGAATGGGTCCGACAGCTTGAGCATTCTTTACAAGATCAAGAAGCCGTTGAGCTGACATAAACACTACATCCTGAGGAGTAGCACTTGATTGACCGGCACTGGGACGGCCTAGTCTAACCATTTCTCTTCTTTAAGAAAGAAAAAAGAAGAAAAAGGTTAATCTCACAATGAATATCAAACAATCATGATTGATAAAACAAGGCATCACAAAGAAAATAGGATAGGATGGGTCCAATGACTCGAATAAGATCCTAGGGCATGACTCCTAAGAAGAACTCAGGACAATGATCCTTGCTAGAATATTCTACATTGTTCCGAAGTTTGGCTTTGATACCATGCTGTGGCACCCCACCTCTATACTCACGCTAGCCAAGGGCACTACGAGGTAATGCCGTCAACTAGCATGAAGAATAAGGCTGTTGAGGAGCGACCATCCGTGTAATTGCTTTGGGCGAGCATCAATATGTCAGATAGTATAACATGCATTTTAAAGAGGAAATCCGACATACCGATACAAACTCAAAGGTACTACACAATGGCTATGTGGTCTTCGGAAACAAATATAGAAATAAAAATAACATAAATCAGTCACAGATATTCATATCACAAAGGCGGAAACAGATATGAATATAACACATATAAGTGTACATCGAAGTAGTGGTCAAATAAGATCCACAATATCACAAAAGAATAGATACAAGTACAACATCAAAGAGCATGTATACATCAAGGGGTCTCTATCTCGAATGTATAACAACAAAAACTACCAATCTAATGTAGTTAAACAAAAGTCAGATAATGATGATCCTAGATAAGGAGTCAAGTAGAAGCACCTGTGACATCTCGGTCTGACCCGAGTATTATTTAATAAGAAAATAATAAACGGATCAGTCTAGCTATAAATATTAGATAAAAATGAAATAGAATGAGGGATATGACAGAAACGTATAATAACAATAATGCCATACTGTGATAAGTATGCATTGAAAACCAACCAGAGATTAATCAATATCATAAGAATCTTCTCATAGATCAAAAAGAAAACCATATTCTTTATTTTTATTCACTAAGTCACAAATATTGGCAAACATCTCAATGCCAATCGTAAAAGTTGTTGAAACACAAATTCACCAATGCACAAATATTGATAAACTCATCAATGTAAATCACTAAAATTGGTGAGACACAAATTCTAGAAATCATCAATTAGAAATCCAGAAATCACAAGAGGGGAGGCCTATCACAAAACGGGAGCATGAAAACTCACTAACACGTGTATTACAAAATGAAACACTATTCCATGGTTGCTAACCATCAATTTTGAGCCGAAGCTCCACAAAACGGTCTGATGACCATGGGTCGCTACCCCACAAAATTAAGCCGAAGCTCCACAGAAACGGGGTTTAGTCTCCCTCGCAGACAAAGAGACATCACACATTGCTAGTCTAAGTCACAAAATGATCATCATCGATCATCAAGAAGTGTCAATTACACCAAGCTAGTAAATAGATGAGTTTAGCTTCATGTCCCATAACCACTGGCTTAACTTAAATATTTACGAACAAACTGTAAGTCTCCACTCGAAAGTTGTCACAAGAGTTTCAATCGAACGAGTCTAAGAATTAACCGACAAAATAAACGCAAGCGTTTCATACCACTTGTTTTGCAAAGTCGTTTAATTGGATTTCTCGAACGAATGAGGTAAAGGTTTGTGTATGCTAGTAGATTGGAAAAAACGGTTTTTATAAACGAGTTTGATTATTGAAAATAGAGTTGAAATCATTTTTGTGAAAGAGTTTGAATATTTACTACTAGTATATAAACCTTTGTATTTAGAAGTGACAAATCACAGAAAAATGATTGTAGAAACAATCAATCACCAAAGATTCACATTCGAAGGCGTGAATCAAAGCCATAAAAATCGATATCGAATCCATCAAATGGATATTCTCCAAAATTCTGAAAAGAAGTCATCAAAGTCTATAATAAATGATAACAAGAAATCGGATAATCATGAATCGATAAAAATTGGAATCTCAAGCAAAATAGGCAAAATAGACTGAATGCAAGAAGGTCAGTCGACTGGCACTCTAAGAACAGTCGACTGGCCAATGCCTGGAAAAACTCTCGGGTTCCAGGTCAGTCGACTGGACTCAAAGGGTCAGTTGACTGGTGCCTATTTTCCAGCATTTCCAGCCTATCTAAATGAAGAGCAAACTCTAGCCAATTCGCGACTGGACGAGCAATGGGCGCTAGGGGTTTATGCCAATCGACAACCCAGCCCTATAGGCTCTTCGATGTATCACCAAAAACATGTTCAAACAACGAAACTAGGATTTGCTTTAAAGATTTGACTTCAAAACACCAAAAATTGAAACATTCATAAAACCAATTTAATCTAAAGCAAATGAACACGGAATAGAAGTTAGGAATTCATACCTAACAACAAGATAGATATAGACATAGATGTGAGATAAAAATATCACCTTTTACTCAAAAACAAGGAAGAAGAAGTTTGAAAATAAAGGAGGGTCAACCACTCTTCAATCTCAACTCTAAAAGCTCCAATCTAAGATCATAAGCAATAATTTCCCAAATTAGTTTATAGAAAATTTCTGAAATTAGAGAGAAATTGAGATGGAGAAGGAGAAGGAGATACTTACCTAAGCTTCTCTTTGATTTTGGAGCTAAACTTGGATTTGCTAAAGAAACTAGGGCTTAGGATTTTAATTTCCATTCTCCACCACCATTTTTGCTAAAGCTTGAGTTGTTGGAATTATTATGAAGGAATGAAGAGGGGTGGAGTGGAGTTGGGTTGATACGTTAGGTCAATGGGCTGAAACCCAAACCCAAAGCCCAAAGTGAAAAGGTCGAAATTTTAGCTAGCTCCAAACATATCTATGCTTATACTCAAAAAGGTCGCAAACGCCATTTTGAACTCAATGGAAGTGGTATCGAGTCCTAATTCGGCTGTTTGCAAAAAGGTAACCTTTCGGACTTAAATCCGACTAACTAATGATGCTATATTTAAATAAAATATTTAAATATACAAATCGTTAAATATGCGGGTTGTTACAGAACCCATCATTAATTCGCCAAAACCCAGAAGCCGCCGCCACCAGAGAAGATCGCGACCCTCCCTACACCTTGCCGCGACCTCGCCGACTTCCCCAGGACGAGCACTCGCGGGCACCATTGCCTAATAGCACAGCCGTCGCACCTAATTGGAACCCTACTCAAATTTTTTGGCCTATCCAACCATCAAATCACAGAATGAATGCCACTGATGCACTCCCCATCGTCCACTCTATAATACCCAGAAATGATTTGACGATCCGACAACGTTCATCGACGCGCGACGTACGGCCGAGAATTCTTCGAGGATTTCTGATCAAACGATGAATCAAAACGAAAAACGAATTGCAGTCCTGAAATGCGCTCGTCAAGAGCTTCAGATTGATATAAAATTTGGCATAGTTTGTGGAGTTTGAAATTTTGGCTTTGATTTTTGAATTGCAATTGGATTTGGAATTGTCTACCACTGAGATGAGGAGGTGGAAGGAATTTTACGTGCAGACAATTTACAATGAGGAACAATTAGGGTTTAGAACAGGGTATTCGTAGACAAACTAAAAATAGAATGGACCGGATCGATTGGATATACGCGTTGAACGATAAAATGGCCCGAAAAGCCCGTACTGACTCCGGAACGAAATTGGGTTAACCCATATATCAAAATAGATGTTTTTAAATATTTTAAACGCGATGGAACAGGTTTCAAGTCCAAATTCCATCATATGAAGAAGTTATGCTAAAATCAAGTTATTCCAAATTGATTTCAATTGATTTCAGTTTAATTTCTTTCAAGGTGTTTCGAGTCCGTACGATCAAACGACAAGTCCATCGCTACGAAACTTGAAATCCTATAATAATTCACCGATACGGATCCGATGAAACTGGTTTTGCCGAAATCCGAGTCAGTGGCCAAAATGGCTATTTTTCTAGTTAATTAAATAAATTGAAAATTAATTAATTAAATCCAATTTTCAATTTCAATACCATAATTGACAGATTTCATCATTTTTTTATTTCTTAATCATTTACAATGATTTAAAAAAATTTAAATGTCAATTTATAGATGATTATTTATAAATTTTAGTGTTAGCCTCAATTCATTAAATTCAGAAATTTTAAATAAAATTCCGAATAATCCTATTTAATTAAATAAATTAATAATTCCATTCATTAGTGTGAAAGAGATGGATTTAACATTGGATTCAAAACTATTGCATTAATATTCTCACATTGCATCTTAATTTCAAATAACGTAATATTAAGATATTTTAATTTCAGTTAATTGCAATTAATCCAATTACTATAGTTCAAATCCAATAAATTAATAAAACTTTATTTCCATTCCTTTTATTCAACCAATTGTCATATTATAAATAGAATTGGCATTATTTCCAATTATTTACTTAATTTATACTAACATAATTTTTAATTTAGATTATTGCAATTGATTACCGGTTTTAATTTAATATACTAAATAAATGGTTAACTTATACTAATCGTTACCATTAACGTTAAATTTCACTTATAAGCTATTATTAACAAACAAATGTCGCAATTAATTTAGATCTAATTCAATACATTAAATAAATGGGTAAACGATCAAAAATTTGCATTATTGCCAAATTTACACACATTTATACTTAATTATCAACTAACAATTATTATAATTACTTATCTAGCATTGATTCTATCAAACTGCAATTTATTACGTATTATTTCATCAATTAATATAACCTTTGAATTTATTCCCCGGTTCCCTAATTTTAATCAATTATAACCTTACTGTTTGTTTCAATTAATCAGTATTGCACTAAATTAGTTACTTATCAACTTGCATCAACCTTATTACATTAGTTTACATTCAATCACTATTAATCAATATATTATTCAATTGGTTGATTCAATACTCTTACTCTTATTCATACTTTTATAAGTTTTCATTTCCAAACAATATTATAATTACTTGCAGGACATTGACTTTATTCAATTACTATTTATTATTATTAATTCATTAATTAATTCACTATTTACCTTTGTTTTCTTATATTCAATTCTTAGCCTAGTATAACAATTTACATTACTTCAATTAATCGTAATTTCATTTCAATTGTTAATACTTAGCTTTAATTTCCATGGTTGCATTTCATTTTTTAGCATTTGTTTCATTATAAGTTATAAATTTTTATTTCTTTCTAAATTTAATTACAAAAATCTTATTAATTTAACCAATTTTATTACTGAGTTTTACGGATCGTTACACTCTTCCCCACTCAAAACTTTTCGTCCCCGAAAAGGAAGAAGAATTACGAAATCAATATATCTTACTTAAAATATTAAATTTATAAACAAATAAATTTACAAATTAATTAATTTAAATAAAATATACCCATTTATAACCTTTAAATCTTTTATACTCAAATTAATAAAGTTTAGAAAACATTTTTCAAAATATTTCCTAAGTCCAAAATTTATGGAAACTTTTGGCAAAGTCTCCTATGTACGGAGAGGCTTAAGAGAAAATATAATACCAAATATAACAATATATAACATATATTTTCCAAAATAATATATATCCCAACCCGGGAACACAAAATAATAACGCTATAAAGCCGTAATCCGAGAACGTACCTATTTGTCGGGCAATTAACACTTAATTCTTAAACCAAAAGCAGTAGCAAGTGCTTCCATAACCTGTATTTTACTTATATAATCCAAAAAGGGTTAGCAATTATATACAATGAAATATTTAAAGTTGTTTCAACCATAAACAAACAAATTAATACAAACAACAATCATTTGCGCAAGGCATACAATCATCACATAGAATCAACACAAATCAATCATTCATTCATATCAAATAAAACAAATAGTTGTTCGGGTTGAAAGACTTTAAAATGTATAGAATGAAAAATAAACTATTAAGTGCACCTTTTACTCAACAATCTTAGATAAAACTAAAGAGATTATTTATTCATCCAAACAATTTTAAAGTATCCTTGCCCAAACAACCATAGGCCAAACAAACAACAATCTCAAACAATATATTAAGTTTATTCTTATTAATTCCATTCATACATTTATTGTTTGATTTCTTTTTCATTCATATAATGGTTTATCTTTTTATTTTACATTTTATTTTTTACAGTTTTCATTTGTCTATATATAATGCAAATTTCTTTTATTTGCATTACATTCATTTATTCATTACTTAATTTCACTTATTTACAGTATTCATAGCTTCAACCATTTACTTAAGTTTATTATCATTCATTTATAATACTTAATTTCATTTATTTACTTTCATTTATTATTAAATTCCATTTATAATACTTACCTTTCTATTTTAATTAGTAGTCTTTCAATTGTACTCAAGTTCGTAACAACTACAACACCAAATTATCATTTATTAAAGAATTTTATTGAATGCTTTCATTATTTCAAATTTTTACTTGTATAATATTCTATTACAATTTCTTATTAACCATTGTAACTTTTATTGTCGGGTAAGTTATATATATGCATTTAAGGATGTAACTGAAAATCATACGAATTTATCCCATTTCTTTTAATTAATTTAATGTTCAATAATTATATCCTTTGTTTCATAGGTTATAAATTTCAAATTTCTTTTAATTTCATTCATTACCTCGCATTAAATCTCTTATTTTAAATAAAGGCTCCAAATATTAATTAGTTACATTCCATTTCACTACAATAACTGAGACTATTAATCAATGGAAACTTAAGAACTAAATACCGGGTTAAATCTTAAATCATTTTAAAATAATAGATAAACGTATTTTATATATCCCATTATATTTAAAACAATTAAAAATTTACATTTGGTTATCAAAAAAAATCCATAGTAAACTACTACAATGGCCTTCCCACTTTGAAACTCGAAAATGAATGTCGATGATGCGTGCACTTATCACCGAAATTATTTTCTAGCGACAGAGAAGGGAGTACAACTTATTTCTTCCCAGAGTTTCTTCAAAACAATTCTTTCAAATTATATTGAAATATTTATATCAGAAAATACTTATAAATAATATTATTATATCCAAAAATCCCTTGAAAGAAATTTTCAAAATCCCGGAACTAAGTTCTAAAATTTTCAATTTTATAAATATTACATGTAAAATAAAATTTACTACCTAATAACCAATATATTACAAACAAATATATACCATTTAAAAAAATTCTTTTATATATATAGAAAATATAATAGGCAAAATTATTTCATTCACCTATATTCAAAACAAATATTATGTCGGTTTGTCCTATTAAGTATTTAGAAATCCCTATTGATGTCATAGCGTCCTATGCACCAATAGAATTTATAAATACGAAGCAGAATAAATTAACACAGTACTAAATCCTTTTTATAACACTAACACGTACGCTCTCTAATATATATACACACTCAGCGACTCATCATTGGGTATTACTACCCTATTAATAAAGAGTTAGACCCCACAAAGCTAAGGTTTGTTGCTAAACCAAAGCTCTGATACCAGATGTAACCTCCCGTCTTTTTGTATGCTTTAAATCGACGATAAACCATACAAGTCGGACTCAAACCATACGAAAGGGCGGATTGTTATGGGTTGAATAAGAAAAAGCAGAGAAGAAAGAAATAAAACAAAACAGAATCTTGCAGCAGAACAATAAAATATAATAATCAAATATACAGTTCAGGAAGCTGTTTTACAATATATTCGATTGTACTTATACAATAAATATCAGAGTTACACATACCAGAGAATAATAAATAATGCAGTGGAACAGTATGAATGTAATGTAATACTATAATAAATAATAATAAATTTTCGTCTTCGTCCTCCAAAATAAAATCTTCCAATCCAGAAATACTTGGACTGACCCGAGTGAATTGAAAAGACAAAACACTCGAGTCAGAACTAAAAGATCTTATGTAAGTTAAATCAACGGTAAAAATATGAGTGGAACGACATCAGAGATGTTTACAGGATTTGACATCTCCTATCTAGTGTCTAACGTGAGTAAAATAACTTAAAAGATGCTCGGGATTCACATCTCCTAAGGATTCGTTAAACTATTTACTATGTAGTAATATTTCGCTATTATAATAATGTCTATAGTAAAATAAACTTATTTTTAAATAGCGTTAAGAAGTGACCCAATATTCCCCTTAACACGTAATAGTCCCAGTAGTCCATCCAATATCATAGTCCCTCCTGATCGGGAAGCCAACAGAGGATACCACACGGGCTATGGGAGAAAACCAAACTCGTACAAGATGCGCTAGGGTAGGTGACATGGCACATTTAGGCAATGTCAGGGTAGATAAACCAATTACGCTTCCGGGCCGGTGGTAACACGTAGCGTGCAGCTAATGCCCACCTTGAGCCACACCTCCAAATCAAAAATCAAAAGTGGCCACCGAAGCTGTGACGCCCCACCTCTATACCCACGCTAGCCAAGGACACTACAGGGTAATGCCGTCAACTAACACGGAGAATAAGGCTGGTTAGGAGCGACCATCTATTGCCTTGCTCTAACTATCTATTGAATACATCGACAATAGACATACCAAGCAGGTCGACATACCCAATGAATACTTAAAATAAAACCATAGGTGGTTGGAGGATCTATCAGAAAAGAATATAACAACTCAAATGTAATATACATCACATAACAGTAGATCATCATATACACATATATTGATACATGACAGAGTTTACAAACTGATACTCGTCCAGTGATATAGCAAACCACAATATACAGACGAATTCAAAATAATACATCTATCAGAGTTGCAATAAAAAGGACTACACAAAAAGCTTTAACAAAAAGGAACAAGCTGAATAGTCCATGCGGAAGCAAAATAGGCTAAGTCCAAATGCACCTAACCTGAAACATCTTGGTCTGACCCGAGTATAAAATACACGGGTCAGTCTAACTAAACAAATCAGTTAGATAAACTGAACAACAATAACCTGCAAGGTCACAAAGTATAACAAATATCTCTAAAAGACATAACACAATCATCTAACGAAGATGAATCATAATAAGACAAGCCTCATATCATCGGCAACACAATAAACAAAGGATATGAATATCCCAAAACAAGCCAAAAAGGCAATAACAAATACCAATGAAGGTAACACAAGTTCCACAAGGTAATCGCTACATATCGTGCGGCTCAAAAAGATCAACACCGAAGGGCGATACCTAGGGATTATACATATCAATGAAAACAAAAGATTGCTCGAGCTCAGTACTGTATAAACAAGGATGCATGAGCCCGAAGGCTCCAAACCCCAAATATCACCCGTGCGGCTCATAAAGACCAACACCGAAAGCGATACTATAAAGCAACAAACCCGAAGGCACAAACCCGAAGGTACAAACCCGAAGGCAACATACCCGAAGACAACAAACCGTAGTGGTGAAGGTCCGAAGGCCCAGTACTGGACACCACTAACTGGCGGAATGTGTCATAACTCTCGAAAAGGAATCCGAAAAGTGGTAACGTGAGTCCCATAACCACTCGTTCACACTAAATGGCTTACTATCCGTTAGTTAATTTCACACTCAAAGCAGTACAAAGTTTACCTCGTTTCATCGGTAAACCAGACCAAAAGGCCAAAACGATCAATCGAATAGGTCGGGGATTAATCGAAAAGATAAATGCACGGATTCATGGTCCGTGTTTTACTTAACCATTTAATCTCCTTTCCACTCCGCTCGAAGTGCGAAACTATGTGTGTACGTTTAAATAGAATTTATAAATTAGAGAAGTAAACTTTTAATACAATTTAAAAGATTATTTTATAAAAACCCGTGAATGAAGTCAAAAAGGAATCATCAAGGTCAAATATGTATAAACAACTAGTTGGAATCAACTTAGATCGATAAAAGTTGGAATCATAAACAAATAGGCAAACTAGGCAAAATAGGGAAACAAGAGCAGGTCGATTGACCGGACTCTGAGCTCGGTTGACCGAAATAGCCCAAAAATGTTTCGGGCTCCAGCCCGGTCGACCGACCCAGGGGGTTCGGTCGGCCGAACTGCAATTTTCTGCAATTCCTGCCCTATTTCATCGAAGTGCAAACACTCCCAAAACGCAACCGGTCGAGCAATGTCCCTAAGGAGCTTTTGCCAATCGACACCCCATCTCCATTGGCTCTTCGATTCACCACCAAAAACATGTTCAAACATCAAAGTTATGATCTTTAAAGAATTGAACCCAAAACACTAAAAATTGGGATATTCACTAATTCAATCCAAACCAAAAGCAAGTGCACATGAACAAGTGTTAGGAATTCATACCCAACAATCAAAGATAGATATAAAGCATAGATGTGAGATAAAAATCTCACCTTTAACCCAAAACAAAGAAGAAGAAGCTCAATCACAAGGAGAAGACCAACCAATCTCTACTTCAACCCAACAAGCTTCAATCTAAGATCAAAATAAGTATTTTCCTAAGTTAGGTTTAGGAAATATTCTGAAATTGAAGGAAGAAAGAGTTGGAGAAGATGAAGAGAAGGCTTACCAATAGCTTCTCTTTGATTTTGGAGCAAGAATTAAAGTTTGGAAGAAGAACTAGGGCTTGGAATTTCTAATTCCTCTTCTCTTCCCCCATTTTTAGTTTTAGTTTGAGTTTTATAAAATGAAATGAGTGAGTGGGGAAGAGAGGGACTGAGTTAGGGTATTAACTAGCAAATGAGCTGAACCCAAACCCAAAACCCAATTAGAAAAGGTAGCCAAATTCAACTTACTCCAAACATATCAAAGCTTATACTCAAAAAGATCGCAAACGCCATTTTGGACTCAATGGAAGTGGTTTCGAGTCCTAATTCGGCCGTTTGCAAAAAGTAACATTTCGTACCCAAAAATCCAACTAACGACGCTATATTTAAATAAAACATTTAAATATATAATCGTTAAATATGCGGGTTGTTACAGATCTCCCCTCCTTACAAAATTGCGTCCCCGCAATTCCTAGAGACGATATTTGTAAAAACTACACACATACAACATTCAAAAGAAAAGGAAATAAGCTTGAGATGAAAAGATATTCTCACCGTTCCCAAGCAAAGATAGAAAACTCGGATAAGATCGCTCGATAAACTCTCTGGTTTCCCAAGCACAGTCATTGGGGCTAGCGGACCATTGAACTTTAACGAGCGGCACGTCCTTTTTTCGAAGGTGTCGCACCTCCATGTTAAGTACGTGAATAGGCTGCTGTACAATAGATAAGTCCGGTGAGACCTCAAGCTCAAGCGAATCAGGAGAATCGATAACAAAATCCGATTCTCGAAGACACTTCCGAAGTTGAGAGACGTGAAACACGTCGTGAATGCCAGATAAATGAGCAGGAAGTAAAACTCTATAAGCCACAGGGCCAATACGTTCAGTAATAGAATATGGTCCTATAAAGCGAGGAGCCAATTTCCCAATCGTACTGAAACGCATAACCCCCCTTCAAAGGAGAAACACGAATAAAGACAAGATCGCCGATCGAGAACTCGTGAGGCTTCCTACGGTTGTCCGCGTAGGACTTCTGGCGGCTCTGTGCCTCTTTCATTCTCAAACGAATCAAATCAATCTTCTCGGAAGAATCACGAACAGAATCTGGGCCAAGAATAAGCTTCTCTCCAGATTCCAACCAATAAGAAGGTGATCGACATGGCCTTCCGCACAAGGCTTCGAAAGGATTCATACCGATACTGGACTGAAAACTATTATTGTAGGAGAACTCTACAAGAGGTAGATGATCCTCCCAACAACCACCAAAATCAAAAATACAAATACGAAGATCTTCCAAGATACGATTTACCCATTCAGCCTGTCCATCAGACCGCGGATGATAAGCTGTGCCAAAATTAAGCTTTGTTCCCAAAGCTTGCTGAAAACTCTGCCAAAAATGACTCGTGAACAATGGATCACGATCACTCACAATAGAACTAGGAACACCGCGAACTCTCACGATTTCCTTGACATACAACTTAGTCAAATGCGAAGCAGTCTTATTAGACTTAATAGGAATAAAATGAGAAAACTTAGTGAGGCGATCAACAATAACCCAGATACTAGAATGGCCCGATCTCGAACGAGGTAGGCCGTCCATGAAATCCATAGAAATCTGATCTCATTTCCACAATGGAATCTCTAGAGGCTGAAGAAGACCAGAAGGATGCTGATGTTCGGCCTTAATACGCTGACAAGTTATGCAATTACTCACATAACTCGCCACATCACGCTTCATGCCTTCCTAATAATGAAGATGACGCTTATCGGCATACATCTTACTACTACCAGGACGGATAGTATACTTAGAATGGTGACAGTCGTCAAGAATGTCATGCCTAAGTGAAAAATCAGAAGGCACAAAAAGACGGTTCTTCATACGAAGACACCCATGAGAATCAATGCTAAAATCCCGCAACGCCTCATCACAGGATCCAGACTCACAAAGCTGAGTATGATGCAACAAATCAGGATCACGCCGTTGAACATCGGCAATACGATCCAATAAAATGGGCCGAGCTCCCAAACTAAATAATAGAATAGGAGAATAAGAAGATGAACCTCTAACACGAATTTCATAAAAACATAGAGTCTTAAAAATATCCCACTCGACTAACATCATAGAAACAACAGCCGAATGTTTACGACTAAGCACATCAGCAACACTATTACCCTTACCAGGGGTATACTGGATATCAAAATCATAGGAGGCAAGAAACTTGAGCCAACGTTGTTGACACAAATTAAGTTCCTTGTGAGAAAATAAATATTTTAAAAATTTACGATCAAGGAGGAGAACAAATTTCTCCCCCAAAAACCATGACGCCACACTAAAAGTGAAATCAATAGCCGCGAGCACTAGATCATAAGTGGTATACCTAGTCTCGATAGGCTTTAATTATTTAGAATCATAAAAGATAGCATGTTCTATTTTCCAAGAGAACGACACCCAAACCAATACGACTAGTATCGGTGCAAATAATGAAGTTTTGATTCCCTTCGGGGACCACAAGGATATGAGTATCGGAAAAGAGTTCTTTTAAATAATATTCTTTTCCGAAAAGCTAAAACTTCCAAAATTACAATTATCTTTATGTAATAATTTTTCTAGAAAAATTTACCTTTTATAAGTCAATTTATTGTGTCAAATTGTCTCATCAAAGCGTTTAGGAGATTCCTATCGATAACGTTGATCAAGCGCATCGACCAGAATTCTTAAAGCACTCTGTGGGCAATACAATCACAAAATCATCTTCTATATAATGAAAATGGCTCTTAAAAACTTTATGAATACTCTTTGTTCGTTTCAAGAACAAAAATCCATTTATACTTATAAATATCTTATGAAAAAGATTTGAAAAATTTTAAATTGTTGTTTTCCATCCAAAACAATAAATACAAAAAGGAGTCATCGAAATATTCATAGAATACTCGATTCATAAAATGGATGGATAAGCTAGACAAGATGAATGACATAAAAAGTCATTCATAAGAATCATAATGAGTACGGAATGCGGTAAATGGAAGGCTAACTTCCGCAACTCGAAGCTAATGAAAGCCGGTGGCAAGGTCGAGCTGAAAAGACCTTAACACCACTTTAAAGATTTCTTAGGAGATAATCCTAAGATAAGCTCAAAAATACCCGTTTTTTTTACAAACTACCCAAATGAGAGAAATAACATTTTTCCTCATCACGTGGGTTTAAAGAATAAAATGATGCCATTAATTTGAAATCAAATCACAAAGAAAAATAGAAACCTTCCAAAATAGGTGGAGATATACCTTATTCCTGAGAAGAACCTCCAGGAGCATCTGCTATATTTAGCTTGCCAGATTGAGAATTATTCGGAGCAATAGGACAAGTGGAACTACGATGGCCTTCCTTCTTGCAATAGCGGCAGAAGAGAGGCTTAGAACAAGCTCGAATCATATGATCTGAAGAACCACAACTGAAACAGTTCCGAATGGAAGGTGTTCCAGCAGATTGAGACTGAGAATTAGATTCAACAGGCTTTTTCTTCTTGGAAGGGAAAAATTTCCGCTTACCGAATGGAAACTGCTTCTTGTTGGTGTTCTTGCGAACCCCAACGTCATCCCCACAATCACACTCCTTCTCGAAGGCTTCGAGATGAAGTGCCGAATCAACTAACTCCTCAAAAGAAAGCTTAAGATGGAGCATTAAAAACTTCTTGAGACATTTCTTAAGACCAGATAAAAACTTCAGATTCTTCCTATACGAGGTGCTAATGAATTCAATACCATACTTAGATAAGGCCTCGAATGATGCAACATACTCAAAAACGGAAGACTCCCCTTGCTTCAACTCAATAAAGCGACGGGCCAATAAAATTTTCTCAGATTCAGGAACAATCCTGAGTTCGAATCGTTCTCGAAAATGAGTCCAAGAAAGAGCAGACTCATCAAATTCGGCCAAAAGAAGCTCGTACCAATCAAGAGCACGCTCTTGCAATGAGATAGAAGTTACAAGAACTTTATCATGATCAGAAAGATCCATGCGAGAGAAAATATGCTCATACATGCGAATCCAAGCTTGGACCTCAAGAACAATCTCGGAGCCTTTAAATGGCTTCCCTCTAAGATGAGAAAAATCACTGCACAATCGTCCGAAGGTGGACTTGCATGAAGGAGATGTTCGAGTAGGAGCTGAAGGCTGTGTGCTCCTAAACCACTCCAAAAACTGATCGGAAGACATATAAACGCCATCCGTATGCGAGCTGCTGGATTGCCCAGCATCCGAGCGTCGTCCTCAGCCTCTTCCAGCCATAGGCTGAAAGTTAAGATAAGATAAAGATCATTCCCAAGGTAGATAATTCAATATGGAATTCTATGGAATTTAAATGCATTCCTAGACGTATTCCCAAATCCTATCTACCACCAAAGGCAAAGAAGGAATAGTGGCAAGATGATTCAAAGATTTGTATAACTTATTACACTTTGATGTATCGTAATATGTGCTTCTATTCTGTGTTTATCATATTTTGTTCTGAACTCAGCTCTGATACCAAGCTGTGACGCCCCACCTCTATACCCACGCTAGCCAAGGACACTACAGGGTAATGCCGTCAACTAACACAGAGAATAAGGCTGGTTAGGAGCGACCATCTATAGCCTTGCTCTAACTATCTATTGAATACATCGACAATAGACATACCAAGCAGGTCGACATACCCAATGAATACTTAAAACAAAACCATAGGTGGTTGGAGGATCTATCAGAACAGAATATAACAACTCAAATGTAATATACATCACATAATAGTAGATCATCATATACACATATATTGATACATAACAGAGTTTACAAACTGATACTCGTCAAGTGGTATAGCAAACCACAATATACAGACGAATTCAAAATAATACATATATTAGAGTTACAATAAAAACGACTACACAAAAATCTTTAACAAAAAGGAACAAGCTGAATAGTCCATGCGGAAGCAAAATAGGCAAGTCCAAATGCACCTAACCTGAAACATCTCGGTCTGACCCGAGTATAAAATACACGGGTCAGTCTAGCTAAACAAATCAGTTAGATAAACTGAACAACAATAACCTGCAAGGTCACAAAGTATAACAGATATCTCTAAAAGAGATAACACAATCATCTAACGAAGATGAATCATAATAAGACAAGCCTCATATCATCGGCAACACAATAAACAAAGGATATGAATATCCCAAAACAAGCTAAAAAGGCAATAACAAATACCAATGAAGGTAACACAAGTTCCACAAGGTAATCGCTACATATCGTGTGGCTCAAAAAGACCAACACCGAAGGGCGATACCTAGGGAATATACATATCAATGAAAACAAAAGATTGCTCGAGCTCAGTACTGTATAAACAAGGATCCATGAGCCCGAAGGCTCCAAACCCCAAATATCACCCGTGCGGCTCGTAAAGACCAACACCGAAAGCGATACTATAGGGCAACAAACCCGAAGGCATAAACCTGAAGGTACAAACCCGAAGGCAACATACCCGAAGGCAACATACCCGAAGGCAACATACCTGAAGGCAACAAACCGTAGTAGTGAAGGTCCGAAGGCCCAGTACTGGACACCACTAACTGGCGGAAGTGTCATAACTCTCGAAAAGGAATCCGAAAAGTGGTAACGTGAGTCCCGTAACCACTCGTTCGCACTAAATGGTTTACTATCCATTAGTTAATTTCACACTCAAAGCAGTACAAAGTTTACCTCGTTTCATCGGTAAACCAGACCAAAAGGCCAAAACGATCAATCGAATAGGTCGGGGATTAATCGGAAAGGTAAACGCACGGATTCATGGTCCATGTTTTACTTAACCATTTAATCTCCTTTCCACTCCGCTCGAAGTGCGAAATTGTGTGTGTGCGTTTAAATAGAATTTATAAATTAGAGTTGTAAACTTTTAATACAATTTAAAAGATTATTTTATAAAAACCCATGAATGAAGTCAAAAAGGAATCATCAAGGTCAAATATGCATAAACAACTAATTGGAATCAACTTAGATCGATAAAAGTTGGAATCACAAACAAATAGGAAAACTAGGCAAAACAGGGAAACAGGAGCAGATCGGTTGACCGGACTCTGAGCTCGGTTGACCGAAATAGCCCAAAAATGTTTCGGGCTCCATCTCGGTCGACCGACCCAGGGGGTTCGGTCGACCGAACTGCAATTTTCTGCAATTCCTGCCCTATTTCATCGAAGTGCAAACACTCCCAAAACGCAACCGGTCGAGCAATGTGCCTAAGGAGCTTTTGCCAATCGACACCCCAACTCCATTGGCTCTCCGATTCGCCACCAAAAACATGTTCAAACATCAAAGTTAGGATCTTTAAAGAATTGAACCCAAAACACTAAAAATTGAGATATTCACCAATTCAATCCAAACCAAAAGCAAGTGCACATGAACAAGTGTTAGGAATTCATACCCAACAATCAAAGATAAATATAAAGCATAGATGTGAGATAAAAATCTCACCTTTAACCCAAAACAAAGAAGAAGAAGCTCAATCACAAGGAGAAGACCAACCAATCTCTACTTCAACCCAACAAGCTTCAATCTAAGATCAAAATAAGTATTTTCCTAAGTTAGGTTTAGGAAATATTCTAAAATTGAAGGAAGAAAGAGTTAGAGAAGATGAAGAGAAGGCTTACCAATAGCTTCTCTTTGATTTTGGAACAAGAATTCAAGTTTGGAAGAAGAACTAGGGCTTGGAATTTCTAATTCCTCTTCTCTTCCCTCATTTTCAGTTTTAGCTTGAGTTATAAAATGAAATTAGTGAGTGGGGAAGAGAGGGACTGAGTTAGGGTATTAAACAAGCAAATGGGCTGAACCCAAACCCAAAACCCAATTAGAAAAAGTAGCCAAATTCAACTTACTCCAAACATATCAAACCTTATACTCAAAAAGATTGCAAACGCCATTTTGGACTCAATGGAAGTGGTTTCGAGTCCTAATTCGTCTGTTTGCAAAAAGTAACATTTCGGACCCAAAAATCCGACCAACGACGCTATATTTAAATAAAACATTTAAATATATAATCGTTAAATATGCGGGTTGTTACATAATCAATCCAAAAGTCAAAGTATAATATCGAAGGGATGTGTCCGATAAAAGTTGCTACCTTCTTATTCCGTCAATCGCTCTTGTTTTAGCCACCTTATTCCAACCCACGGGAGTCGGGTCCACGTATTTTCCTCAACGGAAACACCGCCGCCATCCTACTTCATTCTGGAATCTCCACTGCGTACACGGTTGTCAAAGTGGTTTTCGGTGTTGGCAGAGAGTATGACAACTTTCGATCCCGGTCTGTTTAACAACCAAATGTTATTATAACACCACGGTCATTTCAAAATAATTATACTTCGAAACCAAAATATACAATCCATTTCAAAACCATATAAATACGATATCCTTTCCATTTCAAAAACCAAATCATTACGATATCATTTTAATAAACCCAAATTAATATAATATCATTTTTATTTCATATATATATCTTTTCTAAAATCATAGCACTTTCAAAATTATAATATTTCGAAACCAAACGCTTGAAATATAACCTTTCAAAACATAATACTTCGAATTTTATAGCTTCAAAACCATTACTTCCAAACCTTAAATAGTTTGGATATTCAAACAGTATACAAAATAAAATAGTTTGAATTTAAAATTACTTTATAAAGTAAAATAATTTCCTCGACTTTACAATTTTATTCACTTTAAATTAAATCTTAATTCATAAATTTTCAACTCACTTTCCTCTTAATAAACCAATGCAATTTAAATATATTTCAAACTTTGAGTATTAAACAATTTTAAAACTAAGGTTGGACATTTCTATTCAACAATTCAATGTCCTATTATTTAGTTTTGAAATATTTGCATTATAAATCCATAATCATTTAAATAAAACTCAAACTACCAATAACTAAATATTTCCTTCAATTTATTTATACTAGAAATATTCATCTAATTCATCTTGAATAAAAATCTAGTTATAAATATCACACCTTTTTAAAATTTCAAGTTTAATAAATTTTACATCAACTTAAGGAGTTTAATGCTTCAATAAGCTCAATTTAAAATAAATTTCCAATTTACCTTCCAGTCTTAATTTATTTAAATCATTATAACCTCTATATTAAAGTATGATTTAAATACTTAACCATATTTTATTTTAATGAAATCAAACTCCATTATTAAACTTATTATTATTAAACAAATTTATGCATAACTTAAATACATGAATTTAACTATATATAAAATGTTTTTATATAATATCAAAAATCAATATTTATTAAACCATAAAATTCTATCCAAAACCATAGAAATCATTTTCAAAATATTTATATATATAGACCGACGGTGTCTGTATATAATTTTCTATTCTATGATCAAGTGATACAGATATTTATCATTTCAATCCGTAATTTAAAACAAGAATACGGTTATATATCATTTCAAACCGCAATCCCGAATGAAATAAAAATGCTTAACAACTTGTAGTTTATAAAAATATAAAATACAACATCCATTCATCCAATATCAATCATCAACTATTTATCACAATCATCATCCAATTAAACCCATAACATCAATATAAACAAATAATAAACAATAGGTAATTACTGGCAGTTTATATTCAATAATAATTTAACTATTTAACTGACAATTTGTATGCAATAATAAATTAAATAATAATTTAACTCAATTAAATTTAATTTAACTGAAATGATGATAAAATATGCCAAACAGTCATAAATAAATCTCTAATCACATCAGAAATGAATTTAACACACATAAGAAATTTTAGAAGTTGTAAGTGGGTTAAGACATTCACCTTTTGGATTTAAATTGAATTTAAATCCAATTTAAACCCCAAAAAATGAATAGTCTCCGAATTCGTCCAAACCAGCGCCAAAATGTCTGGAATTCATATACGATTCTAACAAAAGAAACCGCATGCAAAAGGGATATCGTACAAAAAAGTTATATCGATTAAACGATTTCAGAACTAAATAAAAATAAAAGAAAACAAAACAACACTAAGCCATCTTCACGCCACGTCACTATCTCCCTTTTCTCATGCACGCACACGATCAACACAGCACAATCACTCCTCCCTGTAGCCGTTCGAACCCATCATCAATTCGCCAAAACCCAAAAGCCGCCACCACCAGAGAAGATTGCGACCCCTCCTACACCATGCTGCGACCTCGCCGACCTCCCATGGACGAGCACTCGCGGCCACCATCGCCTAACAACACAGCCGCCGCACCTAATTGGAAACCCTACTCAGATTTTTCTCGTCGACACAACCGTCAAATCGTAGAACGAACGCCACTGATGCACTCCCCATCGTCCACTCTACAATACCCAGAAATGATTTGACGATCCGACAACGTTCATCGACGCGCGACGAACGGCCGAGAATTCTCTAAGGATTTCTGATCAAACGATGAATCAAAACGAAAAATGAATTGCAGTGCGCTCGTCAAGAGCTTCAGATTGATATAAAATATGGCATAGTTTGTGGAGTTTGAAATTTCAGCATTGATTTTTGAATTGCAATTAGATTTGGAATTGTCTCCTATTGAGATGAGGAGATGAGAAGGAATTTTACATACAAAATTTACAATGAGGAACAATTAGGGTATATAACAGGGTATTTATAGACAAAATGAAATTAGAATGGTCCGGATCGATTGGATATACGCGTTGAACGATAAAATGGCCCGAAAAGCCCGTTTTGACTCCAGAACGAAATTAGGTCAACCCATATATAAAAATAGATGTTTTTAAATATTATAAATGCGATGGAACAGGTTTCAAGTCCAAATTCTATCGTATGAAGAAGTTATGCTAAAATCAAGTTATTCCAAATTGATTTCTATTGATTTCAATTTAATTTATTTCAAGGCATTTCGAGTCCGTACGATCAAACGACAAGTCCATCGCTACGAAACTTGAAATCCTACAATAATTCACCGATACGGATCCGATGAAACTGTTTTCACCGAAATCCGAGTCAGTGGCCAAAATGGCTATTTTTGCAGTTAATTAATTAAAAATTAATCAATTAAATCAAATTTTCAATTTCAATTCCATAATTGACAGATTTTTCATCATTTTTTTTAATTTCTTAACCATTTACAATGATTTGAACAAATTTAAAAGTCAATTTATAGATGATTAATTTATAAATTTTAGTATTAGCCTTAATTCATTAAATTCAGAAATTTTAAATAAAATTCCCAATAATCCCATTTAATTAAATAAACTTATAATTCCATTCATTGTTGTCAAATACATGGATTTAACATTGGATTCAAAGCTATTACATTAATGTACTCACATTCCATCTTAATTTCAAATAACGTAATATTTAGATATTTTAATTTCATTTAATTGCAATTAATCCAATTATTATAGTTCAAATCCAATAAATTAATAAAACTTTATTTCCATTCCTTTTATTCAACCAATTGTCATATCATAAATAGAATTG
This sequence comes from Allium cepa, assembly GCA_030765085.1. NCBI lineage: Eukaryota > Viridiplantae > Streptophyta > Magnoliopsida > Asparagales > Amaryllidaceae > Allium > Allium cepa. Next base: position 979,469,859 of record CM060937.1, on the reverse strand, counting down.
ACATTATTTCCAATTATTTACTTAAATTATACTAACATAACTTTTAATTTAGATTTATTGCAATTGATTATCGATTTTAATTTAATATACTAAATAAATGGTTAACTTATATTAATCGTTACCATTAACATTAAATTTAAATTATAAGCTATTATTAACAAACAAATGTTGCAATTAATTTAGATCTAATTCAATACATTAAATGAATGGGTAAACGATCAAAAATTTGCACCACTGCCAAGTTTACACACATTTATACTTAATTATCAACTAACAATTATTATAATTTCTTATCTTACATTGATTCTATCAAACTGCAATTTATTACGTATTATTTCATCAATTAATATAACCTTTGAATTTATTCCCTGATTTCCTAATTTCAATCAATTATAATCTTACAATTTGTTTCAATTAATAGGTATTGCACTAAATTAGTTACTTATGAACTTGCATCAACCTTATTACATTAATTTACATTCAATCAGTATTAATCAGTATATTATTCCATTAGTTGATTCAACACTCTTACTCTTATTCATACTTTTATAAGTTTTCATTTCCAAACAATATTATAATTACTTATAGGACATTGATTTTATTAAATTTCTATTTATTATTATTAATTCATTAATTAATTCACTATTTACCTTTGTGTTCTTATGTTCATTTCTTAGCCTAACAATTTACATTACTTCAATTAATCGTAATTTCATTTCAATTGTTAATACTTAGCTTTAATTTCCATGGTTGCATTTCATTTTTTAACATTTGTTTCATTATAAATTATAAATTTTTATTTCTTTCTAAATTTAATTACAAAAATCTTATTAATTTAACCAATTTAATTATTGACTTTTATGGGTCGTTACAATATCTCTATAATTGAAATTTACTTTATGAAGAGTAAGTAAGGTGGTAAATAACTTCATAAAAGAAATCAAGTTTGAATGTTGATCTGGCATAAGTGAAGTTATATATATATATATATATATATATATATATATATATATATATAATAAACTCCCCTTGTTAATCCTATAACCTTAGAAAATATCTTTGAAAAATATTTGAAGTATAAAAAGAGAATTTATTTAAGTAGGAAGTGATAAAAAAAGAAATATTTTGTTCCGGTCAAAAGAATAGACTAATATATATATATATATATATATATATATAAATATAAATGATTTTATGAAATTGAGAAAAAGGTTTTTAGAACCCATTGATTTTGAAAAGCTTTTGATTTTTAGGAAAAATCAATTTTGGGAATGTGGAAAGTCAAGTTTGGAAACTATCGATTTTGTGATATCGATTTTGTGTAAATGGAACTTATATGTGATACATATAAGAGTATGATTTGAAAGATACTATTTTTCTATAGTATAAAATGTTTTGAGAATGCTGTGGGGAAAAAGGTGCTCCCATTTAGAGTTGAAACTTAGTAGGAGATCCACGGGGTGATTCTGCCTTGAGCCCTAAAGGTGGGGATTCTAAATTTGATTCTAAGAGAATGTTCGGACAAACTGAAGTTCCTGAGGATTGTGGTTAGGGTAGCGAAAGTCGAGGGTACTGATGCCCGCAAAGGCATTGAGTTATGCTGTGACGACAGTGTAACTCAGTGTAACTGCGATCTACTGCGCACCATAGCGGAAGTTGAGGGGCAGCGATTGCTTAAGGCCTACGTTTGATTTTGCTAGGAGAGCGAAATAACATCGGTAGACTGTGATCAATGAAGACATAGCGAAAGTCATGTGGCAGTGAGTGCATATAGGCTACATTGGGACTCGACTGATGTAGTCTGCGATCTATTTGGTCTGTGTGGTGAAGTTTCATTTGGCAGCAAAATTCAAAGGCGCTGATGCCTACATTTGTATGGTTTTTGCCGTGATGGCAACGTAGCACTAGGTGTAGCTACGATCTGTGGCAGTTCCATGGTGTAATCGAGGGGCGCAGAGGCATATAGTTTTCTATAGTTTTGTCGGGATGGTGACGTAATCATCGGGATAACTGCAACCATGGAGGGTTGATAATTTACAGAGCATTCTCACAAAAATGTTTTCTATATTTTCGCAAAATTTTTCTAAGTATTTTCACTGGGTGTTGAAAACGGGTCTACTAAGTACTTATAGATTTTCAGTTCTACACCTGATTAACGTATGACTGAATTTCTGTGAGAATAAGGATGGACTTGTTAAAACATCGAGTTATAAAAAATATTTTTATAAAACTATTTTGATAGTATTATGTAGATTTAAGTGTTTTAAAAATTTAAATAAAATAGTTAAGAGTTAAGAATGTTTAAAGGATAATTTAACTGATAATAAGCATTGTAATTAAAATTCCTGCTTCGTTCCTTTTCGGGGACGAAAAGTTCTAAAGGGGGAAAGAACGTGATAACCCAGATTTTTAGACATCTATTAATTGGTAATTAACAGGATTAAATTTACTAAAAATAATGATTTGTAAGTTGAACAAATAAATTTGAAAAAAAATCTGGATATAAATATTTCTTTGATATGCTTCTAATATAAATTCTCAAAAGTTATTTAAAGTTAAATTCTACTTTTTAACACTAGTATTTATATATAGTTATTAATTAAAGTATAAATAAATTAATTTTGAAATTTAAATAAGAATAAATAAAAAGTTTTAATATATTTCTTTTGAATCATATAAGAGATAAATATAGTTAGTAAATATAAAAGCATAAGTATAAAACATAAAAGGGTTTTTACCATATTAAATAACCACATTAAATAAAAAAAGTAAATATAGAAATATAAAACAGAAAAAATAAATAAATATAAAACATAAAGAAAATATAAAATATTGATTAGGACATTTGTAAGCTAAGGAATAAACTATGTGTATAAGTGGCAATCGTTTTCTTTTAAATTAAGAAAAAAATAAATAATAGAATGATTTAAAGAAGGCTGTATACAGTTCATAATTTTCTACATATTCATTTTTCAACTCCTTTCTTTCTTTCTTCTTTACAAACCAAAACCAAAAGAAAAGAAAACTAAATCAAACTCTTTCAATTCAAACTGAAGCAAAGATTCAAGTGGATTCAAATTCAATTCAACCCAAAGTATTTCAAGATCAGATCAAACTTCAAATGGAGTTTTTCAGATCAAAATCTTTTCTCTGTTCAACAATTTTTCTTGTGCGTAAACACCTTTTTTTTGGGTTAAATATGTTGATGCATGTGATAAGTAATTGAAGTAATGTTGTAGAAATGTTTGCATGGATGAATTGATGTGTTTGCATGTATATAAATATGAAGTATTTGTGCATGTCTGTGTATATGTATATTCAAGCCTCTGTTCTTGAATTACAGGCTCATGAACACTCAAAATAATTCATATCTCCTCACCTAAACTATTTTGATCTATGATCATTAAAGTGGATGTGATTATATGGATGTTATACTTATTTAAAAATATTTCCAAGTGAATATATTAAGCAATTATTTCGAAAATAAGAAAAGAACAATAAAAATCAATTAAAGTTAGAAAATCAATTGTCTGAATTTCATGTTTTGATTACATAATTAGATTCGTTTTCGAAAATGATGAATTTTGATGGTAAAATCTAGATTTGTAAGTTTGTATTTGGGGAGGATTTACGAGTTGAACGAAAATTGGACTTTTGTCGATTTCTCAGCGATCGGAGATGGTTGGAGCTACGGGTTGATGCTGGAGGTAGTGTGAAGGTCGGGGATCAAGGAAAAAATAGTCGAAAGATTTTTAATTTGTCAGGGTGGCTTAGCGATAGTGAAATAGGGTTTAAGTCTGTGACGACGAGGATTTTGCCCGCTCGAAAATCGACATCCATACTTCAAATCGTATTCGAATGCCATAGACTCGACCGTTCAAATCCGATTCGCCAGAGCTTATAACAACATTAAGTAAATAACACATCGGAATAAAAGAATAATACATTGATATACAGCTTTGATACAATATCTGATACAACAGATGATCCAATAGATATCAATATACATCAGAGATATGATACAATAAATAGCAGCGGAAAAGAAAATAGATGACATCTAGCAGCGGAACAGTATAACTCTAAGATAGTCTTCAAAAGAGAACTCCGAGAACTGCAACTCCATCTCCAAGAACCAATCCATCAATAGCTCGAACTCCCAATAACGATGCACCAAGCTAAGCAAGACTGGTGTGATCCAAAGACTGAACTAACTCTAGATAATCTACTATACCCGACTATCTGAAAAACCCAACTCTAGACTGCTCGTGTAGAAAATAATGAGCACCCAGAGTTTAGGAAAAAAACAATAAACTCCGGATCAGTCGTGGGACTGGTGTGAGCAACAAAAAAACAGTTTATCTTTCAAAACATTCCACAAAAGATTTTCAAAGTCAATTCGCAATGCTTTTTAAAATGAGACTACCATAAGACCTCCCGCCACACACACAATGCAAACGCAGACTTGGAGGAGATTTCTTCTTATGTTAGTCAAAGATGCTTGGTATGCATTAAAAAGAAACATTTGATATTATTACTAGTGCATAGTGTAGAACAAATCATTTCGAAAGTAGAATATAAATCTTAGCCAGCATAGGTACCATTATATTATGCCTGCTATAGCTACCTCCTGAGGAAGCAGGTTCTACAACTAAAACCGTACAAGATCGTATTGTTTCTTTGGATTTCCAACGAATGGTCAGGCCAAGGAACTTCCCATTGCCACATGGAAATGCCTCTGGAAGGACGTCCCGAGAACCTAACCGGATCTCTGCCAACACAAGGCCGGGTTACCTTTCAAACTAGGTAACTACTGACACGAGTATGCCATCCCCCGGTCCTTTGGGACCTTTAACCGAGCGCTCGTAATCAATTCACACAATCATAAATAAAGTGTTTCAACATGAGTAAGTATCTGGGCTCCATACCACGATACCACCCTTTTCCAGAAGGAAATGCACATACCCTAAAGGGAGCTACCCCTCATAACCTTGCCGCATCTTTCCTGTTTTGACCATTCCGGGGTGTGAGGCTCGACGAAGTCACGTCCACAAAGCCATGCTTTATACAAAAGCCATGCTTTGGGTCAACAAATGATCATAGAAATGATCACAAAGATACACGATCAAACAAATGATCCTATCACAAATGATCAATACAATGATCATTTCACAGCAACACTCAGCATGTCACATTACCAAATTGGGAATATATCGCTAATAACATTCAACTACATAACCTCTGAGCTCGTACGTCTCAGAGAAGGGTGTTAAGCTGAGAGAATAAATTCTCCGCCACCAACAGAAATATATTTGAAAGAAATCAGCTTTATATCTCAATTGTAATGTCAGACATACAATCCATACAAGTCTGTTCCGGGATCGAACAGAACCGAAGGCACTTCCAAAGAAGCCCTTGCAATCCGGGTATTCACAATCCCGATCGGATTTCCCATCACTTAGGGAGTTTCTATACCGGCGACTCGGTGCAGAAACAATCGATAGGTCATCCTATCGCTTTCGAAAATACCCGGTCTTCATCACCGGTCTTCAAATGCTATCCATAACGTCAAATCACATATTCAGCATGGGTTATACGACACAAAGGTCCTTTCCCGGCTAAACCGAATAGTGAGCGAAAATATTTTTAAAACATATGGATACGGGATTTCAATTAAGTCACAACTTAATAATTCAAAACTTTCTTTCAAATGGTTTAAATTAATTACCATTTCAAATCTTTTAAACAAAAGATTTATTTCAAAAAGTTCACCTACTTTCACAAATATTCATTCCCGGATTTCAAAACAATTCTGTTTCAAAAAGGATTAATTCTTTTAAATCTTTAAATCAAAGATATGTTTCATAGCTTTCAAATCGTTCCTAAATATTCATTTTCAAAATTCGTTTCCGAATATCCATCTATAACTTGGAAAACTATCTTAGATTAAACTTGAAATCCCTTTTTTATAATTTGAAATTCGTTTCTCCTATGAAAGCTTTTTATCATTTAGAAACAACAGTCTTATTTCGAAAAAAACCCGATTTCATTTATACAAGTTACAATCTTTGGGTTAATTCAAATTCCCAAAAATAATACTTTAAAAATGGTTTAACTCATAATGACTAGTATGATATCGTTAATCCCTAGTTTCAAATTACAGAATTCAATTTGAATATTGAATTCAAGATTAAAGTATTTAAACTCCAACACTTAATCCAGTTATTCAAAATAAATTTCCATCTTTGAAATTCCATTTCAAAAGCTTTTCACTTCAAACCCAATCCATTTTCAAAACATTTGAATTCAAAAATTCAAATACAAAACTATTTTCAAAAATCTGTGACTTAACTGATTTCCTCGTGAAATCCATAATTGTGTGTGTATGGTGTGGTCCATGGGTTTTACACAATAGTGCAACATCATCAATCATCACAGATTAAAACATAGAATTATAGTTGATAAGCGATATAACGCTTATCTTCCATTCACAATTCACAGATAATATGAAGATGTAAATAAATGAATAAATCATACATGGCACAAACCATAGAATAAAATATCACAGATCAGACAGGACAATCAATTCAAGGCATCACATATAATACGATCATCCATAAGTAAGGTCAAGCATTTAATAATCATTTATAAGCAGAATTAATTAATCATTTTTAATCCTAGTCAATTTAATTTATCTCCAATTAAATTAATTACTTATGAATTTATTATCCAATTCTGATTAAATTATTTTCATTAAGTAATTACATTTAAATCATTTATAATTGATTATCTAATTTATTTAATCTAATAAATCATTAACATTAATCACTTTAAATCAATTACTTAATAATCCTTAGTTAATTATCCTTATTAACTAATAATATTTCTTAATCGCTTTCTTAAGAAATTATCTTAGATTAATTCATTATTAATCATTTCTAATTATAAATTAATCTAAATTATTTATTTATAAATTAAATAAATCATTCTTTAATTACCATAATAATTTAGTCATTTTATTACCTTAATTATCTCTAAGATAACAAATTTCTTTATTAATGATTTCATTAATCATTTAAGTGTAATTTAAACATTACACTTTTAAATTTAAATTTAAATTCCATTTTGAATTTAAGATTCAAAATGAACATATATTTAAACATTAACCAATCTAAATATTGATTTATAAACCTTAAAATAAATGTAAAGAATATTTATTATTTACATAGGAAACCTATATAAGAAAAGCCTTTGAATTAATTTACTTTAATTTTAAGCTTTTAAATCACATTACATTTTAACTTGCAATTTCAAGTTTAAAACCAAACATTTAACCTTCCATTAGAAATTCTTTTATAAAATAACTTTATCAAAAATCAAGTTTAAATATTTGTTTGGAAACAAATTTACTTTTTTTTTTAAAAGCTATTTTAATTTAAACTTGTTTAAAACACATTCATGTTTAAAACAAGTTTAAAATCCAATTTTTTTTTTTACAGAAAACTGTCAGGTTTTAAACAAGAACCTGAAACAAACATTGACCCAAAGCAATTCTCATCTGCTTCGAGTCAAACTCGAACGTGCTTCGAGCAAACCCTCGCGTTTACCCGAGTCAAACTCGAGAACGTCCTGAAACCACTCACCATCAAAATTCCCAGATCTCTCACAAGTGCACGTGCACAGGGACCACAGGTGATTCCGATCATCGCTGATGATCTACCCACGACGATCAGCATCTCCAAAACCCAATCCAACATCCCACTGCCTCAAAATCGATTCGAATTCGAATTGAAAACCCAGACCTGGAACAAAAAAAAACACGTACTCCTCAAACCTGTCACCACGTCGCATCCACTCCTCCGACCACCGGAGCACCAGCACCACCGGCCACCACTTCATCAATGTCAACGCTTCCACTTCCCAGTGTTACGTCGAACTCGATGCACCAGAGAGAGAGAACAATCAATCTTTTCCAGCTCATCCCAAACAAGGGTTACAAAATAAAACTACTCGCCGCTGTCACCATATTGATCAGACCACCCTTTGGGTATTTTTCCAGGCATTCCTATAGCCTCCTCTATCTCCTCAAACAACCCCGATATCTCCGATCTACTTGATCACCAGAAACCCAAAATATTCCCATTTCCATTCAAACCCAAACCACACCTTCATTTTGATTCTAAAAATCCTGTTTTTGGCGTTAAAAATCATATTTTAGTTTACTGATTTGATCTATATCACTGAATAAATGAATTACTAAGTTTGAATTTTCACTTATATATGTACACTTGCACAGTTGTTTTGGTTTACAGAGATATGTGCAAGTTATTTTAATTTAAATTGATTTTTAAAATTAAGTTCATAATCAAACAATCAACTTTTGTTTATAACTCAAATCCTAACTGAGATCAAATCAATTGGTAAAGACTTCTTATCAAAATCTTAGTTTAAGACAAACACAGGCAAAACAGATTCATAGCAGCCCTTATGTATTTACATATACACACAGAGGAATATCACAAACTAAGCATTCAAAGCATACTTACTTCTAGTTATCCACATGCAACTGATAGTTAACATTTATGTTTTAAAATGCAAAGTTACTCACTTCAAAAAAAAAAAAGAACAGATGACTCAAGTTAATATTTGCTAGTTGATACTCACATCCATCCATATTATCATCACAGGCATAAATTTCAAAAGAAACTAGTTTAAACAATAAGTTTGCTCACCTGTCTCCTGAAGAACAAAGAAGAAAAAAACAGAGCATGTTGTTTCCAGAAATGACAGAGCAGCTATGTTGAAACAGATTTTGACATTGGCAAGTTGAAATCTTCTTGATTTCTCTGATTTTTTTGTATGGTTTTGATATCTTAAATTGATGTTTTATTTATGTTTGAGTTTTAAGATGGTATTGTCTTCAAATTTCCTTAGCTTGAAGGAACGAAATGATGAAAGATGTTTGATATAGGAAATGAAGTAGTTTGATAAATATAAAGAAAGCTTACAGGTTAAAATATTGTTTTGTACTCTAGGCATGGTTGAAGTTGTTGTATGTACTTCGGCTGAGATGATTTTTTAAAACAATTTGAATTGACACAATGTTGTTACCAAGATGATGGCATTAAATGCTAATGTACTACATGTCTTCATACTTATATTTGTTTGCACTTTAATAATATTTTGCTCATACTTGTTGACTATCCAGTTTTGGTTTTGTGGCTGATGATACTTTGTTTGCTTTGTTTATTTAATAAGCATGGCTGAATTGTATTGGAGGCATGTTGCATTAATTGTTGTTGTGTACACTCTTATCTTATTTGCTAGCTTAGACTTATGTATTTTTCTTTCTTACTTTACCAACTATGCAGATCTTCCTCTGGTGGCTGATGGTTTACATTTTGATGGCTGCTATGATCTAGCTTTAGTGGCTAAAGATACTTGCATGCATATAGATATAGATATAAAGTAGTTTTAGTTATGTTATAAAATTTTAACTTATGAATTTAGTATATGCTTATTTTTCATCTTATGGCTTTGTTTTATCACTTTATATTTAAACTTTGTTTTGTCATTTCTTTTGTTCCATTGTCTTATTTTTATTCCTCTTTTATTTTAACTTAAATTGTTTACTTTACTTTAATATTTATTGTTTTATATTAAATTTATAAATTCAAATTATTATTAACCATTCATTTACAATTCATATCTAACGTATATACATATATATCTCTATATTTATTTTTAAAACCATTTATTTAAGATTTTATTTCAAATCCAATTTAAATATATATTCACATATATACAAATTGTCAAATCCATACGACTTAATATAATTTCTATTTGAATCGGGGAAAACTCGCTGCCATTTATAAATCAGTTTTACAACTTTTAAATTCAAAAATTCATTTAAATTATAAATTTAAATTCATAAAAATCCTGGGTCGTTACAAAGTCCCTGATCGATTCGACGTTAATGTCGAGGTGAATGTGACATTGTGTTGCATCAGAAGAGGCCGAAGTAGGGGGAAAAGAAGCGTGGTCGGGTGGCGAAGGGTTGGACGTGATGGTGAGTTCTCTTGTGGTCTGGGATGGTGGCGCGAGGTGGATTTGGCGATCAGCTTTTGTTCCTACAGGTGCCCATCTTGCCCGATCTCTATTTGCTTTCTCGTTTGTGATTCTGGTAGTGATGACGTTTGACCATGTCATCGATGAGTTGCTGGCGATGGTGATGTTGGTCGGAGCGACGTTGCTCGTTCGTGCACGTGTACGCGTGTACGTGCACGTGTACGCGTGTACGTACATCTGGGTTGTGATTTCGTAGCTACGGTAGGATCGGGTCTTCGAAGCAAAATTTTCTATCCAAATTTTTGTAAAGGTTAAATGTTTTACTCAAGTTTCCTGATATGGATAAAAAGTTAAAAACCTTAATTTACTTAAATATTATTCATATAAATAAAGTATTTTAACTTAAATTAATTAAGTTTAGAGATTATTTTATTCTTTAGTTTATTTAATAAAAGTTTAAATAATGTAATTAAGTGGATGGTCAAGGAAAATAAAATGTTTTGAACTTTTAAATTAGTTAAGGTCTCAAGTGATTTTATAAGTAAATAATTAATGTCAAATGGTTAAATAAAATAAAATAAATTAGTCGAATGCTTTGGATTGTTTAATATTTCTAGCACGTTAAATTGTGATATTCTGTGATATGAATTAACCTGAAGTGATCAGTTGAGTATAAAATGTGAGACGCTTTATTGAACAGATATTGTGATGGAATTTTCATGTGAATGTTTACATTTCGAATTTGGATTGTTTTGGCTTAAAAGATGAATTTGGATTTGAAGAGGTTGAGGTCAGATATCAGGGATATCCAGAACCACTTCGATTAGTAATCTATAATTCTTTATAGATTTGATTTGTAAAATCAAATTGGATGGCATGGAATAATTAAGTAAACTGGGCCATTGAACTGAGTAACGATACTTAGATATAATTTTGGGAAATAAGTATTTGATTTTAACAAGATACGACCTCGTAGTGATGTATGAGTTACCCTGGTTTTCGAACAAACTTTATAACTTAGTATTTCAAGTTAAATGGGTTTACTCACGATGGTTTCCAGCCTGACTCGGGTGTTACTTTATTGTAATGCTTTGGTCAGACCGAGTATTATAGATTTTCAGGTTAGGACGTTCTAGAGCTCAGGAGGCGAGCTGGATGGCAGAGACGTATTGATTATTCTGTTGTGTATTAGAGACTATGTAATCCGTATTTAGGGACAAGTTAATTATCATTGTCCAGCTTATTTGTGAATGATTGTACTCTGAAATATTGTCTGTAAATTGACAGCTACAGCTTTTCATTGTATAAATGCTGTTATTTGATATTATATTTTGTTCCGTTGCGATTGTGAGATTCTGTGCTATTGTTTTTGTTTCTCCTTCTACCCCTTTTTTCTTCTTTACCTTAACAGTTTGGAATTTCAGCATTCGATTGCTCGACACTTCTACAGTGAACGTATTAGTGTCGAATTTTCGGGGTTGAAAATTTTTGAATCCTTACAATTTCCAAGCTTACATTCGTGAATCCATCATCGTCGAACTTCCATTGATCCTCGCGCCTCCTTCGCCTCATGGAGAACAATCAAACGTCACCAACATCTCTGCAATCTCAAGCTGCACCTCCGAACCCAACCACGACTTGTCTGTCCGAACGAATCACATTCCACATCCAGCCCTAGGTCATATGAACATGGCCAGATTTCAACTCAAATCATCGATGATTGGATGTTCCAACCACACATTATGTAGAGCTTGTTTATCTCTATGACTTTCCTTCACGCATCACGATGACTTATTGGGTGGTTGATGAGGAATTGAGGGAGAAAGATTGTTATATTTCGGCCATTAAACATAAGTGGTGGCTGAAGAATAATTAGGGTTAGAGTTTAGTTGCAAAAGTGAAATATGATGACCTTTTATAGAAAATAATCATGACGCTATTCGCACTTGAAATTTCTGAACTCCAATTGAGGCGTGCCGCCTGGCGTTCTATATGTAATACCTATTCGAAACATAATGGAACTACTATTAGAAGCCAATTTGATCGTGTTTAGAAGTCAACTTTTCAAAATCAAATTATATTAATTTAAATTCCTTTAATTAATTTCTATGCATCTCGAGCTTGCACGACTAAAAGATACATTCGATTGCCGTGAAATTAGATGGCGTTCGATAATTTACTATCACGGATCTAATGGAATTGGTTTCGTCAGAATCTGAGATAGTATCTCTGAACGCTATTTTCACACGTTAATTAAAACAGTTATTATAAAACAATTTATTCACTTTTAATTCAAATTGAAAAGTTTACTATCTTCATTCTTATTTAAATATAATTTAAATTATCTTTCGAAATAATTTCATTCATATTAAATTCAAGATTTAATTATTTAAAAAATTCCAATGATCCAAATAACCATTATATTTGAAATTCTAGTTATTTAACTTATAAAATTAACTTTTCAGTATTTAAACTCAATTAAATATTCCAAATTCGAATGACTAAAATTTTGGGTCGTTAAAAAATAACCTCATCAACGTCAAACACTAGCTGCCTTTACTTCGCCACTCCAAGTCGCACCATCCTCGTCACCATGCCCATCAGCGGCCACCAGCATCCTCCCTCATGCACATGTTCTCCCAAATCCACATCGTGACCCATGCCACCTATTTTGCTCTCGCTCCTACCATCACACGCCAACACCTTGATCAACCCAGGTTGCGATTGTCTTCTCACATCGCCATGCCTTATCACACTCATGCAGCCCAGGTCGTTGTAATTTTTATTGAGCTTGTATATGTATACATATATATTTCTTTTAATTGTGTTATGATTTTTGGTTTAGAAATTAGGGCTCAAGATTTTGAACGAAAGGGGAAATTTATGGTTACGACTTGTGAAACAATGGAAAGGAAGTATCTCGACATTGTAAGAAAGGAATATATTCGAATACTTATGCTTTTATTTATTTTGGGCTCGATTTCGATTCCATTTAAATTCTAATTCATAATAGTTTTGACTTAACTTTTGTTCAGATTTATATTTAAATGCTTGATATAAATATACTTTAATTTATCTACACCAAAAAACTTTTGTTTATAGCCTTCAATTAAATAAATATTCACTTTCAAAAATAATAATTATCAAATATTTAATTCGAACAATTTTATTTTAATTTAAGTTTATTTAATTTATGGCTTAAAAAGCAGGGTTATTACATGGCATGAGTTTGGTATCGTGTTCACTAAGCTAGGACATTGCCCATTTAAATGTTCCTAGATGAGTTTTTAGATACAACGCTATTTGAGTATCGAATGTTATGCCCATTAGATTAATATCGAAATATGCAATTCCATTTTGATTTGTTTGGATTATAGAATAGTTAAAATAAACTAGGGAAAATTTATGTTGGGAAAGGCTTCATTAATGGGATTACATTATGAAATGGTAAAATGTGGAAGTTCAGACTATAAAAGAAATCCTAGATGAAGTTGGAGTTAAATTACACAAAGAATGATTAATTTAATAATTTCAATCCTCACTAAGTAAAAGATTTTATAGTTGGCATGCATTAAGACCGCGGAGGTGATTTTCATGAAAATGATATTGGAGATTTTGGTAAGATTTTGAGAAGAGGATAATATGATCCTTTCCAATCATCCATCGAATTGGAGGGAGACTGTTTATTTAATAAATTTCATGAAATATTGACTTAGGATTTTGAACGCTATGTCTGAATAGATGAATAGATTAGGATTACCCTACTTAAATGCTTGAATGTTTACTTGATTGTATATTGTAGAACTAAGGATAAAGTTCTTATAGACCAGAAAAGTGTACCTCGGGATCATGATTGTTGGAGGATTGGAGAAGCGATGTCATAAATGAAATGATTAGAGCTTAAGTTGAATTAGAATAAGAAGAAAAGTTATGCGATTTTCACCAGTTTAAAAGATCACCGGATTTTGATATCCTTAGGTGAAAATAAGGAAAAACAAAAGATTCAAGTTTTTAGATACTAGTAAAGATACCGTCTACTTTTGTGTTGTCTTGCCTTAATATCCAGAAGATTAAGTGATTAGTATACCACTAGGATGATTTAAGGCATTGTGTTTGTGCATCGAGAGTTGAATGAGGCAGCATTTTCCATTAGGACATGCTTGTTCTCAAGCTACCAGTTACGGTGCATGTCGGCATAGCATGGATGGTAGAAGTTTACAAACGTATGTACATTTGTAGTGATTTAGATTGAGTTTATATGCTAGTAGTAAAGATGATAAGTTGAGGTTGGAAGAATGAACCGGTTAAGAGCACTCGGAAAGTGAAGAAGAGAATCCGATCTTTTCATTTTGGTCTTTACTAGAAGATTTTTCCATTTGCTTGTTTGTTAGCATGATTAGAGAAATTTAGGAAAAGTAGATTTGATTAGTTGAAGGTTGAAGACTGTAAGATAGGTAGAAATCATATGTTGATAAAAGATGCATATAATTGGAGTTCGCGGTAGGCAACTTGGTATCTGTTGCACTCTCGTCTCCTATATGTTATGAGATTTGGTAGTTCGGGAAAGCTAGAACCAAGAGTTGTATGGCCTTTTCTGATTTTGTAAAGAGTAAGAAGGTTAGCATATAAGGTGGAGCTTCCTAAAAAGTTATCGGGAGTTCACAATGTTGTCCATGTATCACACATGCGGAAGTGTTTACACGATTCAGCTACTATGGTCGAACCGAGTCAGTTAGAAGAAGTTGAAGTGTAGAGAGATTCATTTGTTCACCATGAACCTACCCATATTGTTGAGCATGGGACAAAGCGACTCTGTAACAAAGTAAGTAGATTAGTTATAGTCCAATAAGGAGACGATTCAGCTAAGAGTAATTAGGAGACGAGGAGAAAATCCAAGCTACCTATCCAAAGCTCTTTTTTAGTAAGTTTCCCTTTAAGTCGGTACCATTGCTTGATGCATAACGTTTAGTTTGGAATATTTCATAAGTAGTTATATACGGATGTTGGACATGATTATGAACGTGTTACTAGAACATATTATGGATGATGGTTGCAAAAGTATGAATTTTATTACTTAGTATGGCATATATGGACTGACATATTCGGATTAACCTACAACATACACTGCCTTACTCATTTTATTTTATCTGCTATATGCATATGGCTGTTGCATTTTTGTATATGTATTGAATGATTGAGCATCCATTTAGAATTGCAATGTATAGGGAATTGCATATATTTTGGGCAGATAGCATAAGCACTTGCCTTTAGGAGGTCAACTAGTTTGTGAATTGCCTAGTTATACATTACTTATATGTTCATATGCATTCAATACTTACGTATATATGTTGCATCAGAAATTGAAACTAAGGAAAATGTTTGCAAATGGTTGATGGTTAAGTAGACGGGTTGTAGGTATTGGTTGTATGAGCGAATTACATTTTTCGGACCTTAGAGATTTAGGGGATGAAATCCATTTGAGGGAAAGGAGAATGTAACATCCTAGAAATTTTAATAAATAAATTAAAATATTAATAAGGAAAAATATGTAAATTTAAATTAAAGGACAAAATAATAAATTTTCACAAATGTTGGAACTAGGCTATGGGACCTATTCCATTATGTTTGAAACACCATTTATAGTTAAGACACATGTATAACTTGTTAAATATGATAAAACGGGTCAAAATTAGTGAAACCTATAACCAATGCTGTTTTGCTAATTTCTAATTTTAGGATTAGGCTGGAAAATCCTAGTTATAAACTATAAATACTTGACTAAGCCTCCGTTCTCTTGACTCAAAAATTCGCCGCCACTGAGGGATTTTTCTCTTCTTCTTCCTTAAACTTCATAAGTCCAAACATTTCCTACTCTCCTCTCCAAATATTATTAATAAAATTAAAAATAAAACACATCAAATTAAAGGAGAGAGAGAGTCGAAATTAGAAAAGAAATGGGGAAGGAAGATGAATAAATCAAGGTGATCAAGGCTTAAATCAACGTTAGAAAGAGGAAAGCTTTAAAAATGTAAGTGATCTGATTACATTGTTTATGTTTTACGTTGATCAAAAGTAGTTTGGTTCCTTCATGTTTCTATGTGATTTATAAATATAATTGCTAAATTTGAATAATAATCTAATTTAGATCTAGTTTGAATTACTATTTTAGTTTTGAATTAAAATGAATGATGTTGATGGGAAATCCTTAATTGTTAGTTTAATTGAAAAATGATTGAAAAGGGATTAGAGGATAAATATAACATCCCCTATCTGGAGGTCTGAAGCTAAGCGCTACAGATGCTGCAGTCAGCCACAGTGTTACTTCCAATGACCAAAAACGGTAATGTTAATGGAATCCATAATATCAGAAGCACATGAATATGAAATAAGATCATTACAAATTAAAAAAACTTTTCTAATTACATTTCAAAACAACATTTCATATCCAAGTTACGTAATCCCAAGCATATCCCAGGTTCAAATCAAATATAATTATAACATAAATAAGCCAAGAGCGACATATGAAGATGCCCCCTTGGATGACCAGCGTATTAAATAGTCATAACAGACTTAATACAACACAGCAAAAATAAAAGCATAACAACTACTAAATAGCTAGCCATCAGCCTCCTACTCGTCTACGAAAGCTTTATTCGTCAACCTACTAAAACCTATAAATCCTCAACCCTTGGCCTACTCAAATCAATTTTGAGCACTCCAGAGTTTAAGGGAAAAAACATAAACTTTGAGTCAGACATAAAGCTTGGTGTGAATAATACTATACATCTTGGTTATTTGATATTAAGTGAGAACACGCCGCTTAGTACAACGGGTTTCCCTTCAATAATATATTTTTGAAACATATCTTTTGCAAATCTTAATCCTGCAATCAAACTGGTTAAAACAATATTTGCAATATCATTTAAGCATATAAATCCGATAATTAATGGACTATCTGTCCAAACGCTATAGTTTTGTTTAGCTAACTACTAAACTTTGACTGACTCGGGCCTACTAGATAAAATAAACAAATAATCTAACTTCTGTTAGCTACTCTTCTTCTAGATGGTCTGTCCTTAACTTAGTTCTTCCAGGGTCAACTGATCCTAATGGTTTTGTGGGCTCACCCATAACCTCTCTCTCCTCTATAGATTCCTTTCCGTGTTTAACATTATTTTAGTCTTACCTGTGACAAAGCCCTACGTGCTGGAATTTTGGACTTATATTAGGTAGGGGCTACTAGTTAAAGTATAGGGCGCGAGCCCATACCAGTCCCATTCGGCATTCTAATATCTAAGTCATTTACTTAGGGTCATCTACCTATAAAATTTTCCTTGAATTTTTTTTCTCTCAAATTCATTTAGACCTTTAAATCATAATCTAAACAAGGAAAATATACTCTATGCTTCTATCAAATTACCTTGCCATTTTATATACACTTCACATAAAACTTTGTAGAAAAAAACATTTAAAACATTGAAAGTACCCCTTTCGAAACCATTGGAAGTACCCCTTTCGAAACCAAGTAACTACTTTTCTTTATAACCTTAGGCCGTAAGGCCAAAACATACCTTTCGAAACCATTCTTAATAAACCTTCCGAAAACATTGAAAAACCTTTCTTTTGAAAGATATAAAACCTTAGACATCCTCTTGTCAAAACATTATAAACATTGCCTTTCGAAAACATTGGAACCTTCTATTCAAAACATTTTGAAACCTTTGGGGAACCACCCCTTCAAAACCTTTATCGTAAACCTTTCAATAGCACTAAACCTTTTCATAAAATCAAACTTTTCGAAAGCATTTCGGTTCAAGTAAAACATATGGAATAACCTTTTGAAACCATTAGATATATTCCTTTCAAAACCTTTTGCATTTAAATTTCGATAGAACAAAAGGGCCACAAAATAACTAAGTCGAAAGCACTCTTTCGAAAGCTATTTCCTAAGTAAAGAAGTGATGGTGTCGAAGCCAAACCTTCGAAAGCATTGGAGAAGTCGCTAAGTTTTAAAAATAAAGTAACCCATTTGAAACCATTTGCTCCGAAAGGTGCAAAGCGGCCGCAAGGGGTTTTGACCCCTTCGAAAGCATTTACTTAAAACAAAAAGGTGCAACTTCTTTCAAAACCATTCCTTTAAAACAATTTGACCCTGTCGAAAACCAACGAAGTCGAAATCATTCCTTTCGAAAGTAAAGCTGGTGCTTTTTCATTTAAAAACAAAGTAAGGCTTCGACCCTTTAGGAACCCCTTATTTTGACCTTATACCTTTCTTTTATGTCCAATTCACTTCATACCATGTCTATGATACCCTGTGCTTTGGTTTCGATGAAGATGGAGGCGGAAGTAAGGTGTCGAAGGCTAGGTGCCGAAGGTGGCGAAACATGTAAAAAGTATGTATAAACTAATTTTTAACTTTTTAAAGCAATTCTTTTCAACTAACTTGCCTTGTTTGTCAAAACATAATTAGTTTCTAATTACTTTTCTAAAAGTACTGTCGAAATTTCTAAAAGAAACAAATTAAATTATTTACAAATTGCCCCTTCTCCTTTTATAAATATATAAAACATTTAAGTATCGTAACTTAAATAATTTTATATACTTATTAAAACACTTAGGAAAAATCTATAAAAATTCCCATAAATCATTTTTAATATGTTTTCTAACATATATTAATTTCTGACCCAAAACATACATATATTAGCCATAGTTAATTTAAAACCTAAACAACCATTTTCTTCACTAGAAAATTAATATTAAATCCATATTAATTCAGAAAATTATGAAACTGAAACCCATCTCTAAAATATCATTTCTGACCTTATTCTAAAATCGCAAGGCATTTGGGTGTCATTTAGTTATGTTTTCACATTAAAATATATCATAAAATTCATATGAATTAGCATAAATCATCAACAAGCATATATATATTTATATATCATTTAACAATAAAAAACATGGCAAAACCTTACAAAATAGTACAGATTCAATCTAAAACTGAAAAGTAATCAAAAACATGAGATGTAGTCATTATGCACCTTAGCTTTGTAATAAAGGAGTTGAGATTTGATAATGGTTTTGAATTGATTATGTTTCCTTCCTTTGATTGCTTTATCTTCTTCTTGTTCTAACTTAATGGTGACTGGCCTCTTATATTAATTTTTGCAAATGAACCTGCAAAATGAATGGCCTAAGGGTTTAGGTATAAGAATAAACTTATTCCTGTTTTACACCTCATTTATTTGCCTTACGTATTTTATTTTAGCCCCCTTCAATTCATTTGTTATATGGCACAACTACCTTTCTGATAACACAAATTTCAATCCCTTGATCATCACATTATTTTGTTTAATTTACCTAATTAAGCATGCTAAATAATGTTAATCAAAATTTGGGTCGTTACAGGCTCCCCTCCTTAAAGAATTTCGTCCTCGAAATTACGATAAGGTACACAACAATTCAATCATAATGGTAAAACATACCATGAAACTAATCAGGATATGTGTCTTTAATCCTGCTCTCAGTCTCCTAAGTACGGTCTCTCTCATCATCGCTCTATTGGACTTTAACTAATTTGACTGTCTTGTTCGTTAGCCTCTTCTCATCTCCCGCGACTATAACTGGCTTTCTAACTATAGTCAAATTCATCTCTATTATTAAATCCTCTAACATAATCGATGTTATAGTAGTCTTCGAATCTCGAATACACTTCCTTAGATTAGAAATATGAAAAACATGGTGGACTCCTGCCAAACTCTTTGGTAACTCTACTCTATACGTGAGTTTTTCGATTCTTTCTATAATAGGAAATGGTCCTACAAATCTCGGTGCAAATTTCCCTGATCTCCCAAATCGCACCCTTCATCGGTGATACCTTAGCGAAAACATGATCTTCTACTGAGAGCTCTAAGTCTTTCCATCTTCTATCTACATAACTCTTCTGCCTAAACTAAGCTTCCTTCATCCTATCTTGAATCAACTCAATCTTCTCTATAGCTTCTCTAACTAAATTTGGACCAAGAATCAACCTATCCCGATCTCTAATCAACAAATGGGAGATTTGCATGGCCTTCCATACAAAGCTTCAAATGGTACCATCCTTATACTAGCCTGATAATTGTTGTTATATGAAAACTCGACTTAGTGTAAAATCCCCCAAAATCTAATACACAAGCTCGTAATATATCTTCCAAGACTTTCTAAACTCTTTCCGTTTGCACATCAGTTTGTGGATAGTAAGCGGTACTCATCTTGAGCTTGGTTCCTAAAATTTCTACTAGACTTCTCCAGAACTCACTAGTGAATAATGAATCTCTATCACTTACTATACTACTAGGAACCCTATGCAGTCAAACTACATTCCTCATGAATAACTTAGCCAAAACAGGAGCCATCTTAGTTGAATTAACTACAATGAAATGGACACTCTTGGTTAACCTGTCCACTATGACCCATATACTTTTATTTCCTCTATTAGATCTTGGCAACCCATCTATAAAATCCATAGAAATAGAATCCTATTTCCATGCTAGAACATCTAATGGATGAAGTAACCCACTTGGCTTCTGATGTTCGGCCTTTACCTGTTGGCAGATTAGACACTGCTTTACCCATAAGCCAGCATCCCTCTTCATTTCTTCCTAGAAGAAACTCCACTTCGTGTCATGCTACATCTTAGTTCCTCCCAGATGAATAGTGAACTTTGAACGATGGAATTCCTTCAAAACATTGTTCCTAACGTCTCCCACATACAGAACACACAATCTTCCTTTCTTTCTCAACCACCCATTCCGGTCAAGACAAAAATCCTTCAGGTCATCGTTCCTGGTTCCATCCTTTAACTTCGTGATCTGTTTAACTAATACTGGATCCTCCATTTGTTTAGAAGCAATCTTTTCGATCATCATCGGTCGAATTTCTAAACATGATAACACTACAATTTCTCCACTAGATCCAGCTTTAGATCTCCACTGTATTCTACATGTTGTCAATGCTTCTAAATCTTTCCACTCGGCTATCATTGCCAACACTGCATTTTGATGTCTTCTTCTAAGTGCATCCGCAAACTTATTGCCCTTTCATGTTATGTACTCAATTCTAAAGTCATACGCAGCTATAAATTTCGACCATCTCTACTATCTCATATTCAGCTCCTTCCGAGAGAATAAATACTTTAATGACTTATGATCTATATATAACTCAAATCTTTCTCCCAAATGGTAATACCTCCACATCTTTAATGCAAAAAATACCACAGCTAATTCCAAATCGTGAGTCAGTTACTTAACCTCATGCGGTCTAAGCTGTCGAGAAGCATATGCAATCACTTTACCTCTTTACATTAACATAGCTCCTAACCCAGTTATACAAACATCTGTATATACTACTAAGTTCTGATTCCCTGCCAGAACAACTAACACAGATGTATTAGTCAATAAGTGTTTCAGGTTCTGGAATGCCTCCTTACACTTATCGGTCTAAACAAACTTCACATACTTTCGCAATTTCTCGGTCATCGGTGCTGCTATCCACGAAAAATCCTTAATGAACTTCGATAATACCCAACTAATCCAAGAAAACTCTTTATCTCAATCACCATCTCGAGTCTCTTCCAATTATTCACCGCGACAATCTTAGTTGGATCAATCGACAACCCTTTCCCTGAGACTACATGACCAAGAAACTTCACTTCCTTCTTCCAAAAATGACAAATCGAAAACTTCACCTTTAGCTGATGCTGCCTTAATGTTTCTAGCACCACCCTAAGATGAACTTCATGATCTCTTTCATCCTTAGAATACATCAACATATATATAATCTATAAATACTAATAGGAACCTATCCAAGTGCTCTCGGAAAATTTGACGCATCAAATCTACAAAGAATTCCGGCACACTAGTTAGTCCGAACGACATCACTAACCATTCATACGATCCGTATCTGGTTCTAAACACCATTAAAGAAATACTATCCTCTTCTACTCTAAGCTGATGGAAACCTATTGCTAAATCCAACTGGGATATTACCTTGGCTCCACTCAACTGATCAAACAAATTGTCAATTCTTGGCAACAGATATCGATTCTTTATCGTCTTCTCATTCAAATTACGGTAATTAATACATAACTGCAACGATCCATCCGGCTTCTTAGCAAACACTGTGGCTGCTCCCCAAGGTGAACTACTTGGCCTAAAAAATTTTTGCCTTCCAAATCCACCAATTACACCTTCAACTCCCTCATCTCTGCAGGTGTCATTCTGCTTGGTGGTTTACTCACTCGTTCTGCTCCCCACACCAATTCTGTTCGAAACTCAATGGCTCGTATCAGTGTCAATCCTACTACCGATTCAAAAACATCTGTGAATTCTCTAACCACGAAAACTCGATTCTACTCATCTTCTACCTCCACAACATCCATCAAAGCTTTAACCTCAAACTAGAGTTTTCTACAGTATACACAATCTGATCACTACAGCCGGGGTGTCTAAGCGATATTTTTCTATCGTGGCAAAATATCCCAGCATCGTACTTAATTAACCAATCCATACCCAAAATAATTCCGATCTCTATGAAATCAAACATGCGCAAACTCCAAACAAATTACGACCTAAAAAATCAAACCCTAGGTGGTCACACTTCATCCCAAGTGTCGCACACCCTCTTATCGGATTTGCAACCCTTAAGGAAGTAACTAAGTACGAGGGTTCTAGGTTAAGCCTATCTACCTAACAACAAGATATAAAAGATTGCGATGCATCGGTGTCAAATGGAACGTTAACTGACATACCATGAATCAAACGCGTACATCCCAACACATCTTTTCCTTTTTCCTCCGTTGTAGGCCTCAAGGTAGTTGGCTCCAGTGCATATACTTTGTCCTTCCCATCCTTAGTAGGCTGTTTGCATTGGTTCCTGTAATGTCTAATGTGATCGTAGTTCAAGCATATGATATTCTTCTTCCCGATCACCTTCTTTCCCTCTCCAGAATGACATTCCTTAGCAAAATCCTCTTTTTTTTATCACACTTAAAGTAGACAACCTCCGATTTCCCATTCTTTGCAGCTTCACCCTTCAAGCTCCTTTCTTATGGAAGAACTTTCTTTTCTGACTCTGCCCCACCTGGACTTCCTTTGCCTTATTTTCTCTCCAGAAAATCAAGCATCTCCTTATATCTTAAATCCATCTCTACTACAGCATCACATGGATCCCCGATATGAGGTAATGTAGCCTTGACTAATTCGGGTTTCAAACCCCTAATAAACTTCTCATTTCTCTTAATCATAGTATTCACCGTAGCTTAACCATATCTCACCAACTCCTCAAACCTTGTAGCATCTCCAGCATAGTCATCTCCCCTTGCTTCTACCCAGCAAACATTCTGAGCAGAGTGAAATTTGCAATCTCTGACATAAACGTCTCCTCAAACCTCCTTTTAAGATCAGCCCATATCATCATCTCTTCATTTACTCCAATCATCACACTATTCCACTAATACAATGCTGCTCCTTGAAGCCGTCTAGAAGCAAGCCTTCTCTTTTGCTCATCATTGCGCCCTAGATCAGTGAAAATCCTCTCGTAATGAAGCAACCAATTCTCTACTTCGATTGCATCTTTAGTATAAATGGCTTTCCTCCCAACCGAGCATAATCCCTACTCGGAATAGCATAATTGTTGACTACTGGAGCTCCCTGAAATCCACTTCCAGCATTTCCTCCAACTACGCCAACAGCGACACCCACCTGCATCATGTTGATAAAGAGCTAATGCATTGCTCCCATGTCAACTTGTGGGACTCCAGCACTCATGTTTCCTTCTTGTGCCTGACCTGGGTTCCTCTTGGTATTTGTTCTTGCATTTTCATTAGTTATGGTGCTTCCCCCACCAAGGTTAACTCTTTCACTTCTAGCGTCAATATCTGTATTCAAGTCTCGTAAGATACAGAATAATAGCCTAAGAGAGGTAGGGAAATAGAGATATAGCATATACTTATATATAGCAAATGCAAGTACGTTACTATAGCGTTATCCCATACCCCACTCTTTTTTCTAATTCCTTAGGATTATGTTTTCAAAATCATTTAAGTTTAAAGTTTGTCATAAACCTATGCTCTAATACCAAGTTGTAACATCCCCTATCTAGGGGCCCGAAGCTAAGCGCTATAGATGTTGCAGTCATCCATAGTATTTACTTCCGGTGACCAAATATGGTAATGTTAATGGTATCCATAATATCAAAAGCATTTGAACATAAAATAAAATCATTATGGATTAAAACACTTTTCTGATTATATTTCAAAACAACATTTCAAATCCAAGTTACATAATTCCAAATGTTTCCCAGGTCTAGATCAAATATAGTTATTACATAAATAAGCCAAGAGCGACATATGAAGATGCCTCCTTGGACGACCAGAGTACTAAATAATCATAACAGACTTAATACAACACAGCGGAAATAAAAGCATAACAATTCTTAAATAGCTAGTCATCAGCCTCCTGCTCGTCTTCGGAAGCTTTATTCGTCAACTTACTAAAACTTGTAAATCCTCAACCCTCAGCCTACTCAAATCAACACCTGAGAGTTTAAGGGGAAAAGCATAAACTTCGAATTAGACATAAAGCCTGGTGTGAATAATAGTACACATCTTGGTTATTTGATATTAAGTGAGACCATGCCGCTTAGCAGAATGGGTTTTCCCTCACTAATATCCTTTTAAAATATGTCTTTTGCAAATCTTAATCCTGCAACCAAACCGTTTAAAACAATATTAGCAATATCATGTAAGCATATAAATTCGGTAAATAATGGACTATTTGTCCGAACACTACAGTTTTGTTTAGCTAACTACTAACCTTTGGATGACTTGGGTCTGCTAGACAAAATAAATAAATAATCTAACTTCTGTTAGACACTCTTCTTCTGGATTGTTTGTCCCTAACTTAGTTCTTCCAAGGTCAACTAATCCTAATGGTTTTGTGGGCTCAGCAATACTCTATCTCTCCTCTATAGATTCCTTTCTGTATTTAACATTATATTAGTCTTACCTCTAACAAAGCCCTACGCACTGGAATTTTGGACTTATATTAGGTAGGGGCTACTAGCTAAAGTATAGGGCGTGGCCCCATACCAGTCTCATCTGGTATTCTAATATCTGAGTCATTTACTTAGGGTCGTCTACCTATAAAATTTTCCTTGAAACATTTTCTCTTAAATTAATTTAAACCTTTAAATCAGACTTTAAACAAGGAAAATATACTCTATGCTTCACTCAAATCACCTTGCCATGTTATATATACTTTACATAAAATCCCTACTCAGTAACTTCACTCAAATTGTTTAGCTTGGATTGAATAAATAAAGAAGTCTGATACCCATTGCTTCAACATAAATTGAATTGATTTTGTAAGCTAGAAAATATGTAGAATTTATATTAAAAAATTAGTAGGTAGATTTAAATAAAATATTCAAATGTATGTATATAATCATTGAAATTAACAAGTTAAAATCATGTCGAAGTGGTGCAGATTATACATATGAGTCTGATTGAAATGAGTCATTATATTTATATTTGAAATCACAAAGAAGACGAAGGAAGATTACTAAAACTGAAAAAAATTAAAATCTAAAAATTAAGTTAAATGTCTGAAAATTAAATCAGACGTTTGGGAAGAGGATTTAGAGGGTTAAACCCCTGGAAATGTTTTTTATTTGCATCAAGCAGCCATATGTCTAAATTGTATTTTCAAGCATCTAAATTACTTCAGCAAGCCCAGATTGAATCTGGACTTGGTGTAGGCCGAATAGGATAATTCGAGAAGCTTTCCTTACTTCTTTCACTCTAGAAGTGTTCACATAATTGAATGGAATCGAGCAACGAGATGGAATAGTATCACACTTGGTAGCATCCTAAGTTCTTATTTCATGAACTTGCTAAGAATGACACACAAAGTGGAATGCGGTTTTATCACAAAAATATACTTTAGAGCATAGAGCACCCACAGGAGGCTGTTCAATGCTTTCAGGGCAAGTGGGCCTAGGCATTGTGATGTATACTTGGTAACGTGCATAGTTATGAGCACCAATGTGGAGTTACTGAATGTTTTAGAGGCAAGTGGGCTTAGACATTGAGATGTATAACCGATTAGTGTGCATAGGATGATGGATGGTAACGGGTTGGTTACTCAATGCTTTTTTGGCAAACGGGATTAGGCATTGTGATGTATACCTAAAATTTTATATATTGTACATTTATTATCGAGATCATATGTTCATCGTCTGCTTTTGCGGACTGTCTATTCAATGTAGAAGTTTTATTGTTCATTACTAGTGATGTATATCAGATGTTAACTACACAAGGGTAATTGTTACATTTAGTACTTGGCTGGTAATTTTTATATATGTATATATAATCCACAACCACTAATAAATACCTTAGGTCATGTAGACAATAAATGAAGTTAATTGCTTGTGAATATCATTCCCAAGCAATACAATTTATTCACTAGACTTTTCCTAACCCACTCCTTTTCTTCCCTTTAGTACTCATGAAATGAGGACATGTCGGTAAGTGACTTGGTGTGGACTGGTGCATGGAGGTGGAGATTTGGCACTCTGAGTTATATCATTTATAATTACTCTCCGTGTACCTTATATTATACTTTTTTTATCAGTTAGATGTCATGTTACTATCATACATTTTGTATTTTTCATTCGAGGACATTGTTGTTTGGATTACGTTTTGCAGAACATTTATCTGATACAGACTATTCTTATTACTTATATTTTATTTTCTTCCACTGTGAGATATGAAAATTTAGAATGCTTTAAATTTTATAATCATCTATAAATCCATAAAAAACCAAAGAATCATATTTTCTGGCACGATGCTAGTTCAAATTCCGTTTAGGGCCTTGAATTGGTGTGTCTAAAGGTGCAAATTGTTACAATATGTAGATAGTGACAAAGGGCAAGGTCATCACGATTCAGGTTGCGACCTATGAATCAATCAGTTATGGTGGATACTAGTAGTCTAGTGTCAATATCCTATGCCATTCTCGAAAAATGTTGAGTATATTACTTTGAAAATATTTGATCTTCCAACATGACATTTGTTCCCACAATATCATTTTAACACATCATATAGCTCATTTGATTTGTTGTGTTCATGCATCATGATTTAACTTGCAGTTAGTAGCATTATTTATAACAAAAGCAGTATTAAATACGACATTGAATATTAACAATCGAGCTAAAATAAAGCAATTAATTTAAAATGGTGGAACTCAAACTAAATAAACATGTATAATATCATCCATAGAAGTATATCATCATAGAAGTTTGTATTATTCCAATCATCTAATGTAACTAAATTTTAAAATCGAATACAATAAATACCATGATATCAAACATTCTATTCAACCAATCAAGCTATTCAACAAACAAAAGATAATTCCATCCACCACATATCATCATAATATATATATAGACATATTTACCCTTTTATAATATTTTTAGACAATAATATTCCTTATAATGCGAAAATATTTTTATTTTTATATTTATTTTTCTAAATTTTAAATCCTACTTCAAACAATATTCATTAGTATCCTTTTCTAATATATAATTAATAGATTAAAAATGATGAAAAATATAAGTTACTTTAAACCATATATAATTTGAATTAATTTTTAATAGGCTTTAATCCTTTATTTCATTTTAAATCCCAATATATTTTTAAATAATTCAAACCCAATTTAAACATACTATTTTATCTCAAAATATTCCAAATACATTTTCTGAAATTTTCAGATTAATAAACTTATATTTTATCAATATTTTCTCTATATTGAAACTATACAAAAAAAATTTAAATCTCATTTTAAATTAAAATCCATATTTCGTAAATCCCTTGAAAAATTAAAAAAATATAGTCATACAATCGTTTAAATAATAAATCCAAAATTTGCAACATGATAACAATTTTATAAATCATTCTTATGAAGCAATATCATTTTAATTCAATCGACTACTTCAATTTTGCAATCAATTATTTAATATTCCATCTATTTAAAAATGAATAACAAGCTACTTATTCTTAGAATTCACATAAGAATCAAACTAACATGACTTATAGATAGCAATACACACTGTAATTTGAAAAAGAGCAGGTTTTATTCACTAAATTGTGTAGAATATGAAGTTATACTCATTGAAATTTAGTATATCAAAGCTATTGTCACCGCCAGTGATTGAGCGGATGAAAGTAATCAGGAGATAGAAGCACTGATAGGTAAATATTGATTTAAACACAAGAAGAGAAGAGAGAGGTATACTTGCTCCAAAATGATGTTCCAAGCCGTTGACTACCTTCAGTCATCAACACCGTGCTATCTACCAAAAGCCATCTAAACTTGACTATGTTGCAAGCTTGACATTTCCACTTCCTATGCTTATCTGTGCCAGCGACGCCTCCATTCATCACACACACCACCAGCCACGTCGAACCAATGCCATCAATAGTTTGACACAAAGCCCATCGTATACACCTCCGCCCTTGTCTCGTTCGCCCAAAACTGCAGTTATGCAAAGTCATTTCATTTAGCAGTTTTAAATTAAGGCTTTATGCAGGTAGGAGAGGAAAATAAACGGGTCAGATTTCCTTAGCGTGGAAGAGATATGGGGATAATGATAAAGGGTGTAGTCCAACGAAAGATTTATTTAATTTTTAAATAAATTGGAACCCATATCCATCTTTCAATTAAACTACATATAATTCAATATTTAATGATTTTTCTTTTATTAAAATACCACTTCTCGATTTCATCAAATTCAAAATAATTGTTTTATTTCCCATAAATGTTTAAAAATTTCATAAATATTAATTATTTTTCCAAAATAAATTTAACAATTTTTGCAAGACAGAATTCAAATAAAAAAATTGGAATTTTAAATCAATATTCTCCTGTTATTGTAAAATAAAATCAAAAAAATCAATTTATTAAATTAAATTCAATAAAATATCTATTTTAAATATTCAATTTGTTAAACTTTAAATAGGGATGTTACACTGAATGTTGGAGAGGTGCTCCAAACCAATATAAATCAACTATGTGATCTCCTCTATTATTTCTGCTGCAATTTATTGATATACTCTATAGTCATATAGAGTTAGCCATATTCAATTCAGAGCATAGTGACTAATAAGTGGTATCAGGGCATGGAGTTATATCGATTATGACGACATTTTAGAATAATGGCCATAATAAGATCTGACCAAGACACGGTCAACAAGAAAAAGAGCACAACTATTGCTGAAGCGACAATAAACTAAAATAAGATACTTTGAATCAATTTCTAATTAATGTGGCAGGCTATTTGATAAATTTTTAAAAGTATCAAAACTCAATTTTATTGTATTAGAAAAACTAAAAGATTGGGAAAAAGAGATTGTAGAATAAGAAAATGAAAATTCTAAATTAAAAAAAATAATGTTTTGGTACTTAATGATTCTTTAAATGGGAAAGGTGTTTAAAGTTTGCTGATTTGGAAAATCAAAATGATAAATTACAAATTTCTCTAAATAATTTAGATACTTCGGTTATGTCTCTTAAAATGGGGAATTATGTTTCTGTTTGAACATTAAGTGAAGTAATTAAAAAATAAATAAAAATAGGTTAATGATTATATATTTATGAGCCTTTATTATAACTGAGTTGTTGCAACTGTATAACAATAATATATTTACGAGTCACTATTATAATTGAGCCATTGCAAATGCATAACGGTCATATATTTATGAGTCATTATTATAATTGAGCCATTGCAAATGTATAACGGTAATATATATTCATGAGCGCAAAAGTTAATGGTATTAAAAATTCGATTTAAATGATAACAAATTCAAATCCATTAATATTCCTTCGCTTTAGTAACGCGTACAATTTCCATTTTGCCTATTTAAACGATAGATAGGCGGAAGAAAAAGTGTGGATTATAGATAATTTTTCTTTCTTCTTCTTTATCCTCTACAGTTTTCTATTTTTAAGGAAATTTACAAGCTATTAAATTAGAAAATACTATATTTAGAACAATTTTTTGTAGTGCAAACATCAAATTGACTAAATTTCAGAGGTTGTTTTACCGTAGGAATAAATCCGTTGATAGATAGCTTTGCATTTGGAGGCTAAACCGTGAATCGTCTTAATGAGAGTGACCTAGTCCGCGACTTTGCCAAAAAAAGACCCTATTGATTCAGATTAAGGTACAACACCTTTAAGATGATTATGGCTTCGATTACTGACAACTCTACTGCCCCGATGTCGATGTTTGAGGTTCCGACTATATCTGCTGCACCATTCAGATTCGAAGGCTCAATTCAAATGGTGGTGCCAAAAGATGGAGTTTTTTCCGACTACATGAAAGGAGGCACATGGTTTAACGACCCATAAATTTTAATGGTTTTATTTATTTAATTAATTGAATTTTTGTGAAATTTTAAATAATTAAATTTGGAAATAAAACTTTAATATTTGAAATACGTTGATTTAAACATAGCAAATGGTAAATTTTCAATTAATAATATGGAAGCTTATTTTATTGTGTAATTTAATTTCAATTCAAATCAGTTAAAAATTGATGATAATAAATTGTTTTCCAAACCTGTATATTTTTATATAATAAATTTGTAAATCATCTTCTAAGTGAGACGTCATATTTCATTTCATCAAATTTTGACTGCTATTTCTCCGTTTATCTTATTTTCGGCAAATTAGTAGCATTTTCGGTACCGAATATCGACTTGTTATATGATGATCGTACCACTTATATCTGTATACCATTTTGATCATTTCGTCATGCTGATCTCTGTGGTATATTCAATTTTGTGTTTTGAAGTCCGATATGTAGCGGAATCCGTGATAACGATTTTGTATCGGTATCGGTTTTAAAATCTTTTTGTTTCTTTTATCTTTTCAGTTACCCATGTGAAATTGAAGGGCTTAATAATTTCAGCCAGTTGTTCGATTGATGACCTTTGCTATTTCGAACTGTTCAAATTTACCGTCTTCCTTTTATTTTGCTCTGCCACGAAAAAAAAATATACTACATAATTTATAACTAAAGCTTATAATTCACCTATCACCTTGAACAACCCTTCCTTATAGATCTACATATTTTTCTAAAAAGACCATGGTCGTGCCTATTTACGCGAGCCTCTCTAACTTGCCGAGACTTCATCATCTCCATCTCCTTTCTCAACCATCGACATCCCCTACGGCCTTGATCGGCATCACACGCACAGAACTCGACCACCACATCATCTTCTCCTCCCAGCCGAGCCTTCCTCTCCTCTCCCACTCTTGCACCAAACTTTCCCACCAAGTTTCCCCTGTTTGCTTCTGGACTTGCTCCTCCTTTCACATAGCCAAGCTCGGCTAGCAACCCAAACAGCAGACGTGTGCCCAAAGTCGACTTGGAGGGGGGAACGAAAGCAGGGAATGCATATCAGGGTTATATCCTTTTGCCTTAAAAAATACTATAAGTTATATATATTATATTTATTGTTTTATAAGTTTTATTCATATATATTGGATGTTACAAGTTTGTATAAGTATATGCAAGCTCTATGATGTGTTTATATATATAAGTGCTGCTATATACATGAGTTTATAGAAGTTACATATATAAGTATACATGTGTATGTTCTTTTATATATAAAAAGTTTACATATACATATATATATATATATATATTACTGTTAGTATATTATATATGTTAGTTTATTTTATATATGATATGTTTTAGTAGTATATATAAATTTTATGAAGTATGTTTTGTTTTGCATGTGAGATTGGATAGCTGTCTGCACAAGTTGGGTTAGTTTATATAATTATACATATATATATATATATATATATATGTCTATAGTTTTAAGATTTGTTAGTTATATAATCATATATTGAGTTATATATACGTTTACAGTATGTTTAATTCATTAAACATAGATTTCAATATGGTTTATATGTACTTGTAGTCACATTTATTCTTTTAACCTAAGGCTGTTTGTTTCTTTGTTTTACATTTTCATATTGCGAGAAAATTTAGTGTGCATATATATATATATATATTGAATTTAAGTCTGTAATGATTTTTATGTAAGTATTGTTTTGGCTATAATCTATACATATGTTGTACGCAAGTGTGTATGAGTTGCGTATTGGTTTGTATATATACACATTTGTAGACGTGAGTTTTGACTTTCAAATAAAATAAATAAATAAATAAATTGAGGATTTTATTTTTACCTTTATCTATATTTTATATAGAATGGTCATATATATACACATATTAGTTGTTGAGTTTTAATATATAAATTATAATAGTTTATTTGTGTATGAGGCGCTGTAGTTTTTTTCCATATATAAGTAAGTTATTTATGTTATGTAAAGTATATTTGGCTTATATAAATTTGTCAAGGCTGAGTCCATATATATTTAAGTTGTTAGTGTTCTAAAGTTAGTATATACATATGTACTGTTTGCTAGTACTTGATGTATATGGTGTTACAATAAATTTTATTATATAATATATATATATATAGTTGTGGCAGTATTGAATATTGTTTGAAACAGTTTGTTATATATTAGTATATAATGTTTTGTATATATTATTATATGTCGAGGTATATGTTTGATTTTTAATAAATGAATTTAAATTGAGTATTTGTTTTTAGGAAAATATTAGTGTAGTATACATGTCACTTCAATTATATCAACTGATTGTGATTTGTTCTCATCGATTCCCATTTATCAGCTTTGTCCATCGTGCCTTTTTTCTTCATTGAATTCGTGTCCATCTCATTTTGCCTTGGAATTCATAGCTTGCTTTGTTGTCAAACTCTCTAGCCTTGAAAAGTAAGCGATCACTCATGATTAACGTTCTTATATTTATTAGATTTGATTTCAATTGAAATGATAACTGAAATATGCCGATGTTAGTTATTTACATTGCTATGTATATGCTATTATTCGTATTTATTCACCTGTGACATCTGACACCATTATCTATTATTTATATTGATGATAGATGCCTGTTATATTATTATCATCATGGTTCTCACTCTGCAAGTTCCTTGTTAGTATAAAATTTCCTATGGGTTGAAATGATACATACCCGAACAATCTTGTAGAATAGGAGAAAATCGTTATGGGTTGAAATGATAAACCCAAGCAATTTTCATTGAATTGAATTTGGGATTGTGGGTTGAAATGATATATACCCGTAGATATTTAAATTGCGGACTGAAATGATAGATATCCGTATCACTTGACCACAGGATAGAGAATTATATACGGACACCGTTGGCCTATATACGTATATATTTTGAAATGATTTCCAAGGTTAAAAAAGATATACATATGGTTATGTAAATATTGATTTTTTAATATTACACATATATATATATATATGTTATTTTATATATAGTTAAATTATTGATTTATAAAATTATATGTTTTGCGAATTTTAAAACCATAAGTTAGTTTTGAAATTATAAATTTTAAGAATTTACTCATAATTTTACTATTTTAAAATATGTATAAATTATTTTTAATATAAAATAAGTTTAACAATAAATATAGATTTAATTCAAATATTATATGTTTAAGTATCTATTTAAAATTTTATTTTAAAATAGATTTTATAACGATATTTATAAATTAAGGTTGGAAGGATGAATAAATAGTGGTTTGAAATTTATTCGTTAAGGGTTTTATTAAATTAAATTGATTTGAAACTTATTGAATTTGAGATTTTTAAAGGATATGGTTTTGTAAATTGAATTTGTTTTGAAATGATAAATAAATATTTCAAGTTTAAATAAATCGAAGGGAATATTTAGTTTATTTGTAATTTTGGTGTTCTATTTTAAAAGATATTGGATTTAAGAAGTGAATATCTCAAAACTAAATAATAATGAAGTTAAATTATGAGATATATCAAATTCTCAAATTTAGTTTTGAAAATGTTGGATACTTAAATCTTTGAAATATAATGAAATTGAAATGGTTTATTTTGTGGTATAAATCTGTATTTGAAATCGATATAATTTGAAATGGTTTATTGAGAAATTGAATTGAATTGAGATTGATGAATTGAGATTGAATTAAATATGAATTTTTGATTTCGAGCTGATTTGAATCGATTTGTGAAATTTAGGAACCTTTTTTATTATACAAAGTATTTAAAAAAAAGTAGTTTATTTAAAATATTTACATACTTACTTTATAAATTATTTTAATATAAACTATTTTAATATAAACTATTTTTAATATAAACCTAACTTTTAATATAAACTATTTTAATATTCTAATTATTTTAATATATAAACTATCTTAACTTATAACTATTTTATATATAAATTATTTAACATATAAACTATTTTATGTTATAAACTATTTTATTATACACACACGCACACACACACACACACACACACACACTATTTTCTATATCTAAACAGTTTGAGTGGGAAGTTAAGTTTCAAAATGTTAAATTTCCAAAGTGTTATGATTTCCAAAGTGATATAATTTCAAGTGTTTTGGTTTCGAAAGTGATATATCTTTGAAAGTACTATGATTTTGAAAACGGATATATTTAAGTGAAAAGGATATCGTATTGATATGGTTTTGAAATGGAAATAACATTTTGGTTTTGAAGTATAAACGATTTTGAAATGACCACAGGATTATAATAACGATTGGTTGTTAAAAATACCAGGATCGGTTATTGTCATACTCTCTGCCAATGCCGAAAGCCACTTTAACAACCGTGTACGCGGTGGAGATTCCAGAATGAAGTATGATGGTGGCATGATCCTATATGAGGTATATACATGGAGCTAACTCCTGTGAGTTAGCATAAGGTGGCTAAAACAGGAGCAATTGACGGGCCAAGTGAGGTAGCTCCTCCGATCGGATACACTTCTTCGATTGCCATTATATTACTTCGTGATTGATTTGGTGCACACCTTTGATTTAGGAGTGTGGCACGAGGTGGACAGTAGTTGCGGCTATGCGTTACCACCAGCCTGGAAGTGTAATTGGTGTATCTATCCTGGCATTGCCTAGTTTTGCCGTGTCACCTACCATATCGAGACCACTACGAGTTTGTTTTGTGTTATACCTATGGAGTATCCTCTGGTAGCCTCCCTGTTAGGAGGTATTATGATACTGTATAGATTATTGGCACTGCAAAATGTGTTGAAGGGGATATGGGTAATGCCTTAACGCTATTTAAATAGTTTACTTTACTATAGACATTATTATAATAACATATATTACTACATAGTAGATAGTTTCACGGATCCTTAAAGGATGGTTATCCCAAACATCCTTTAAGTTACTTGTATTTCAGTTGATATTTCACTTGAGTTGGATTTATTGATATAAGAATGTTAATCCCGACTCGAGTGTTTTGTGGTTTACTTTACGCTCGGGTTAGACTGAGTGTCACAGCATTTGAGACTCGCGTTTGGAGTTGGAGCTTCGCTTGGAGATCCATCTATCTATTCAGCTTGCAGTTATTCAGTTGACTCCTATGATATATTCTTATCTTGTATTTGACTATTGTATTGAGACTTCTATGTATTCGAGACATCTGTTGTATCTTGTTTAACATTGTTATATATATATATATATATATAGTAGCTTCTTGAACAACTATTCATTAGTTTCCACTGCTTATTATTGTAATATTCTGTGTCTTGATTATTTTATTTACTGTATATGCCGAGTTTTGCCAAATATAAATTAACAGTCTGATATTTTGAGCAATTCAAGTCCGACATGTATGGATGCGAATGGTTGAAAATATCGAGATTTTACATGTGGTATCAGAGCTTTGGTTTTAGGAAAGACTTAGCATATAGAGTAAGTTTAATTACATATTCACTTTCGTTCGAGCTTGAGTTCCTTCCTCTTGATTCAGATTTTCTTTGAATTTTGGAACATCCCATTTCGTTTTGAAATTCATTCTTGTCTCTCCATTTTCATGTTTCCTTGATTATGGTGTATCCCATAGCTCCACTATATGATTTTTAAAGGGGTGAAACTCCTTTACAACAGACATTGATTCACCGAAGATTTCTGTATCCTCGGTTTAGATGCTGCTATCTCTTGCTATGCCCGAATTCTATCTTTCACGATCGAATGTTGATTTGCCTCATAATTCTACATCGATCTTATTCTTGAAGTCACGGTTGACCTAGTTAAGGTCAACCATGATTAAATCCATCTTTCTATTTTGTTATTTAATTATTTTATCTCCCTTTCGAGCTTATCTTTCTAGTCAGAATTCTCTTTGATCAAGGTTCCTCTAAATTTGAATTACTGTCTTTGTTTTGAAATCCATCCTTGAATCTTCGAGTGAGGGAGTGTATTTGTATTAATATTAAAAATATTTTATATGTTTTGTTGTATGAGTTGTTATGTTGATTTGGGGTTCGAACGATTCGTGTAACGACCCGATTTTTCGACGCCCGAAAATCAACATCAATATGTCCACTGTATCTAATGCCAGACAATCAAATGCCGAAAAACCAAACCGTTAGGCTTAAAGAAGAAGGAGGTAGAAGAAGAAATAGAAACAATATCAGAATATCACAATCATAGTGAAACGATATATAATAGATAAACGACTAATCTTTAAACAAAAGAACTATATCAGTTTTATACATTACAACATTAGAGTACAACACTGGGCAGTTATGATAACTTGTCCATAAGGAAACTGAATTTGCAGCAACCCATACACAACAGATAATACATCATATACGTGTGATATGTCTCGCCATCCAGCTTAGCTCCTGATCTCCACAACATACTTTCCTGACTTTGCTCCAGAACTAACTGATAACCTGATTCTAGGCCGCCCGTGTGGAAAATTAGGGGCACCCGGAGTTTAGAAAAGGGAACAATAAACTCCGAGTCAGTCATGAGACTAGTGTGAGATCTAAAACAGTTATTTGTACAAAAAGAAATCCGTTCATGTTTTTGAAAATGAAACTACCATAAGGTCTCCACGCATACACTCAAATGCAATTGCACACGTGAGAGAGGTTTCTCCTTATAGTAGTCAAACATTCTTGATACGCGAAAATCCTTTTTGATATTATTATTAGTTCATAATGTGGAAAAACATTTGCAAGCATAATATTAATCTTAGCCACCATGCGTACCATTATAGTATGCCTACTATAGCTACCATGTTAAATGGTAGGTTCTACAACTAAAACCGTATAGGGCTCGTATTGATTTTTTGGATTTCCAACAAATGGTCAAGGCTAAGGAACTTCCTTTATCCGAATGGGTATGCCTCTAGAGGGACGTCTCGAGAACCTAACCGGATCTCCGCCAACACAAGGCTGGGTTACCTCTGTAACTAGGTAACTAACTGTCATGAGTATGCCATCCCCCAATCGTAACTGGCCTTTACCGAGGCGCCTCAAATTCCAACAACCACATAAGCAAAATATCCGAGCTCCATACCAAAATACCACTTTTTATCCACATGAGTCAAATATCTGGGCTCCATGCCAGAATACCACTTTTTATCCAAAAGGAAATGCACATACCCTGAAGGGCACAACCCTTATAACCTTGCTGCATTTCCTGTTTCAACCATTTCCAGGAGGTAAGGTTCGATGAAGTCTCGACCCACAAAGCTACGATTTTCATAAAAGCCATGCTTCGATCAACCAATGATCAACACTTAGCATGCCACATTACCAAATTGGGAATATATCAATGGTAACCATCAACTACATAACCTCTGAGCTCGTACGTCTCAAAGAATAGTGTTAAGCTAAGAGAATAAATTCTTCGCCACCAAACAGAAATGTATTTGATAGAAACCAACTTATATCTCAAAGTGTAATCTCGGATATACATCCATACAAGTCCATCATGGGTCTGAATGAAACCGAAGTCACTTCGTCCAATTAAGGAAAGAAGTCCTTGCAAATCTGGATATCCCCTAATCACGCCCGGACTCCCCATCACATAAGGTAATCTCTATATCGGAGCAACTCGGTGCAGAGACAATCAATAGGTAATCATTTCGTTTCCGAAATTCCCGGTCTTCAACCATATTCTTCAAATGCGATCCCATTTCATCGTATCATTATTCGGAATGAGTTTTATGAATTAATGTCCTACCCTAGCTTATCCGAATAATGAGCGCTTATTTTAAAAACATGTGGATATATTCAGATCATAGTTAAATCAAAACAAATTTCCTTTTTTTTTATCTTTTAAACAAAAGATCCACCTTCAAGATTCGATGTGGTTTTCAGATAACCATTTGGAATCCGACCCCCGGTCTCATCGAAATTCAAATTCCATCGTAAAGGCCAATATTAATAGTCGGTTATTTAACTATCAAATGAAAACCACAAACAACCTTCAGATTTAAATAATAACCCAAATTATTTATTTCAAAATATCTTCGCAAGATACAAATTTTTCTACACTTCAACCCTTTTGAAAACAGTTTTCAATCACTTTCCTCTCGCAGAATAAATTCCGAATATTGTTTATTTCCACAGAAAATCACCAACACTAAATGCTTTAGATTTTAAAATAATTTAAATCACTTTCTCTAAAAATATATATTTTAAAATACTTATTATTTAAAGCACTTTATTTAAAATGCTAGTTATGAAATTTTGTAGTAATTTCTCATGTAATACTTAAGCCAAAAACAGTCTTAAAATAAAGTTATGAAATTCTATACAAGTTTTTCAAATAAAAGTTTTGGCAAAACTATCTTTAAAATAAAACTTCTTTATAAAATATAAATACTAATAATTATATTTTTAAACCATAATACCAATTAGCCTTTTAAAATAATTGCTACTATAAATAATTTAATAAAAATATTTAACTTTAAAATTCTAAAAAACTTAAATAAATAATTTCTCAAAAACATTCTTTTAAAACAACTTTAAAACTTCCAACTTATACTTACAAGTCTGCTTTGAAAACGTACTTGGTTTTTTAGGGAAAGACACTTTTCTTCAACACCTTTAAAAAATAAACCACCATTTATTTTTTAAAAAAAAATCACCCATTCCTTTATAAATTCCCACTGTGAATTTATACTTCCAAATATCCACTGATATATTATTTCTCTTTATAAATCCCAGTTTATAAATTCCTTAGTCTCATTCTCCTTTTAAGACATAGTTTCAAGCATTTAATCAATTTTCAAATCGATTTCCCAAAACTAACTCCCTTTTTAAAATAAATTCCTTTATTTCTCCCAAACCATTTAAATCCGAATTTTAAATAAAATCTTCAACTTTTAAATAATACTACATAAGTTCTCAAAATCCATTTATTAAAAAAAAATTCCATACTTGGAATTTATTCGATAGGATTTCAAAAATCAACTTTTATCCTTTTCCAAATTCCATCTTTTAATTTATCCAATTGTCTAAAATTATTTTACTTAAAATTCTCTATTTTAATTTCCTTCCAAAAATCCAATTTTTATATTTCTGGTATCTTAAAATACCAAAATATATTCGGCAAACCATGGCCTTCAATAATTTCAATTACCAATATAATCAGTCACAGATTATCAATAAATCATATCACAGCATATGGAATAAATTCAAACATTTGAGGAATCTAGTTGGATCCCTCAAACCTATTTCCCTGCATCCACAGATGTTAGCACAATATAAAAATACCAATTCCACTTCGAGGTGGAATATCGTGGTATATGGGGTCATCCTCTATTATGCGGGGCTCATAGGGTCTCATCCACTATATAATGCAGGAAATCAATCACTCTAATACACACACACACACACACACTATACATACATAACATACCAATCCAACTCATAACAATTATAAATCTAAGCAAACAACCAATAATTTAAATTTAACTATTTAAATTAAATCGGGTAATCCGATTGAGTGAGAAGATCTCACTTTTGCTTTTGTTTTGCAATCCATTTCCCTTCTAGCTTGTTTTCATGATTTTTGACCTTCTATATACATTTATACAATTTATAAATATTTGAACAATTGGACAAATTAATTTCCATTTAATAAATTTTATTTTATCTCATAATTTAATTTCAAACTAATTTTCTTTTAATAAAATAATTTTTGCGACTAAAATAATTAAATAAGTTTATTAGACAAATTTGTCTCCATAATACATTATTTAAAATGAAATAGTAGGTTTAATGAGTATAAGTGTATTTATTTTATTTT
Source organism: Allium cepa (assembly GCA_030765085.1). Classification (NCBI taxonomy): domain Eukaryota; kingdom Viridiplantae; phylum Streptophyta; class Magnoliopsida; order Asparagales; family Amaryllidaceae; genus Allium; species Allium cepa. The sequence goes on along the minus strand of CM060937.1, from coordinate 979,429,510 downwards.
TAGTTCATTTGAACTGCATATACTGTAACGCCCCACTCCGAGACCCACCTTAGTAAAGAGAATTAACGAGTAATTCTGTCTACTAAAGTGGAGAATATGGCCGATTAAGAGCGTCCATCTATAATTTTGTCTTAAACATCTACCTTATACGTCGATAAATGCAATATGATTTTTCTTTTCTCCCTCTAGTGGATTGGCATACCCAGCAAATGCTTAATCCAAAACTAAAGGTGGCTAACGGATCTATCAGAACAAAATACAATAACTAAATGAAAAGCACATCACAGAACATTAATAAACATCATATATATACATACACCAATACATGTTCAGTACAATACAATATGAATACAATAAAGGTGGTACTTGACCACACCATATACATCGAATCAAATATAAATACGTTAGAGTATGCAAAAGAATAAAAGCTACTCAAGAGAAAGAAGAGCTGATATCCAACATCAACTTCAAGCTAAGTCCAATAGATGATACCTAAAACAACTCGGTCTGACACGAGTGAAAACACACGAGTCAGGCTAGCTAAAATCATCAGTTAAACAGAATAATCGATAAGAATAAGAAGGTGAAAGCTATGGTATCCTTTTTTTTAAAGGATGCCATGCCCTAAACAGGGTTTCAACATCATAAGAAAGGACAACATCTCTTCTTGGCAAGTAGAAGAGATAACGATGACAAAATCATACTTAAGTGGCATAACTAACAAAGCAAATGGAACATCGGCGAGCAAAGTTTTAAAGATAAGACTCAATAAACATCGCTTTCACCTCATATCATCGGCGATATAAAAGAATATGAATAATGACTTCAAATAATTCAACTATCTTCTTAGAAGTGGTCGTCAATATAAAAATACATCAAAGGTACATCTCCTTTATACATAGAATAAAACACATATAGATGTGCCTCATCTCATTGGCACATCCCAAGGATCATTCAAGGAAATATAAAGCCCAATCATAAAAGAAGCATCATACTTATTCATACTTTATCTCATCGGTATGAATATAGATACATCTCAAATCCATCTCTAAAACTCATCATAAAAGATTCTTCATAATCATTTATACCTCATCTCATCGGTATAAATATAAAAATACATCTCAACTCCGTCTTAACATCAAGTAGTCTATAAAATCATTAAATCATCAATCCATAATGCAAATAACATAATCAAAGAGTAACATCATAAATGATTTCACCGTATATGTATACATCTCGTATGGGACAAGGCTATCAATGTAATAATCATCTAAAGACGGTGAAGTCTAAAACATCAAAACTCAAAGAAATCCAGGATTGGTGGTCAGATCCTCGATTGCATGCCGAAGCAATGCTACGCGCGCTACATCGTGACTAGTACTACTATTTGGCACCATAAACATCGTGATGACTGGAGTCAAATAACATCTTAGCGTGAACATCGTGAATGACTATAGTCTATAACATCATAACGACCCCCAATCACAAAGACTCGAGTTAATAACATCGCGATGATCGGAGTAGCAAGCCACATCGTGATGACTCCAATCGAGTACTCGTGGTCTGTAGTACTAGTAAACATCGTGAATGTGTCTTAACTTCTCGGATAGGAACCCAATAGGTGTTAACGTATGTCCCATACCATATGTTCGCACCTAATGGTTTACCAGCCGTTAGTTGGTACAACACTAGTAAAACATCATAAACATCATGAAAATATACTCAGCCTCATCTCGTTGGTGATTAAATACAATACTTGTTTCATCTCATTGAAGAGTACTAGTGGCATCGTGACTTGTCTCATCTCATCGACAAGTAAAAACTATCATAATACATCTCAATATCGTAAAATCATCTTAAAGAAGCTTACCTCATCTTATCGGCAAGTAAAATAACATCTAGATGGTTATTTATAACCATAATTCCAAATAGGAATTTCTAGCTCTCAATTCACCTCATTCCACCGATGATTAAGAAATACATCTTAAAATGGTCCTTCATCGAGTATACTCTTAAATTGGAGTTCTCAGACTATATAATCTACTCAAAAATTTAATAGTCTTAAATCGTCTCAAACAGTTCGTCGGAAAGGGTTTCGATCGTATAAGTTCGATATTAAGCGATAAAGAAAATCCATATATCCCATACCACATGTTTTACTTTAACCTTTAATTGTTTTTCTCATGCGTCCAAAATTCATAAAAATAAGTAATTTATTTATAGAATAATTTTATTAGAGGAAAACAGGAGTTTAAAACGATTTTTTTGAAAACGATTATTAAAACCAATATTTGAAATTCCTTTATTACAAGAAATAAATAGATTTTATATCATAAAAATAAATTCGAAAATACTATATAATAATAATTCAAAATGTCCATTCATTTCAAAAAAAAACTTCAAAATGGTTTAGTGAAAATCATGCTCGAAAACAATGAAAAACAAGAAAGATAACTCAAAACCGATAACTTGAATTTAATTCGAATATATTTAATTCAAATTCTATTTAAATCTGAATTTCAAATTCTCCAAATATAGCTAGCCTATTGATAGGCATCGTAGCTCTCAAAATATGTCAAAAACAACATCAAAACCGAACGAGAATGAGAGCAAAAACGAGTTGATACATTTCTATGGTCGATGATTGTTGTTACTGTCGATTTGCTCTTAGGACAGCAACAAACAAGCACGATTTCGACCAGGAAAACATCAAAACTACAGAAAACTCAAAATATGAAACTTGTTTCTCAATATCTAAGCTTTCCAGAACATCCATAGTTATTAAATTTGATTAAGAAATGAAAGAGTTATGAATAAAACATAACTTGGGCCTATGATTGTTGTTGTGGTCGATTTGCTTTTGGGACAGCAACAAACAAGCACAATTTTGATCAAGAAAACCTCAAAATTTCAAAAAAAATCAAAATATTAAACTTGTAGCCCTTTGTCTATGCTTTTTAGAACATCTAAAATTATTCAATTTGGTCAATAAATGAAAGAGTTACGACCAAAACATTACTCGAGCCTGTGATTATTTTTGCTGTTGATTTGCTCTCGGGACAGCAACAAACAAGCAAGATTTTGATCAAGAAAACTTTAAAATTTCTGAAAACTCAAAGCAAAAAACTAGTATTTCTATGTCTAAGCTTTCCAGAACATTCAAAATTGTTCAATTTGATAAAGAAATGAAAGAGTTATGAACAAAACATTACTCGGGCCTGTGATTATTGTTGTTGTCGATTTGCTCTCGGGACAGCAACGAACAAGCACGATTTTGATCAAAAAAACTTTAAAATTTCGAAAAACTCAAAAAATCAAACTTGTAGCCCTTTGTTTATTCTTTCCATAACATTTAAAATTAATCAATTTCGTTAATCAATGAAAGAGTTATGATCAAAACATTACTCGAACCTGTGATTGTTGTTGCTGTCGATTTTCTCTCTAGACAGCAACAAACATGCACGATTTTGATTAAGAAAACTTCAAAATTTCAAAAAAACTCAAAACAACAAACTTGTAGCCCGATGTCTAAGATTTCCAAAAGATTATAATTTATTCCATTTGATTTAAAAATAAAAGATGAACAAAATATTATTCGGGCCTGTGATTATTGTTGCTATCGATTTGCTCTCGAGACAGCAACAAACAAGCACGATTTTATCAAGAAAACTTCAAAATTTCAAAAAGCTCAAAACACTAAACTTGTAGTCCTATGTCTAATCTTTCCATAACATCAAAAACTATTCAATTTGGTAAAGAATCAAAAGAGTTATGGACAAAATAATGTGCTACAAGAAATCAAGAAAAAAAAAACAACAGCAGAAAGGATAACATATACCGCAGATGATTTTGCAAATTTTTCACAGAAACTTCAATTTTTCAGCTAGCAATTTGTGAGCTTGTACTCACCTTTGCAATTAGTAGAAATTTGGATGGCAAGATGCAAGCTTTGGTGATGGATTGTGGCTCTAAGCACCTGTAGAAGCTAAAAAGACGACATGCAAAACAAACCAAAATAAATTACAAACAACTCATCTTGTTTCAAGGATTTTGATAAAAAATTTTATGAATTGGATGGACATTACCTTGTAGATACTTATTTAGGTGGATTTTCTTCTTTATTTTGCAGAAAAATTGAGTAGAAAATTGAATTTAGATGGAGGCTGCCATGAATTTCTATTTTCTTTTACTGTAAAGTTTTGTTTTTTGAGAAGGAAGAAGGAAAACAACGTACTGTATGTTTTCCTCTTACCTGAAGTATCCAGATTAAGGGTTAATGGATCCAAACCTAACCCAAAAACCCAACTCCATTTATACTTAGAGAAAATATTAAGATATGCATATTTTTAACCTATTTTATCACAATATACACATATTTCTCAATATAAAATCAAATAAAAATGTATGCAACCAGTTGTAGGAAAATAAAATTGTTATTAAAACAAAATAAAATTTATTTCAACAATAAAATATTATTTTTGTAAACAAAACCTTATCTTTACCTCTATTTCACAGTTTATACAATTTTATTATAAAACATCATTTTCAATCCAATAATTTGTACAAAAATTGATTTCTTATCAAAAAAATTACCGTAAATCATTTTAACTCTTTTTGATCATAAAATATTATTTTCAAACAATATTTTGTCTTTTATTTTAATAAAGCACATATTATCTTCATATTTCTTATTTTAAATTCAATAAATGATTCATATTGTAACAACCCGTAGATTTAACCGGTTTTAATAGCGTTATTAATTGAAATTTTATGGAATTTTAAACAATAAAATTTTGAAATATAAATTTGATATTTGGAATGCGTCTAGTTAAACATAGCAACCGGTAAATTTTCGTCCCGGAAATATGAAGTTTATTTTCGTGCATAATATTTCAATTTAATCAGTTAAAAATCGATGAAAATAAAACGTTTTCGAAACCTAAATATTTTTACATAGAGAAATTCTAAATCATCTTCTGAGCAAGTCGTCATTTTTCGTTTTTCCAAATTTGGACTTCTTTTGCTCCTTCGATCTTATTTTTTCGCGTTTTTGTTGCATTTTCCGCTAGTAGAAAATTCGAATTTATATAATTCAATCGAATCACTGATATCCGTATACCATTTTGATCATCTCGTTGCGCTGATCTCTATGGTACATTCAATTCTGTGTTTTGTAGTCTGATAAGTGGCAGAATTTACGAAACGGTAACCGTATCGGTATACGTTTCGTGCCTTTTGGTCTCTTGTGGCTATTCAATTCCTACCGTGTAATACCCAACGGTCTATAGCTTTTATCATTCTTGAATTCTGGTCCATTCTTTATTTTTCCCAGTTGTTCTTCGGTTTCGAAAAAATAAATTAATCTCTGGTTGTGGATTCATTGTGGCTCTTCCCCTTGTATTCTTTCCGTTGGACAATAATAAATTATATAAAGTATGAACAAATTTGGATCTGGAATATTTTTTGTGCCCTTCCTCTTTCACTCTTCTTATTTCAGATCCATTTTTCTTCCTCCTCATTTTTCTTTCTTCTTACTTTTTTTCTCTCTCTGTTTCTCTTCATCTAGCCTTCAGCACACCTGCCTAAGACCTCAAGCCTACCTTGGCTTCACCGTGCAACGCGTCGGCCTCCCCATAACCGCTGCTCCACACTCCATTCTCCGGCATGCCAATAGCCATGGGACACCCGCTGTTCAAGCTTCCCATGGAGCATGCCACCACCAGCGATCAGCCAAGCGCGTAATCGCTGACTACTCGGCCTCGTCACTCCGCCTCATCGCCTATCTCCGCCCTTTGCAACCCAACGCCTCAACAATCCTTCACCACACACAAGCTTCCTTCGCCTCACTGCATAGTCGTGGCCAAAATATCCCAGATCCGACCCAAACCTTCACCACCCCGCTTCCATACACACCTCCACTCGGCCGCGCATTGCCGAGCTCCACCGCAATATCAACCCGAGCCCAAGCCACCTTTGACGTGCCATGATTTCCCTGGGCGTAGCAGTGTATATATTTGTTAGTATATATATAACAGTTTTGTTATAGCCTATATTACATGCATGATTTATATACTGGGTCCTTATATCAAGTGTGTATATGATGTTTATGTGTAAGGTTTATGCTACAGTGTAAATTTTAATATGTTATAATATCGGATATCTACATATATTAGTTTGTGGGTTTAACGTACAATATTTGATTGTTTATATATATAGTTTTAAAACAATATTTGCAGTTGTAAAACGCGCGTCGTTTTGAAAATGTAATTTTTGAGGAATATGGGTACTGTCACTTTGAAATAAATGTAGATTTTTTATGCAAGTTGTATTGAATCAGTTTGAGTTTATATATCTATTTAAAAAGGGTAAGTTATATTGGTTTATAATAATTACTGATTTAAATAAATAAATAAAATAATAATAGTAGTAGTAATATAATGAGTGTGTAGGTTGATATATATAGATTTCAAAATTTGTAAGTCTGTATAGATATTTAAGATCTATTGACCTATATGTAAAGTTTGTCTTGAGTTATATATTGTATGACAGTGGTTGTTATATAATGTATAAGTATATATATAAGTACTATATGGTTTACTGTATGATATTGTTGTGATATATTTAAGTTATAAAGTGTGAAAATTGTCTGTATCATACATCAGTTTATATATGTTAAAATCTACCAGTTATATATGGTACTTGATATGTTGAAATGAACATACATTACATATGTAAGTAATTTGTATTTTAATAAGTATATATGTGTGTGTGTGTTTATTTTAAGTTTTATATGGTATATATGTTGATTTATGTGTTATAATCTAAAAACAATGATTTTTAATATATATACATATATAATTTAATTGGTGTTTGAAATTTAAATTATAATTTTGTATAAATAGCTGTGTGTGTAGTTATGCATATGTGTTCACGTATACCAACCATCTTCATCCATCCAATCTAATTTGATTTCGTTGATTTCTTACTATCGGCTTTGATCGTCAAATTTATGCCAATCTCGCTTTGCTTCAGAATTCGTGCTTGGGTTTGCAACTCAATTCTATGTCATATATTGTATTCTCTAGCCTCGAAAGGTGAGAAATCACCCATGATTAATGTTCTTTTATTTATTAAATTTGATTTCAATTGAAACGACAAATTGAAATATGCTGCTATCAGTTATTTATACTGTTAAATATATGCTATTACCTGTATCAGTTCACCTGTGACATCTGTCACCATTATTTATATTTAAACGATAATAATCCAGTTTGGTTGAAAATTGATTGGTTGTTTGTTGTTTATATTGGATGTTAAATTGTAATGTATAAGTGATAAATATTATGTAATTGATTTGGACGTAGGATAGTTAAAAAATTTGAATCGACATATGTGTTGAATTTGATTAGTTAAATTTGTATAATATGACCCCTTAAATGTTTAATTATTTGACACGTAGAAAAATGTTTAATTACCCTTGAACCATTTGAATTTATGTTGTATAAATTGATGAAGTATGAAATTGAATAATTGATGTCAAGTGTAGAATTGCATAGAATAATTAGTGTAATAATCTTTAATCTACATGAGATGATCGTGTAGATTCTAGATATAATTATATTATTTGCACAAACAATAATGCGAATTAATATGATTATTTCAGGATTATTTGAATGAATTATTGGATTGTTATTGATTGTTGTTATTGCATGTTTATTTACTTTGTCACCATCCCAGTTATCACACTGCACGTTCCCTTTGCTATGCTTGATTTGGAATTGGAATGAAATCGGGTTGAAATGATAAATACCCAAATAAAACTTGACTTAGGATAGAGAATTAAATAAAAACCGATTGGTCAATAATTTGATTTAAAAATAAAATAAAGATATTATTTAAATAAATAATAAGATTTGAAACGAGGTTGGAATTTGAATTTTGTGAAAGGGAAATGTTAATATTTAATAATATGAAACAAATATTAACATAGTAATTGATGAAAGAATGTGATTTAAAAATTTAATTAATTATTAAGTTTGGAATTATGTAATTATTGAGTTTTGGAATTATTTAATAATTAAGTTGAAATTATTAAGTTTTGAAATCATTTCATAATTAAGTTTGAAATTATTTAATAATTAAATATAATTGAATAATTTGCTAATTAAATAAAATTTGAATTCTTTGATAAGAGAAATTGAACTTTTGAATAAGTGAATTTTGAACTTCGTTAATAAATGAAATTGAGATTCTTTATTTATTAAGTTTTGGAAAATTATTTGAGTAAGTTAATAAGTGAAATTGAACTTCTTGAATATGTGAAATTTAGTTTCTTTATTAATTGAGTTTTTAAATTTGTAACTAAGTAAATAAGTAAGTGAAATTGAATTCCTTTAACAAGAAATGAAACGTGATTTATTGGAATAAATATAAGACTTGTAAGTTAAAATATAAGACTTGTAAGTTAAAGAACTTGATTGACGAATCTAGTTTAATTCAATTTGAAGTTTTGATACAATAAAGTTGAACTTGAGTAATTGATTCAATGAATTGGAAATTTAATAGAAATTTGTTTGAATGATAAATTTACTTAACGAATATTGAATGAAATCGATCTATGAATTTAAATTGATTTGAACGTTAAATTAAATTAATTTAAATATTTTCGGAATGAAATTTATATACGAACTTTAATCAATATTTGAATTGTTTTAAATAAAAGTTGAAATTGAATTGTAAGATTTCGAATCGGTAATTTGGAAGTTTTGAATTGTAAAATATGGAAATTGATATAGAAAGACAAATGGAATATTGGTTTACAAATTCTAATTTGAATTTGATTTGGTTTTGAAATTTATTAAACGACCAATCAGTGTAATAATTACGAAAGTTATTAAAGAAACCGGAATCGGTTATAGACATACTCTTTGTCTAAACTGAAAACCACTTTAATAACTATACGCGGAGTGATGATCCAGAATGAAGTGGTTGGAATGATGGACGTGATGACTGAAGAAAGAGAGCGATAATGGATAGCCTTGACACTTGTGTCAAATTGGAAATGACTAAAACAGGAGCCGTGCCGGGCAAAATGAGGTTAGCCACCTCGAGCGAACGTACTTCTCTGTATACTACTCATTACTTGTTATTGATTGGTGCACCCTCATAAATTTTGGGAGTGTTGTTTCGCGGTGTTGCAGTCGTTGCGGCGATGCGTTCTCACCAGTCCGGATCAAACAAATGGTAGTTTCACTACCTTGGGCATTGCCTCATGTGCCTTGTCATACTTGTTTCCCTATATACGCGACCACTACGAATTTTTTGTATGTTATACCTATGAAGTACTTCCTGATATCCCACTAGTTTACGGCGGAGTTTACAGTGCTGTATAGACTATAACGCTTATATAAAATGTGTTAAGGGGGATAATGGTAACGACTTAACACTATTTTGATACTTTATATCACTGATAGGCATTATCTACTTAGCGTATATATAAATGTTTAACGGATCCTCAGAGGATGGTTATTCCAACGTCCTGTGAGTTACTTGTATTTCAATTGTTATTTCACTTGAGTTGGATTTATTGATATAAGAATGTTATCCTGACTCGAGTGTTTTGTGTTTTGCTTTACGCTCGGGTCAGACTAAGTGTACCAATATTCAAGACTCACCTTTGGAGTTGGAGCTTCACCTGTAGGTCCGGCTATCTATCCAGCTTTCAGATATTCAGTTGAATCTAGAGATATATTCTGATTCTTGTATTTGACTATTGTATTCGAGACTTCTGTTGTAACTTATTTAACTCAGTTATATATATGGTAGCTTCATGAACTACTATCTTTTGTTTCCGCTGCATTTATTACTCTGTGTCTGTGATCTATGATTATTTATTTGCTGTATATGTTCAGTTTTTCCAAATTTAAATTAACAATTTGGTATTTTGAATTATTCAAGTCCAACATGTGCGGATGCGAATAGTCCAAAATAGCGGGTCGTTACACATATTGACAATGACTTCCAATATTGTTGTATTTACCCAAATAGAATTGCAATTTGATTATTTTCTACCCAAATTCTCAAAATAAAGTTTTTAAAACTTTATTTTCATTACTTTAGATTTATTTCAACAGTTTAACGTTAAAATACATCACTTAATTAATTTTTTAGCTCCGAACAAATAAATACCCAACATTTCAATTTATTTAAACCAAATACTTATCCAATCAATATTTAATCCTATATTTATACCCAAACAAAGAAAATAAAGTTCCAAACTTTATTTTTCTCATTTTATTTACAAAATTCATTGTGTATTCCAAATAAACAATTTAAAATTTCCAATTAGATTTTAATTTACAATTCGTCATAATTTAATGTATATTGGTATTCTCCAAGCCTAGGTTGTTATAGAATCCCCCTACAAAAAATTGCGTCCCCTGCGATTTTCTAGAAAAAGAGGCTTAAACAACATAAAAATTCAATTAACAAAGGTGATAGACAAGCTCGAAACTCAAACCATTAGTACTCTCAGCATAAAATGGAAGAGAGAAATAAGGAAAAACTCCATTGGTTAATCCAATGGTCCATCATATGCTAATATAGTGATTAGCAAACCATCGAAAGCAACTTGAAAAATTTTCGAAGATATCCCATCTTCGAATCAATACTCAATAAAAAGTTCAACAAATAATCTATCATATAAGATAAATTTCTTAAAACTTTATGAATAGAGTCGGGATCAAACTCATTCAAGCCCAAACTCTAAGTAACAAAAATGATCATCAACAAAATTTTCTGCATAATAATACTGAAGAACATCCTTACAACAAGGATAGGCTCAATAGACAAGATAGGTAAATCACACAAAATGGCTTCTCACGAGGCCACCAAACTCGAACGATCGTGAAAATGCACGTCGTCATCAATAGCAAAACAATAAATTGAACTCAATAACAAGAATATAAGCTCAAATTACTTTTCAATCCAAGATATTTAGATTTTTTTCTCAACATCTTTTAAATTTTAAATCTTAATTTTCAACATTTGAAAATTTTCAAACTCTTTACTATATTACTTAGCAAGTAATATTAAAATCAAATTAAAAGTCTAAATTTCTTCTCTTACTTCAAAATTAATTTTCAAAGAATTTTGTAAATCCATAATAGTATTCCTCAAAATAAATAAAGGGTTTAAATTCTCTTTACTCTTTTTATTAAATCACTTAAATAGTTTAAAATAATCTTCAAACCCTCTTATAACTCTTCTCTAAAAACATCCAATGTATATAATATAGATTCTAAAATCTCAAAATATACTTCCAATAAAGTATATCTCAATAATATTCTCATATATTCTCATCCCTATAATTTCAAAATAAATAAATAAATAATTAAATGGCATTGCCTCGCTATTGAATCTTTAATAAGTACATATATCTGTTGGCTGCAGAGTCGATCGAACAATCAAAACCGCCTCGCCACTTTGATACTCGTCTCTAAAATCAATGGCTGCAATTACCATTCAAAATTAAATTTAATATATAATCTCAAAATATTATTTTCAAAATCTCAAATTTTTTACAAAACAAACCATCATGTCTAATTGCCTCACCATAGCATTTAGGAGATTCCTATCGATAACGTTAATCAGGCGTATCGACCAGAACTCTTAACTACTCAATGGACAACCCAACACTCTCAAAGTATTTCTATAAAAGAAATAGTACTCATGTAAATATTTTCTCAAAATATGCTTTTATTTTTTTTCTCAGAGCTCAAATTTCTCTATAAAACTCATATTTATATAGCTTCAAAACTCAAACCAAAGAGCATTAAGAGAATGCATCAAGATATTCCCAAAATACTCGATTCTCAAAATCATCAAGAGGAGATAGAATGTTCGTCAATCTTACGGTGTCACGAGCCACTCCCAAAAATATCAAGATATAGGATAAGCAAGATATTCTTCCCGAAGGCGAAGAAGCACACAATCCATGAATCACTACTTCAAACAGAGTATGCTACAAAAGATAAAATTGATTAAATATCTGAAAAGAACACTCAAACGAAGCTGAATGATAAACTCAATCAAACTCGAATAATCTAGAAACTCACCTCATTCCTCAGTGGATATCCTCGTTGAAGAATAACCAAAGAGCCAAGAGCTAGGAATAAGGTTACCTCAACAATCGGTTGCCCCATTGGATATCAAATCCGAACGGACTCATAAAACTCAACAAAGTCAACTTGACTGGAATTCGAGATATACCATCAACATCTCGATACTCAAGAGTGAATACAGAAACTTCGGAATCATCATTAACATCTCAAAGTGATAGAAATAATAAACCAATCAAATTAGGATGGCTAAATAAATATAGGATCATATAACAACAAAAAGATCAAACTTAACATAAAATAAGTCAATCCATCCCAAAACAGATACATATCAAGATAGTGAGTAATAAATAAATACTCACTAAAGCAGCAACAACTAGAAAACTCAGAATTCTCACAACAAGCCAATCGTTATGGATCCCTTCAATAGGATTCACAACTCTCAAAGTGTAACGACCCAGAATTTCCCGTCATTTGAAATTCGTATATTTAGTTGATTTTTAATATTAACAAGTAAAATTTGTAAGTCGAATAAATTTTATTTCGAATATCTAGATTTAATTGGATAATTAAATCGATAATTTAATATTTGAAATTACAGAAATAAATGGAAACTGAGTTTAGTGTGATTAAAATTGATTTGTAAAGTTGTATTAAATCATATTGGAGTTATAATGATGTTATAGAACTTTTAAAATTGAATTAAAAGTTAAATTTTAGAAATTGAATATTTTAATATTTAATTAACGAGTAAAAATAGTCATTTTTCAAACAGTCTCGGATTTCGATGAAACTAGTTTCATCGGATCCGCAATATCATATTATTGTAAGATTTCAAATTTCGTGTCAATCGGATTTATGGTTTGTCCGAGGAAAGCTAAAATGCACCAAAATCGGTTTAAGTGAATTTTAAATTTAAAATAGTCGATTCAAAAACCTATCTTCCAAATATGATCGAATTGGCCTCCGATATATATTCCATTGCGTTTGGAATTGGGGTATAACATTATAAACGCCAGGCGGCATGCTTCATTTGGAGTTTGGGAAAAATTCGGGTGAATAATACGCGAGAATTTCCTATATAAGGACTTCATATTTCATTTTCTACACCAAAGCCCCAACCCTAGAAGCCTTAACCGCCATTATACTGTCTATGGCCACAATTTCATCCCTTTCTTCCTCCTTCTTCTTCCAATCCGTCATCCTATACAAAAAATTGTCAACTACAATGTTGTAGAGGGCGGCGAGACCTTCGATATGAACGGTGGTGATCGAAAATAGCGTCGCCGATTGATGGCAAATCTTGTTTGAACGTTTCCTGTTCAACCTCGGTTTTCAAGGCGAGGTCGTGACCGAGCTTCACTAGATTGAGGGTGAAGGTGGAGTCAAGTATGGGCTTCAGCGTGGTATTCTCTGATCAACATCTCGATGTTTAAATTCGGTCGCGATAATTGGAATTCGAAATAAATGGCCGTGATTTAAGGGTTTGAAATAAAAAAAAGAAATTGTTAATTATTATATTATATAAACTCGTATAAACTTTGTAACGCGATAACTTTTTGATACGAGGTCGAAAATTGACGAAACGACTTGCATTGGGTTCATATTCGCGAATACTACGCGATGGAGTTGGATTGGAGTCGATTGGAGCTAGCGATAATTTTGGGTAAAATTTAACGCGTGTTTAATTTTATTCGGAACGAAACACTCAACTGTTATTGGAAGCAAGTTGAGAACTTCTCACTCAATCGAATTGTGTTTCGATTTAAATTTTAAAAGTTAAATTTAAAATTGCTTGATTGTATGCTTGGATGATAAATTGCAATCTTTTGTATTGAAATAGACCCTATACGCCGTATATTAAGCGGATGTTATTATATTAAACACATATACCGCAATATTCCACCTTGAAGTGGAATTGGTATTATATATGTACTTGGAGTTGATTTCCCGCATTATATAGAGGATGAGATCCTATTGCGCCGCATAATAGCGGATAATATTTTATATAAACCCATGTACCGCGATATTCCGTCTTGAAACGGGATTGGTATTGTGCTAACATCTGTGGATGCAGGGAAACAGGTTGGAGGGATCCAACTGGATTCCTCAAATAATTGAATTTGTTTCAATGTTGCGTGTTGATTTATTTATAATCTCTGTGTGATTATCTTTGTGATTGAAATCGTTGAAGGCTAAAATTTAGCTGAATATAATTTTGGTATCGTTAGATACCGGAAATAAATAAATATTTGATTTTTGAAAATTCAGGTTGAAAGTTTTTATTTAAAATTATGATATTTTGAGAAATATAGTTGAAAGGATATTTTTGGAAATATAAAGTTGATTATTTTATAACATAATTTAAATGGTGATTTTTGAATTTATTATAAAAGCTTTATATATAAGATTTAAAAATTGGATTTTTATAAATCAAAGTGATGGAATTATAAAGGAGTTTTAAAGACGTTTTAAAATGATGTTATAAATGGATTTTTATAAAAGAATAGAATCTACGATTTGTGAAGCTATAAAATGAATGAATTTGTAAATAGAGAATTATAAGTAATTTGCTTATAATTTAGATTTTGGCGTGTAAATGGGATATGGATAGAATTTGTTAATAAAGAGATTTTATAAGTTGAAGTTGTAAAAAAATATAAATGGAATTTAAAAACATTATTTTATAAATCCGAAATCGACTTATTTTGATAAGTTAATTACTATAGCTTATTAAAGGAGATATATTCATGATTTTGAACAGTGGATAATCCTTTAAAATAAAATGTGTAGAAATGTTGAATTTGGTTAACGAAGTATATTCATGATTTTGGACAATGAATAATATGTTAAAGAAATGTTTTGGGGAAGTGATATTTTAAATAGAATTAAAACGATTTAAAGATGTTTTAAAATGTATTAAGTATCGAAACCATGGATTTCAACATTCATTGTTGAAATAGATGTTTTCGAGAAATAAAAGGGAATGGTGGACTATAAAACTATTGTTATTGTAATGATTTTCGAAAGGAAATGTTTTATATAGTATTGGGATTTATATATCTATCTTAATTTCGAATCCCTATACTAGTGATTTTGGGTTGTCGTAACAATGTTTTATGCAGCATTCGTTTTGACTCAAATGATTGTGTTTAAGAGAATGTTTTCCTTAAAGAATAAAAATATATACCTAATTATGATTTAAGTATATTGAATACTTTCCAAATGTTGAAAATAAATAGATTTGTGAATTACCTATTATTAAATAAGTATGGAAATGTTTTCCAATATGAAGTGAAATGTTTTGAGATTATATCTTTTAAAGATAAATTGAAAGTGAATATTTGAAATCGATTTGAAAATCGTATATCAGTGGATATTTGGAAATTTAAATTCACCATGGAATTTATAAAGGAAAGGGAAATTTGTTTAAAAATAAACATTGATTTATTTTTGAAGTGGGGAAATAAATTTACGGATTTGGAACGTAAATTTAAAGTAAATCGGTAAGGATTTATTTAATTGGTTTAAATGAACCATTTTGAAATGAAAATGTATTCTCCCTGGAAAGCCGAATAAAATTTCTGAATAGCTTTGAAAGAGATATATATATATATATATATATATATATAATTCTAGAATTGGTTTTGGAAAGGGTACTTTGGAGAAATTTACTTCTTAAATTGTTTTGAATCCTTTAAGTAAAGATTTATTAAGTTGATAAAGCAACGATTGTTTCTAAGATTTAGTTAGTAATTATTTTAGAAAATAGTTATTTAAATAGTCATACTCTATCTACTAATTTTTATTTTGAAAATTAGTATGGACTTAAGTTATATGTAATATTGATATAATATTTTTATAACTAATATTTTAAGTAAAGTGTTTAAAGAAAAATAGTTTTATTTCAAAGTGTTTTCTCGATATTTTGGATAAGTGTTATAAATTATTTTAAAGTATTTGAACTCGGCAGATTTCCAGTGAAAGTGAATAAATATTTGGAAGTGTTTCCATGTAAGGAAAAGATTTTGAAAATTGGTTTTCGAAAGTTGTAAAGGTGAAAAGTGATTTGAAATTTGTTTTCAAATGGTTGAAGTGTGGAAAAATATATCTTGTAAAGATATTTTTGGAAAGTAAATAATTTGGGAAATTATTTGGAAGTTGGTGATATTGTGCATATCTATTGATAGTTAAATAACCGACTATCAATATTTACCTTTAAGTGGGTATTTGTTGTGATTTGCTTGAATTTGAATGCTACACTTATTTTAAAATAAACGCTCGTTATTCGGTTTAGCCGGGAGAGGACCTTTGGGTCATGAATCCCATTCTGAATAGTGATACGTCGTAATGGATAGCATTTGAAGACCGGTGTTGAAGACCAGATATTTTCAAAAACGAAAGGATTACCATCGAATGTCTCTGCATCGGCTGATCTCTGATATAGAGATTTTATCACCCTTTGTGATGGGAAATTCGAACGTGATTAGTGAATATCCGGTTGCAAGGGCTTCTTTGGAAGTGCCTCCCGGAACGGACTTGTATGGATGTGTGTCTAACGTTACAAGTTGAGATGTAAAGCTTGTTTCTATCAAATAAATTTCTGTTGGTGGCGGAGAATTTATTCTCTTAGCTTAACACCCTTCTCTGAGACGTACGAGCACAGAGGTTATGTAGTTGATGGTTACTAGTGATACATTCCCTATTTGGTAATGTAGCATACGAAGTGCTGCTGATCATTTGTTGATCAAAGCATAGCTTTTGTGAAAAGCGTAGCTTTATGGACGAGACTTCGTCGGACCTCACACCCCGAAATGGTCAAAACAGGAAAGATGCAGCAAGGTTTTAGGGAGTAGCGCCCCTTAGGGCATGTGCATTTCCTTTTGGATAGAAGTGGTATCATGGTATGAAGCCCAGATAATTAACTTATTGGGATGTTGCAAATATATATGACTTTGTGATTGATGTTGGTTGAGGATCCTCGGATAAAGGTTGTTTACAACCGGGGGATGGCATACTCGTGTCAGTAGTTACCTACTTTTGCAGAGGTAACCCGACCTTGTGTTGGCAGAGATCCGGTTAGGTTCTCGGGGCGTCCCGCCAGAGGCGTTCCCATGTAGCAATAGGAAGTTCCTTAGCCTGACCATTTGTTGGAAAATCCAAAGAAACAATACGAGCCCTGTACGGTTTTTGTTGTATAACCTGACGTGGAATGTGGTGGTAACCTGCTATTGAACATGGTAGCTATAGTAGGCATACGATAATGGTCGTATGTTGGCTAAGATTTATATTATACTTTCGAAAGGTTTTCCACTGTGCACTTATAATAATAATATCAAAGAAATTTGCGTATCAAGCATATTTGACTATCATAAGGAGAAATCTCCTTTGATTCTGCGTTTGCATTGTGTGTGTGTGTGTGCGAGAGGCCTTATGGTAGTTACATTTTCTAAAAGCATTGCGGATCTATTTTAAAATATTTCTTTGTTTATTTTAAGATAAATTGTTTTAAGTTCTCACACCAGTCACATGACTGACCTGGAGTTTATTGTTCCCCTCCTAAACTCTGGGTGCCCATCAATTTCCACACAGATAGCCTAGAGTCAGGTTATCAAGTTATTCAAGAATTCAGGAGTTGCTGTAGAGATCTGGAGGCAAGCTGGATGGTGAAGCGTATCACTTGTATATGATATTATATTTTCCGCCATGTATTCAATTGTGAGGACAGGTTTATATAATTGTCCATTATTATGCTGTGTTGTATATTGACTCTGATGATGTAATGTATAAAATGTACAGTTCTGTTGATTTAAAGATTATTCATTTATCTATTGTATGTTGTTCCACTGCGATTGTGAGATTCTGATATTGTTTCTGTTCCTTTTTCTTTCTTTCTTCTTCTATCTTTTTCTTCTTCTTAAACCCTAAGGGTTCGGTTTTCGGCATTCGATTGTTCGGCAGTTGATACAATGGACGTGTTAATGTCGATTTTCATGAGTCGAAAATCCTAACCTTTACATTTGGTATCAGAGCATTTGGTTAAGCGACAACCTTGGCTCTGTTCGGAATTACTCATTAGAGATAGAGTCAGCAGTACTCTAGAATGAGTGTGAGTGTAATAATAGATATGAGTGTGTATTTGTTAGTGAATATAAATTGTTTTATATTTTGTTGATTGGTTTGTTGAGAGGTATATGGATTCTGCTCAATTCGAGTAATTAACATTATTGATAGGAATATCTAAACACTTGTACAGAACAAATTCGACACGATATTGTTTTAAAATAGGGTAAATGTAATAATTTTACCTAAATTATTTTCGTATATAAAAGAGAATTTTTTTCTGTGAATTATTATAATATATGATTGCTTGGTTGCTAGAAAGTGATGATATTAAATTATTATCATCAATGTTGAAAAAGAAATTGAAATCGTAACTCCTAAGTTAAGAAATAAATTCACATACAAATAGAATTGGAGAATATAAATTGTAAATGTGATTTGTAATTTGAAGTAAAATTCCAGAGGAATATTTGGAAATGTTTTGAAAGGGTTTGCAATTTGTAAAAGATTAAATTCCTTTTTGAGTTTGAAAATGGTTTTCAAGGGTTTGGAAAAATGTTTTTGGAGGGATAAAAGCTCTAAACTCTTTACGGTCGCTGGAAAATAACTTCGGTGATGACTGCAGCATCATTGGTGTTCATTTTCGGGTTTCCAAAAGAGGGATTGCTGCCAAGTTGTTTTAAATAGAAGTTGTTTGGAAAATTTTGGTTTGGGTTTTGAAATTCAAAGGATAATTTGAATTGGTTTCAAAAATGGTTTGGAAATGTTGGAAAGACTCTGGAATCTGATAGAAATAGTTATGGAATAAAATTTATTGAGTTGAAAATAAATTTGGGGTAGAAACAAATGAATTGAAATTGAGTTTGAATTATGGAAATAAATTTATGAATGAATGAATTTACAATTGCGAGTAAATGAAATTGGAAACTAAATGTTGAAATTCATCTTGAAATTGCAAATAAATTGAAAATTTGTCAAGTTGGATCAAATGAAGCTAGGTGAAAATAAAAATTAGTAAGTAAAACTAATTGAAGAAATGACAAATTTAATATGGGTCGAAATGAATTGAATTCGACATTTATAAATAAAGGGTAAATAAAATTCATATGGAATTTGAAATCCAGTTTAAATATAAGTGGTTATAAACTGAAATAGTGAATTGAATTGTTTTTTGGGAACGAACAAAAGAATAAAAACTGAATATCGAAAACCAATTTGAATTATGCGAGATGAAATGAGTTATAACTTGTAATGAATTAGTAAAAGAAACTAATTTAAAATGACAAGATGAATCAGCTGTGAATGAAAAGTAATTGATAAAATTCAATATTCAGAAGTAAAATTGAATCCAAAAAGAATTGAAATTGTAATTTGAATTCAAATGAAATTGATGATGTGAGACTGAATGGAAATGGATGTTATGGCTAGCAGGATATACAGGTGTATTAAAGGAAATGGAATTGGGATTTTGATTTCGAAGATAAAAAAAATTGAATTGCTCGACAAAAGGTATGTATTTGAATTTCAGTATGAAATTTGATGATTTTTTTGTCCAGCCACTTGGCTTTTTCTTTTCTTTTTGAAATCTAGGGCCTGTGGTGCCATTTTTGTAGTCGTACCGAGCTAGCCGCGTAAAGGAGACGCTGGCGAAATTTTTCGAAAATTTAAGGCGTTAGAATATTTTTGAGAAAATTGGAAATTTTTGAAAACTATTACTTTGATTTTGGAGTGAAAAGTTAAACGATATAGTTGGTTTGAAAGGATAACTAAGTATGATTTGAAAACTTAGTAAAGTTATTGTAAGAAGTTTAACTATGGATTTTGGAAAAGTTAAAATGTTTAAATGAATTTGAAATTTAATTAGAACAAATGGTTTTGAAAAGTTAATGGATTTCAAGACTTTTTCTTACTTGGTAATTTCGAGGACGAAATTCTTTTAAGAGGGGAGTTTGTAACGACCCAGAATTTCCCGTCATTTGAAATTCGTATATTTAATTGATTTTTAATATTAACAAGTAAAATTTATTAGTGGAATAAATTTTATTTCGAATATCTAGATTTAATTGGATAATTAAATCGATAATTTAATATTTGAAATTACAGAAATAATTGGAAACTGGGTTTAATGTGATTAAAATTGATTTGTAAAGTTGTATTAAATCATATTGGAGTTAGAATGATGTTATAGAACTTTTAAAATTGAATTAAAAGTTAAATTTTAAAAACTGAATATTTTAATATTTAATTGACGAGTAAAAATAGTCATTTTTCAAACAGTCTCGGAATTCGACGGAACCACTTTCATAGGATCCGTAATATTATATTATTGTATGATTTCAAATTTCGTGTCAATCGGATTTACAGTTTGTCCGGGGCAAGCTAAAACGCACTGAAATCGGTTTAAGTGAATTTTAAATTTAAAATAGTCGATTCAAAAACCTATCTTCCAAATATGATCGAATTGGCCTACGATATATATTCATTGCGTTTGAAATAGGGGTAAAACATTATAAACGCCAGGCGGCACGTTTAAGTGATTTTCTATATAAGGACTTCATATTTCATTTTTTACACCAAAACCCTAAACCTAGAAGCCCTAGCCGCCATTATACTGTCTATGGCCAGAATTTCGTCCCTTTCTTCCTCCTTTTTCTTCCAATCCGTCATCCTATACAAAAGATTGTCAACTACAATGTTGTAGAGGGCGACGAGACCTTCGATATGAACGGTGGTGATCGAAAATAGCGTCGTCGATTGATGGCAAATCTTGTTCGAACATTTCCCGTTCAAGCTCGATTTTCAATGTGAGGTCATGACCGAGCTTCACCAAATTGAGGGTGAAGGTGGAGTCAAGTATGGGCTTCAGCGTGGTATTCTCTGGTCAACATCTCGATGTTTATATTCGGTCTCCATAATTGGGGGAAGGTAATGGCATATGGGTTTGAACGCGTAAGAAAACCTAGGGAAGAAGAAGCATTAATGTGTGCGGCCCTGATGTGGAATTCGAAATCAATGGCCATGATTTATAGGTTTGAAATAAAAAAAAGAAATTGTTAATTATTATATTATATAAACTCGTATAAACTTTGTTACGCGATAACTTTTTGATACGAGGTCGAAAATTGATGAAACGACTTGCATTGGGTTCGTATTCACGAATACTATGCGATGGAGTTGGATTGGAGTCGATTGGAGCTAGTGATAATTTTGGGTAAAATTTAACGCGTGTTTATTTATTCGGAACGAAACACTACAACTGTTATTGGAAGCAAGGTGGGAACTTCTCACTCAATCGAATTGTGTTTCGATTTAAATTTTAAACAGTTAAATTTAAAATTGCTTGATTGTATGCTTGGATGATAAATTGCTATCTGTTGTATTGAAATAGACCCTATACGCCGTATATTAAGCGGATGTTATTATATTAAACACATATACCGCGATATTCCACCTTGAAGTGGAATTGGTATTATATATGTACTTGGAGTTGATTTCCCGCATTATATAACGGATGAGACCCTATTGCGTCGCATAATAGCGTATAATATTTTATATAAACCCATGTACCGCGATATTCCGTCTTGAAACGAGATTAGTATTGTGCTAACATCTGTGGATGCAGGGAAACAGGTTGGAGGGATGCAACTGGATTCCTCAAATAATTGAATTTGTTTCAATGTTGCGTGTTGATTTATTTATAATCTCTGTGTGATTATCTTTGTGATTGAAATCTTTGAAGGATAAAATTTAGCTGAATATAATTTTGGTATCGTTAGATACCGGAAATAAATAAATATTTGATTTTTGACAATTCAGGTTGAAAATTTTTATTTAAAATTATGATGTTTTGAGAAATATAGTTGAAAGGATATTTTTGGAAAAATAAAGTTGATTATTTTATAAAATAATTTAAATAGTGATTTTTGAATTTATTATAAAAGCTTTATATATAAGATTTAAAAATTGGATTTTTTGTAAATCAAAGTGATGGAATTATAAAGGAGTTTTAAAGACGTTTTAAAATGGTGTTATAAATGGATTTTTATAAAAGAATAGAATCTACGATTTGTGAAGCTATAAAATGAATGAATTTGTAAATAGAGAATTATAAGTAATTTGCTTATAATTTGGATTTTGGCATGTAAATGGGATATGGATAGAATTTGTTAATGAAGGGATTTTATAAGTTGAAGTTGTAAAAAAATATAAATGGAATTTATAAACATTGTTTTATAATTCCGAAATCGACTTATTTTGATAAGTTAATTATTATAGCTTATTAAAGGTGATATATTCACGATTTTGGACGGTGGATAATCCTTTAAAATAAAATGTGTAGAAATGTTGAATTTGGTTAACGAAGTATATTCACGATTTGGGACAATGAAAAATATATTAAAGAAATGTTTTGGGGAAGTGATATTTTAAATAGAATTAAAACGATTTAAAGGTGTTTTAAAATGTATTAAGTATCGAAACCATAGATTTCAACATTCATTGTTGAAATAGATGTTTTCGAGAAATAAATGGGAATGGTGGACTATAACACTGTTGCTATAGTAAATGATTTTCGAAAGGAAATGTTTTATGTAGTATTGGGATATATATATATCTATCTTAATTTCGAATCCCTATAGTGGTGATTTTGGGTTGTCGTAACGATGTTTTACGCAACATTCGTTTTGACTCAAATGATTGTGTTTAAGATAATGTTTTCCTTAAAGAATAGAAATATATACCTAATTGTGTTAAAGTATATTGAATATTTTTGAAATGTTGAAAATAAATAGATTTGTGAATTGCCTATTATTAAATAAGTATGGAAATGTTTTCCAATATGAAGTGAAATGTTTTGAGATTATATCTTTTAAAGATAAATTAAAAGTGAATATTTGAAATCGATTTGAAAATTGTACATCAGTGGATATTTGGAAATTTAAATTCACCATGGAATTTATAAAGGAAAGGGAAATTTATTTAAAAATAAACATTGATTTATTTTTGAAGTGTGGAAATAAATTTACGGATTTGGAACGTAAATTTGAAGTAAATCGGTGATGATTTATTTAATTGGTTTAAATGAACCATTTTGAAATGAAAGTTATTCTCCCTGGAAAGCCGAATAAAATTTCTGAATAGCTTTGAAAGATGTATATATATATATAATTCTAGGATTTGTTTTGAAAAGGATACTTTGGAGAAATTAATTTCTTAAATTGTTTTGAATCCTTTAAGTAAAGATTTATTAAGTTGATATAGAAAAGATTGTTTCTAAGATTTAATTAGTAATTGTTTTAGAAAATAGTTATTTAAATAGTTATACTCTATCTACTAATTTTTATTTTGAAAACTAGTTTGGACTTAAGTTATATGTAATAGTGGTATAATATTTTTATAACTAATATTTTAAGTAAAGTGTTTAAAGAAAAATAGTTTTATTTCAAAGTGTTTTCTCGATATTTTGGATAAGTGTTATAAATTATTTTAAAGTGTTTGAACTCGGCAGATTTCCAGTGAAAATGAATAAATATTTGGAAGTGTTTCCACGTAAGGAAAAGGTTTTGAAAATTGGTTTTCAAAAGTTGTAAAGGTCAAAAGTGATATGAAATTTGTTTTCAAATGGTTGAAGTGTGGAAAAATATATCTTGTAAAGATATTTTTGGAAAATAAATAATTTGGGAAATTATTTGGAAGTTGGTGATATTGTGCATATCTATTGATAGTTAAATAACCGACTATCAATATTTACCTTTAAATGGGTATTTGTTGTGATTTGCTTGAATTTGAATGCTACACTTATTTTAAAATAAGCGCTCGTTATTCGGTTTAGCCGTGAGAGGACCTTTAGGTCATGAATCCCTTTCCGAATAGTGATATGTCGTAATGGATAGCATTTGAAGACCGGTGTTGAAGACCGGATATTTTCAGAAACGGAAGGATTACCATCGAATGTCTCTGCGTCGCCTGATCTCCGATATAGAGATTTTATCACCCTTTGTGATGGGAATTCCGGACGTGATTAGTGAATATCCAGATTGCAAGGGCTTCTTTGGAAGTGCCTTCGGTTCTGTTCGATCCTGGAACGGACTTGTATAGATGTATGTCTGATGTTACAATTTGAGATGTAAAGCCGGTTTCTATCAAGTACATTTCTGTTGATGGCGGAGAATTTATTCTCTTAGCTTAACACTCTTCTCTAAGACGTACGAGCTCAGAGGTTATGTAGTTGATGATTACTAGTGATACATTCCCAATTTGGTAATGTGACATACGAAGTGCTACTAATCATTTGTTGATCAAAGCATAGCTTTTGTGTAAAGCGTAGCTTTGTGGATGAGACTTCGTCGGACCTCACACCCCGAAATGGTCAAAACAGGAAAGATGCAGCAAGGTTTTAGGGAGTAGCGCCCCTTAGGATATGTGAATTTCCTTCTGGATAGAAGAGGTATCATGGTATGGAGCCCAGATACTTAACTTATGTGGATGTCGCAAATATATATGACTTTGTGATTGATGTTGGTTGAGGTTCCTCGGATAAAGGTTGTTTACAACCGGGGGATAGCATACTCGTGTCAGTAGTTACCTACTTTTGCAGAGGTAACCCGACCTTGTGTTGGCAGAGATCCGGTTAGGTTCTCGGGGCGTCCCGCCAGAGGCGTTCCCATGTGGCAATATGAAGTTCCTTAGCCTGACCATTTGTTGGAAAATCCAAAGAAACAATACGAGCCCTGTACGATTTTAGTTGTATAACCTTCCATGGAATGTGGCGGTAACTTGCTATTGAACATGGTAGCTATAGTAGGCAGACGATAATGGTCGTATGTTGCTAAGATTTATATTATACTTTCGGAAGGTTTTCTACTGTGCACTTATAATAATAATATCAAAGAAATTTGCGTATCAAGCATGTTTGACTATCATAAGGAGAAATCTCCTCCGATTCTGCGTTTGCATTGTGTGTGTGTGCGGAACGCCTTATGGTAGTTACATTTTCTAAAAGCACTGCGAATCTATTTTTGTTTTAAGATAAATTGTTTTAAGTTCTCACACCAGTCACATGACTGACCTGGATTTTATTGTTCCCCTCCTAAACTCTGGGTGCCCACCAATTTCCGCACGGGTAGCCTAGAGTCAGGTTATCAGGTTATTCTGGAATTCAGGAGTTGCTGTAGAGATCTGGAGGCAAGCTGGATGGCGAAGCGTATCACTTATATATGATATTATCTTTTCCGTTGTGTATTCAGTTGTGAGGACAGGTTTATATAACTGTCCATTATTGTGTTGTGTTATATATTGACTCTAATGATGTAAGTTATAAAATGTACAATTCTTTTGATTTAAAGATTATTCATTTATCTATTATATGTTATTCCGCAGCGATTGTGAGATTCTGGTATTGTTTCTGTTGCTTCTCTTTCTTTCTTCTTCTATCTTTTTCTTCTTCTTAAACCCTAAGAGTTCGGTTTCCGGCATTCGATTGTTCGGCAGTTGATACAGTGGACGTATTAATGTCGATTTTCCCAAGTCGAAAATCCTAACCTTTACACAAAGGAATGCAACAACAAAGCCTAAGGAAATCAATCAGTTCCATCGATATGAACTTACTCGTATCGACAAAAATAAGAATAGAATAATCCCAAAACTTGAAAAGAATCAAGGCTCGATTCGAAAACAAGCTCGAATAAAGGACAATGATTCACTTGTATTTTACTTCGATGTATCATGATATACGTACTGTTCTGTGTTTATTCTACTTTATTCTGACTACAGCTCTGATACCAAGCTGTAACTCCCCTCTCTGAGACCCACCTTAGTAAAGAGAATTAACGAGTAATTCCGTCTACTAAAGTGGAGAATAGGGCTGGTTAAGTGCGACTATCTATAATTTTGTCTTAAACGTCTACTGAACATGTCGATAAATGCAATATGATTTTTATTTTCTCTCTCAAATGGATCGGCATACCCAGTAAATGCTTAATCCAAAACTAGAGGTGGCTAACGGATCTATTAGAACAAAATACAATAACTAAATGAAAAGCACATCATAGAACAGTAATCAACATCATATATATACATATACATTGATACATGTTTAGTACAATACAATATGAATACAATAAAGGTGGTACTCGACCACACCATATACATCGAATCAAATATAAATACGTCGGAGTATGAAAAAGAACAAAAGCTACTCAAGAGAAAGAAGAGCTGATATCCAACATCAACTTCATGCCAAGTCCAATAGATGATACCTAAAACAACTCGGTCTGACCCGAGTGAAAAAACACGGGTCAGGCTAGCTAGAAATAACAGTTAAACAGAATAATCGATTAGGATAAGTAGGTGAAAGCTATGGCATCCTTTTTTTTTTAAAGGATGCCATGCCCTAAACAGGGTTTCAACATCATAAGAAAGGACAACATCTCTTCTTGGCAAGTAGAAGAGATAATGATGACAAAATCATACTTAAGTGGCACAACTGACGCTTAAGCAAATGGAACATCAGCGAGCAAAGTTTTAAAGATAAGACTCAATAAACATCGCTTTCGCCTCATATCATCGACGGTATAAAAGAATATGGATAATGACTTCAAATAATTCAACTATCTTCTTAGAAGTGGTTGTCGATATAAAAATACATCAAAGGTACATCTCCTTCATACATAGAATAAAACACATATGGATATGTCTCATCTCATTGGCACATCCCAAGGATCATTCAAGGAAATATAAAACCCAATCAAAAAAGAAGCATCATACTTATTCATACCTTATCTCATCGGTATGAATATAGATACATCTCAAATCCGTCGCTAAAACTCATCGTAAAAGATTCTTCATAATCATTTATACCTCATCTCATCGGTATAAATATAAAAATACATCTCAACTCCATCTTAACATCAAGTAGCCTATAAAATCATCAAATCGTCAATCCATAATGCAAATAACTTAATCAAAGAGTAACATCATAAATGATTTTGCCATATATGTATACATCTCATCTGGCACAAGGCTATCAATGTAATAATCATCTAAAGACGGTGAAGTCTAAAACATCAAAACTCAAAGAAATCCAGGATTGGCCAGATCCTCGATTGCATGCCGAAGCAATGCTACGCATGCTACATTGTGACTAGCAATACTATTTGGTACCATAAACGTCGTGATGACTGGAGTCACATAACATCTTAGCGTGAACATCGTGAATGACTATAGTCTATAACATCATAATGACCCCCAATCACAAAGACTCGAGTTAATAACATCGCAATGATCGGAGTAGTAACTACATCGTGATGACTCCAATCGAGTACTCGTGGTCTGTAGTACTAGTAAACATCGTGAATGTGTCTCAACTTCTCGGATAAGAACCCAATAGGTGTTAACGTATGTCCCATACCATACGTTCATATCTAACGGTTTACTAGCCGTTAGTTGGTACCACACTAGTAAAACATCATGAAAACATACTCAGCCTCATCTCATTGGCGATTAAATACAATACCCTGCTCGTCTCATCTCATTGACGAGTACTAGTGGCATCTTGACTTGTCTCATCTCATCAACAAGTAAAAAATATCATAATACATCTCAACATCTTAAAATCATCATAAAGAAGCTTACCTCATCTTATCGGCAAGTAAAAATATCATCTAGATGGTTATTTATAACCATAATTCCAAATAGGAATTTCTAGCTCTTAATTCACCTCATTCCATCGGCGATTAAGAAATACATCTTAAAATGGTCCTTCATCGAATATACTCTTAAATTGGAGTTCTCAGACCATATAATCTACTCAAAAATTTAATAACATCTTAAATCGTCTCAAACAGTTCGTCGAAAAGGGTTTCGATCGTATAAGTCCGATATTAAGTGATAAAGCAAATCCATGTATCCCATACCACATGTTTTACTTTAACATTTAATTGTCTTTCTCATACGTTCGAAATTCATAAAAATAAATAATTTTATTTATAAAATAATTTTATTAGAGGAAAACAGGAATTTAAAACGATTTTTTCGAAAACGATTATTAAAACCAATATTTGAAATTCCTTTATTATAAGAAATAAATAGATTTTATATCAAAAAAATAAATTTGAAAATACTATATAATAATAATTCAAATTTTCCATTCATTTCAAAAAAAACTTCAAAATGGTTTAGTGAAAACCGTGCTCGAACACAATGAAAAACAAGAAAGATAACTCAAAACCGATAACTTAAATTTAATACGAATACAATTCAAATTTAACCCAAAATTAATTCAAATTCCATTTAAATCTGAATTGCAGATTCTTCAAATATAGCTAGCCTATTGATAGGCATCATAGCTCTCAAAATATCACAAAAACAACATCAAATCCAAACGAGAATGAGAGCAAAAACGAGTTGATACATTTCTAAGGTCGATGAATGTTGTTACTGTCGATTTGCTTTTAGGACAGCAACAAACAAGCATGATTTCGACTAGAAAAACATCAAAATTTCAAAAAACTCAAAACATGAAACTTGTTTCTCTATATCTAAACTTTCCAGAACATCTAAAATTATTAAATTTTATTAAAAATGAAAGAGTTATGAACAAAACATTACTCGGGCCTATGATTGTTGTTGCTGTCGATTTGCGTTCGGGACAACGACAATCAAGCAAGATTTTGATCAAGAAAACTTTAATTCAAAAAACACAAAACATCAAACTTGTAGCCCTTTTCCTATGCTTTCTACAGCAGCTAAAATTATTCATTTTGGCCAATAAATGAAAGAGTTATAATCAAAACATTACTCGAGCCTGTGATTGTTGTTGCTGTCGATTTGCTCTTGGGACAGCAACAAACAAGCACGATGTTGATCAAGAAAACTTTAAAATTTAAAAAAATCAAAGAAAAAATCTAGTATCCATATGTCTAAGCTTTCCATAACATTAAAAATTATTCAATTTGATGAAGAAATGAAAGAGTTATGAATAAAACATTATTCGGGCTTGTGATTATTGTTGCTGTCGATTTGCACTCGGGGTAGCAACAAACAAGCACGATTTTGATCATGAAAACTTTAAAATTTCAGAAAATTCAAAACGCCGAACTTGTAGTCCTTTGTCTATGCTTTCCGTAACATCTAAAATTATTCAATTTAGTCAAAAAATGAAAGAGTTATGATCAAAACATTACTCGAGCCTGTGATTATTGTTGCTGTCGATTTGCTCTCGGGACAGTAACAAACATGCACGATGTTGATTAAGAAAACTTCAAAACCTCAAAAATCTCAAAAAAAAAAACTTGTAGCCCTGTGTCTAAGGTTTCTAGAACATTCAAAGTTATTCCATTTGATTAAGAAATGAAAGAGTTATGAACAAAACACTATTCGGGCCTGTGATTATTGTTGCTGTCGATTTGCTCTCGGGACGGCAACAAACAAGCACGATTTTAATCAAGAAAACTTCAAAATTCTAAAAAATCAAAACATAAAACTTGTAGTCCTATATCTAGCCTTTTAGAACATCAAATATTATTCAATTTGATAAAGTATCGAAAGTGTTATGGACAAAATAATGTGGCTACAAGAAATCAGGAAAAAAAACAGCAGAAAGAATAACATATACCGCAGACGATTTTGCAAACTTTTTCACGGAAACTTCAATTTTTAGCTAGCATTCATGAGTTGTACTCACCTTAGCAATTAGCAGCAAATATGGATGGCAAGAAGCAAGCTTCGGCGATGGATTGTGGCTCTAAGCACCTGTAGAACCTAAAGAGAAGACATGCAAAACAAACCAAAATAAATTACAAACAACTCATCTTGGTTCAAGGATTTGAAAAGTTTTAGGAATTGGATGGAGATTACCTTGTAGATACTTATTTAGGTGGATTTTCTTCTTTCTTTTGCAGAAAAATTGGGTGGAAAATTAAATTTAGATGGAGGCTGCCATGAATTTCTATTTTCTTTTACTGTAAAGTTTTGTTTTATGAGAAGGAAGAAGGAAAACAACGTGCTGTATGTTTTCCTCTTACCAGAAGTATCCAGGTTAAGGGTTATGGATCCAAACCTAACCCAAAAAGCCCAACTCCATTTACACTTAGAGAAAATTTTAAGATATGCATATTTTTAACCTATTTTATCACAATATACACATATTTCTCAATCTAAACTCAAATAAAAATGTATGCAACCAATTGTAGGAAAATAAAATTGTTATTAAAACAAAATAAAATTTATTTCAACAATAAAATATTATTTTTATAAATAAAACCTTATCTTTATCTATATTTCACAATTTATACAATTTTATTATAAAACATCATTTCCAATCCAACAATTTGTACAAAAATTGATTTCTTATCAAATAAATTACCGTAAATTATTTTAACTCTTTTTAATCATCAAATATTATTTTCAAAAAATATTTCATCTTTTATTTTAATAAAACACATATTATCTTCATATTTCTCATTTTAAATTCAATAAATGATTCACATTGACAATGTTTTCCAATATTGTTGTATTTACCCAAAAAGTGATTCATATTGACAATGTTTTCGAATAATGTTCCAAATAAACAATTTTAAATTTCCCATTAGATTTTAATTTACAATATTAAATTATAACTTCCGTTATAATTTAATGTATACCGGTAATCTCCAAATCTGGGTTGTTACATATACAAAAATATCCTATATACATTAAAAAATCTATTTTTTTTGTATAAACTCCACAACATTATAAAATTCCTATATTTCCCCAAATCTTATACATATATATATATATATATAATTTAAATTCTAATAAAACTCTTCCAAACCCATATATTAAATTTAAGCAAACATGTTTTCTCTATCTTAATAATTTTTTTTTCCTTTTCTAATAAATGAAAACCTTACTGTTTGTTTCCTATTTATTTTTCTGCCTATATATATATATATATATATATATATATATGATAAATTTCATAAAAACAAAACTGCCTTTGAATCATTACTTTACTGAAAACTTTCCATAACTTGACCTTTTTTTTGTTCAAACTATATACATATATTTTAATTTCTTCATCTACATGTATATATACAGAACCGAAATTAATTAAAGAAAATAAGTTCGAATACCTCATCGAATCGATTGTTCAAGCATGCACCATTCTCGGTCAGACCAAAATCCACCATGCCGTGCGTCGACAAGATGCACACACGTACCGCGTCGATCGCGACTCCACCCTCGACCTTGTGTGGTCATGGACTACCCTACTTCCCCGAAGACACGATTTGTTCGCAACCCAGGCACCGACGTACTAGTGCCTTGCATGAACCCCCAATCCTTCAACCTCCATCGCGAGCTCGCTTCTGCCACGATGTCGTGCTCGAGAGACCAGAACCCCTTATTGCCTCGACGCCGAGCCTGAGGTCGTGTTCCCCTCTTATATGCTCGCCAATCCTAGCTCGATCGAGATCGCAATTCAATTTGAAAACGAATACTTCTCTCTCTTTTTAGAAACCGGCACACTCGATTACGATTTGAATCGGTTATCCCTTTTTTATTTTGAATCTTAAGAGGGGAAGCTTGATTTGGGATTGAAGAAGGCTTGGCCTTGATTCTTTTTTTTATATAAATGAACAATTTCATTCGAATCGATTTGCAGAGATTTTTTTTAAGACGCGTGTGGAATCATACAGAAGAAAGGAAACACTTGTTTGAATTTTTCCTCCATGTGTCTTTCCTTGCAATAGTGCAACAAAGAAATTATATTATTTGTATTTTGAATTCAAATTCAAATTCAATTCATCTCGAATTCACAACTCAAAATCTCAACCTCCTATCGAGGCATGCCGTCGGACGTTTATAATGTTATAGCCCTATTTCGAATGCACTGGAAAAGGTTTCGAGTCCTAATTCGACCGTATGGAGAAAATAGTTTTTTGGACCCAGTTGTAATATTAAATTTCGATAGAAATTTCAACGCGTTTACTTACCGTATGGCAAATGATCACTCCAAATACTACGAAAATTGAAATCCTATAATAAAACACTATTACGGATCCAATGGAACTGGTTTTGTTGAATTCTGACACTATGCCTTGAAAGGCTATTTTTAAATATCGATTTAAACGACAAAATTTCAAAACTGAACAAAAAAATTTAAACTCGATTTTAAAACTTCTATTATCATCAGTATTATAAGTATAGATTTTCCAAGCCTTTGAAATATTTTTAACCAGCATAAAACTGAAGATTCTAAAATATACCCAATTTCCAATTATTCAATTAAACAATTAAATCACACAATAAATAGTGGCATTTGAAATTCAAGTTAGAAATTAACTTTTAAATATTTAAAATCAATCAAATATCCCAATTTCAAATGTCTAAAATTTCGGGTCGTCACATTCTTCCCCCCTTAAAAGAATTTCGTCCCCGAAATTGCTAGTTAAGAAGAATGATCCATAACCCGTTTACTATTTTCCAAAAACCAAACAGTTTTATCAACTTCTCTAAAAATCTTTTTATTAAAGACACTATCATTCTTATTACCTCCTAAACTGATCCTTAACTTCCAAACAATATTATTTTCTCAATAATTCAAATTTAAAACCAAATTTTAAATTATCAAAATTTCTCAAAATTTTTCTAACTTCCTAAATTTTTGAAAAATTTCGCCAGCGCTTCCTTTGCATGGCTAGCTCGGTACAACTACAAAGTGTCTCTACGGGCCCAAAGATTTCAAAAGAAAACAAAAGGCCAAGTGGCTAGACCAGAAAATCATCAAATTTCATAAAAATATTTAAATACATACCTATTTGTTGTGTAATTCAAATTTAACTTTAGAAATCAAATCATCATTTTCTTTTTGCTTTTAAAACACCTATACACTACTTAGCAATAATATCCAATTACAGATTCCAACATCATTTTATTTAAATTTTCAATATCTATTTCATTCAAGCCCATACGATGCACATATATCATCCATATGCAATACCGAATTCGATCGCTCACTCGATCACACAATTTCACTTCCGAACTAGTATCGTCCTCCCGACTTCCTAGTGCGGACTCAGATCTGGTTTCTTGATCAGAATCCGTCATTCTCCTTGCATAGCCACAAACTATGATAAATAATTTACATAATTAATCAAAATCCATATCCAGGGTTCGCCATCGAAAATCAAGTGAAAAAATTCCAATTCGGATCGATATAACTATCTCGAAATTCTATGTCTGAATCTGGATCAAATCGTTATGCGAATAAAATAATATACGTACATCCTACGTATTTATCTCCATTGATTATTAGCTATATCAATTTTCTTTTTATACACGTCTATTATGATTTTCAATTTAGTTATCCCTCATTTAGTATTAACTTAGAATATTTATACACTTCTTATATTGATTTTTACTTTACCACTTTAGCCTTTATATCTACTTTATTTCAAATTGGACTTCCAATTCCATATGAATTAAATTTTTACCTTTCAATTTTATTATTGAATTCTATTCACCTTATCCCAAACCATATTTAACTGACCATTTCTTTAATTAGTTCCACTTACTAATTTATTCATATCTCAACCACTTTTATTTCCAAACCATTGTTATCTTTAGTCCACTTCATTGATTTTCCATTTACTTACAAATTCAAAATGAATTTTAACATTTATTTTTTAATTTCATTTACTTGTAATTGTAAATTCATTTATTCATTCATAAATATTTACTTAGACTATTTCTCAGTTCCAACTTAACTTAGAAATTAACCATTAACCTTCCTTAAGCTCAAAATAAATATTTTACCCACTTAAAAATTTATTTTCTACTTCATCACTTTGGTTTTATGTCCATTTATATTCACTTGCATTTAATTTCATTTGAATCCAGTTTATCTTAAAATTTTGAATACTGAATTTTCTTTTAGTTCTTTTCAATTAAATTAGCTTACCTTCCAACTTATTTTGTTTTCACACTTACTTTTATTTAACCCTTCCAAGATGAATCTTATTATGACCAATTTCAACCCTGTTTTATTTAACTTATTAGGCTTAAATTTCCCATTCCAATTAATCTTTTCCAAACCCTTATAAGTTTTTAAACTTATAAATATTCCATATCCATTTTTAAATAAGATTCCAAAGTTTAAATAATCACTTAAGTATTTCAAAATCAAACTCAATTTCGCGAATATTCCCAATTCAAAACATTTAGGTAGCAATTCCTCCCTTAGAAACTCGAAAATGAACACCGATGATGTCGCGATCATCATTAGAATTATTTTTCAGTGACCAAAAAGAGTTTAGTGCTTTTGTCCCTTCAAAAATATTTTTCCAAATATTTTTAAATTCCAAAATCCCACCATATTTCATATCTAATTCAAAAATATTTCCCAAATAATTTCACCATTATTTTTCCAAAACCTTTGAAAACCATTCTCAAATCAAAGGAATTTGATCTTTTTAAATTTCTATCCCAAATCCTATTAATCCCTATCAAAAATTACTCTGGCATCTTATTTTATAAATCAAATTTATAATTCACATTTCAAATTCATTTTATTATCTGAATTTATTTCCTTAACCCTTGGTTATGATATCAATTCCTTTTTTTAATTTTTTACGCAATAATGATAGTAGTTTAATATTATCACTTTCCAACAATCAAGCAATCATATATAACTATAACAATTTATGGAAAATTATTTCTTTTATACACAAAAATAATTTGGGTAAAATTATTTCATTTACCTTATTTAAAACAATAATGTGTCGATTTATCTTGTTTAAGAGTTAGAAACCCCTATCGATAAAATGACATCCCACATATCGACCAGAATCTATAAACACTCAACCAATAAGTCAACACAATATAAAAACAATTTTTATATTCACTAACAAATACGCGCTCATATCTATTAATACACTCAAACTCATTCTAGAGTACTACTAACTCTTTCTCTAATGAGTAATCCGTATAGAGCCAAGGTTCTCGCTTAACCTACGCTCTAATACCAAATTGTAACGGCCCGATTTTTCGACGCTCGAAAATTGACATCAATACGTCCACTGTATCTAATGCCGAACAATCGAATGCCGAAAAACCGAACCGTTAGAGTTAAAGAAGAAGGAGGTAGAAGAAGAAATAGAAACAATATCAGAATCTCACAATCGCAGTGGAACAATATATAATAGATAAATGACTGATCTTTAAACAAAAGAACTATCTCAGTTTTATACATTACAACATCAGAGTACAACATCAACAAAACACAATACTCGGCAGTTACGATAACTTTCCATATGGAAACTGAATTTGCAGCAACCCATACATAGAGGATAATACATCAAATACGCATGATACATCTCAACATCTAGCTTGTCTCCTAATCTCCACATCATACTTTCCTGACTTAGCTCCAGAACTTACTGATAACCTGAATGTAGGCTGCCTGTGTGGAAAATTAGGGGCACTCAGAGTTTCGAAATGGGAACAACAAACTCCGAGCCAGTCATGAGACTGGCGTGAGATCTAAAAACAGTTATTTGCACAAAAAGAAATCCGTTCATGCTTTTGGATAATGAAATTACCATAAGGTCTCCCTGCACACACTCAAATGCAATCGCACACATGGGGGAGATTTCTTCTTATAGTAGTCAAACATGCTTGATACACAAAAATCCTTTTTGATATTATTATTAGTGCATAGAGTGGAAAGACATTTGTAAGTATAATATTAATCTTAGCCAACATACGTACCATTATAGTATGCCTACTATAGCTACCATGTTGAATGGTAGGTTCTAAAACTAAAACCTTGAAGGGATCGTATTGGTTGTTTGGATTTCCAACAAATGGTCAAGGCTAAGGAAATTCCTTTATCCGAATGGGTACGCCTCTGGAGGGACTTCCCAAGAACCTAACCGGATCTCTGCCAACATAAGGTCGGGTTACCTCTGTAACTAGGTAACTGACTATCACGAGTATGCCATCCCCCGGTCGTAACTGACCTTTACCAAGGTGCCTCAAATTCTAACAACCACATAAGTAAAATATCTGGGCTCCATACCAGAATACCACTTTTTATCCATATAAGTTAAATATCTGGGCTCCATACCAGAATAACACTTTTTATCCAGAAGGAAATGCACATAACCTAAGCGGAGCGGCCCCATAACCTTGCTGCATCCTTTCCTATTTAGACCATTTCCGGGGTGTGATGTTCGATGAAGTCTCGTCCCACAAAGCTACGCTTTTCAAAAAAGCCGTGGTTCGATCAACCAATGATCAACAACTTAGCATGCCATATTACCAAATTGGGAATATATCACTAGTAACCATCAATTACATAACCTCTGAGCTCGTACGTCTCAGAAAAGGGTGTTAAGCTAAGAGAATAAATTCTCCGCCACCAAAAAGAAATGTATTTGATAGAAACCAGCTTTATATCTCAAAGTGTAATGTCAGACATACATCCATACAATTCCATCCTGGGTTTGAATGGAACCAAAGGCACTTCGTCCAATTAAGGAAAGAAGTCCTTGCAAATCCGGATAACCCCTGATCACGTCTAGACTCATCACTTAGGGTAATCTCTATACCCGAGCAACTTGGTGCAAAGACAATCAACAGGTAATCCTTTCATTTACGAAAATACCCGGTCTTCAACCACCGTCTTCAAATGCAATCCCATTTCGTCGTATCATTATTCGGAATGAGTTTTATGGCTTAATGTCCTCCTCCGGTTTATCCAAATAATGGGAGCTTACTTTAAAAACATGTGGATATATTTAGATCATAGTTATGTCACAACAAATTTCATTTTTTTTATCTTTTAAACAAAAGATCCACCTTCAAGATTCGATGCGGTTTTCAGATAACCATTTGGAATTCGACCCCGGTCTCATCGAAATTCAAATGCGCTCTTAAAGGCCAATATTGATAGTCGGTTATTTAACTATCAAATAACATCCATAAACAACCATCAGATTTGTCAGGACCCGATTCTTCGACTTCCGAAAATTCAACATCGATACTCACTTTATCGACTGCCGAGTAATCGAACGACGGAGAACCGAACACTGAGGGTTTTAAGAAAGAAGAAAAAGTAGAAAAGAAGAGAAGAAAAGAAGAAAAAGAGAGAAAAAGATAGAAGAAGAGATAAGAAGGTAGAAAATAGAGAGAAAAGAAAATAGGAAAGAAAGAAAATGGAAAATAGAAATTTTTAAAATAGAAGAAAAAGAGAATAGAACGGAACAGAAACAACAGAACAACAACAGAATCTCACAATTCGCAGCGGAACAACATATAATAATAAATGAATAATCTTTGGACAAAGAACTATATCAGTTATTACATTTTATATATTTCATTACATCATATCATCAGAGTGTACAACATCAACAACAACAAATAGTGCAGCGGAAAAAGAAATACTATATAAGTAATACGCCATGCCATCCATCTTGCCTCCAGCAACTCCTGAATATCCAGAATATCCTGATAAACCTAACTCTTGACTGCCCGTGTAGAAATTGGTGGGCACCCAGAGTTTAGGAAGGGAAACAATAAACTCCGAGTCAGTCATGTGACTGGTGTGGGAACTCAAAACAGTTTATTTATCTTTAAAATCAAAATAGAGGAATATTTTTAAAGTCAATTCGCAATGCTTTTAAAAATGAGACTACCATAAGGCTTCCCGCACACACACACAATGCAAACGCAGAATCGGAGGAGATTTCTCCTTATGTTAGTCAAAGATGCTTGATACGTATTAAAAAGAAACATTTGATATTATTACTAGTGCATAGTGTAGTAAAAATCATTTCGAAAGTAAAGATATAAATCTTAGCCAACATAGACATTTCGAACTATGCCTACTATAGCTACCATCCAAACAGTAGGGCGCCACCATAAGTGAATGATAGGTTCTACAACTAATACCGTACAAGATCGTATTGTTTCTTTGGATTTCCAATGAATGATCAGGCCAAGGAACTTCCCATTGCCACATGAGAATGCCTCTGGATGGACATCCCCGAGAACCAAACCGGATCTCTACCAACACAAGGCCGGGTTACCCCTAATTGAGTAACAACTGACCGAATATGCCATCCCCCGGTCCTTTGGGACCTTTAACCGAGCGCTCGTAATGATTTCACACAATCATAACAAAGTGTTTTCAACATGAGTAAGTATCTGGGCTCCATACCATGATACCACCCTTTTCCAGAAGGAAATGCACACATCCTAAAGGGCGCTACCCCTCATAACCTTGCTGCTTCTTTCCTGTTTTGACCATTCACGGAGTGTGAGGCTCGACGAAGTCACGTCCACAAAAACATACTTTATACAAAAGCCATGCTTTGGGTCAACAAATGATCATAGAAATGATCACAAAGATAGACGATCAAATAAACGATCCTATCACAAATAATCAACACAATGATCATTTACAGCATCACTCAGCATGTCACATTACCAAATTGGGAATATATCGCTGATAACTTCAACTATATAACCTCTGAGCTCGTACGTCTCAGAGAAGGGTGTTAAGCTAAAAGAATAAATTCTCCGCCACCAACAGAAATATATTTGAAAGAAATCGGCTTTATATCTCAATTTGTAATGTCAGACATACAATCCATACAAGTCTGTTCCGGGCTCGAACAAAACCGAAGGCACTTACAAAGAAGTCCTTGCAATCCGGATATTCACAATCCTGATCGGATTCACCATCACATATGGAGAACTCAATACCGTAGCTACTCGGTGCAGAGTCAATCGACAGGTCATCCTATCGCTCTTGCAAATACCGGGTCTTCAACACCGATCTTCAATGCGATTCATAACGACGTATCACATATTCGGAATGGGTTATACGACCCCATGGTCCTTTCCCGGTTAACCCGAATAGTGAGCGCTTATTCAAAAATAAGTGTGGCATTCACATTCAAACAAATCACATCAAATACCCATTCAAAGGGAAATATTGATAGTCGGTTATTGAACTATCAATTGATATGCACACATCACCAGATTCCAAATAATTTTCCAAATTATTTATTTTCCAAAATATCTTTACAAGATATATAATTTTCACACTTCAAAAATAAATCAATATTTATTTTTAAACTAGTTCCCCTTTCTTTTATAAATTCCATAGTGAATTTTCATTTTAAAATATCCATGCATATACGATTTCAATTATTCATTTCAATTTATCTTCAAAAAGATAAATTCTCTAAACGTTTCATTTTATATTGGAAAACATTTCCATACTTATTTAATAAGTAATCACGAACTTATTTATTTTCAACACTTGGAAAATATTCAATATACTTCAATCGAGATTAAGTATATATTTCATTCTTTAAGAAAATCATTCTCTTAAACATATTTATTTGGGCCAAAACGAATGTTGCGTAAAACATCGTTACGACAACCCAAAATCACTAGTATAGGGATTCGAAATTAAAATAGATATATAAATCCCAATACTATCCAAAACATTTCCTTTCGGAAATCATTTACTATAACAACAGTGTTATAGTCCAACATTTCCTTCTATTTCTCGAAAACGTTTATTTCAACAATAAATGTTGAAATCTATGGTTTCAACACATTTTAAAACATCGTTAGATCGTTTTAATTCTATTTAAAAATATCACATTCTAAACAATTTCTTTAACATCTTATTCACTATTCAAAAACGTGAATATACTACGTTAAATCAATTTCATCATTTCTATACATTTCATTTTTAAAGGATTATTCACAGTCAAAAATGTGAATATAACTCCATTAATAGGTCTCAACAATTTTCTTATCAAAATAAGTCGTTTGCGAATTTATAAAACAACGTTTATAAATTCCATTTCTAATTATTTATAACAACTTCCTTTTATAAATTTCCGTCATTAACCTATTCCAGTTTATATCTCAATTATGAACCAAAAGTCCATATTATAAGTCAAATACTTATAAAACGATTATTTTACAAAATCGTTTCTTTGAACGTCATAATTATAAATCTTATAACTTATAAGATTCAATTATTCATCCAAATATATTCTTTAATAATTTCACAAAATTTATAAATCTTACTATTTATAAATTTCACTTATAAATTCACCATTTATAATTCTATAAATTTCATTCATTTCTGAAATCCATTTTCACTTCATTCAAACACTTATAAAAACTCGTTTTATAATTCCAATATTTCAATTTATAAATATCCATTTATAAATCTCTTAATATAATTCAATTTATATTATTCTTTTAAAACGTCTTTAATCTCTTTTATTATTTCACCATTTTGATTCAAAAAAAAATTAAATTTTATAAATCCCATATTTAAATTTTTCAAAATAAATTCTAAAATCCCGATTAAACTATTTTATAAAATCATTAGCATCATATTCTCAAAAATCAGTTTTTAACTATTTTTCTCAAAAATCATAATTTTTATAACTTTAAAAATTATAACGTTTATTTATTTAAAATAGATCAAATTCCAAACATATAGTATATTTTCAAAAAAAAAATCACTTTAAAATCATTTTAAAATTCCAAAATTTGGTCCAATGATGCTACATACCAAATAGTCAATCACGACTACAACGATATCATATATCGATATGATAATCCATCAAATATCAAAATATCTGAAATCAAATAAAAACTGTTGAGGAATCCAGTTGGATCCCTCCAACCTGTTTTCCTGCATCCACAAACATTAGCACAATACCAATTTCGCTCCAGTACGAAATTATCGCGGTATATGAGATTTAAAATATTATCCGCTTAATAACGGCGCAATAGGGTCTCATCCGCTAAACAAAAAATGCGGGAAATCAATAACTCCAATATATACATATGCCAATATATATATATATTGCTATTATATATAATACCAATTTCACTATTTATGAAATATTCGCGGTATATGTTTTTAATAAATAACATCCGCTTACTAACGGCGTATAATGTCTATTTTAACAATCAATAGATATCAATCATCATTCAAACATGCATTCAAATATTTTAAATCTAACTATTTAAAATAAAATCGAAACTGATTCGATTGAGTGAAAAGTTCTCACCTTGATTTCAAATTCCGTTTTAGCGATTTACTTCGAATAAAATTAAACGGACGTTTAATTTTACCCAAAATTCTCACTAACTCCAAACGACTCCAATCCAATTTCATCGCGTAGTGCTCGTCCATACGATTCCAACGCAACTGGTTTCGCGCGTTTTCGACCTCGTATGAAAAAGATATGAATTTTTGAAGTTTGCATGATTTATACTTATATAAATTTACAACATAACTTTTAATTTTAAACCTAAACTTATCATCCACCGTGCATCTCCAAATCCAACGGCCCCCCTCCATCTTCTCCTTCACGCGTTTCACGTCTATAGGCAACACGTTTTAGCCGAACCCATTGTACATTTTTAGGGTTAAGAAATTCGACCACTTCACTCGATTAAAACTCGATCAGAGACTTCCACAGCGTAGCTCACCTCGATAGCTCCATTCGGCCCCCAAGAAGTTGAACTCGGCTGCACCCTTACCCTCGTGTTGCGTGCGCAACTGACCACGAACGGCCCCCCCTAGACGCCACCACGTCGCTCCATATTTGATCATGACCGTTGAACTTCAAGCTCTCGTCGTGCTCTTCAATACTCTAGTTGAAAGTTTAGCCTAATAGTCGACGGATTTGGAGTAATTGGAGGAGAACGATCATGAGTTTCTGGCCGTTGAAAAGGAGGGGGCGGCTGTGCAGTTAAATTAGGGTTTAGCTTTTTTTTTTCTTTTAAATTTTGTGAATTTATGGCTATTTATAGGAAAAAATCGAACACTATTCATCCCGGAAATTCCGAACTCCGATTTACGCGCCGTAACCAGCGTTTCTAGGGTTTACCCCGCGTTCCGGACACAATGGAACAGATTTCGAAAGCTAATTCGGATATCTGTGTGAGTTATGGCAATAAACGTTTAATTTGAATTAAACCGATTTAAGCGATTTTCTAGGCGTTTTAATTCGTACCGGACAAACGGTAAATCCAATTGACTTGAAATTTGAAACCTTACAATAATATCACATTACGGATCCGATGAAACTGGTTTCATCGAAATCCGAGACTTTTTGAAAAATGGCTATTTTAACTCGCCAAATTAAAATTAAAAATAAATCGATGCGTTTCGAGCTGCCACGATCAAACGATAGCTCCGATTGACACGAAATTTGAAATCCGGTAATAACTAACTATTACGGATCCAATGGAACTGGTTTCGTTCAATTCTGAGACTGTTCAAAAATTGACTATTTTCACTAGTCGATTTAAATATTAAAATATTCAATTTTCACAAATTAACTTTTAATTCGATTTTAAAAGTTCTAAAATATCGTTCTAACTTCCATATGATAAAATAAAATTTTACAAATCATTTTCAATCATATTTAACCCAATTTTCAATTATTTCCATAATTTAACGTATTAAATTATCGATTTAATTATTCAATAAAATCCAATAATTCAAAATGAAATTTATTTGACTTATAAATTCACTTATTAATATTTAAAATTAATTAAATATCCAAATTTTAATTTCTAAAAATTCTGGGTCATTACAATCTTCCCCCCTTAAAAGAATTTCGTCCTCGAAATTATCAAGTAAGAAAAGTTATAGAATTTATTAATTTTCCAAAATCCATAGTTAAATTTCTTACAATACTTTACTAAGTTTTCAAATCATACTTAGTTATCTTTTCAAAAACAACTACTATTGTTTAACTTTCAACTTCAAGTCAAAATTTATAGTTTCCAAAATTTTCCAATTTTCTCAAAATTTTTCTAACGCCTTGAATTTCCGGAAAAATTCGCCATAGTCTCCTTTGCGCGGCTCGATCCGAAAAAAAATGACAGTATATATATATCTCAAATATACATCTCATCAAGTAATGAGGCATCCCGAAGGGAAAAAAGTGTAAAAGTACGGTATGTAATCCGAGATATGTACCTTATATTTTATTAGCAAGC
Source organism: Allium cepa (assembly GCA_030765085.1). NCBI lineage: Eukaryota > Viridiplantae > Streptophyta > Magnoliopsida > Asparagales > Amaryllidaceae > Allium > Allium cepa. The sequence continues at coordinate 979,386,290 of CM060937.1, read as the reverse complement.
ATATACGGCTAATATAGCGCGAAAGCGAGCTCCAAATGCGAAGCAAACGCGATCCGCACCTACTAATCACTCAACAAACAATATGAGAATCATGCATATAGACCATAGTATCAATATACAACATATAGCAACATAATAACTATATATGCCAACATAACAAATGAAACTAAAGCAACAAATGCAAACATCAACCAACTATCATCCATAACCAATAAATATTCATTCATATTCTCATTAATATTCAATGAAATGGGTTTTCAATTTAAATCACATTTGATTCATTAACAGTGGATGTTCTTACTAACATTCATTTTCAATTAGTTTATATTCACTAATTCATATTCAAGTTGGTTCACTTCTAAATCAAATTCAATTCTATTTAAGATTCACTTAACTTCCAATTGGATTTTAATTACTTTAGCTTCCAAATTTCATTAACTTAATGAATTATATACAATCAACTAACAATCAAATAACAGCCAATGTATATTCATTACAACCAAATTCCTTTGCTTTCAATTGGTTTATCACTTACATTCATTATTTCATATCAACTTAATTCACATTTAATTGATTAACATTTAATCCATTAATTCAATTCAATTACAAAGTTGAATTTCATTCATATAACTCAAGTTCATATAGTTTCACTTCTCATATATATATAAATTTATTTCACAATTGCAAATCACTTTAATTATAATTCAATTCTTATAATTCTTTTGCTTATACAATTATTCTTCAATTTAGATTATTCAAACAACTAAACAATCATCTTATATACACTTTAATAATTTTGAAAAATTATTCTTTTATATATAAAATATAATCAAGGTAAAATTATTTCATTTACCCAATTTAAAACAATATCGTGTCGAATTGTTCTATTCAAGTGTTTAGAGATCCCTATCAACAACGTTAATTACTCGTATTAACCAGAATCTATATACCACTCAACAAACCAATCATCACAATATAAAACAATTTTATATTTACTAACAAATACGCTCTCATAGCTATTATTACACTCAAACTCATTCTAGAGCACTACTGACTCTATCTCTAATGAATAATACCCAACAGAACCATGGTTGTCGCTTAACCATATGCTTTGATACCACATTGTCAGGACCCGATTCTTCGACTTCCGAAAATTCAACATCGATACTCACTTTATCGACTGCCGAGTAATCGAACGACGGGGAACCGAACACTGAGGGTTTTAAGAAAGAAGAAAAAGTAGAAAAGAAGAGAAGAAAAAAGAAAAAGAGAGAAAAAGATAGAAGAAGAGATAAGAAGGTAGAAAATAGAGAGAAAAGAAAATAGGAAAGAAAGAAAATGGAAAATAGAAAATTTTAAAATAGAAGAAAAAGAGAATAGAACGGAACAGAAACAACAGAATCTCACAATTCGCAGCGGAACAACATATAATAATAAATGAGTAATCTTTAAACAAAGAACTATATCAGTTATTACATTTTATACATTTCATTACATCATATCATACGAGTGTACAACATCAACAACAACAAATAGTGCAGCGGAAAAAGAAATACTATATAAGTAATACACCATGCCATCCATCTTGCCTCCAGCAACTCCTGAATATCCAGAATATCCTGATAAACCTAACTCTTGACTGCCCATGTAGAAATTGGTGGGCACCCAGAGTTTAGGAAGGGAAACAATAAACTCCGAGTCAGTCATGTGACTGGTGTGGGAACTCAAAACAGTTTATTTATCTTTAAAATCAAAATAGAGGAATATTTTTAAAGTCAAATCGCAATGCTTTTAAAAATAAGACTACCATAAGGCCTCCCGCACACACACACAATGCAAACGCAGAATCGGAGGAGATTTCTCCTTATGTTAGTCAAAGATTCTTGATACGTATTAAAAAGAAACATTTGATATTATTACTAGTGCATAGTGTAGTAAAAATCATTTCGAAAGTAAAGATATAAATCTTAGCCAACATAGACATTTCGAACTATGCCTACTATAGCTACCATCCAAACAGTAGGGCGCCACCATAAGTGAATGATAGGTTCTACAACTAATACCGTACAAGATCGTATTGTTTCTTTGGATTTCCAACGAATGATCAGGCCAAGGAACTTCCCATTGCCACATGAGAATGCCTCTGGATGGACATCCCCGAGAACCAAACCGGATCTCTACCAACACAAGGCCGGGTTACCCCTAACTGAGTAACAACTGACCGAATATGCCATCCCCCGGTCCTTTGGGACCTTTAACCGAGCGCTCGTAATGATTTCACACAATCATAACAAAGTGTTTTCAACATGAGTAAGTATCTGGGCTCCATACCATGATACCACCCTTTTCCAGAAGGAAATGCACACATCCTAAAGGGCGCTACCCCTCATAACCTTGCTGCTTCTTTCCTGTTTTGACCATTCACGGGGTGTGAGGCTCGACGAAGTCACGTCCACAAAAACATACTTTATACAAAAGCCATGCTTTGGGTCAACAAATGATCATAGAAATGATCACAAAGATAGACGATCAAATAAACGATCCTATCACAAATAATCAACACAATGATCATTTACAGCATCACTCAGCATGTCACATTACCAAATTGGGAATATATCGCTGATAACTTCAACTATATAACCTCTGAGCTCGTACGTCTCAGAGAAGGGTGTTAAGCTAAAAGAATAAATTCTCCGCCACCAACAGAAATATATTTGAAAGAAATCGGCTTTATATCTCAATTTGTAATGTCAGACATACAATCCATACAAGTCTGTTCCGGGCTCGAACAAAACCGAAGGCACTTACAAAGAAGTCCTTGCAATCCGGATATTCACAATCCTGATCGGATTCACCATCACATATGGAGAACTCAATACCGTAGCAACTCGGTGCAGAGTCAATCGACAGGTCATCCTATCGCTCTTGCAAATACCGAGTCTTCAACACCGATCTTCAATGTGATTCATAACGACGTATCACATATTCGGAATGGGTTATACAACCCCATGGTCCTTTCCCGGTTAACCCGAATAGTGAGCGCTTATTCAAAAATAAGTGTGGCATTCACATTCAAACAAATCACATCAAATACCCATTCAAAGGGAAATATTGATAGTCGGTTATTGAACTATCAATTGATATGCACACATCACCAGATTCCAAATAATTTTCCAAATTATTTATTTTCCAAAATATCTTTACAAGATATATAATTTTCACACTTCAAAAATAAATCAATATTTATTTTTAAACTAGTTCCCCTTTCTTTTATAAATTCCATAGTGAATTTTCATTTTAAAATATCCATGCATATACGATTTCAATTATTCATTTCAATTTATCTTCAAAAAGATAAATTCTCTAAACGTTTCATTTTATATTGGAAAACATTTCCATACTTATTTAATAAGTAATTCACGAACTTATTTATTTTCAACACTTGGAAAATATTCAATATACTTCAATCGAGATTAAGTATATATTTCATTCTTTAAGGAAATCATTCTCTTAAACATATTTATTTGGGCCAAAACGAATGTTGCGTAAAACTTCGTTACGACAACCCAAAATCACTAGTATAGGGATTCGAAATTAAAATAGATATATAAATCCCAATACTATCCAAAACATTTCCTTTCGGAAATCATTTACTATAACAACAGTGTTATAGTCCAACATTTCCTTCTATTTCTCGAAAACGTTTATTTCAACAATAAATGTTGAAATCTATGGTTTCGAATCTCAACACATTTTAAAACATCGTTAGATCGTTTTAATTCTATTTAAAATATCACATTCTAAACAATTTCTTTAACATCTTATTCACTATTCAAAAACGTGAATATACTACGTTAAATCAATTTCATCATTTCTATACATTTCATTTTTAAAGGATTATTCACAGTCAAAAATGTGAATATAACTCCATTAATAGGTTTCAACAATTTTCTTTTCAAAATAAGTCGTTTGCGAATTTATAAAACAACGTTTATAAATTCCATTTCTAATTATTTATAACAACTTCCTTTTATAAATTTCCGTCATTAACCTATTCCAGTTTATATCTCAATTATGAACCAAAAGTCCATATTATAAGTCAAATACTTATAAAACGATTATTTTACAAAATCGTTTCTTTGAACGTCATAATTATAAATCTTATAACTTATAAGATTCAATTGTTCATCCAAATATATTCTTTAATAATTTCACAAAATTTATAAATCTTACTATTTATAAATTTCACTTATAACTTCACCATTTATAATTCTATAAATTTCATTCATTTCTGAAATCCATTTTCACTTTATTCAAACACTTATAAAAACTCGTTTTATAATTCCAATATTTCAATTTATAAATATCCATTTATAAATCTCTTAATATAATTCAATTTATATTATTCTTTTAAAACGTCTTTAATCTCCTTTATTATTTCACCATTTTGATTCAAAAAAAAATTAAATTTTATAAATCCCATATTTAAAATTTTCACAATAAATTCTAAAATCCCGATTAAACTATTTTATAAAATCATTAGCATCATATTCTCAAAAATCAGTTTTTAACTATTTTTCTCAAAAATCATAATTTTTATAACTTTAAAAATTATAACGTTTATTTATTTAAAATAGATCAAATTCCAAACATATAGTATATTTTCAAAAAAAAATCACTTTAAAATCATTTTAAAATTCCAAAATTTGGTCCAATGATGCTACATACCAAATAGTCAATCACGACTACAACGATATCATATATCGATATGATAATCCATCAAATATCAAAATATCTGAAATCAAATAAAAACTGTTGAGGAATCCAGTTGGATCCCTCCAACCTGTTTTCCTGCATCCACAAACATTAGCACAATACCAATTTCGCTCCAGTACGAAATTATCGCGGTATATGGGATTTAAAATATTATCCGCTTAATAACGGCGCAATAGGGTCTCATCCGCTAAACAAAAAATGCGGGAAATCAATAACTCCAATATATACATATGCCAATATATATATATTGCTATTATATATAATACCAATTTCACTGTTTATGAAATATTCGCGGTATATGTTTTTAATAAATAACATCCGCTTACTAACGGCGTATAATGTCTATTTTAACAATCAATAGATATCAATCATCATTCAAACATGCATTCAAATATTTTAAATCTAACTATTTAAAATAAAATCGAAACTGATTCGATTGAGTGAGAAGTTCTCACCTTGATTTCAAATTCCGTTTTAGCGATTTACTTCGAATAAAATTAAACGGACGTTTAATTTTACCCAAAATTCTCACTAACTCCAAACGACTCCAATCCAATTTCATCGCGTAGTGCTCGTCCATACGATTCCAACGCAACTGGTTTCGCGCGTTTTCGACCTCGTATGAAAAAGATATGAATTTTTGAAGTTTGCATGATTTATACTTATATAAATTTACAACATAACTTTTAATTTTAAACCTAAACTTATCATCCACCGTGCATCTCCAAATCCAACGGCCCCCCTCCATCTTCTCCTTCACGCGTTTCACGTCTACAGGCAACACGTTTTAGCCGAACCCATTGTACATTTTTAGGGTTAAGAAATTCGACCACTTCACTCGATTAAAACTCGATCAGAGACTTCCACAGCGTAGCTCACCTCGATAGCTCCATTCGGCCCCCAAGAAGTTGAACTCGGCTGCACCCTTACCCTCGTGTTGCGTGCGCAACTGACCACGAACGGCCCCCCCTAGACGCCACCACGTCGCTCCATATTTGATCATGACCGTTGAACTTCAAGCTCTCGTCGTGCTCTTCAATACTCTAGTTGAAAGTTTAGCCTAATAGTCGACGGATTTGGAGTAATTGGAGGAGAACGATCATGAGTTTCTGGCCGTTGAAAAGGAGGGGGCAGCTGTGCAGTTGAATTAGGGTTTAGCTTTTTTTTTCTTTTAAATTTTGTGAATTTATGGCTATTTATAGGAAAAAATCGAACACTATTCATCCCGGAAATTCCGAACTCCGATTTACGCGCCGTAACCAGCGTTTCTAGGGTTTACCCCGCGTTCCGGACACAATGGAACAGATTTCGAAAGCTAATTCGGATATCTGTGTGAGTTATGGCAATAAACGTTCAATTTGAATTAAACCGATTTAAGCGATTTTCTAGGCGTTTTAATTCGTACCGGACAAACGGTAAATCCAATTGACTTGAAATTTGAAACCTTACAATAATATCACATTACGGATCCGATGAAACTGGTTTCATCGAAATCCGAGACTTTTTGAAAAATGGCTATTTTAACTCGCCAAATTAAAATTAAAAATAAATCGATGCGTTTCGAGCTGCCACGATCAAACGATAGCTCCAATTGACACGAAATTTGAAATCCGGTAATAACTAACTATTACGGATCCAATGGAACTGGTTTTGTTCAATTCTGAGACTGTTCAAAAATTGACTATTTTCACTAGTCGATTTAAATATTAAAATATTCAATTTTCACAAATTAACTTTTAATTCGATTTTAAAAGTTCTAAAATATCGTTCTAACTTCCATATGATAAAATAAAATTTTACAAATCATTTTCAATCATATTTAACCCAATTTTCAATTATTTCCATAATTTAACGTATTAAATTATCGATTTAATTATTCAATAAAATCCAATAATTCAAAATGAAATTTATTTGACTTATAAATTCACTTATTAATATTTAAAATTAATTAAATATCCAAATTTTAATTTCTAAAAATTCTGGGTCATTACAAGATTTAAATAATTTCCCAAATTATTTGTTTCGAAATATCTTCACAAGATAAAAAAATTTCTACACTTCAAACCTTTTGAAAACAATTTTCATATCACTTTCCTCTCGCAGAATAAATTCCAAATATTGTTTATTTCCATTGAAAATCATCAAGACTAAACGGTTTAGATTTTAAAATAATTTAAATCACTTTATCCAAGAATATATGTTTTAAAATACTTAAAATAAAAACTATTTAAAGCACTTTATTAAAAATACTAGTTATGAAATTTTATAGTAATTTTTCATGTAATATTTAAGCCAAAAAAATCTTAAAATAAAGTTACGAAATTCTATACAAGTTTTTTAAATAAAAGTTTTTGCAAAACTATCTTTAAAATAAAACTTCTTTATAAAATATAAATATTAATAATTATCTTTTTAAATCATAGCACCAATCAGCCTTTTAAAATAATTACTACTACAACTAATTTAATAATAAATATTTAACTTTAAAATTCTAAACAACTTAAATAAATAATTTCTCGAAAACATTCTTTTGAAACAACTTTAAAACTTCCAACTTATACTTACAAATCTGCTTCGAAAACGTACTTGGCTTTTCAGGGAAAGTCACTTTTCTTTTGCACCTTCAAAAAATAAACCACTATTTATTTTTAAACCAAATTACCCATTCCTTTATAAATTTCCACCGTGAATTTATACTTCCAAATATCCACTGATATATTATTTCTCTTTATAAAACCCAGTTTATAAATTCCATAGTCTTATTCTCCTTTTAAAACATAGTTTCAAACATTTAGTCAGTTTTCAAATTGATTTCCCAAAACTAACTACCTATTTAAAATAATTCCTTTGTTTCTCCCTAACCATTTAAATCCGAATTTTAAATAAAATTTTCAACTTTTAAATAATATTACTTAAGTTCTCAAAATCCATTTATTAAAAATCTTTTTCCCATACTTGGAATTTATTCGATAGGATTTCAAAAATCAACCTTTATCCTTTTTCAAATTCCTTCTTTTAATTTATCCAATTCTCTAAAGTTATTTTACTTAAAATTCTCTATTTTAATTTTCTTCTAAAAATCCAATTTTTAATCTAGTATCATAAAATACCAAAATATATTTGGCCAAACCATAGCCTTCAATAATTTCAATTACCAATATAATTAGTCACAGATTATCAATAAATCGTATCACAACATATGAAATAAATTCTAACATTTAAGGAATCCAGTTGGATTCCTCCAACCTGTTTCCCTGCATCCACAGATGTTAACACAATATAAAATACCAATTCCACTTCGAGTTGGAATATCGCGATATATGGAGTAATCCGCTATTATGCGGGACGCATAGGGTCTTATCCGTTATATAATGCGAGAATTCAATCACTCCAATATATATATATATATATATATATATAACTACCAATCCAACTGGTAACAATTATCAATCCAAGCAAACAACCAATAATTTAAATTTAACTATTTAAATTATAATCCGATTGAGTAAGAAGAGCTTACTTTTGCTTTTGTTTTGCAATCCATTTCCATTCTAGCTTGTTTTCATGATTTTTGACCTTGTATAAACATTTATACAATTTATTAATATTTGAACAATTGGACAAATCAATTTCCATTTAATAAATTTTATTTTATCTAATAATTTAATTTCAAACTAATTTTCTTTTAATAAAATATTTTTAGCGACTAAAATAATTAAATAAGTTTATTAGACAAATTTATCTCCATAATACATTATTTAAATAGTAGGTTTAATGAGTATAAGTATATTTATTTTATTTTTAGTTCCTTTGAACTGCATATACAATAATATCCAATATACATTTAAAAATCTATTTTTTTGCATAAACCTCACAACATTATAAAAATCCTATATTTTCCCAAATCTTTTATATATATAAAATTTAAATTCTAATAAAACTCCTTCCAAACCTATATATTAAATTTAAACAGACTTGTTTTCTCTATCTTATAGTAAATAAATAATTTTTTCCTTTTATAATAAATGAAAACCTTAGAGTCTGTTTTCTATTTATTTTTCTCCCTGTATATATGATAATTTAATAAAAACAAAAGAGTCTTTGAATCATTGCTTTACTGAAAACTTTCCCTAACTTGACATTTTTTTCTGTTTAAACTATATCCATATATTTTAATTTCTTCATCTACATATATATATACACAAAACAAGAATTAATTACAGAAAATAAGTTTGAATACCTCATCGAATCGATTGTTCGAGCATGCACCAGCCTCGGTCAGACCAAAATCCACCACTGTTGTGCATCGACGACATGCACACACGTACTGCCTCGATCGCGACTACCCTCAGCCTTGCGTGGCCACGGCCAACCCTACTTCCCCAAAGACGCGATTTGTTCATAACCCAAGCACGCACGTACCAGTGCCTTGCACGAACCTTAAATCCTTCAACCTCTATCACGAGCTTGCCTCTGCCACGATATCGTGCTCGAGAGACCAAAACCCCTTATCGCCTCGATGCCGAGCCTTAGCTCGTGTCCCCCTCTTATAAACTCGCCAACCCTAGCTCGATCGAGATCGCAATTCAATTTGAAAAGGAATACTTCTCTCTCTTATTTTTTTAGAAACTGACAGACTCGATTATGATTTGAATCGGTTATCCCTTTTTTTATTTTGAATCTGAAGAGGGAAAGCTTGATTATGGATTGAAGAGGCTTGGCCTTGATTTATTATTACTTTTTATATAAACGAACAATTTCGTTCGAGTAGATTTGTAGAGATTTTTTTATTTAAGGCGCGTGTGGAATCATACAGAAGAAAGGAAACATATGTTTGAATTTTTCCTCTACGTGTCTTTGCTTGCAACAGTGTTGCAAATAAATTATATTATTTATATTTTGAATTTAAAGTCAAATTTAATTCGTCTTGAATTCGCAACTCAAAATCTCAACCCCCTATTGAGGCGTGCCGCTAGGCGTTTATAATGTTATACCTCTATTTCGAATGCACTGGAAAAGGTTTCGAGACCTAATTCATTCGTATGGAGAAGATAGCTTTTTTGAACCAGTTATAATATTAAATTTCGATATAAATTTCAGCGCGTTTACTTACCATACGACCAAATGATCACTCCAAATATTATGAAAATTGAAATCTAATAATAATACACTATTACGGATCCAATGGAACTAGTTTCATCAAATTCCGAGACTGTGCCTCAGAAGGCAATTTTAGAATATCGATTCGAACGATAAAATTTCAAAAATGAACAAAACACTTTTAAACTCGATTTTAAAACTTCTCTTATCATCAGTATTATAAATATAAATTTTTCAAGCCTTTGAAATATTTTTAACTAGCATAAAACTGAAGATTCAAAAATTTACCCAATTTCTAATTATTCAATTAAACATTTAAATCACACAATAAATAGTGGCATTTGAAATTCAAGTTAGAAATTAACTTTTAAATATTTAAAATCAATTAAATATCCCAATTTCAAATGTCTAAAATTCTGGGTCGTCACAATTCGTCTGATCAACGCTATCGATAGGAATTCCAAAACACTTGAACAGAGCAAACTAACACAATAAATTTTGTGTGATTATATTATATATAAGTATATTTTCTAAAATTAAATAGTTAAATAAATTGGATGTTTCAAAGGATAATATTTGATTTTTCATTTATTATTTTGTAAACCACTGACTATTCCAACATGATAAATGAATGAAATTATGAAATGGTTTATTAATTGATTTGGAATCTAAATGAATGTAAATTAAGAATTTGAGAATTAAATTTTCAGTATTTTAGAAAAATTTGGGTTTTTTAAATTTTAGGGTATATTATTTAGAAGTATTTTGACAGTTTTAAATCAGTACCCTCGTATTTTATTTGAATTTCTTAAGTATGACTTGATTTATATTTTATATATAGGTATATGATTTTAGGTTTGATTTGATATATAATATATATATTTATCTTTAAATTGTTTGAAGTGAAATCGAAAATTTAAAACTTAATTTTTTTAAAGGGGATGATTTCAATTATAAAATGAAGTAAAATTTTTTGAGTAAATATTTAAACCCGAAATATTAAATTGGAAAATTTTACTTGTATAATACTAAATTGCATTCCAACATAACTTACCTAAGTCATTCAGAAGTTGAATATATAATAGAATAATTTACAATGTAAAATGGTATTAAGGGAATTTATAAATAAATTTGTGTAACTATAATAAATGTCAATATACTTAATCTATGTGATAAGATAGGTTATGTGAAATAAATTAAAAGCCAAAAAATTATGAATACAAATGAATATTACTGATTAATAAAAAGGATTAAACCAAATTGTTAGATATTAATTTGTTTAAATTAAAATTTATATGGTTTTAAAATTTCTTGTTCTATTTTGTTTTTTAATTTATTTTTCTTTCCGGTTGTTTCTATTCTCCTAACTTGTTCCTTTTCGGGGACAAAAAGTTTTGAGTGGGGAAGAGTGTAACGACCCGTAAATTTTAGTGGTTTTATTTATTTAATTAATTGCATTTTCATGAAATTTTAAATAATTAAATTTGGAAATAAAACTTTAATATTTGAAATATGTCTATTTAAACATAACAAATTATGACGATTGGAATTTTTGGATATTTGAAATTGGAATATTTAAAGGAATTCAAATATTTAACAGTTGATTATTAACAATAATTTCAAATATCACTACTTATTGGATAATTAAATTATTGGATTAAACAAATTGAAAATTGGGTAAAATGTGAAATCTGGAGTTTTAAGCTTATTAAAAATATATAAAATCTATATTGATTATACTGAAGATAACAGAACTTTTAAAATTTAATTTAAAAGTGTTTTGTTCAGTTTTTAAAATATATCGTTTAAATCTATATTTAAAATATCCTTCCGTGGCACAGTCTTAGAATTCGACGAAACCAGTTCTGTTGGATCCATAATATTGTATTATTATCGAATTTCAAGTTTCATAGTGTTTGGAGTTGTCGCGTGATCGTACGATAGATAAACACGTTGAAATCTATATCGAAATTTAATATAATAACTGGGTCAAAAAAGCTATCTTCTCTATACAATCGAATTAGGACTCGGAATCTTTTTCATTGCATTCGGAATAGGGGTATAACATTATGAATGCCCGGCGGCACTCCTTAATAGGATGTAAAAAATTTAAGCTTTGAATTTAAATCGATTTAAATTTGAATTTAAATATAATATATGCATATATTTGGACTGGTCAATATATTTCCCATTAGTGCCTTTTGTTTTCATTTCTTAACCCTTGTGGCAAGCCATTGCAGACATGCAAAGGAATTTAAAGCACGTGTCCTTTCTGATAACACGTGTCTCTCTAAAAAAAATGGCCAAACATATGAAAAAGGGGGAAATGGTAATAGGAAATCTTCTCGTCTTCTTCCTCTATTTCCTGTTCAAACGAAAGAAATGGCAGGCGATTAAAATTGCGAACCTACGTTTCCTCCTCAAAACTGCATACCTCCTTACCTTTTTCTGCCTTCAATCTAAATGAAATCGAATTCGAATTTTGAATTGAAGTGGACTCGATGTCGAGAGGAACAATCGATCGCGTCTTGTTCGATCGAGATCGAGGGAGTCGATGCTGCATTCGATAGAGTCGCGGAGGGATGGAGGTCGTGGGTGGCGGTCTCTGGTATGGTTCGGCGATCAATAAATAGAGGATGGTGGCTCGCGATGTGACAGTTGCGAGAAGGTGTGGCTCAAGCTCGACCTCGTCTTTGGGGTTCGATCGAAGCACGCATGAGTTGGACGCGAGCTCACGTGGGTAGTAACTAGAAGAGGAGGCATTCGACTGGGGTTAGGGTTCGTACGCAAGAAATGGAGACCATCGCGACTTTGCATATGTGCAATTCTGGAAGCGGTAAGGTTTAAGCTTATTTTAGTTTGAGTTTTGTATTTATATATTTATATATACAAATTAAGAAATAAATCTAGGAGTAAGATAAAGTTTTATCAGATTTTTTTTATTGAATTTTACAGATATATATATAAGTGAGAAAATTTCTACAGTAATGTAAATTACTGTGTTATTTACACAAACAGAAAAACTATTTTTTTAAAATAAAAAATATACATCTATATATAAGTACACACATATTTTAATATGTATAGGAAATAGAAATTTATTTCTATATGGATAAAGTTTGAAAAATAATAATAGTAATTTTAAATTTGTTATAGATTTCATGTAAAAATTAGATTTTTAAAAATTTGTATAGGTTATTTTTAGTGTATGTAATTTCAAAGAAAATAAAATAAGTATACATGTGTATTTTCACTTACTAGTTTATTTAAAATTATATATAAAGGTGATTAACTTATTTATTAGTTTATTTGATTATATTAGTCACTAAAAGTAATTTATTTAAAGGAAAATAGTTTAAATCAAATTATTAGTTAATTAAATTTATTAAATGGTACTTGATTTTGATTAGTTCAAATAATAATAAATCCTATAATTTTGTACAAGGTCCAAAACCATGAAGGAAATAGCTGGTTTTGTCGTATTGCAAAAAAAAAAATAATCAAAGGTTAGTTAATCTCACTCATTTGGATTACCATTTAAACATAAATAGTTAAATTTAAATTATTGTTTGAATGATTGATTGACTAGATGTGATATTATACATAATAGTGATATATATTGGAGTGATTGATTCCCGCATTTTATAGCGGGTGAGACCCTATGCGCCCCGCATAGCGGATGACCCTTTATACCGCGATATCCCCCTCAAAATGGGATTGGTATTTTTTATATTGTGCTAGCATCCGTTGATGCAGGGAAAAACAGGTTGGAGGGATCCAACTGGATTCCTCAAAATACTAAATTTGTTTTCATAATCTATGATATGATTCATTGATTATCTGTGATAGATTATTGATTTTATTAAGAAATAAAAATATTGGATGCTATGGTTTGATTGAATATATTTGGGTATATTGAGTTATTAAAATATATAGATTTGATTTTTTTTAAGGGAATTAAAGGGAGAATTTTTAAGTAAAATAATTATAGAAAATTTGGATAAATTAAAGAATGAATTGGAATAGGACAAAAGTTGATTTTTAAATTCTAATAAATAAATTCCAAGTATGGGAAAGGAGATTTTTGAACAAACGGAATGATTTTTTAAGCTTAAATGATATTATTTAGAGGATTAAAGGATTTATTTTTAAATTCAAGGTTCAAAATAGTTGGAAGAGATAAGAAGAATTTTGGAAAAAAGTATGAAATTGGTATTTTCAGTTTAAATAAGATTTTACATCATAATAAAGGAGTAAAATTTGAAATTAATGGGTTTTGAAATAAAATTGACTAAGTAAAGGAATTTATTTTGAAATGGAGTAAATTTTGGAAATCGATTTGAAAATTGATTAAGTGTTTGAAATTATGATTTAAAAGGAGGATGAGACTGTGGAATTTAAAAACTGGGTTTATAAAGTGAAATAAGATATTAGTAAATATTTGAAAGTATAAATTCACGGTGGGAATTTATAAAGGAATGGGTAATTTGTTTCAAAAATAAATATTGGTTTATTTTTAAAGGTGTGGAAAGAAAAATTTACTGGTTTTGGACGTAAATTAAACTGGAAACAAATCGAGAAGGATTTATAAATGATTAGACGGCTGTGTTGGAATGGAAAGTGTATTTCCTTGAAAGCCAAGTATATTTTCAAAGAAAGATTTCCAAGTATAAGTTAGAGGTTTTAAAGTGGTTTTAAAAGAATGTTTTAGAAAGAAATTGTTATTTAGTGGTTTTTTTTTTTTAAATTAAATATTTATTAAGTTGATTATATAGGTAAAATATTCTAAAGGTTTAACTAGTATTATGATTTAAAAGATAATTATTTAATATTTATACCTTATAGAATAACTTTTATTTTAAATTTAGTTTTGGCTTAATTTTTACATGAGAAATTATTAAAAAATTTCATAACTAGTATTTTAAATAAAATGTTTTCAATAGTTTTTATTTTAAGTGTTTTAAAGTATATATTTTTGGATAAAGTGATTTAAATTATTTAAAAATCTAAAGTATTAAGACTTGGTGATCTTTAGTGGAAATAAAACAATTGGGTGGAAATTTATTCCACGAGAGAAAAAGTGATTTGAAAACTATTATCAAAGGGTTGAAGTGTAGAAAAATGTCATGCAAAGATATTTTGAAATAAATAATTTGGGAAATTATTAAGGCCTGGTGGTTGTTTGTGGATGTAATTTGATAGTTAAATAACCGATTATCAATAGTGGCCAATGCGTACATCGTTTCGAAGAAACCGGGATCACGATTAATTTCTCGAAAACCACTTCGATCTGGTTTGAACATTTTCGTGAGGAAGACAAGAGCCTGGAGTCGAAAATGGAATAGTGAAGTGCAAGGGTTAATCGCTACTAATCCTGAGGGTGATTCCAAAATGGATGTAGTAGGAGTAATGCCTTCAGTTCCGTTTGGACCGGGAACGGACTTGTATGGATGAATGCTATCAGAACATCGTCAGGGGACGGTGAGCACTCTAAGTGTATTTGTGCTAAAAAGGTAACGCATAGCCTCAAGCCTTATCAATAGGGAATGGCTAAAACAGGGAAGGTGCAGCAAGGCTAAGTTGCTAGCAACCAATTATAGTAAGGTCATCCCTGTCTAGATGTCGCTTTTATTTTGGCTGTATGGGCGGCTGCTGATCCCAGCCGCGGGGTGATCTTATTCGGACTATCCAGTAAGGGGCAGCTCTGGTCTTGTGTTGCAGGGGATCAGGGGGATCCTTGGTGCGCTGATCTAGACTAGGTACTATGACGGGAGGTACCCCAGTTGCCCTGCCATTGTATGGAATCCAATCTCCAATAAGCGCCTGTACGGTTTTGATTGTGTCCAAGTATTGCTGAAACGTAAGATGCAAGCATTTCAGCTAGATTTTATTTTATTTTGTATAGACATTATTATAATATCAGACGAATTTGATAAAAAATTTATTTACCGTAAGGTAAAAATCTGGCATGTTTATTGTGGCGTGGTCTTATGAGATACCTTTGATTTCAAAGGATTTTGAAAACTTTAATAATTCAATTGAATGTGTTTTCTCACGTTGGTATTCCAGACCGACTCAGGTGTTATTTCGCTATAATGCTCAGGTCAGACTGAGTATTATAGAATACAGATTCTAGATGGACTGCTATGGAGCTCAGGGGATGCGCTGGATGGCGAGACGTATCACTCGTACTTGACTTATTTCCGTTGTGTATGGAAAGGTTTATATTCATCTTTGTGTTTACAAGTTATTATAACTGTCCAGTATTTTGCCATTGATTGTGTTTTACTCTGGTGATGTAACATATAAAACAGATATAGTTCTATTTATATAAAGATCAGTTATTTATCTATTATATTTGTTCCGATGTGTTTGTGAGATTCTGATGTTGTTTTCTATTTCTTCTTCTACCTCTTTCTTCTTTAACCCTAATGGTTCATATTTTCGTCCACTTTGAGTTGAACTGTTGGAGATATTGTCGGCTCAAAGGGGCATGGATTTGCAGGATGTTACAATTGACATCAGTGCTGAATGTTAAGCGAGAACCTTGGCTCTGGTACGGATTACTCATCAGAGATAGAGTCTGCAGCACTTTGGAATAAGTTTGAGAGTATTAACAAATATGAGTGCGTATTTGTTAGTGAATATTTTTTTTTATATTGTGTTGATTAGTTTGTTGAGTGGCTTATGGATTCTGGTCAATACGAGTAATTAATGTTATTGATAAGGATCTCTAAACACTTGAATAAGACAATTCAACATAGTATTGTTTTAAATAGGGGTAAATGAAATAATTTTGCCTAAATTATTTCATATATAAAAGGAATAATTTTCAGGAATTATAATAAGTAGATATATGGTTGCTTGGTTATTAGAAAGTGATAATATTAAATTCTTATCATTGTTGTATGGAAACTGAATAAGCAATCTAGGTAATAATCAAAGGATAAGGAAAAAAAATTCATTAATAGAATGGGATTTGTAAATGTGAATTATAAATGTGATTTATAATAGAATAAAATTTCAGAGTGATATTTGAATAGGGATTTAAAAGGATTCAGAATTAGAAATTTTGGAGATTAAATTCCTTTGAGTTGAAACTTATTTTCAAAGGTTTTGGAAAATAATAGTGATATAATTTCGAAAATATTTTTGAATTGGATTTGAAATCTAGTGAGAACTGGAATTTAAAAATATTTGAAAAGGGTTTTTAAACATTGAACTCACTTTGATCGCTGGAAAATAACTTCGGTGATGAATGCAACATCATCGATGTTCATTTTCGGGTTTCCAAGAGAGGAATTGCTACCAAATTGTTTTAAATTGGAGTTGTTTGCAAAACTGGGTTTGGTTTTAAAATTCAAAGGATAATTTGATATGCAAATGAATTATTATATAATTGATTTCAAAAATGATTTTGAAATGTTGAGTAATTGTTTAGAAGACTCTGGAATCTTATTTAAAATATTTATGGGAATATAAATGGGTTTGATAACTAGTAAATTTGAAAATTTTTAAAATAGAAAAATTTAACTTGAAGAAGAGTTAAAAATTTAAAGTAAGTAAGAAAATGAAATAAGTTGGAATGTAAGCCAACTAAAAGAAGTAAATTAAAAGAAGTAAGAATTGGAAAGTAAATAAGTTGGGAAACTTATAGAAGTTAAAAATTTGAATTAAATTGAAGTGCAACTAAATCAAGGAAAATAAAGGTGAATTTAAAGAAAAATATTAGAAGACTAAGTAATATGGCCATTGAAATAAAAATTCATTAAGTTGGAAATTAATGTGGGAATGAATTTAAATTGTATGTAAATGGAATTTAAACTAAATATTTGAAATTCAATTTGAATATGGGATGGTATTTAATTTAAATTGTGCATAGTAAAGTGAAGTTGAAGAATTAGTTCGAGTGGACTAGAATAACAAAAGTTTAGAAATAAAATCCATTGAGATTTAAAATAAATTAGTAGGAGAAACTAATTATAGAATTGATTAATTAAATATGTTTTGAGATGAGATGAATAGAATTCAATATTTAAAAACGAAAGGTAAATTGAATTCAGAATGGAATTGGAAATTTAAGTTAAATGAAATAGATATGAAGGTGTATAAACTATTCATATTGAACTTGAGAAAGGGAGAGTGAAATTCTTAAGTCAATTTGGTATTGGAAAAATATTCTAAGTTAATATTGAATGAAGCTTTAATAAAAGTGGTGAAAAAGGAAGCTTTAGATAAGTGGATGAACATCAAAAATAAAGGTGCATAAAACAGAATTGATATAGCTAATAATCAATTGAAATAAATACGTAGTATGTACGTATATTATTTTATTCGCATAGCGATTTGATCCAGCTTCGAGAATAGAATTTCGAGGTAGTTTACCGAACCGAGTTGGGATTTTTCACTCGATTTTCGACGGCAAACCCTGGATATGATTTTTTTTTATTGGTTCTGAAATTCTCAATCATTGTTATGACTATGCAAGGAGAATGACGGTTTCTGATCAAGAAACCAGATATGAGTCCGCATTAGGAAGTCGGGTGGAAAATACTAGTTCGGAAGTGAAATTGTGTGATCGAGTGAGCGATCGAATTTGATATTGCGTGCGGATGATATATATCATTGTATGGGCTTGTATGAAATAGATATTTAAACTTTTATAAAGAAATGAATAAAATGATTTTGAATGCTGGGATTGGATATTATCGCTAAGTAGTATACAAGTATTTAAAATCAAAAAGGAAATTGAAGATTTTTATTTCAGAAGATAAAATTGTATGGCCCGACAAAAAGGTATGTATTTAAATTGTCATATGAATTCGTGGTTTTCTGATCCAGCCACTTGGCATTTTGTTTTCTTTTGGAATTTGGAGGCCCGTAGAGGCAATTTTGTAGTCATACCGATCTAGCGGAGCAAAGGAGACGTTAGCGAATTTTTTTGAAAATTTAGAGAGTTAGAAATTTTTGAGGAAATTTTAATTATTTGAATTATTGGGAAAAATATGAAATCTGGAGTTTTAAGCTCGTTAAAAATAATTTAAAGGCTTATAAAATCTATATTGATAATATTGAAAATAGTTGAACTTTTAAAATTGAATTTAAAAGCGTTTTGTTCAGTTTTAAAAATATATCGTTTAAATCGATATTTAAAATAGCCTTGCGATGCCCAGTCTCGGAATTTGAAGAAACTAGTTATGTTGGATACATAATATTGTATTATTATCGGATTTCAAGTTTCGTAGTGTTTGGAGTTGTCGCGTGATCGCATGGTAGATAAACGCGTTGAAATCTATATCGAAATTTAATATAATAACTGGGTCCAAAAAGCTATTTTCTCCATACGATCGAATTAGAACTTGGAACCTTTTTCATTACGTTCGGAATAGGGGTATAACATTATGAATGCTTGGCGGCACTCCTCGATAGGATGTAAAAATTTGAAGCTTTAAACTGAAGTCGATTTAAATTTGAATTTATATATAATATATGTGTATATTTGGACTAGTCAATATATCTCCCATCAGTGCTTTTTGTTTTCATTTCTCAACCCTTGTGGCAAGCCTTTGCAGATACGTAAAGGAATTTAAAGCATGTGTCCTTTTTGATAACATGTGTCTCTAAAAAAATAAAATGGCCGAACAGTTGAAAAGGGGAAACAGTAATAGGAAAGCTTCTCGTCTTCTTCCTCTATTTCCAGTTCAAACGAAAAAATGGCAGGCGATTAAAGATGTGAATCCATGCTTCCTCCTTAAATTAAAACTGCATATCTCCTTACCTTTTTCTGCCTTCAGTCTAAACGAAATTGAATTCGAATTTCGAATCGAAGTCGACTCGATATCGAGAGGAACACTCGATTGTGTCTTATTCGGTTGAGATCGAGGGAGTCGATGCTGCATTCGTTAGATTCGCGGAGAGATGGAGGTCGTTGGTGGTGATCTCTAATATGGTTCGGTGATCGATAAATTGAGGATGGTGGCTCGCGATGTGATAGTTGTGAGAAGGGATGGCTCAAGCTTGACCTCGCCTTTGGGGTTCGATTGAAGCACGCATGTATTGGACGCGAGCTCATGTGGGTAGGGACAGGAAGAGGAGGCGTTCGACTGGGGCTAGGGTTCGTATACAAGAAATGGTGACTGTCGCGACTTTGCATGTGCACGATTCTGGAAGCAGTAAGGCTTAAGCATATTTTAGTTTGAATTTTGTATTTACGTGTGTATATATATATATATATATATATAAATTAAGAAATAAATCTAAGAGAAGATAAAGTTTTATAAGATTTTTTCTATTTTTATAGAATTTTACAGATATATAAATAAGTGAGAAAATTTCTATAGCAAAGTAAATTACTGTGTTATTTACAGAAACAGAAAAAAAAACTATTTTTCAAATAAAAATGTACATCTATATATAAGTACACACATATTTTAATATATATAGGAAACAGAAATTTATTTTTATATGGACAAAGTTTGAAAAAAGAATAATAGTAATTTTAAATTTGTTATAGGGTTTATATAAAAAGATTTTTAAAAATTTATATAGGTTGTTTTTAGTATCTTTAATTTCAAAGAAAATAAAATAAGTATACATATATATTTTCACTTACTAGTTTATTTAATATTATGTATAAAGGTGATGAACTTATTTAATTAGTTTATTTGATTATTTTGGTCACTAAAAGTAATTTATTTAAAGGAAAATAGTTTAAATAATATTATGAGTTAATTAAATTTATTAAATGGTAATTGATTTCGATTAATCCAAATATTAATAAATCTTATAATGTTGTACAAGGTCCAAAACCGTAAAGGAAATAACTGGTTTGTTCGGATTGCAAAACAAAAAAGATCAAAGGTGAGTTAATCTCACTCATTTGGATTACCATTTAAATTTAAATAGTTAAATTTAAATTATTGGTTGAATGATTGAATTGACTAGATGTGATATTATATATATATATATATATATATATATAAATTGGAGTGATTGATTCCAGTATTTTATAGCGGATAAGACCCTATACTCCCCGCATAATAGCGGATGACCCTTTATACCGCGATATCCCACTCGAAGTGGGATTGGTATTTTTTATATTATGGTAACATCTATGGATGTGGGGAAAAACAGGTTGGAGGGATCCAACTAGATTCCTCAAAATATTGAATTTGTTTTCATAATCTGTGATATTACTCATTGATTATCTGTGACAGATTATTGATTTTATTGGGAATTGAAAATATTGGATGCCATGGTTTTAATGAATATATTTGGGTAAATCGAGTCATCAAAAACATATAGATTGGATTTTTTTTGAAGGAAAATAAAGGGAGAATTTTTAAGTAAGATAATTATAGAAATTTTAGATAAATTAAAGAATGAATTTGAAAAAGGATAAATGTTGATTTTTAAATTCTAATAAATAAATTTCGAGTATGGAGAAGGAGATTTTTGAACAAATGAGAATAAATGAATTATTAAACTTAAGTGATATTATTTAAAGGAATAAAGGATTTATTTTTAAATTCAAGGTTCAAAACAGTTGGAAGAGATAAGAAGAATTTTGGAAAAAATAATGAAATTGGTATTTTCAGTTTAAATAAGATTTTACATCATAATAAAGGAGTAAAATATGAAGTTAATGGGTTTTGAAATAAGTTGAGTAAGTAAAGGAATTTATTTTAAAATGGGGTAAATTTTGGAAATCGATTTGAAAATTGATTAAGTGTTTGAAACTATGATTTAAAAGGAGGATGAGACTGTGGAATTTATAAACTGGGTTTATAAAATGAAATAAGATACCAGCGGATGTTTGAAAGTGTAAATTAACGGTGGGAATTTGTAAAGGAATGGGTAATTTGTTTTAAAAATAAATAGTGGTTTATTTTTAAAGGTGTGGAAAGGAAAATATACGGGTTTTGGACGTAAATTAAACTGGAAATAAATAGAGAAGGATTTATAAATGATTAGACCGTTGTATTGGAATGGAAAGTGTATTTCCTGAAAGCCAAGTATAATTTCAAAGAAAGATTTCCAAGTATAAGTTAGAGGTTTTAAAGTGGTTTTGAAAGAATGTTTTAGAAAGAAATTATTATTTAGTGGTTTTAATTTTTTTTAAAAGTAAATATTTATTAAGTTAATTATATAAGTAAATTATTTTAAGGGTTTAACTAGTATTGTGATTTAAAAGATAATTATTTAATATTTATACCTTATAGAATAACTTTTATTTTAAATTTAGCTTTGGCTTAAGTTTTACATGAGAAATTATTAAAAAAATTCATAACTAGTATTTTAAATAAAGTGTTTTAAATAGTTTTTATTGTAAGTGTTTTAAAGTATATATTTTTGGATAAAGTGATTTAAATTGTTTAATATCTAAAGTATAAAGACTTGGTGGTTTTCCATGGAAAAAAAACAATTGGGTGGAATTTTATTTCGCACGTGGAAAATGTGATTTGAAAACTATTTTCAACGGGTAGAAGTGTAGAAAAATATCTTGCGAAGATATTTAGAAATAAATAATTTGAAAAATTATTAACGCCTGAAGGTTGTTTGTGGATGTAATTTGATAGTTAAATAACCGACTATCAATAGTGGCCAATGCATTGATCATTTCGAAGAGACCGGGATCGGGATTAATTTCTCGAAAACCACTTCGATCCGGTTTGAATGTTTTCGTGAGGAAGACAAGAGCTTGGAGTCGAAGATGGAACAGTGAAATGCAAGGGCTAATCGCTACTAATCCTGAGGGTGATTCCAAAATGGATGTAGTAGGAGTAGTGCCTTTGGTTCCATTCAGACTGGGAACGGACTTGTATGGATGAGTGCTATCAGAACATCGTCAGGGGAACGATGAGCATTCTAAGTGTATGTGCGCTAAAAAGGTAACGCATAGCCTCAAGCCTCATTAACCGGGAATGGCTAAAACATGGAAGGTGCAGCAAGGCTAAGTGGATGTCAACCAATTAGGGTAAGGTCATCCCTGTCTAGATGTCCCTTTTATTTCAGCTGTGTGGGAGGTTTCTGATCCCTACTGCAAAGTGATCTTATTCGAACTATCCAGTAAGGGGTAGCTCCGGTCTTGTTTTGCAGGGGATCAAGGATATCCTCGGTACGCTGATCTAGACCAGGCTGTGACGGGTGGTTCTCCAGTAGTCCTGCCATTGTATGGAATCCTATCTCCAAAAGTGCCTGTACGGTTTTGATTGTTCCCAACTATTGCTGAAACGTGAGATGCAAGCATTTCAGCTAGATTCTATTTTACTTTCTATAGGCATTATTATAATATCATACGAATTTAATAAAAATGTTTTGGTCATCGTAAGGTAAAAACCCGACATGTTTGTTTGTGGCGTGGTCTTTCGAGATACCTTTGATTTCAAAGGATTTTGAAAACTTGAATAATCCAATTGAGTGTTTTCTGACGCTGGTATTCCAGGCTCACTCGGGTGTTATTTCGCTATAATGCTCGGGTCAGACCGAGTATTATAGAATACAGATTCTAGATGGACTGCTATGGAGCTCAAAGGATGCGCTGGATGGCGAGACGTATCACACGTATCCGACTTCTTTCCGTTGTGTATAGAAAGCTGTATGTTCAGCTTTGTGTGGACAAGTTATTATAACTGTCCAGTATTTTTCTATTGATTGTGTTGTACTCTGATGATGCAATGTATAAAATAGATATAGTTCTTTCTGTATAAAGATCAGTTATTTATCAATTATATATTGTTCCGCTGCGTTTGTGAGATTCTGATGTTGTTTTCTATTTCTTCTTCTACCTCTTTCTTCTTTAACCCTAATGGTTCTATTTCCGTCCACTTTGAGTTGAACTATTGGAGAATATTGTCGGCTCAAAGGGGGCGCGGATTTGCAAGCTGTTATACAAATAGTAAATTTTCAATTAATAATGTGGAAGCTTATTTTATTGTGTAATTTTATTTCAATTTAAATCTGTTAAAAACTGATGATAATAAATTGTTTTCCAAACCTGAATATTTTTATATAATAAACTTGTAAATCATCTTCTGTGTGAGACATCATATTTCATTTCGTTAAATTTTGACTGTTATTGCTCCGTTTATCTTATTTTCGGTAAATTAGCACCATTTTCGGTACTGAACATCGACTTTTGATACGATGATCATACCACTGATATCTATATTCCATTTTAATCGTTTCATCGTGCTGATCTCTGTGGTATATTCAGTTCTGTGTTTTGAAGTCCGGTACGTAGCGGAATCCACAATGACGATTTCATATCTGTACCGGTTTTAAAATCTTTTGGTTTCTTTTGTCTTTTCAGTTACCCATGTGAAATTGAAGAGCTTAATAATTTCAGCCAGCTATTCAATTGATGACCTTTGTTATTTTCAACGGTTCAAATTTCTCCTCTTCCTTTTGTTTTGCCTTGCCACGAAAAAAATATATACTATATAATTTATAACTAAATCTTATAATTCACCTGTCATCTTGAACATCCCTTCCCTTCCAGATCCACATTTTTTTTAAAAACCATGGCCACGCCTATTCACGCAAGCCTCTTTAACTTGCCGAGACTTCATCATCTCCATCTCCTTTCTTAACCATTGACATCCCCTCCAGCCTTGACCGACATCTCATGCATAGAACTCGGCCACCACATCATCTTCTCCTCCCAGCCGAGCCTTCCTATCCTCTCTCTCTCTCTCTTGTACCAAATTTTCCCACCAAGTTTCCCCTATTTTCTTTTGGCCTTTCTCCTCCTTTCACATAGCCAAGCTCGGCTAGCAACCCAAATAGCGGATATGTGCCTAAAATCGACCTGGGGGGGAGGGGGGGGAGGGGACGAAAACAGGGAATTTATATCAGGGTTATATTCATTTGCCTGAAAAAATACTGTAAGTTACAGATATTATATATATTGTTTTATAAGTCGCAGTTATTATTGGATGTTACAAGTTTGTATAAGTATATGCAAGCTCTGTGATGTGTTTATATATATATATATAACTGCTGTTATATATATGAGTTTGTAGAAGTTACATATATAAGTATATAGGTTTATGTTCTTTTATATATAATTTTTTTATATGTATTACTGTTTTTATATTATATATGTTGGTTTATTTTATATATGATCTGTTAGTAGTATATATATATATTTTATGAAGTTATGTGTTGCATGTAAGTTTGGGTAGTTGTACGCATAAGTTGGGTTAGTTTATATAAATTACGTATGTGTTTATAGTTTTAAGATTTGTTATTATATAATCATATAATGAGTTATATATATGTTTATAGTATATTTAATTCATTAGCCATAGATTTCAATATTGTATATATATACTTGTGGTCACATTTATTCTTTTAACATGAGGTTGTTTGTTTCTTTGTTTTACATTTTTATATTGTGAGAAAATTTAGTGTGTATATATATATATTTTGAATTTAAGTCTGCAATGATTTTTATGTAATTATTATTTTTCTATAGTCTATATATATGTTATATGCAAGTGTATATGAGTTGCATATTGGTTTATATATATATATACACATGTAGACGTGAGTTTTGACTTTCAAAAAAATAATAATAAATAAATAAATTGAGGATTTTATTTTTACATTTATATGTACTCTATATAGAATGGTCAGATATATACATATATATACATATATATATATTAGTTGTTGAGTTTTAATATAAAAATTATAATAGATCATTTGTGTATGAGCTGCTGTGGTTTTTTCCATATAAGTAAGTTGTTTATGGTATATATTGTATATTTGGCTTATATAAAATTTTCAAGGCTGAGTCTATATATATTTAAGTTGTAGTGTTCAAAAGTTAGTATATACGTGTGTATTGTTTGCTAGTACTTGATATATATGATGTTACAATAAATTTGATTATATTAGTTTAGATATATATATATATAGTTGTGACATTATTGCATATTGTTTGAAACAGTTGATATATATTAGAATACAATGTTTTGTATATATTATTGCATGTCAAGGAATATGTTTGATTTTTGATAAAAATGTATTTAAATTAAGTATTTGTTCTAAGGAAAATATTAGTGTAGTATACTTTTCATTTCAATTATATCAACTTATTCTGATTTGTTCTCATCGATTCCCATTTATCAGCTTTGTCCGTCGTGCCTGTTTTCTTCATCGAATTCGTGTCCATCTCACTTTGCCTTGGAATTCATAGCTTGCTCTGTTGTCAAACTCTCTAGCCTCGAAAGGTGAGCAATCACTCACAATTTACGTTCTTATATTTATTAGATTTGATTTCAATTGAAACGACAATTGAAATATACTGCTGTTAGTTATTTACATCGCTATATATATGCTATCTGCTCACCTGTGACATCTCACACCATTATCTATTATTTATGTTGATGATAGATGCCTATTATATTATTATCATATTCTCACTCTGCAACTTCCTTGGTTGTATCGAATTCTCTATGGGTTGAAATGATACATACCCGATCGATCTCATAGAATATGAGAAAATCGTTATGGGTTGAAATGGTAAATCCAAGCGATTTTCATTGAATTGAATTTGAGATTGCGAGTTGAAATGATATACACCTGTTAATATTTAAACTATGGATTGAAATGATAAATATCGGTATCACTTGACCATAAGATAGAGAACTATAAAAAACACCGTTGGTCTATATACATATATATTTTGAAATGATTTCCAAGGTTTAAAAAGATATATATATATATATATATATATATATATATAGGATTTTATATAAATATTGATTTTTTGATATCATACACATAAATGTTATTTTATATAAAGTTAAATTGTTGATTTTTAAAATTATATGTTTTGAAAATTTTAAAATTTTAAGTTAGTTTTGAAATGATAAATTTTGAGAATTTACTCATAATTTTACTATTTTAAAATGTGTATAAATTAGTTTTAATATAAAATAAGTTTAATAATAAAGTTTGATTTAATTAAAATATAATATGTTTAAATATCTATTTAATATTTTATTTTAAAATAGATTTTACAATGATATTTATAAAATAAGGTTGGAAAGATAAATAGATATTGATTTGAAATTTATTCGTTAAGGATTTTATTAAATTAAATCGATTTGAAACTTATCGAATTTGAGATTTTTAAAGGATATGATTTTATAAATTGAATTTGATTTGAAATGATAAATGAATATTTCAAGTTAAATAAAACGAAGGGAATATTTGGTTTATTTGTGATTTTGGGATTCTATTTTTAATGATATTGGATTTATGAAGTGGATATTTCAAAAGTAAATAATAATGAAGTTAAATTATGAGATATATGAAATTTTCAAATTTATTTTTGAAAATGTTTAATACTTAAAGCTTTGAAATATAATGAAATTAAAATGGTTTATTTTGTGGATCAAAACTACATTTGAAATCGATATAATTTGAAATGGTTTACTGAGAAACTGAATTAAATTGAAATTGATGAATTGAGATCGAATTAAATTTGAAATTTTGATTTCGAGATGATTTGAATCGATTTGTGAAATTTAGGAAGCTATTTTATTACACAAAGTATTTAAAAAAGAAGAAGTTTATTTAAACTATTTTCATATCCCAAACATCCTTTAAGTTACTTATATTTCAGTTGATATTTCACTTGAGTTGGATTTATTAATTTAAGAATGTTAATCCTGACTAGAATGTTTTGTGTTTTGCTTTACGCGTGTAACAACCCGGATATTTTAGCGATTTTAAATAATTTAATTTTTTGAATTTTATGAAATTTTAAATAATTGAATTTTGAAATAAAAATTTAATATTTGGAATACGTCTATTTAAACATAACAAATGGTAAATTTTCATCATAAAATATAGAAGTTTATTTTTACTTTGGAATTTTATATAATTTAAACCAGTTAAGAATTTGATGATAATAAAATATATTCCAAACCTGAATATTTTTATATAATAAATTCGTAAATCATCTTCTGAGTGAGACGTCATATTTTGTTTCTTAAAATTTGGACTCCTCTAGCCCTGTTTATCTTATTTTCGACATTTTAGCAGCATGTCCAATACCGACTATCAACTTTTGATGGTATGATCGTATCACTGATATATGTATACCGTTTTGATCGCCTCGTTTTGCTGATCTATGTGGTATGTTCAATTTTGTGTATTAGATTTTCGATACCCGACGATATCCTTAAAAAGGTTTACCATACCGTTATAAATTTCTGGAGTATTTTTGGTTTCATGTCCCTTCACTGTCCACCAAGAATTACGTGAATCAAATAGCCATCAACAATTAATATTTTTTACCCACTAACCTTTAATATGCTCTAGTTTCAATATTTCCTGACTTGTCCTTTCACATACCTTTTCTCTGCCTTTCAGTTTTGGTCCA
The DNA here is from genome assembly GCA_030765085.1 of Allium cepa. Classification (NCBI taxonomy): domain Eukaryota; kingdom Viridiplantae; phylum Streptophyta; class Magnoliopsida; order Asparagales; family Amaryllidaceae; genus Allium; species Allium cepa. The sequence goes on along the minus strand of CM060937.1, from coordinate 979,358,014 downwards.
GCGTTCATTAGAGGAAATTATATAATATAATATATATTTCATATATTAGTAACAGCCTGTTCTTTCTCCTTCCTAGATCTATAATTAACCCCTTTGCAATGCCAAAACTGCTCTCTCCATGGTGCTTGAATACACACACACACACATTTTCACGCATGAATTGTTCTGAAGCCTTTGCCTGCTTGCCACTTATCTCTCGACCTTCTCCTTCATTTGCATCCCCTCTTCATGTGGCCGAACTCACCAGCTCATCTCTCCTTCTCAAGACGGTACGCAAGTCTCGGCCATACCATAACTCTGACGACCCGAGCCTTGCCCACTAGCTCCGCCTCGAACAAACTGCCCTGGCACGATCATCTTGCCTCCGTGAATCACCTGAGGCCCCACCATGGCCGCAAACTTCCCACTTGGCCGAGCCCTTTCCCTCATTCTCCCCTCTCTTTCAACCCATGTCCATTGTTCAGCATTGCCGCCCTCACACCTAGGCTTGCAACCCGTCAATCAACCCGATACCTCCGCTGCCTCGTCTATGACCTCCAACCGAGCTTTGCATAGCAGCCAGTTTCCTCGTATAAAATATATAAGAGGTATACTCATATGTTAGTATATGTTGGTTCCTATAATACATACATCTGTTAGTTTATATATATTATGTTATTGTTGTAGCTATACAAATATATACTATGTCAATATGTGATATACAAGTTATACTGTTACATATAATACAGTTTTATATTTATAGTTATGACAGCGTTATATATATTGCTTGAAACATTTTTGGATATATATTTATATATATTATACAATGTTTTTTATATATTAGTTTATGCAGGCTATTATAACTAAAGTTTATAGTATGTTTACATATATATAATATATAGTTATATATATAGGCTTATATATAGTGAATGCAGTTTATGTTATGGTATATTAGCAGTGAATATATATGTTACAGTGTATAAATTTAAGTGTATACAAGTTTATTGATTTTAATCCGTACGTGTATACATAAGTTGTATATGAACTGGTTTTGGAAATAACTGCAATGCATATAATAGATATGTTGTTAATATGTATAAGTCTGTACAAGTTTATAATTAATTGTTTGAGTTTGTAAGGAAATAAGTTACATATGTTATAAAATTTGTTGTGTATATATATATATATATATATATATAAGTTTTATATATAAGTAATGATATGGCTAGGCACATATAAGTAATTATTTCAACATATATTAGGTATGTATATTTGACTTTAATATATGAGTGTAATTTAAACAAGGATTTTAAAACACACACACACACATATATGTATTTAAATTTAAAAATGTGTTTGAATATAAAATAAGATTTATATAGGCACACAGTTATATATATATATATATTCACTTATACTAATTATTTTCATCGATCCAGTTCTGATTTGATTTCGTCAATTCCTGTTTATCAGCTTTGTTCGTCGATTCATGCCAATCTAGATTTGCTCTGCAATTCCTGCTTGGATTCGTAACCCATTTCATTGTCAAATCTCTCTAGCCTCGAAAGGTGTGCAATCACTCATGATTAACGTTCTTATATTTATTAAATTTGATTTCAATTGAAATGACAATTGAAATATGCTGCTGTTAGTTATTTTCATTGCTATATTATCTGTATCAGCTCACCTGTGACATCTGACACCATTATCTGTTATTTATATTGATGATATATTCCTGTTATATTATTATCATACCTGTTATCATTCTGCCAGTTCCCTGTTAGTATAGTATTCCCTATAGGTTGAAATGATACATACCCGAAAGATCTGTAAAATAGGAGAAAATCGTTATAGGTTGAAATGATAAACCTAAGCGATTTTCACTGAATTGAATTTGGGATTGCGGGTTGAAATGATATATACCTATATATATTTAAATTGCGAATTGAAATGATAAATATCCGTATCACTTGACCATAGGATAGAAAATTTTATACAGACACTGTTGGTCTATATATAAATATTTTGAAAATGATTTCTGTGGTTTTGAAAGGAAATATATATGGTTTTGTTTAATATTGAAAATATTTTATATATAATAAGTTTTAATATAAAGTAGATTTAATATTAAGCTTTAATTTAATAAAGTTTGATTTAATTAAATATAATATGTTTAAGCATGTATTTAAAAAATTTGTTTTAAAAATAGATTTTTATAATGATTTTATAAGTTAAGGTTGGTAAGATAAATTTGAAATTTATTTGAAATTGTATTTAATTAAGAATTTTATTTAATTAAATCGATTTGAAACTTATTGAATTTGAGATTTAAGGATATGATTTTATAACTTGATTTTGCTTTGAGTAATTTAATGAATATTTCACGTTTAAATAATTTGAAGGAAATATTTAGTAAAATGTAATTTAAGGTTATTTAAATGATACTGAATTTATTAAGTGAATATTTCAAGACTAAATAATAATGAATTTAAATCAAGACCTATATGAAATTGTTAAATTTAGTTTTGAAATGTTGAGTATTTAAAGCTTTGAAATATTGAAATTGAAATTGTTTATTGAGAAATTGAATTGATGGATTGAGATTGAATTAAATTTGAATTTTGGAATTGGAGTTGATTTGAATCGATTTGTGAAATTTGCGGAAATTATTTTACTATATGAAGTATTTAATACATATAAGTATTTTACCATATAAATTATTTTAATATAAATCATTTTAATACAAACTATTTTAATATAAAATATTTTATTTTATAAACTATTTTATCATACACACATATATATATACACTGTTATTAATATATAAACTATTCAAGTGGGAAGCTATGACTTCAAAGTTATGAATTTCAAAGTTGTGTTTCCAAAGTGTTATGATTTCCAAAGTATTATAAATTCTAAGTTTATAATGTCGAAAGTGTTATATCTGTGAAAGTGTTATTGATTAGGAAATAGATATATTTGAAGTGAAGAATGATATTATTCTGATATGGTTTTGAAATGGATATGATATTCTGGTTTTTAAGTATGATATTTTTAAATGACCACGGTGTTATAATAACGTTTGATTGTTATTGGCGTATATTACTGCATAGTGGATAGTTCCATGGATCCTTAGAGGATGATTATCCTAAACATCCTTTGAGTTACTTGTATTTCAGTTGAAATTTCACTTGAGTTGGATTTATTGATATAAGAATGTTAATGCTGACTCGAGTGTTTTGTGTTTTGCTTTACGCTCGAATCAGACTAAGTGTCACATCATTTGAAACTCACCTTTAGAGCTGGAGCTTCATTTGGAGATCCATCTATCTATCTATCTATCTAGCTTTTAGTTATTAGTTGACTCCACTAATATATTCATATTTCGTATTAATTACTGTATTCGAGACTTCTATTATATCTTGTTTTAACTCTATCATATATATAGTAGCTTTATGAACTACTATTCATTTGGTTCCGCTGCTTATTTTTATATTACTCTGTATTCGTGATTCTGTGATTTATTTATTTTCTGTAAATGCTGAGTTAAATTTAAATTAACAATCTGATATTTTGAGCAATTCAAGTCCGACATCTGTGTCTGCCTATACACTTGGCGGGTGCAGCATGATCGGGGGTTCTCGCATTTGGGTTTGTTAGCGAGTGGATGACTCTTACTCTTACATGTCATTGCGGGGTTGGTGCTGTCGAGAGGTTGGCCGTAAAGGCAGAACATAGGTACAACTGTATGCTACGGTGGGCGTTACCCCACTGACGCGGTCTGTTACAGTTAGTATTAGAGCTCTCATTTTTGAAAAAACTTAGTATATAGAGTAAATTTAATTATAGAATCACTTTCATTCGAGCTTGAGTTCTTCCTCTTTGATTCGAATTTCCTTTGAATTTTGGAATGTTCCTCTTGGTTCCAAAGTCTATCCTTATCTCTCCCATTCATTCTGAAATCCAACCTTATCTTTTTTATTTGTGTTCTTTTGATTTTGGAGTATCCCATAACTCCAATCCTGTTGATCTTTAATGAATCGGTGGTCCCGCTAATCTTGGAATGATTTGTAAAGATGTGAAACTCCTTTACAGCAGGCATTGATTCACCGAAGATTTCTGTATCCTCGGTTTAGATGTTGCTTTCTCCTGCTATGCCTGAATTCTATCTCTTGCGATCAAATGCCGATTTGCCTCAGAATTCTGCATCGATCTTATTCTTGATGTCACAATTGACCCGGTTAAGGTCACCCGCGACTAAAATAAGGCTATCCATCTTCGTCTTTTGTAATTTAATTATCATATCTTCCTACCGAGTCTGTTTTCGTGATTTGAGTTCTCTTTGATTAGGACTCCTCTAATTTTGAATCTAATATGGCGTTTCATACAACGAAATTGATTTTGGAAATTTTTTGATTCTTGTATTAGATGGACTTTATATAAGCATAAGGTGATTATCAAAATTGTTGATTTTGGAAGGTATTCGATTTAAAGAGATAAATCTTATATATAACGGAATTTAAATAAGAATGATTTGATATATTTGAGATTATTAATTTTGGTAATACTTTATCTAAAATGAAATCTTATGTATAATGGAATTTAGATAAGTGCGATATTTGAGGTTATGATTTTGAAAGGGTACTATTATGGTATGTTATATTTTGAAGTAAGAGGTATTGGGAAGTACCCATCACAAAGAAGTATAGTATGATACGCTTCGACCCAGATGGACTTAGGGGAATCCAGGAATGGATTCGACCGATAAACCCTAATGGACTTTGGTGAATTCAGAAATGGAATTCGAACTGATATGGTTGTCCGGACATAAACTCATGAGTTCCTCGATTTTTTTCATGATAGATGGTTCTTTAGTTTACCCAATAAAGGCGCTTTCGATCTTGGGATCTGTTGTTTATGGATCTTCCGAGAAGGAAGTGCATCTATTGCATAAATCATTGAATTAGCAGCACAGCACTGTAGCAGGGGTCGATAGTCCCTTGTTTACGAACTGGCTACGATATTTTTCTGTAATCCGAAAGGTGGAAGGATCTTCTGGAAAGTTTTGTGTCTATTGCATAAATACTGGATCAGCAGCGGGCCACTGCTATCGTACTATCATCATTTGACATTGGATTTTGAGCGGTAATTCTCATACCTATTTTTATGTATATTTTTTTCACTGGGTGTTGAAACAAGTCTACTAAGTACTTGGAGTATTCTAGCCTTGCGCCAGATCAACGCATGGTCAGAGTCTATAAGAACGAAGATAAACCTGTTAAGACATCAAGTTATAAAGGTATTTTGATAAAGTATTATATAAAGGATACTTTGATCGTTTTTTTCTTTCTAAATAATTTAAAATGTTTAAAATATCGTTTATTTATATACTACATGGTTTACCAGTAAATTATTAGTGTTGTAAATATTTTAGAAGTTATTAGTTAAATAAAACATATTTAAAGTAAACGATTATTGATTTACTAATAATGTTTGAAAAGTATCTTTAGATAAAATTAATAAATTTATGCATTATGGATTTAATGTTTTCAATAGCTTCTTTGTAAATATAAGTAATCATGTAAATAATTGTTTTCAAATAGTTTACATATATTTATAAAGGTGTTATTTAAACATATAAATGGTATTTATAAATGAAGCAAGAAATTTTACAAATGATTTTTGAAAAGTATTAAAGTATTAAAGATAATTGATTTGCAAATGAAGCTTTCAAATGAATATTTCAAGTAAAATTTGTATAAATTTCTATGAACGTATAATTTAAAGATATTATATAAATGGAATTTTTTTTTATTTGTGAAGTTTACTTATAGTAATATACTTGACAAATAAATTTGAATCTCTATTTTGGAAGTATAGTTTGGAATATTTACTTGATTTCGAAGTGCTAATAGTAAATTTATTGGTTCATTTACTATTATAAATTTCATATTAAACCATAATAAATGTTTTTCCACGATTTGAATATTCATTTTAAACAAGTGTCTAAAATTAGTTATGAAGATATGAAACTTTATACTTTGATTTAGAAATTTAATGTAAGATTTGAAGTATGCTATTAGTTTCAGTTTAATAATCTTGAGTTCATAATTAAAAGAAATAACGAGTCTAATAAATTATCAGATTTAAGGAACTTTATTTTAAAGCTTATTATAATGTTTTGATATAAATTTCTAACATTATTTTAGACTTTTGAATTTTTTTGCATAATACTATGAGGATGTTTTAAATATATCTTATATTTTACCATGTGAATGAGATTAAATGCTTTAATTGAATTTTTAGATATATTGAAATATTTCTTTTCTCTTCAAGGGCGAATATCAAAAACTTAAATTTTTATTCAATAACCAAATTAAGTTGTAAATTTAAGTAAGGTAATAGAAGCTTGAGTAATATTTTATGAAATGACTCATTAACGACTTAAATCTTTAATGGAAAATAAATTATGTAAGTGATTGATCTTTATATAAATAAGTGAATGGAAATCAATTTAAAGACTAAATTAAATTTATATGATTTAAATTGACAGTTTGAACTAACAAATTTGAATTGGAAGACTATTTATATATTTAATAAAATGGATTAAGCCAAATTTTAAAATATTAATTTATTTAAAATGAAGTTATATGGTTTTTAAATTAACTGTTATGTTTATTTTGTATTTCAATCTATATTTTTTCACTTTTAGTTTGTTTCTATTCTCCTACCTCGTTTCTTTTTGGAGACGAAAAGTTTTGAGTGGGGGAGCGTATAACAACCCGGATATTTTAACGATTTTAAATAATTTACTTTATTTGAATTTTGTGAAATTTTAAATGGTTGAATTTTGAAATAAAAATTTAATATTTGGAATACGTCTATTTAAACGTAACAAATGGTAAATTTTCATCATAAAATATAGAAGTTTATTTTTATTGTGGAATTTTATATAATTTACATCAATTAAGAATTTGATGATAATAAAATGTATTCTAAACCTGAATATTTTTATACAATAAATATGTAATTCATCTTCTGAGTGAGATGTCATATTTCGTTTCTTCAAATTTGGACTTCTCTTGCCACGTTTATCTTATTTTCGACATTTTAGTAGCATTTCCTGTACCGACTATCAACTTTTGATGGGATGATCGTATCACTAATATATGTTAACCGTTTTGATCACCTGTCTGTTCTGACTCTATGGTATGTTCAACTCTGTGTTTTATATTTTCAATACCTGACGATATCCGCGAAATGGTTAACCGTACCAGTACAAATTTCTAGAGTATTTTTGATTTCCTGTTCCTTCACAGTCCACCATGAATTACGTGAATCAAATAGCCATCAGCAATTAATATTTTCTACATACTGAACTTTAATATGCTCTGGTTTCAATATTTCCTAACTTGTCCTTTCACATACTTTTTCTCCGCCTTTCAATTTTTGTCCAGCGTTCATTTGAGGAAATAATATAATATAATATATATTTCATATATTGGTAACAGCCTATTGTTTCTCCTTCCTAGATCTATAATTAACTCCTCTTCAATGCTGAAACTACTCTCTTCATGGTGCTTGAATACACACACACACACACACACACACACATTTTCACGCATGAGTTGTTTTGAAGCCTTTGCTTGCTTACCTCTTATCTTCGACCATCTCCTCCATTCGCATCGCCTCTTCCACATCAGCCGAACTCACGAGCTTATCTTTCCTTCTCAAGATGGCATGCAAGTCTCAGCCACACCATAATTTCAGCGACCCCAGCCTTGCCCATTGGTTCCGCCTCGAACAAACTGCACTGACCTGATCGTCTTGCCTCCATGAATCACCTACGCTCCCACCATAGCCGCAAACATCCCACCTCGATCGAGCTTCTTCCCTCCTTCTCCCTTCTCTCTCAACCCATGTCCATTGTTCAGCGTTGCGAAGCATTGCCGCCATCACACCTAGGCTCGCAACCCATCAATCAACACGATACCTCCGTTGCCTCGTCTTTGACCTCCTGTCGAACTTTGCATAGCAGCAGTTTTCCTTGTATAAAATATATAAGAGGTATACTCATATGTTAGTATATGTTGGATCCTATAAAATATACATCTGTTAGTTTATATATATTATGTTAGTGTTGCAGCTATACAAATATATACTATGTTTGTATACGTTATACAAGTTATGCTGTTACATATAATGCAGTTTTTTATATATAGTTATGATAGCATTATATATTGTTTGAAACATTTTTGGATACATACATACATACATACATACATACATATATATATATATATATATATATATATATATTATACAATGTTTTGTATATATTAGTTTATGTAGGCTATTATAACTAATGTTTACAGTATGTTTACATATATATTTATAGTTATATATATAGGTTTGTATATAGTGAATGCAGTTTATGTTACAGTATGTTAGAAGTGAATATATATGTTACAGTATATAAATTTAAGTTTATACACGTTTGTTGATTTTAATCTGTATGTGTATATATAAGTTGTATATGATCTGGTTTTGGAAATGACTACAATATATATAATAGATCTTTTGTTAATATGTATAAGTCTGTACAAGTTTATAAATTAATTGTTTGAGTTTGTAAGGAAATAAGTTACACATGTTATAAAATTTGTTTGTATATATATACATACATACATACATATATATATATATATATAAGTAATGATATGGCTGGGTATATATAAGTAATTATTTAAACATATATTAGGTGTAACATTCCCGTTTTTAAATTAAATTTAAATTGGTAAGTAATTTAATTTTTGAAATTAAATTGTAAATTATTTTTGTATTTTCCAAATTAAATAGATATTTGTTTATTTATACATATAAATTGATTATAAATTGAAAATTTGAAATTGAAATTCAAATATAAAATATATTAAAAAAATAAGTTGAATTTGGAAAATATTTATAGATTGTGAATGAATAAAATATATGTTTAAAAAAAAATATTGTTTGTTTATACATTTCTAAATACAAATGGATTGTACATTTTATTTTGAATTTGAAATTTAAAAATAAAAGTTTTGGATATATATTAGATTTGGAAAACTATAATTTAATAATAGAAAAACTTATTTTGTATTTATAATATGATGATTTGAAAATTTTATTTTGGAATTGATATAAATAAATTTACAAAAGCTATTCAAAAAGTTAAAATTTAATATATGTATATACATATTACATAATTTTTAATAACACAAGGTTTAAAATAAAACTTATAAATTGAGTTAAGTTAAGGGTTTAACATAAATTTTAAAATAAAATTTAACAAAAGGGACTTAAACACAATTTAATCAAAAAAGTGACATTTGTTAATAATAATATTCTTCATATTACAAGTATTAATATAAAGTTACAAGTGTAACTCTTTTGAACATAAAAATTTACAAGTGTCTTTATTTTTTTCAAAATAATAAATAAAATGTATGATCAAAGATATCTCCTTCCTTTTTCATCTTTGATATAATTTAAAAATCAAAACCGGTAAATGATATCCAAGAACAAATCCTCACCAATTTTCAAATCTGAAAAACAAAAGCCTGTAAAAAATTAAATCAAGAAAAAAAACAAAAAAAAATGGAAATCAAAACAAAGTGCAGACCTGAAAGCAATTTAACTCTCATAAGCTTTCAACCTGGAATCAGTAACCAGATCTATTTCAAACATTTCAAACCTGGTCAAGCCTGGAATCAAATCAGTAATCAAAAGCAAGTTTAAATTCAAAATCAAGAAGCAACTCAGTAAATCAGAAACAAAAGCAAGCCTCAGATCAAAAAGAAAATCTGGAAGAAAAACAATTCATCTCAACAATTCATGAATCTAAATTCAAGTTTTCAAGTTTTAGACATGAAGTATCTTAGATCTAAAGCATGCAGGCTCGGGGAACTTAGTTTAATCAAATCAAAATGCTCCACAAATTTCAAATTCCAGAACATTTACTGGCTTAAACTCTTCTCTGTTCCTCTCTTTAACATTTTCAAGTGAGTAAACCTTCATTTTTAAGCCTTGAATCTATAAATTAAATGCCTGTGTTGATTTCTGAAGAAATATAGATGCGTGGATACAAATATATCAGAATGTGTGTGTGTGTGTGTATATATGTATATATATATATATGTGTGTATATATATATATGTCCTTGTGTGATGCATGTTTGTGTGAACATATGGAGATGTTTTTGTTAGTAACAGGATAATCAAATTTTAGAAAAAAATTTCATATCTTTTTGTTTAAGCAAATTTAAGTCATGAATCCTGAAGAGAAAATGTTTAGAATAACACAAAGTTATTTTTGAAAATAATATCAAGTAAAAATATTTGGCAAATAACCCAAAAATTGTGAAATTACAGAGGAAAATATTTAAATCAGAAAATTCAAGTGTCTTAATTTTAAGTTTTGATCATTAGATCAGATTCGTCTTACAATACGATGATTTTTAACAGTAATTTCATAATTTTTTAGTTAGTAAACGTTGAGAATTACTATAATGAACGGAATGTAGTTTTTGGTCAAATTCTGACCAACGACGATGAACTGTTCGTCGACCTTGAGTCTGAAGGTAAGCCGGTACGTTGATGATTATGGGAAAAATGTTCGCAGGGGATCAAGATCACCATGGTGGCCGGTCTGAGTCAATTTAGGGTTTAATAACCCAGTTTGGTTGACAATGTTCATCGGGGAAGTTCGTCATTGTTGAGGTAATTTGTTTTGAAATATAAACTATTTGAAATGTGTGTTGAAATGGTATTTTAAATAAATGAATGTGGTTTGGAAGATATGATATTTTGAAATGGATTTTTGAATGATATGGAATTTTTGAAATGATATTTGAATTCGAAGTATAAAATACCATTTTGAAATTTTAACCACGGGATGTATTTAATTTATAGTTTAACCGATTCTTAAAGGATGGGCGATCCCAAGCATTCTTTAAGTTATTGTGCATTTCTACTACAGTTCACTTGAGTTGTTTTGCATTATATTAGTATATATTGTAACGACTCGGATTTTGCCCGCTCGAAAATCGACATCCATACTTCATATCGTATTCGAATGCCATAGATTCGACCGTTCAAATCCGATTCGCCGGAGCTTATAACAACATTAAGTAAATAACACAGCGGAATAAAAGAATAATACATTGATATACAGCTTTGATACAATATCTGATACAACAGATGATCCAATAGATATCAATATACAACAGAGATATGATACAATAAAACAGCAGCGGAAAAGAAAAATAGATAACATCTAGCAGCGGAACAAACAACTCTAAAATAGTCTTCAAGAAAGAACTCCGAAAATAACTGCAACTCCATTTCCAAGAACCAATCCAGCAATAGCTCGAACCCCCAATAACGATGCACCTAGCATAAGCAAGTCTGGTCCGGTCCAAAGACTGAACTAACTCCAGATAATCTACTAAACCTGACTATCTGAAAAACCCAACTCTAGACTGCTCGTGTAGAAAATAATGAGCACCCAGAGTTTAGGAAAGAAACAATAAACTCCGGATCAGTCGTGGGACTGGTGTGAGCAACAAAAAAAACAGTTTATTTATCTTTTAAAACATTCAACAAAAGATTTTCAAAGTCAATTCGCAATGCTTTTTAAAAATGAGACTACCATAAGGCCTCCCGCACGCACACACAATGCAAACGCAGAATCGGAGGAGATTTCTCCTTATGATAGTCAAAGATGCTTGATATGCATTTAAAAGAACATTTTATATTATTACTAGTGCATAGTGTAGGAAAAATTCATTTCGAAAGTAGAATATAAATCTTAGCCAACATAGACATTTCGAACTATGCCTACTATAGCTACCATCCAAACAGTGGGGCGCCACCATAAGTGAATGATAGGTTCTACAACTAATACCGTACAAGATCGTATTGTTTCTTTGGATTTCCAACGAATGATCAGGCCAAGGAACTTCCCATTGCCACATGAGAATGCCTCTGGATGGACATCCCCAAGAACCAAACCGGATCTCTACCAACACAAGGCCGGGTTACCCCTAACTGAGTAACAACTGACCGAATATGCCATCCCCCGGTCCTTTGGGACCTTTCACCGAGCGCTCGCAATCAATTCACACAATCATAAAGTGTTTTCAACATGAGTAAGTATCTGGGCTCCATACCATGATACCACCCTTTTCCAGAAGGAAATGCACACATCCTAAAGGGCGCTACCCCTCATAACCTTGCCGCATCTTTCCTGTTTTGACCATTCACGGGGTGTGAGGCTCGACGAAGTCACGTCCACAAAAACATACTTTATACAAAAGCCATGCTTTGGGTCAACAAATGATCATAGAAATGATCACCAAGATAGACGATCAAATAAATGATCCTATCACAAATAATCAACACAATGATCATTTCACAGCAACACTCAGCATGTCACATTACCAAATTGGGAATATATCGCTGATAGCCATCAACTATATAACCTCTGAGCTCGTACGTCTCAGAGAAGGGTGTTAAGCTAAAAGAATAAATTCTCCGCCACCAACAGAAATATATTTGAAAGAATCGGCTTTACATCTCAATTTGTAATGTCAGACATACAATCCATACAAGTCTGTTCCGGGATCGAACAGAACCGAAGGCACTTACAAAGAAGTCCTTGCAATCCGGATATTCACAATCCCGATCGGATTTCCCATCACTTAGGGAGTTTCTATACCGGCGCGACTCGCTGCGGAAACAATCGATAGGTCATCCTATCGCTTTCGCAAATACCCGGTCTTCATCACCGGTCTTCAAATGCTACCAATAACGTTGAATCACATATTCAGAATGGGTTATACGACACAAAGGTCCTTTCCCGGCTAAACTGAATAGTGAGCGAAAATATTTTCAAAACATATGGATATGGGATTTCAATTAAGTCACAACTTAATAATTCAAAACTTTCTTTCAAATGGTTTAAATAAATTACCATTTTCAATCTTTAAACAAAAGATTTATTTCCACAACCTTTAACGGTTTAAACAATTTTCACATTTTAATCTTTTAAACAAAAGATTCATTCACAGATTTTCCAAATCAATTTTCATTTCAATTTGATTAACTCGTTAAATCTTTAAATCAAAGATTTAACTTATAGCCTTCAAAACAATTTCATTTCACTTTGATTTGAACAAATCATCAATTTAAATCTGTTAAAAATAAACAGATTTAATTCATAGCTTTCAAAAAGAATTCATTCATAACTTAGGAAAATCATTTCTCAATTCAATCTTGAAATTCCCCTAATTAACTGGAATCTCAGTTCTTATCTAAAAGTGTTTATCATTTGAAAACAACATTTTTCATTTTGGAAATTTGATTCATTTATACGAGTTGAAATCCTTGGGTTAAATTCAAATTCCCAAAAAAACAATACTTAAAAGTGGTTTAATCCCTATATAACCAATATAACATCTTTAATCCCTAATTTCAAATCATAGAATTCAATTTCAAGTATTGAATTTAAATTTAAATCAAATTATTTAAATTCCAAAACTTAATCAAGTAATTTAAAAATAATAAATTTTATTTTGAAATTTCATTCTAAAAGCTTTTCACATTTATTCCGATTCCATTTCCAAAACATTTGAATTTAAAAATTCAAACTTAACTATTTCAAAAATCTGCGACTTAATCGATTTCCTCGTGAAATCCATATTTGTGTGTGTATGGTGTGGTCCAGGGGTTATACACAGTAGTGCAACATCATACAATCATCATAGATCAGAATACAGGAATAAAGTTGATAAGCGATATAACTATAAAGCTTATCGCCCATTCACAGATTCACAGATAATATAACAATGTAAATGAATGGAGAATTTATACACAGTCACAGAACAAAATATCACAGATCAGATAGGATAATCAATTCAAGGCATTTCATACAATATAATCATTCATAAGTAAGGTCAAGCATTCAATAATCATTTATAAACAGGATTGTTTAATCCTAATTGATTCAATTTATCTCCAATTAAATTAATTACTTATGAATTTGTTATCCAATTCTGATTTATTAATTCCAAATCATTTGATATAAATTAATTTATCAAATGGTTTTATTAAATTAATTAAACTAAATTAATTCACTTTATTAATCAAAATATCCAAATTTAATTACAATAAGTGATAAATCCTTAATTACTTTCATTAAGTAATTACATTTAACAATTTACAATGATTATCTTAATGAATTAATCTAATTAATTCATAATGTTTATCACATTAATTAATTATGAAATAATCCTTAATTAATTATCTTCATTTTCTAATAACATTTCTTAAATTACTTTCTTAAGAAATTATCTTAGATTAATTTATTATTAATCATTTCTAATTATAAATTAATCTAATTATTTATTTGTAAAATTAAATAAATCATTCTTTAATTTCCTTATTGGTTAAATCCTATATATTTTTTTTCTAATTATTTTTAAGATAATTCATTTCTTTATAATGATTGCATTAGCATTAAAGTGGTAAAACATTACACTCTTGAATTTGAATTTAAATTACATTTTGAATTTAAATTTAAAATGATCATTCTTTTAATCATTGATCCAATTCAATCAAAAATCCTTAATAATAAATGTAAATAACACTTATTACTTATATAAGAAAAAGCTTTTAATCTAACTACTTAATTTAAACATTCAGATTTAAAAAAAACTGATTTATTCAGATTCGAATTCATGAAAACTTGAATCTATAAATTTAACTTTGATTTAAACTTGCTTTTAACACCTTGATTTATAATTCTTGATTTAAAATCCAAATTCATTTTAAAACCCTAGATTCAAAAATTCAATTGAATCTATACTCTAACTTTACATTTAAAACATAGTTTAAATCCTGTTTTGAATTTTGAACTAAGTTTTAAAGCCTGGAACAGACAAGTTCAAATGCCTGAACAACACTGACTCGAGACAACCAGAATTTACTTCGAGTCCTTCCTTCCTTTACTTCGAGTCATCCACTCGAATAACTCGCGTATTCCCCGAGCCAAAAACCCTGCACCACCCACTGATGCTTCAACACCGAAATGGGCACGGTGCACGTGCACCGTGGCCTCATCCACCTCCGGCCACCCACTGGAACTCCAACACGACGCCGACCATCACCAGATACGACCACGACCTCCAGAACCCATCACCACAACTCGAATCAAAATCGAGTTCTCATGATCCAAACCTGGAACTCGAACTGCAAACGAAAGCCCAACCTGTCAACGTTTCCCCCACGACGCTCCGACCACCAGCGACCTTCCACCTCCGGCCACAGCTTCGCCTACGACCAAGCCACCAACACCTAAAACCCCGAAGCACTCGACACTTCGATGCGTACGAACCGACCCCAAACAATTACACAGTCAAAAATTAGGTCTAGGAAAAGGAACCCACCACCGCAACTTCTCTGGTGAACTTCATCATCATCCACTATTTTTCTCGACCTCTCCAGTCACTTCTCCACCTCCATGAAGAACCACAGCCACTCCAATCGAGTATACTGGCCGAGACAACCCAAACTTCCCAAAAAAATCAACCCAAAAATGCCAATTCAATACTTAACTATAAAATGTAAATTTACTTTTAAAAATCCTAATTTCAGATAGGAATTCAATTTATAATCCTGAATTTATATTTTAGAATGATTAAAATTTCACTTATATCAATCATCAACTGTTCTTGGTCTTTTTACAGAACAATGTTTCTTTATTTAATTAAGATACACAACTTAAAATTTACTTTATGGCCAAACAAACATATCTTGTCAAGATACTAAGTCCTAACAATCCATAGAGCAACCAGAAATGATTTTTGAAATAAAGCATGAACTTGAAAACTTAATATACAGAGGTGTATTTCAAGCTATAAACATACATGCATCATTTCACACAATCATTCAACAATATATGAACACATTTCCATATTTAGTTCAGGCATAAATCAATCAATAATATATAAATATACTTAAGCATTTTTAATTGAAGTTACTCACAGGCATTTCAATAAACATAGAAAACTGGGTTGAGTTACTCACGTTGTCATGAGAAGAAGAACAGAGGTCTTCTACTTGAAACAGGCTTTGAATACAAGCTGGAATCCCACTTGTTTACTTGCTTAATTCCTAGTTTTTTTCCAGTTTGTAATTTGTATTTGTTTTTTTTTTCTTTCTTCTTCCAGATTTGAAAAACTGGTTACAGGCTTTTGGTTGGTGGAACAGACTTACAATGAGAGGGGAAGGCTAATATAAAGGAGATGTGTACAGGGGTTATTATTGTTTGTTTGTACAATAGTTATGGGCTGGTTTGAAAGCATTAAATGCTTCATGCTTCAATGTAACAGCCATCTCATTTTAATTCTTACAAGTACATTATGCATACACTTATATAGATATGCTGTTTGATTTCCTTTGCAAGTACCAAGTCTTATTACTTTATAGTATGAATAACTTTTATTTTAACATGTTGTTAAAATTTATTTATGAGTTACTATATATATTTTTCTTAATTTATTTTATAACTCAAATATTTATTTTACTTCTATTTTTAGTTTAAATATTTATCATAAATTTTACTTTAAAAATTATTGTTTTACATTTCTCTTTGTACACATATATTTTATATAACTCAAATTATCATCATTTATAAATTTTTAAATCAATTTATTTATTTATTTTTATACTTGTGTCCAAAGTATATTATTTATTTTTCAAAAATCATTTATTTAAGAATTTATTTAAAATCCAATATATACATATATATTCACATATATACAAATTTTCAAATTCATAAGACTTAATATTTTTTCTATTTGAATCGGGGAAACTCACATCATTTATAATCAATTTTACAAATTTTAATTCAAAAATTCATTTAAATTATAAATTTAAATTAAATTAAAATCTAGGGTCGTTACAAACTTCCCCCCTTAAAAGGATTTCGTCCTCGAAATTCGCAGGCACGAAAACAACACAGAGATAGCTAGATAGAGAAATATCTTTTCAAATCAAGCTGGATATCAATTCTGCATTTGGCTCACCAAATCAGAATATCTACAATAGATACAAGAAATTATAATAAAATTTCAAATTTTGGTTTTAAACAAAATCATTTTATTGATACAATTCTAATCATTCTTCATATTCTATTAATCAATTTAATTCAATTAAAATTTCCAATTTATTTAAAATTTCTAATTTCTAATTCATTTATTAGAGTTTAAATCGAAAAGTTGATAAGAAATCGATGAAGTACGAAGTAATAATTTTCTACAACGATTCGTAAGGCCACCATCACACCGAAACTTCTTCTTGTAGCTGGTACGAAGAAATCAAAAGATTTTGGAACGAATCAAAGAAAATGATAGAGAAAGTTATTTCCACTGTTGTTACAGAGTATTGACCAATTATAGTCGCATTCCCCTGTCCTCTATCTCGTTCTCTTCTTGCACTCATACTTACTATCAGTAGATAGTAAGAGAATTTACCGAGGCGTTAAAACGGATATCTTAAGGATTACTCATTCTAGGGATACTTCACCCTATCTCTAATGAGTTACTTAATGTGTTATACTCCTGAGCTAAAGTTCAACCCTTAGCTCTGATACCAAATGTGACGACTCGGATTTTGCCCGCTCGAAAATCGACATCCATACTTCATATCGTATTCGAATGCCATAGATTCGACCGTTCAAATCCGATTCGCCGGAGCTTATAACAACATTAAGTAAATAACACAGCGGAATAAAAGAATAATACATTGATATACAGCTTTGATACAAATATCTGATACAACAGATGATCCAATAGATATCAATATACAACAGAGATATGATACAATAAAACAGCAGCGGAAAAGAAAAATAGATAACATCTAGCAGCGGAACAAACAACTCTAAAATAGTCTTCAAGAAAGAACTCCGAAAATAACTGCAACTCCATTTCCAAGAACCAATCCAGCAATAGCTCGAACCCCCAATAACGATGCACCTAGCATAAGCAAGTCTGGTCCGGTCCAAAGACTGAACTAACTCCAGATAATCTACTAAACCTGACTATCTGAAAAACCCAACTCTAGACTGCTCGTGTAGAAAATAATGAGCACCCAGAGTTTAGGAAAGAAACAATAAACTCCGGATCAGTCGTGGGACTGGTGTGAGCAACAAAAAAAAACAGTTTATTTATCTTTTAAAACATTCAACAAAAGATTTTCAAAGTCAATTCGCAATGCTTTTTAAAAATGAGACTACCATAAGGCCTCCCGCACACACACACAATGCAAATGCAGAATCAGAGGAGATTTCTCCTTATGATAGTCAAAGATGCTAGATACGCATTTAAAAGAACATTTTATATTATTACCAGTGCATAGTGTAGGAAAAATTCATTTCGAAAGTAGAATATAAATCTTAGCCAACATAGACATTTCGAACTATGCCTACTATAGCTACCATCCAAACAGTGGGGCGCCACCATAAGTGAATGATAGGTTCTACAACTAATACCGTACAAGATCGTATTGTTTCTTTGGATTTCCAATGAATGATCAGGCCAAGGAACTTCCCATTGCCACATGAGAATGCCTCTGGATGGACATCCCCGAGAACCAAACCGGATCTCTACCAACACAAGGCCGGGTTACCCCTAACTGAGTAACAACTGACCGAATATGCCATCCCCCGGTCCTTTGGGACCTTTCACCGAGCGCTCGCAATCAATTCACACAATCATAAAGTGTTTTCAACATGAGTAAGTATCTGGGCTCCATACCATGATACCACCCTTTTCCAGAAGGAAATGCACACATCCTAAAGGGCGCTACCCCTCATAACCTTGCCGCATCTTTCCTGTTTTGACCATTCACGGGGTGTGAGGCTCGACGAAGTCACATCCACAAAAACATACTTTATACAAAAGCCATGCTTTGGGTCAACAAATGATCATAGAAATGATCACCAAGATAGACGATCAAATAAATGATCCTATCACAAATAATCAACACAATGATCATTTCACAGCAACACTCAGCATGTCACATTACCAAATTGGGAATATATCGCTGATAACCATTGACTATATAACCTCTGAGCTCGTACGTCTCAGAGAAGGGTGTTAAGCTAAAAGAATAAATTCTCCGCCACCAACAGAAATATATTTGAAAGAAATCGGCTTTACATCTCAATTTGTAATGTCAGACATACAATCCATACAAGTCTGTTCCGGGATCGAACAGAACCGAAGGCACTTACAAAGAAGTCCTTGCAATCCGGATATTCACAATCCCGATCGGATTTCCCATCACTTAGGGAGTTTCTATACCGGCGCGACTCGGTGCAGAAACAATCGATAGGTCATCCTATCGCTTTCGCAAATACCTGGTCTTCATCACCGGTCTTCAAATGCTATCCATAACGTTGAATCACATATTCAGAATGGGTTATACGACACAAAGGTCCTTTCCCGGCTAAACTGAATAGTGAGCGAAAATATTTTCAAAACATATGGATATGGGATTTCAATTAAGTCACAACTTAATAATTCAAAACTTTCTTTCAAATGGTTTAAATAAATTACCATTTTCAATCTTTAAACAAAAGATTTATTTCCACAACCTTTAACGGTTTAAACAATTTTCACATTTTAATCTTTTAAACAAAAGATTCATTCACAGATTTTCCAAATCAATTTTCATTTCAATTTGATTAACTCGTTAAATCTTTAAATCAAAGATTTAACTTATAGCCTTCAAAACAATTTCATTTCACTTTGATTTAAACAAATCATCAATTTAAATCTGTTAAAAATAAACAGATTTAATTCATAGCTTTCAAAACGAATTCATTCATAACTTAGGAAAATCATTTCTCTATTCAATCTTGAAATTCCCTTAATTAACTGGAATCTCAGTTCTTATCTAAAAGTGTTTATCATTTGAAAACAACATTTTTCATTTTGGAAATTTGATTCATTTATACGAGTTGAAATCCTTGGGTTAAATTCAAATTCCCAAAAAAACAATACTTAAAAGTGGTTTAATCCCTATATAACCAATATAACATCTTTAATCCCTAATTTCAAATCATAGAATTCAATTTCAAGTATTGAATTTAAATTTAAATCAAATTATTTAAATTCCAAAACTTAATCAAGTAATTTAAAAATAATAAATTTTATTTTGAAATTTCATTCTAAAAGCTTTTCACATTTATTCCGATTCCATTTCCAAAACATTTGAATTTAAAAATTCAAACTTAACTATTTCAAAAATCTGCGACTTAATCGATTTCCTCGTGAAATCCATATTTGTGTGTGTATGGTGTGGTCCAGGGGTTATACACAGTAGTGCAACATCATACAATCATCATAGATCAGAATACAGGAATAAAGTTGATAAGCGATATA
The DNA here is from genome assembly GCA_030765085.1 of Allium cepa. NCBI lineage: Eukaryota > Viridiplantae > Streptophyta > Magnoliopsida > Asparagales > Amaryllidaceae > Allium > Allium cepa. Next base: position 979,337,550 of record CM060937.1, on the reverse strand, counting down.
ACTATAAAGCTTATCGCCCATTCACAGATTCACAGATAATATAACAATGTAAATGAATGGAGAATTTATACACAGTCACAGAACAAAATATCACAGATCAGATAGGATAATCAATTCAAGGCATTTCATACAATATAATCATTCATAAGTAAGGTCAAGCATTCAATAATCATTTATAAACAGGATTGTTTAATCCTAATTGATTCAATTTATCTCCAATTAAATTAATTACTTATGAATTTGTTATCCAATTCTGATTTATTAATTCCAAATCATTTGATATAAATTAATTTATCAAATGGTTTTATTAAATTAATTAAACTAAATTAATTCACTTTATTAATCAAAATATCCAAATTTAATTACAATAAGTGATAAATCCTTAATTACTTTCATTAAGTAATTACATTTAACAATTTACAATGATTATCTTAATGAATTAATCTAATTAATTCATAATGTTTATCACATTAATTAATTATGAAATAATCCTTAATTAATTATCTTCATTTTCTAATAACATTTCTTAAATTACTTTCTTAAGAAATTATCTTAGATTAATTTATTATTAATCATTTCTAATTATAAATTAATCTAATTATTTATTTGTAAAATTAAATAAATCATTCTTTAATTTCCTTATTGGTTAAATCCTATATATTTTTTTTCTAATTATTTTTAAGATAATTCATTTCTTTATAATGATTTCATTAGCATTAAAGTGGTAAAACATTACACTCTTGAATTTGAATTTAAATTACATTTTGAATTTAAATTTAAAATGATCATTCTTTTAATCATTGATCCAATTCAATCAAAAATCCTTAATAATAAATGTAAATAACACTTATTACTTATATAAGAAAAAGCTTTTAATCTAACTACTTAATTTAAACATTCAGATTTAAAAAAAACTGATTTATTCAGATTCGAATTCATGAAAACTTGAATCTATAAATTTAACTTTTATTTAAACTTGCTTTTAACACCTTGATTTATAATTCTTGATTTAAAATCCAAATTCATTTTAAAACCCTAGATTCAAAAATTCAATTGAATCTATACTCTAACTTTACATTTAAAACATAGTTTAAATCCTGTTTTGAATTTTGAACTAAGTTTTAAAGCCTGGAACAGACAAGTTCAAATGCCTGAACAACACTGACTCGAGACAACCAGAATTTACTTCGAGTCCTTCCTTCCTTTACTTTGAGTCATCCACTCGAATAACTTGCGTATTCCCCGAGCCAAAAACCCTGCACCACCCACTGATGCTTCAACACCGAAATGGGCACGGTGCACGTGCACCGTGGCCTCATCCACCTCCGGCCACCCACTGGAACTCCAACACGACGCCGACCATCACCAGATATGACCACGACCTCCAGAACCCATCACCACAACTCGAATCAAAATCGAGTTCTCATGATCCAAACCTGGAACTCGAACTGCAAACGAAAGCCCAACCTGTCAACGTTTCCCCCACGACGCTCCGACCACCAGCGACCTTCCACCTCCGGCCACAGCTTCGCCTACGACCAAGCCACCAACACCTAAAACCCCGAAGCACTCGACGCTTCGATGCGTACGAACCGACCCCAAACAATTACACAGTCAAAAATTAGGTCTAGGAAAAGGAACCCACCACCGCAACTTCTCTGGTGAACTTCATCATCATCCACTATTTTTCTCGACCTCTCCAGTCACTTCTCCACCTCCATGAAGAACCACAGCCACTCCAATCGAGTATACTGGCCGAGACAACCCAAACTTCCCAAAAAAATCAACCCAAAAATGCCAATTCAATACTTAACTATAAAATGTAAATTTACTTTTAAAAATCCTAATTTCAGATAGGAATTCAATTTATAATCCTGAATTTATATTTTAGAATGATTAAAATTTCACTTATATCAATCATCAACTGTTCTTGGTCTTTTTACAGAACAATGTTTCTTTATTTAATTAAGATACACAATTTTAAATTTACTTTATGGCCAAACAAACATATCTTGTCAAGATACTAAGTCCTAACAATCCATAGAGCAACCAGAAATGATTTTTGAAATAAAGCATGAACTTGAAAACTTAATATACAGAGGTGTATTTCAAGCTATAAACATACAGGCATCATTTCACACAATCATTCAACAATATATTAACACATTTCCATATTTAGTTCAGGCATAAATCAATCAATAATATATAAATATACTTAAGCATTTTTAATTGAAGTTACTCACAGGCATTTCAATAAACATAGAAAACTGGGTTGAGTTACTCACATTGTCATGAGAAGAAGAACAGAGGTCTTCTACTTGAAACAGGCTTTGAATACAAGTTGGAATCCCACTTGTTTACTTGCTTAATTCCCAGTTTTTTTCCAGTTTGTAATTTGTATTTTTTTTTCTTTCTTCTTCCAGATTTGAAAAACTGGTTACAGGCTTTTGGTTGGTGGAACAGACTTACAATGAGAGGGGAAGGGTAATATAAAGGAGATGTGTACATGGGTTATTATTGTTTGTTTGTACAATAGTTATGGGCTGGTTTGAAAGCATTAAATGCTTCATGCTTCAATGTAACAGCCATCTCATTTTAATTCTTACAAGTACATTATGCATACACTTATATAGATATGCTGTTTGATTTCCTTTGCAAGTACCAAGTCTTATTACTTTATAGTATGAATAACTTCTATTTTAACATGTTGTTAAAATTTATTTATGAGTTACTATATATATATATTTTTCTTAATTTATTTTATAACTCAAATATTTATTTTACTTATATTTTTAGTTTAAATATTTATCATAAATTTTACTTTAAAAATTATTGTTTTACATTTCTCTTTGTACACATATATTTTATATAACTCAAATTATCATCATTTATAAATTTTTAAATCAATTTATTTATTTATTTTTATACTTGTGTCCAAAGTATATTATTTATTTTTCAAAAATCATTTATTTAAGAATTTAATTAAAATCCAATATATACATATATATTCACATATATACAAATTTTCAAATTCATAAGACTTAATATATTTTCTATTTGAATCGGGGAAACTCACATCATTTATAATCAATTTTACAAATTTTAATTCAAAAATTCATTTAAATTATAAATTTAAATTAAATTAAAATCTAGGGTCGTTACGTATATGTCCTGACTCGAGTTTTTGTGTTTACTTTACGCTCGGGTCAGCCTGAGTGTTTACAGCTTAGCTTTGGATTTCTTTTCTGGAGCTAGGAATCGCTGGAGATTCTGCTTGTCAAGTATCTGTTCCCTTTCAGTTTCAGTTTTTCTACTTCAGTTTTGGTATTTATAAACTGCTATGTATTTGAGATTTCTATTGTATATGTTTTCCAGACTGATATTATGTATTATGTTTTGAGAGTTGTTATAGTAGCTTCATAAACAACTATGGTATTTTTGATTTCCGCTGCGAGTTATTCTGATATTTCTGTGTCTGTGATTCTGTGATTGCATTTCATTTGCTTCAAATTTATTTACAATGCGGTATTTTAAGCAATTCAAGTCCAGCATGTGTGGATGCGAATGGCTGAAAATATCGGGTTGTTACAGTTGGTATCAGAGCTTTGGCTTTTAGGCAAACCATAGCCTATGGAGCAAAAGCTCATTAGAGATAGGATAGAAATACCTTAGAATGAGTGAAATCAATCTCAGAATCCTTTCTTTGTGAGAGATCGTATTTTCGAAGTATAAAATGATTTCCAAATTATTTTTAAAGGATTTTCAAAGATTATTTTGGTACAAAAATCTTCTTATTTTGAAACCAAGATTTTAAAAATTTTAGCCCTTCGGTATCCACCTTGTTAGATATCTCTTGGTTAGGATTCTTATCAATTAGGATTCCTTGAACTTTGGAACGCTTCCACTTGTTCTGAAAATCCAGTCTTGTCTTACCTATTTTATCCTTTTGATTTTGGAGCATTCCATAACTCCACTTCGAAATGACCTCTATAAAGATCGGTGATTCCGCAAATCTTTGAATGATTGTAAAGGGGTGAAACTCCTTTACAATTGGCATTGATTCACCAAAGATTTCTGTATCCTCGATTTAAGATTCTATCTATCTCCTGCTCCATCCGGATTCTATCTCTGGCAATCGAATGTCGATTTGCCTTCGATTTCCGTATTGGTTATATTCCTAAAGTCACGGTCGACCTGTTAAGGTCACCCGCGATTTATATAGGCTTATCCACCTTCTATTGTTGAATTATCTAATCTTAGTTTGAGCTTATCTTCGAATCGGGATTCTATTTGATTAGAGTACCTCTAAATTCGAATTTCTATTTGTTTTGAAATCCATCCTTGAATCATTCTTTGGAAATTTGTGTTTGGTTGTATTTTGAAATTGTGCATACATCAAAATTATTATTTTGATAAGGATGATCCTATTTTGTATATAAAAGTGAAATGTTTTCGATAAAGATTATATATCTTTTAAATGAAATTTCGAAATTTTGAAAGGATTTGAAATTTTGAAAATTTATAAGAATTTGACTTATATAAAATTATTTATAACTGAAGGGATTTGAATTTTGAATTTCGAGGAATCGAACTCCGGTATTTTGAAATCGATTTTTTAAGATTTGGAATATATATAATAATAATATGATTTAAAGATATTTCTCTGAATAAAATTTCTCAAATGTATTGGAATGAATTCCAGTAACTTCGAAGTAATTTCAAATAAGTTTCAAGAAATAAAGTCCAGAACCCACTTATGTCGCTGGAAAATAATTTCGGTGATGATTACATGCATCGACATTGATTTTCGAGTTTCTGAGTGGGGGGAGGCTACTCTAGTAGCTTTTCTATGCAAGTGATTTTGTGAAACAAATTTTGATTTCAGATTTTGAAGTACGGTTTGATATTCAAAAGATATATGTATGTATGTATATATATATACATATATATATATATATATATATATATATATATATATTTGAAATGACTTAAAGTAAGCCGGTGTTCAATCCTCGAGATTTAGATTTGTTTTGGTATAACCCTATCTTTTGAAATTGGTTCATTAATTTGTTGGTGATTTCCAACTCTTGGACTGAAAATATGATTTCTTCGACTATTTTAAGGTTTGAGCACTTCCAAATCAAGGTTAACTTTTCAAAGCTAAGCAATTTTGAAAGGTATAATGTATTTGATAAAGAATATAAGTTTAGTTTGGTATGATTAATGTATAAAGTAACATGATTTATATAAGTTTGAAACTGTTTGTTGAGTGAAATAAATAAGACCATGTTGAATTATACTGGTATGAAATATAGATTTGAAATGTTTTGAATAAAGTATATATATATATATATATATAGAATACAAATCTTTCCAATAGTAAATTGGATTTTTCATATAGAAACAAGTAGTTTGAAGGTTTTAAAAGAGATGGTTTTAAACTCTGTAACCATTTTGATATTTTGATGACTGAAATGGTTTGGAAATGATTTAATCTTTATTTTGATAAAGAATGTGAATTTGAAATGATAATTGATTTTGATAAATGAATATTTGAAGTTTATATTTGTATGAAAGGATATTTGGTTTACTTGTAATTTGAGTTTATTTAAAAATGATGGATTTAGGAAATGAATATTTCAAAAAAAAGCAATAATGAAGTAAAATTTGAGATATATGAAATTATAAAATTTAGTTTTAGAATGTGGTATATTTAAGCTTTGAAATATATTAGAGATTGAATAGTTCATTTTATGGATCAAATCTTTATTTGAAATTTGATTATATTTGAAATGGTTTTGTTGGAAACTAAATTGAATTGAAACTGATGGTTTGAATTGAATTAAAGTTGGAAATTTTAGATTTGGGTTTAAATTGAATAAATTTGTGAAATGTAAAGAATTAAAGGAATGTTTTATGATTTCAAATGTATGATTTCGAAAAGTTATGATTTTCAAAGTGTAATGATTTCAAGTATTTTGGTTTCGAAAGATTTATAACTTTGAAAGTATTATGATTTTTGAAAGTGAATATATGTTTGAAACGGTAATGAATTTGTTTGACCTAAATTTTGTTGATATGGAAATTTGAATTATTTTCTAAATCTATTGTTTTAAGAAACTTTGAAACTAAATATTTGTAATTAGGAAGAAATGATTTGGTGAAATTATATATGATTTTGAAACTGAATTGATATTGAAAAGGAATTGAAATTAAGAACCTTGTTTTACTAAATACTGTGATTTGGGAGTTATCGAACTTATATAAATGCATTTGTAAGGGTATAAATTGATTTGTATAAGTATGAAATTGATTTGAAAACTGTTGATTCAAAAAGGTACTCATACTCAATTTGGAAAGAGAAATCTTATATAATCGAGGTCTATATATGTATGATTTGATATACTATTGATTTTGGAAAATATTTGATTTGAAATGAAACGTATGCATAATGGACTTTATATAAGTATGATATTTGAAAGCAATTTTGAAAGGTACTATATGATACATATTTTCAAAATAAAGATATGGAAAGTGCCTTCTGCTTGATATCCGCTTTGTGGCCACACTGTGGATTCATTCCATCGATATTATTCTCTCTGGTTTGGGTTTTTCGGATATGATACTTGAGTGTCCATTGAATTCCATGGCGATCTCCATGGTCTTACGAGCGCGACTGCATAGCGCAACTACCTGGCTGAGATGGCCTAGGGGTACGGATTGTTTCCTTGGGGATCCAGGCGTAACCATTGTGTATCCTGCAATCTATGTAGGTGGCATTAGTAGCGAAACTGCCTAGCTAAGACAGCCTAGGGGTACGGATTGTTTCCTGGGGATCCAGGCGTAACCTTTGTGTATCATGCACTCTACTAGTCATCATGGCGTAACTCGCAAGGCTGAGAAAGCTTACGGATACGGATTGTTTCCTAGGGGATCTAGGCGTAACCATTGTGTATCCGCGATCCATGGTTAAACGAATGTTTTGGTTTGGTTGATTTGTTTGGATTGTATTTTCACTGGGTGTTGAAACAAGTCTACTAAGCACCGGGAGAATTCTAGCTTTGCGCCTGATCAACGCATGGTCAGAGTCTACAGGAACGAAAGTAAACTTGTTAAGATATCAAGTTATAAAAGTATTTTTATAAAGCATTATATAAAGGATATTTTGATCATTATTTTACTTGTCTAAATAATTTAAAATGTTTTAAATATTGTTCACTTCGAACTATCAAATTTGAATCAAATGACTATTTATCGTATTATAAAATGTTTAAAATGTTGTAAATATAAAATTTTAAATTGAAATGTATATGGATTTAAAATAAGGGTCCATCCTTGTGTTCCAACCTATTTTTCCTCCTAGCCATTCCTACCTTCTTCTTCTTTGAGGGTTCTTTCTGCATTATGGAAAGAGTTGGTTCTTTGGCTTATCGTTTAGATTTGCTCGAGAAACTTTCTAGAGTGCATAATGTATTCCATGTCTCGCACCTTCGCCGTCATCTTCATGATCCATCTCTTATTGTCCAGCCTTCTGCTCTTGGTAGTTTGGATATTGATCCTAATATGACTATCGAGAGGAAGCCACTTCGTATTGTCGACAGATGTACGAAGCAGCTCAGAAGGAAATCTGTTAATCTGGTCAAAGTATAGTGGGGTACTGACGATTAGGATTGTACCTGGGAAACGGGGGAGAACATTCGTGCTTCGAATCCGGAATTGTTTTCAGGTACTATTTGTTTGTCCATCTCGCTTTTCCTTATTTTTCCTTATTCGTTCTTTTTGAGGACGAAAAGATTTGAGTGGGGGAGAGTGTAACAACCCTAGATTTTTGAATATAAAGTTAAATTTGACTTTATTTTGCTTGAAATTATTTTAAATTTGTTTTATTTGTGAAATTTCATTTCTATATATTTTTAAAGTGGCAGTTAAAATACGAAAATATAACAAATAAACAAGATATAAATAAATAAATATTAATTATATATGATTAAATTAAGAAAATAGCACAGAAAAATGAAAACTAGTCTAGAAAATTTGAAAATAAATGGAATAAACTTTGGACAATTTCTATGTACGTGGAAAACATTTATAAATAAAAATAAGAACATAAAATGAAAAAATGCGTTCACAAAAATAAATAAATAAATTTTTATTAAATATAATTTAAATGAAGAAAATAGTAGGAAAATAGAAACTAGCCTTTAAAAATAGGAAATAAATGCAATAAATTTTGGAAAAATTCTATTATCACTTTAAAAATATTTAGAAATGAAATTTCAAAAATAAAACAAATTTAAAATAATTTCAAACAAAATAAAGTCAAATTTAAATTTATATTCAAAAATCTAGGTTTGTTACAATTAAGGACAATTAATTAAGAGTTAATTAATTAATGCAATTAATTAAGGATAATTAAATAAAGAATAATTAAATAATTAAGGGTTAATTATTTAATGATTAAAGATTGATTCATTTGTTAATTAAGTTGATTAATTTCATTAATTAATATCAAATGATTTATAATTAATTAATCAAGATTTGATAATTAATTCACAAGTAATTAATTTAACTGGAAATTAAATTTAACTAATTAGGATTTGGACAATTAATTAATCCTGCTTATAAATGATTATTGAACGCTTGGATTGCTTATGAATGGTTGTATTGTATTAGATGCTTGAATTGATTCTCCTATCTGATCTGTGGTTTTCTGTTGAGCTGTATATTAATTTATTTATTTGTGATACATTTGTATATTATCTGTGAATATGTGAATGGAAGATAAGCGTTATATAGATATACCGCTTATCAATATTAATGTGCTTGAATCTGTGATGATTAATGATGTTGCACCATTGTGTGAAACCCCTGGACTACACCATACGCACATAAATATGGATTGCAGGAGGAAATTGGTTAAGTCACGGATATTTGAATTTGAAATGGTTTTGAAAAGTGAATTTTGAATCCAAATAGTTTGGAAATGGAATTGGGTTTAATGTAAAAAGCTTTTGTAAAGGAAATTTGAAGATAAAAATTATTCTGAATAACTTGATAAAGTTTTGAAATTTAAATAGTTTGATTCGAAATTGAATTCAAAATTCGAATTATGGTTTAACAAGTTAAAAAATGTATTTATATGAGTTTTAAACCATTGGAAAAGTATTATTTTTGAGAATTTAAATTCAACCCAATTTATAATTGAAAGGCTTTAACTTGAGCAAATATAATCGGATTTTCCCAAGACAAAAAGTATTTATTTTCAAATAATAATAGCTTTCATATAAAAGAAAGAATTCCCAGTTTTGTCGAAAAGAAATAGTTTTGAAAGCTATCTTTGTTAAATATTTGGTAAATCTCGTTGTTGAACTGAAATGGATTTTTACTTAAAGGATTTGAATCGTAAATAGTTTAGAAAGCTATGAATTAATCTCTGTGAAAGATTGGTGAAATTTGTGAAGTGAATCCTTTTTATTTAAAGATTTTAAAATGGTAATCTGTTTAAATCATATGAAGAAAAGCTTTGGGAATTTAAAAGTGTGACTTAACTGAAATCCCAATATCCATATGTTTTTAAATATTACGCTCATTATTCGGTTTAGCCGGGAGAGGATCTTGTGTCATATAACCCATTCCGAATAATGATACTATGATACGGGTAGTATTTGAAGACCGGTGGTGAAGACCGGGTATTTTCGAGAATGAAAGGATAACCCGTCGAATGTCTCTGCACTGAGTCAGACTGGTATACAGATCTCCATATGTAATGGGGAGTCCAATCGAGATTCGGAATTCCCGGAGTGCAAGGGCTTCTTTTGAAGTGCCTTTGGTTCTGTTCGAACCTAGAACAGACTTGTATGGATGTAAATCTGACATTACACTTTGAGATGTAAAGCTGGTTTCTATCAAATACATTTCTGTTTGGTGGCAGAGAATTTATTCGGTTTGCTTAACACTCTTCTCTGAGACGTACGAGCTCAAAGGTTATGTAGTTGATGGGTACTAGTGATACATTCCCACTTTGGTAGTGTGGCATGCCGAGTGCTGATCATTTGTTGATCAAAGCATGACTTTGTGAAAAGTGTAGCTTTGTGGATGAGACCTCGTCGAACCTCACAACCCGGAAATGGTCGAAACAGGAAAGATATGGCAAGGTTATGGGAGTCACTCCCTTTAGGGTATGTCATTTCCTTCTAGAAAAGGGTGGTATCATGGTATGGAGCCCAGATACTTAACTCATGTGGTCCCTGCAAATTTATTACTTTATGGTTGAGGATCCTTGAATAAAGGTCGCAAACGACCGGGTGATGGCATACTCGAGTAGTAGTTACCTAGTTACAGAGGTAAGCCGGCCTTATGTTGGCAGAGAGCCGGGTAGGTTCTCGAGGCGTCCCTCCAGAGGCGCACCCATGTGGCAATAGGAAGTTCCTTAGCCTGACCATTTGTTGGAAATCCAATCTCCAATACGCGCCCTTTATGATTGCAGTTTCCTAACATGCCATTCTTAAATGGTAGCAATAGCAGGCATAATATAATGGTACATATGCTGGCTAAGACTAATATTATACTTTCAAAATATTTTCTGCACTATGCACTAATAATAATATCAAAATGATTTTGCGTATCAAGCATGCTTGACTATCATAAGGAGAAATATCCTCTAACTGTGTGCTTGCATTGTGTGTGTGCGGGGAGGCCTTATGGTAGTTTCATTTTCAAAGAGCAGTGCGGATTTCAGTCTTAAAATTCTTTTATTGTTTGTTTCTATTTAAAACTTTTTTTCGTTTACTCACACCAGTCCCATGACTGACTCAGAGTTTATTGTTTCCTTTCTAAACTCTGGGTGCCCACAATTTTCCATACGGGCAGTCTTGAGTTGGGTTTTTTCAAATAGTCGAATAGTAAGTGTAGATTCGATAGTATTCAATCTCTGGATATTGGCAATCGCATTTGGATCGAGTTGCTTCACTTTAGCATTGATGATGGTTCAAGCTTTTAATTTGGAGCTTGGAGTCTTTGGAGCTTAGGCATAGTGATGGAGTTGTTGGGATTTCTACCCTTCTTCCTTTTGAAAATAATATTGATGTTCCTCTATCGAAGATTATCTTACCGCTATTATATTTAGCTCTGATTTGTATTGATATTCAGTTGCAACAAATATTGTATATCAATAATATTATTCTTTTTCTCCCGCTGTGTTGTTATACTTAATGTGTTATAAGCTCCGGCGAACCAGATTCGGCGTTTGAATCTACGGCATTCGAGTATAAGTGAAGTACGGGTGCCGATTTTTGAAGGTCGAGTCAGGGTCGTTTCATTTAGTATCAGAGCTGAAGGTTGAACTTTAGCTCGGGAGTATAACACATTAAGTAGCTCATTAGAGATAGGGTTATAAATACCCTAGAATGAGTATTTCCTAAGATATCCGTTCGTGTGCCTCAGTAAATCCTCTTACTATCCACTGATAGTGAGTATAATTGCAAGAAGAGGACGAGGTAGGGGACGGGGAAATACCACTATGGTCAATACCCTGTAACCACATGAAAACAATCTTTTCTCTGTCAATCTCCTTTGATCTAAGTCTTTTATTACAATAAGAATATAATTAACAGTGGTTTATATCTTGGTACATTAATATTTCCCAAATTCATCTAAATTCTATTTACATAATATTTAAATATTAAATTCATTGAATTTCAATTAATCCAATTTATTAAATTTAAGTTAATAAATCTTGATGCCTGTTCTTTTTATTTAGTTAATCATTATCTTATGGGTAAATTTCCCTAATGTTTTCCAGTCCTCAACTAATTTCATATTAACGTAATATTGAATTGCGTTTAGTTACAATGGATTTAGATCTAATTCAATAGATTAAATAAATGGGTAAACAAATATTACTATTTGCCTAATTTAATCCCATTCATACTTCATTATCAACAACAATTATTATAATTACTTATCTAACATTGATTTTTTTAAATTACAGTTTATTACGTATTATTTCATCAATTAATATATCTTTGAATTTATTTCCTAATTTACTATTTACAATCAATTATAGCCTTACAATTTTTTTCAATTAATTGGTATTGTATTAAATTAGTTATTTATTAACCTGCATTAACACTCTTACATTTCATTCCCATTATTAATTCATTAACAAATTATAAATTTTTATTTATTCTAAATTTAATTACCAAAATCTTATTAAATTAACGAATTTTAAACATAAAAATTTACAGGTTATTACACTCTCCCCCACTCAAAACTTTTCGTCCCCGAAAAGGAAAAAGAAGGGAAAGAAGGAATTAAGTAATCAATATATCTTATTCAAAAATATTAAATTTTATAAACAAATAAATTTAAAAAATTAATTAATTTAAATAAAATATACCAATTTATAACCATTAAATCTTTTTAAACTCAAATTAATAAAGTTTGGAAAACATTTTCCAAAAATTTTCTAAGTCCAAAATTTACGGAAAATTTCGGCAGAGTCTCATTTGTACGGAGAGGCTCGGGAGAAAGTATAATATCAAATATAAAAATATCTCAAAATAATAAATCCCAACAATAGAAAAACATATATAACAACGTTAGAAAACCATAATCCGAGAATGTACCTATTTGTCGAGCAATTAACGCTTAATTATGAAACCAAAAGCTGCAGCTATTGCATCCATAACCTGTAGTTCACTTATGTAATCCAAAAAGAGTTAATAATTGTATAAAATACAATATTTAAAGTTGTTTCAACTGCTAACAAACAATCAATATAAACAACAATCACTTACAACCAACATACAATCATCATATACAATCAACACAAATCAATTTATTCATCCACATCAACCAAAACAAGTAGTTAGTTCAGGCTTAGACACTTTTAAATTGTATAGAATGGCGAATAAACTATTAAGTATACCATTTACTCAAAAGTCTTAGATAAAAGTGAATAGATTATTCATACATCCAAACAACTTCAAAGTATCCTTGCCTAAACAACTATAAACCAAAACAAACAACACATTTCAAATATTGTTTAAGTTCATTCTTATTGAAAAAAATTCTTCATAACATTTATTTCTCATTTTCCTTTTCATTCAATTAATACTTATCTTCATTTACTTCATTCATTACTTACTAACTTCATTTCATTTATTCACATCATGTCAATTCTCTTTTTATTGTATTATATTTTTTCATGTTCAATTCAGTTACTTCGCGTAAAAATTTAATTAACTACTTGCTTATAATGATCCCTTTTCTATCACATTTAATTACAATAACCTTCCAAATTACAAATTGAGTATATAACAATTATAACATCAATTCTTATTAATAAAAGCAATTTACTGAACACTTTCATAACATAAATTTACTCGTACAATTTCCATTACATTTTCTTATTAAACATTCCAACTTTTAATATTTGGTAAGTTATATATATGATTTAAGAATGTAATTCAAAATCCCTCAAATTGTATCTGACTAAATCCAGGTATTGTGGACATTCCCTCATTTCCATGAAAGTTATACAAGTTTTTCTCATTTCCTTTTAAACTAATTTAATTTTCAATAATCATATCCTTTGTTTTATAGGTTACGAATTCCAAATTTCTTTTAATTTCATTTATAACCTAGCATTTAATCTTCTTATTTCATTTAGAGGTTCCAATTATTAATCGGTCAAATTCCATTCCATTAATTAAAATTCCAATTTATAGAAATTTAAGAACTAAATACCGGGTTTCCATTTCAAAGCATTTCTAAAATAATAGATAAATGTATATACTTACAACTTATATACTCAATTATATTTAAAAAAATTTAAAATTTACATTTATCAAAATAAATCTGTAGTAAAACTACTTCAGTGGCCTTCCCACTTCGAAACTCGAAAATGAATGTCGATAACGCGTGCACTCATCACCGAAATTATTTTCCAGCGACAGAGAGGGGAGTACTAAACTTATTTTTTCAAAATTTCTTTAAAACAATTCTTTCTAATTATACTGAAATATTTATATCGAAAAATACTTCTAACAATATTATTATTACATCCCAAAATTATTCGAAAGAAAGTTTCAAAACCCCAGAACTTAAATTTCCAATTTTACTATATTTTTATTTGTAAATTTTATTTTACAACCAATATTTATAAATTTCACTACCTAACAATCAATATATTACAACCAACTACAACCTTTATAAAATTTATTACCTTATATATAGAAAATATAATAGGCAAAATTATTTCATTTACCTATATTTCAAAACAAATATTTTGTCGGTCTATCCTATTAAGTATTTAGAAACCCCTATCGATGTCACAGCGTCCGATGCATCAACCAGAATTTACAAATACAAAAAGAAACAAATTAACACAATATCAAAACCTTTTTATAATACTAACAAATACGTTCTTTCGTATATATACGCTTAGCGACTCATTATAGGGTATTACTACCCTATTAGTAAAGAGTTAGACCCCACAAAGCAAAGGTTTATCGCTAAACCAAAGCTCTGATACCAATTGTAATGACCCGCCTTTTTGTATGCTTTAAATCAACGATAAACCACACATGCCAGACTCAAACCATATAGAAGGGCGGATTGCTATTGGGGTGAATAAGAAAAAGCAAAGAAAGAAAAAACAAAGTAGAATCTTACAGCGGAATGACAAAATATAATAATCAAATAAATAGTTCATGAAAACTGTTTTACAAAACATTTGATTATACTTATACAACAACGATTAGAGTTACACATGCCAAAGAATAATAAATAACAATGAAGTGAAACAATATGAATGTAGTGGAATGATATAATAAATAATAATACAATCTTCATCTTCGTCCTTAAGCAATAAGGTCTTCAAACCCTGAAATGCTCAGGCTGACCTAAGCGAATTGAAAAGACAAAACACTTGATTCAAAACTAAAAGATCTTATGTAAGTTAAATCAACAGTAAATATATGAGTGGAACGCGTCAGAGATGTTTACGAGATTTGACATCTCCTATCTAGTGTCTAATGTGAGTGCAGTAACTTAAGAGATGTTCGGAATTTACATCTCCTAAGGATCCGTTAAACTATTTACTATGTAGTAATATTTTCTATTATAATAATGTCTAATAGTAAAATAAACTTACTTTAAAATAGTGTTAAGGGGTTACCCATATATCCCTTAACACGTAATAGCGCCAATAGCCAATACAGTACAGTAATACCTCCTGATCGAGACGCTACCAGAGGATACTCCATAGGTACGACACAATTAAAACTCGTACAAGGCATGCTAGGGTAGGTGACATGGCACAACTAGGCAATGCCAGGGTAGATATACCAATTACGCTTCCAGACCGGTGGTAACGCGTAGCAGCTACTACCGCCCAACTCGAGCCACACCCCAAAATCAAAGGTCCCCAATCAATCACAAAGCAATAAAATGGTATTGAAGGAGTATGTTCGATAAAAGGTGCTACCTTCTTAGTCCGTCAATCGCTCCTGTTTTAGCCACCTTATGCCAACTCATGGGAGTTGGGTCCACTTATACATGTCAAAGGAACGCCGCCGCCATCCTACTTCATTCTGGAATCTCTACCGCATACACGGTTGTTAAATTGGTTTTCGATATCGACAGAGAGTATGCCCTTATCTGATACCGGTCTCTTTAATAACCCAACGTTATTATAACACCGCGGTCGTTTCAAAATAATTTATACTTTAAACTGAAATACCATTGCCATTTCAAAACCATATAAATATGATATCATTTCCATTTCTAAACTAAATCAATACGGTATCATTTTTTTATTTCCAATATATCCTTTTCCAAAATCATAGCACTTTCAAAGTTATATACTTCGAAACCAAAACACTTTAAATTATATAAATTTCAAATCATAATACTTTGAAACTCGTAACTTTGAAATATAACCTCCACCACTGAATTGGTTTAAATATTAAAATACTTTATATAATAAACTAGCTTCTTTCAATTTCACAAATCGATTTCAAAGCAACTCGAATTTCTAAATTTTATATCTAACCAAATTCCAAATCATAAATTTCAATACGATCCAGTTTCCAAATAAACTATTCCAAATTATATCGATTTCAAAGCAGATTTGATCCATAGAATAAACCATTTCGAATTCGATATATTTCAAACTATAAGTATTCAACAATTTGAAAACTAATTTTGGTGATTACAATTCGACAATTCAATTTTCTATTATTTAGTTTTGAAATATTTACATAATAAATCTGTAACGACCCGGGATTTTCGATCTAGAAAATTCCAGATAGTTAGGAAAGGAAGAAAAGAGAAAGAAGAAGAAACGGAAATAAGTCACAGAAACCTCACATCGCAGCGGATCAAAATATAATATCACATAAATAACAGTTTTACAAAGAAGAACTGTATCAGTATACTTATATTTTATACATCAGAGTTACAATATTTCTCAATCACTGGACAGTTTAAAACAACATGCCCTAGATATACAGCTATATATCACAGCGGAAACACTCCATAGTTCCTGCCATCTTGTTAATTTTTAGTTATCAAATGTCCAAAAATTCGATTTATCACATTCCTTCCCCCTTAGAATCTTTTCGTCCTCGAAAAGGAACGAAGCCAGAATTTATTAAAATACTTAATATTAATTAAATCGCTTTTGATCATTTTTAAAATATTTTAAAAATCTATATAATTTTGCCAAAATAGTTTCATAAAAATACTTTTATAACTCGATGTTTCAACAAGTTCATCCCCGTACTCATAGAAATTCGGTCATACGTTTATCAAGCGTAAGACTGAAAATCTACAAGTACTTAGCATACCCGATTTCAACACCCAGTGAAAATACTTGGAAAATAATTTTACTGAAAATATAGAAAACATTTTTGAAAATAGAGGAAATATCTTTGGTGAGAATGCTCTAGAAATCATCACCCCCATCCATGGTCGCAGTTAACGCGATGGTTACGTTGCCATCCCGACAAAATCCATAGATAACTGTAGGCCTCCCCGCCCCTCGATTACACTATGGAACCCGCTACAGATCGCAGCTACAACTGGGGTTACGTTGCTATCACAGCAAAAACCCATATAACTGTAGGCCTTAGCGCCCTCGAATTCCGCTGCCAAAAGAATGAAACTTCTCCACTCCACTTGACCATAGATCACAGCCACCGATGTTACGTTGCCTTCCCGGCAAAATCAAGCGTAGACTGTTGACACTCACATCCACGCGATTTCCGCTATGGTCCACACAGTAGATCGCAGCGACATCGAGTTACACTATCGTCACAGCGTAACCCAAATGCCTCTATAGGCATCAGCGCCCTCGACTTTCGCTACCCAATAATCCTCAGGAACTAGTTTTTTCGGACTCCTCACGGGATCAACTTTAGAACCTCACCCTTAGAGGCTCAAGGCAGTACCAACCTATGGTACTCCTGAGAAGTTCATCCCAAAGGAGCGCCTTTTTCTCCAGCGCCATTTTCAAAACACTTTATACTATACACATGTAGTATCTTCCAAATCATACACCTAGTACAAATCTCATATAAATCTCCTTTCTCAAAATCGATTATCCCAAAATCGATAATTCTCAAACTAGGCTTTCCAAATTCCAAAATTGATTTTACCCAAAAATCTAAAGCCATTCCAAATCCAAAGGTTTATAAAACCTTTTTCAAAATCATTCTCACAAGATCCTTTATATATATATATATATATATATATATATATATAATCTTGAAAAATCTTAGGATCATTTCAAACTTGTATAAAACCCTTTTTATACTTCTAATATCTTTCAAAACCTCTTCTTCTGACTATTGATTCAACAAGGGGAGATTTATCTTAAATAACAAAGATATATAACTTTATTTATTTCAAATTAAATATTCAAATTTGATTACTCTTTTATAAAGTCACTTACCAAATTACTTGCTTCCATAAAGTAAATTTTATCATAGAAATATCCAATTTCCACTTTTATTCATTGTATATTTCACAAAATATACCTTCCATTTCAAAAACCATTTCACATTTCTTATTCACAAATTTCCAGTATCAATTTCGTTTAAACCCGTACGATGTACACATATCATCCGTACGCTATACCAATCTGATCGCCCACTCGATCACATAATTTCACTTCCGAACTAGTATCGTCCACCCAACTTCCTAGTGCGGACTCAGATCTGGTTTCTTGATCAGAAACCGTCATTCTCCTTGCATAGCCATAACTATGATAGAGAATATCCAGAACCAATCTACAATCCATATCCAGGTCCGCCGTCGAAAATCGAGTGAAAAAAACCCAACCCGGATCGATTTAACTATCTCGAAATTCTGTGTTCGAATCTGGATCAAATCACTATGCGAATAGAATAATATACGTACATCCTACGTATTTATCTTCATTGATTATCAGCCAAATCAATCTCCTTTCTATTCACAATCACTTTAATTTTCATTCGCTTATTCACAATTGCTTCGATCCCATTTGGATTATCACCTCAATCCTTATCTCAATTGGGTAATTAATCATAAACAGTTTGCACTCAGTCCAGCTTATATTTAGGAAATAGTTTAAAAATAGATAAGTAGTTGAAAAACAATTATTATTTTGCAAAATAGCTGTAAAATAGTTAAGAAATTGTAAAATAGTGGGAAAATAGATAAATAAATATAGAAATTTTAAATAATTGCAAAATAGTTGTAAAATAGTAATTAATTTGTAAAAGAATTGAAAAATAGTAATTAGTTTATAAAACAGTTGCAAAATAGTTAAATAATTCCAAAAATATATGTAAAACAAGTATAAGATAGTTTTAGGTTTTAAAAGAAAAGTTGCATAGTAAATAGTTTGGAAAAAAAATAGATTTATATTAAAACAATTTATTTTGAAAATAGTCCAGAGTCGAAACTGTTTAATTCCCAACCTCCATTTCCAATCAATTCAATTTAAATTTCCCCTTCCATTTAAATTTACTCAATTTCAGTTTAAGTAACTTCAATTTCCATTGAAATTGGTTTAACCCCAATTCAAGTTGAATTAACCTCAATTTCTTTCCAAATTCAAATCAAACTCCATTTGAATTTACTTATTCAACTTTAATCACAACTTCAATTAATTCAAATGAATTTCAAATTGAACAATTTCAATTCATATCAATTCCAGTTTGAATTTGAACTCATTCAACTTCAATTTCAATTTCATTTCAAATTTAAACCATCACGATATATATATATATAAATTTGAGTTAAAAATAATTTTTTTAAATGTTGATTTAATCCTTTAAATCAAATCAACCTATATCTTTAAACCATTTAATTCTGAATCCAAATTCCATTTTTAAACTATTTCAAAGTTCAAATAGTAATTCAAATCCTTTTTTAAACAATTAAATCTTTGAAATTCAATTTATCATCAAATTTCAATTTTCAGACCAACCCTTTGAAATTTAATCTTAAACATTCCAATCTTAAGTCCAAAATGATTCCATTTTATCTTAATAATGGATATATTACCACACCCCATTTCTTCATTCATTTAAACAAATTCAATTTCGGCTTAAAGATTATTAATAACAATAGGATGGTATCATTAAAATTATTTTAAAACATCCATCCATTCCCAATCTCCAGATCTCAAACCTATTTTGAGATCACACAAATTACCAATTCAAATTAACCATTTAACTTTCTAAGTTAAATCCAAATTTCATCTTGAAATTTCCAAATCAAATTGTTCATACAAACTTATTTAACTTCCTCCGAATTAAATTCAATTAATCCAGTTAACCTTACTCAAATTTGAATTCTCCATTTCAAATTTCAAAATTCACTCCCAGTTATAAGTTTCAAAGCTTATCACTTTAAGGTATCACATCTCATTCCAAATTTAAAACTCAACATTTAGAGTTTTATTTTGAACTATCTTTGACATTATGTATATTCCTCATATATACATATTATTTCCTTTGCACACCAAGTTATCCTTAAATTTTAAACCACGTTTGGTTTTTAATTCAAAACAAATTCCTTTAAATTTTCAAACAACTCTTGTTTGAAACAGGACACTTCATTCAAATACATTATTTATTATTTCTTTATCATTTTGAAATAATTTTCAAATTATGGACCCAGATTTAAAACTTCACAATTCAGATCATCTCTTCAACTCTAATTTATAAGTCATACTTTCCTAAATGTTTTACTTCCTTAAAACATTAAATACAACAACCATTTATGATAATAGCCAAGTTTATCATATCTTGTTCTGAAACTTTTTCCCCAAATTCAAAATTTTAATTTAAGTTTGAATTCATTTCAAACTTATCTTTATTTATTTCAATTCGGTTGTATTTCTATCACCACTTAATTTAATTCCAATAATTTAACAACAAAATTTCTTTATAACAATAATTGGAAAATGATTGGCTTTTATATCAAAACATAAGCTTGTATAAGTGTAACGACCCGTATTTTACGTGTCGATAAATCGTGGAATTTACCGGTCGTTAGTGTTGTTTATGTTGTCTCTAGCCTGAGTCGTATGGAGAGTAACACGTGTGTTGAAGGGTTGAGTCGTGACCGACTCATAGGTTGGAACGAGTTATGGAGTTAACTCGTGACCGAGTCATAGAGTTGCCGACTTAGTGTCTTAGGTCGTGTGGGCGAGTTAGGGAAGCCAGCGACTCAGGAGTAGACGACTTAGAGTGTGACCGAGTCATGGGAAAATCCGACCGACCCATGGGATAAGTCGTGACCGACTTATAGAAGCAGCGACCTAAAGGTTAGACGACTTAGTGTTGGACCGACCTAAGAAGTGACCGACTCATGGGTTAGCGACTTAAGGGGTTAAGGCTTAGGTCGTGGGGTCTTGAGTTGGTAGGGGCTTGGGTCGGCAGGGTGTTATCTCGTTAGGAGGTTGAGTCGTTAGGGGCTTAGGTCGTTGAGTCGGCTAGGAGTTAGGTCGTATGACCCTGTGTTCTGTTAGGTCGGCGGGAAGTTAAGTCGGCAGCGACCTAAATTAGGTCGCTAGGGAAGATAGGTCGGCAGGGTTTTTAGGTCGTGTGAGTTAGGACTGAACATACTAAGTTGGTAGCGACTTAGTGATGAGTCGTAGGTCGTTAATGTTATAAGTCGTTAGATTGTTAGGTCGTTAGGCTGCACTGTTGTGATGAGTCGTGAGCCGTTGGGTCTTGCATGCGCTTGTGTTTTAGGTCGTAGGTCGGGGTAGTTGAGTCGTGCATTGGGTTGGACATGCGCGTACTAGGTCGCAGGATGGCATGGGTCGGCAGCGACCTATGTTAGGTCGGAGATTTCTTAGGTCGGCGACGACCTAAAACTGAGCCTACGAGTTACGACCTAAGGAGTTTTCAGCCTATAAATAGAGGGGTTTGGCTCACTTTTTGGCACCGGTTTTTGAAGCGACGAAGTGCTGCCATTTTGAGAGCTCGACTACAACATTTCTTCATCTTCTTTTCTCCATTCTAATCTAGTTCTAACATCCACCCAAGATCGAAGATTTAGATTGAAGATTCAAGTGCCAAAGTTGAAGATCTTCATCCAACAAAGCTAGATTTCATCGTTTTAAGCGAGGTTTCGCCGGATCAAGCCTTGATCTTCGCTGTCCAGATCTGAAGTGTTTAGTTTTTAGGTTGTTTTGGTGATTTGGTGAGTGGTAGTTATCTCTCACGCGGATCCAAAGGAGTATATTGGATTGGTGGCATGTTTGGGTGTTAAAGTTAGAGATTTCATGCATTTTTCTTAGATCGAAGTCTAGATCCATGGTTTTTGAAGATGTTTACTTATGCAAGTTTGTTTAATAAGCATTAGAGACAAAACCCATGTTTTATAATTGATAGATCTATGCTAAAAACCATGATTTCACATATGTTGGACTTTTGCTCGTTTATTTACGAAATTCCCATTATAGTTGATATTGCTTAAATTGCTTAATAGATCTTGTTTGAATGATTGATTATTTGAATGTATGATTGATTTGATTGTTTCCAAGTTAGCTAGTAGTTGATTTGGAACAAGATGATGAAAGAGGATTCAAAAGCTATGGAAGAAGGCTCTTGAATGGTGAAAGCTGCTTAAGGCATATGTAGCGGATGTTGAAGCTCATATGTATAGATTGGATGATGTTGAGATGGGACTTTGCCATGATTTGATGAGGCAAACCATGTTGTTGAGTTGAGACTTTGCTTTGATGCGATGAAGCGAAGTATGATGTGAGTCTTGGCTTAATCCAAGCAGGGATCATTCCAAGCATGTTGATAACTTGAAGAGTAGTTCAAGTTGGTTGATAATGGATTGTTCAAGAGGTAGCTTGAGCTTGTATGAGGATAGTCGTCAAGAAGGATGGCTAGGAGGCTTGGATCTCGTCGTTGTTGAAGGTTCTAGCATGCTCAAAAGCAAGAGTACATGGGCCGCCCATAACGACTACAGGTAGGTAGTCGGGACACCCAAAAGACTACAGGTAGGTAGTTGAGTACTCTGGGCAAAGTAGATAAGTCCTAGGCACAAGGCAGTGTGCGGAGTTATGGTTAGAACCGGGGTTACCATTAGCCCTTGACAGATGGTCATTCAACTAACGGTGAAATCAAGGCAAAGTTAACAGTGATAGCCAGAGTCATGGATGTTTGGTTGTATCATCATTCGGTCTCAAGAGCGGTGTTTTCTGGGTGCTTATCTGATCTTGGTTTAGGCCTTGGGGGTTTGTATTTGGAAAACATCGACCTTGACTCGAGTGATAATTACTTTACTTTAATTGCCTGCTGTGTTATGCCTGCTTCTCCTTAGTGTGTGTCTGGGGGCTATCACTGTAGAAAGAGGTGGAGTGGGATGGTTTGGTTCCTATTCCTTTTATCCTTTATGCTCTTTTGGTATGCTTGATAGTTGATTTACTGCTCACTAAGACTTTGTCTGACTCAAGGTTTTATGTCTCCTCTTATTACCTTGGGCTGTTCATCCATGTTTGGGATGGGCAGACTAGGTAGCAGGTGACAGGTGCTGTGCTAGGAGTTCTACGCTGAAGATGACGAAGACGAGCAGGAGGCTTTGCATATTAGTTTTCTTACTATATGTACTGGGTATCCGCTGCTGTATTTGGTTGAGTGATTTGTAGTGAGGCTTTCATGTATGGATTTGAGTAGATGATTGTATGAAACTACTGTGATGCTTATATGATGATGTTCTGTTCTATGGAGCTTCACTATATTATATTTCTCTATTGTATTTTATCCATGCGCTGTGAGTTATGCGATAGAGATTCTTCTGTTTTGTTTTACCCTGACTATCGTCCATGGCTGCCTGGCACACCTTTTAGCGCATTATTTCCTTGATTTGGTGCGGGAGTCATGGGCGGTCGTCACATTTGGTATCAGAGCTTTGGTTAATCGATTTCAGCCAACGCTCGCTGACGTAACTACGTATGAGAGACGTAATTGTATTTTGATGGATGATTACTATATATAATATAGTAGCCTAGAAGGATTTGAACTCCTTATGCAGTTGTTTCTTAAGGTGTTCTAATCATTCTTATTACAGATATTAAGGATGAGTCGAAGAGGGAGACCAGCTGCAAGGGAAAGCCGTGTTGATGAAGGAGCTGTTGATTATGGAACTATGTTCGAAGCGATGATGACTTCGATCATGAGAAGGATACCAGCTTCAGGATCATCAGTGGATGTGGGAGTTCAAGTTCAAGCTCCGAGACCGGTAGATTTTGCTAAGCTTTGCAAGGATTATACTTCTCTTGGAGGAAAAGCTTTCTTGGGGACGGAGTCGACTATTGAGGTGCAGAGATGGATTGATGCATGTCGAAGGATCTTTGGTGACTTAGGGATTGAGGATGCAACTAAGAGGAAGCTTGCATCGAGACAGCTTCAGGGAAGAGCTGCTGATTGGTGGAATTCTATCACCATCGATACTCCAGAAGAAGAGATTACTTGGGAGCAATTCCAAGTCAGATTTGAAGCTAAGTTTATCTCTACGGCTCAGAAATCTGTCTTGTTTAAGAGGTTTGTAGAGCTCAAGCAGGGTGGGAGGCCTGTTCTTGAGTATATTTCTGAGTTTGAAGCTTTGTCCAAGTATGCCAGATCGTACATTGATTTTCCCTATCAGAAGAATGAAAAGTTTGTGACTGGTCTGGATGCTTATCTTGGGAGGCAGTTAGTGGATCATTTGGACGATCCATTTGAGAAGCTTGTGGAGAAAGCCCTTAGGCATGAGAGTTTGTTTCCTAAGGAAAGTTCTGTTGTTGCTGTAACCAGGGAAGGATCTAAACCACACCAGAATGGCAATAAGAGGAGGAAGCAGCAGCAGCAGAAGGGTAAGGATGGCCAGAAGAAGCCGAAAGGCGAAGTGACTTGTTATAACTGCCAACAGAAGGGCCATCTTTACAAAGATTGTAAGAATCCCAAGGTGCCGGGAAAGTGTTATAACTGTGATAAGCTGGGACATATCAAGAAGGATTGCCCAGAGCCGAGGAAAGATAGGCAGATTGTGCAAGCCTATGCTTTGGGAGTTGTGCCGTCGTCTTCAAAAGCTCCGACTGCTGAAGAAAAGGGGAAGAGTGTGGTGGTTCAAGGTACTCTTTCTATCTGTGGTGTTCCAGTTAGAGTGTTGTTTGATACTGGAGCGTCGCATTCTTTTGTTTGTGATGATTTGGTAGGCCGGTTAGGTTTGAAACCGGATATTGTTGATAGGCCATTGGTTGTGACTAATCCGGTCGGGGGTTCGTCATGTTTGTGTATGATATGCCGTGGTCTAGTTGTGTCGAGTCATGATTGCTCGTTTGTTTGTGATTGCTTTGTTCTGAACTTTGCGGGGTTCGAAATTATTTTGGGTATGGACTGGCTTAGGAAGTATGCGGCAAGGATTGATTGTGAGAGGCTTGAGGTGACAGTCGGGAATGTGGAAGGGCGAAAGGTTGTGATACGATGTAAGCATGAGGAAGGCGTCTTCATGAGCTTCATGTATTCGCTGGTTGTTCCACGGGATGGACTGTCATCGATGCCAATCGTGAATGGATTTGAGGATGTCTTTGACGAAGTCAAAGGGTTGCCGCCGCATAGGGAGATCGAGTTTCGTATCGATCTAGTTGAGGGAGCCAGACCTGTTGTGATGCCTCTTAGGCGGATGGCACCGAGGGAGCAGCAAGAGCTGAAGGTGCAAGTTGATGACCTTTTGCAGAAAGGATTCATTCGGAGAAGTGTGTCCGAATGGGGTGCGCCAGTTGTGTTCGCAACCAAAGCGGATGGATCGTTGAGGTTGTGTGTGGATTATCGTGAGCTGAATAAGGTGACTAAGAAGAACAAGTATCCATTGCCGAGAATAGATGACTTGTTTGATCAGCTTCACGAGGCTAAGGTGTTTTCTCAGATGGATTTGGCAACGGGATTTCACCAGTTGAGAGTGGCAAAGGATAGTGTGCCGAAGACTGCTTTCAGGACACCATCCGGGTTTTATGAGTGGCTGGTAATGCCGTTTGGATTGACTAACGCGCCAGCATATTTTGTGGATCTTATGAATAGAGTGTTCAGAGATCAGTTGAACAAATTTGTACTTGTGTTCGTGGATGATATTTTGGTTTACTCCAAAACTGAAGAAGAGCACAAGACGCACTTAAGGATTGTTTTGGAAATCTTGCGGAAACATCAGCTGAAGGCTAAGTTTTCGAAGTGTCACTTCTGGAAGAGTGAAGTGAGGTTCTTAGGCCATGTTATCTCTAGAAATGGAATAGCGGTTGATCCCGCTAAGGTGGCAGCAATCCAGGATTGGGTTAGACCTAAGAATGCATCTGATGTGAGGAGTTTTCTTGGATTAGCAGGATATTATCGTCGGTTTATCAAAGACTTTTCCAAGATAGCTGCACCGTTAACAGGATTGACGAAAAAGAACCAAGTGTTCAGATGGGATGCTAAGTGTGAGCAAGCTTTTGAAATCCTAAAAGAGCGACTGACGAGTGCTCCTGTTTTGACTATTCCAAGTGGGAATGATGAGATGGTGGTTTACACCGATGCATGTGGTACTGGACTTGGAGCAGTGCTAATGCAGAAGGATAAAGTTGTTGCATATGCAAGTCGACAACTGAAGCCGCATGAGAGGAACTATCCGACTCATGATTTGGAGTTAGCGGCAATTGTGTTTGCTTTGAAGATGTGGAGACATTATCTATTGGGAGTTAGATTCGAGTTGTTTACAGATCATAAGTCGTTGAAGTATCTGTTCTCCCAAAAGGATTTAAATCTTCGACAGCAACGATGGCTAGAGTTCCTAGCATCTTATGATTTTGGTATAGCCTATACTCCAGGAAAAGGTAACGTAGTGGCAGATGCGTTAAGTCGAAGACATGCAGGTTTGGGAGCCATGTTTTCGGAATGGAAGAGTCTTGAGTATTTGGCTGGATTTGACTTCAGGCCTAGATGTGAATTGGAACCTAAGATGTTGGCAAACTTATCGATAAGGCCTACTCTTGTGGAAAGGGTTGGCGAGAGCCAAAAGGGAGATGATAAGCTTGTCAAGATTATCTGTGATTTGGAATCTGGATTGGACCCGGAGAAGGATAAGGGATTCGAGGTCGATCGAGAGGGTTGGCTTCGAAAGCAAGGGCGACTAGTTGTTTCCGATGTAGATGGATTGAGAGATGAAGTTCTGAGGGAGAGTCATCACTCGAAGTTGACAATTCATCCAGGTGGAAATAAGATGTATCGGGATATGAAGAGAACCTACTACTGGGAAGGTATGAAGAAGGATGTTGGAAATTTTATTTCCAAGTGTATGAATTGCCAGTTGGTGAAAGCTGAGCAGAAGAAGCCCAGTGGATTGCTTCAGCCATTGGAGGTTCCTACATGGAAGTGGGAGCAAGTGTCGATGGACTTTATCGATGGTCTACCTAGGACAAGAGCAGGGAATGAAGGGATTTGGGTCATAGTAGATCGTTTGACCAAGAGTGCAAGGTTCATTCCTGTTCGATCGACTAGGACTGCATCGAAGTTGGTTGAATTATATGTGAAGTGGATAGTTCGTTTCCATGGTGTTCCGAAGAGTATAGTGAGCGATCGAGATCCATTGTTCACTAGTAGATTTTGGAAGAGCTTCCAGGAAGTTTTGGGAACTGAGTTGTGTTTGAGTACAGCTTATCACCCTCAAACAGATGGTCAGACTGAGAGAGTCAACCGAGTTTTGGAAGATCTTCTTAGAGCATGTGTTTTGGACTTCGGAGGATCATGGGAAGATCACCTTCATTTGGTGGAGTTTGCTTATAATAACAGTTATCAGTCGAGTATCGGTATGGCACCATATGAGGCATTATATGGAAGACCGTGTAACTCTCCGACATGTTGGTTGGAAACTGGAGAAAAGCTGATACTTGGGCCAGAGATGATTCGACAGACTTCAGATTGTATAGAGATCATTCGGCAACGAATGAAGGCAGCCCAAGATCGTCAGAAAAGTTATGCCGATAATCGTCGTAAGGATTTGGAATTCGACGTAGGTGATATGGTTTTTGTGAAGATTTCTCCTCTGAAGAGTGTCATTAGATTCGGGAAGAAAGGAAAGTTAACTCCGAGATTTGTTGGACCATTCCCGATTATCGAGCGTATTGGAAAGCTCGCTTATAGATTGGAGTTACCGGAA
The DNA here is from genome assembly GCA_030765085.1 of Allium cepa. Taxonomy (NCBI): domain Eukaryota; kingdom Viridiplantae; phylum Streptophyta; class Magnoliopsida; order Asparagales; family Amaryllidaceae; genus Allium; species Allium cepa. The sequence goes on along the minus strand of CM060937.1, from coordinate 979,309,866 downwards.
AAGATGGCGGGTGTGCACAGTGTTTTTCATGTATCTTATCTACGGAAGTATATGCACGACCCAACTACGGTGGTTTCTGCTGATAGCTGTGAAGACTTGGAGGTTGATCCAGTTGTTTCGAGACCTCGTAAGCCGCTTCGTATTGTTGAAACCGATACGAAACAGCTTAGGAGGAAGACGATTACGTTGCTCAAGATACAATGGAGTGATGATGTTAACGACTGTACATGGGAGGAGGAAGAGAGGATGAAGGCAGCTCATCCCGAACTCTTCGAGGTATGGCCCTAAAGTGTCGTGACATCTCATGAATTTGTAGCTTGTTCTAAGTCTTAGAATTCTGCATGCTAGGTTAGAATTGGATGCATGGTTTGTTGATTGCTATGGATGGTAGGCATGCGGATTATCTTTGATTGCTGTTGTTTGCTTGGAATTTCGGGGGCGAAATTCCTAAGGGGGAGAGAATGTAACGACCCGTATTTTACGTGTCGATAAATCGTGGAATTTACCGGTCGTTAGTGTTGTTTATGTTGTCTCTAGCCTGAGTCGTATGGAGAGTAACACGTGTGTTGAAGGGTTGAGTCGTGACCGACTCATAGGTTGGAACGAGTTATGGAGTTAACTCGTGACCGAGTCATAGAGTTGCCGACTTAGTGTCTTAGGTCGTGTGGGCGAGTTAGGGAAGCCAGCGACTCAGGAGTAGACGACTTAGAGTGTGACCGAGTCATGGGAAAATCCGACCGACCCATGGGATAAGTCGTGACCGACTTATAGAAGCAGCGACCTAAAGGTTAGACGACTTAGTGTTGGACCGACCTAAGAAGTGACCGACTCATGGGTTAGCGACTTAAGGGGTTAAGGCTTAGGTCGTGGGGTCTTGAGTTGGTAGGGGCTTGGGTCGGCAGGGTGTTATCTCGTTAGGAGGTTGAGTCGTTAGGGGCTTAGGTCGTTGAGTCGGCTAGGAGTTAGGTCGTATGACCCTGTGTTCTGTTAGGTCGGCGGGAAGTTAAGTCGGCAGCGACCTAAATTAGGTCGCTAGGGAAGATAGGTCGGCAGGGTTTTTAGGTCGTGTGAGTTAGGACTGAACATACTAAGTTGGTAGCGACTTAGTGATGAGTCGTAGGTCGTTAATGTTATAAGTCGTTAGATTGTTAGGTCGTTAGGCTGCACTGTTGTGATGAGTCGTGAGCCGTTGGGTCTTGCATGCGCTTGTGTTTTAGGTCGTAGGTCGGGGTAGTTGAGTCGTGCATTGGGTTGGACATGCGCGTACTAGGTCGCAGGATGGCATGGGTCGGCAGCGACCTATGTTAGGTCGGAGATTTCTTAGGTCGGCGACGACCTAAAACTGAGCCTACGAGTTACGACCTAAGGAGTTTTCAGCCTATAAATAGAGGGGTTTGGCTCACTTTTTGGCACCGGTTTTTGAAGCGACGAAGTGCTGCCATTTTGAGAGCTCGACTACAACATTTCTTCATCTTCTTTTCTCCATTCTAATCTAGTTCTAACATCCACCCAAGATCGAAGATTTAGATTGAAGATTCAAGTGCCAAAGTTGAAGATCTTCATCCAACAAAGCTAGATTTCATCGTTTTAAGCGAGGTTTCGCCGGATCAAGCCTTGATCTTCGCTGTCCAGATCTGAAGTGTTTAGTTTTTAGGTTGTTTTGGTGATTTGGTGAGTGGTAGTTATCTCTCACGCGGATCCAAAGGAGTATATTGGATTGGTGGCATGTTTGGGTGTTAAAGTTAGAGATTTCATGCATTTTTCTTAGATCGAAGTCTAGATCCATGGTTTTTGAAGATGTTTACTTATGCAAGTTTGTTTAATAAGCATTAGAGACAAAACCCATGTTTTATAATTGATAGATCTATGCTAAAAACCATGATTTCACATATGTTGGACTTTTGCTCGTTTATTTACGAAATTCCCATTATAGTTGATATTGCTTAAATTGCTTAATAGATCTTGTTTGAATGATTGATTATTTGAATGTATGATTGATTTGATTGTTTCCAAGTTAGCTAGTAGTTGATTTGGAACAAGATGATGAAAGAGGATTCAAAAGCTATGGAAGAAGGCTCTTGAATGGTGAAAGCTGCTTAAGGCATATGTAGCGGATGTTGAAGCTCATATGTATAGATTGGATGATGTTGAGATGGGACTTTGCCATGATTTGATGAGGCAAACCATGTTGTTGAGTTGAGACTTTGCTTTGATGCGATGAAGCGAAGTATGATGTGAGTCTTGGCTTAATCCAAGCAGGGATCATTCCAAGCATGTTGATAACTTGAAGAGTAGTTCAAGTTGGTTGATAATGGATTGTTCAAGAGGTAGCTTGAGCTTGTATGAGGATAGTCGTCAAGAAGGATGGCTAGGAGGCTTGGATCTCGTCGTTGTTGAAGGTTCTAGCATGCTCAAAAGCAAGAGTACATGGGCCGCCCATAACGACTACAGGTAGGTAGTCGGGACACCCAAAAGACTACAGGTAGGTAGTTGAGTACTCTGGGCAAAGTAGATAAGTCCTAGGCACAAGGCAGTGTGCGGAGTTATGGTTAGAACCGGGGTTACCATTAGCCCTTGACAGATGGTCATTCAACTAACGGTGAAATCAAGGCAAAGTTAACAGTGATAGCCAGAGTCATGGATGTTTGGTTGTATCATCATTCGGTCTCAAGAGCGGTGTTTTCTGGGTGCTTATCTGATCTTGGTTTAGGCCTTGGGGGTTTGTATTTGGAAAACATCGACCTTGACTCGAGTGATAATTACTTTACTTTAATTGCCTGCTGTGTTATGCCTGCTTCTCCTTAGTGTGTGTCTGGGGGCTATCACTGTAGAAAGAGGTGGAGTGGGATGGTTTGGTTCCTATTCCTTTTATCCTTTATGCTCTTTTGGTATGCTTGATAGTTGATTTACTGCTCACTAAGACTTTGTCTGACTCAAGGTTTTATGTCTCCTCTTATTACCTTGGGCTGTTCATCCATGTTTGGGATGGGCAGACTAGGTAGCAGGTGACAGGTGCTGTGCTAGGAGTTCTACGCTGAAGATGACGAAGACGAGCAGGAGGCTTTGCATATTAGTTTTCTTACTATATGTACTGGGTATCCGCTGCTGTATTTGGTTGAGTGATTTGTAGTGAGGCTTTCATGTATGGATTTGAGTAGATGATTGTATGAAACTACTGTGATGCTTATATGATGATGTTCTGTTCTATGGAGCTTCACTATATTATATTTCTCTATTGTATTTTATCCATGCGCTGTGAGTTATGCGATAGAGATTCTTCTGTTTTGTTTTACCCTGACTATCGTCCATGGCTGCCTGGCACACCTTTTAGCGCATTATTTCCTTGATTTGGTGCGGGAGTCATGGGCGGTCGTCACAATAAGAATCATTCAGTAAAATCATTTTTAAAACTTCTATATAAGAAAATAACAAGTACGCTCTCGTATATATACACACTCAACTCATCTGAAGGTACCTCTGACCCTATACTTGATGAGTAATCCCACCAGAGCCAAGGTTCTCGCTTAACCTTCGGCTCTGATACCAAATGTAACGACCCGGGATTTTCGATCTAGAAAATTCCAGATAGTTAGAAAAAGAAGAAAAGAGAAAGAAGAAGAAACGGAAACAAGTCACATAAACCTTACATTCACAGCGGATCAAAATATAATATCACATAAATAACAGTTTTACAAAGAAGAACTGTATCGGTATACTTATATTTTATACATCAGAGTTACAATATTTCTCAATCACTGGACAGTTTAAAACAACATGTCCTAGATATACAGCTATATATCACAGTGGAAACACTCCATAAGTTCCTATCATCCATCTCGCCTCCTGAGCTCCAGAACATCCTTACCTGGAAATCTGTAATACTCGGTCTGACCCGAGCATTACATCAAAGTAACACCCGGGTCAGGCTGGAAACCAGCGTGAGTAAACCCATCTAACATGGAATACAAAGCATACAACTTATATAAAACCCGAGGTAACTCGCATCAATTTACAAATTCACAATTTGTTATAAACATCACTTATTTCACACAACAATTTCTAAGTACTAAAACTTAGATTAAATGGTCCAATTCACTTAAATCATTCCATACCAGACTATTAATTTCACATATCAGTCTATAGAGAATCGACATGGTTTCGGATATTAACTAATGCCCGACTCCGGTCTCTTTGAATCCAATGTCACCTTAACCCAAGTTATTCAAGTGATTAAATATTAACACTAGATGTCACTTTTACACCGCAATTCCACAGGTAAACATCACACATTTATCATTGATATAACCAATATCATATCAATAGAATATCACAACATATCATCCGTTAAATATCATCCAATAGATATCATTCAATTTAGTCATTCAACAAACAATCATCCTAAGCATGCATTATCCATTCATATCATAATTAATCATCTAATCCTGCCTAATCAACCATTGATTAATTACAATCATTTAATAAATTCATCACTCCTTGGTTACCTTATCAACCAATCAATTGATCTCTAAACACAGATTAATTATTCTTTAATTATCAATTAATAAACCTCAATTATTAATTAATCTCCTTTAATACAAAGTAATCAATCCTTAATTACTTTAAAATAAATTAATTAAACTCTAATTAACTGATTAATTAACCATCAACTATTGATTAATAACCCTAATTATTAACCAATATCTCTTAATACAAATTAATTAATCCATAATTATCCTTATAATTCATTAATTAATTAATAAACTAATTAATTATCTCTTAAATTATTAATTAATAAACCAAATTATTAATTATTAATTAACAACTTAATTAAAGATTAATTATTCCTTAATTACCCGTTAATCAACCATTTGATTAATCCTTAATTAACAGTTAACCCATTCTTAATTAACAATTAATCAATCCTTAATTACCATTTGATTAATCAATTAATTACCATTTAACAACTTCTTAATTAATTTTTAAACATTTATCAATCAAGTAAATTAATTCCCCTTTATTAATTTCTTGATTAATCCTTAAGTCTCCAAAGTCTTAGTTATCCTTAAACAGACCATTTATATTTAATTCCTTAATTATCATAATCATATTTTAAAACATTAATCTTTATAAATTACTTAATTATCTTTTAGATCCTTACTAAATAAATTTGGAAATAATATATCACCAATCTATTAACTTATACTTTTAAGTTAAATTAAGTATTAACCACATCATCTCTTTTAAATCATTTACTTGATTTCAATATCGGGTTTATTTTAAATAAACTTTCAAACAAAGATCATATAGATTATAAAACACTTTATAATTAATAAATTTTAACATAAATTATATTAAACCCTTTATTTACCTTTAAACCCAATCCAACATCTAATATTGCAAGGAAAAATAGGTTGAGAAGTGGGTTTTAAATCTGTTTAAATTCAAAATTATAAACCCGTATTTCAATTTCTTAAAACTGGCTAGCATTATAAAGACCTGAGCAAAAAGAAAACCCAAAATCTCGAGTTCGAACACAAGCAACCTACTACCCTATTACTTCGAGTCCATCCCTAATTACATCGAGTTCGAACCCATGGCAACACCTTCTCTCCCAATTCCATCTTCACCTGACACGCTGTGCACCAGTGTACGTACACAGGTGGCCGCCGTCGACTTTACTTCATCCCCTACTGTCAACAAGTTACTTACTAACCCCATCTTCGATCTCAACCATCCAACTTGATCACCAAGCTCGAAATCAAAATCGAGTATTCCAGTTGAAAACTGGAACTAGACACCCAACCTGAAATCACGTCGAACGATCAACGACGATCATCGTAGCGCCAGAAACTCTGGCCACATCTCCACGCAATATCCACACAGCTTCCATCCAAATCCCAAGCAGCTCGATGCATTAGAAACAACACAGCATCCAATATTGTAAGGTCGACCAAAACTAGGGTTAGAACAGAAAACATCACATCGCCGTCGCGACCGTCCAAAATCACCCCATCCACCATTTTTGCCGAACACACCGTAACTTCCTCCATCACCAGTAGAAACCCCGAGACTTCTCACCCTCTTGATCGCTAGAGGAAGCCTCAACATCAGTTTCCAGACAAATCCAAATTGTATACTCAATGAAATATTAAAAATTTAGATTTTAGTTCTAAAAATCATAATTTTCTAAATTGATTCGAGTGTTGATCTTGAAACATCAAATTACGATGTTTGAATCTTAACTTATTTTAAATTTTTGTCTGCAATTCCAAATTTCCAGAGAAATTTTGTTATTATTAACTTTAAAACTATTTTTACAATTGATGTTATAATCTTATAATCAAATTCCATTTACTGATTAGACCCTAAAACGAATTAGAGTGATTGTTTTAGGATTTCGAACAAAATTTGGAACCTAACAATAATAGCAGAGGCATATCGCCTGATACCAGTCATGCACGCTCAAATGTTTTTGTATATTTTATACATTCAAGCATGATATATATATATTCATACAAACATTTTCCACAATTGTGTTTCAAACCTTACATGCATCAGGTATTTTAACCAATTAAGGGTTTTAAAGGAAAAGCTACTCACCTATATATAGTTAAAACAGAGAATAGCCTGGGAATATTTTAAAACTCATACATTGTTATTACTAACATACTTTGTTATTATTTATCAGATCTTAAGGAGATTTGAGGGTGACAAATTTTATTTTGAATATATCCAAAACTGTAGAACCAAGAATAGGGTATGTATGCCTTTCCAGACACTCATACAACAATTTCATACATATATATATATATATATATATATATATACATGTATTTCTGATTAACAAATCATGCAATCAGTAATTATAACTTACTTAAAGAAATTTTCAGAATGCACCTATATTTAAAACAAAATAATTTGTTTACTCACCTCTATTGTTTGAACAGAACATGATTTGGAGCAGTTTTAACCTTGGAAACTTGAATTGTTATTGAATTCTGAACTAATCTTGCTTTTCAGATTTTCTTTCTAGTTTTAAAGCTTCTAGATTTTGATTTTGAGACTTTCTTTTGAAACTGAAATTACTTTAAACTCAGGAATATGATCTTTTTACTTTGATTCGCATCAGATTTCTTTTGATTTCAGGCTTGAGATTGTTTAATCTGAACTTGATATTAAATGAAGTGCATGAGTTTTATTTTGAAATAAATTTCTGGGTTTTAGCTTCTGATCTGATTTCTATTATATCATGTTACTTTTGTTTTGAAAATTTGTAAGTAGCAAAGTGAAAGATGAAGAGAAGATGAGAATGGGAGATAGTGGAATTTTTTTCTCTTTCTTTTTTATTAATAATTAAAATGAAGGATGATAGATGACACTTGTAATTCATAAAATCAAATGACTACATTTGTAAATCTACACATTTAAAATAGTTATACTTGTTGGATGGTATTTTAAAATGTTTACATGTGTTATCTTTAATTTATGTACATAAAATCTTAAAGAAAGTATTTAACCTCTTAATTCATTTTCAACTATTATAATCGAAATAAATTTGTATTATGTATTTTTAATTGTTATATATATTTATAACTTAAAGAATACACATTTTAAATTTTATTATACATTAATAAATTAACATGTATATATGTTATAATTTAACCTTTAAATAGCTTTTTGGAAAATTTATTATATCAAATTGAAAATATCGTTTCCATATCACAATGTACGTATATGTTCATACATATTATTATTGTAAAATCAATTTCTATAAATTTTATAATATAGAGTTCTTTTCAAATCCAATATTATTATATATTTTTTCCACACTAAAATAAGTATCTATATATATATATATTGTATTGAAAATTATGTTTTGAAAAGATAAATCGAATCTTGTTAATTTTTAATTATCAAATGTCTAAAAATTCGAGTTATCACAAAATCCATTATCATTTAAATAAAACTCAAATTGCAAATAACCAAATATTTCCTTCAATTAATTTATACTTGAAATAATTATTTAATTCACTTTAAACCAAAATCAAGTTATAAAAATCATACCTTCTAAAATTTCAAATTTAATAAATTTCACATCAAACTTATTTGAGTTTAATTCTTAAATAATTTCAACTTCAAATAAGTCTCAAATTTATCTTCCAACCTTAATTTATTTAAATCATTATCAACTTTATATTAAAATAAAATTTAAATACTTAACCTTATTATCTTCGATAAAAAATCAAGCTTATTATTAAGCTTATTCTATATTAAAACAAATTATACATAGCTCAAAATCAAGGATAAAATAACATTTATATAATATCTAAAATCAACATTTATCTAAAACCATATATTTCTTTACAAAACCATAGAAATCATTTTAAAATATTTTTTATATATTGACCACGGTGTTTGTGTATAATTTTTTATCCTATGATCAAGTGATAGGATATTTATCATTTCAATCCATAATTTAAAATATAAATACGGTTATATATCATTTCAAACTGCAATCCCGAATGAAAGAAAATCCATAGCAACGTGTAGTTCATAACAATATAAAATACCACATCCAATCATCCAATATCAATCATCAAACATTTATCACAATCATCATCCAATTCAATCAATAACGTCAATATAGAACAGATAATAAATAACAGTGTTTATGGGCAGTTTATATTCAATAATAAATTAAATAACTATTTTATCCAAATAGATTCAAATAACTGAGATGATGATTCAAAATATGCCAAACAGTCATAAATAAATTTCTAATGACATCATAAATCAATTCAACAAAAATAAGAAATTTTATAAGTTGAGAGTAGGTTAAAACACTCACCTTTTGAATTTGAATTGAATTTAAATTCAATTTAAGCCCGAAATTTGAACGGTCTCAGAATCTATCCAAACCAGCGTCAAAATGTTCGAAATTTTTGATACGATCCTAGTGGAGAAAATCGCGCTTGAATTCAACCTTGAATGTGAAAGTTATACGAGTTAAAACATTATACGTTTATATTAAAAATAAATGTAACAAAACAGAAGATTACCCTAAATCAACGGCCACGTCACCATCTTCCCACGTGCTGTAACTAAGCCCTAACCCATACGGACCTCTCGTTTGCGACCAGGAACAGCAGCCAAAATTGCGCCGCCTTGTCGCCGCCGCACCACGACCACGTTCCTCCTCAGAGACGTTACGAACTTGGACAACCCCCTGTACGAGCGCGACATCCCCTATGTGCGCGAATGCCGAGATACCGAGCCACCATCGATTTGTTCGAACCCTAATCGCCATTTTCCGCTGCATTAGGCTAAACTAACCCAATCGGTCATCAACCCACGACTTCACGCGACAATCTCCATGAAACCCCTCAATCAATTTCGTCGATTGACGATGAAATCAAAACCCCTAATTATGGCTTTGACCGTAATTTTTGGTTAACTCGAGCATCATAAGCAAAAACAGACACCATACGCAGATTTATATCATTGTGATCTTCGATTATATATTTTTTTCGAATTTTTTTGAGGAGTTTAAATATTTGGATTTGGATTTGATTTGCAATTGGATCCAGAATTTGTTTGTCTGCCATTGGAAAGAGGAGATGAGAAGGAGATGTACGTACAGACAAATGAGAATGAGAAGGACCTAGGGTTTATAACAGGTTATTTATAGACAAAGCTGAAAGTAAAGTGGACCAGATTAATTTGGATTGAAAGTGGAACGATAACCGACCCAAAAAGCCTGTTCTAACTCCGGAACGGAAATGGGTCAACTCATATATCAAAATAGATGCTTTTAAATATTTTAAATGCAATGGAATAGGTTTCAAGACCAAATTCTATCGTATGAAGTAGTTATGGTAAAATCAAGTTATTTCATGGTAAAATCAAGTTATTTCAAATTGATTTCAATTGATTTCAATTAAATTGATTTCTAGGCATTTCAAGCCCGTACGATCAAATGCCAAGTCCGATCGTTACGAAACTTGAAATCATACAATAGTTCACCATTACGAATCCGATAAAATTGGTTTCGTCAAAATCCAAGTTAGTGACCGAAATGGCTATATTTCACATTATTAAATTAAATTAATGTTTAACTAATTAAATCACTTTTTTCATTTTAAATTTAATACCTCACAAATTCCATCATTTTTGATTTCTTAATCATTTACAATAATTTCAAAAAAAAATAGATGTCAATTTAATGTTGATTCATTCATCAATTCCAGCGTTAAATTTTAGTTTTATTAAATTCAGAAATTTATATATTTAAAGTTCCAAAAGTTCATTTATTAAATTTTAAACCTTGTTATTCAAGTCTTTTATTACAATAATAATATAATTAACATTGGTTTATATCTTGGTACATTAATATTTCCCAATTTCATCTAAATTCCTATTTATGTAATATTTAAATATTTAATTTCATTTAATTTCAATTAATCTAATTTATTAAATTTAAATTAATAAATGTTGATTCCCATTTTTTATTCGGTCAATCATTATCTTATGGGTAAATTTAACATTACTATATATCCAATTTCCCTAATGTTTTCCAGTCCTCAACTAAATTCATATTAACGTAGTATTGAATTACGTTTAGTTACAATGAATTTAGATCTAATTCAATAGATTAAATAAATGGGTAAACAAATATTACTATTTACCTAATTTAATCCCATTCATACTTAATTATCAACAATAATTATTATAATTACTTATCTAACATTGATTTTTCTAAATTACAGTTTATTATGTATTGTTTCATCAATTAATATAACTTTGAATTTATTTCCTGATTTACTATTTGCAATCAATTATAGCCTTATAATTTGTTTCAATCAACTGGGATTGTACTAAATTAGTTATTTATTAACTTGCATTAACACTCTTACATTTCATTCCCATTAGTAATTCATTAACAAATTATAATTTTTTTATTCCAAATTTAATTACCAAAATCTTATTAAATTAACGAATTTTAAACATCGAAAATTACAGGTCGTTGCACGAGATTTTCAAGAGGGAGTGAAGCTTGAAAATTAACTTGGGAATTTTCAGCATAGGCCTGGGTATTTCGGATAGGATGTTTTAACCAAGGGATAAAGCAAAGGTAAGATTGTTAACAAGTTCAAAAGCAAAGAAATGAAAGGTTTTCAAAGTAAAGAAAATGTTAGCAAGTTTCAAAGTTAAATATTAAACAAGTTTCAAGAATAAATTATAAATCAAATGTTTTTGAACTTAAATTGTTTGGTTTAATGTAATTATTTAATTATATTTCTATGTGATTTCAAATGAAATTTAATAATGATTTGGTTAACTAATTAATTAAGACAATGGTTTATCTTAGGTTAATTAAGGACTTATGTAATTAAGGGTTAATTAATTAAATTAAGAAATATAAGATAATTAATTAATGTAATTTAAGGATCATTAATTAATTAAAGGATAATAAATTAATATGAATGATTAAGTGATTAAAGAATAATTAATTAATTTCAATAATTAATTAAATGGTTTAATAAATGTTAATTAAGCATGATTTAAAGGTAATTAATTTATTTTGTGTTAATTAAATTAATTAGATTGGGTAACAAATTAATCTTGCTTATGGATGATTGAATTGTATTGAATGAGTGGATTAATATCTAATCTGATAATTCATGATGTACTGTGATATGATATGTTTAGGTTGAACTACGATAATGTGGGTTATCTATCAATGATAAATTGCTACGTAAATGTGACATCCTATATTTGCAACTGAATTGTATTCACTTAAACAACTTGGATTAGAAATGATATTGAATTCGAAGAGACCGGGGTCAGATATTAGTAAATACCCGAAATCACTTCGATTTGTTATCTACAATAATACTTTTTAGATTTGACTTTAGAATCAAATAGGCTAGAATGGAATAATTTAAGTAGCATGACCATTTAAGCTAAGTAACGGTTTTAAATATTGTTGGTAATAAGTGATTGACTATAACAAGTTAAGAACTCAGAGTGAGGTACGAGTTACCCTGGTTTTTCCAATAAGTTATATAACTTAGTTTCTCAAATTATACGGGTTTACTCACGCTGGTTCCCAGCCTGACTTGGGTGTTACTTTAATGTAATGCTCGATCAAACCAAGTACTACAGATTTTCAGGTTAGGACATTGTGGAGCTCAGGAGGCGAGCTGGATTCTGTTGTGTATCGAATTATATTGTTTGTAGTTGGGACAAGTTTTTACAACTGTCCAGTTTATTTGTGAATGATTGTACTCTGATGTGTTGAATGTAAATTGACTATTGTAGCTTTTCTTGTATAAATGCTACTATTTGTATATTATATTTTGACCCACTGCGATTGTGGGATTCTGAGTTTTTCTTTTCTTCTTCTACCTCTTTTCTTCTTTACCCTAACAATCTGGGATTTTCGGCATTCGATTGCTCGGTATTTCTACAGTGAACGTATTAATGTCGAATTATCGGGGTCGTTACATTTTGGTATCGAAGCTGAAGGTTAAGTGATAACCTTGCCTTTGGTGGGTTTACTCATTAAGTATAGGGTCAACAGTACCCTAGAATGAGTTGAGTGTACTATGTATATGAGAGCATACTTGTTATTTTCTTATATAAAGATTTTAAAATGATTTTAAAAATGAATGATCTCATATAAGCTTATATTTTGATATATAAAGCAATAAAATTTTCTCATATATATCAAGGGGTTGGTTGTTGGTTATTTATATTGAATAAGATAATAAGAATTAAATGGTAATAGATAAAAGTTTGGGTATGGATTAACTATGAAGATAAGATGAGCTAAAAGTGGATTCAAACTGAATTTGAATTTAAATGAAAAGAATTTTCAAAAGTATTGAAATAAGTTGATTTGATTTTCCAGTAAATGATTATGGAATATATAGTGTGTATAATTTCTAGATATGATAACTGTTATAGATTGGGTATTATATCTTAATAAAGGGATGTTTTCTTAATAAACAATGATAAAGCAGAACGAAATGTTTTAAGGAAGTAACAATTTTGATAAGTAGGACTTATAAATTGAAAAGAATTTAAACTGTGAAGTTTTAGATCTAAGTCTAGAAAAGTTAAATTCTTTTAAAGTGTTAAAGGATATAATAAGTAATATTTTAAAAATGTAGGAATTCTATTTTAAAACAATTGTTTTTTTAATTTTTTTTAAAGGAATTTGTTTTGAAATAGAAACCAAGAATGGTTTAAATTTTGAAATATGACTTGTGGTGTAAATAAATGAATATAAATATGTATATATGAGGGATATACATAATAACAAGTTGATTAGGAGTAAACACTAAGTGTTGAGTTTTGAATTTTCCCCTCAAATGTGATTTAAACCCAAAGAGAAATAAGTTTTGAACTTATAAGTGAGAAAGGACATTAATAAGAAGTTTAGAAATTTGAAATAGAGAATTCAAGTTGAGTAAGATTGACTGGATTAAATGAACTCAATTTAACATAGGGGAAGTTAAATAAGTATCAAACAAGCAACCTGAATTAGAAGTTTCAAGATAAAATTGAGATTTAACTTAGGGAAGTTAAATGGTTGGTTTGAATGGGTGTCATGTGTGATCTCAAAACAAGTTTGAGTTCTGAAAATTGGTAATGGATGTTATTGATTGATGATATTGATGAATGTTTTAAATAATTTGGACGTTTATTTACTTTGAGTTAACCTGATATCATCCTGTTGTTATTAATCATCTATGAAATTGAGAGTTGGATTATTTTAATTGAATTAAGAAGTAGATCGAGATAATAATATATCCATTACAAAAATTAAATAAAACTTTAATTTGAAATTATTTAAATGATTTTGATTTTTAGAAATAAAATTTTGAAATTATTAAAATGGAATCACTTTGAATTTAAGATTTAAATTTTAAAATGGAACTTGTAAACTGAAATTGTTTAAGAATTGGTTTCTAAATTAGAAGTTAAAATTAAGTAATAAATTGGATTCTGAAGATTAAATTGTTTAAAAAGTTTTGAACTCTTACCTGAACCTTGAAATAAATTAAGTAAAGGTTAATTTGATTTAAGGGATTAAATCAACATTTGAAAATTTACTCGAATTTGTATTAATTGTGTTGATTTAAAAATTGAAAATAGAATTGGAATTGAAATTAGTTCTAATTGAGTTTGATCTAAATTAAATAGGAACCGTGATTGAAGTCGAATAAGTTTGAATTCAAATGATTGATTTGAATTTGGGAAAGGAATTGAAGTTAATTCAAATTGAATTGAAATTGAATCAATTTAATGAGATGGGAAATTGATTTGAAATGGAGATTGGGAAATTGAACCAGTTGACTCTGAAAATATTTTCAAATAAATTATTTTAATATAAACTGTTTTAAATCTACTTCCCTAGCTATTCACTATACAACCTTTCTTTTTTTTAAAACCCAAAATATCTTATACTTATTTTACAATTATTTTGAAAACTAATTATATTTTACATCCATCTTATAAACTAATTACTATTTTATAACTATTTTTCAACCATCTAACTATTTTACAACCATTTTATAATTACTTAGCTATATTACTACTATTTACACTAATAACTATTTTACAACTATTTATCGATTTTAAACTTTTCAATCTATTTTCTAAATTCAAGTAGTTAGAGTGCAAACTGTTTATAATTAAAGTGATAACCCAGATGGAAATGGAGGCAATTGTGAATAAGTGAATAGAATCAAAAAGAAGGTGAAAAGAAAGAAAATTTATTTAGCTAATAATCAATGAAGATAAATACGTAGGATGTACGTATGTTATTCTATTCGCATAATGATTTGATCCATATTTCAAGCACAGAATTTCAAAATAGTATATCAATCCGAGTTTGGATTTTTCACTCGATTTTCGATGGCGAACCCTGGATACGGGTTTTTGATTGGTTCTAGAAATTCTCTATTATAGTTATGGCTATGCAAGGAGAATGACGGTTTCTGATTAGGAAACCAGATCTGAGTCCGCAAAAGGAAGTCGGGTGGATGATACTAGCTCAGAAGTGAAATTATGTGATTGAGTGAGCGATCAGATTTGATATTGCATACGGATGGTATATGTACATCGTACATGCTTAAATGTAATAGGTATTGAAGGTTTTGAAAAGAAATGTAAAAACGATTTTTGAAAAGAAAGTATATTTTGAGAAATTTATATGAATAAAAGTGGAGGTTGGATATTTCTATGATTAAAATTCACTTTTTGAAAAGTAAATAATATGGTAAATAACTTTATAAAGAAAATCAAACTTGAATATTTAATTTGGTATAAATAAAGTTATATATATTTGTTACATATGACAAACTCCCCTTTGTTGAATTTATAGCCAAAAGAAAAGATTTTTGAAAAGATTTAAAGTATAAAAGTGAATTTGTATAAGTATGAAGTGATCCAAATTTTTTTCAAGATTTTATATATCTATATATATAAATGATTTTATGAGAATGATTTTTTTAAAAAGGTTTTTGGAACTCACTAATTTTGAAAGGCTTTTTGATTTTTGGAAAAAATCAATTTTGGAAATTTGGAAAGTCAAGTTTGGAACTATCGATTTGAGATATCGATTTTGTAAAAGAGGTTTTTATGTGAATCATAAAGAGTATGATTTGAAAGATACTATATGTATATAGTATAAAATATTTTGAGATTGGCTCTGGGGAAAAGGCGCTCCCATGAAATGAACTTCATAGGAGATCCACGGGGTGGTTCTGCCTTGAGCCCCAAGGGGGGACTCTAAATTTGATCATGGGTGGAAGTCCGGACAAACTGAAGTTCCTGAGGATTGTGTGTGGGTAGCGAAAGTCGAGGGCGTTGATGCCTACAGAGACATTTGAGTTATGCTATGACGACAACGTAAGTCGATGTCACTGCGATCTACCACATACCATAGCGGAAGTTGTGTGGCAGTGAGTGCCAACGGTCTAAGTTTGATTTCGTCGGGAGGGCGACGTAACATTGGTAGACTATGATCTATGAAGACTGTAACAGCCCGCAAATCCGTACCCCTTGAGTCAATACTATTCAACAACAATCAACTCAAGTTGCACAGAAATACAAACCATTTGGTTTTAAGAAGAAGAGGTAGAAGAAGAGAAAACAAAATCAACATCAGAATCTAACCATCGCAGCGGAATAAAATATAATAGATAATAAATAATCTTTACTCAAAATCAAATATATCAGTTTACATATATTACATCATCAGAGTACATCAGTCACAACTCACATCAATAACATACAATGGGTACACAACAACTCAACACAGCGGAAATATATATATACAAGTACGAGAATACGTATCGTCATCCAGCTCGTCTCCTGAACTCCACAGCATCATATCCTGTATTCTATAATACTCGTTCTGACCCGAGCATTACAGTTAAATAACACCCGAGTCAGTCTGGATTACCAGCGTGAGAAAATCACACCCAATTGATTATTAAAGTTTCAAAAATCCTTTGAAAACAAAAGCATCTCGTAAGACCACGCCACAAATAAACATGTCGGGTTTTTACCTTACGATAGCTAAAACAATTTTTATAGAAATCCTCTGATATTATAATAGGGTCTATATACAAATACTTATAAAATAGCCAAAATTGTTACATTATTAAATTCCAGCTACTAGCCACAGAGTGGGTAATACAAACAAAACTCGTACAAGGCTCGTAGGGAGAATGGATTTCCAACAATGACTAGGCACTGGGGTACCACCTGTCACAGTACGGGGCCTAGATCACCGTACCGAGGATTACTCCCTTCATCCCCTGCAACACAAGGCCGGAACCATTCCTTACTGAACAGTCCCGAACAAGATAAATCCCGTGGTTGGCGCGACCAACCACCCACTAAGCCGAAATATATAAAAAGGGACATCTAGACAGGGGAAATATCTTGTCCTGCTTGGGCATGACCCACCTAACCTTGCTGCATATCCCCTGATTTTCAGTCATTCCCGGTTGATGAGGCTTGAGGCTAAGCGTTACCTTTAGAACATTTTCACTTAGAATGCCCATCGTCCACCTGACAATGTTTCGCAAGCATTCGTCCATACAAGTCCGTCCTGGGTTCGAACGGAACCGAAGGCACTACTCCTACTACATCCATTTTGGAAATATCCTCAGGATTAGTAGCGACTAGCCCTTGCACTTCACTGCTCCATCTTCGAATCCAAATCGTTTACACGAAACGTACAAACCGGATCAAAGTGGTTTTCGAGAAATAAATCTCGATCCCGGTCTCTTCGAAACGATCAGCGCATTTGTCCAATATTGATAGTCGGTGATTTAACTATCAATTAATATTCACAAACAACCATCAACCAATAAATAATTTTTCCGATTATTTATTAATTCCCAAAATATCTTCATAAGATATATTTTCACTTTCAACCCCCTTTTGAAAACAGTTTCCAACTATCTTCCTTTTTCAGAATAAACTTCCCAATTATTTCTATCTCCACTGAAAGCACCCAGCACAAAACTAGGTTTAAAAATAATTTAAAATACTTTTACTCTGAAATATACTTTAAAACATTTAAGTTAAGACTAATACAAGAGTTTGTTAAAAATACATACTATATGAATATTTAAAAATAAGTTAC
Source organism: Allium cepa (assembly GCA_030765085.1). Lineage (NCBI taxonomy): Eukaryota > Viridiplantae > Streptophyta > Magnoliopsida > Asparagales > Amaryllidaceae > Allium > Allium cepa. The sequence goes on along the minus strand of CM060937.1, from coordinate 979,292,195 downwards.
TTAATAAAGTATAAAACTAGATTTCCACATTTTAAAAACAGAATACTAAGTCACCCTTTTTTTAAAAAAATAATAATAATTACTGCTTAAATAGATTAAAAGGAAATACTTACTTTAGAATTTAAAAATCTAGAAATATTATATTTTCCAAAACTTGCTTTTTTTAAAACAACTTTAAATCTATTAACTTTTGTTTAAAAATTTACTTTGATACGTACTTGGTTATCCAGGGAGAAGTTCCAATCTCAATCACTTAAATCAATTTTCCAAATTGATTCTCAATTTATTTCATTTGAAATAAATTCCTTTACTTACTCAGTTCATTTCAAAATTCATTAATTTTGGACTTTATTATTATTATTATTATTATTGTTATTGTTATTATTTTCTGTTTGATTTTAAATCTTCTAACTGAAATATACAACTTCAAATTTTCCCAATTTCTTCTTTATTCTTCTTACATAATTTAAATCCTAAATTTAAAATAAATGTTTTGTTCTTTTAAACAATAACATTGAAGTTTAAGTTTCCTTAACTTTCTGTTTATTCAAATATTCCTTTCCATATACAGAATTTATTATTTAGCATTTTGAAAACTCTAATATTCTTATCCAATTCATTTTAATTTATTTACATTCTTCATAATTATTTACTTAAAAATTCACTTCTTTTATTATTTCTTTCCAAAAAATCCAATGCTATAGAATTTGATAACATAGAGTACCAGAATAATCCAAGCAACTATAGCATTCAATATCCAATATAATCCATCACAGAATATCCAAATAATCATAACAGAGCATAATAAACAATTTAAAATATGTTGAGGGACCCAGTTGGATCCCTCCAACCTGTCTTCCCTGCATCCACATACGTTAGCACAATATAAATATCAATCTCAAAATTTACCATGCTATAGCACATCAATCAATTCAACCATTCAAGCAATTATTTAAATTTCATCATTTAAATTTACATTTAACTGAGTGAGATTAACTCACCTTTGATTTTTCTTTTGGCAATCCGATCCAATCCCGACTGGTTCCCTTTCGGATTTTGACCTTGAATAAATATTAGATGGTTTTATTAATATTCGCACAATTTAAAAAAATAATTTCCATTTGGAAAAATTTAATTGAATTAACTAATAATTTATCTTTAAACCAATTTATGGATTTCAAAAACAAAGTTTTATATGAACTTCCTATTTTCAAAATTTCTATATTTCCAAATCTTGTATATATATATATTGATATTTATATCATTATCTCTTCACTGTATATGTATACATATGTATATATATGTATACATTGATAAATCGAAGATAAATGGCTTTATATACCTTGCTGTTATAACTTTAATTTTACTTTATTTCCTCAGTGTATATATACACATACAAATTACATAAAAAAAATTTAAAAATAAAATAAATATACCAATCACGCCCTAATCCCAGCCTCGGCATCATCGTTACCAAATCGAGTTGCGTGAAATCGCCTCCTCCATCGAACAAACGTCGCCACGCCATCGTACGAGCCTGGTATCAGCTCGTGCTCAAATTTCTGCTGGCCGACCCATCTCGACAACGTCGATTCTCGGTTTGCGATCTGCACTCGCGAGATCTCCTCCACGCGCCCTCGAAAATCCTAGCTTGCAAACTGATGGCTCTCGATTGAATAACGCTTCCATCCCATCTTCAGCCTCGACCGTAGCGAACAAAACCCAAATCGAGCGCCCCCTAGCACTGCCGTGCTCCACTTCGTCCTCGGCCTTGAGCTTGAATCGAAATTGCTTCGATTACACTGAGACCGAATCGATTTGAGTAAGAACAAGGGAAATGGGTTTTGAAAGAAATGAGAACAGGGAGCGTTCTTTTAAAATCTGTAAATTTTAGAGAAGATGTGATTTGTTTTCTCACCGGCCATTGATTTTATCCCCTTTAATTTCTTTGAAAAGAAAAGCTCGACTGTTTAAGTGAAGAGAAGAGGAGAATGATAATTTTTTTTCTGTCTGAAGCTTCGAGCACAATTTTCTTTCGGCTGTGAAATGAAATAAAAGGTGAAAAGTGACATTTGAAATGAGGGTAACGTGTGCCAGATGGCTACAGTGATTTGGAATATTAAAATGTTTTGATAGTGATAGAAAATGAGCTGATGTTGAGATATTTGACCAATTATTATCTTGAATTACGATATATCTAACAGCGCGTTTATACATCGTACTCTCTCACAACAACTCCAATCACTACAAAATTTGGAATTCGATAATAACACAATATTACAGATTCAATGGAACTGGTTTCGTCAAATTCCGAGACTGTGCCTCGGAAGGCTATTTTTAAATTCAATTTAAACGATATAAATTTAAAACTGAACAAATAATTGTTGAATTTGATTTTTAACGCTTCTATCATTTTCAACGTTATCAATATAAATTTTACAGCCTTCAAATTATTTTTAACCGGCTTAAAATTCTAGATTCAACAATTTACCCAATTTCTAATTATTAAATTCTATTATTTAATTACCAATAAATAGCGATATTTGTATTTCAAGTTAAGATTACTCTATTGAATATTTAAAATCAATTAAATATCCTGATTTTAAATGCTCGAAAATTCCGGGTCGTCACATTACTTCCCCCTTAAAAGAATTTCGTCCCTGAAATTACTAGTTAGGAAGAATGGCCCAATACCCGTTTATCTATCCCCAAAACCGAACAAATCAACATCTAACCAACTATCTTTTACAAAAGACCATTATTATTCTTATTAACTTCCCAAATCCTCCCAAGGTTTCAAACTATACTATTTGTTTAACCATTTAAGTTTCAATTTAAAAACCAAATTTTGAATTATCAAAATTTTTCTAACTCTCTAAATTCCCGAAAAATTTCGCCAGCGTCTCCTTTGCGCGGCTGACTCGGCACTACTACAAAATAGCTCTACGGCCTCCCAAATCCAAAAAGAAAAGAGAAAGCCAAGTGGCTCAATCCAAATCCAAATCCCAATCAAATTCCATACCAAATTTAAATGCGTACCTTTTGTCGGGCAATTCAAATTTATCTCTTGAAATCAAATCCAATTTCATTTTCCCTTTTATAATACCTGCATATCCTGCTTAGCACTAATATCCAATCACAATATCCCAAAACATTTTATCGACTTTCTTACAAAATGTCAATATCTATTCATTTCAATATTATCTTAGATTATATTTGTAATATCAATTTCCAATCTAGAATTTACCATTCCTTTCTTAAGTTAGTATAAACATTTTATATGTTTCTTATCTTTATTCCTCTTTACCACTTTTAGTTTATACCTATTTCTATTCAAATCGATTTCCACATTACATATGTATTTCATTTATTTTCAACTTTGAACTTTTAAATTTTATCCTTCATTTATAACTAATTTAAGTCATTACTTTAATTAGTTTCATTTACTAACTTATTTTAGTTTCCAATTCTAAATAGTTTTGTCGTTAACAAAATTTTCCAAAATTTCCAAAAATTTTCTAACTCCCAAAATTTCTGAAAATTGTTGGCAGAGTCCCCTTTGTACGGAGGAGCTTTTGCAATTTGACAAAAGAGATAAATATATATACATCGACCCACACGGTCGGAAAAACCAAAAACAGTTCATATTTCCTAATTTTATTGCGTAGGCGTACCTTATTTAGCATTTTAAGCAAGCGGCTTATTATTTTTAGCAAATAACACTACCAAATCCAGCCATACGGCTTCCAGGTACCTGTACTTACTCAATTTAAACATGTAAGTGCCAAATATATGAAATTTAACTACATTTCACTTGTTTACAATAGTTAAAACATATGAATTCTAAAAGAAACTCATACCAAACATTTTCTGTAAGCAATTAATATAGTTTCCATGCTAATTCAACTGTTCCAATTATTTTACAAACCATTTTCATTCAATTTGAAGGGTTTTCAATCCATTCGTATACCACTTCATCAATTTGAATGTTTTGAAACTCAATCGCTTACATTAAACTTATTCTTAAGAAAAATAAACTCATATTTAATTCAATTGCTTTCAAAATCAATTTATTTCACCCCTATTAATTCATAGAATTTTAATTACCTCCATTTACATCCAATGATATTTATTCTATGCAAATTTGACAAGATCTATGTGAATAAACAAGTATTTATGTTTTATAACCAATTTAAATGGATTTCAACTCAATTCTATTCCGTTTTTAAATTTATTCACGATCCATATATTCTTATTTTCATTACATTTCAGATTTGAATCCATTCATTTTACATCTCACTTTACTAACCAACTAGTTCATTCAAAATCATTTACAACCTAGGTTCATCTTGATTGCCACTTAGATTTCCCCTTTTATTTTAATTCATTCACATCCATTCATTTACATTTAAAACCATTCCGTAATTGTTTATTCCAAACTATTTTATTTAGCTCGAAAACAATCCGGGTTATTTCATTCAATAACCATTTCAATTATATTCATGATCTATTCATTTGCATTTCATTTAAAACCATTGACTCCAAGTTAAACGTTTTACAATTTCTTATTTAAGAATTTCATTCCTTTGAAAATTATCGACAACTCACCGAATTTTATTACAATTAAAACTTATTTTTTTACTTGATTTAAAATCAATCCAATATCATTAAACTTTGCTCAATTTGATTTCCATTCAACTCCTCATCTATTTAGCTTAAGTCAATTTACTTCAATTCATTCAAATTTTATACTTAAGCTCATTTTCATTTTCAAGTAAACCCTCTCTCAAGTAAATCTCATTTTTTTAAAATCTGCAATTTCATTTGATTGGTTATTATAAAATTTAACTTTCCACATTCACTCATTCAACTTATTACAAGGCCGTTTCCAATTTACTTTCACTTATATGGATTTTATTTGTAATTCATTCCATCACTATTTTAATCCATTTCATTTTTATTCTATACTTCCCTAATTATATTTACTTTGTTTACACTTCAAGTCTAATTTTAATTAATAACTCAAGTTCTGATTCTATTATTCACTTTTAATTTACCATCCAATTTACTAACTCACAATTCAACCTCATTCTTAATTATTTTCACTTAATCAACAATTTGAATCAATTTTAATTTATAACTTGAGTTTATTTCCAACTTCATCATAAACTTATAATTCAATTCCATTAACTAATTTATTATCCAATTAGTTCTCCCCTTATTCATAATCCAACACTTGAAATTTTATTCAAAATATCACTCCATTTAATTTCTTAAGTTCAATATTTATTTTATACTTCAAGTTTGGATCCTCATTTCATTTTTCAATTTATCAAAATATTGATTTTGGGCATTGTATTCCATTTTCAATTTAATAAGTCACAACTTATTATTTTATACAATTCCATTCATCATAAGCTGGAATATATTCATCTTTTATTTTTAACTCAAGCCTTCTATTTATTTATAGCCTAAGCATATTTTATTTCCATGGATCTTTAATTCTTTTATAAGTTATTCTGGTTTACTTATTTCAATCCAATCCTTATCCAACTTATTTCCCATTTATTCAGGTAAGAATTTAATTTCATTAATTAATTCAATTGAATTCTCATCCCAACTCAATTTTACTTTAACTCGGATTTATTTAACTCAATTCGATTTCAACTTAATTCGAAAACTACTGGATATTATTTTTCAGCCTAATTAATTAATTAATTAATTTCAATCTAGTTAGGTTTTTATTCTCCAATCAAAGTTAATTTCATTTTTAACTTTCCTCTTTAAATTTACGTTCCAACATTCAAGCTTATATTTCCTTCCCGATTTAAAATCATCCTAACTTGTAAGCTTATAACCCATCTTATCAGGATTTTTAAAATACTGGCTTTTGGTTTCAAAACATTTTGAAATCTCCAACATCGCAATCACACATCTCAAAAATTAAACCAATCTTGGCTTTTATTTTCAACAAATTTCCTTTTGAAATTTTCAAAACAACCAGCTTTTCCTGAACAAAACAATTTTGGCAGCAATCCATCACTTCGAAATTCGAAAATGAATACTGATGATGCGGCCGTCATCATCAGAATTATTTTCCAATAATCCAAGTGATTTCAATGCTATTTCACTTCCAAAATCCATTTAAAACAAATTTCCTATCAGAAATACTTTCAAAATAATAATGCTATCATTTATCTTTAAAACACTTCCAAAATTCCCGGGATTTAAATTTCCAAATCCTGCTTAAATCCATTTTACTATCAATCATTTGCACAGCTTATGCTCATACAAATTCTTATTTGATTTTATTTCAATTCATAAATTACATCTATAATTCATATTTAAAAATTCCATTATATAATGAATTTATCCCTTAAATTTTAGTTATATTTTAATTTCTATTTAAATTTTTACTTAACAATGATAATACTTTAATATTATCATTTCTAACATCCAAGCAACCATATATTAGCTAAAATAGTTTACAAAAATTATTCTTTATATCAAAATATGTTTTTGGGTAAAATTATTTCATTTACCCATATTTAAAACAATATCGTGTCAATTGTTCTATTCAAGTGTTTAGAAACCCTTTCAATACAGTTGCGCACTGTGTCGACGAAGGTCCATATGCCACTCAATAAACCAATCAACACAATATTAAAACAATTTATATACACTAACAAATACGCGCTCATATTTATTAATACGCTCAAACTCATTCTAGAGTACCATAGACTCTATCTATGAGTCATTCTCACCAGAGCCAAGGTTATCTCCAACCTAAGCTCTGATACCAAGTGTAACAGCCCGCAAATCTGTATCCCTTGAGTCAACACTATTCTACAACAATCAACTCAAGTTGCACAGAAATACGAACCATTTGGTTTTAAGAAGAAGAGGTAGAAGAAGAGAAAACAAAATCAACATCAGAATCTAACCATCGCAGCGGAATAAAATATAATAGATAATAAATAATCTTTACTCAAAATCAAATATATCAGTTTACATATATTACATCATTAGAGTACATCAATCACAGCTCACATCAATAACATACAATGGGTACACAACAACTCAACACAGCGGAAATATATATATACAAGTACGAGAATACGTATCGTCATCCAGCTCGTCTCCTGAACTCCACAGCATCATATCCTGTATTCTATAATACTCGTTCTGACCCGAGCATTACAGTTAAATAACACCCGAGTCAGTCTGGATTACCAGCGTGAGAAAATCACACCCAATTGATTATTAAAGTTTCAAAAATCCTTTGAAAACAAAAGCATCTCGTAAGACCACGCCACAAATAAACATGTCGGGTTTTTACCTTACGATAGCTAAAACAATTTTTATAGAAATCCTCTGATATTATAATAGGGTCTATATACAAATACTTATAAAATAGCCGAAATTATTACATTATTAAATTCCAGCTACTAGCCACAGAGTGGGTAATACAAACAAAACTCGTACAAGGCTCGTAGGGAGAATGGATTTCCAACCATGACTAGGCACTGGGGTACCACCTGTCACAGTACGGGGCCTAGATCACCGTACCGAGGATTACTCCCTTCATCCCCTGCAACACAAGGCCGGAACCATTCCTTACTGAACAGTCCCGAACAAGATAAATCCCGTGGTTGGCGCGACCAACCACCCACTAAGCCGAAATATATAAAAAGGGACATCTAGACAGGGGAAATATCTTGTCCTGCTTGGGCATGACCCACCTAACCTTGCTGCATATCCCCTGATTTTCAGTCATTCCCAGTTGATGAGGCTTGAGGCTAAGCGTTACCTTTAGAACGTTTTCACTTAGAATGCCCATCATCCACCTGACGATGTTTCGCAAGCATTCGTCCATACAAGTCCGTCCTGGGTTCGAACGGAACTGAAGGCACTACTCCTACTACATCCATTTTGGAAATATCCTCAGGATTAGTAGCGACTAGCCCTTGCACTTCACTGCTCCATCTTCGAATCCAAATCGTTTACACGAAACGTACAAATCGGATCAAAGTGGTTTTCGAGAAATAAATCTCGATCCCGGTCTCTTCGAAACGATCAGCGCATTTGTCCAATATTGATAGTCGGTGATTTAACTATCAATTAATATTCACAAACAACCATCAACCAATAAATAATTTTTCCGATTATTTATTAATTCCCAAAATATCTTCATAAGATATATTTTCACTTTCAACCCCCTTTTGAAAACAGTTTCCAACTATCTTCCTTTTTCAGAATAAACTTCCCAATTATTTCTATCTCCACTGAAAGCACCCAGCACAAAACTAGGTTTAAAAATAATTTAAAATACTTTTACTCTGAAATATACTTTAAAACATTTAAGTTAAGACTAATACAAGAGTTTGTTAAAAATACATACTATATGAATATTTAAAAATAAGTTACTTAATAAAGTATAAAACTAGATTTCCACATTTTAAAAACAGAATACTAAGTCACCCTTTTTTTAAAATAATAATAATAATTACTGCTTAAATAGATTAAAAGGAAATACTTACTTTAGAATTTAAAAATCTAGAAATATTATATTTTCCAAAACTTGCTTTTTTTAAAACAACTTTAAATCTATTAACTTTTGTTTAAAAATTTACTTTGATACGTACTTGGTTATCCAGGGAGAAGTTCCAATCTCAATCACTTAAATCAATTTTCCAAATTGATTCTCAATTTATTTCATTTGAAATAAATTCCTTTACTTACTCAGTTCATTTCAAAATTCATTAATTTTGGACTTTATTATTATTATTATTGTTGTTGTTATTGTTATTATTTTCTGTTTGATTTTAAATCTTCTAACTGAAATATACAACTTCAAATTTTCCCAATTTCTTCTTTATTCTTCTTACATAATTTAAATCCTAAATTTAAAATAAATGTTTTGTTCTTTTAAACAATAACATTGAAGTTTAAGTTTCCTTAACTTTCTGTTTATTCAAATATTCCTTTCCATATACAGAATTTATTATTTAGCATTTTGAAAACTCTAATATTCTTATCCAATTCATTTTAATTTATTTACATTCTTCATAATTATTTACTTAAAAATTCACTTCTTTTATTATTTCTTTCCAAAAAATCCAATGCTATAGAATTTGATAACATAGAGTACCAGAATAATCCAAGCAACTATAGCATTCAATATCCAATATAATCCATCACAGAATATCCAAATAATCGTAACAGAGCATAATAAACAATTTAAAATATGTTGAGGGACCCAGTTGGATCCCTCCAACCTGTCTTCCCTGCATCCACAGACGTTAGCACAATATAAATATCAATCTCAAAATTTACCATGCTATAGCACATCAATCAATTCAACCATTCAAGCAATTATTTAAATTTCATCATTTAAATTTACATTTAACTGAGTGAGATTAACTCACCTTTGATTTTTCTTTTGGCAATCCGATCCAATCCCGACTGGTTCCCTTTCGGATTTTGACCTTGAATAAATATTAGATGGTTTTATTAATATTCGCACAATTTAAAAAAATAATTTCCATTTGGAAAAATTTAATTGAATTAACTAATAATTTATCTTTAAACCAATTTATGGATTTCAAAAACAAAGTTTTATATGAACTTCCTATTTTCAAAATTTCTATATTTCCAAATCTTGTATATATATATTGATATTTATATCATTATCTCTTCACTGTATATGTATACATATGTATATATATGTATACATTGATAAATCGAAGATAAATGGCTTTATATACCTTGCTGTTATAACTTTAATTTTACTTTATTTCCTCAGTGTATATATACACATACAAATTACATAAAAAAAATTTAAAAATAAAATAAATATACCAATCACGCCCTAATCCCAGCCTCGGCATCATCGTTACCAAATCGAGTTGCGTGAAATCGCCTCCTCCATCGAACAAACGTCGCCACGCTATCGCACGAGCCTGGTATCAGCTCGTGCTCAAATTTCTGCTGGCCGACCCATCTCGACAACGTCGATTCTCGGTTTGCGATCTGCACTCGCGAGATCTCCTCCACGCACCCTCGAAAATCCTAGCTTGCAAACTGATGGCTCTCGATTGAATAACGCTTCCATCCCATCTTCAGCCTCGACCGTAGCAAACAAAACCCAAATCGAGCGCCCCCTAGCACTGCCATGCTCCACTTCGTCCTCGGCCTTGAGCTTGAATCGAAATTGCTTCGATTACACTGAGACCGAATCGATTTGAGTAAGAACAAGGGAAATGGGTTTTGAATGAAATGAGAACAGGGAGCGTTCTTTTAAAATCTGTAAATTTTAGAGAAGATGCGATTTGTTTTCTCACCGGCCATTGATTTTATCCCCTTTAATTTCTTTGAAAAGAAAAGCTCGACTGTTTAAGTGAAGAGAAGAGGAGAATGATAATTTTTTTTCTGTCTGAAGCTTCGAGCACAATTTTCTTTCGGCTGTGAAATGAAATAAAAGGTGAAAAGTGACATTTGAAATGAGGGTAACGTGTGCCAGATGGCTACAGTGATTTGGAATATTAAAATGTTTTGATAGTGATAGAAAATGAGCTGATGTTGAGATATTTGACCAATTATTATCTTGAATTACGATATATCTAACAGCGCGTTTATACATCGTACTCTCTCACAACAACTCCAATCACTACAAAATTTGGAATTCGATAATAACACAATATTACAGATTCAATGGAACTGGTTTCGTCAAATTCCGAGACTGTGCCTCGGAAGGCTATTTTTAAATTCAATTTAAACGATATAAATTTAAAACTGAACAAATAATTGTTGAATTTGATTTTTAACGCTTCTATCATTTTCAACGTTATCAATATAAATTTTACAGCCTTCAAATTATTTTTAACCGGCTTAAAATTCTAGATTCAACAATTTACCCAATTTCTAATTATTAAATTCTATTATTTAATTTCCAATAAATAGCGATATTTGTATTTCAAGTTAAGATTACTCTATTGAATATTTAAAATCAATTAAATATCCTGATTTTAAATGCTCGAAAATTCCGTGTCGTCACATTACTTCCCCCTTAAAAGAATTTCGTCCCTGAAATTACTAGTTAGGAAGAATGGCCCAATACCTGTTTATCTATCCCCAAAACCGAACAAATCAACATCTAACCAACTATCTTTTACAAAAGACCATTATTATTCTTATTAACTTCCCAAATCCTCCCAAGGTTTCAAACTATACTATTTGTTTAACCATTTAAGTTTCAATTTAAAAACCAAATTTTGAATTATCAAAATTTCTCAAAATTTTTCTAACTCTCTAAATTCCCGAAAAATTTCGCCAGCGTCTCCTTTGCGTGGCTGACTCGGCACTACTACAAAATAGCTCTACGGCCTCCCAAATCCAAAAAGAAAAGAGAAAGCCAAGTGGCTCAATCCAAATCCAAATCCCAATCAAATTCCATACCAAATTTAAATGCGTACCTTTTGTCGGGCAATTCAAATTTATCTCTTGAAATCAAATCCAATTTCATTTTCCCTTTTATAATACCTGCATATCCTGCTTAGCACTAATATCCAATCACAATATCCCAAAACATTTTATCGACTTTCTTACAAAATGTCAATATCTATTCATTTCAATATTATCTTAGATTATATTTGTAATATCAATTTCCAATCTAGAATTTACCATTCCTTTCTTAAGTTAGTATAAACATTTTATATGTTTCTTATCTTTATTCCTCTTTACCACTTTTAGTTTATACCTATTTCTATTCAAATCGATTTCCACATTACATATGTATTTCATTTATTTTCAACTTTGAACTTTTAAATTTTATCCTTCATTTATAACTAATTTAAGTCATTACTTTAATTAGTTTCATTTACTAACTTATTTTAGCTTCCAATTCTAAATAGTTTTGTCGTTAACAAAATTTTCCAAAATTTCCAAAAATTTTCTAACTCCCAAAATTTCTGAAAATTGTTGGCAGAGTCCCCTTTGTACGGAGGAGCTTTTGCAATTTGACAAAAGAGATAAATATATATACATCGACCCACACGGTCGGAAAAACCAAAAACAGTTCATATTTCCTAATTTTATTGCGTAGGCGTACCTTATTTAGCATTTTAAGCAAGCGGCTTATTATTTTTAGCAAATAACACTACCAAATCCAGCCATACGGCTTCCAGGTACCTGTACTTACTCAATTTAAACATGTAAGTGCCAAATATATGAAATTTAACTACATTTCACTTGTTTACAATAGTTAAAACATATGAATTCTAAAAGAAACTCATACCAAACATTTTCTGTAAGCAATTAATATAGTTTCCATGCTAATTCAACTGTTCCAATTATTTTACAAACCATTTTCATTCAATTTGAAGGGTTTTCAATCCATTCGTATACCACTTCATCAATTTGAATGTTTTGAAACTCAATCGCTTACATTAAACTTATTCTTAAGAAAAATAAACTCATATTTAATTCAATTGCTTTCAAAATCAATTTATTTCACCCCTATTAATTCATAGAATTTTAATTACCTCCATTTACATCCAATGATATTTATTCTATGCAAATTTGACAAGATCTATGTGAATAAACAAGTATTTATGTTTTATAACCAATTTAAATGGATTTCAACTCAATTCTATTCCGTTTTTAAATTTATTCACGATCCATATATTCTTATTTTCATTACATTTCAGATTTGAATCCATTCATTTTACATCTCACTTTACTAACCAACTAGTTCATTCAAAATCATTTACAACCTAGGTTCATCTTGATTGCCACTTAGATTTCCCCTTTTATTTTAATTCATTCACATCCATTCATTTACATTTAAAACCATTACGTAATTGTTTATTCCAAACTATTTTATTTAGCTCGAAAACAATCCGGGTTATTTCATTCAATAACCATTTCAATTATATTCATGATCAATTCATTTGCATTTCATTTAAAACCATTGACTCCAAGTTAAACGTTTTACAATTTCTTATTTAAGAATTTCATTCCTTTGAAAATTATCGACAACTCACCGAATTTTATTACAATTAAAACTTATTTTTTTACTTGATTTAAAATCAATCCAATATCATTAAACTTTGCTCAATTTGATTTCCATTCAACTCCTCATCTATTTAGCTTAAGTCAATTTACTTCAATTCATTCAAATTTTATACTTAAGCTCATTTTCATTTTCAAGTAAACCCTCTCTCAAGTAAATCTCATTTTTTTAAAATCTGCAATTTCATTTGATTGGTTATTATAAAATTTAACTTTCCACATTCACTCATTCAACTTATTACAAGGCCGTTTCCAATTTACTTTCACTTATATGGATTTTATTTGTAATTCATTCCATCACTATTTTAATCCATTTCATTTTTATTCTATACTTCCCTAATTATATTTACTTTGTTTACACTTCAAGTCTAATTTTAATTAATAACTCAAGTTCTGATTCTATTATTCACTTTTAATTTACCATCCAATTTACTAACTCACAATTCAACCTCATTCTTAATTATTTTCACTTAATCAACAATTTGAATCAATTTTAATTTATAACTTGAGTTTATTTCCAACTTCATCATAAACTTATAATTCAATTCCATTAACTAATTTATTATCCAATTAGTTCTCCCCTTATTCATAATCCAACACTTGAAATTTTATTCAAAATATCACTCCATTTAATTTTCTTAAGTTCAATATTTATTTTACACTTCAAGTTTGGATCCTCATTTCATTTTTCAATTTATCAAAATATTGATTTTGGGCATTGTATTCCATTTTCAATTTAATAAGTCACAACTTATTATTTTATACAATTCCATTCATCATAAGCTGGAATATATTCATCTTTTATTTTTAACTCAAGCCTTCTATTTATTTATAGCCTAAGCATATTTTATTTCCATGGATCTTTAATTCTTTTATAAGTTATTCTGGTTTACTTATTTCAATCCAATCCTTATCCAACTTATTTCCCATTTATTCAGGTAAGAATTTAATTTCATTAATTAATTCAATTGAATTCTCATCCCAACTCAATTTTACTTTAACTCGGATTTATTTAACTCAATTCGATTTCAACTTAATTCGAAAAACTACTGGATATTATTTTTCAGCCTAATTAATTAATTAATTAATTTCAATCTAGTTAGGTTTTTATTCTCCAATCAAAGTTAATTTCATTTTTAACTTTCCTCTTTAAATTTACGTTCCAACATTCAAGCTTATATTTCCTTCCCGATTTAAAATCATCCTAACTTGTAAGCTTATAACCCATCTTATCAGGATTTTTAAAATACTGGCTTTTGGTTTCAAAACATTTTGAAATCTCCAACATCGCAATCACACATCTCAAAAATTAAACCAATCCTGGCTTTTATTTTCAACAAATTTCCTTTTGAAATTTTCAAAACAACCAGCTTTTCCTGAACAAAACAATTTTGGCAGCAATCCATCAATTCGAAATTCGAAAATGAATACTGATGATGCGGCCGTCATCATCAGAATTATTTTCCAATAATCCAAGTGATTTCAATGCTATTTCACTTCTAAAATCCATTTAAAACAAATTTCCTATCAGAAATACTTTCAAAATAATAATGCTATCATTTATCTTTAAAACACTTCCAAAATTCCCGGGATTTAAATTTCCAAATCCTGCTTAAATCCATTTTACTATCAATCATTTGCACAGCTTATGCTCATACAAATTCTTATTTGATTTTATTTCAATTCATAAATTACATCTATAATTCATATTTCAAAATTCCATTATATAATGAATTTATCCCTTAAATTTTAGTTATATTTCAATTTCTATTTAAATTTTTACTTAACAATGATAATACTTTAATATTATCATTTCTAACATCCAAGCAACCATATATTAGCTAAAATAGTTTACAAAAATTATTCTTTATATCAAAATATGTTTTTGGGTAAAATTATTTCATTTACCCATATTTAAAACAATATCGTGTCAATTGTTCTATTCAAGTGTTTAGAAACCCTTTCAATACAGTTGCGCACTGTGTCGACGAAGGTCCATATGCCACTCAATAAACCAATCAACACAATATTAAAGCAATTTATATTCACTAACAAATACGTGCTCATATTTATTAATACGCTCAAACTCATTCTAGAGTACCATAGACTCTATCTATGAGTCATTCTCACCAGAGCCAAGGTTATCTCCAACCTAAGCTCTGATACCAAGTGTAACAGCCCGCAAATCTGTATCCCTTGAGTCAACACTATTCTACAACAATCAACTCAAGTTGCACAGAAATACGAACCATTTGGTTTTAAGAAGAAGAGGTAGAAGAAGAGAAAACAAAATCAACATCAGAATCTAACCATCGCAGCGGAATAAAATATAATAGATAATAAATAATCTTTACTCAAAATCAAATATATCAGTTTACATATATTACATCATTAGAGTACATCAGTCGCAGCTCACATCAATAACATACAATGGGTACACAACAACTCAACACAGCGGAAATATATATATATATACAAGTACGAGAATACGTATCGTCATCCAGCTCGTCTCCTGAACTCCACAGCATTATATCCTGTATTCTATAATACTCGGTCTGACCCGAGCATTACAGTTAAATAACATCCGAGTCAGTCTGGATTACCAGCGTGAGAAAATCACACCCAATTGATTATTAAAGTTTCAAAAATCCTTTGAAAACAAAAGCATCTCGTAAGACCACGCCACAAATAAACATGTTGGGTTTTTACCTTACGATGGCTAAAACAATTTTTATAGAAATCCTCTGATATTATAATAGGGTCTATATACAAATACTTATAAAATAGCCGAAATTGTTACATTATCAAATTCCAGCTACTAGCCACAGAGTGGGTAATACAAACAAAACTCGTACAAGGCTCGTAGGGAGAATGGATTTCCAATAATGACTAGGCACTGGGGTACCACCTGTCACAGTACGGGGCCTAGATCACCGTACCGAGGATTACTCCCTTCATCCCTTGCAACACAAGGCCGGAACCATTCCTTACTGAATAGTCCCGAACAAGATAAACCACGTGGTTGGCGCGACCAACCACCCACTAAGCCGAAATATATAAAAAGGGACATCTAGACAGGGGAAATATCTTGTCCTGCTTGGGCATGACCCACCTAACCTTGCTGCATATCCCCTGATTTTCAGTCCTTCCCAGTTGATGAGGCTTGAGGCTAAGCGTTACCTTTAGAACGTTTTCACTTAGAATACCCATCGTCCACCTGACGATGTTTCGCAAGCATTCGTCCATACAAGTCCGTCCTGGGTTCGAACGGAACCGAACGCACTACTCCTACTACATCCATTTTGGAAATATCCTCAGGATTAGTAGCGACTAGCCCTTGCACTTCACTGCTCCATCTTCGAACCCAAATCGTTTACACGAAACATACAAACCAGATCGAAGTGGTTTTCGAGAAATAAATCTTGATCCCGGTCTCTTCGAAACGATCAGCGCATTTGTCCAATATTGATAGTCGGTGATTTAACTATCAATTAATATTCACAAAAAACCATCAAGCAATAAATAATTTTCTCGATTATTTATTAATTCCCAAAATATCTTCATAAGATATATTTTCACTTTCAACCCCCTTTTGAAAACAGTTTCCAACTATCTTCCTTTTTCAGAATAAACTTCCCAATTATTTCTATCTCCACTGAAAGCACCCAGCACAAAACTAGGTTTTAAAAATAATTTAAAATACTTTTACTCTGAAATATACTTTAAAACATTTAAGTTAAGACTAATACAAGAGTTTGTTAAAAATACATACTATATGAATATTTAAAAATAAGTTACTTAATAAAGTATAAAACTAGATTTCCACATTTTAAAAACAGAATACTAAGTCCCTTTTAAAAAAAAAAATAATAATAATTACTGCTTAAATAGATTAAAAGGAAATACTTACTTTAGAATTTAAAAATCTAGAAATATTATATTTTCCAAAACTTGCTTTTTTTAAAACAACTTTAAATCTATTAACTTTTGTTTAAAAATTTACTTTGATACGTACTTGGTTATCCAGGGAGAAGTTCCAATCTCAATCACTTAAATCAATTTTCCAAATTGATTCTCAATTTATTTCATTTGAAATAAATTCCTTTACTTACTCAGTTCATTTCAAAATTCATTAATTTTGGACTTTATTATTATTATTATTGTTATTGTTATTATTTTCTGTTTGATTTTAAATCTTCTAACTGAAATATACAACTTCAAATTTTCCCAATTTCTTCTTTATTCTTCTTACATAATTTAAATCCTAAATTTAAAATAAATGTTTTGTTCTTTTAAACAATAACATTGAAGTTTAAGTTTCCTTAACTTTCTGTTTATTCAAATATTCCTTTCCATATACAGAATTTATTATCTAGCATTTTGAAAACTCTAATATTCTTATCCAATTCATTTTAATTTATTTACATTCTTCATAATTATTTACTTAAAAATTCACTTCTTTTATTATTTCTTTCCAAAAAATCCAATGCTATAGAATTTGATAACATAGAGTACCAGAATAATCCAAGCAACTATAGCATTCAATATCCAATATAATCCATCACAGAATATCCAAATAATCGTAACAGAGCATAATAAACAATTTAAAATATGTTGAGGGACCCAGTTTGTAACAACCCGCATATTTATCGAGTTTGTATTTAAATATTTTATTTAAATATTAACTCGTTAATCGGATTTTGGTCCGAAAAGCTACTTTTTGCAAACGGTCAAATTAGGACTCGAGACCACTCCCATTGAGTTCGAAATGTCGTTTACAACTTTTTTAAGTATAAACATCGATAGGTTTGGAGTTAGTGAAATTTCACGAACTTTTCCCGCTTTGGACTTTGGGTTAGTTTAGCCTATTAAGCCCAAGTTCCAACCCTCTTCTCCTCACTCTTCATAAATTTCCTAACTAATCAAGCTTTGGCATTAATGGTGGAGGGAATGGGAAATTAAAATTCCAAAACTCAAATTCAATTGCAATCCATCTTTCTACTCCAAATTCAAGAAGAAGACATTGGATTCAAGCTTCTTGTGCTTAGATAGAAGAAGGATTGATTCTTGCTTGCTTAAAACTTCATTTTCATTGATATTTGGTGCAAAGGTGAGATTTTTATCTCACAATTCTAGCCTATAACTATATTGGACTGTTGGGAATGATTCCCTATCATTTTTGCATGCATGTTAGCATTTGGTTTGGATTGGATTGGCGAAAAACTCCAATTTTTAGCGTTTTGTTGAATTTTCTGCACTTAGGTCGTTCTGGCCATTTTTAGGTCGTTCGGAGTTAAGTCGTTCGTCCATAGGTCGTGAGTCGTTCACGAGTTAACCCTAGGTCGTTCTGGCCATTTTTAGCTCGTTCGGAGTTAAGTCGTTCGTCCATAGGTCGTGAGTCGT
Organism: Allium cepa; assembly: GCA_030765085.1. Classification (NCBI taxonomy): domain Eukaryota; kingdom Viridiplantae; phylum Streptophyta; class Magnoliopsida; order Asparagales; family Amaryllidaceae; genus Allium; species Allium cepa. The sequence goes on along the minus strand of CM060937.1, from coordinate 979,273,721 downwards.
TCACGAGTTAACCCTAGGTCGTTCCGGCCATTTTTAGTTCGTTCGGAGTTAAGTCGTTCATCCATAGGTCGTGAGTCGTTTACGAGTTAACGCTTAAGTCGTGCAGCCCTTCAGTCACGCAACCCTTAAGTCGGTTACGAGTTATCCCGATAGGTCGTTGGACCCTTAACTCGTAGGTCGTTGGACCTTATCTCGTTAGGTCGCTCCTGGCCTAACCCTTAAGTCGTGCAACCCTTAAGTCGTGCAGCCCTTCAGTCACGCAACTCTTAAGTCGGTTACGAGTTATCCCGATAGGTCGTTGGACCCTTAACTCGTAGGTCGTTGGACCTTATCTCGTTAGGTCGCTCCTGGCCTAACCCTTAAGTCGTGCAACTCTTAAGTCGTGCAACCCTTAAGTCGTGGAACCCTTCAGTCACGCGACTCTTAAGTCGGATACGAGTTATCCTGTTAGGTCGCGACCTCTGTTAAGTCGGCCATGTTGGGTCGTGAGTCACCGTTAGGTCGCGAACACCTCTAGGTCGCAACCACTAAGTCGCTCGACCCCTTAGACCCCTAGGTCGCAACCGTTAGGTCGCTCGACCCTATCCCTCTTAGGTCGTTAGACCCCCTTTTTGTCTTCACTAGGTCGTACCGTTTTGGACGGGGCGCTGCCCCGCACCCCGCACCCCGCCAGGGGCGCTGCCCCCTGGACCCCCGCGACCTGACCGGGCAGGTCGAACCCCGTAAGTGGTGGCGTTGCCCCCGCACCCCCACCTTGGGGGGTTGCCACCCCCCCGGACCCCCCCTCCGTAGGGGATCTTATCTGAAAAACATTGAGCTGATTTCCTTGGATTTTATTCACATCTCCGTATGCGATTTTTGTGACTGATTGTTTCTACAATTGCTTCTGTGTTTTGTCACTTTATAATATAAAGGTTTCAATACTAGTAGTAAATATCAAAACTCTTTTAACAAACAATTTCAACTCTATTTTTAATAACAAAGCTCTTTTCTTAAACCGTTTTCCAATCTATTAGTATATACAAACCTTTACCTCACTCGGATGAGAAATCTAATTAAACGACTTAGTAAAACAAGTGGTATGAAACGCTTGCGTTCACTTCGTCGGTTAATTCTTGGACTTGTTCGATTGAATCTCTTGTGACAATTTTATTAGTGAAGATTTACAGTTTGTTCGTAAATATTTAAGTCAAGCAAGTGGTTATGGGACATGAAGCTAAACTTCTATATTTACTAGCTTAGTGAAATTGACACTTCTCGTTGATCATGACGATCATTCTGATGATTTAGACTAGCAACTGTGCGATGTCTCTTGTTGCGAGGTTAGACTAGACACCACTTGTGTGATTCCACTCATACATACCTTTTTGCTTTTTGGTTAGTCTGGACCTTAATCTGTGTGATTCCATTCACACATGTGGGGTAGCTCCCCTTGGTCTTCGGACCGTCATGTGATAGGCCTCTTTCTCTTTTCTATGATTTCTGGACTTCTTGCATTGATTTCTAGAATTTATGTCATTGACTTGTTATGAGTACAAGTTTGGGGTATGATGCCCTTTCCGAATCTTTGAGAAGATTCTTGTGATATTGATTATCTCTTATTGATTGATCTTCTGTTGATCATTATTTACATACTTATAGTGGTATGTCATTATGGATGTTTATGTTTATGCCATATCTTTTATGTTATATCATGTCATCTGATATTTATAGCTAGACTGACCCGTTTATTATTTTCTTAAATAATACTCGGGTCAGACCGAGATGTTACAGGTGCTTCTGCTTGACTTCTTCCCAGGGATTCATCACTCTGACTTTTGGCTAACTGTTTAGATTAGTAGTTTTTGTTGTATACACTTGAGATATAGACTCATAGTTGTATTCTTTTGTATAGCACGTGTTGCTATTCTTTTGTATTATCGTGGATCTTACTGACCACTACTCTGATGTACACTTTCATGTGTTAGTTATATATTCATATCTTCTTCCGCCTTTGTGATATGGATATCTGTGACTGATTTGTGATATGATTATTTCTATGTTTGTTTTCGAAGATTATTTATAGCCACCATGTGATAAGCAATTACATGGATGGTCGCTCCTCAACAGCCTTATTCTCCGTGCTAGTTGACAGCACTACTCCGGAGTGTTCTTGGCTAGCGTGGGTATAGAGGTGGGGCGTCACAGCTTGGTATCAGAGCCAAACTTCGGAACAATGTAGAATAACTTAACAAGGATCATCGTCCTAGGTCTATCTTAGGAGTCATACCATAGGATTAATTCGAGTCTTCGTACCGATTCATCCTATTTCCTTTATGATTCCTTGTTTTATCTATCAAGATTGCTTGATGTTCATTGGTAAATAACCTTCTTCCTTCTCTTCTTTCTTTCTTAAAGGAAGAGAATGTCTAGACCAGGCCGTCCCAGAACTGGATCATCTGGTGCTGCTCCTCCGGACGGAGTTTTTATGACTGCTCAACAGCTTCTTGATTTAGTAACTAATGCTCAAGCAGCTGGAGCTAACCCGGAACCTACTCACCCAAAGTCGGGATTTGCACGCTTGTGCAGCGATTACACCAACTTGGGTGGGAAGCCCTTCAAAGGTTCGGAAAATATCATCGAGGTCCAGGCTTGGTTAAAATCATGCGATCGAATCTTTTCTCGCATGAACCTTATCGATCTCCACCGCGTTCAGGTGGCTTCCAGCATGCTCCAAGAGAGAGCATTGGACTGGTACGAACTCCTTATTTCAGAAATTAATGAAGCGGATCTCACCTGGGAGCAATTTCAGGGACGCTTCGAGTTAAAGTTTGTACCAGAAGCTGGGAAAGTAACCTTGGCTCGACGTTTTATAGACCTTGTTCAAGGTCAATCCTCTGTGACTGATTACGTCGCAGCCTTCGAGTCGCTTTCCAAATATGGGCTCCTCCATCGAACAAACGTCGCCACGCCATCGCGACGAGCCTGGTATCAGCTCGTGCTCAAATTCGTGCTGGCCGACCCATCTCGACAACGTCGATTCGCGGTTTGCGATCTGCACTCGCGAGATACTCCTCCACGCGCCCTCGAAAATCCTAGCTTGCAAACTGATGGCTCTCGATTGAATAACGCTTCCATCCCATCTTCAGCCTCGACCGTAGCGAACAAAACCCAAATCGAGCGCCCCCTAGCACTGCCGTGCTCCACTTCGTCCTCGGCCTTGAGCTTGAATCGAAATTGCTTTGATTACACTGAGACCGAATCGATTTGAGTAAGAACAAGGGAAATGGGTTTTGAAAGAAACGAGAACAGGGAGCGTTCTTTTAAAATCTGTAAATTTTAGAGAAGACACGATTTGTTTTCTCACCGGCCATTGATTTTATCCCCTTTAATTTCTTTGAAAAGAAAAGCTCGACTGTTTAAGTGAAGAGAAGAGGAGAATGATAATTTTTTTTTCCGTCTGAAGCTTCGAGCATAATTTTCTTTCGGCTATGAAATGAAATAAAAGGTGAAAAGTGACATTTGAAATGAGGGTAACGTGTGCCAGATGGCTACAGTGATTTGGAATATTAAAATGTTTTGATAGTGATAGAAAATGAGCTGATGTTGAGATATTTGACCAATTATTATCTTGAATTACGATATATCTAACAGCGCGTTTATACATCGTACTCTCTCACAACAACTCCAATCACTACAAAATTTGGAATTCGATAATAACACAATATTACAGATTCAATGGAACTGGTTTCGTCAAATTCCGAGACTGTGCCTCGGAAGGCTATTTTTAAATTCAATTTAAACGATATAAATTTAAAACTGAACAAATAATTGTTGAATTTGATTTTTAACGCTTCTATCATTTTCAACGTTATCAATATAAATTTTACAGCCTTCAAATTATTTTTAACCGGCTTAAAATTCTAGATTCAACAATTTACCCAATTTCTAATTATTAAATTCTATTATTTAATTACCAATAAATAGCGATATTTGTATTTCAAGTTAAGATTACTCTATTGAATATTTAAAATCAATTAAATATCCTGATTTTAAATGCTCGAAAATTCCGGGTCGTCACAAAGACATAGCGAAAGTCGTGTAGCAGTGAGTGCCTGTAGGCTACATTGGAACTCAACTGATGTAGTTAGCAATCTATGTAGGAATGGTGAATTTTCATTTGACAGCGAAATTCGAGGGCGCTGATGCCTACAGTTACATGGTTTTTGCCGTGATGGCGAAGTAAAACCTGGGTGTAGCTGCGATCTGTGGTGGGTTTCATGGTGTAATCGAGTGGCGCAGAGTGCCTACAACTTTCTATGTTTTTGCCAGGATGGCAACGTAATCATTGGGTTTACTGCGACCATGGAGGGGGTAATGATTTCTAGAGCATACTCACCAGAAATGTTTTCAAAAATATTTTCTAAAATGTTTTCTATATTTTCAAAAATATTTTCTAAGTATTTTCACTAGATGTTGAAAACGGGTTTACCAAGTACTTATAGATTTTCAATCCTACACTTGATCAACGTATAACGAATTTCTATGAGAACAAGGTTGGACTTGTTGAGATATCGAGTTATAAAGAGTATTTTAAAAAAACTATTTTAGTAATATTATGTAGATTTTAAAGTGTTTTTTTTTTTAATTTTTAAATAATAAGGAGTATATAGTTAAAAATGTTCAAAAGGTAATTTAACTAATAATAATCGTTTTAATAAATTCTAGCTTCGTTCCTTTTTGACGATGAAAAGATTCAAAGGGGGAAGGATTGTGATAAACCGGATTTTTGGACATTTGATAATTGGTAATTAACTGTTTTAACCATTAAAACACTAACTTATAAGATGGAACAAATAGTATTCTGATAATTAAATATCTGGAAATGATAAATCTTATAATAAATTAACACAGATATAAATAGATATATGCCAACTCTATAATGTTGAAAATTATAAGTGTATACACATACAAGTATATAAGTATGTATATATATAATATATATATTTATATATACTGTGTTTTGGAAGCATTGATTTCAAAAGCTAGTTAAAGTTAATTTTATATTTTCAAAACAATAAGAATAAATATTTACTAATTTAAGAAACTTAAGTTTGAAATAAGATTTAAGAAAAAGGTTTAATACACATTCTTTTATACTTGAAATAAAGATGGTTAGTACAAATTTAAAATATAAACATAAATTAATAAAGACATAACATATGAGTACATTAAACATATAACATAAGAAAATAATAAAATATAGGCATTGAACATTTGTAGCTTGAGATAACATGCATAAAAACAAGTAGCACATCTTATATTTCTTTTAATTTGAAATGTAAACAATAAATGTGGAGAGAATAGGCTGATACATATTCATTTGCTCCTTTCTAAATCCTTTCTTTCCATTCTCTCAAACAAAATTAAAACCAGAAAATAAATCAGAGAAATCAAACAAAACAACAACAATTTCTTCAAATTTCATCTAAGATAAAACAAAAATTAAAGCTTCAAGACTCAAATCTTCAACCTGAGATAAGTTCTAGATCAAATTGCAGTTTCATTTCAAGCTTGCAGTTTCAAGTTCACATCAATTTTCAGTTTTTCTAAATAAGCTTTCCTCTATTCATCAACTCGGTGAGTAAACACTCAATCTTAATCATCTGTATAGATCGTGCATGCTGCCATTGGTATAGTAATGACTTAAATATGATTCGCATTTATTAAAAGAATATTGTCTGGGCATATGGGTTGAATTACTTTATGCATGGCTGTGTGTAAACATGAATATCTCTGTTTATTTCAAGAAACCAAGAAATTCTATCAAAATTTGATTCCTCTTTAAATAAATAATTATAGGATAGGATGTTTAAGGAAATTATGTTTGAATTTACTCAATCTTATATTTAAAAATGTTTAAAAAGTTTAGTTAGCAAGAGGTTGATCCGAGAAGAAGAATTTTACAGTGATAATCGTATTAAGTCAGGAAATTAGTTGTTTAAATCTGGATTCTTGCTTATATCATCTAATTCGTATTAAAAAACTAGGATTTTAAAAGTAAAAAAAAAAATTAAGTTTGAAAAGCGAGTGAATTTTTGAGTTGAACAGAATAGAGAGATTTCTTGATTACCGTGATCGGTGAAGGGTGGAGGGTCGATGTTATGGCTGGAGCAGGCTTGGAGGTCGGGCTCTTAGGAAAAATGGTGATAGGATTTATCGATCACCATGGGGGACGAACGGCGACGTTGTAGGGTTTAAAGCCCTAATGGGTTCGTCAATGTTTTTGAGTCAATTTCTCCGACATGGTGCATCGCACTTTATCGCAGGTGGGTGAGTGGGTGCGTAGGCCTACGGCGAAGGGTTGGTCGGAGTGTCGATGCTCCTGGTGGCCAGAGGTGGCAACCGGGGGGTGGGGGGGGGGGGGTGGGGGGTTCTAGGGTGATGGGTTCGTTCCATGTTGGGTTCGAGCATGCTTATTCTCATTTTCGTGTTCAATTTGAAGCTCTGGTGGTCGAAATCGAGTAGGGAGGTCAAGGTCGATTGGCCGGCGATGGCATCGATGATCAGAGTGACTACGTTCGTCTGTGCACGTGCATGTATATTTTCTTGTATCAGATGGTAGCTTAGTATTTTTGGCTTCGGGAAAGATAGGGTATGGCTTCGAGTTGTACTCCAGATTTTCAAGAGGGAGTGAACCTCGAAGATTAACTTGGGAATTTTCAGCATGGGCCCGGGTATTTCCGATAGGATGTTTTAACCAGGGGTTAAAGCAAAGATAAAATTGTTAGCAAGTTCAAAAGCAAAGAAATGAAAGGTTTTCAAAATGAAGAAAATGTTAGCAAGGTTTCAAAGTTAAATATTAAACAAGTTTCAAGTATAAATCATAAATCAAATGTTTTTGAATTAAATTGTTTGGTTTAATATAATTATGTAATAAGTTAATTATTTAATTTTATTTCTATGTGATTTCAAATGAAATTTAATAATGATTTGATTAAGTTATTAACTATGACAATGGTTTATCTTAGATTAATTAAGGACTTAAGTAATTAAGGGTTAATTAATTAACTTATGAAATATAGGATAATTAATTAATTTAATTTAAGGATCATTAATTAATTAAAGGATAATAAATTAATATGAATGATTAAATGATTAAAGAATAATTAATTAAATGCTTTAATAAATGTTGCTTAAGCATAATTTAAAGGTAATCAATTTATTTTGTGTTAACTAAATTAAGTAGATTGGGTAACAAATTAATCTTGCTTATGGATGATTGAATTGTATTGAATGATTGGATTAATATCTAGTCTGATAATTCGTGATGTACATTGATATGATATGTTTAGGTTGAATTGTGATAATGTGGGTTATCTATCAATGATAAATTGTTGTGTAAATGTGACATCCTGTATTTGAAACTGAATTGTATTCACTTAAACAACTTGGATTAAAAATGACACAGAATTCGAAGAGACCAGGGACAGATATTAGTAAATACCCGAAACCACTTCGATTTGTAATCTACAATAGTTCTTTTTAGATTTGACTTTAGAATCAAATAGGTTGGAATGGAATAATTTAAGTAGCACGACCATTTAAACTAAGTAACAGTTTTAAATATTGTTGGTAATAAGTGATTGACTATAACAAGTTAAGAACTCGTAGTGAGGTACGAGTTACCCTGGTTTTTCAAATAAGTTATATAACTTAGTTTTTCAAATTATACGGGTTTACTCACGCTGGTTTCCAGCCTGACTTGGGTGTTACTTTAATGTAATGCTCGGGTTAGACCGAGTATTACAGATTTTCATGTTAGGAAGTTCTGGAGCTCAGGAGGCGAGCTGGATGGCAGGAACGTATGGAGTTTATTCCACTGTGTATTGGATTGTATTGCTTGTAGTTTGGCACAAGTTGTTACAACTGTCCAGTTTATTTTGAATGATTGTACTCCGATGAATTGAATGTAAATTGACAATTATAGCTTTTCTTGTATAAATGCAGTTATTTGTATATTATATTTTGGCCCGCTGCGAATGTGAGATTTTGAGTTTTTGTTTTCTGTTCTTCTTCTACCTCTTTTCTTCTTTACCCTAACAATCTGGGATTTTCGGCATTCGACCGCTCGGCATTTCTACAGTGAACGTGTTAATGTCGAATTTTCGAGGTCGAAAATTTCGGGTCGTTACACTTTTAAAAATAGATATTAAATGCACCATTCAGTATCTATCATAGATCACAATTCACTCAATGGTTATGTCGCTATACCAGCGAATCCATGATAAAGTGTAGGCATGCCCTGCCCCTTGAATTATTCCATGAAAAATCAACCATTTCTTTCCAAATCTCATTATTTTATAAATATCTCTGAATCTAATTATAAAGTTTCTTTATGAATCTCCAATCTATTTATAAAACATTCTTTACATATCTCAAAACCCTATTTATAAAACGTCTCCATTTCAGATCCCTAAAACTCATTTATAAATCCTTTTATAAATATCCAAAGCCATTTATAAAACTCTTTCCATATTTAAAGAAACTTATTTAATAGACCCATTGAGTCAGTAAGGTTCCCTTATTAAACCATAATTTATTTAGAATAATTTAAATAACAATTTATTATTTAAGCACCCTTCTATTTCATTTTGATTAAATCTCATCCAAAATAATAACTTTAGAATCTCATCAATAATATATTAGATTAATTTGAAGCACTATTGTAATAATAATAAGTTAATTTCGAAATAATATTAATATAAGAATTAATTAACTTCAAAATGTTATTAATATAATAATCAATTAACTTTCAACTAATATTATATGATAAGTAACTAACCTATAATATAATTAAATAACTTTTATTAAAAATTAAAGTATAGTTAAATCACTCTAAATAAATAATAAAATTGAAACTTTTTAAAATGATAATTAAATAACTTTTAAAATAATAAATAAATATTCTTAAATAACTTCAAGAAATAACTTTTAAGAATCATGTTAATAAAATAATTAACTCTAAATCATTACTAAAAAATTATTAATCATCTTTTTTAAAAATACTAAAAAATAATATTTATTACCTTTTTAAAACTTGTTACTAAATATTAATTTTCTTTTAAACTATATAATAGATAATAATTATTCTTAAAATAACTTAAGAATCAATAATTAACTTTTCAAATTTTAAAAGAGGCTTAACAATCACAATGGTACTTAAATAAGCAACCATATCATTCAATTTCACTTTCTTAAGTTAATAAATGATATTTACATAATTAACGACTACGTGAATAAATTCAGTACTTAACAATCATGGTTTGACATATCACATATGCCAAGTTGCATATCAATTAACGACATATAATCAAATGTTCAAATCTATAAAATAGCAGAATGAGAATTTATTCTGCTAATTAAATGGCCAATCAATTTAATTAGCGGAAATATGTTTTATTCCACTAATCAGGTGTTCAGATTACCATATCAAAATCATTTTAACAGTATTGTGTTTATTTGGCTAAATAAACATCATTAATTAAGGTATAATTATTTAAGCGACATTATTAATTAAAATAACGTAATTTAAATTTAGTCATTTTCATATGTCATAAATTTATACATGGCCAAAGATATCGATAAGTCACATTAAATTGTTCTACTCATAGTTATGAGTCCAATGAAAAAATCTGTGAGTTAAATTGAGTCAAAGCGAATGATATATGGCTATTTGAAAATCACACATATTTAGTTTATAAAATTTTAAACAGAAAAATTTCTCACCCATAAATCAAGGTCGGCCCATAATCACGACCGCATTCTCCTTTCGCAGTGCCATCTTCCCATTCCAAAACACAACCTCCTGACCCAAACAAGTGTGCACGCATAGATATGTGCACGTGTGCGAGTGCTCTGGCCGTCGAATCTTGGATCCAACATCACTCGCACATCCACCAACTCGAGCATGTCCGAACCACGTGCTCGCCAATGACCCGTTCCTCACAAAGCGAATTTCGACCAACTACCAAAACCAATTCATGTACAGCGATCACAATTCTAAGCTCTACCACCCCCTTAATCCACGATAGCTCTTTCCTATGCCATCAGGACCCCCATCGCCGCAGCACAACCACGACCCCACTCGATCACCTCCTCTTGCCACACTACACATAAACCCCGAGCCTACCCAAAATAGCCAATTAAAACCCAAAATTGCTTCCACCAACTAATTTCGACCATATTTTCCAAATCGGCCATGGTTACTGCCTCTGCCTTCCCTCAAGCTTCCTCCCTGAACTCTCCGATGCTCATCTCGACAATCTGTTCTTTGAAAATAAATTTTTGAATGAATTCCGTTCATCTTTTCCTCCAGGATGAACCAAGATACTAAAAATCGTGGAACAACCAATAAAAATCATATCTAGACTATAAAAAACTGACTATATTTCAGTTCGTCGATTCGTGATTATTGGAAATTGACTTCTTCTCGACAATTGCTGTTTTTAGCTGATAATCGCCACCACACTCAAAGAAACAACCCTAGACTATTTTTAAAATAAACTAGAGATCAAAACAAACATTTTTTTGTGTTGGAACTATTTGATAATTGTTGATAGATTCAGCGGAAATGATTATTGAAGTAGAGAGTGTTGTTTTTTCTCATTGTTTTGAATGTTTACAGTAAGCTAAATGAGGAAGATGCCAACAAGTCAATGCCAGGAAGAACCAACTGAAGGAGAACACTCTTCATGTGTGTGTGTGTGTGTATTGCTGCTTGCTTCTGAAACAAAGAGACTAAGATTCAAATCGAGGTCAAAATCAAAGGTGGCAAGATTGTGTAAGGGGGAAAAAAGGTAGTAGAAAGGAGAAAAGGGAAAACAAAAAGTTGGTTGCACTGTGCTATTGGGCGCTGCAGTGTACTGTTTATATTTTCGTGTTTTGAAATTGAATAGATTACGGTATCCGCTGCAAACCATATAATGTCCGCATACAAGCAACGAACAACAGAAAACAAAATACGATCGCTTACAACAATGTGACATGATCACAAAACAAGAATAAAACACACTGGTTATAAAGTTCTATAAAATTTTCAAAAATGCCAACCTTTGCCATAAAATACAACAAAAGGAAATTGAAATTATTTTCAAACTAAAAATTATGGAAAAACTCTACAAATTTGATTAAAAATACACCATTGAAAATTGAAAAATTATTTGAAACATAGATTTTATTATAATTTAAATAAAATCCTAAATTGGATATTTAAAAATAAGTAAATATTTCAGAAGTTAAAGTAATAAAATTCCGGGTCGTTATAAACTAGTAGCCAGATTATCTGGGCAGCGGATTTGGAACTAACCTCGCGTTATTACAAATATTTATCATAAGAATATCTCACATCTAAAAAAGTGTACACAACTGCTGGTAGCCTCAAAGTGAAGGGCAGACTTCCATCATGTAACTCTATTAACCTTGCATCCTTATGACTTAGGCACAAATCAATTACTATATACACACACATACACTCACATTTCGCCGTTTCATAAATAAGGCCTTATAAGGAATCTTCCTAACTACGCCTTAAAATAATTAGGCTATATAAGATTTTTCTCTTTTTTTTGCCTCAAAATCAGTTACCTTCCTAATGGGGGAAATAAATTATAACGACCCTGACTCGACCTTCGAAAATCGGCACCCGTACTTCACTTGTACTCGAATGCCGTAGATTCAAATGTCGAATCTGGCTCGCCGGAGCTTATAACACATTAAGTACAACAACACAGCGGAAGAAAATGAATAATACATTTGATACAACAATGAATACAATATCCGATACAATTGAATATCAAATACAAATGACCATCAATATATCAAAGATAGATACAAGACAATAACGGAGACAACAGCAGCGGAAAGACAATGTCTTCAATGCTAAACTCCAAAAACTCCATCTCCAATCCAAAGCTAGCTCGAACCCCCATCATCGATGACTTAAGCAAGGTCAGTCATCCAAAGAATGAAGAAGATTCCCAAAGACAGAAAAGCTACCAAACCAAAGACTTCGAAGGCTATCGAATCTACTCATACTATTACTCGACTATTTGAAAAACCCAACTCTAGACTGCCCGTGTGGAATTGTGGGCACCTAGAGTTTAGGAATAGAATAATAAACTCCAGGTCAGTCAAGGGACTGGTATGAGAAAACAAAAACAGTTTATCTTTTAAAACCACCAACAAATGATTTAAAGTTAAAATCCACAATGCTTTTTGAAAAAAGAAACTACCATAAGGCCTCCCGCCACACACACCATGCAAACTCAGAATTGGAGGAGATTTCTCATTATGATAGTCAAAAATGCTTGATTCATGAAAACCATTTTGATACTATCATTAGTGCATAGTGGGAAATATTTCGAAAGTATAATATTAATCTTAGCCAGCATAGACATTTCGAACTATGCCTACTATAGCTACCATCTAAACAGTGGTGACCACCATAAGTAGATGGCAGGTTATATAACTAAAACCGTACAGGGCGCGTATTGGATGATTGGATTTCCAACAAATGGTCAGGCCAAGGAACTTCCCATCGCCACATGGGTACGCCTCTGGAGGGACGCCCCGAGAACCTACCCGACTCTTTGCTAACACAAGGACGGTTTACTCCCTTCCTGGGAGTAAAACCTAAGATATGCCACCCCCGGTCGTTTGCGACCTTTATCCGAGAGCTCTCAACCACAACCATCACACAGTAATAGATTTACAGTGTCCACATGAGTTAAGTATCTAGGCTCCATACCATGATACCATCCTTTTCCAGAAGGAATGGACATAACCTAGGGGTGCGACCCCTGCAACCTTGCGCAACATTCCTGTTTCGACCATTTTCAGGTCGTGAGGCTCGACGAGGTTTCGTCCACAAAGCTATGTTTTTTCACAAAGCCATGCTTTGATCAACAAATGATCGGCAGCACTTCGTATGCCACATTATCAAATTGGGAATGTATCATTAGTAACCATCAACTACATAACCTCTAAGTTCGTACATCTCAGAGAAGGGTGTTAAGCTAAGAGAATAAATTCACCGCCACCAAACAAAAATGTATTTGATAGAAACTGGTTTTACATCTCAAAGTGTAATGTCAGACACACATCCATACAAGTCTATTCCGGGTTCGAATAGAACCGAAGGCACTTCCAAAGAAGCCCTTGCAATGGGTATCCCCAATCCCGTTCGGACTCCCATCACATATGCAGATCTCTATGTCGTAGCTACTCAGCGTAGAGTCATTCGACAGGTTATCCTATTGTTCTCGAAGACACCCGGTCTTCACCTCCGGTCTTCAAATGCTATCCATAACGTCGTATCATTATTCATTTTAGCCGGGAGAGGACCTTGTGTCATATAACCCATTCTGAGTAATGAGCGCAATATTTAAAAACATATGGATATGGGATTTCAGTTAAGTCACAACTTGTTATCCAAAACAAATGGTTTAAACAAATTACCATTTTAAATCCTTTTTAAACAAAAGATTCACTTCACAAAATTCACCCATCTTTCACAAAGATTATTTCATGGCTTTTCAAAAACAATTTCCTTTTCAAATTGGATTAACTTATCCATTCTTTAAATCGAAGACTCAAACCATAGTTTTCAAAAATATCTCCAAAGATTCATTTGTATCTTTCAAAACAATTCCCGTTTCAAATCTTTTATACAAAAGATACTTCAATTTCAAACAAAGTTCAACCATTTTCCACAAAGATTTATTCATAGCTTTCAAACTATTTTCATTTCAAAAACTTAAAATCCCTTTAACAAAATTTGGAAATTCTTTCCTTATATGAAAGCTTTTATTATTTGAAAACAAATGGTTTTCATTTTGGGAAAAACTGATTACATTTACATAAGTTAAAGCCATTCAAATATAAAACTTGGGTTTAAATTTAAATCCCCAAAACAATACTTTTTAAATGGTTTAAAACCCATATAAACACCTTTATAACTTATATAACCTTTTTAAACCATAGTTTCCAAATCATAGAATTCAGTTTCAAATATTGAATTCAAATTCAAATCAAATTATTTAAACCTTAAAACTTTATTAAGTTATTAAAAATAACTTCCATCTTCAAAACTTCTTTACAAAAGCTTTTCAAATTTAATCTAATTAAATTTCCAAAACCATTTAGATTCAAAATTCAATTTTAAAACCATTCAAAAATCTGTGACTTAACCAAGTTCCTCGTGTAATCCATGTTTGTGTGTGTAAGGTGTAGTCCAGGGGTTTAACACAATAGTGCAATATCATAAGTCATCACATCATCAATTATTACGGATACAACCACAACAATATCGATAAGCGATATAATCCTATAACACTTATCTATATACACAGAATCACAGATAGAGAACATAAATGCATTACAGACAAATAAATTACATTCCACAACACACACATATCATAGAACATTACACATAAGGGATATCACATAATTCACAGCATTCCATACCATCCATACATTCATAAGTATAATCATCAAGTCATCTGATTAATTTTAAACCAGATCATTACCTATGAATAAATTTCTAATCATGGTTAATTAATAATTAATTAATTAATTAATCAATTATAAACCATTATTATTAATTATCCTTTAATAAATCCTTAATTAACCTTTAACTAATAATAATCCTTTGATTAATTTTCCTTAATTAATTTCAAAAATTTAATTAATCAATCCTTAATCAATAATCATCCCTTGATTACTTTCATTAATTAATTAATCTTTAATTAATTAATTATTCTCAAATTAATTACCTTAATTAATTAACCTCATTAATTAATATTCTTTAAATTAATTAACCTTTAAACATTTGATTAATCAATTTTTTTAATCATTAATCATCCATTCTTAATTACTTTCAATTAAGTAAATATTTTTAATTAATTATTCATTATTTACTTGATTAATTAAACCTAAATTATTAATTAATTTATCTTAAATTTATTACAATAAGTGATTATCCCTAATCACTTCCATTAATTAATCCATAATTAATTAATTATTCTCAAATTAATTACCTCTACTAATTAATCATTCAAATTAATTAGCCTTAGTTAATTATTCTTCAATGGCTTGATTAATACCATAATTTAATCAACCTTTAATACATTAATAAAATTAACCAAATTAACCTTTAATAGATTAACCAAATTAACCTCAAATCATTTTAATTCATTAATCACTTTAATTAATTATCCTTAAAAAGGTAATTACCTAAAGTATTAACTTTACTTCAATTACACAAAGTAATTATTCTTATTTAATCACTTAATTATATCCTTTAATCCTTGTTAAATAAAGTAAATCATTATTAACAATTAAATAAATTTTGACAACCTTTAAGTAATTTAGTAATCAAAACATTATTAAGATAAACCATTTATCTTTTAAATCAATTTCTTAATTATTAAATCTAAATTACAAAATTATTAAGGAAAACAAAACTTAATTAATTTAATGTTAAATAAACTATAGAACTTATATTGACCCAAAATTTTAAATAAAATTTTACTATATAAAAGAAATTTATTTAAAAATAAGATTTTAAACCCTATTCTATTTAAATTTAAAATCTGGTTTGTCTAAATGCTTTTAGACCTGAGACACTCACGTGTAAAACCTGCTAACATTCTCAAGCTCAACCACCATTCCATTGCTTCGAATCGAACAATTATCTTTCTCGAGTTTGGACCCGAGAGCGTTCCTTCTTCCCCAAAACTTCGAACATCAGCTGATACACACATACATGGATGTGCACGATCATCGGAACGTTCTTCGACCAACATCGCGACCACCCACCAGTCAATCTCAACCCCATCGACGAACTCAACCACCCAGTTCAACGAACTTGGCCTGGAAATCGAATTTGATAATTCGAGCAACACCTAAACACAACCTGGTCGACAAACAACTTCACGTGCCACCGCCAGAGTTCGCCTGAATCCTCGCGAGCCTAACCAGATCATCATCAATCTTTCGAGCTTCGATTCCAACCCGTGCGGTGAAGTCTGATCTCCTTTTGACAGCGTAGTGACCTCGAATACAACCTCATTCAAACGAGGTTCTAAAACCCTATCTTTACATCGTCCATCATCTGTGGAGATCGAGAATTTATTCCACCATTTTTTTGATAAACTTTAATCTACAAGCATGCTTCAGATTCAAACACAAGACCAATCGTGCCACCGATTGCCAAAACTTGATCAAAATATGATTTCTGTTCATCTAAGAATTTCTCGATCATTACTAGCTTAAAAATCATGAAACGATTTTCTAAATTCATCTTTTTGAAATATGAATCAATCTGTATAATCAAAACTTGCCAATTTAAAAATCAAACTTTCAGCTTGAATTTAATTTTTTCCTCTGTCATCCTGTTTCCAGCAAAGTTTACCTATGTATTCTTCTTAATAGTTTTTCTTTGATTGATGTTTATATTGTTACGAACATATTCCTTTTAGAAATTATAGCTTGAATTTAATTAGATAGGAAGATGCTAATTTTTTTCCAGTGAGTTTTGAATATGTAATTAAAAACAGAGAGAAACATACACACAGACATTGCTCGGACACAAACATGCATACATTTATTCAACATGCAGAACAACATTCACCATTTTACTTCAAAGATCAATCAAAACATCAAGACATAAGAATAAATTCAGGTCAATTTTGCTCACCTTCTATGAAGGGCAGAGACCAGGTTTTGAAAGATCTGGGAATGGTTTTGAGTTTGATCTTTAACTTGATTTCAGTTTGATACTGGCCCGAATTAATTGTTGTTGAATCTGTTTTAAAGGTTGGTTGTTTTATGAGCTAAAGCCTTGATCCTTGTTGAGTTGATTAGCTTGCTTCCAGGTTTTTATTATTATTTTGAATTAATTGTCTGTTGCATGATTCTGTTACCAGGTCTTGCTTGATTGATTTTGAATCTGTTTTGATTCAACTTGAATCTGGTTTTGATTTTTATATTTCCAGGTTTGAGATGGTTTTTAAGTTGATGATTTTGAATTGCTTTGCATTGCATTTCCAGTTTTGTTTACAGGTTAATATTTCTAGTTTGTTGTTTCCTAGATTTTTATTTGGAGATAATCTTGTTTTTAGAAGTGAAGATGAAAGTTTTGAACTGAATGATTTCCAGGTTTCTTATTCAAAATCTTATTACTTATAAATTATTAATTTTAATTTAAGAAAGAGATAATGCCACTTGTTAATTGAATTAACACATGTAATTTTGCATGTGATTATTAATGTACACTTATTAATTCTTAAAATCTCAATTTTACAAATGTTCAAATGTATACATTTTGTTTTTAAACCCAATGCTTTATTTAATTTATAAATTTTATTTAAACCTTATGTTATTATAAATTATAAAAATGCATTTCCTTATGTATACATATAATTTAAAAGAAAGTATCAAATCTTTTTATTCATTTTCAAACTATTATACCTTTAAATAAATATTTATTTATATAAATAAACAATCATGTATACATCTATAAATATTAGAATTTATTCCTTAAATAGCTTTTAGAAATTTATTATATTAAATTTAATTCATAACTTCTAAATCAAAATGCCTATTTATAGTTTTAAATCCAATCTATATTTCAATAAATTTATTTTCATATTTTCAAATTCATTTTAATTGTAAAATATTCACATTTGAATTCCCAAGTTAAATCAATCTATTTTCAAAAATATTTATCTTAGAGTTTCAAATTCAAATTGAAATTTAAAATTAATCTATATATATATTAATAAATATATTTATTTAAAAATTCTCAAATTAATCCACAATCAAATTTATAATTAATATATATTATTCAAATTACTTATTTCTGTATTTCAAATTAGAAATTATATTTTAAAATCAGATTTATATCATTTATATTAATAAACAGACAAATATCTGTTTAATTTGGAAAATACCAAATTAATTCACAATTTTATTCCAAAAATTAAATTAATTTTCAATTTGAATTGATTTAAAAATGGGAATGTTACATAAATGTAAATAAATTCCTAAATGACTATGCCATATACGCAATAATTATACATTAATAGAAATAAATAAATATTCACGCCTAATAAATTTTAAATGCATGTATTTTACGCTCTAAACTAGCGGTAATGTCAATTCTCTGACCAATTATTATTACAAGTCCTTTTTCATCAATTTTCCAAGATGTCGTGGAATTCTAATGTCCAAAACAGGGAATAAATATTCACAACCAAAACTGCAATAACAAACTTGTAAGTAAAATAGAAATTAAATTTATTAGACCAATTCAATGGCATATCTTAAACAAATAGAACTGCAATCTAAACCCCATGTTCTATTAAACTCCTCTTTTACAAAGAAATAGATAAGAATAAGTGATGTAAACTACGAATAGAATTCATAATCTAAACCCTTTATTTTATTGAAGGATCACAATTTGATCCAAAGAAGAAGGAGAAGTGAAATAGATTATTAAATTATCAAAAATTGCATAAATGAAACAAATTCCATCAAATTAATGTAAATAATTGAGAATCTCAACTTAGAATTGACATTTCGAAATAAAAAGAAATTTCTAGAGATTTTATATACCATATTTTTGAAATCGCAAAATCCCTCAGGCATATCCAAATCCAAAAGAAATGCACTAAACAATTGCTAAAAAGAAATACTAAGCTTTCCACTCACAAATTAGCCTATGCTTTACTTAAATGGATTTGTAGCCTTCCGATCTCTTCGGGAATCTCTTTTTTTGGTATTTATACACACAATGGGGAAGAGGTATATATATTCATTAGATTCATAATAATTGGAGAAGAATAGGATAAGAATATATTGGAGGATGAAGTAAAAATAGGAAATAAGTTAAATCCTTACCTAAATTCTCTACGGAGTTTCTGAATCTTATTAGAGAGATAGCAACAGCTGAGTTTCATTGTATTTCCCAAAATAATATGAATAAAAGTGGAGAGGATATGATTCTATTTTTATAGTTGAAACGCACCAGAACCGTATGATGGAAGTAGGTAGGAAACGGGTAAATATGGATTGTACAACCAAATAAAATAGTACTTCAAACCCTAGCCACCACTGGCAACTTCTGTTGCTAAGCGGTTGACCATCATTGGTTGATCGGTCAACCGCTACGTTTGACTAGTTGACCTATTCAGGTTGACCGCTCTTTTATTCAAGGGCGTTTACTTCTGTTTCCGTTGCCGTATTATTTTATTCTCTAATTAACTTTTTAATGTTAAGCGTTAATTAATGTTTACTTAGCCCCTAAGCTTATTTTTGAAATTTAAATCCTAATTTCGATTTCTAATTTGAGTTTGAATTTAAACTAAATTAATTTAAATATGAGAACTTCAAATGTTCATAACTCTTTGTTTGAGCTCCGTTTTCAGCATATTATATTTGTAAATAGATCAGAAATCGCTATGAATGCAGTGGAATAACTTTCATGGTCAAATCCAACTTTTATAAAATTTCCAAATCCAACTCTTATCATAGTTAATTTAATTTACTTTATTTATTTATGATTCATTTTACGGGGTTTTTCCTCTCTTAAAAAGAATTTTATCCTAAAATCTTCCAATGGATGATAAACATAACTCACAATAACATCCATGTTATACAATTAAGTTATCTACACGACCATCTACTTAACCAATATTGCAATGTGACTATGTATTGCACACATAGTAAAATGAGCTCAATCCTAGTTAATCCTAGCGTGAGTGTGTAATCGTATCATAAAAATATGTATGCAAATACCCTAAACATGCATGAAAATTTCTATATGAGTGTAAAGTGGTTGTGAAAAGTGCAGCAACCATCTTCCACCATCCAATCTAGCAACCACGATGCAACCAAAATCCTAATTTTGGGGAGAATTTTTTTCAGAAAAAGGTTTTGGATGAAGAGTACTCATGCCTCCCATCAAATTTTCTCATCATTGTACTCTAACCAATCTAATTCTTTGTTGCAGAGCCTTCGAGTTCCGTGTTCTATGATGCATGCAGTGGTGTGGGACGCTATTGGCTCCATCTTAAAATCCTCCAATTGATTAGGCTCTACAACAATTGTTATACTACGAAGGTTTTTCCTCAAATGCAAAAGCATCATGGACTCCAGCCAACATAAAAGTTCTCTTGTTTTTTTCCCATATTGGGAAAAGGCCCAATAAATCTAGTGCCTAATTTCCAACTATCCATATCGTACGATGCCTAATCAATTACAACTTTCCAAAGTCTCGCGGTACAAATCTGGTTCGAATAGAATTTGTTAGTTGTTTTCCACCCACAATTTGACATTTTGCATGACCTTCTAAAAAATGATTCAAGGATGACATACTAATCATCCATTGATGACACAATTCTATTGAATTCTATTACGGGTAGACGCTACTTCTAAGGTCCTCCAAAGTCCAAAATGTGAGCTTTTAACAAATCCTCCAAGTTCTTATCCATTCCTTCAGTTTGTCCATCGGTCTTCAATCGGTAAGAGATGCTCTAGTTTAATGAAGTTCATAAAGCTAGTTCCTAAAGCTACTAGAAAACCCCTCCAAATTTGGTAGTAAACTAAGGGTCCCTATCACTAACGATGCAAAGCACAGCTCCATAAAGATGTGTTGGACTGCTATAGTTCCACTGCTTTTAACGGAAAATTTCTACCACATTCTTCTTAATCCTTAATCAATATAATAAATTCCATTCTCATTCCTATACATTTTCTCATGCATGGTGACATTTTGTGAGCTAAATCCCTTATGTTTTCCAAAATCTAAATTCTTGAGATTGAAACTTTTACTACTTTAGGCTGCTAACCTAATTTCCTCATTAACTTCCGGTCTTACTTATGGTCTATCGCTAGTTAAGTGTTTCCACAAAATTTCCTTGTTTACTTTGCTTCCCAACATATATCAAGTGGTTAAATCCTATTCATAAAGGCTACATAGGAATAAAACGAGAATTTATCTTATAACGCATCATCCACTTTTCTAATATCTAAGGAAGACAACTAGCGACTATAATCCAAGAACTCTAAAATAAAATGTTACTGGAAATTGCCATTTCTTACCAGTTGAAATAAATGATGTTGAGGTCTTACCACTCCTTTTAAAATTAAGACGGGCTATCTTTAATATTTCATTCCATTGCTACCCATTTTTTTAATTTCCCCTTTTTTTGGTTTTTAATAAATGTGGTCAATATATTGCTTCAATTAATATCCATTGCGGTTGATCAGTACTATCAGAATTGAACCATTTCCAATTAAACCTCCTACTATATTTTTAACCTTCTTCAGGTTTCCAAAATCCATTCATACTCAAATTTCTTGCTTCCACAAATACTAGTCCCCCTTGGATTAATTTTTCTCTCATTAATTACAAGTTTATTGCACATTAAGTTTGTAATTGCAATAAATTTGTAATTAACATCCATAAATCCTAATCCGTCAATTACTAACTAATACACATATAGTCATAATCTATACTATCTATATATATTCTAGTCTTTTAGCGTAGCTGTGTGATATCTATATCTAGCTACTAAATCTACAACTAGAATATTCATTTCCATATTTGAGTTCATCGAAGCCATCCTTTCAAAAGATTACTGTCATAAATTAACCACAATTGAGATTTTTTTCTTTGTTTCAAATTATAAGGAATTAGTTCATTTCTTGTTACTGAAATAGACAGTGTAAACTATAGAAAGGAATATTTTTCTCTTACACATCTCTTTTCTTTTTGGTGTATTCCTTGTTACTTCAAACAATGCACTTTTACATGTATTTTGGATTTGGATAATTTATGGAAATTACGTGGAAATTGCTCCAAAATTAAAATATAGAAATTCATATTCTATGGGCAATCTAATTCACAACCCAATTATAGATTTCGAATATCTTTACACTTTACCAATTCTTCAAATAGAGGTTGATACTGACTTCAACTTTCTAGATCAGGTTGCATATTTTGTTTCTATTTTACTCATATCCTAAAAATTAACCTTAGTCCATCCTACCTAGGCTATGATCTGTATCTACTCCATAAATTAAAATCATAACTTTCGCACATAAAATAAAATATATTCATACACATAAACTTATTTAAAATTAAGCATTTATTACTTCATTTCTTGCAATACTTAAAACATCAAGTATCAAATTAAGTATCTCCATCTTTGACAATTTAAACTTCAATAAAAACCTTTATCAAAGATTCAAAATTCCTTTGCTCCCAAATAGGAATAAAATAGTTTTCCTTTTTAAAACTTTCCATATTAAAACTTTTTTTTTACGTTAGACTTTCTAACTCATGGCTTAAAAATTTTCTTTGTTTTTCAAAAAGGAACTTATGAAAAACTTTCCTTTCAAAAGCTTACTAAAATAGGGATTTACTTCTTTGTGTAACACAAAAGATTTAAAACTTTATTTTCTTTCCAAAATAAAATGAGACCTTTTTTGTTTCAAAGATTTTTCAAGCTCCAAGAATAATCGTTTACAAAATAGTTAATTTTTCACAATCATCATTTCAAAATAACAGTTATTTCTTTCAAAAGCATACAATAATATGTATTACCTTATTACTTAAAATATGTTGTTATTTGATGAAATATATCACGTAACTTTGCTCAAAAACACTTAAAATCTCTTATAACTCTCTTCTTTAGGAAAATATATAAAATTCTCATCTTTACATAAATGCTTCTCCGTATATAATAATGTCTAACTTATTTTTCAGTCATCATTTAAATCCAATAAATGGTCAAAGATGCCTTTTATAACTTTGTATGATAGAAAAATAGATGGAGTAGACAAAGATAAACTATATCTTATTCTATTACTCCTTTTAATATCTTATCTACCAGCTTTCACAATTCTATTATTACCTAAATTCCAGCCATTATTCTCTTTATCACCTTATAGGGGAATGCTCTCCTTCCTATACTATCAGACATTCCTTTCTTTCTATTTCTTTAATCCAAAATAGGTGTCATTTCTATCTATAAACCCCTAAAAAGAGTTCTAAAGAAAGAATTTTTAGGTTTATAAACTAGTGAAAATAGAAGAGTCAAAGAACCAAAAATTGAAATCTTTTTAATCAAATTAAAAAGGTTAACGAGTGAAAACTTTTCAATTCATTAATTTACAACTAAAGACCTCCACCGTTTTGTCTTAAAGAAATTCACCGCTTTTAAAAATTACATTACCTTTCCAAACTTTTTTAAAACTAATGGTGGTATATTTCCAAAATTCTCTAAAACAGTAATTAATTTTTTTAAAATTTCCAACTTATACAGCCTTTAAGAAGTTATAGAGGAAATAACTTTCAAATTCATTGCATACAAAAATATAACATAGAAAAATAGAATAATACAAAAAGAAGGAATTTGAAGGTTTTCTAATCCTAACAAATTTTAAATTGTGAAGCAAATAAATAAACCTTCTTTCAACTTCTCATCACCTACCAAAAATGTTTAATGTAACGACCTAGAATTTTGGTTATTTGAAATTAGATTATTTAACTTATTTTTAATATTTAAAAGTTAATTTTATAAATTTATTAACTTGAATTTCAAATATAACGATTTATTGGATAATTTAATTATTGAATTTAATAATCGAAAATTGGTTAAAACATTGAATCATGGATTTTAAGCTTGATAAAAATAATTTAAAGGCTTATTAAATTAGCATTTATAAGAATGAAGATAATAAAATCTTTAAATTGGATTTATAAGTGATTTACTCGATTTTAAAAATAACTCATTTAAACTAACAAATAAATATAGCTCTCCGGGGAACTGTCTCAGAATTCAACGGAGCCGGTGTAATTGGATCTATAATAGTGTATTATTTTTGAATTTCATATTTCGTAATGGTTGGAGTAGCCGTTTGGTTGTGCGGGACAGAAACACATCGAATTTAATATTAGAAATTCAATATAATAATTGGGTTCAAAAAGCTATCTTCTGCATACGATCGAATTAGGTCTCGAGACTTATTACATTGCGTTTGGAATAGGGGTATAACATTATGAACGCTTGAAAATACACCTCGACTGGGATCCGAAAATTTTAGCTATATATTTTTGAATTTAAAATAAATAATATATATAAGTTGATTGGACTAGGAAGCCTCCATTCTTTCATCTCAGCCATTCCATCGACTATCATGCCTACCTGTGCAAGCCACCCAGTAGCCACCATCTACGTTTCTTTTTCTCTAATATAAACAAGCACTCGCAGAGAAATGGAAATAAAAAAATAAAAAGAAAATGATGAAGCTTTTCATTTGTACAATTTATATCGAATAAAATTTAAACCTATAAATCATGAAATTATCTCAGTCGAGCTTGTGGAGCCATGACTTTGATTTGGAGTGGAGTTTGTTGAGCATGACTTTGTTTTTGGAGAGGACGAACTTGCTTTGGAACTTGGGCTTAGGAAGTCGATTTCTCTATTGATCGGTGGGAGATTATGAGGACATATTTAAGTTTGGCATAGGGAATCGCATCTACTGCCAAGAGTTGGTGTTGCTGGATGCACCTTTGGGGCATGCGCCACATTTAGGTTTTAGGGGGGAGAAGTTGATGGTGGCTCTGGAAGTGTCGAAATGGGGATGTTTGAGTCGAGCAAGGCGAGTAGGAAACGATGACAAAGTCGAAATTCAAAATCATTGAGTGATGCTTTGTGTCACTCGAATTAGTGCACGTAACTACGGGTTCTCTGGTGTTCTTCATGCACAGAGGAAAGATCGGAGAAGATAGGAATGTGTTGGAGTGGGTATGATCATAATGGGCCGGGCTTTTAGTTTGTTTGTTACGTAGTGAATTTATATAGATTAAGTTATATAATTTGTTTAATAAAAATTCAAATTCTTATAAACTGCATAACATGTTCGTTTTAGGTCCAAATCCGAGGGGTCAGTCGCGTTGGGTTCGTATTGACGAGATCTTTGCTATGGAATCAAATTGGTTGAATTTAGAGCTTGTAGAATTTTCAATTATCGAATTTAATCGAAATCATAATTAGAAACCGGCAACAAAAATAAAAGGTGAGTGTTTTGTAACACTCATGCAGTACTAGAATATTTTTATATTAGTCAAATTTAAAATTATGATGTGATTCAAAGTTGCTGATTGTTGTTTGATAATTTTAGTTGATATTTAAATTGGCATCTGAATTAACTGATACAAATTTAAATCGACGGTTAAATTGAATTGGAAATAAACTATTAGTGAAATTCCTGATTATTAATAATTGGTTAATCGCTGTGATTTATCGACTGTTTGGATGATGTATTGTATGGATGCCATTTGGTTGAGATTTTGAATGATTGGATGTTTATTTATTTTTATGTATCCTATTGTCACCCTGTAAATTATCTGACAGTACATAAACCGTTATTTGAGTTATTTCGAATAAATTAAGAAATATGTTGAATTGATATATACCTATGACACTGATTTGGATTGAAATGATATATATCCATTTCTGAAATTAAAATCCAAATATTTGATTCACTTGGAAATAGGATAGAAAATTATATACGCACACCAGATTGGTTAAAATAAACAATTCTAGGATTTTAATTTGAAATTATTTAAACAGCTTTTGATTTTTTTGAAATAAAAGCAAATTTATGGAAAAGGAAATTTTTTTTGAACTCGAGCTCGAAGTGTTAAAATATGAACTTGTCAATCGGAATTGTTTAAAGTATCGAGTTTGAAATTTTGAAGTTATAATTGAGAAACCATTAGGATGGTGGAAATTGATTTATTTAAGCGAATTGAACTTTTACTCGAACTTTGAAATAAATCCAAGTAAAAGTATTTTAAATGGACATTTCAAAATTTGAGCTCAGAACTGGATTATTTTAAAGATTCGAACCTTAACTTAAACTTTGAAGTTGAATTTATTTAAGTTATTTAAATCGATAATCTGAAATCAAACTCGAATTTATATAAATTGAAATGGTTTAAATTTGAAAATTGAATTGAAATTAATTCAAACTGGAATTGAGTTGAAATTAATTGGTACCTAAATCGAAATCCATTTAATTTTGATTCGAAATCGAAATTTATTTGTATTAAAATTAGAGTCGTAGTTAAATCATTTGTTAATTTGTATGACAATCTAGAGACCTTTTTAATAATTTTTTCCGTTCCAATAGAATTTTTTCTAGTTTTTATTAGATCATTTGGATCAGTTGTAATTATATCGAATAAAAGTTTCAAAGATTGTATTTGACTTTCTGAATCTATTCTCATTGAAATGGGAATTGAATTGATTTAAATGGAAATGGTAATTGAATTGTTTTGAATTGGAATGTTTGGAATTGGATCAGTTTGACTTTGAAACTATTTTCAAAATAAATTATTTTATTATATAAACTGTTTAGAAACCTATGTTTTAGATGTTTAAATAACTTTGGTTTTCCAAATTATTTTACTATATAAACCATTGTCAATACTCAAACCATTTTATATTAAAATATTTTAACTTTTAAACTATTTAATTTTCAAACTATTTTCTAAAATTTCAAATTAGCTAGAGTGGGAATGTTCATATTAAAATCACGGATTTAAAGGCGAATTGGGTTAAAATGAAGTTATAAGCTAAAGTAATTCAAATTGAATTTTGGAGTGAAAATGGCTTTCAAGTGGAAATTGACATATTTGAGGTAAACATGATATTTCGAAATGAAACTGATTTTGAAGTGAATATGATATTTTGATATCAAGTACGAATCGTTTTCGAAATGTAAAAGTACCAAATGGTGTGTAAAACGACGTTTGGTTGTTAAAGAGACCGGGGCCTCTTATTGGGATACTCTCTGTGTAACAACCCGCATATTTATCGATTCTATATTTAAATATTTTATTTAAATATTTCATCGTTCGTCGGATTTTAGTCCGAAAACCTACTTTTAGCAAATAGTCGAATTGGGACTCGAGACCACTTCTATTGAGTTCAAAATGCCGTTTGCGACCTTTTTGAGTATAAACTTCGATACGTTTGGAGTTAGTAGAATTTTGCTACTTTTCACTTTGGGCTTTGGTTTGGGCTGAACCCTTTAATCACTTACTCAGTACCAACCCCCTCTCCTCTTCATTACTTCATTTCGTATTCCTAACACTTTAAGCTTTAAGCAACAATGGGGGAAAAGAGTTGAAATTAGAAATTCCAAGCCCTAGTTTCCTTTGCAAATCCAACTTCTAGCTCCAAATTCAAGAGAACCCATTGGTAAGTCTTCTCTTCATCTTCCCCAACTCATTCTCTCTTTGATTTCAGAAAATTCCTAAACCTAATTTAGGAAATATTTTATATGAAGCTTAGATTGAAGCTTCTTGAGTTGTTATTGAAGAGGAATTGATCTTAGCTGGTTTTAAAAGCTTCTCCTTCATAGTTTTGGGTTCGAAGGTGAGATTTTTATCTCACATCTTAGTCTATAATTATCTTCGATTGTTAGGTATGAATTCCTAACACTTATTCTTGTGCAATTGATTTTGGTTTGGATTGATTTTGTGTATATTCCAATTTTTGGTGTTTTGGTCTAATTTATGGAAATCCTATTATGGATATTTGGACATTGATATTTGAGGTGTATCGAAGAGTCGTTAAGGCTGGGTTGTCGCTCGAAGTAAATCCTTAGTCGTCGTTGCTCGTCCGATCGCTTCCGATATTCGTTTGGCCATTTTTTGCCTAGGTTCAGGGAATGCCCTGAACCCCAGTTTCAGACGTCTGAAATGTAGTATTCAGACGTCTGAATATTATACTGGGAATTTTTATTCCCCAGTATTCAGATGTCTGAATCTATATTTCAGACGTCTGAATTGGTTCATTTGGAACCAGAAAGGAAATAGGCTAAAAAGTGCCTATTTCAGACGTCTGAATTCAAGGATTCAGACGTCTGAATTCTGTTTTGGAAAATATTTTATTTTCCAAATTCAAACGTCTGAATCCTTTATTTTAGACATCTGAATCTGCACTCTTTTTGCCTATTTGCCTATTTTCTTGAGAATTCCAACTTTAATCGATTAATGTTGATTCCCTTTTGTTATTATCACTCATTATCGACTTTGATGACATTTTCTTCGTGATTTATGGGAATATCCATTTTGATGGATTTGGTATCGATTTCTTTGGATTTTATTCACGTCTTTGAATGTGAATTTTTATGATTGATTGCTTCTATAATCACTTCTATGATTTGTCACTTTAAAATACAAAGGTTTTCTATACTAGTAGTAAATATCAATACTCTTTATTCAAATGATTTCAACACTATTTTATTACAAAGCTTGTTTTCTCAAACCGATTTCTAATCTACTAGTATATACAAACCTTTACCTCACTCGTATGAGAAATCCAATTAAATGGCTTAGTAAAACAAGTGGTATGAAATGCTTGCGTTTACTTCGTCGGTTAATTCTTGGACTTGTTCGATTGAAACTCTTGTGACAATTTTCTAGTGGAGATATACAGTTTGTTCGTAAATATTTGAGTTAAGCAAGTGGATATGGGACATGAAGCTAAACTGTTATATTTACTAGCTTAGTGTAATTGACACTTCTTGATGATCATGACGATCATTTTATGATTTAGACTAGCAATTGTGCGATGTCTCTTTTTTCGCAAGGTTAGACTAGAACTCATGGGCGTGATTCCGACTCACACATATCTCTTTGTCTTCAAGGTTAGTCTAGACACCATTTGCGTGATTTCGACTCACACATACCTTTTTGCTTTTTGGTTAGGCTAGACACCATTTGTGTGATTTCGACTCACACATACCTTTTTGCTTTTGGTTAGCCTAGACACCATTTGTGTGATTTCGACTCACACATACCTTTTTGCTTTTTGGTTAGGCTAGACACCATTTGTGTGATTTCGACTCACACATACCTTTTTGCTTTTGGTTAGCATAGACACCATTTGTGTGATTTCGACTCACACATATCTTTTCTTTCTGCGAGGTTAGACTAGACACCATTTGTGTGATTTCGACTCACACATACCTTTTTGCTTTTTGGTTAGTCTAGACCTCATCTGTGTGATTTCGACTCACACATATGGGGTAGCTCCCCATGGTCTTCGGACGGTCATGTGATAGGCCTCTTTCTCTTTTTATGATTTCTGAATTTCGTGTGTTGATTTCTGGAAATTTTATGCTTCGCCTACTTTCGTGGTGTGTCATTGACTTGTTGTGAGTACAAGTTTTGGGTATGATACCCTCTTTGGATCTTTGAGAAGGTTCTGGTGATATTGATTTATCTCTTATTAATTGATCTTCTGTTGATCATCATTTGCATGCTTCTAGTAGTGTGTCAGTATGGTTGTTTTATGTTTATGCCATATCTTTTACTTTATATCATGTCATCTGATATTTATAGCTAGACTGATCCGTTTATTATTTTCTTATAAATAATACTCGGGCCAGACCGAGATGTTACAGGTGCTTCTGCTTGACTTCTCCCCAGGGATTCATTACTCTGACTTTTGGCTAACCACATAGATTAGCAGTTTTTGTTGTACACACTTGAGATATAGACTCATAGTTGTATTCTTTTGTATAGCACGTGTTGCTATTCTCTTGTATTATTGTGGATCTTTTTGACCACTACTCTGATGTACACTTTCATGTGTTAGTTATATATTCATATCTTCTTCCGCCTTTGTGATATGAATTATCTGTGACTGATTTGTGTTATGTTTATTTCTATATTTGTTTCCGAAGATTATTATAGCCACTGTGTAGTATTTTTGAGTTTGTATCGGTATGTCGGATTTCCTCTTGAAATAAAATGCATGTTATACTATCTGACATATCGGTGCTCGCGCAAAGCAATTACACGGATGGTCGCTCCTCAACAGCCGTATTCTCCGTGCTAGTTGACAGCGTTACGCTGTAGTGTTCTTGGCTAGCGTGGGTATAGAGGTGGGGCGTCACAGCTTGGTATCAGAGCCAAACTTCGAAACAATGTAGAATAATCTAGCAAGGATCAAGTCCTAAGTCTTTCTTAGGAGTCGTGCTTTAGGATTTTATTCGGGTGTTCGTACCGTTCGATCCTATTTTCTTTAATGATTCCTTATTTTATCTATCAAGATTACTTGATATTTATTTTGAGAATAACTTTTTCCTCTTCTTTCTTTCTTTCTTAAAGAAGAGAAATGGTTAGACCTGGCCGTCCCAGCGCCGGTCAATCTAGTGCTACTCCCCAA
Source organism: Allium cepa (assembly GCA_030765085.1). Taxonomy (NCBI): domain Eukaryota; kingdom Viridiplantae; phylum Streptophyta; class Magnoliopsida; order Asparagales; family Amaryllidaceae; genus Allium; species Allium cepa. The sequence goes on along the minus strand of CM060937.1, from coordinate 979,243,422 downwards.
GATGGAGTATTTATGTCTGCCCAGCAGCTTCTTGATCTAGTAAAGAACGCTCAAGCTGCCGGACCCAATCCAGAGCCTACTCATCCTAGATCCGGTTTTGCACGATTGTGCAGAGACTACACCAATTTGGGTGGAGGGCCATTCAAGGGATCCGAGAGTGTTATAGAAATTCAAGCTTGGCTCAAATCGTGCGACCGCATCTTTACTCGCATGAATCTTATTGACCTTCATCGAGTCCAAGTGGCTTCTAGTATGCTCCAAGAAAGAGCGTTAGATTGGTATGAGCTCTTCACTTCGGAGATTATCGAAGAGGATCTTACTTGGGAGCAATTCTGGGAACGATTCGAATTAAAGTTTGTGCCGGAAGCTGAAAAAGTAACTTTAGCACGGCTTTTTATTGACCTTGTTCAAGGTGAATCTTCTGTGATAGACTATGTCGCAACTTTCGAATCTCTGTCCAAATACGGGGTTGAATACATTAACACACCATTGAAGAAAAATCAGAGATTTGTCTATGGCTTGAATAAGAATCTTAAGAAGCCATTACTTTTGTAACTTGAGGTTTCATTTGATCAGCTTATTGATATCGCTCTTCGTCTTGAAGAGGCCGATAATGAAGGTGATGTTGAAGTTGTGCGTGCCCAACAAAACTTCGACAATAACATGAAGTGGCCTTTCAAATTCAAAGGCCCCAATTCTAATAAGAAAGGGAAGCAACAAACTCCGGTAGCAAAGACTCCTACCTCTAGTCGTGGATGATGCTACAATTGTGGTTCCACAGACCACTATGCAAGGGAATGCCCGAAACCCCTCTTTTGTCGTTAGTGCAAAGGTTCGGGTCATCTTTTATCTTCATGTCCTAAGCTTCCAAGCAAGAGAGAGGGAAAGCTGCAAGCCCCTAACAACTCTTCTCTTGGTCAAGGTATTTTTCACTCAATCCTTGGTGGCATTGTTTTATTTCGTGATCTTTATATTTGAGTTCTTTTTGATATGGGTTCCATCTCACTATTTTATATCAAAAGAACTTGTTGATTCTTTTTCTTTGAAAATATTTTGGGCTTGATGACTTCTTTGTGAGTTGCGAATCCGGATGGTAGATCCGCACCACTCAATTTGCTTTCTATTGATGTCGAAATTATTTTATGTGATTTTTCTTTCCGAGCCGATTTTTACTTAGGCTTCGGAATTGATTTTTGTAAGGATTGGCTTAATCGTTGTGAAGCTCATATCCTATTTTCCATGTGGACTATTCATCTTCGACATTTTCTATCTGTTAAGCAGATTTCTATTTTTTCTTGTGATTCCGATTTCAAATTTTTGAAGGCATCAATTTTTATTCTTTGAACCCTCATGATGAGGAAAGTTTTATTTCTCTCATCTAAATAGTTTGTGAAATTTTTCGGTTTATTTGGACTTGTCTTAGGATTATCACCCAAGCAATATCTTGTGTGGTGTTAAGGTCTTCTCAGCTCGACCTTGCCACCGGTTTTCATTTGGCTACGAGTTGCGTGAGTTAGCATTCCACTTACCGCATTCCGCACTCGTTACAATTCTTATGAATGACTTATTTTGTCATTCAATTTGTCTAGCTTATTTCATCCATCTTATAGATCGAATATTCTACGAATATTTCGATGACTTCATTCTTGTATTTATTGATTTTGGATGAAAATAGAAATTTAAAATTTTGCAAATCTTTTTCATAAAATTTATTTATAAGTAGAATTGGATTTTGATCTTAAAACGAGCAGAGAATATTCTCAAAACTTTTAAGAGATATTTTCATCATATAGAAGATGATTTTGTGATTGTATTGCCCTTGAGTGCTTTAAGAATTCTGGTCGATGCGCTTGATCAATGTTATCGATAGGAACTTCCTAAACGCTTTGATGAGACAATCAGACACATCATATATATTGAATTATATAAGTGTAATTTTTTTAGAAAGATTATTACATAAAGATAAATGTAATTTTGAAAGTTTTAGTTTTCTGGGAAAGAGGATTATTTGAAAGAATTCTTTTCCGATACTCTTATTCTTGTGTTTTCCGAAGGGAACCAAGACTTTGCTATTTGTTCCAATAATAGTCATGTTGGTTTGGATGCCGTTCTCTTGCAAAAGATGAACGTGCTATCACTTATGCTTCTAAATCAATAGCCGATCGAGACTAGGTATGCCACTCATAATCTAGTGCTCGCGGCTATTGTTTTCGCTTTTAGAATTTGGCATAGTTATTTTTGGGTGAGAAATTTGTTCTCCACCTCGATCATTAATCTTTGAAATATTTATTTTCTCATAAGGAACATCATTTTAGCTTGGGTTCCTTAGATCTTATGATCTTGGTATTCTTTATACTCCCAGAAAGGAGAATCTTGTTCCCTAGGCACTTAGTCGTAAGCAACAGGTGGTTGTTTCTTTGTTGATGACCAAATGAAATTATCTTTTTACCAAGTTCATCGGGCATTTTGATATACTTCATTTTATTGAGCTTTATCCCATTTCTTTTATGGACTAGCGTCCGATGTTCTTTTATGGTGTTCGGTTCATTGGACGTACCGTTTATGTATGTGACGCCCCACCTCTATACCCACGCTTGCCAAGAACATTACGGTGAATGCTGTCAACTAGCACGGAGAATAAGGCTGTTGAGGAGCGACCATCCATGTAATTGCTTTGCGCGAGCATCGATATGTTAGATAGTATAACATGCATTTCTTATCAAGAGGGAAATCCGACATACCGACACAAACTCAAAGCTACTACACAGTGGCTATAATATCTTCAGAAACAAATATAGAAATAAACATAACATAAATCAGTCATAAATAATTCATATCACAAAGGCGGAAATAGATATGAATACTACACATGGAAGTGTACATCAGAGTAGTGGTCAAACAAGATCCACAATAATACAAAGGAATAGATACAAGTGCTAGACAAAAATATGTATACATCAAGGAGTCTGTATCTCAAATGTATACAACAAAAACTTCTAAACTTAAGTAGTTAGCCAAAAGATCAGATGAAAGTACGATACGGAGTCAAGCAGAAGCGCCTGTAAAATCTCAGTCTGACTCGAGTATTATTTAATAAGAAAATAATAAATGGATCAGTCTAGCTATAAATATCAGATGAAGTGATATAAAATAAGAGATATGACATAAACATATAATAATCACAATGCCAAGCTGTGATAAATAAGTAATTGAAAAATCAATAAGAGATTAATCAATAGCACAATAATCTACTCAAGATAAAAAGGAATGTCATACTCCTAATTTCATTCACCAAGTCACTATAAATGACATATATATTCATGCCAATCGTAAAAGTTGGTGAAACATAAATTCGAGAATTCAACACACGAAATCCAGAAATCACAATCAAAGGGAACAACGACATCGTACAGCGGGACATCCGATGAACCAAATCACAATCAAAGGGAACAACGACGTCGTACAGCGGGACATCCGATGAACCAAATGACAAAGACATTGCACAATGCTAGTCTAAAACAAAACATGATCGTCATGATCAAAGAAAAGTGTCGATTACAGTAAGCTAGTAAATATATGAGCTTAGCTTCATGTCCCATAACCACTAGCTTAACTCAAATATTTACGAACAAATTGTAGGTCTCCACTAGAAAATTGTCACAAGAGATTCAATCGAACAAGTCCAAGAATTAACCGATGAAGTAAACGCAAGCGTTTCATACCACTTGTTTTACTAAGTCGTTTAATTAGATTTCTCATACGAGCGAAGTAAAGGCTTGTATATAGTAATAGATTGGAAAACGGTTTTATAAACGAATTTGATATTGAAATAGTATTGAAATCGTTTGAGGAAAGAGTTTTGATATTTACTACTAGTATAGAAAACCTTTATATTTTCAAGTGACAAATCATAGAAGAATATTGTAGGAACAATCAATCACTAAGATTCACATTCGAAGACGTGAAGAAAATCCAAAGAAATCGATATAAAATCCATCAAAGTGGATATATCTAAAATTCCCAAAGAAAAGGTCATCAAAGTCAATAATAAATGACAACAACAAAAGGGAGACAACACGAATCGATTAAAGTTGGATATTCAAACGAATTAGCAATATAGGCTAATCTGGCAAATAGTAGCAGGTCGGTCGACCGGACTCCCTGAGTCGGTCGACCGAACCAGAGGTTGGAATGTGCTCGGGGCACCAGGTCGGTCGACCGGCCCAGGGGGCTCGGTCGGCCGAAGCCTGTAACCAGCACTTCCAAACAGAGGCAGGAAGTGCCTGGACTACAGGTCGGTCGACCGGCCCAGGGGGCTCGGTCGGCCGAACCTGTATACTTGCACTTCCTACCCTATTACAAAGGAGGTGCAAATCCCGACCAAATTGCAATCGCACGAGCAACGGCGCTAAGGGTTTATGCCAATCGACTACCCGGCCCTATATGCTCCTCGATGCATCACCAAAAACATGTTCAAACATCAAAATTAGGATTTTTAATGAATTGAACTCAAAACACTAAAAATTGGAATATTCACAAAAGCAATCCAAATCAAAATCAAATGCACATGAATAAGTGTTAGGAATTTATACCTAACAATAGAAGAGAATTATAAGCATAGATGTGAGATTAAAAATCTCACCTTTGAACCCAAACGAATGAAGAAGATGCTATGAAGCAATGGCAAGAACAAGCACTCTTTAATTCCAACTCAACAAGCTTGAATCTAAGCTTAAAAGAGAAACATTCCCTAAATTAGGTTTAGGAAATTTCTGAAATCAAAGAGAGAATGAGTTGGAGAAGAAGAAGAGGAAGCTTACCAATGGGTTCTCATGAACTTTGGAGCAAGGAGATGGATTTGCAAAGGAAGCTAGGGCTTGGAGTTTTAATTTCCACTCTCCACCTCCATTTTCAGTTTTGCTAGAGAGTTAGGAGTTGGAATGAAGTAATGAAGAGGAGAGGGGGATTGGGACTGAGTTAGTAAGTGGTTAATTGGCTCAGCCCAAACCAAAACCCTAAGTGAAAAGTAGCAAAATTCAACTTTCTCCAAACATATCGAAGCTTATACTCAAAAAGGTCGCAAACGGCATTTTGAACTCAATGGGGGTGGTCTCGAGTCCTAATTCGGCTGTTTGCAAAAAGTAGCTTTTCGGACTAAAATCTGACTAACGATAAAATATTTAAATAAAATATTTAAATATAAAATCGATAAATATGCGGGTTGTTACAATGTACTACGTCGGTGTTCCGAATTATTCGAATTTCGGATCATTGGACGTACCGTTTTTGTACTACGTCGGTGTTTCAAAATTATTCGAGCTTTGGATCATCTGGCGTACCGTTATTATACTATGCTGTTGTTCCAAATTATTCGAGTTCCTCATTCCTCGGGCGTACCATTTTTGTACTACGCCGTTGCACTGGCTCAATTTTCTGCTATTCTTGACGTTTTCCTCGTCTTTTAATTATGGAAATGCTTTTAGGTTTCCTATTTTTATTCTTGAGCCCGATATTATTGAAGGAAGTGAAGTTTAACCAGATTTGACTTATGAGCAACATTCCATTCGCATCATTGCTTCGAAGGTTGAGCGCCTTCGGAATAAATATGTTCTTCTTGTGAAAGTTCAACGGTTCTCGGATCCTAAGGAATCGCTCTTGGGAATCCTGGGAATACATCGAGCGATCCCGTTCAGGCTTACACTTTCATGCTCTTTATGGTGAACTTCCTAATTCAAATTTCTTTTGTGTTGATATGCTTCTATGTTTTGCTTCTTATTTTCGTCTTAAGTATTGCGAGGACGCAATTTCTTTAAGGATGTGAGTCTGTAACAACCTGCATATTTATCGATTCTATATTTAAATATTTTATTTAAATATTTCATCATTCGTCGGATTTTAGTCCGAAAACCTACTTTTAGTAAACAGTCGAATTGGGACTCGAGACCACTTCCATTGCGTTCAAAATGCCGTTTGCGACCTTTTTGAGTATAAACTTCGATACGTTTGGAGTTAGTAGAATTTTGCTACTTTTCACTTTGGGCTTTGGTTTGGGCTGAACCCTTTAATCACTTACTCAGTCCCAACCCCATCTCCTCTTCATTACTTCATTTCATATTCCTAACACTTTAAGCTTTAAGCAACAATGGGGGAAAAGAGTAGAAACTAGAAATTCCAAGCCCTAGTTTCCTTTGCAAATCCAACTTCTAGCTCCAAATTCAAGAGAACCCATTGGTAAGTCTTCTCTTCATCTTCCCCAACTCATCCTCTCTTTGATTTCAGAAAATTCCTAAACCTAATTTAGGAAATATTTTATATGAAGCTTAGATTGAAGCTTTTTGAGTTGTTATTGAAGAGGAATTGATCTTAGCTTGTTTTAAAAGCTTCTCCTTCATAGTTTTGGGTTCAAAGGTGAGATTTTTATCTCACATCTTAGTCTATAATTATCTTCGATTGTTAGGTATGAATTCCTAACACTTATTCTTGTGCAATTGAATTTGGTTTGGATTGATTTTGTGTATATTCCAATTTTTGGTGTTTTGGTCTAATTTATGGAAATCCTATTATGGATATTTGGACATTGATATTTGAGGCGTATCGAAGAGCCGTTAAGGCTGGGTTGTCGCTCGACGTAAATCCTAAGTCGTCGTTGCTCGTCCGATCGCTTCCGATACTCGTTTGGCCATTTTTGGCCTAGGTTCAGAGAATGCCCTGAACCCCAGTTTCAGACGTCTGAAACGTAGTATTCAGACGTCTGAAACGTAGTATTCAGACGTCTGAATATTATACTGGGAGTTTTTATTCCCCAGTATTCAGACGTCTGAATTGGTTCATTTGGAACCAGAAATGAAATAGGCTAAAAAATGCCTATTTCAGACGTCTGTATTCAAGGATTCAGATGTCTGAATTCTGTTTTGGAAAATATTTTATTTTCCAAATTCAGACGTCTGAATCCTTTATTTCAGACGTCTGAATCTGCACTATTTTTGCCTATTTGCCTATTTGCTTGAGACTTTAATCGATTCGTGTTGATTCCCTTTTGTTATTATCACTCATTATCGACTTTTATGACATTTTCTTCGTGATTTATGGGAATATCCATTTTGATGGATTCAGTATCGATTTCTTTTGATTTTATTCACGTCTTTGAATGTGAATTTTTATGATTGATTGCTTCTACAATCACTTCTATGATTTGTCACTTTAAAATACAAAGGTTTTCTATACTAGTAGTAAATATCAAAACTCTTTATTCAAATGATTTCAACACTATTTTATTACAAAGCTCGTTTTCTCAAACCGATTTCTAATCTACTATTATATACAAACCTTTACCTCACTCGTATGAGAAATCTAATTAAACGGCTTAGTAAAACAAGTGGTATGAAACGCTTGCATTTACTTCGTCGGTTAATTCTTGGACTTGTTCGATTGAAACTCTTGTGACAATTTTCTAGTGGAGATATACAGTTTGTTCGTAAATATTTGAGTTAAGAAAGTGGTTATGGGACATGAAGCTAAACTGTTATACTTACTAGCTTAGTGTAATTGACACTTCTTGATGATCATGACGATCATTTTATGATTTAGACTAGCAATTGTGCGATGTCTCTTTGTTTGCAAGGTTAGACTAGACCTCATGGGCGTGATTCCGACTCACACATATCTCTTTGTCCGTAAGGTTAGTGTAGACACCATTTGTGTGATTTCGACTCACACATACCTTTTTGCTTTTTGGTTAGGCTAGACACCATTTGTGTGATTTCGACTCACACATACCTTTTTGCTTTTGGTTAGCATAGACACCATTTGTGTGATTTCGACTCACACATATCTTTTCTTTCTGCGAGGTTAGACTAGACACCATTTGTGTGATTTCGACTCACACATACCTTTTTGCTTTTTGGTTAGTCTAGACCTCATCTGTGTGATTTCGACTCACACATATGGGGTAGCTCCCCATGGTCTTCGGACGGTCATGTGATAGGCCTCTTTCTCTTTTTATGATTTCTGAATTTCGTGTGTTGATTTCTGGAAATTTTATGCTTCGCCTACTTTCGTGGTGTGTCATTGACTTGTTGTGAGTACAAGTTTTGGGTATGATACCCTCTTTGGATCTTTGAGAAGGTTCTGGTGATATTGATTTAGCTCTTATTAATTGATCTTCTGTTGATCATCATTTGCATGCTTCTAGTAGTGTGTCAGTATGGTTGTTTTATGTTTATGCCATATCTTTTACTTTATATCATGTCATCTGATATTTATAGCTAGACTGATCCGTTTATTATTTTCTTATAAATAATACTCGGGCCAGACCGAGATGTTACAGGTGCTTCTGCTTGACTTCTCCCCAGGGATTCATTACTCTGACTTTTGGCTAACCACATAGATTAGCAGTTTTTGTTGTACACACTTGAGATATAGACTCATAGTTGTATTCTTTTGTATAGCACGTGTTGCTATTCTCTTGTATTATTGTGGATCTTTTTGACCACTACTCTGATGTACACTTTCATGTGTTAGTTATATATTCATATCTTCTTCCGCCTTTGTGATATGAATTATCTGTGACTGATTTGTGTTATGTTTATTTCTATATTTGTTTCCGAAGATTATTATAGCCACTGTGTAGTATTTTTGAGTTTGTATCGGTATGTCGGATTTCCTCTTGAAATAAAATGCATGTTATACTATCTGACATATCGGTGCTCGCGCAAAGCAATTACACGGATGGTCGCTCCTCAATAGCCGTATTCTCCGTGCTAGTTGACAGCGTTACGCTGTAGTGTTCTTGGCTAGCGTGGGTATAGAGGTGGGGCGTCACACTCTGTCAATATTAGAACCACTTTAACAACTATGTACGCAGAGGAGACTATAGAATGGGGTGGTTGGATTTGGCATTGTTTACTGGATTTGAAGAAAGGAACGATGATGGATAGACCTCAACACTTGTGCCAATTTAAAATGACCAAAACATGACCGCATGACATGCCAAGTACGCTAATTATCCCTAGCCGAGATAAGTTATTTGATTTTCGTGGGCTAGGTCCATATTATTACTTTTATTGTTGGTTTCGAACGGTGCACATTGATTTGCGATAGCCTCCTTTTGACTCAATATGGGAAGGATGGATGCGGTGGGCAGTCATGGCTACGATGCGTTACCACCAGCCCTACGACCCGAACTGGTTGTATCCTACCTTGGGCGTTGCCTTACGTGCCTTGTCATATTTTTATTCCTATATAAGACTACTGCAATTTCGATTTAGTGTTTTCATATCATGGTGCATCCCTATCCACCGACGGTTTGCTTGTGTTTTATATGCAAACTTTACGATAATACTTAAAAGCGCATTAACGGGGATCGATGTAAAGCCTTAACACTAAGAATTATATATGTAGCATATCTACTACATATAAATATTTTGACGGATCCTTAAGAGATGGAAAATCCTATATCATCTCTTGAGTTATTGCACGCACGTTATACATTGGATAAGGGATGTAAACCCCGTAAACATCTCTGATGCCACGACACTCATGTTATATGTGATATTGATTTGACTCACATAAGAATATTTTAGTCCCGACTCAAATGTTTACTCTTTTCATTACGCTCGGGTCAGTCCTGTAATAACCCGCAAATCCGTACCCCTTTGAGTCAACAAATTCTCCATCAGTTCAAATCAAAGCGAATGGAAATACGAAACATTAGGGTAAAAGAAGAAAAGTGTAGAAGAAGAAATAGAAAAAAATATCAGAATCTTACAATCGTAGCGGAACCATATATAATAGATAACAACAGATTTTAATACAAAAGAATCTTTAAATTTTTATACATTACATCATCGGAGTACAACACAAACCAACAACATTATTTAGGATAGTTCTAATAACTTGCCCTCCCAATGCTGGATACACAGCTTATACTGCACAGCGGAATATACATCAAGTATGTGTGATATGTCTCGCCATCCAGCTCGTTTTCTGAGCTCCACAGCATCCTATCATGTGTTCTATAATACTCGGTCTGACCCGGGCGTTATAGTGAAATAACACTTGAGTCAATCTGGAAAACCAGCGTGAGAAAACAAACTCAATTGGATTATTAAAGTTTCCAAAATCCTTTAAAAATTAAAAGTATCTCGTATGACCATGTCATAAATAAATATGTCGGGTTTTTACTTTATGATAACCAAAACATTTCTTATCAAATCCTCTGATTTTATAGTAGTGTCCATATAGAAATATTTATTCAAATAGCCAAAATTGTTACATTCATTGAATTCCAGCATAATAGGTATACAAACAAGTCCGGAGGCACTTATTGGAGATTGGGTTTCCATCAATGACAGGGCTATTGGGATACCGCCTGTCACAGGACGTGGTCTAGATCACCGTACTGAGGATACCCCCTGATCCCCTACAACACAAGATCGGAGCTACCCGTTACTGGATAGTCCGAATAAGATCACCCTACAGTTGGGATCAGAAACCGCCCACATAGCCGAATAAAAAGGGACATCGAGACAGGGATGACCTTACCCTAATTGGTTGCTAGCCACTTAGCCTTGCTGCACCTCCCCTGTTTTAGCCATTCTCAGTTAATGAGGCTCGAGGCTATGCATTGCCCTTTTAGAACACATCTCTCTTAGAATGCTCATCGTCCTCCAAACGATGTTCTGATTACATTAATCCATACAGGTCTGTTCCCGATTCGAACAAAACTGAAGGTAGTACTCCTACTGCATCCATTTTGTAATCACCCTCAGGATTAATAGCGATTTGCCCTTGCATTTTACTGCTCCATCTTTGACTCCAACCTCTTTTCTTCCTCACAAAAGGTTCAAATCAGATCGAAGTGGTTTTCGAGAAATTAATCCCGATCCCATTCTCATCGAAACGATCAACGCATTGGCCAATATTGATAGTCGGTTATTTAACTATCAAATAACATCCACAAACAACTATCAGACCCTAAACGATTTTCCAAATTATTTATTTCAAAATATCTTCGCAAGATATTTTTCTACATTTCAACCCTTTGGAAATAGTTTTCAAATCACTTTTCCTCTCGCGGAATAAATTTCCACCCAATTGTTTTATTTCTATTGAAAATCACCAAGTATTAATACTTTAGATTTTAAATAATTTAAATCACTTTATCCAAAAATATATACTTTAAAACACATAAAAATAAAACTATTTAAAAGACTTTATTCAAAATAAAAGTTATGAAATTCTATACTAATTTCCCAAATAAAAAGTTTAGCCAAACTACTTTTTAAAATAAAGCTACTTTATAAAATATAAATATTAATAATTATCTTTTAAATCATAATACCAATTTAACCTTAAAAATAATTACTACTATAACTAACTTAAAAACATTTACCTATAAAATTTTAAACGAACTAAATAATAATTTCTCAAAACATTCTTTTTAAACAACTTTAAAACTCTTAACTTATACTTAAAAATATGCTTTGAAAACATAATTGGCTTTTAAGGAAAATACACTTTCCATTCCAAAATAGTCCATTTAATCAGTTAACAAATACTTCTCGATTTATCCCCATTTTAATTTACTCTCAAACCTATAAATTTCCTTTCCGACACCTTTAAAATAAAACCACTGTTTATTTTTAAAACAAATTACCCATTCCTTTATAAATTCCACCGAGAATTTATAATTCAAATTCATCCATTTATAAATATTTTACTTTATTAACCCAATTTATAAATTCCATAGTCCCATCCTCCTTTTAAATCACAGTCTTCAAACACTTAATCGATTTTCAAATCGATTTCTAGAATTTGCTCCGTTTTCAAATAAATTCCTTTACTCACTCAATTTTATTTCAAAACCATTAAAAACTGATTTTACTCCTTTATTATGATTTGAAATCTTAATTAAACTAAAAATACCAGTTTCATTGTTTTTCCAAAATTCTTCTTTATCTCTCTCAAACTATTTTAAACCTTGAATTTAAAAAAAAAATCCTTTATTCCTTTAAATAATATCGCTTAAGTTTAAAAATTCATTTATTCTCATTTATTCAAAGATCTCCTTTTCCATACTCGTAATTTATTTATTAGAATTTAAAAATCAACTTTTATACTTTTCCAATTCACTCTTTAATTTGTCCAACTTCTCTATAATTATTTTACTTAGAATTTCCTCTTTTATTTTCCTTTAAAATCCAATCTTTGTATTTTTGATATCTTATTATGCCCAAAATATATTCAGTCAAACCATAACATTCAATATTTTCAATTACTAATATAATCTATATAATCTATCAAAGATTATCAAATAAAATATACCACCGAATATGAAAATGAATTCCAATATTCTGAGGAATCCAGTTGGATCCCTCCAACCTGTTTTTTCCTGCATCCACAGATGTTAGCACGATATAAAAAATACCAATCCCACTTCGAGGAGGATATCCCGTATATAGGGTCATCCGCTATTAAGCTGGCACATAGGTTCTCATCCGCTATATAATGTGGGAAATCAATCAATCTAATATATATATATATATATATATGTATGTATGTATATTATCACATCCAAACTAATAATAATCATCAAATTTAATACATCAACCAATAATTAATTTTCTTTACTACTTAAAATTAATTGCAGAAATTCCAAGTTGAGTGAGATTAACTCACCTTTGTTTTGTTTGCAATCCCATTTCCATCTCGACTTGTTTTCTTCACGATTTTAACCCTGTATAAACAATTCACAATTTTATTACTATTTGAATTAATCAAACAGTTAATCACCATTTACTTAATTAATTTTAACCAATTTCCTTTGAATTTTTTTAGCAACTTAAAATAACCAAATTTATCTTACTGTAAATTTCTGATAATTCACATAATAAACACAAATTAAATTAAAGTTTTCACTAACATTAAATCAAAACATTAAATTAAATCGGAACTGTAAGTCCTTTACGGTTAATCCCTTTTTTCTCTGTATTGATTTTAACTTAAAATAAATTTTAACAAATTTCCTAACTTATAATTAAGTCAACTTATCATCTTAATCACCTTACTGTAATTATTACATATATATATATATATATATATATTCTTTCTAGTTTTAAATAGATTATCATTAAATTCAAAATTCAAACCTCAGTATCATTCTCTGGCAATCCTTGAATTCCAGTATTCAATGCCGATGCCATGCATTCAGCGTTCAAATGTAGACGTCGCTTCCTTTGACATTCCAATGTCGACATTGTGAATCTCGACATGAGTCACTTCTAGCACTACCCTGGCGTCAATAATACCTTTGACGAATGATATTATGAGTCACAAGATGACGCGCAGAGCCATGCTACGATTGTCGTGAAGCACGAGATGGGAGTCGAAGTGGTCTTGAGGTGATTTACATTGCTGTAGTCTATTCTGCTTCGACACTCACGGCCTCGTCCATTAATTGATCTCGATGTTTCTTATTTCTCTATTGAATCTAGATCCAACAACTACGATAATCATCAATCACTTCGAGAATCGGTGAACAACTCTAGGAACCGCTTCAAGAGCCACTTAGTGTAGAAAACTTCAAAAATCACTGAACACAATTGCCTTCGAGACTACCCAAATTGACTTCGAATTCTTGCAGTTCTAGATTCTTTTTTTTGTTTGACTTCGTTATCGGTTTTAGACTGGAACCGAAAAAGAAAAAGAAAGAGAAGCTTGTGAATTGAGTTGAAGGGCGAGGAGCATATGCGATCTTCTCTGCCAATTTTTTTTAGAGGAATTGTGATTATTTTCTCTCTTTTTTCTCAATGAGGAAGAAAAGAAAATACGCTTTAAAAGGAGAAATCTTGTAAAAGAAAAGAGGACACGTTTTGATTTTCAACCGAAAGAAAAGAAAGCATGAAAAGCTCAGTTAAAATAAGAAAAGAATGGGTAGGTCGGCTGACTGAAGGATTCTGATTTGATTATATATATAATATTATTTGATTTCAAAATATCTCGAATAACATAACTCGAAATCCAGAACCCCTATTGAGGCATGTCGTCCAGCGTTTATAATGCATACCCCTATTTCGAACACAATGGAAAAGATTCGTGTCCTAATTTGATCGTATGAGAAAGATAGCTTTTTGGACCCAATTATTATATTAAATTTCGATATAGATTTCAGCGCGTTTATATATCGTGTAGCAGCACGATAACTCCAAACGCTTTGAAAATTTAAAATCCGATAATAATATGGTATTACGGATTCAATGGAACTGGTTTCGTCGTAATCCGAGACTATGCCTTGGAAGGTTATTTTTAAATATCGATTTAAACGATATAATTTCAAATAACAAAACACTTCAAAATTCAATTCTAATGCTTTCATTATCTTTAATATTATCATTATAAATTTTATAAGCCTTTAAATTATTTTTGGACAAGCTTGAAACTCCAGATTTGCTATTTTACCCAATTTCCAATTATTTAATTCAATATTTAAATTATCCAATAACCCGTGATATTTGAAATTCAAGTTAGAATCTAACTATTAAATATTTAAAATAAATTAAATGTTCCAATTTCAAATGTTCAAAATTACGGATCGTCACATTCTACCCTCTCAAAAGAATTTCGTCCCCGAAATTACTAGTTAAGAGGAATGTTCAATCAACCCGCTAACTTTTTCCCAAAATCAAACAGTTTTTCAACGACTCCCCAAAACAATCTTTATATTAAAGTCACATTATCACCCTTACCGACTTTCCAAACTCTTCCATAGCTTTCAAACAACATTAACTACTCAACCATTCAAATTTAAAACAAAATTTTAAATTATCAAAATTTCTTCAAAACTTTTTTCTAACTCCCTAAAGTTTTGAAATTTTTTGTCAGCATCTCCTTTGCGTGGCTAGATCGGTACGACTATAAAACGCCTCTACGGGCCCTCAAATTTCAAAAGAAAACAAAAGGCCAAGTGGCTAAACCAAAAAAATCATCAAATTTCATACAGAAATTTATGCACATACCTTTTTTCGGGCCATACAATTTTATCTTCTAAAATTAAAATCATCAATTTCCTTTTTGCTTTTAAATACATGTATACTACTTAGCAATAATACTCAATTACAGAATTTAAAACATTTTATTCACTCTCTTTTACATTATTTCAACATTTACTTTCCATAAACCCGTACGACGTACACATATCATCTGTATGCAATACCAAATCCGATCGCTCACTCGATCATACAATTTCACTTCCGAACTTGTCTCATCCACCCGACTTCCTAGTGTTGACTCAGATCTGGTTTCTTGATCAATATTGCCCATGCATAGCCACAAACTATGATAGAGAATTTTCAGAATCTATTAAAAATCCATATCCAGGGTTCGCCGTCGAAAATCGAGTGAAAAATCCCAACTCGGATCGATATAACTATCTCGAAATTTTGTGCTCGAATCTGGATCAAACCGCTATGCGAATAACATAATATACGTACAACCTACATATTTATCTTAATTGATTTTTAGCTATATCAATTCTCTCTTAATTCTCTCTTTTTATTCACATTCATTTTGACCTCTATTCACTTATCAACACTTATTATTTCACACATTTTTATTAAATATCCATTCAAATACTTACTTAGTATTCCTTCCCATACAAAATTTACTTAAGAATTTCATTATCCATTTCTTAAGTCCAGTTTAAGAATTTTGTATACCTCTTATATTTATTTTCACTTCACCGCTTTGATTTTTATATCTATTCCCAATTGACTTATGAATTCACTTCCTTTTGAACTCAATTTCTCTTCAAATCTCCTTAACTTACTAATTTATTTATCACTTTATTTCCAAATTTAATTTCGAATCTAAATAAAAGTTTTATTTCTAAATTTTTACTTCTTTTATTTCCTTCGAACAAATTTTATAATTTCACTTTACTTTACATACACAATTTAAATTAAATATCATTCAATTTAATTCATTTGTCCATTCACAAATTTATTTCAAACTTAGCAAATCTTATTTCATTGACCATCCCATTTAGTCTACTTAGATTCGTTTCCTCAAATTCACTTTTATATAACTAGATTCAATTTACATGCCGATCCAATTCAAAATTTTAAACTTCCACAAGTTTCCCAACTTATTTAAATTTAACTTGTCAACTTCTTTTAATTTACTTCATCTAATTGACACTTTTCCAACTTATAAATTTTATTTTAATAGATTTCAAATTTTATAAGTCATCAAACCCGTTTATATTCCATAAACATTTTAAATAAGATTCCAGAGTCTTTTAAATAATTACTCAACACTCAAAATCATTTTTAAAATCAATTATATACATAATTCAATTGCATATCAAATTATCCTTTAAATTTTTAAAACTAAACCCAGTTTTGCAACAACTCAATTTAAACATTTTTAGCAGCAATTCCTCTCTTGGAGACTCGAAAATGAACATCGATGATGCTGCAGTCATCTCCGAAGTTATTTTCCAACGACCTAAGTGAGTTAGTGCTTTTATTCAATCCAAAATATTTTCAAATATTTTTAATTCCAAATCTCACCAGGTTATATATTAAATTCAAAATATTTCCAAAATAATACCACTATTTTTTCTCCAAAACATTAAAAAATCATTTTCAAATTGAAGGTATTTAATTTCTAAAATTTCAAATTCCAAATCCTTTCAATCCCTATTTAAAATTTACTCTGGCATCTATTTCACTTTATAAGCCACATTTATAATTTACATTTCAATTTCCATTCTATTAATGAATTTATTTCCTTATCCTTTGGTTATTACCTTAATTCCTTATTCAATTTCCATGCAACAATGATAATAAATTGATATTATCATTTCCTAACAACCAAGCAACCATATATAATATAATAATTCCCTAAAGATTATTCCTGTTATATATAAAAATAATTTGGGCAAAATTATTTCATTTACCCCATTTTAAAACAATATTATGTCGAATTGTTCTATTCAAGTGTTTAGAGATCCCTATCAATAACGTTAATTACTCGTAATGACCAGAATTCATAAACTACTCAACAAAACAATCAACATAATATAAAGCAATTTTATATTCTCTAACAAATACGCGCTCATATCTATTTATACACTCAAACTCTTCCTTAGAGTATTACTGACTCTATTTTTCATGAGTAATGCCCACCATAGCCAAGGTTCTCACTTAACCTTTAGCTCTGATATCAACTATAACGGCCTGTAAATCCATACCTCTTTGATTCAACAACATTCTCCATCAGTTCAACTCAAAGAGGATGGAAATATGAAACATTAGGGTAAAAGAAGAAAAGAGGTAGAAGAAGAAATAGAAAATAATATCAGAATCTCACAATCGCAACGGAACAATATATAATAGATAACAACAGATTTTTATACAAAAGAATTTGTAACTTTTTATACATTACATCATCATAGTATAATATAAACCAACAACATTATTCGGGACATTCTAATAACTTGTCCTCCCAATGCTGAATACACAGCTTATGCTGCACATCGAAATATACATCAAGTACGTGTGTTATATCTCGCCATCCAGCTCATCTCCTGAGCTCCACAGCATCCTATCTTGTATCCTATAATACGCGGTCTGACTCGAGCATTATAGTGAAATAACACCTGAATCAGTCTGGAAAACTAGCGTGAGAAAACTTACTTAATTGGATTATTAAAGTTTCCAGAATCCTTTAAAAATCAAAGGTATCCCGTAAGACCACGCCACAAATAAACATGTCCGGTTTTTAACTTACAATAACCATAACATTTCTTATCAAATCCTCTGATATTATAGTAGTGTCTATATACAAATACTTATTCAAATAACCGAAATGGTTGCATTCATTAAATTACAGCATAATAGGTATACAAACAAGTCTGAAGGCGCTTATTGCAGATTGGGTTTCTATCAACGGCACGGCTACTGGGGTACCGCCCGTCACAGTACGTGGTCTAGATCATTGTACCGAGGATCCTCCCTGATCCCCTACAACACAAGACCAGAGCTGCCACTTACCGGATAATCCAAATATGATCACCCACGGTTGGGATTAGCAACCACCCACACAACCATATAAAAAGGGACATCTAGATAGGGATGACCTTACCTTAATTGGTTGCTAGCCACTTAGCCTTGCTGCACCTCCCTATTTTAGTCATTCCCAGTTGATGAGGCTCGAGGCTATGTGTTACCATTTTAGAACACATCTCACTTAGTATGCTCATTGTCCTCCTGACTATGTTCTGATAGCATTCATCCATCGGTCCAAACAGAACTGAAGAACTACTCCTACTACATCCATTTTGGAATCACCCTCAGGATTAGTACGATTAGCCCTTGCACTTCACTACTCCATCTTTGACTCCAAGCTTTTGTCTTCCTCATGAAAATGTTCAAACCAGATCGAAGTGGTTTTCGAAAAATTAATCCTGATCCCGGTCTCTTCGAAGCGATCAGCGCATTGGCAAATATTGATAATCGGTTATTTAACTATCAAATAACATCCACAAACAACTATCAGGCCCTAAATGATTTTCCAAATTATTTATTTCAAAATATCGTCACAAGATATTTTTTTTCATTTCAACACTTTGAAAATAGTTTTCAAATTACTTTTTCTCTCACGGAATAAATTTCCACCCAATTGTTTTATTTCTACTAAAAATCACCAAGTCTTAATACTTTAGATTTTTAAATAATTTAGATCACTTTATCCAAAAATATATACTTTAAAACACTTAAAAATAAAACTATTTAAAAGACTTTATTCAAAATAAAAGTTATGAAATTCTATACTAATTTCCCAAATAAAAACTTTAGCCAAACTACTTTTTAAAATAAAGCTACTTTATAAAATATAAATATTAATAATTATCTTTTAAATCATAATACCAATTTAACCTAAAAATAATTACTACTATAGCTAACTTTTAAAAAAATTCTTTAAAATTGTAAACAACTTAAGTAATAATTTCTCAAAACATTCTTTTTAAACAACTTTAAAACTCTTAACTTGTACTTAATAATCTGCTTTAGAAAATACTTGGCTTTTTAGGAAAATGCTTTTTCCATTCCAAAATAGTCCATTTAGTCAGTTAGTAAATCCTTCTCGATTTATCCCCATTTTAATTTACGTCTCAAGCCCACAAATTTCCTTTCCCACACCTTTAAAATAAAACCACTATTTATTTTTAAAACAAATTACCCATTCCTTTATAAATTCCACCTTGAATTTATACTTCAAATTCATCCACTGATAAATATTTTGCTTTATAAACCCAGTTCATAAATTCCATAGTCTCATCCTCATTTTAAATCATAATTTTCAAACAGTTAATCAATTTTCAAATCGATTTCCTAAATTTACTCCGTTTTAAAATAAATTCCTTTACTTAGTCAATTTTATTTCAAAACCCATTAATTTTAGATTTTGCTCCTTTATTATGATTTAAAATCTTAAGTAAACTGAAAATACCAATTTCATACTTTTTCCAAAATTCTTCTTTATCTCTCCCAAACTATTTTAAACCTTGAATTTAAAAATGAATCCTTTATTTCTTTAAATAATATCACTTAAGTTTAAAAATTCATTCAACTTTTATCCTTTTCCAACTCATTCTTTAATTTATCCAAATTCTCTATAATTATTTTACTTAGAATTTCCTCTTTTATTTTCGTTTAAAATCCAATCTTTATATTTTTGATATCTCAATATACCCAAAATATAATCAATCAAACCATAGCATTCAATATTTTCCATTCCCAATATAATCAATATAATCTATCACAGATTATCAAATAAAAGATATTACCGAATATGAAAATAAATTCCAATATTTTGAGGAATTTAGTTGGATCCCAACAACCTGTTTTTCTCTACATCCATAGATGTTAGCATAATATAAAAATACTAATCCCACTTCGAGGGGGATATCGTGGTATATAGGGGCATCTGCTATTATGCGGGCGCATAGGGTCTCATCCACTATATAATGCAGGAAATCAATCACTCTAATATATATATATATATATATATATATATATATATATATATATAGACACACACACACACACTGTACAATATCACATTCAAACTGATAATAATCATCAAATTCAATCCATAAACTGATGATTAATTTTTTTTACTACTTAAAATTAATTGCAGAAATTCCTAGTTGAATGAGATTAACTCACCTTTGTTTTGTTTGCAATCCCATTTCCGTCTCGACTTGTTATCTTCATGATTTTAACCTTGTATAAACAATTCATGATTTTATTACTATTTGAATTAATCAAACAATTAATCACCCTTTATTTAATTAATTTTAACTAATTTCCTTTAAATTTTTTTTAGCAACTTAAAATAACCAAATTTATCTTATTGTAAATTTATGCTAATTCACATAATAAACACGAATTAAATTAAAGTTTTCACTAACATTAAATCAAAACATCAAATTAAATCGGAACTGTAAATCATTTACTGTTAATCCCTTTTTTTCTCAGTTATTGATTTTAACTAAAAATAAATTTGAACAAATTTGCTAACTTATAATTAAGTCGACCTATAATCTTAATTACTTTACTGTAATTATGTATATATATATATATATTCTTTCCAGTTTTAAACAGAATATCATTAAATTCAAAATTCAAACCTTAGTATAGTTCTTTGGCAATCCTTGAATTCCATTATTCAATGCCGATGCCATGCATTCAGCATCCCAATATAGACGACGCTTCCTTTAGCATTCCAATGTCGACATTGTGAATCTCGGCATGAGTCACTTCTAGCACCAGCCTAGCGTCAATAATACCCTTGAAGAATGATATTATGAGTCATAAGATGATGTGCGAAACCATGCGACGATTGTCGTGAACCACGAGATGGGAGTCGAAGTGGGCTAGAGGAGATTTATGTTGCTGCAGTCTATTCCTCTTCAACACTCACGGCCTCGTCTATTAATGGATCTCGATGTTGCCCATTTCTCTATTGAATCTAGATCAACTTCGATAATCATCAATCACTTCAAGAATCGGTGAACAACTCCGAGAGCCG
The DNA here is from genome assembly GCA_030765085.1 of Allium cepa. Taxonomy (NCBI): domain Eukaryota; kingdom Viridiplantae; phylum Streptophyta; class Magnoliopsida; order Asparagales; family Amaryllidaceae; genus Allium; species Allium cepa. The sequence continues at coordinate 979,222,326 of CM060937.1, read as the reverse complement.
CTTCAAGAGTCACTTAGTGTGGAAGACCTCGAAAATCACTGAACACAATTGGCGTCGAGACTACCCAAATTGACTTCGAATTCTTTCAGTTCTAGATTTTTTTATTTGACTTCGTTATCAGTTTTATACTGGAACCGAAAAAGAAAAAGAAAGAGAAGCTTGTGAATTAAGTTGAAGGGCAAAGAGCATATACGATCTTCTTTGGCATTTCTTATTTAGAGGAATTGGAACTGTTTTCTCTTCTTTTCTCAATGAGGAAGAAATGGAATAACACGTTTTAAAAGGAGAAATTTTGTAAAAGAAAAGAGGACACGTTCTGATTTTGAATTGAAAGAAAAGAAAGCAAGAAAAGCTCGGTTGAAATAAGAAAAGAATGGGTTGGTCCGCTGATTGAAGGATTCCGATTTGATTTATATATACATATACATATACATATACATATACATATACATATACATATACATATACATATACATATACATATACATATACATACATACATACATACATACATATATATATATATATATATATATATATATAATATTATTTGACTTTAAAATATCTCGAATAATGCAACTCGAAATTCCGAAACCCTATTATGGCATGTCGTCCGGCGTTTATAATGTTATACCCCTATTCCGAACACAATGGAAAAGGTTTCGTGTCCTAATTCAATCGTATGGGGTAGATAGCTTTTTGGATCAAGTTATTATACTGAATTTCGGCATAGATTTCAGTGCGTTTATATATCGTATGGCCACACGATAACTCCAAACGCTATGAAAATTGAGATCTGATAATAATATAGTATCACGGATTCAATGGATCTGGTCTCGTCGAAATCCGGGACTGTGCCTTGGAAGGCTATTTTTAAATATCGATTTAAGCAATATAATTTCAAAACTTAGTAAAACACTTTCAAATTCAATTCTAAAGCTTTCATTATCTTCAGTATTATCATTACAAATTTTGTAAGCCTTTAAATTATTTTTAAACAAGCTTAAAACTCCAGATTCCCTATTTTACCCAATTTCCAATTATTAAATTCAATATTTAAATTATCCAATAGCCCGTGATATTTGAAATTCAAGTTAAAATTTAACTACTAAAATTTTAAAATCAATTAAATATTCTAATTTAAAATGTCTAAAATTTCGGGTCGTCATAAGTCTTGAGTATTTCAGCCCACCGAAGATCATTTTTTAGAGGACGAGGACGAAGATTTCGTATATTATTACTATTATAATTCCCTGCATCATGTTATTCTGCTACATTATTTAGTTATCCCTATTGTATATATAACTTTGATAAATGTTGTATAAATTATAAACAAATGTTGTATAAGTTATAAACAATGTATAATATAAACAGCTTTATGTACTTTTTTTAATTATTATATTTTATCGTTTCGCTGCGGGATTCTATGTTTTTTCTTCTCCTTTTCTTATTTTTCAAAATTAACCCAATTGATTTTCTATATTTTGGATTGTTTAAGTTGGACACGTGTGAATTATTGTCGATTTAAACCTTTCGAAATGTGGGTTGTCACAGTTGGTATCAAAGCTCTGGGTTTAGCAACAACCTTGGCTCTCGTGGAGTAATTCATTAGAGATAGGGTCAGTAGCACTATAGAATGAGTTTGAGTGTGTATATATAAGCGCGTATATGGTAGTGAGATAAAAATTGATTTATATTGTGTTGGCTGATCTATCAAGTGGTTTATGGATTCTGGTCAATATGAGTAATTAATGCTATTGATAAGGATCTCTAAACAATTGAACAGAGCAGTTCGACATGGTATAGTTTTGAAATGGGGTAAATGAAATAATTTTATCTGGATTATATTTTATATATAAAGGAAAAAAATTTCAGAAATTATTATGGTATATATGGTATGCTTGGTTGTTAGAGAAGGATAATATTTGATTATTATCATTTGTTGATTGTTGTTTGTGATTGACTAAAGGTTGATACTCTAACATAAACAAGATCAACAGGTAAGAAGTGATTTTATAACCAAAGTGAGGGTATATGAATATTTAGTTTATAAATGTGACTTATAAATTGAAAGGAAATGAAATTACACAAGTATATTATAAATACAGTTTATCAAAGCAGTTTATAAATTAAAAGAGTTTAAAGGCTGGAAATTTGAAAATTTAAATCCTACTTGTTTTGAAAATTGTTTTCAAAAGGGTTTTGGCAAAATAATAGAGATATTAAGTGGAAAATATTTTTGAAATATTTTTGAGTTTTAATGGAAATAAAAGACTGAACTCACTTCGGTTGTTGGAAATAATTTCGATGATGACTGCAGCATCACCGATGTTCATTTTCGAGTTTCCAAGAGAGGAATTGCTACCAATTGGAGTATTGTTTTTGTAAAACTGGTTTTGGTTTTGAAATTCAAAAGAATGATTTGATATATCGAGGGATTTTGTGTGTGTGTGCATATATATGTATGATTTCAAATTGATTTGAAATACTTTAGAATAAGGTGTTTAAACTCTAAGAGTTTCATTTAAAATGTTTTATTAAAAATATGAGAAAATAAGTTTGATAACTTATAAAATTTGTAAATTGCAAGTTAAAGCAATGTTTTAAAATTGATGAATGTGAACGCAAGAAGGAAAAAATTGAAATTCAACAATGGAATAAAAATTTAACTTAACTTAAGTTAAATAAAGTAAAATTGAAAATTTAACTAAGTTGGACTAAATAAATTAATTGTTGGAAATGAAATTTATTGAGATTGAAATAAATTAGCGAATGGACTAGTTAAATCGATTAGTTAATTGAATTTGGTATGGAATGTGGATGGATAAAATTGAATGTTGAAATTAGGAAATGAAATTGAATTTGGTTAAAAATGGGTAAGGACTTAAGCAGTGAAGTGGTAATAAACATAATTTATTTTATAATAGACTCAGGAATCATTCTTAAGAGATAATTAGTATTGAAAAGATATACTAAGTAAATAACAAAATATGAATTAAGCAATGTGAATGGTGATTGTAAATAAGTGAATACAAATGTAATGAATGTGAATAAAAAGGAATTGGGTTAGATAAGAATCAATGAAAAGGGTTACACATATATTATTTTATTCGCATATATGTTTGATTCAAATTCGAGCATAGAATTTCGAGATGATGTATATCGATCCGAGTTGGAATTTTTCACTTGATTTTCAACGGCGAACAGTGGATATGGATTTTTGGTTGATTCTGGGATTCTATATCATAGTATATTACTATGCAAGGTGAATAACGGTTTCTATTCAAGGAACCAGATATGAGTTTGCATTAAAGAGTCGGGTCAACGACACTAGTACGGAAGCGAAATTGTGTGATCGAGTGAACGATCAGATTTGATATTACGTACAGATGATATATGTACATCGTAAGGTTTTAGTAAAGTAAACGTTGGAAATTTAAAATGTAGGATAATATGGTTATGAACTATATGATTGGATTTCATGGGTAACAAGATGTCGGTATATAAAAGCAAGAGTAAAATTGATGCCATTGATTCATACGAAAATTGGATTGTCCGACAAAAAGGTACATGTTTACATTGGTGAAGGATTTGATGATTTGATTGAGCCACTGGGCTTTTGTTTTCATTTTTTAGGTTGAGCCTGTAGTGGCAATTTGTAATTGTTCCGATCTAGTCGCGCAAAGGAGACGCTGGCGAATTTTTTTGAAATTTAAGGAGTTCGAAATTTTGAAGAAAATTTTCGATAACTAAAATTAGATTTTGAATTATAAGTAGAAATGATTGAATGGATAATATTATTTGGAGTTTATGGATGAATTTGGCAAGATTTTGACAAATTGACTTTTGGGAAAGTTATTGGGTTTCGGACCATCCTTCTCACCTTGGCAAATTTCGGGGACGAAATTCTTTTAAGGGGAAGGAATGTAACAACCCAGAATTTTGGTTACTTGAAATTGTAGTATTTAATTGACTTTGAATATTTAATTTAATTTTATAAATTTAATAACTTGAATTTCAATATAACGATCTACTGGATAATTTAAATATTAAATTTAATTATTGAAAATTGGTTAAACATTGAATCTTGGATTTTAAGCTTGATAAAAATAATTTAAAGGCTTAATAAATTTATATTTATAAGAATGAAGATAATAGAATCTTTAAATTGGGTTTATAAGTTATTTACCCAATTTTAAAATAACTCGCTTAAATTAAAAACAAAAATAACCTTCCGGGACATAGTCCCGAAATTCGACAAAACTAGTGTCATTGGATCCGTAATAGTATATTATTATCGGATTTTGAATTTCATAGCGGTCGGAGTTATCATTTGGTCATACAGGACAGAAAACACATAGAATTTAATATCAGAAAATTAATATAATAATTGGATTCAAAAAGCTATCTTATGCATATAATCGAATTAGGTCTCAAGAGTTGTTCCATTACGTTTGGAATAGGGGTATAACATTATGAATGGCTGGCGGCACAGTCGATTGTGATGCGAAAATTTTAGCTAGATACTTTCAAATATAAAATAATACTATATATAGGTTGATTGGACAAGGCAGCCTCCATTCTTTCATCTCAGTCGTTCCATCAACCACCTTACCTACCAATGCAAGCCACCGTACAACAACCATCCACATTTCTTTTTCTGTTTCATAAACATGCACATGCATAGAAGTAAAAAGAAAAAAAAGAAAAAGGGAAATGATGAGGCATTAATTTTTACAATTTATATCGAACAAAATTTAAATATGTAAATCATGAAATAATCTCTGTCGAGCTCGTGGAAGCCTGGACTTCGATTTGGAGTGGAGTTTGTTGAGCACAACTTCGTTTTTGGAGAGGTCGAACTTGCTTTGGAGTTAGGGCTTAGGAAGTCGATTGCTATGTTTATCGATGGGAGATTCTGAGGACATATTCAAGTTCGGCATAGGGAATCGCATCTACGGCCAAGAGTTGGTGCTGCTAGATGGACCTTTAGGTCGCACGTCACGTTTACGTCAAGGGGAGTGAGCAATTGATTGTCGCGATTTGCATGGAGGCTTCGAAAGTGTCGAAATGGGGATCGTCGAGTCGAGCGACGCGAGTGCGAAACTATGGTGAATTCAAAATCATTGAGCGATGCTCTGTAAAACTCTGTTTTGGAGATTACCTGTTAATATTAAATTATAACGGTAGTTATAATTTAATATTAACATGTAATCTCCAAAAGCAGGGTCCAAGCTATGATGCCCCACCCCGAGACCCACATTAACAAAGATTATTACTAGTAATACTGTCAGCTAATGAGGAGAATATGGTTGGTTAGGAGCAACCATCTATAATCTTATCTTAAACATCTATTGAATATGTCGATTAGTGCTCTATATTTTTCTTTGATATCTCAGGTGGATCGATATATTCAATAAATGCTTGATACAAAACTACAGATGGCTATAGAATCTATCAGAACAAAATACCACAACTCAAATGCATAACACATCATAGGACAACAAATAGACACAAACACACACACATTAGTGATACATCCTAATACAATACAAATAATACATCATAAATTGTATGACGACCATAATATACACATGATTCAAAACAATAAATACATAACAGAATAACGACAAAAAACTGCAATGAAAAGGGCTAACAGATAAGTCCATGCGGAAGTAGAATAGACTAAGTCCATAAGGGTACCTAACCTGGAACACCCCGGTCTGACCCAAGTATGAAATACACGGGTCAGCCTAGATAAACATATCAGTTTATCCTTATAAACAATAATGGATGCATAAGGATAACGGTAATGTTCTTCTTAAACAAGAAGGAACAATACCAAGTTTAAGCATGAGTATAAGTATGGTGTGGTTACTCTAAGTGATGGGATGATATCATTTACACAAACATATAATTTAATATTAATCTCCAAAGTCAGGGTTGTTACATGCTCCGTGTCACTCAAATTAGTGCATGCGACAATGGGTTCTCTGGTATTCTTTATGCATAGGGGAATGATTAGAGAAGATAGGAATGTGTTGGAGCAGGTATGAGCATTATGGGCCGGGCTTTTAATTTGGTTGTTGGGTAATGAATTTATATAGATTAAGTTATATAACTTGTTTAATAGAAATTCAAATTCTTATAAATTGCATAACTCATTCGTCTTAGGTCCAAATCCAATGCAGTCATTGGCGTTGGGTTCCTAATAATGAGATCTTTGCTACAAAACAAATTGGTTGAATTTAGAGCTTATAGAATTTTCAGTTAAATTCGAAACATTCGAATTTAATAGGAATCAAAACACGAAAGCGACAAAAAAATAAATGGCGAGTGTTTTATAATGCTCACAAAGTACTAGAATATTTTATGTTAGTTAAATTTAAATTATGAAGTAAATGAAATTTGTTGATTGTGGTTTGATAATTTTAATTAACATTTAAATTGATGGCTAAATTGAATTGGAATTAAACTGTTAGTAAAATTCCCGATTATTGGTAATTGATTAATTGTTGCGATTTATCAACTACTTGGATGATGGATTGTAATGGATGACAATTGGTTGAGATTTTGAATGATTGGATGTTTATTTATTTTTACATATCCCATTATCAACCTGTAAATTATCTAACAGTATATAAAGCGTTATTTGAATTATTTCGAATAAATTAAGAAATAGGTTGAAAAAATATATACCTATGACACTGATTTGGATTGGAATGATATATATCCATCTCTGAAATTGACATCTAAATAATTGATTCACTTGGGCATATAATTGAAAATTATGTACCGATACCAGATTAGTTAAATTAAATGATTCTAGGATTTTGATTTGAAATTATTTAAATTGATTTTGATTTTTTTGAAATAAAATCGAATTTATGGAAATGGAGTCATTTTTGAACTCGAGCTCGAAATATTAAAAAATGAACTTGTCAATCGGAATTGTTTAAAGAATTGAATTTGAAATTTGAAGTTATAATTGAGAAACCATTAGGATGGTGGAAATTGATTCGTTTAAGTGATTTGAACTTTTACTTAAACTTTGAAATAAATCCAAGTAAAAGTAATTTAAATGGACATTTCGAAATTTGAGCTCGAAATTGGATTATTCTAAAGATTTGAGCCCTAAATTGAACTTTGAATTTATTAAGTGATTTAAATAGATATTCTAAAATTGAACCCGAATTTATATAAATAGAAATGGTTTAAATTTGAGAATTGAATTTAAATTAATTAAAAATGGATTGAATTGAAATGAATTGTAACAGAAATCGAAATAGAAATTGATATGAATTAAAATTGGAATCGAAATTAATTCGAATTGAAATTGGAATTGAATCGATTTAAATGGAAATGGCAATTGAATTGTTTTGGATTGGAAAGTTTGGATTTGGATCAGTTTGACTTTGAAACTATTTTGAAATAAATTATTTTATTATATAAAATGTTTAAAAACCTATCTTTTAGATGTTTAAAGTAGTTTGATTTTCCAAACTATTTTACTATGTAAACCATTTTCAATACTCAAACCATTTTATACTAAACTATTTTAACTTTTAAATTACTTAAAATTTTCAAACTATTTTCTTGAAATTGAAACTGGTTAGAGTGGGTATGTTTATATTTAAATCATTGATTTAAATGCGAATTGGTTTAAAATGAAGTTATAAACCAAATTGTAATTCAAATCGAAATTTGGAGCGAAAATGACTTTCAAGTGGAAATTGACATATTTGAAGTAAATATGATATTTCGAAATGAAATTGATTTTGAAGTGAATACGATATTTTGATATCAAGTAAGAATCATTTTCCAAATGTAAAAGTACCAACTGGTGTGTAAAATGACATTTGGTTGTTAAAGAGACCAGGGCCTCTTATTAGCATACTCTCTACCAATATTGGAACCACTTTAGCAGCTGTGTACGCGGAGGAGATGTTAGTCCTTGAGATGACGGTTTTGATGACAACAACCTTAGAATAAGATTATAAAATATAGATACTAACATTATAGTTTAGAAATATATGTATATGCAGGATTTAACCATGCAGGTACCAAGAATGAAGATTGTACAGTAAAGAGATTCAAGATATCAAGATTGAAGACTCATGAGTATCAAGAATATCAAGATTATCAAGAATTCAAGATTTCAAGAATAAGTAATTTAATTAGGAATTTTGTTAAAACTCCTAGAAAAGTACTAGCATCTTAATATCCAATTTATTCGTGAAATGGAATCCACTTCGAGCTCGTTAAAGGGATGGAACCCTACATAGGATGGAACCTACGAAAAATCTAGTGGAACATTGTTTTGTATCCGCTAACTTTTATTCAAAATGATTTTTTAAAATTATATCTTGTTTTCAAAATGTTTTCAAAACCTTCCTTTTAAAAGAATCAAATACATCTACCTTGATTTTAAAATATTTTTAGCCTCAAAATAATCTTTAATTTCAAAATCAAATTATCCTTGATTTTAAATTATCTTTAATAATAATATATTTAACTTCTAATATTTATACTTAGATTTAAATACAAAATTATAGTAAAATTTTATATATACCAAAAATATTATTATCTATACTTACTTATGTATTTAAACTATAGTTAAGTATATTTAAAAAGTTTAAAATAGTTTTAATATAAGATAAAAGTTATTTTCAAAGAAAAACAAAACACCAAAATTTCTTTTGGGATGTCGACGTACCCAAGTTACCCATGTCGACATAGTGTCAGTTGATTTTAAAATTTTGAATTTCAAAAGAAGTGTCTATTCGTCACATCCCTTCACGAATGGACATGGCTGTTGTTCTTCTATAAATATGGGCTGTTTTCAACGAATTTCTAATCATATTTTTCTGTTTTTCACTCCTCTTCTTCTTCCACATTTCTTTATACATATTCTTACAATTACTCTGCCGAAATCAACATTGAATCTAACTAGATCATTTCTAATTTTATTCTCTATCACTATCTAAACAAGATCCTTAGTGCTATTCAGAGTTATAGACTTCTTTGTAATCAATTTAGTGAGAAAAGGTGTGATTATAGCCTTGGAAATCAATCAAGTGTAAAAGGTGTGATTGTAGCCTTGGAAATCAATCAAGTGTAAAAGGTGTGATTGTAGCCTAGGAAATCAATTGGGTGAACTTGTTGCCCGTGAAATCAAGTATCTCTACCAAGAGGATTGTGAATCTGGAGGGTGTACCTCGTAGCCTTGAAATCGAGGGTGTATTTGTAAAGATTGCTTTTGAAAGAAAATCCGTACTTGTGTGTGGGAATGGATGTAGGGTAGCTCCAAACCAGTATAAAATCCGACCCGTTCTTTCCTTTACTACTTTTACTTTATTTCTGCATCTATGTTTGTTTCTGTGATCATATCCGTGTCTGAATATTGCATACATTTGTGTTTAAATTAACAAAAACTCTAAAAGATTTAGTAATTCCTTAAAACACTATTCACTCCCCTCTAGTGTTTATCCTAGCCTTAAGATCCGTAATCCCATTTCTAACATTTGGTATCAGAGCAAGGTTTTCAAAGTTTTCATAACCTGAATTTTGAAAAAAAATCAAAAATGGCTACAAACACTGATACTGGTAACACTACCAACACTAGTTCTATCATCCCTATCACTAGTTCATTTGTAGAAGGTCAGTCTACTGTCAGACCATCACTTTTTAATGGCAGTAATTATGCATATTAGGCATGTAGGATGAAAATATATTTACAATCTGTAGGATTAGACACTTGGAATATCACACAGACTGAATGTTCTGAACCCACAACTGATTTTGCACGGTGGACCGCTGAGCAAAAGACTGTTGCACAAAATAATTCTAAAGCAATGAATATTCTATTTTGTTCACTTGATAGGAATGAATTTAATAGAGTGTCAGTTTGTAAGTCTGCATATGAAATCTAAAAAACTTTGCAAGTTACTCACGAAGGAACAAGCAAAGTTAAACAGACCAAAATTTCCATGCTCACAAATTAGTTTCAATTATTTAAAATGAATTCTAATGAGTCTATTTCAGATATGTATAATATATTTCAGGATATTGTGCATTCTCTAATATCCTTGGGAAAGGAATTTTCTGAATCACAAAAATCTTAAATTCTCTTAGTCCAGAATGGGATCAAAAGACATTTGCGCTCGAAGAGGTAAATGACATCAGTACCTTAAAGATAGAAGAATGAATTGGAAATCTAATGTCATTTGAAGTTCAAATGATTGGGAGAAGAGAAAGCAAAATATCTGAAATGAAATCAATGGCATTCAATGCATTGACCGATGGATCAGACTCAAACAGCGATAATGATGAAGAGATAGCCTTTATGACTAAGAATTTTTGAAAATTCCTGAAATATAGAAAGATGAACAATCTCAAGAGAAACAACTATAAGTACTCTGAAAATCAGAATGTAGTGCCAAACAGTATCAAATTTTCAACTGTGACGAACCAGACCATATCAAAAGAGACTATCTGTATCCAGATAGGCAAAATCTTCCTATAAACAATTATTCCATAAAGAAACGAAAACGTGCATTTACTGCTACTCTAGATCACTTAGATTCGTCCTCAACCGATGATGATTAGAAGATAGATAATTCAAATATGTGTTTCACAGCATTTCACGACTCTAACGAATTCAGAGAAACGAACTCAGAAAAAGGTACACATTTACAATACAATTATTTGAAATTGCATGCTTAGATTTAGATGCTTGATTGATTGATTTTTAATTGATGCGTTGTTTGAATTTTAAATTTTTTATTTTTTTACCATTATTTTATTATTAATTCTTATTTTAATTTAATTTTAATTTTAATAGTATTATAGTATTTTATAGAATATACTATGATTTCATAATTATTCCAGATATATATATATATACATTAAAAATATAAGTATATATATATATTAGAATACTTAGGAAAAATAAATCATAGAAATTCAAAGACACTTGTCGACATGGTCCCCACCATGATGTCGACATGGGTACAGAATTTGAAATTCAAAATTTGAATTCAAATGGTTGAATTTCCCTCCACCTTTTCACTTCATTCAATTCTTCGAAAAGGCATCTTTTGACCAGAGAACATGTCCTTTGAGAATCAATTTATTCACTATCTTTTATCACATCTTTTCACTCTCATTTTCAAATTCAAACTCTCTCTTCAAAACATCAAGCTCTCTACTCTCTACTCTAATGGCTTCTTCAAGGAACCCCTCTACCATGAGAATTTTTAGAAAGATAAAAGAGCAACTCTTCAATGATCCGGAGGCCATAAAAGCATACATCAATTATGCTAACTATGCAAAAGTCCATCTCGGAAAGTTTGCTATATTTCAAGATTTCTCTTCTTATGAAATTGATTTTCTTTTTGCAAACAATCAAATTCTTAGTCTTTTTTATGCTTCTTAAAATGAGTTTATTTGATATCCAAATCTTGTTAAAATTTTCTATGCAAATTTAAACTGTGGATTTTATATTGGAAATGATGATGAAATTTGGAGTAGTGTCAAAGACACTAGAACTGTTTTGATTTGTGATCTTTTGGGTACCATTCTCAATTGCAAGAGTATGAGAATGGATCTTTCTAGTTTTAAAATCGATGAAAATAATTGTGAGACATTTCATCACATTTTCGAAGGAAATGATAATTTTGAATTCAAAAATTGAAACTTTCGACCAAAAGCTAGAATCGTTAATCTTCTTTTACAACATACTTTGTGTAACGACCCACTATTTTGGACCATTCAAATCGACAATAATCCACACATGTCGGAGTTGAATAATTTCAAATTGTAATAAAATTTGGAGCAAATAAAATCAAACACAGAATCACAGACATAGAATATCAGAATAACTCGCAGCGGAAATAAAATACCATAGTAGTTCATGACGCTACTATATATACTCTCAAAACATATACAAAATATCATAGTTTAAAAATGGATACAATAGAAGTCTGGATACATAAATCAATAATACAGAAGCAATACCAAATAGGAAATAACTGGATCAGAAATAGACGAGTAGATTGTCAGATAAGCTCCAAAAAATCTCTAGCTCCAGAAGGTGAATCCAAAGCTTTGACTCACAGGCTGACGCAAGCGTAAAGTAAAACACAAACACTCGAGTCAGGACATACATACTTATATAATGTAAACTAACTCAAGTGAACTGCAATAGCAATGCACAATAACTTAAAGGATGCTTGGGATCGTCCATCCTTTAAGGATCAGTTAAACCACCAATTAAGTAGTAATAAACACTATCCGAGAAATATCCATAATAAAGTAAACAATGCAAATGACGATGTTATTGTGACTAGGTAGCATAGAGCTGCAGTAACCGCTCACCTTTAGCCACACTCTCAAAATCAAAGGCGTGCATCAAACAATCACAAGGAAATCACATGACACACAAAGCAGTGTACCCGTGATTATAAATTTCAAATGATTTATAATTCCAAATTAAAATCATTCATTTAAACCATTAAAAAGTGAAGTCATTATTCCTTCAAATTAAATATTCAATTCCCAAAAATTTCGCTTCCAGATTTACAGTAGAATTTCAGCCACAAATAAACTTCAATTTCAACCATTTTAACTTATAAAATTTCATATTTTCCACTTAAAAAATGGTCATTTAAATACCCTTGAACTTATGATTTTTATATAGTAAATTTCACAAATAAATATAAATAATTTAACTTATTAAATTCAAGTCTAAAATTTCCCATTCTTTACCTTTTAACAATTATTTATCACTTAAATTTCAAATTACCATTTCATACATTGAACTAAATTTCTATTTTATTTAATTTAATTAAACTTCCATTTTAAAACCAAATCTCACAATTCCAAGTCAAGTTAAATTCCAAATTTCCACTTAACTATCCATTTACTTTGCATTTAACTAATTACATAAATTCAAAATACACTGTAAGTTGCTTAATTTTATTTTACAAATAACTTGATATTTTCTTTTACTTTATATTTATCCAATTCATACATCAATTATACTAATTACCAAGTTAAGCTTATAATTCCATTTTTAGTTAAATTCCCATTATTAAGTTAAATCAAACTTTCACACTACAACTCAAACCATCTATTAACTTATACCATTCAACCTTTTAGAAAATCACTGCTTAACCATTTTAAATCCAATATAAGTCAAATTTCATTTTTTTTATTTCATTTACAATACATGAAATTTATAAGAAAACATATTTAAATCAACCATGGGTCCGGATAATATTTCACACCTAAATCAAGTGATACGGAAATTATCATTTATATCCGTAATCAAATTTTTTTTCGGGTTTTGATTATTTCAAACCAGCAATCCCAAGACAAATACAAATAAATAAAAATCACCAAGGCCTATCATTTTAGCCCGTAATGATTTTTCCTATTCTAAAGTCCGTTCGGGTATGTATCATTTCAACCCATAGTGATTCTATTCTACAGGGAACTTGTAGTGTGAGAAACAGAAATAAATACACAGTATAACAGAATAAAACATAACGGACGATGAGACAAGTTTATAACAGGGTTTAACATCATATAATTAACATCACAGGCAGGTATAACATGATATAACAATTCTACTGATTTACTTGTTGTCACTTCACTAATTATATAAGTATAAATGTCATGATTGAAAACTCACCTCTTATGCTGGAGTTAGTAAATAACACACACAAAAGAGAATCCGTAAAGCACGATGGCACGACTTGATTCATGTGGAAAGAGAGCCAAGATGTATATCTTGTATATAACAATAAAACAAACCATATATAAATATTTTTCCAATACCAAAATTTGTTGAAACAAAATGGAAATAGAAACAACAAGAGACATCGCCAAGCTTTCCCATCAATTTTGCTTGGCCTTTACCCACATAGGCTCGACCACCAGTCTATCCTTAGATGTTTTCAAGTGTTAATGGTCAGGTTTGGATCTAAAAATAACAAGGCTTGGTCAAGAAGGCAAAGGGTTTGGAGGTTACAACATAAGGAAGGTAAAAGGCAAGCAAAAGGGAGGTGGTTTGTTCATCATTTTGGGCTCGGCCTTGGCACATTTGGGCTCGACCATGGGCTAATTCAGGTCAAGTCAGATGTAGTAGTGGTGTTCAGGTGTGGTGCTTGCTGGTGGTGTAGGCTAAGGAGGTGTCCGTGGTAAGGAAATGAAGTGGATGTGAATATAGGCTTGGCTAGGTATAAATTTATGGAGTTTGGCATTGTTTTTGTGGAGTTTTATGCAAGGGATGATCAAGGCACTTTTAGGTCGGAGGAGAATGATGTCAAGCTGTGGGTTATATAGAAAAGGAAGTGGTGGTGGTCGGTGGAGGAGATCGTAGGGGTATGGGCCAAACAACATAGGTGAGGATCAAGGCAAATTCAAGTAAAAAAACAAGGCAAAACAAAGAAGAAAAGTGGAAACAGAAGAAGCCAATACCTCAATCTTTTTGCTGCCGTGAGAAAAATGAAAAATGGGAAGAATTTTTCTCACGTGAAGAAGAGATAAAGGCGGCTAGGAATCAGGAATAAATGGCAACAAATATGGAGGAGTTATGGTACGAAATCAACGGATGGAAAGATAAAGAGGTAATAAATCAAAACGTAACGTATGCCTTTAATTAAAAATAGGTGACGTATCTTACTTTTGATTTTTTTCTGTCTATTTAATCAAATATATGCCAAAGAAATAATTCAATAAATGCATACCGTTTATATAAACACTATAGAAATAAATAAGAAAACGGTTGTAGAAACGTATAAATTAATTGATATTTACATCTTTGTATGTTACTTAATTTACAAAGTATATATCCAAATTAAATGAAACAAAAACGAATAAAATGTTGTAAATATATACATAACATGTAATGATACATATATATACACAATTATAACATGATTTATCAAAAATATTATTTATATTAATTCAAATAAACAATTTTTGTTAAATAAAACAATTTACACACAATAGTAAAAAAAAGCATAACTTTCACAATATTAATCGGATTTCAACAAAACAAAAAGAGGTATTCTTGAAATTAAATATATTTTCATAATAAAAGATAAAATTCAAAAATTAAAATATTTGAATTTTAAATTCAAAAGTCAAAGTTTGACCATATTGACCAAAATTCACATTTTTGGAAATATTCCATTTATTCAGGTTTAGAATTATAATTCACACAAAAAATCAAAATTTATATTTAAAATAAAAAAATTATCCATTTTAATAAATAAAATAGTTTTTTAAATCAGAAATTCAATTTAAAAAAATTAAAATATACAGTTAAAATAATCACAAAATACTGGGTTGTTACACTCTCCCCCACTCAAAACTTTTCATCCCTGAAAAGGAATGAGGTAAGGAAAACAAAGAAAAAGACAGAATGAAATAGGGTTAAGACAAGATGACAAGAAGATTGAAATGATACTTGATAACTATGGTTATAGGTAAGTTTGTCAAGGTGGAAAGTAGGAATAGCTAGAAGGGAAGATATGAGAATAGGAATATATAGGAAGGAAAATAGGTTGAAAGACAAGGATGAACCATTAATTTAAAACTATATAATTTCAATTTGAATTTTTAATATTTATAACAATTCAAACAATTTATGATATGATGAATAGTCATTTTCAAATATGTTAGTTTGAAGTAACAATATTTAAAACATTTTAAATTATTTAGAAAGGTAAAATAAATGATCAAAATATCCTTTATGTAATACTTTAGCAAAATACTTTTATAACTCGATGTCTTAACAAGTTTATCCTCGTTTCTGTAGACTCTGGCAGTGCGTTAATCAGGCGCAAAAGCTAGAATTCTTCAGGTACTTAATAGACTTGTTTCAACACCCAGCGAAAATACTGGAGAAACCTTCAAAAACAGATATGGAAAGTACAATCCAAACAAAACAACCAAAACCTTTGTCTAACCATGGTTTGCTGATACATAATGATTACGCCTGGATCCCCCAGGAAACAATCCATATCCATAAGCTTTCTCAGCCCTGCGAGTTATGCCATGATGACTAGTAGACCGCAGGATACACAATGATTACGCCTGGATCCCACAGGAAACAATCCGTACCCCTAGGCCTTCTCGGCCAGGTGGATTTCGCTACTAAGGCGACATACATAGTTCATAGGATACACAATGATTACGCCTGGTTCCCCCAGGAAACAATCCATACCCCTACGCCTTCTCGGCCAGGCGAATTACACTATGCAGTCGCGCTCAAAAGAAAAACCATGGAGATCGCCATGGTGGGATACTCGAGTATCACATCCGGAAACCAAAAATTAGAGAGAATAATATCAATAGAATGAATCCACAATGTGGCCACAAAGCGGATATCAAGAAGAAGGCACTTTCCATATCTTTACTTCGAAAATATATATCGTATAGTACCTTTTCAAATCACTTTCAAATTTCATACTTATATAAAGTCCATTACATAGGATTTCATTTTCAAATCGAATAATTTCCAAAATCAATAGTATATCAAATCATACTTATATAGACTTCGATTATATAAGATTTCTCTTTCCAAATTGAGTACCTTTCAAATCAACTTCATACTTATACAAATCCATTTTATATAAGTTCGACAACTCCCAAATCAAGTACTTAATAATACAAGGTTCTCAATTTCAAATCATTTTAATACCAACTCAGTTTCAAAATCATACATGATTTCACCAAAACATTTCTTACAAATTAAATATCTTCAGTTTCAAAGTTTCCAAAATAATAAGTTCAGAAAAATAATCCAAATTTTCAAATTAACATAATTTATGTCAAATAAATCTGTTTCTAAAGTCATCATATAAATACTGGGTTTTAAATTCCAATCTATTTTCAAAACCAAATATTTTATCAAAATCAATTATACCCAAAATGATTACAAAGTTTAAACCCATCCCTTTAAAACCCTTAAGCTATTTATTTCTATTAGAAAGATCCAATTTACCCTTTGAAAATTATCATTCTTTAGTTTAAGTAAAACATTTAAAACTAAATTTTATTCAAAACATTTCAAAACTAAATTCTGTATTAGTATAATTCAAAATAGTCTTATTTATTTTACTCAAAAAAACAGTTTCAAACTTGTACAAATCATATTACTTCATACTTTAAACATGCAAACTAAACTCATATACTTTATCAAATACATTATATTTTTAAAAATTACTAAGCTTTGAAAAGTTACCCTTGATTTGGAAATGCTCGAACCTTCAAAATAGTTGAAGAAATCATATTTTCAATCCATGAGTTGGAAATCACCAACAAATCAGTAAATCAATTCCAAAAGATAGGATTATATCAAATCAAATCCAAAACTCAAGGACTGAACATCAGCTCATTTCAAACTGTTCAAATATACACATATATCTTTCGAATATCAAACCATACTGCGGAATTTGAAATCAAAATTTGTTTCGTAAAAACACTCGCATCGCGAAGCTATTAGAGTGGCCTCTCCCCTACTCAGAAGCTCGAAAATCAGTGTCGATGATACATGCATTCATCACCGAAAGACTTTTATTTTCCCGAAAACTTCTTTTGAAATTTCTTCGAAATCATTTGAAACTCATTGAAATCATTTGAAACTCATTGAAATCATTTGAAACATTTCTTATTTGGAAAAATACTTTCAAATCGTATTATTATATATTTCAAAACCTTAAACCAATTTAAAAATGCCGGAGTTCAATCACTCAAATTTCAGTTTCAAAACCATTCCATTAAAATCAAAAATTTCAAATCCTTTCAAAGCTTCAAATTCTCATTTTAAAAGGGATATAATTTTTATCGAAAACATTTCACTTTTATATAAAAATATGGTCATCCTTATCAAAATAATAACTTCGATGTATACACAATTTCAAAAATATAATCAACGAAATTTTTTCCAAGGGATGATTTAAGGATGGATTTCAAACAAACAGAGATTCAAATTTAGAGGAACTATAATCAAATAGAATTCTAGTTCGAAGATAAGCTCGAACGAAGATGAGATAATTTAATTACCAAATAGAAGATGGATAAGCCTATGTAAATCGCGGGCGACCTTAACCGGTCGACTTCAGGCATATAATCAATGTGGAAATCTAAGGCAAATCAACATTCGATCGCCAGAGATAGAATTCAGGTAGAGCAGGAGATAGATAGCATCGTAAACCGAGGATACAGAAATCTCTGGTGAATCAATGCCAATTGTAAAGAAGTTTCACCCCTTTACAAATCATCTAAAGATTTGCGGAATCACCGATCCTTATAGAGGTTATTCAAGTGGAGTAATGGAATGCTCCAAAATCAAAGGAATATAAATAGGAAAGACAAGACTGGATTTCAGAACAAGTGGAAGCGTTCCAAAATTCAAGGAATCCAAATCGATAAGAATCCTAACCAAGAGATTTCTAACAAGGTGGATATAGAGGGGACGAAGTTTAGAAAATTTTTGATTTCAAAATAAGAATTTTTTTATATTAATATAATCTTTGAAAATCCTTTAAAAAACATTTTATACTTCGAAAATACGTTCTCTCACAATGAAATGATTCTGAGATTGATTTCACTCATTCTAGGGTATTTCTACCCTATCTCTAATGATTTTTTGCTCCACAGGCTATGGTTTGCCCAAAACCTGGCACTGATACCAAATTGTAACGAACCACTATTTTGGACCATTCAAATCGACAATAATCCACACATGTCGGACTTGAATAATTCAAAATAACAGATTGTGATAAAATTTGGAGCAAATAAAATCACATAGAATCACAGACATAGAATATCAAAATAACTCGCAGCGGAAATAAAATACCATAGTAGTTCATGAAGCTACTATATACATACTCTCAAAACATATACAAAATATCATAGTTTAAAAATGGATACAATAGAAGTCTGGATACACAAATCAATAATACAGAAGTAATACCGAATATGAAATAACTGGATCAGAAATAGACGAATAGATAGTCAGATAAGCTCCAACAAATCTCTAGCTCCAGAAGGTGAATCCAAAGCTGTGACTCTTAGGCTGACCCGAGCGTAAAGTAAAACACAAACACTCGAGTTAGGACATACATACTTATACAATGCAAACCAACTCAGGTGAACTGTAATAGCAATGCACAATAACTTAAAGGATGCTTGGGATCGTCCATCCTTTAAGGATCAGTTAAACCACCAATTAATTAGTAATAAACACTATCCTAGAAATATCCATAATAAAGTAAACAATGCAAACAACAATGTTACCGTGACAAGGGTAGCGTATAGCTGCAGTAACCGCTCACCTCTAGCCACACTCTCAAAATCAAAGGTGTGCATCAAACATCACAAGGAAATCACATGACACAACAAGCAGTGTACCCATGGTTATAAATTTCAAAATGATTTATAATTCCAAATTAAAATCATTCATTTAAACCATTAAAAAGTGAAGTCATTATTCCTTCAAATCAAATATTCAATTCCCAAAAATTTAGCTTCCAGATTTACAGTAGAAATTCAGCCACAAATAAACTTCAATTTAAATCATTTTAACTTATAAAATTTCATATTTTCCACTTTGAAAATGGTCATTTAAATACCCTTGAACTTATGATTTTTATAAAGTAAATTTCACAATTAAATATCAATAATTCCACTTATTAAATTCCAGTGTACAAGTTTCCCATTCTTTACCTTTTAACAATTATTTATCATTTAAATTTCAAATTACCATTTCATACATTGAACTAAATTTCCATTTTATTTTATTTACTTAAACTTCCATTTTAAAACCAAATCTCACAATTCCAAGTCAAGTTAAGTTCCAAATTTCCATTTAACTATCCATTTATTTTGCATTTAACTAATTACATAAATTCAAAATACACTGTAAGTTGCTTAACTTTATTTTACAAATAACTTGATATTTTCTTTCACTTACCAAGTTAAGCTTATAATTCCATTTTTACTTAAATTCCCATTATTAAGTTAAATCAAACTTTCACACTACAACTCAAACCATCTATTAACTTATTCTATTCAACCTTTTAGAAAATCACTGCTTAACCATTTTAAATCCAATATAAGTCAAATTTCATATATTTTTTCTTTCATTTACAATACATGAAATTTATAAGAAATCATATTTTGAAATCAACCAGGGGTCCGAATAATATTTCACACCTAAATCAAGTGATACGGAAATTATCATTTATATCCGTAATCAGAAAAAATTTTGGGTTTTGATTATTTCAAACCCGCAATCCCAAGACAAATACAAACAAATAAAAATCACCGAGGCCTATCATTTCAGCCCGTAATGATTTTTCCTATTCTAAAGTCCATTCGGGTATGTATCATTTCAACACATAGTGATTATATTCTATATGGAACTTGTAGTGTGAGAAATAGAAATAAATACACAGTATAACAGACTAAAACATAACAGAGATGAGACAAGTTTATAGTAGAGTGTAACATCATATAATTAACATCATAGGCAGGTATAACATGATATAACAATTATATACATTCACTTGTTATCACTTCACTAATTATGTAAGTATAAATGTCATGAGTGAAAACTCACCTTTTATGCTGGAGTTAGCAAATAACACACACAAAAGAGAATCCGTAAAGAACGATGGCATGACTTAATTCAAATGGAAAGAGGGCCAAGATGTATATCTTGTATATAACAATAAAACAAACCATATATAAATATTTTTACAATACCAAAATCTATTGAAACAAAATGGAAATAGAAATAACAAGAGACATCGCCAAGCTTTCCCATCAATTTTGCTTGACCTTTACCCACATAGGCTCGGCCACTAGGCTATATTGGTTCGTCCTTAGATGTTTTCAGGTGTTACTGGTCAGGTTTGGATCTGAAAATTACAAGGCTTGGTCAAGAAGGCAAAGGGTTTGGAGGTTACAACATGAGGAAGGTAAAAGGAAAGCAAAAGATAGGTGGTTTATTCAACATTTGGGCTCGGCCTTAGCACATTTGGGCTCGACCAGGGGCTAATTTAGGTCAGATCAGATGTTAGTAGTGGTGTGTAGGTGTGGTGCTTGCTGGTGGTAAGGAAATGAAGTGGATGTAAATATAGGCTTGGCTAGGTATAAATTTAAGGAGTTTGGCATTTTTTTGTGGAGTTTTGTGCAAGGGATGATCCAGGGACTTTCAGGTCAGAGGAGAATGATGTCAGGCCGTAGGTTAAATGGAAAAGGAAGTGGTGGTGGTGGTCGGTGGAGGAGATGGTATGGGTATGGGCCGAGCATTATAGGTGAAGATCAAGGCAAATTCAAGTGAAAAAACAAGGTGAAACTAAGAAGAAAAGTGGAAAGAGAAGAAGCCATTACCTCAATCTTTTTGCTGCCGTGAGAAAAATGAAGACAGGAAGAAGTTTCTCATGTGAAAAAGAGATATAGGAGGCTAGGGATCAAGAATAAATGGCAAAAAATATGGAGGAATTATGGTATGAAATCAATGGATGGAAAGATAAAGAGGTAATAAATCAAAACGTAACGTATGCCTTTAATTAAAAATAAGTAATGTATCTTACTTTTGATTTGTTTCCCATCTATTTAATCAAATATATGACAAAGAAATAATTCAAAAAAAAACATACCGTTTGTATAAACACTATAGAAATAAATAAGAAAACGGTTACAGAAACGTAGAAATTAATTGCTATTTACATCTTTGTATGTTACTTAATTTACAAAGTATATATCCAAATTATATGAAACAAAAACGGACAAATATTGTAAATATATAAATAACATGTAATGTTACATATATATACACAATTATAACATGAAATATTAAAAATATTATTTATATTAATTAAAATAAACAATTTTTGTTAAATAAAACAATTTACACACAATAGTAAAAAAAGCATAACTTTCACAATATTAATCGGATTTCAACGAAACAAAAAGCAGTATTCTTGAAATTAAATCTATTTTCATAATAAAAGATAAAATTCAAAAATTCAAAAATTTAAATTTTTAATTTAAAAGTCAAGTTTTGACCATACTGACCAAAATTCACATTTTTGGAAATATTCCATTTATTCAGGTTTAGAATTATAATTCACACAAAAAATAGAAATTTATATTTAAAATAACAAAATTTATCCATTTTAATAATAAAAATTTAAACCATAAATTCAATTTACAAAAATTAAAATGTACAATTAAAATAATAAAAATACAGGGTTGTTACCCTTTGACCCCAATATTGGGGAATTTTAACAATCCTACTTCAAAAGTTTGCAAAGCACTCTTTGCTATTTTTGGAAATTATGATATTAATTGGGCGCAAGTTATTTTGGATTAACTTCGTCCCAAAAATCTTGAAATGGGTGAGAATACTTTGTATCATGGAATCTATCTCACTTGGATTATTAGCTATTTTGGAGTAGATTTCAAAGGAGTAGAATTTGTTTCAAGAAAGGTTTTCAATCGTTCCAATATTTTTCTTATGAAAATTCCATTTGTTTTTCGACCTTATGAGACTCTTGCCGAAAAGAAAGAGCATTTGGCTTATGAGGAGATGGAAGAGGAGGAAGAGGAAGAAGAAGAAGGGGATGAAATGAAAATTGAAGAAGAAGAAGAAGGTGAAACATCTTTGGAAAGCATTGATTATCCTCCTAATCCAACCAACAAAACCCTTCTCAAAAATCAAAAGGCCATTGTTGAGAATCAACGGATTCTTAAACGATCCATTAGTAAGAAGTTGGACAAAATTTCATCCAAGATGAACAAGTTTATTTCCAAAGTCAGCAAGAAGCTTGGGTTATCTTCATCTTTGTCCTCCTCTAACTAGTTCTACTTTTTCGTATCTCGTTGTATTTGTATTAGTTTAGTTTGTTTTTAGTTAAAAGTTCATGTAGTTCTTTGTGTTTAATCGTTGTATCGTGTTATCATGAAATGAAATTGAATTCCTTTTCTGTTATCTAGCTTATCATATCTCCAGAATAAATGTTAGTACATTATATAAATATATATACACAATTATTTACAAAATCAAAATAAGCCATCAAAATTCACTACACCATGTCGGCATCCCCCCTATGACCATGTTGACATGTACTAGTCAGAAATGACGTTTCATGTTGAATTTGAATAACTACCTTATGTCTATTCATTTCAAATGAATTTCTACACCTATAAATACCTATTTCTTCCAAAATTCATCACTCAATATTATTTCTTATTTATTTTGTGTCTCGTTTTTATCTTAAACTAAAATATGGCTAATCCAATTCATAATTTATCCGAGAACTTGAAGAGACTCTTAATTCTTTCAAGAATATTCTTTCATTCATTCTTCAAAACTAGTGACACTTAGAGTTGAGTCAAATGCAGATGATCAAGGAGAAAGAAAGGCATTTCGATGCAATATGATGGATGATTTCCTCCCTGCGCAAGGATGATAATGAAGTACATCCTCTAGTCTCTCTCGCTAATGATAATGAAAATTTGAATGCCATTAAAGCAGACACTATATTTGGAGAAGAAGGATGGGTTGAAGTTCTTCGTAATGTTTGATTTGATTGGTTTGTTTGATTTGAATTGTTTGATTTGAATTGTTTGATTGGAATTGAATTGATTTGATTTGATTTGGTTTGGTTTGGATTGATATTTGGTGTGAAAAACATGTATAAATATGCATTGATATTTATATGATCTTTAATTAATTATCATGTCTATCAGTATAATTATCTCTTAATCTATCTATTATATACTCCATTATATAGTTTATTAATGTAGGTACTTTAGTCCAAGAATGAGGGGAGTTATATAGTTTGGAGATTATATAGTTTGGAGTTAGTTTTTGTTGATGAAAAAGGGGAAGAAATATAAAATAGGATAGTTAGACATAGATTAAGGGGGAGTTATTAGTTTTAGGGGGAGTTATTAGTATAGAAGTAATATTTTATAAACAAAGGTTGTCATCATCAAAAAGGGGGAGATTGTTAGTCCTTGATATGATGGTTTTGATGACAAAAACCTTAGAATAAGATTATAAAATATATATACTAACGTTATAGTTTAGAAATATATGTATATGCAGGATTTAACCTTGTAGGTACCAAGAATGAAGACTGTACAGTATAGAGATTCAAGATATCAAGATTGAAGACTCATGAGTATTAAGAATATCAAGATTATCTAGAATTCAAGATTTCAAGAATAAGTAATTTAATTAGGAATTTTGTTAAAACTCCTAGAAAAGCACCGACATCTTAAAATCCAATTTATTCGTGGAATGGAATCCACTTCGAGCCCATTAAAGAGATGGAAACCTAAGTAGGACTGAACCTACGAAAAATCTAGTGGAACATTGTTTTGTATCCGCTAACTTTTATTCAAAATGATTTTACAAAATTATATCTTGTTTTCAAAATGTTTTCAAAACCTTCCTTTTAAAAGAATCAAAAACATCTATCCTGATTTTAAAATATTTTTAGCCTCAAAGTAATCTTTAATTTCAAAATCAAATTATCCTTGGTTTTAAATTATCTTTAATAATGATATATTTAACTTTTAATATTTATACTTAGATTTAAATAAAAAATTATAGTAAAATTTTATATATACCAAAATATTATTGTCTATACTTACTTATGTATTTTAACTATAGTTAAGTATATTTATAAAGTTTAAAATAGTTTTAATATAAGATAAAAGCTATTTTCAAAGAAAAACAAAACACCAAAATTTCCTTTGGGATGTCGACATACCCAAGTTACCCATGTCGAGTTCAAAAACTTGAATTTCAAAAGAAGTGTCTATTCGTCATATCCCTTCACGAATGGACATGGTTGTTGTTCTTTTATAAATAGGGGCTATTTTCAACGAATTTCTAATTATATTTTTCTTTTTTTCACTCCTCTTCTTCTTCCACATTTCTTTATACATACTCTTACCATTACTCTGCCGAAATCAACATTAAATCTAACTAGATCATTTCTAATTTGATTCTTTATTACTATCTCAACAAGATCCTCAGTACTATTCAGATTTATAAACTTCTTTGTAACCAGTTTAGTGAGAAAAGGTGTGAGTATAGCCTTGGAAACCAATCAATGTAAAAAGTGTGATTGTAGCCTGGGAAATCAATTGGGTGAACTTGTTGCCTGTGAAATCAAGTATCTCTACCCCGAGGATTGTGAATCTGGAGGGTGTACCTCGTAGCCTTGAAATCGAGGGTGTAATTGTAAAGATTGCTTTTGAAAGGAAATCTGTACTTATGTGTGGGACTGGATGTAGGGTAACTCCGAACCAGTATAAAATCCAACGTATTCTTTCCTTTACTGCTTTCACTTGATTTCTACATCTTTATATGTTTCTGTTATTATATCTGTGTTTGAATATTGCATACATTTATGTTTAAATTAACAAAAACTCTAAATGATTTAGTAATTCCTTAAAACACTATTCAACCACCTCTAGTGTTTATCCTAGCCTTAAGATCCGTAATCAACATTTCTAACAGAAGACTCTAAAATGAAGTGGTTTGATTTGATGTCGTTTACTATATTTGAAGAAAGAGAATGATGATGGATAGACCCCGGCACTTATGCCATTTTGAAATGATTAAAATAGAATGGCTTAACAGAGCCAAGTGGGCTAGTTACCCCTCGCGGACATCCGTTCTTCGATTTTCTTGGACTCGGTATATATTATTACTCTTGTTGTTGGTTTCTGTTGGTGCACCTTGATTTGGGATAGCCTCCCATTGAATCGATATGGGATGTATGGACGCAGTGGGCGGTCATGGCTATGATGCGTTACCACCAGCCCTACGACCTGAACTGATAGTATCCTACCATGAGCATTGCCTTACGTGCCTTATCATACTTTTATCCCTATACAAGACAACTATGGTTTTGACTTAGTGTTTTCGTATCACGGCGCATCACCATCCACCGACTGTTTACTAGTGTTTTATATGCAAACGATACGACAATGCTTAAAATCGCGTTAATGGGGATCAATGTAAAGCCTTAATGCTAAGAAAAATATTTATTTTATTGATTAGACATTATATATGTAGTATATTCTACTACATATAAATATTTTGATGGATCCTTAAGAAATGGAAAATCCTATAACATCTTTTGAGTTATTGCACCCACGTTATACACTGGATATGTAACAACCTGCATATTTGTCGATTTTATATTTTAAATATTTTATCGTTAATCGGATTTTGGTCCGAAAAGGCTACTTTTTGCAAACGGTTAAATTAGGACTCGAGACCACTTCCATTGAGGTCGAAACGCCGTTTACAACTTTTTAAGTATAAACATTGATAGGTTTGGAGTTAGTGGAATTTCACTAACTTTTCCCGCTTTGGACTTCGGGTTAGCTTAGCCATTATAACTCAAGCCCAACCCCCTCCTTCTCTTCACTCTTCATAAATTCCTACCAACTCAAGCTTTTGCATTAATGGTGAGTGGAAAGAGAAATTAAAACTCCAAAAGCTAAGTCTTCATTGCTAATCCAACATCAACTCCAAAACTCAAGTGAAGACATTGATTCAAGCTAGTGGTTGATCCTTGCATAGCATTTCAAGCTTCATCTTCATCAATTTTAGTGAAAAGGTGAGGTTTTTATCTCACAAATTTAGCCTATAACTATCATGGACTGTTGGGAATGAATCCCTATCATGTTTGCATGTACATTTGCATTTGGTTTGGATTGGATTGGCGAAAAACCGAAAATTTTAGTGTTTTTGGTGAAAAACTGCACTTAGGTCGTTCTGCCTATGCTAGGTCGTTCGCGTGGAAAAGTCTCGGCCTCAAAATAGCTCGTTTCCAACCTTAAAATGGCTTACAACGTTAGGTCGCTCGGCACTCGGAATTAGATCGTAGGTCGTTTGGTTTTAGGTCGCTAGGTCGTTGGGCTTTAGGTCGAATGGACCTTAGGTCGTAGGTCGTATGGACCTTAGGTCGTAGGTCGTTCTGGCCATTTCTAACATCTTCGGTGTTAGGTCGTATGGACCTTAGGTCGCTAGGTCGTATGGCTTTAGGTCGCTAGGTCGTATGACCTTAGGTCGTTAGGTCGTATGGCTTTAGGTCGCTAGGTCGTATGACCTTAGGTCGTTAGGTCATATGGCATTTTAGGTTGTGTGATCTTCTTACCTGTTAGGTCGTTCGACCTACATCCTGTTAGGTTGTTGAACCTTTAGCTCGTAGGTCGCTAGGCCTTATCTCCTTAGGTCGCGTGACCCATCTTCTTTACACCACTAGGTCGCTAGACCACGTTTCCAGTTTGGTCGCAAGACCTTGTAAACCGTTAGGTCGTGTGACCTATATTCCGTAGGTCGTTGACCCACTTAAGTCGCTTGTCCCTCATAGGTCGCATTTCCTGCTTAGGTCGCTAGGTCGCGTGCCTTTAGGTCGCGTTCCTTTATTAGGTCTCGTGTCTCTGTTAGGTCGTTGACCTCCTTAACTCGCATGACCTAACCCGTAGGTCGTTGGACCTCGATTCTATTTAGGTCGTTGCTTCTTATAGGTCGCTCGGCTCCTTATTTTCTTTAGGTCGTTTGAGTGTTAGGTCGCGAACCCATTTTACGTCGCATGACCTTTACCCTTTTGGTCGCTGGACCACTAGGTCATGCCCCTTTAACCACTAGGTCGTACCGTTTTGGTCGGGGCGCTGCCCGGCACCCCGCCGGGGGCGCTGCCCGCTGGACCCCCGCGACCTGACCGGGCAGGTCGAACCCCGTAGCAGGGGCGTTGCCCCCGCACCCCACCTTGGGGGGTTGCCACCCCCCTCCGTAGGGGATCTTATCTGAAAAACATTCAATAGAACTTGCTTTGTTGAGATGCTGAGTTGACCATTCTTTGAGATAAACTATCTTGGGCTTCTCGGTCGATTTTATGGATTTTTGAATATCTATTTCGATGGATTCTTTATCGGTTTCTTTGGATTTTATTCACGTCTTCGTATGCGAATTTTTATGATTGATTTCTTCTACAATCACTTCTATGATTTGTCACTTTAAAATGTGAAGGTTTCAATACTAGTAGTAAATATCAAAACTCTTTCAACAAAATGATTTCAACTCTATTTTCAATAACAAAGCTCTTTTATCAAACCATTTTCCAATCTACTAGTATATACAAACCTTTACCTCACTCGTATGAGAAATTGAATTAAACGGCTTAGTAAAACAAGTGGTATGAAACGCTTGCGTTTGCTTCGTCGGTTAACTCTTGGACTTGTTCGATTGAACCTTTTTGTGACAATTTTCAAGTGAAGATCTACAGTTTGTTCGTAAATATTTGAGTTAAGCAAGTGGTTATGGGACATGAAGCTAAACTTTTATATTTACTAGCTTAGTGTAATTGACACTTCTCGTTGATCATGACGATCATTTTGTGATTAGGCTAGCAATTGTGCGATGTATCTTTGTTTGCTTCCGGTTAGGCTAGACACCATTTGTGTGATTCCATTCACACATACCTTTTTGCTTTTTGGTTAGCCTAGACACCATTTGTGTGATTCCACTCACACATACCTTTTTATTGCGAGGTCAGGCTAGACACCATTTGTGTGATTCCATTCACACATACCTTTTTGCTTTTTGGTTAGCCTAAACCTCATCTGGGTGATTCCGACTCATCCATATGGGGTAGCTCCCCATGGTCCTCGGACCGTCATGTGATAGGCCTCTTTCCCTTTTTCTATGAAATCTGGATTTCCTGTGTTGATTTCTGGAATTTATGTCATTGACTTGTTGTGAGTACAAGTTTTGGGTATGATTCCCTCTTTGGATCTTTGAGAAGGTTCTGGTGATATTGATTTATCTCTTATTCATTGATCTTCTGTTGATCATCATTTGCATGCTTCTAGTAGTGTGTCAGTATGGTTGTTTTATGTTTATGCCATATCTTTTACTTTATATCATGTCATCTGATATTTATAGCTAGACTGATCCGTTTATTATTTTCTTATAAATAATACTCGGGCCAGACCGAGATGTTACAGGTGCTTCTGCTTGACTTCTCCCCAGGGATTCATTACTCTGACTTTTGGCTAACCACATAGATTAGCAGTTTTTTGTTGTATACACTTGAGATATAGACTCGTAGTTGTATTCTTTTGTGCGCACGTGTTTCTATTCTTTTGTATTATTGTGGATCTTTTTGACAACTACTCTGATGTACACTTTCATGTGTTAATTATATATCCATATCTTCTTCCGCCTTTGTGATATGGATGTCTGTGACTGATTGTGTTAATCTTATTTCTATGTTTGTTTCCGAAGATTATTTATAGCCACCGTGTGATAGCTTTGAGTTTGTATCGGTATGTCGGACTTCCTCCTTAATTGAAATGCGTGCTATACTATTTGACATAACGGTGCTCTCACAAAGAAGTTACATGGATGGTCGCTCCTCAACAGCCTTATTCTCCGTGCTAGTTGACAGCACTACATCGTAGTGTTCTTGGCTAGCGTGGGTATAGAGGTGGGGCGTCAAATCTTGGCATCAGAGCCAAACTTCGGAACAACGTAGAATAACTTAACAAGGATCATCGTCCTAAGTCCATTTAGGAGTCCTACCTTAGGATTAATTTGAGTCTTCGTACCGATTCATCCTATTTTCTTTTGTGATTCCTTGTTCTATCTATCAAGATTGCTTGATATTCATTCTGAGAATAATCTTTTCCTTCTTCTTCCTTTCTTTCTTGAAGGAAGAAGAGATGGTTAGTTCTGGCAGTCCTAGCGCTGGTCAATCCAGTAGTCCTTCTCTGGATGGCGTATTCATGTCTGCCCAACAACTTTTGGATCTTTCTCAGAATCAATGGTTTATCTGTGCTTTAAGTTAGAATCCCACAAAGATCTTACCTTTGAAACTAGAAGTTCCTTTCGACCAACTTGTAGATATCACTCTACGAGAAAAAGAGGCTGATAAAGGAATTGATAGTGATATTGGGATGTCCAAGAAGAGGCATATTAAGTTCAAAAGCCCTTATCCCGATAAGAAGGTGAAGCAACCTGCTTTTGTAGCGAAGACTCCAATCCTTCATCATGGACGATGCTACAATTGTGGTTCTAGGTACCACTATGCGAAGGAGTGTCTGGAACCACTCTTTTGTCATTATTGCAAAGATTCCAATCATCATATTTCTGTCTGCCCCATACTTCTAAGCAAGAAGAGGGTGGAACCAGAAACTTCGGTAGCCAAGCCACCTACCTTTAGTCGTAAACGATGTTATAATTGTGGTTCCACAGACCATTATGTAATTAAGTGCCCGGAAGCTCTCTATTGCCGCTATTGCAAAGGCTCGGGCCATTACTTGTCTTCATGTCCCATGCGACCTAGCGAGAGAGAGGGAAAGCTAAAAGCTTCTAACGAAACTCCTCTGGGTCAAGGTACTTCTTATTTAATCCTTGATTTCATTTGTTTTCGATTATCCGATTCGAGTTCATCAAAAAGAACTTGTTGATTCTCTTTCTTTTTATGTTTTGGGCTTGATGACTTCTTTGAGGATTGCGAATCCGGATTAGTGGATCCGCAACACTCTACTTGCTTTTTATTGATATCGAAAATTATTTCATGTGATTTTTCTTTCCGAACCAATTTGCATGTTATGCATTGCTTTGGTTTCGGTATTGATTTGCGCGAAAGGATTGGCTTATTGCAAAGCCCATATCCAATTTTTCCGAAAGGACTATTCATTTTTGATATTTTCGTTCTGTTAAGCAGATTCATATTTTTCCTTTTTGATTTCGATTTTAAATCGATGGCATCATTTTGCTCTTTTAGCTCACATGTTGAGTAAGGATATATCTCTCTCATTCTTATCGGTTGAGAATTTTCCGGTATTTTTGAGTTTGTATTAGGATTATCACCTAAGCAACCTTTTTGAGTGGTGTTAAGGTCTTTCTAGTTTGACCTTGCCACCGAATTTCAATCGCTACGAGTTGCAGAGGTTAGCCTTCCACATACTGCATTCCGCACTCGTTATGATTTATATGAATGA
This sequence comes from Allium cepa, assembly GCA_030765085.1. Taxonomy (NCBI): domain Eukaryota; kingdom Viridiplantae; phylum Streptophyta; class Magnoliopsida; order Asparagales; family Amaryllidaceae; genus Allium; species Allium cepa. The sequence continues at coordinate 979,191,258 of CM060937.1, read as the reverse complement.
CATATTGTGTCATTCAGGTTATCCAGTCTATTTCATCCATTTTATAAATCGAGTATTCTATGAATATCTCAATAATTCCAATCTTGTATTTATTAATTTTGGATGAAAATAGAAATTTAAAATTTTTCAAATCTTTTTAAGAAGATATTTTAAATTCCTATAAAAAGATAATTTTGTGTTGTATTGCCCACTTAGTGTTTTAAGAATTCTGGTCGATGCGCTTGATCAACGCTATCGATAGGGATTTCTCAAACGCTTTGATGAGACAATCAGACAAACTAAATTGACTTGTAAAATATAAATTTTTCTATGAAGGTAATTTTGATTTTTAAAGTTTTAGCTTTTTGGGAAAGAAGATTAAATCCCTTCTTTTCAATGTTCTTATTCTTGTGATTCCCGAAGGGAACCAAGACTTTAACTTTAGTACCAATGCTTATTGTATTGGTTTGGACGTCGTTCTCTTACGAAAGAGAACGTGCAATCACTTTTGCTTCTAAATCTTTAAAGCCGATCGAGACTAGGTATGCCACTTATGATCTGGTGCTCGCGGCTATTGATTTTGCTTTCAATATTTGGCATCATCATCTTTGGTGGAGAAATTTGTTCTCTACCTCGATAATAAATCATTGGGATATCTATTTTCTCATAAGGAACTTAATTTGGGTCAACTTCGTTGGCTCGAGTTCCTTACACCTTATGATCTTGATATTCTTTATACCCTCGGTAAGGGTAATCGTGTCGCCGATGCTCTTAGCCATAAACAACAAGCAGTTGTTTCTATGATGATATCCAAATGGAACGATCTCGAGATTATATCCACTTGTGAGATTCGAGAGCGCATATCTGATTTATGCTCATCACTTGTTTTATGTAGCCTTGAGGCTCATCCTTCTTTTTTTGACTGCATTCTTAAAGATCAAAAGGGGCTAAATCCTGAATTGGCTCTTCTTAGCCAAAGTTGTAGGGATGAAAAATTGATATTGAACGTTTGAAAGACTTTGATATTGATTCTTGTAGCGGCATTTTAAAATTTGGTAAACTTATCATACCAATTATTAGTGATCTTCGTAAAAATATTTTAGAAGATTCTCATCGTTCTAAAATTATCATTCATCCCAGTAGTAGTAAAATGTACGCAAATATGAAGCGACTTTATTATTGGGAGTGAATGAAATCTGTTATCGCTAACTTTGTTAAGTGTTGCATGACTTGCCGACTTGTCATGGCCGAACACCAAAGGCCTGATGGGTTATTGCAACCTTTAGAGATTCCAATTTGGAAGTGGGACCAAATCTCCATGAATTTTATAGATGGCCTTTCCCGTTCTCATTCGGGTCATGGTAACTTATGGGTTATAGTACATAGACTTACTAAATCAGCCCATTTTATTCCCGTTCGGTTTAACCAAATCGTTCCTCTTTTGGCCAAACTCTTTATTAAAAGAAATTATTAAATTATATGGAGTTCCTACTTCCATTGATAGCGATGGTGATCCACTGTTTACTAGTGGATTTTGGAAGTGTCTTCAAAAAGCTTTAGAAACGAAGCTTAATTTTAGCACCTCTTATCACCCCAGTCCGATGGACAAACTGGGCGTGTGAATCAAACTCTTGAAGATCTCCTTCGAGCTTGTGTGCTTGATGTCGGTGGAAGTTGGGAAGATCATATTCCTCTTGTTGAATTTTCCTATAATAATAGCTTCCAATCTAGTATTGGTATGGCATCTTTCGAGACACTCTAGGGAAGGCCATGCCGATCTCCTTCTTGTTGGCTTGAGGCCGGCGAGAAGCTAGTTTTAGATCTAGAATTTATTCATGTTTCACCTATGATGGGTGTTGTATGTTTCAGTCGATCGGGAAAATTAGCGCCTCAATATATTGGGCCATTTCCTATCACCATACGTATGGATTCCATGGCTTATCGCCTTTTATTACCGGCTCAATTTTCTCCTATTATATGACGTGTTTTACGTTTCTCAATTATGGAGATGCTTTCGAGATTCCGATTCTATTTTTGAGCCAGGTGTTGTGGAAGAAATTGAAGTTTCACCAGATCTCTTTATGGTGAACTTCCTATTTCAAATTTCTTTTATGTTAATATTCTTTTATGGTTGTTACTTTTTATATCCATCTTATATATTGCGAGGACGCAATTTCTTTAAGGAGGGGAGTCTGTAACAACCCGCATATTTGTCGATTTTATATTTTAAATATTTTATCGTTAATCGGATTTTGGTCCGAAAAGGCTACGTTTTGCAAACAGTTAAATTAGGACTTGAGACCACTTCCATTGAGTTCGAAATGCTGTTTACAACTTTTTAAGTATAAACATTGATAGGTTTGGAGTTAGTGGAATTTCACTAACTTTTCCTGCTTTGGACTTTGGGTTAGCTTAGCCATTATAACTCAAGCCCAACCCCCTCCTTCTCTTCACTCTTCATAAATTCCTACCAACTCAAGCTTTTGCATTAATGGTGAGTGGAAAGAGAAATTAAAACTCCAAAAGCTAAGTCTTCATTGCTAATCCAACATCAACTCCGAAACTCAAGTGAAGACATTGATTCAAGCTAGTGGTTGATCCTTGCATAGCATTTCAAGCTTCATCTTCATCAATTTTAGTGAAAAGGTGAGATTTTTATCTCACAAATTTAGCCTATAACTATCCTGGACTGTTGGGAATGAATCCCTATCATGTTTGCATGTACATTTGCATTTGGTTTGGATTGGCCAAAAACCCAAAATTTAAGTGTTTTTGGTGAAAAACTGCGCTTAGGTCGTTCTGCCTATGCTAGGTCGTTCGCATGGAAAAGTCTCGGCCTCAAAATAGCTCGTTTCCGGCCTTAAAATGGCCTACAACGTTAGGTCGCTCGGCATTCGGAATTAGGTCGTAGGTCGTTTGGTTTTAGATCGCTGGGTCGTTGGGCTTTAGGTCGAATGGACCTTAGGTCGTAGGTCGTATGGACCTTAGGTCGTAGGTCGTTCTGGCCATTTCTAACGTCTTCGGTGTTAGGTCGTATGGACCTTAGGTCGCTAGGTCGTATGGCTTTAGGTCGCTAGGTCGTATGACCTTAGGTCGTATGGCTTTAGGTCGCTAGGTCGTATGACCTTAGGTCGTTAGGTCCTATGGCATTTTAGGTCGTGTGATCTTCTTACCTGTTAGGTCATTGGACCTACATCCTGTTAGGTCGTTGAACCTTTAGCTCGTAGGTCGCTAAGCCTTATCTCCTTAGGTCGCGTGATCCATCTTCTTTTAACCACTAGGTCGCTAGACCACGTTTCCAGTTAGGTCGCAAGACCTTGTAAACAGTTAGGTCGCGTGACCTATATTCCATAGGTCATTGACCCACTTAAGTCGCTTGTCCCCTCATAGGTTGCGTTTCTTGCTTAGGTCGCTAGGTCGCGTGCCTTTAGGTCGCGTTCCTTTATTAGGTTGCGTGTCTCTGTTTGGTCGTTGACCTCCTTAACTCGCATGACCCAACCCGTGGGTCGTTGGACCTCGATTCTATTTAGGTCGCTGCTTCTTATAGGTCGCTCGGCTCCTTATTTTCTTTAGGTCGTTTGAGTGTTAGGTCGCGAACCCATTTTAGGTCGCATGACCTTTACCCTTTAGGTCGCTGGACCACTAGGTCGTGTCCCTTTAACCACTAGGTCATACCGTTTTGGTCGGGCGCTGCCCAGCACCCCGCCGGGGGCGCTGCCCCCTGGACCCCCGCGACCTGACCGGGTAGGTCAAACCCTGTAGCAGGGGCGTTGCCCCCGCACCCCCACCTTGGGGGGTTGCCACCCCCTCCATAGGGGATCTTATCTGAAAAACATTCAATAGAACTTGCTTTGTTGAGATGCTGAGTTGACCATTCTTCGAGATAAACTATCTTGGGCTTCTCGGTCGATTTTATGGATTTTTGAATATCTATTTCGATGGATTCTTTATCGGTTTCTTTAGATTTTATTCACGTCTTCGTATGCGAATTTTTATGATTGATTGTTTCTACAATCACTTCTATGATTTGTCACTTTAAAATGTGAAGGTTTCAAATACTAGTAGTAAATATCAAAACTCTTTCAACAAAATGATTTCAACTCTATTTTCAATAACAAAGCTCTTTTATCAAACCATTTTCCAATCTACTAGTATATACAAACCTTTACCTCACTCGTATGAGAAATTGAATTAAACGGCTTAGAAAAACAAGTGGTATGAAACGCTTGCGTTTGCTTCGTCGGTTAACTCTTGGACTTGTTCGATTGAACCTTTTTGTGACAATTTTCTAGTGAAGATCTACAGTTTGTTCGTAAATATTTGAGTTAAGCAAGTGGTTATGGGACATGAAGCTAAACTTTTAAATTTACTAGCTTAGTATAATTGACACTTCTCGTTGATCATGACGATCATTTTGTGATTAGGCTAGCAATTGTGCGATGTCTCTTTGTTTGCTTCCTGGTTAGGCTAGACACCATTTGTGTGATTCCATTCACACATACCTTTTTGCTTTTTGGTTAGCCTAGACACCATTTGTGTGATTCCACTCACACATACCTTTTTATTGCGAGGTCAGGCTAGACACCATTTGTGTGATTCCATTCACACATACCTTTTTGCTTTTTGGTTAGCCTAGACCTCATCTGGGTGATTCCGACTCATCCATATGGGGTAGCTCCCCATGGTCCTCGGACCGTCATGTGATAGGCCTCTTTCCCTTTTTCTATGATTTCTGGATTTCCTGTGTTGATTTCTGGAATTTATGTCATTGACTTGTTATGAGTACAAGTTTAGGGTATGATGCCCTCTTTGGATCTTTGAGAAGATTCTTGTGATATTGATTTATCTCTTATTGATTGATCTTCTGTTGATCATCATTTTCATACTTATAGTAGTATGTCAGTGTGGATATTTTATGTTATGCCATATCTTTTATTTTATACCATGTCATATGATATTTTAGCTAGACTGATCCGTTTATTATTTTCTTAAATAATACTCGGGTCAGACCGAGATGTTACAGGTGCTTCTACTTGACTTCTCCCCGGGGTTTGCTACTTTGACTTTTGGCTAACTTTTTAGATTAGCAGTTTTTTGTTGTATGCACTTGAGATATAGACTCATAGTTGTATTCTTTTGTATAGCACGTGTTGCTATTCTTTTGTATTATTGTGGATCTTTTGACCACTACTCTGATGTACACTTTCATGTGTTAGTTATATATCCATATCTTCTTCCGCCTTTGTGATATGGATGTCTGTGACTGATTGTGTTATGCTTATTTCTATGTTTGTTTCCGAAGATTATTTATAGCCACCGCGTGATAGCTTTGAGTTTGTATCGGTATGTCGGACTTCCTCCTTAAATGAAATGCATGCTATACTATTTGACATAACGGTGCTCGCACAAAGAAGTTACATGGATGGTCGCTCCTCAACAGCCTTATTCTCCGTGCTAGTTGACAGCACTACATCGTAGTGTTCTTGGCTAGCGTGGTTATAGAGGTGGGGCGTCATAGGATATGTGATGACCCACCTTACTGAACAGTTCAAGTCGATAATAAACCACACATGTCCAACTTGAACCGTTTAAAAGATTGATTATCAATGGTTTTAAATAAGGAGAAGAAGCACGACAATTGAATCTCATAGTGGAATGATAAAATATAATAATCACATAAATAGTTCATGAAGCTTTTTAATAATATATACTCAATTCAGTTTAAAACATCATCAGAGTTATAAAAATATTATCAGAGTTATACATTTTAAATAACTATTATAAGTAATGCGGCGGAAAAATAGTAGTAAATATGATACACCATTCTTCGTCTTCATCCTCCAGAAATGACTGTCTTCGATAAACAAAAAAAACTCGGTCTGACCTAATGAAAAGACAAAACACTCGAGTCAAGGCTAAAAATCCTCATGTAATTCAAATCAAAACAGATGAAATATATTTACAAATCTTTAATTTTTTCATTTCGAATTTCAAATAAAGCTTCCAGAGTTAAAACTTCATTTCAGAGGTTTAATAGTTTATCCACTTCGAATCGATTTAATAAATTTCACATTTTCAAGCAAATAACTTCAAAGTTAAATATTCTAAATTTTTGAATCACTAGAATAAATTCAGATTTTGTGATAACCTGGATTTTTGGACATTTGATAATTGGATAATTAACTGATTTTTACTATTGAGATACTGATTTTTATTTAGTTAAACAGATAAAATTCTAGTAACTAAGATATCTAGATATATATATATATATAAATGGATTTGAAACTATAATAAATGTTGAGTTATAATTCTCTTGAAATGATGAATCTTATAGTAAATTAGAAAAATATAAATAGATATATGAAAATTTTATAATGTTGAAAATTATAGGTGTATGCATATACAAGTATATAAGCATGTGTATATATATATGTATATATGTATATATGTGTATATGTATATATGTATATATATATGCCATGATAAGTAGAATATATGGAAGTTTGTAAAAGCGTGGATATATATATATATATATATATATATATATATATATCAAAAGTTTACATAAGATATTTCTAATTATAATATATGTGTGTGTGTGTGTATTGTGATTTGAAAGCATTGATTTGAATTCAATATAATAATTTTCAAAAGCTATTTAAAGTTAAATTCTATATTTTTAAAAATTCTAAAAGGTAAATATTCATTTATTTAAAACTATGATAGCTTAAAATAAGATATAATAAAAGGTTTAAAATACTTTCTTTTAAAAATTATACAAGAAATGAAACGACCCGACTTCCTACCTTCAGGAAATCGCATCATTTTGAAGAAAGAAAGGGATAGAAGAAGAAAAGAAAGAGAAAGAAGAACACAACAACATCAGAGAACTCACAGCGGAACGAATAAAATATAATATATCAAATAAAATATTACATAGTATCAGATTACATCAGAGTTACACAACTATACAACACATATTAGACAGTTATAAACATCTGTCTAATTCATACAACTCAAGTACAACAGAAGAAACAGATACCAAACACAGCGGAACCAATATATCTATACGTCGAAGCCTCCTGCTCCATTACTCCTCCAGAATTCGTCAAGCTAACCTGAATCACTTGACTACTCATACATAATATGAGTACCCAAGAGTTTAATAAAACAGAAAATAAACACTCGGGTCAGACAGGGGTCTGGTGTGAGTAAACGGTTTAAAATTGCTTAACTTTAGAAAAACCTTTGGAAGAAAAAGTATCACGTAAGACTTCCCACACATAAACATGGAAAAGTTTTTACCTTACGCTAACCAAAACATTTGATAGGAAATCCAGTGATATTATAATAGTGTCTAGGGTTTTCAAAATAAATATGAAATAGCCGAAATTGTTACATCTATTAAATTCCAGCTACTAGCCACAAAAGTGGGTAATACAATCAAAACCGTAGGGTCTCGTAGGGAAAATGGGTTTCCATCAATGGCAGGGCTACTGGGGTACCGCCCGTCACAGTACGTGGCCTAGATCACCGTACCGAGGAGCCACCCTAACTCCCCTGCAACACAAGGCCGGACCCATCCCTTACTGGATAGTTCCGAACAAGACAACCCCGGCGGTTGTCCGGAATTCAACCGCCCCACACAGCCGAAATAAAAAGGGACCTCTAGACAGGGGTAAATCTTGCTCTCAAGTGGGGGCTACCCACGAAGCCTTGCTGCACCTCCCCTGTTTTAGCCATTCCCGGTTGATGAGGCTTGAGGCTGCGATTACCTTTATAGAACATATCTAACTTAGAATGCTCATCGTCCGCCTGACGATGTGCTGAAAGCATTCAATCCATACAAGTTCGTTCCGGGTTCGAACGAAACCGAAGGCACTATCTCGTTGCACTCATATTGGAATCACCCTCAGAGTCAACGACCATAGCCCTTGCACTCTGATCCGCCATCTCGAATCTATAAGCACTATTCCGTCAAACTCATTACGGAATCACCCACAGAGTTATACTGACGTATAGCCCTTACACCTCGAGTCTTCACTTGCTCCACTTGGATTAACGACCTAACGTTTAATTGGAATCGATGTGGTTTTCGGATTCCAAATATGGAAATCCGATCCCGGTCTCATCGAAACCAAACGCCATTTTAATGTCCAAGTTGTACTTAAGGGATTTAAACAGTTTAAAACTTATATACATGATGATATATAACAGGTAGATGGATAACATTATCACAATAGATAATTCATATCAACATTCATCTCACAAAGCAGCATATCACATATATCATAAACATCCAAATCATCCATTATCAACCAAACACCCTATATCAATCATCCAATATCATTCAACATCCAATATCAATCATTCAATATCAACAAATTCTTTAACCATTTAATTAATCAATTTAATTAATCTTTAATTAAATTAATTACAATTCTTTAACCATTTGGATTATCTTAATCCTGCTTCATTGATTTATTACAAATCAAATTCATTTATCATCTTCTAATGATCTTCCTAATTAATCTTCCTTGATTAATTATCTTCTAATTACATTCAAGTAATTATCCATAACCATATTCAGTAATTAACCTTTAATTACTATCATTAATTACAATAATTAATGATCCTTCATTAATTAATTAACTATAATTAATTACATTAAACCTTAATTAATTACAATTAATTAATCATATTTAAATTAATTACATAAATTAATACTTCATTAATTATATTAATTAATAATCTTTATTAATTAATAATCCTTTAATTAATTAAATAATTAACTTGTAATTAATTATCTCATTAACCATAAACAGTAATTAACAATTTGTAATTACTTAAATTAATTAATTAACTTCTAAATTAATTAACTCTAAATCAATTATATTAATCCTTAATTGATTAATCCATTTAATTAATCTTTAATTACTTCATTAAGTAATTGTTAATCAATCTAATTAATGATTAATCCTTAATTAATTACTTTATTAATTAATTATATTTAATTAATTACTTTTAGTAATTAATCTTAACTTAATCACATTCATTAATTAATCAATCACATTAATTAATCATCTAAAATAAATTAAGTAATTAACTCTTAATTACTTCATTAATGAATCTTAATTAATCTTCTAATTAATTACTTAACAAATAATTAATTCCATAATTAAATAAATCTTAATTCATTAATTAATTAATTACTTCATAATTAATTAACTTTAAATCAATTATATTAATTAATTCCTTAATTAATTACAACAAGTGATTACCCATTAATCACTTCAACTAAATTACTTCCATAAGTAATTATCATTTCTAAATTACATTCAATTATTAAACATTAATTACTTCATTAAGTAATTACACTTAATTAATTCTTAATTAAGTGATTATTTTAAAATTAAATAAATAATTAACTAATTATTTAAAATTAATTAACAATTAATTAATTAACTTCTAATATTTAACAATCCTTAATTAATTTAAGAAAAACATTAATCTTAAATGACAAATCATATTTATTAAGTATGTATAAGTTTATAACAAAGATAAATTAATCCTATTTATCTTCATAATTAAATTATTTGAGTTATCAAATTTTAATAACTTAAAAACAAATTATTCTATTTGGATTTCAGAATTATAACTTTATCTTAATTTGAAAATAGAGCATTCAGAAATCAATTGAATTTTAAAACACTTTAATTATCTAATTTAAACTTATTCATTTCCAATATAATTTGAAACTTTGTTTTTAAACATCATTTAAAATTTCTTTAAACTTAAATTCAAACACTTCTTTAAATTAAAATTCAAAATTTATTTAAGACAATTATTTCAAATATTAATATCTTAAACAACTAAATTTAAAATAAAATAAATTCAATTTACATTTTAAATGTTTGGTTTACCTTTATTTTAGATTAACAAATTTTTACTTTGAAATTTTTTTCTTATGTAAACTTGTTTACAAATATTGAAGCTCGATCTTTCAGACATTCAATCTTGAGTTACTTTTACTGCTCGTCTTCAATCTATTCAATAACAGGTTTATTGCCCAGCAACATTATCGTTTAAACTACAGTACTTAAACAAAACACATCACCCTATACCCAAGTAAACCCAGCAGCACACCCAAATCAAATTCCTTCGAGTCGCACGCGAGCACAACCCGAGACCTTCCCCGAGTCTCCACCCAGCTACCCCGAAGACAACCCTACTTCAAGTCACACGCAAGCTCACGCGAGCTACTTCGAGTTGTTCCTGAAACGTACGCAAGTTTCCTTCGAGTTTTCACTCGTCTTCTCAAATCGAACAGCTCCCCTGTACAAGCCGTGCACACCCACGTTCATGTGCACCTAGCACATCACCTCTGACCATGTTACGTCGCCGCAACTCCTGCCGCCGATCATATAACCACACACGAGCTCGAATCGAACCCAGAAACAATGAAATTTCGATCGTATCAAAATATGGACATCACGCTCGAAAGCAACTGAAGATCACAGTCCAAAAACCCACCCTCGGCCGACGAATTCGCCGCCGTTGAACTCGCCATCCCTACAATCGAAGCCCACATCCATGAACTACTCCTCCACCAAAAATGAACCAGCTCGGTCCATCAAAATCGTCGCAGTGCCAAGCCATACATGCCGAAAACCACTGAGAGCTTAAACCCTACTCTCTTCAAATTCAAACAATTCATCCATTTAAAAATTTCAATCTTATTTTTCCTATAATCTACATTATACAAACAAGCTATGATCCAAGTTTCAAACCAAATTAATGTTTGAATAATCGGAATTTCACAAAATTCCCAATTTTGAATAAAACCCAAATTCACCATATTTACATTATTAAAAATTTTGATTTCTACTTCTAAATTCATGATTTCCTATCACCAATCTGTGTATATAATCAAATTTATAAATTAAGACATTTTATTTTTGTCCATTTCTCATTACTTACTGTTATTCTTGATTAAGAATTATTTATTTGTTTCAAAATTCCAGAAACCATTTTTAAAATCTTCAGTACATGTTGACAAACAAATCTCATTTAGATATCAATGTCTAATATGGGTTTATTTGAGAGATTTTTGAATTTTGTTCTTAAGTAAAACAAATCCAATAATTAAACAGAGTAAACAATTTATACAGACACAGATATTCCCAGATAATCATCACACCTTTAACATGCATAAACAACAGTACTCAAATAAACAAATATTCATAATCATAGCAACTTTCATCACATGCATATGTAATTCAAACACAGATATTATTTGAAACTGTTTTTTTAAAAAAAAGAAGTTTACTCACCTCATATACCATATGCAGAGCAGATTTTAAGTTCCAGGTTCTTGAACTTTAATTTGAAAAGCTTTTGCTTGCTGATGTAAAATTCCCCTTTTGCATGCTTTTATTTTGTTAGCTTTTAAATCCCATTTGCAGGTTGATGTTCAGGTTGAAGTAGGATTTGAAATGCAGACCTTCATTTGCATGCTTAAATTACAGCTTGGTTTGAATTGCAGGTTGATTCATCCATTTAGTTGCAGATTTTTAATTTGCAGAAGACTTCATTTTTGCAGTTTTTTTTTTTTTTTTCAATTTATGTTGCAGATTTGATTTTTGCAGATTTGCAGATCTAATTCAAGTACAGGTTTAAAGTTTTGTTGATATGAAGAACTTGCTTTATAGATTCGAATTCAAGAGTAGTTGCCATTAATTTGAGTTAAGGAGTGGAAGCAAAGAAATGAAAGTGTTAGAAAAACTAATTTTGTTCTAAAGATGTTTATTAAAAATTAATATGAATAAATTGCCACTTGTTCAAAGAATTTACATTTGTCACATTACTTAGCCTAATGGGTTTACATGTGTTTATGATATGTCTTAGTATGATTACATATGTACATAAGTATTTTAAATAAATTTTTATTTAATTTAAATGATAATATAACTTACTTATTTATGTTACTTTATAAATAGATGCTTATATATATAAATATAAATTTACCTTTATAAGAAATGTTCTAAAAATAATTACAATATAAATATATCTTCTTATACATGTTATTTCAAATCTAAACACTTTTAAAGAAATAAAAAAAAAACTTAAATTAAATTCTCTTTTAACTATCATATTTTAAAACAACAATTATCTTATATTTTGAAAGCAAATAAATTAATCTTTATATTTTTAAAACAATTGAATTAATATTTAAATTAACTTTTGAAAACATTGATTCTAAAACAAAGCTTCAATTACAATATTCATTCATGTCTAAATTGTCAATAGATTAAAATTAAATTTCAAAACAACTCAAACTATAACATATACGTACATATATATTATAATTTGAAAATTTATCTTTAAAACAAAAGATCTCCTATTTACAATATATATCAAATGTATACATTATAAATAGAATAAAATTTCATTAGCTTTGGAAAACAATTTTGTCAATATTATTGCCAGATTATAAATTCATTAATCTTTAAAAAAAAAAAATCAAATTAGCCAATTTTAAATTAAAATTATAAAGAAAATTATCAAACCAATTAAATTATTGACACAGATTATTAAATTCTTATTGCCCAAAATTCCGGGTCGTTACAAGAAATAAATATGGTTTGTAAATATGAAAATATATAAACATAAAACATAATTAATAATAACATAAGAAGATATTTAAATATAGATTAGCACATTTGTAGCTTGTGTACGCCATGCAAAGTACAAGTGGCGTATCCTTTTTCTTTTAATTTGAAATATAGATAAAATATTAGAGAAGGCTATTTCTAGTTCAAAAATCTTCTACTGATCTATTTTCTCAAACTCTTTTCTTACTATCATTTTCTGCTAAATAAAAAAATAAAAAAATAAATCAAAACAACTTCAAGTTCAACCTGAGCAAGCAAAGATTCAAGATCAAATTTCAACTCAACCAAAGTATTTCAAAGATTAGATCAAAATCAAATAGCAGTTCCTGATCAAAAAAGAGAAGCTTTGTTCTCTGTTTATCAATGTACATGTGAGTAAACTATTTTTTAAAAACATTAATCTGATCTATAACCTGACGCGTGTGATTAATACTCAAAGTAAATTTGTGGAAAATGTTTGCATGAATGTACATTATGCGTGCATGTATATAAATACGCAATTGTTAGAGCGGGCATGTCTGTACATATATATATATATATATATATATATATATATATATATATATATATGTCTCTTCTTTTGTATTAACAGTTTAAAAACAAGTTCAAAAATCAAGATCTCTTCCCTCGTTCTCTTTTAAGTTAAGATTTATTAAGGAAACATGTTTGAATTTACTAGATCTTAATTTTAAAAATATTTTTAAGCAAACTTAGAAGATAGTTTTAACTGGAAAAGAAGAAATGCGGTAAAACTCAAAAAAATGTCAAAATTTGAATGCCATGGTTTCAAGTTTCACTTATATAATTTAATTCTCTTTCGGAAAACATGAATTTTAAAAGTAAATTCAAGATTTTTAGTTTTGTATTTGGAGAAAATTCTTGGGTTGAACGGAAGTTAGAATCATGGTAATTTTTGGTGACTGGAGGTTTTAGGGAGGTCGGGATCACTGCTGGAGGAAGCTCGAAGGTCCAAGGTCTAGGAAAAACTAGTGTAAGAGTTTATCGATCACAGTGGTGGTTGAACGTCATCGTTGTAGCGTTCAGGGCACAGGTTGGGTCGATGTCGAATTCTAGGGCCATGCATCGTCGACGATGTATCAGACTTGGCAGCAGCAAGGGAAATAGGTGTGTGGGTCTACGACAAAGTTTCTAGCGTGGTTTGGCAAATTCCGGTGGTCGGAGGCAACGACGCGGGATTGGGATGTTGACCAGGTTTATTCCAGTGGGTCGTCTTTGCAGCTCGTTTTCTATTTTTGGAGTTCGTCCAAGGATCTAGTGGTCGGAACCGAGGGAGGCGGTGGAAGTCGTCTTGCTGGCGATGGCATCGGTGATTGGAGCGATAGTGTTCGACTGTGCATGTGCATGTATGTTTGAAGCATGTCAATGTTTAAGTTTGGTTGCTGTAGGATTTTGAGAAGGGAGAAGAAGGGTTGGCTCTGGTAGGAACTTGGGGTTGTCACGGGTTGGGCTCGTGAGTGTTCTAACTGTATAACAATTTTGAATTTTAAAACAAAATAAAGTTTAAAAAGGAAAAAAAGGGCAGGAAAGAAGGAGATTGGCTCGAGTGTTGGATCGGTATTTCTTGAGCTTGACTCGACTGTTTTTTTGTAGGAAGGAGAAAATTTGTTTTTAACCAAGCTTTTTAAAATATGAAGTAAAATAAGTTTTTAAAACAAATTTTCTTAACTAATTCTTTTAGATAATAAATATTTATTTAAGTTTTGGGTTATTTTAAGGTTATAAAATTAATTATTTTAAAATTAATTAAGTTAAGGTATTTTATTATATACCTATTATTTTAAATTTATCCTTAAGTTTGTTAAATGAAATTAAATGGTGTAATTAAGTAGTTGTTATAAAGGAAGTAAAATGTTTTAACTATTAATTAAATTAATGATCTTAGTTAATTTATATGTTAGCAATAAATTAATTCTAAAATAAATTTAGATGATAATTAAGTAAAATGATTAAGGTAAGTGGTTTAAACTTTAATTAATGAAGGTCTTAGGTAATCATGAATGATAATTAATTCATTCTAATAAATAATTGAAATAATAATAAAATGGTTTGTAATTAATCAATGATCATTTAGCTGGTTAAGTAATTAATTACAAATTATGTGGTTAATTAATCTTGCTTATGGGTGATTAATTATATTGAATGTTTGGGTTGATTAATATCTCTGGTATGTTAATCTGTGATGTTCTGTGATATGAAATGATTTGGATTGAACTGTTAATAAATGTGAGACATTTATTTGAATATTTATCTGTGTTGAATCTCTATGTGAATATAACATTCTGATGTTAAGTTGAATTGTTTTGGCTTAAAAGATTTGAAGGATCGGGGCCGGATATCAGCGATATCCGGAACCACTTCAATTGTAACTACTATAATTCTTTATAGATTTGATCGTAAAATCAAATAGGCTGAAATGAAATAAATTAAGTAAACCGGACCATTGAAACTAAGTAACGATACTTAGATTTATTTTGTAGAATAAATGTTTGGCTACAACAAGATAAGAACTCGTATTGAGGTACGAGTTACCTGGGTTTCAAATGAAGTTTTATAACTTAGTATTTCATATGAACGCTGGTTTCCAGCCTGACTCGGGTGTTACTTTAATGTAATGCTCGGGTCAGACCGAGTATTACAGATTTTTAGGTTAGGACGTTTTGGAGCTCAGGAGGAGAGCTGGATGGAAGAGACGTATGGAGTATTTTCCGTTGTGTATTTGAGATTGTATTGTTTGTAGTCATGGAGTTACAACTGTCCAGTTTATCTGTGAATGGTTGTACTCTGATATATTGTATGTAAACTGACAATTACAGCTTTTCTTAGTATAAATGTTGTTATTTGATATTATATTTTGATTCGTTGCGATTGTGAGATTCTGTGCTGTTGTTTCTGTTTCTTCTTCTACTTTTTTTTCTTTTCCTTAACAATCTGGAATTTTCGACGTTTGATTGCTCGGCACTTCTACAGCGAACGTATTAGTGTTGAATATTCGGGGTCGAAAATTTAGGGTCGTTACATTTTGTATCAGAGTTGAAGGTTAAGCAAGAACCTTGGCTCTGGTAGGTTTCTCATTAGAGATAGGAACAGTAGTACCCTAGAATGAGTTGAGTGTATTATATATGAGGGCGTACTTTTTATTTTCTTGTATAATGATTTTTGAAACGGTTTTAAAAATGAATAATTTTTATGTAAGCTTATATTTTGATACATTAAGCAATAATTTTTCTAATTATCATATATATTAGATATTGATGGTTATTGAAATTAAATATATTAATAAGATTTAAGTATATATAACCAAATAGGAATTGGATAATACGAATATACAAATAAGATAAGCTTGAAATGGATTTAAACCAGAAAATAAAATCCTAAAATTTGTAGAAGTATTTTTAGAATGATGAATTAAGTTACCCTGATTTTTATTTTTCCAACAAACTGTGAGATAATATAATGAATTGGTTTCCAGAAATGATGTTCTTGGTTATCATCATAAAATGTTTGTTGTATCTTAATAAAGGGATGTTTTTTTTTAATAAACAATGATAAAGTAGAATGAAATGTTTTAAGGAAGCAATAACTTATATAAGTATAAGTTATAAATTGAAAAGGATTTAATTTGTGAAGTTTTAAATCTAAGTCCAGAAAGTTTGAATAGTTTTAAAGTGTTAAAAGATATAATAAATAATATTTCTAAATGTAGGAATCTTATTTTAAAACAAGAGTTGTTTTAAAAAAATTAAAGGAATTTGTTTGAATTAAAAACCAAGAATGGTTCAAAATCTAAAGTATGACTTGGTGTGTAAACGAAATAGATTATTGCATTAATTAATTGCAAAAATATATACCTATATATTTGGAAAATAACAGTAAAAGTTGGAATTCTACTCATCAAGTCTAATATAGGTTAGGAAGTCCTACTAGAATCCAATCTAAGAAAGAGTGATGGCTAAAAATGAAGAATTGAAGGCTAGATGCAGAGAGCGAAGGGATGCTGCATGTAAGGATAAAGAAGAAGTAATACAGTAGTATGAGAAACGGGTTAAGGAAAGGGATGGACCAGGGCCTTATGATAATTTCACCTGCTACAGATGTTACAATAAGGTTCATTACGCAGCCAAGTGCAGTAAAACAAGAAAGGAATTGAAGGGTACATTTCAATGGTTTTGCTCTGAGTTCTTATGCTTTAAGTGTCATAAAAAAGGACATTTCCTAAACCATTGCCTTGAAGTGAGGAAGGTGAAGCATAAACCTGTATAACCAGTCAATGAGTAGAGTATTTGCTATCATTGTAAGATGTCGGGACACATTGCTAGGAATTGTCCCAAGAGACGGAAGAAAAATAAGATTGTGGAACGTCCTACATGAGGCGTAAAGGTTATCCATCTTGATGGAAAGGTAGAAACCTTTTATGGTAAATGTTATAGGTGGGGACATCCTATTGAAAGGTGCATGTTCGGGCTTTGCCCATTGGAAGGAAGTCCCTAGAGAGGATTCTTGTAAGAATGCTAAGGCTCTGTTCTTTTCCCAATCCCTAGGCAATAGAGAAGACGTTTAGATTTATGACTTCAGTAAGACTCTTATTTTGGATAAATGGATGTAATGTTTGAACTACTAGTGTATAGTCTATCAATGTATGGAATATTTTGTGGCAGCACAATCTAATATAAAATTACTTTTTATTTATTTGAGAATAGAATTGGAATCAATTCAAAGGTGGAATTGAAATGAATTAATTGAAATTTGAAATTGAATTAAATTAATTAGGAATACAATCAAAGTTGAACAAGCTTAAATTCAAATGGGAATTCATTTGAATTTGGAATAGGAATTGAAGTTAATTCAAACTAAATTGGAACTGAATCAATTTAATGGAAGTAGAGATTGGGAAATTGAACCAGTTTGACTCTGAAACTATATTCAAATAAATAGTTTTAATATAAACTGTTTTAAATCTATTTTTCCCAGCTATTTACTATACAACCATTCTTTTTCAAGCTCAAACTATTTTTTACCTATTTTACAACTATTTTACATCTATTTTACAAACTAATTACTATTTTATAACTATTTTGCAATTATTTAACTATTCTACAACTATTTTGTAATTACTTATCTAACTCTAATGGTATTTTACAACTAATTACTATTTTACAACCACTTATCTATTTTAAACTTTTTCAAGCTCTGTTATAAATTCAAGTTGGTCAGAGTGCAAACTGTTTAGAATTGAGGTAATAACCTAAATGGAAATTGAAGCAATTGTGAATAAGTGAATAAAATAAAAATGAAGGTGAATAAAAAGAGAATTGATTTAGCTAATAATCAAGGAAGATAAATACATAGGATGTACATATATTATTCTATTCGCATAATGATTTGATCTCGATTCAAACATAGAATTTCGAGAGAGTGAATCGATCCGAGTTAGGATTTTTCACTCGATTTTCGATGGTGAATTGTGGATATGGATTTTTGATTGATTCTGGATATTCAGTATCATAGTTATGACTATGCAGGAGAATGATGGTTTCTGATCAAGAAAACAGATCTGAGTCCGCACTAGGAAGTCGGGTGACGATACTAGTTCGGAAGTGAAATTGTGTGATCGAGTAAATGATCAAATTTGATATTGCGTAAGGATGATATATGTGCATTATACGTACTTAGATGAAATAGATATTGAAAATTTTGAAAGAATGTAAAATGACTTTTGAAATGGAAAAATATATTTTGAGAAATATATGATGTATAAGGATGGAAGTTGGATATCACTATAACTAAACTCATTTTATAAAAGTAAATAAGGTAGTAAATGACTTTATAAAAGAAATCAAACTTGATTGGGCATAAATAAAGTTATATATATTTATATATGATAAACTCCTCTTGTTAAATTTCTAACCAGAAGAAAAGATCTTTGACAAATATTTTTTTCTAGTTAAAGGAATAAACTTATATATATATATAAATGATTTTATGATAATGATCTTTGGTAAAAATGTTTATGGAACCCACTAATTTTGAAAGGCTTTTGATTCTTAGGAAAAATTAATTTTGGAAATTTTGAAAGCCATTCAGAACTATCGATTTTGAGATATCGATTTTGTGTAAATGAGATTTATATATGATACATATAAAGAGTATGCTTTGGAAGATACTATATGTGTATAGTATAAAAAGTTTGAGAATGCTGTGGAGGAAAAGGCGCTCCCATTAGAGTGAAACTTTTAGTAGGAGATCCACGGGGTGGTTCTGCCTTGAGCCCTAAGGGGGGTTCTAAATTTGATCATGGGAGGAATTCCGGACTAACTAGAGTTCCTGAGAATTGTGGTTGGGGTAGCGAAAGTCGAGGGGGCTGATGCCTACAGAGACATTGGGTTATACTGTGACGACAGTGTAACTTGATGTAACTACTATCTACTGCGCACCATAACGGAAGTCGAGGGGCAGCGGTTGCCTAAGGTTTACGTTTGATTTCGCTGGAAGAGCGACGTAACATTGGTAGACTGTGATCTATGAAGACATAGCGAAATTCGTGTGGCAGTGAGTGCCTACAGGCTGCATTGGGACTCGATTGATGTAGTATGTGATCTATATGGTCTGTGTGGAGGAGTTTCATTTGGCAGAAAAATTCGAGGGCGCTGATGCCTACAGTTACATGGGTTTTTTCCGCGATGGTGACGTAACCCTTGGTGTAGCTGCGATCTGTGGTAGTTCCATGGTGTTATCGAGGGGCGTTGAGGCCTATAGCTTTCTATGGTTTTGCCGAGATGGCGACGTAATCATCTGGCTAACTACGACCATGGAGGGGGTGATGATTTCTAGAGCATTCTCACCAAAATGTTTGCTATATTTTCACAAAAAAATTTTGCAAATATTTTCGCTGGGTGGGTCTGCTAAGTACTTATAGATTTTCAGTCCTACGCCTGATCAACGTATGTTCGAATTTCTGTGAGAACAAGGATGGACTTGTTGAGACATCGAGTAATAAAAAGTATTTTTATAAAGCTATTTTGGCAATATTATGTAGATTTTATTAGTGTTTTAAATTTTTTAAATAATGGGAGTTGAGAGTTCAAAATGTTTAAAGGATAATTTAACTAATAATAAACATATTAATAAAATTCTGACTTCGTTCCTTTTCGAGGATGAAAAGTTCTAAAGGGGAAAGGAATGTGATAACCTGGTTTTTTGGACATCTGATAATTGGATAATTAATCGATTTTTACTATTGAGATACTAATTTTTATTTAGTTAAACAAATAAAATTCTGATAATTAAAATATCTGGATATATACGGATTTGGAACTATAATAAATGTTGAATTGTAAATCCCTAGAAATGATGAATCTTATAGTAAAATAAAAAATATATATAAATAGATATATGCAAATTTTATAATGTTGAAAATTATAAGTGTATACGTATACAAGTATATAAGTGTGTGTGTGTGTGTGTATTTGTATATATATGCCATGAGAAGTAGAATATATGGAAGTTTGTAAAAGTGTGGATACATATGTCTATACATACATACATACATACATACACACACACACACACACACACACACATATATATCAAAAGTTCACATAAGATATTTCTAATATATATATATATATTGTGATTTGAAAGCATTGATTTGAATTCAATATAATAATTTTCAAGAGCTATTTAAAGTTAAATTCTATATTTTTAGAAACTCTAAAAGATAAATATTTATTTATTTAAAAGTATGATAGCTTAAAATAAGATATAATAAAAGGTTTAAAATACTTTCTTTTAAAAATTATACAAGAAATAAATATGGTTTGTAAATATGAAAATATATAAACATAAAACGTAATTAATAAAAACGTAAGAAGATATTTAAGTATAGATTAGGACATTTATGGCTTGTGTGTGCCATGCAAAATACAAGTGGCATATCCTTTTCCTTTTAATTTGAAATATAAATAAAATGTTAGAGAAGGCTGTTTCCAGTTCAAAAATCTTCTACAGATCTATTTTCTCAAACTCTTTCTTACTATCATTTTCTTCTAAATAAAAAAACTAGAAAAAGAAATCAAAACAACTTCAAGTTCAACCTAAGCAAGCAAATATTCAAGATCAAATTTCAACTCAACCCAAGTATTGCAAAGATTAGATAAAAATCAAATAGCAGTTCCTGATCAAAAAAGAGAAGCTCTGTTCTCTGTTTATCAATGTGCAGGTGAGTAAACTATTTTTTAAAAGCTTAATCTGATCTATAACCTGATGCCTGTGATTAATACTTGAAGTAAAGTTGTGGAAAATGTTTGCATGAATGTATATTATGCCTGCATGTATATAAATATGCAACTATTTGAGTGTGCATGTCTGTACATATATATATGTCTCTGTTTTTGTATTAATAGTCTAAAAACAAATTCAAAAATCAAGATCTCTTCCCTCATTCTCTTTTAAGTTAAGACGTGTTAAGGAAACATGTTTTAATTTACTAGATCTTAATTTTAAAAATATTTTTAAGTAAATTTAGAAGATAGTTTTAACTGGAAAAGAAGAAATGCAGTAAAACTCAAAAACATGACTAAATTCGAAACATAGATTTAAAAATGTTAACAAGTGTAAGATTTTAAAAGCATAAGACTTACAAGTACATGAAGACTAGGAATTGAACAAGTGTAGAGAGATTAGCATGCAAGACCTACAAGTGGCAAAATGTTTCTTTTTCTTTTTAAATTTGAAATTAGAAATATGCATTGATTAACAAAGAAAAAAATGGTTACCTCATTTCATTTCGAAACCAAAATTTTCTTTCATCTTCAAATAAAAAATCTGGAAAACTGAAAATAAAGATTTATCAACAACTTCATCTTCAAACCAGTTAAAACTAATCAAAGGAAAACCGCAAAGCACTGGAGTGGAAAAATCAAACAAAGCATGGATCAGATTCAAAACAAATAGTAAGATCTGGAAATCATAAATCAGATAAAAGAAATGGAAAAAAACAAGAAGTTCCAGATGTAAAGCAAATATGGAAAAAATAAAAGCGATTCATGAATCAATGATTCAACCTGAAGTAATTGAAAAAAAATCAAAGCTACAACCTGAACAACTCTTCCAACTGGAATTAAAGCTACAACCTAAAGCAACTAATTCGAACATCAAGAAACAAATCAGTTTCAAACCAAAGAAGAATCAAACTGAAGTATTTAAAACAGTTTTCAAAACTTGGGAAAAATCAACAACTCGGCTTAAACAGTAAAGCAAGCAACCGGATTCAAGGCTTGAGATAATTTTGAAGCAAATAGGAATCAAAGATTAAAACAAGTTAAAGGTTCAACTCAATATACAGGCTTTGGTTCGCTGTCCTCTGCCTCCATTTTTCAGTTGAGCAACTTTCTTTTTAAAGCCTAATTTTGTTGATACATTGTGATGTTATGATGAATGTTTGATTGTGTGATGGTGGAATATCTGAATGAATGCAAATATGTCTGTATATGCTCATAAATATGCAAGTGTTGAATTTGCATGTCCCTGTCGTTAGCTTACAGGTTAAAATCAACTTCAAAACTTATCCCTAAATTTTTTTAGGATCTGTTATCTAAGTAAAAACTGGTTGTTAAACTACAATGTCCATTTTAAAAATGATTTCAAACAATTTATATTAAGTAATTAGTTTAAAATAGTAAAATACAGTAAAAAGAGTTCAAATAGTGCCTGGGCAAACTCAAAACAGAAACTTGTTCTCTGTTCTCTGCTTCAAACCAGTTGAGCAAACCCTTTGACTTGTTATATCTCTTGAATGTTGATTGTATACTTGAAGGTGTGATGTAACTATGCTTGCATGATGGAATGTATATATCTATATGTGTATATATGTATATCAGAAACCAAATATGGATGTACAGGTATGTATGTACCTGTATTTGAGCTTACAGGTTAAAACAAAAATCAAGAAATCAAAATCCTTTAGATCATTCATTTATAGACTGTGACCTTTAAATAAAAATATACGAATTAATAAGACCAAAGATTTAAAAATACTTTTAAGAATGATTGGAAAATAATTTGTAACCTGAACAAGAATTCACAATGAAACTTAAAAATGTGTTGAATTTGAAATTTATATTTTCTTGATTCACTTACATTATTTGGTTCAACTTCAGAAATCATGAATTTTAGTAATTGAATCAAAATTTTTAGTTTCGATTTATAGTGGGATTTTGGGTGTGAACTGAAAAAAGGATTTTCGTTAATTCTGGCCAACTCATGATGAATTGGATGTTATGGTCAATGGTGAAGGTGGTACGGGCATCGATGGTCATCAGGAAAATAATCGAAGAATTTATAACTCGCCATGGTGGCCTGAGTTTGGTGAACTAGGGTTTGAGTATAGTTGATTGTCAGGTGGGTTGTCGAAGTGATATCGGCGACTATGGCGCATCGAACTAAATCGCGATTGGGGGAAATCGTTGCTAGGGATGATACGTTACTCTGATTGGGTCGATGCGAGTTCATGTGGTCAGAGGCGATCGCTAGGGTTGGATTTCTGATGGGTTGTGTTTTCCAGTTTTCGATCTAGGGGTTCGTTTCTGATTGGTTGAGGGAATCATGGATTGGTGAGGTCGGAAAGGATGACGTGGTGATCGTCGACTTGTTGGGTGCCTCAATGATGATTTGAAGTGGTCCGGTGATTGGTGTAGTGCACAGTGTACGTTGGGGGGTCTGGTGTAGTTTAAGTTTTTGGGGAAGAAGTATCAGCTTGGAAATTTCCTCGAGGTTGTCTCGCGTTCGTCTCGAAGCTGTAGTATTTTTGCATGTGTATCGTGTGTGTAGTTTTGTTTACCCGGGGTTTATTCGGGGGGTGATTGTGTATAGTTCGGGGATTTTAAGTTGCCTGGTTAAATTTAAAGGTGAACAGTTTTTAAAGTTTTAAAGCTTAAAATGTCTTTGTTTTCAAAAGTAATGTTTCTAGGTTTTTAAGAGCAAAGGGTTTTAAATTTTTTAAATGAAATTGTTTTAAAACTTTTCTTAAATAATTTTCCTTCAATTGGACATGTTTTCTTTAGACTTAATTAAGAGATTATAGGTTGTTAATTTAAGTGTGTTAAGTAAAAATTTAAGGCATTTTAAAATTAATTTTTTATAAATAAAATTTAATGTTAATTAAAGGTTAATGTTTAACGATGTGATTAAATAATTAAATAAGATGATGATTTGTCTTAAAGGTAATTAAGATTTTGATAATTAAATGAAGTAATTAAGGTTAATTAATTAAGAATGATTTAATCTAATGGTAATAAATTAAGAGTTGGATTAATTATTATAATTAATGAAGGATAATTAATCAAATAATTAGTCATTAATTAAAGGTTAATTAATTTATTAATAAATGATTAAAGAATAATTAATCAAGATGGTTTGTAATTAATTAATATTAATTAACCAGGATTAGTAATTAGTCTGGTTTAAGTTAATCAGATAATTAATTGACCTTACTTATGGATATCTGAATTGTATGGAATTCTTTGAATTGTTTGATATCCCTGATTGTGATGCTCTGTTTTGATTTGAGCTGTGTTTAATGTAATTTATTATATATGATACATATCTGTGATCTGTGAATGAAAGATAAGCGTTATAGTTTATACCGCTTATCAAACATATTGTTGTATTTGAATATGTACTGATTGATGATGTTGCACTTCTATTGTGTAAAACCCCTGGACCACACTTATACAGACACAAATATGGATTGCACATGGAAATTGGTTAAGTCACAGATTTTTGAAATAATTTTAAAATTGAATTTTTGAATCCAAATGGTTTTGGAGATGGGTTGGGATTAAAGTAAAAAGTTTTTGAAAAGGAATTTCAAAGATTAAATTTATTTTTGAATAACTTGATTAAGTCTTGAAGTTTAAATATTTTGATTTAAATTTAAATTCAAAATTTGAAATTGAATATTATGTTTGGAAACTAGGGATTAAAGATGTTATAAAAGTTATATATGGGTTAAACCATTTTAAAAGTATCGATTTGGGAATTTGAATATAATTCAAGGGCTTTAACTCGTGCAAATATAATTGGATTTTTCTGAAACGAAAACTATTTTTTTTCAAATAATAAAAGCTTTCACATAAGAAATGAACTTCCAATTTGTGTTAAAAGGATTTCAAGTCTAAAATGAAAATGGTCTTCCAAGTTATGAATAAATCTTTGGAAACGGTTTGAAAGTTATAAGTTAAATCTTTAATTGAAAGATTAGATGAGTTATCCTAATTGAAATGGAAATTGTTTTGAAAATCTGTGAATGAATCTTTGTGAAACTGGGTGAACTTTGTGAAAGGAATCTTTTTGTTTAAAATATTTGAAATGGTAATTTGTTTTAAACCCTTTGAAGAAAGGTTTTGGGTTTAAAGTTGTGACTTAATTGAAATCCCATATCCATACGTTTTTAAATATTGCGCTCACTATTTGGTTTAGTCGGGAGAGGACCTTGTGTCATATAACCCATTCCGAATAGTGATACAACGTTATGCATTGCAATTGAAGATCGGTGGTGAAGACTGGGTGTCTTCGAGAACGATAGGATAACATGTCGATTGACTCTGCACTGAGTTGCTCCGGTATAGAGTTTTTCATATGTGATGGGGAGTCCGATCGGGATTATGGATACCCGAATTTGCAAGGGCTTCTTCCTTTATTGGACGAAGTGCCTTCGGTTCTGTTCGAACCTGGAACAGACTTGTATGGTTGTATGTCTGACATTACACTTTGAGATATAAAACTGATCTCTATTCGTTTTCGATTTTCGGAGTTCGTTCAAGGATCTGTTGGTCGGAATCGAGGGAGGCGGTCGAATTCGTCTTGCTGGCGATGGCATCGGTGATTGGAGTGATGGTGTTGACTGTGCACATGCACGTATGTCAAAAATGTGTCAATGTTTAAGTTTGGTTGCTATAGGATTTTGAGAAAGGAGAAGAAGGGTTGGCTCGGGTGGGAACTCGGGGTTGTCACGGGTTGGGCTCGTGAGTGTTTTAACTGTACAATAGTTTTAAATTTTAAAACAAAATAAAGTTTAAAAAGAAAAAAAGAAAGGGGCAGGAAAGGTGGAGATTGGCTCGAGTGTTGGATCGTAATTTCTTGAGCCTAACCTGAGTGTTTTTTTGTAGGAAGGAGAAAATTTGTTATTAACTAAGCTTTTTAAAAGATAAAGTAAAACAAGTTTTTAAAACAAATTTTCTTAACTAATTCTTTTAGATAATAAATGTTTATTTAAGTTTTGGGTTAGTTTAAGGTTATAAAATAATTATTTTAAAACTAATTAAATTAAGGTATTTTATTATATAACTATTATTTTAAATTTATCCATAAGTTTATTAAACGAAATTAAACGGTGTAATTAAATAGTTATCATAAGGAAGTAAAATGTCTTAACTATTAATTAAATTAAGGATCTTAGCTAATTTATATGTTAGTAATAAATTAATTCCAAAATAAATTTAGATGATAATTAAGTAAAATGATTAAGATAAGTGGTTTATAGTTTAATTAATTAAGGGCTTAGGTAATCATGAATGATAATTAATTCATTCCAATAATTAATTAAATTAATAATAAAATGGTTTGTAATTAATCAATGGTCATTAAGCTGGTTAACTAAGTAATTAAAATTGTGTGGTTAATTAATCTTGCTTATGGATGATTAATTATATTGAATGTTTGAGTTGATTAATATCTCTAGTACGTTAATCTGTGGTATTTTTTTATATGAAATGCTTTGGATTGAACTGTTATAAATGTGAGACATTTATTTAAATAGTTATCTGTGTTGAATCTCTATGTGAATAAACATTTTTAAGTTAAATTGAATTGTTTTGGCTTAAAAGATTTGAAGGATCGGGGTCGGATATCAGCGATATCCGGAACCACTTCGATTAGTAACTACTATAATTCTTTATAGATTTGATCGTAAAATCAAATAGGCTGAAATGAAATAAATTAAGTAAATTGGATCATTGAAACTAAGTAACGGTACTTAGATTTATTTTATAGAATAAATATTTGGCAATAGCAAGCTAAGAACTCGTATTGAGGTACGAGTTACCTAGGTTTCAAATGAAGTTTTATAACTTAGTATTTCAAGTTATATTGGTTTACTCGCGTTGGTTTCCAGCCTGACTCGGGTGTTACTTTAATGTAATGCTTGGGTCAGACCGAGTATTATAGATTTTCAAGTTAGGACGTTCTGGAGCTCAGGGGGAGAGATAGACGGCAGGGACATATGGAGTATTTTCCGTTGTGTATTTGAGATTGTAATAGTTAGGGACAAGTTGTTACAACTGTCCAAGTTATCTGTGAATGATTGTACTCTGATATGTTGTATGTAAACTGACAATTACAGCTTTTCCTAGTATAAATGCCGTTATTTGATATTATATTCTGATCCGTTGCGATTGCGAGATTATGTGCTGTTATTTTTTTGTTTCTTCTTCTACCTCTTTTTCTTCCTTTCCTTAACAATCTAGAATTTTTGGTGTTCGATTGCTCGGCACTTCTACAGTGAACGTATTAGTGTTGAATATTCGGGGTCGAAATTTTCGGGTCGTCATAGGTTTCTTTTATCAAATTTATTCAAATATCTTATATCCTTTCAAAAGGTTTCATATCACTTTACAAGTTCCTAGATGTCGATAATTTTATCCAAAGTATAACCTACCGAAATTGTTAAATCATTACATTTGAAAACAAAAATTTGTCTATAAGCAATTTCCACTGTTTCAAACAAGGTTATGGAACTTTTTCCAAGTCTTTTACCGTTTTTTAGAAATATGTGTGTGTGTGTATTTGTGAAAATTTGGAATTAAAGTTTTATAAATGAATTTCAACCTTGTTTTTAAAAGTACAATTTAATCCATTTACAAAATTTAAATTAATTATAACATATAATTTCTCTAAAGTTAAAGATTAAATAAAAAAACCATTTAGAGCTATAATCCAATTTATACAAAATCTTCAAATTTCACCAAAAGGCGAAATAGTCACAAAATCACATTTTTGCCAAAGCAGTTAACAATGCATCCAATAGCAAGCATATCCATTAGGATATCCGAAGGACCACGTCGAATCAAATGTCCAAGTGATAAATCATTTCAATAGCGGCAATAATAGCATGATCACATAAAATATCGAAACCACTAACAATATATAGCCAATCAGCAATGTCATCCATCGCAATATCAATCAACATCCAAATCAACCAATTCATCCATATCACATCAAAATTCTAAATCAATGTCGGGGTTTTAAATAAAGTGATAAATAATTTCAATACAAATCAAAAACAATAATTTAAATGTCGATTTAACTCTCCGATAAAATGTCCAATTTTTAACTCTCAAATTAAATGTCACAATAACTATCAATTTTCTAAATTTACCATAGATTTGACTATCAATTTTAACTGCTAACTTACTATCGATCTTGACTGTCAATTTAAACTGTCAAGTTAAATGTCAATTTAAATCCATTCAATTTCAGTTAACTAAATTTGCAAACAAAAACCAATGTAAATTTATCACTTCGTTAATTGGTTAAATAATAATAGAAAAATTTAGGACGTCGTGAGTGGATTATATTACTCACGTTTTATTTGAACTAAAAAAATTTCAGCTTTAAATAATCATCAATTCAACTCAATGATGTAGTCCTCGTTGATATGAATCCTACGCAACTTGTTTCCCTCGAATCGGACCGCGTATGAAAATGTTTCGCTTTAATTAATATAACAATTAATTAAAAGTAATTAACATATAAATAAAATAATAAAAATAACAAAAATGTACGATCTCTTCTCCTACTTCACTCCCGCTTACGTACGCGTCCCATCAATGCAGCCAACCTTCACGCACGCATGCCACCACAAGCAACTGGAACCCCATCATGACCCACCGTTTAAAGCGCCTCTCCGAGCTCCACCCCCGCCTGCGAGCAGGTTGCCTCCACCGCTTCTGTTTGCTAAAAAATCGCGAAGATGCGCATAACATTCAAAGCCAGATCCTGGTGATTTCGTGAAGCTTTGGCATGAATTAGCCATTGGATGTGTAGAAGTCGTCGAGCTCTACAACTTTGCTTTTGGAAGTTTTTGATTCGATGAACGAATTGGAAGAAAAGGAGGAGAGAAGGATAGGATGATTTCGACTATTAAATGAAATAAGAGTGGCGGTTAGGTTTTGATATTAGGGTTTTAACGAAAATGAGGGCCATGTAACGATCCTGTTTTTAAGCCAAGTTTAATTTGTTAATTAATATAAATTTTTGGATTAATGTGTGAATTAATTGAGAACTAATTTGGAAAAAAATTTGAAATAAATATATAGATATTGTAAATAGAATTTTGATTTGAAATTCAAAAATAAATATCTTATAAATAAATTGGATTTAAAACTTTATATTTTAAGAAACTAATATGTATGTGTATATATGATTATTTATTAGTGTATAGTTAGATTTTGAATCATTTTCTTTCAAAGTTATATAAATAGAAATAATAGAAAATGTATGAATGAATATATATATATAAATATAATTAATAAAAACATAAACCTATGTAAATATGAAAATAAATAAAATTTAATAAAAGGGTTTAAACATAAAAATAAATTAGTTTTGACAAATGTATAATATATAAAACATGCATTAACAGGTGTTCATGCTAATAACAAGTGCAAGCATAATATAACTTGGATTTACAAATGGCAAACATTTCTCTTTTAAAATTATAATGTAAATAAATATCAAAAAGAGAAACCAGGCTAGTGTATATTTTATCAAAATCTTCTTTCATCTTCAAACAAAACCAAAACTTGGGAACAACAAAAACCATAAAAGTATGAAAAGCAAATTTCAATTCAAAACAAGTTCAAGTTGCAAAGAAGATCAGAGCATCTCAAACCTGATCAAAAGCAAATTCAAAGATCAATTCAAACCAAGCATAGGTTAAAATCATGTACAGATCAACATCAAAGTTTTAGTTTTCGACCTCAGATTACCTTCTAGTTTTCTCCATTTCAAAAGCATGTGAGTAAACTACTTTTATCAAGGCTTAAGACTGTTAAATCCTGGTTGCATATGATAAATATTCGAAATAATATTGTGAAATATGTTTTTATAAATATGTCTATATACAAACCTGTTCAAAAATTCAAATCATCCCATCTAAATGATTTTAGGTTTCGATCTCTAAATGAAAAGTTATTATAACGACGTAATACCAATTTTAAAAATGGTTTCAAATATATTTATTGAATAAGTATTTTATAATTGAAAATTACAGTAACGAACATTATAAATCAGAAAAATCAAGTATTATAATTCCAAGTTTCATTTATATGTTCTAATTCGTGCTAGAAAATAATGATTTTTGATGATAAAATTATGATTTTTAAGTCTGGGATGGTGAAGATATTTCGAGTTGAACGGATTTTGGCTTTCGATCGATTTCTGGCGATCGAGTTATAGATGTTCATCGGGATCATCGCCGAAGGAAGATGGAGGTCGGGGGAACTCAGGAAAAATGCTCGGAGCATTTATAGATAGTCAAGGTGGTTGATCGATGATGATTTAGGGTTTAAGTTCCGGTTTTGTTCGTAGTGTTTCTTAGGGTGTTTTCATCGTTGAGGCTGAATCGGAATAATCACAAGGGGCTGGATCGATGCATCATGGCGTGGTGTAGCTTTGGACTTGGCGGCTCGTGTCCAGGTGGTCGGAGGCGATGGCGCGGAGGAGAATTTTTGATCGAGTTTTGGGTTTGTAGGTAGCTCGTGTGTTCGATTTCGAATCACGGCAAGGTCGGCGGTGCTGGGTGGTCTCGGTTGTCGACGACGATGTCATCGATTTATGGATGATTAGAGCAGAGGTCAGAAGTGGTCTGGTCGCTTGTACATGTGCACGCGTGTGTTTGTATGTCTGGGCATATTGTTGTATTGGAGAAGAAGGTGTTTACTCAGGATTGACACGAAGTATTTTGTGAATTGGCTCGAGTTTTTCGAAAAATGTAAGTAGCTCGGGAAGTTTCGAGTTTGGCTCGGGGATTTTGGTGATTGGCTTGGGTTATTTATATGTTAGTTAATAGGTTTTAAAATGTAAAAAGGAAATAAAAGGTGTTAACATGTTTTAAAGGCAAAGAAATGTACAAGCCCAAAGTTTTCAAGCAAAGTAAACTTATTAGCAAATTTTCAATAAGTTTTCAAAGAAATATAAATCAAGTTTTCAATAAATTATAAAGTCATATGGTTTGAAATTTAAATTTTTTTTATTTGAAAAATTATATTGGGTAAACTAATTTAATTTATCTCTAATTGTTTTCAAAATAAAATGATTTAATTAAGTGACTAATTAAGATAATGGTTTATCTTAAAGTAATTAAACGGATAATTACTCAATGTAATTAATTAAAGTATTATAAGATAATTAATTGATGTGATTAATTAAGGATCATTAATTAACGTAATTAAATATGGTATAATTTATTAATGTAAGTAATTAAAGGTTAATTACTTAATGCGATTACTTAAATGTTAATTACTTTAATGTAATTAAAGGTTACTAATTAAAGTAATTAATTAAGGATAATTAATTACTTAAAGATTAATTAGTTAGTGTAAGTAATTAAAAGATAATTTTTAATTAATGGTTAAGTAATTAAGGGATAATTAAGGATTAATTACTTAATAATTAAAGTTTAAGTAATTAATAAGAGGATGTTTAAGTAATAGAATTAACTAAGGATTAATTAATTAATGTAATTAACGTAAGGTTAATTAATTTATATGATTAATTAAGAGATAATTAATTAACTAAGGACAATTAAGTAAGTTGAATAATTAAGGATGACTAATTAATTAATAAAAAATGATTTGTAATTAATAAATGTTAATTAAGCAAGATTGGGTAATTAATTCATAAGTAATTAATCTATTGGAAATTTAGTTGAATTAATTAGGGATTGAACAACTAATTGATCTTGCTTATGGATGATTGGATTTTATTGAATGACTTGAATTGTCTGATATCTTTGATTTGTGATGTTCTATGATATGATTGCTTTGAATTGAGCTGTGAACAGTGATTTATTTATCTGTGATAAATTTACTTGTTTATTTGTGAATTAAAGATAAGCGTTATAGGATTATACCGCTTATTGAAACTATTGTGCTTGGATTTTGTGATGGTTGTGATGTTTTACTGTTGCCTGTGAAACCCCTGGACTACACCACGCACACATAAATATGGATTTCACCAGAAATTGGTTAAGTCACGGGTATTTTGAATTTAATATTATTTTCAATAATGAAAAATTTAAAGGCGAATTTTGAATCCAAAATGCTTTGGAAATCGAATAAGGTTAAATATGAAAAACTTTTCGAAAGGAGTTTTGAAGTTAAAATTATTTTGAATGGCTTGTTAAAGTTTCGAAATTAAAAATAATTTAATTTTAGTTTGACTTCAAGATTTTGAAGTTGAATTCTATATACAAATATATTCGATAACTATGGTTTAAAGGGTTATAAAAGTTATATAATGTACATATATGGATTGTAAACCATTTAAGTATTTTAAATGAATTATTTTGGGATTTTAAATAGAGCTTGCCGGATACGGCAGTTCGCTGATTTTCCAGTGTAAACTTTTAAGATTATAAC
Organism: Allium cepa; assembly: GCA_030765085.1. Classification (NCBI taxonomy): domain Eukaryota; kingdom Viridiplantae; phylum Streptophyta; class Magnoliopsida; order Asparagales; family Amaryllidaceae; genus Allium; species Allium cepa. The sequence continues at coordinate 979,158,890 of CM060937.1, read as the reverse complement.
TTGAGCAAATTTAATCGGGTTTTCCCGAAACAAAAACATTTGTTTTCAAAAGATAGTAGCTTTCATGTAAAGAAAGGATTTCCAGTTTTGTTATAAGGATTTCAAGTTTGAAATGAAAATAGTTTTGAAAGCTATAAATGAATCTTTGTTAAAGATTTTGAAAATCTTGATTCAAATTGAAGAGGATCTTAAAGGGTATCTTTTGTTTGAAAGATTTGTTTAAACCATTCAAAAGGAAAGGTTTTTGAAATAAGGGCTAAGGATTGTGACTTAACTAAGATCCCAATATATCCATATGCTTTTTAAAATAAGCGCTCATTATTCGGATTAGCTGGGAGAGGACTGTATGTTATAAAACCCATTCCGAATTAATGATACGATAAAATGGACAGCATTTGAAGACGGTGGTGAAGATCAGGTATTTTTGAAAGCGAAAGGATTACTTGTCGAATGTCTCTGCACCGAATCATCCTGGTATAGAGATTTTGATTGCCCTATGTGATGGGGAGTCCAGACGTGATTAGGAATATCCAAATTTGCAAGGACATCTTTTGAAGTGCCTTCGGTTCCATTCAGACCTAGGATGGACTTGTATGGATGTATGTCTGATGTTACACTTTGAGATGTAAAGCTGGTTTCTATCAAATATATTTCTGTTTGGTGGTGGAGAATTTATTCTCATAGCTTAATACCCTTCTCTAAGACGTATGAGCTCAGAGATTATGTAGTTGATGGTTACTAGTCATATATATTCCCAATTTGGTAATGTGGCATGCTGAGTGTTGATCATTGGTTGGTCGAAGCATGGCTTTTGTGAAAAGCATAGCTTTATGGGACAAGACTTCATCGAACCTCATACCCTGGAAATGGTCGAAACAGGAAAGGATGCACTAAGGTTACGGGGGTCGCACCCCTTAGTGTATGTGCATTTCCTTTTGGATAAAAAGTGATATAATGTTATGGAGCCCAGATATTTAACTTATGTGGTTGTTGGAATTTTGTTATTTTTGGCGCCTCGGAAAAGGTCGGTGACGACCGGGGGATGACATACTCGTGACTGTTAGTTACCTAGTTATAGAGGTAACCCGACCTTGTGTTGGCAGAGAGATGGTTAATTTCTCGGGGAGTCCCTCCAGAGGCGTACCTATTTCGGAAAGGTAGTTTCTTAGCCCTGACCATTTGTTGGAAATCCAATCACCCAATATGAGCCCTATATGGTTTTAGTTGTAGAACCTGCCATCTAACATCATTGCTATAGTAGGCATACTATAATAATACGTATGGTGGCTAAGATTAATATTATAATTTCGAAATGTTTTCAACACTATGCACTAATAATAATATCAAAAAAATTTGCGTATCAAGCATGTTTGACTATCATAAGGAGAAATCTTCTCCAAGTGTGCGATTGCATTGTGTGTGTGGGAGGCCTTATGGTAGTTTCATTTTTCAAAATGCATAGCGAATTTCTTTTTATTCCTTTTTGATTGTTTTTGTTCAAACAACTATTTTAGTTTGCTCACACCAGTCCCATGACTGACCTGGAGTTTATTGTTCCCTTTCTAAACTCTGGGTGCCTACAATTTTCCACACGGGTAGTCTAGAGTCGGTTTTTCAGATAGTCATATTGTAGATGTAGATTCGATAGCCTTTTGTCTTTGGTTGATTCAATAGCCTTCTGTCTTTGTTTCTATACCAAGTTTGCTATAAGTTTAGCATGATGGTGGTTTGAGCTTTTTGGTTTTGAAGTTCTTTGAGCTTTTGGTTTTGGATTTGAAAGTCTTTGGAATTCTTGAATCTTTGGCAATTGAAGATATTATCTTTCCGCTGCTGCTGTTCCACTGTTGTGTATTTTTGTCTCTGATATATGTTGGGCATTTATATCAGTTGTTGTACCATGTTGTATCATTTGTTGTGTATCAATAAAATTATTCTTTTGTTTCCGCTGTGTTGTTATCACCTAATGTTGTTATAAGCTCCAACGAACCAGATTTCAACGTTTGAATCTGTGGCACTCGAATACGGGTAAAGTATGGATGTCGATTTTCGAGCGCTGAAATCCGAGTCGTCACATTTGGTATCAGAGCTAAAGGTTGAGTAAGAACTTTATCTTTGGAATATAACACATTAGGTAACTCATTAGAGATAGGGTTATAAATACCCTAGAATGAGTATCCCTAAGATATCTTGTCCGTATGTGTAACGACCCGCCTTTCATTCCATTGAAAGACACATCATTATTAAGAAAGAACGTAATAGAAAAGAGAAAAGAGAAAAGAAGAGAAAGAAAGAATTAAGCAAAATCAGAATCTCATAGCGGAACGAATAAATTATATTACATCACATAAGATATTACATAGTATCATATGCATCAGAGTTACACAGCTCATACATCACATGTTAGACAGTTATAAAGATCTTTCTAACCATTACAACTCAAGTACATCACAAAGATACAGACACAAACACTAGCACAACGGAACCATAGTATCTATATACGCTGAAGCCTCCTGCTCAAAGTCTCCTTCATAAATTCGTCAAAGCTAACCTGAATCCCTTAGCTACTCATAAAAATTTGAGTACCCAAGAGTTTAATAAAACAGAAAATAAACTCTAGGTCAGACATAGGTCTCGTATGAGTAAACGGGTTAAAGTTGCTTAACTTTGAAAACCATTTGAAAAGAAATGTAACTCGTAATACTTCCCATACATAAACATGGAAAAAAAATTACCTTACGATAACCAAAACATTCGATAGGGAATCAAGTGATATATAATATTGTCTAGGGTTTTCAAGTAAATAGAAAATGGCCGAAATTGTTACATTATTAAACTCTAGCATACTAGCCACAAAGTGGTTTCTACAATCAAAACCGTAAAAGCACATAGGGAAAATGGATTTCCATCAATGGCAGGGCTACTGGGGTACCGCCCGTCACAGTACGTGGCCTAGATCACCGTACCGAGGATCCACCCTGATCCCCTGCAATATAAGGCCAGAACCATCTCTTATTGGATAATCCCGAACAAGAAAACCCCACAGTTGGCGCGACCAACTACACACTAAGCCGAATAAAAAGGGACCTCTAGACAGGGTAAAATCTCGTCCTACTTGGCACGACCCACTTAACCTTGCTGCACCTCTCCTGTTTTAGCCATTCCCGGTTAATGAGGCTAGTGGCTGCGATTACCTTTTAGAACACATATCTTAGAATTCTCATCGTCCTCCAGTGACATGGTCTGAAAGCATTCAATCCATACGAGTTCGTTCCGGGTTCGAACGAAACCGAAGGCACTATCTCGCTACACTCATTTTGGAATCACCCTTAGAGTTAACGACAATAGCCCTTGCACTCTGAATCTTCATCTCAAATCTGGAAGCACTATCTCTGTCAAACTCATTTTGGAACAACCCTCTGAATTTTAACGACAATAGCCTTTACACTTCGAGTCCTCATCTTGATCTTCATTAGAGATTCCACGACCTATCATTTAATTTGGATCGATGTGGTTTCCGGATATTCCAATTTGGAAATCCGATCCCGGTCTCATCGAAATCCAAAACACTGCCTTTTAAGACCAAGTTGTTTAAGTTTTTAACAATTCAATTTATTATTTAGAATTACATATACACAGAGATAGATAATTTATTGACACAAATAGATAATCCAAATGATCACAATTCAACCAAAACATCTCATATCATAGAGCAGTATATATCATATATCAGATATATCACATAACCCAAGGCATTCGTCATCATTCAATCATCCATAAGCAAGATTAATTGTCACACTATCTCTAATTAATTTAATTAACCACCAATGAATTAAATTAATTACTTTAATTACTTTTAAATCCTGCTTAATAAATTACAAACCAATTAATTAATCATCTTTTAATTATCCATCTTAATTAATTATCCATGATTAATTATTCTTTAATTACATTATGTAATTAGCCTTTAATTAATTACACATATTAATTATCTTTTAACCATTCCGATTAATTAAACTTTAATTACTCTCATTAATTATATTAATTAATGATCCTCTAATTACTTTCATTAATTAGTTATTCTTCTAATTTATTACATTTAATAATTAATCTTTAATTAAGCACGTTCATTAATCAACCTTAATTAATCACATTCAGCAATTAACTATCCTTTAATTACTTAAATTAATTAATTAACTCCTTAATTAATTAATTAACTAATTAATTCTTTAATTAATTATGCTAAGTAACTAATCCTTAATTACTTCCACTAAGTAATTATTCTTAAATTACTTTCCATCAAGTAATTCTCCTTTAATTAATTACATCCAGTAATTACCCATTAATTACTTACACTAAGTAATTACACTTTATTAATCATATTAAGTAATTATACTTAATCAATCATCAATTGATTTGTCTTTAATTAATTAAACTAATTAATTAACTTAAATTAACCATATTAATTTAATTAATTACATTGAGTAATTCATCCCTTTAATTACTTCCATTAATTAATCGCTCTTTAACTAATTAACTTTAATTACTTAGATTAATTAACCCTTAATTAATCAAGTAATTAACTATCCTTAATTAATTACCCATTAATTATCTCGTAATCACTAGCTAATGATTCTTACATTAGTTACTCTCATTTGAAATCTTTAATTACTTTCCTTAAGGAATTATACTTTGATTATTAACATTAATTAACCCTAATTAATTTCGTAAAGTAATTAACTTTTAATTAATTTCACTAATTAATTATCTTTAATTAATCACAACCTTAATTAATTAAAGATAATTCCTTATCTTAATAAATTTCTTAATTACTCCATTAACTTTATTAAATTCATCGGTAATTATTTACATAATAAATATAATTACTTTTAAAAATAAACAAATTTAAATCATTTACTTTTATATTTGAACTTGTTTCAAAATCTTATTAAATGATTTTATTTTTCTTTGAAACTTGGTTGATACCCTTTTTGAAAAACTCATTCATTTAAAGCTTGATTTAATAAATTGCTTACAATCTTAATCATTTTTAATAACGTCAAAACTTGAGGAAGAAAAACTTATCTTTGAAAACTTATTTATTTCATTTTACTTTGAAACTTTGTTTAACATATACTTTTGCTAAAAACATAGTTAATACATTTTGGAATCATGAATTAATTTAAATTACTAACTTTTTAAAACCTATACATGATTTCCTTAAAATTTCGAAATTATGTCCCGAGCACAACACGTGTCACTCGCGTAGCATCACTACTTCGAGCCAATCACGCAAACGACTCGAGAAAAACTCGTTCTTCCCCAAAGCCTTCAACCACACTAGAACCGATGTGCACGTGTGCACGATGCACACCCTTCCAACCACCTCTAGCCAACTCCCCGACCATCGACAGATCGACGCCGACCTCGCCTACCCATACGTCCACCCAGATCAACGATTTCGAAAGCCAATCGAAATCGAGTCACTCGATCAAAAACTAGAATCAACCTCGATCGAAAAACCCCCAATTGTCGATGATCCTGACCTCGAGAACCCTCGTCGACCTCACCAAAACTTCACCTCGACCTCCAGCTCCGATTTTCCCCCTACGATCCTCTCCATTGCATCACCATCGTTGTACCAACCTCAAAAACTCCAACGACCAAAACTCACAACTAAACCCTACATCGTCTGCGACTGGCCGCCTCCATCACCAGTAAAATCCACAACCATTTTTCCTGGGTTCATCCACCTACAAGCTTCCTTGGACAACGATCACGATGATATCCACCATGCCGATCATCAAAAATTGGCGATAAACCCAAAATCATTCGACTCTGATTATCTCAGCAATTTCTAAACTAAAAATCCCAATTTCTATGCCTAAATTCATGATTTTCTAACACTAATCTGATTCCATAATCCAATTCTAAAATTAAGATGTTTGATTATATCTTATATTAATAACATCACTGTATTTCTTTATTTTTGAAGTATTTACTAAATATAAAATCTTAAAACCATTTTAAAATTAATGTTAACATCTTACAAACCTTTTTACTTTAAAGATCTTAGTCTAAAATTCATTTGTTTAGAAGATATAAATTTTTGTTGTTAATGAAGTTATCCCTATAATACAGCAGAGAAATGAACATCTACCTATATACAGACATATCACATACAAATATATATACATACATACATACTTTCATATCCAGTCATACATGCAAATATTTTATGCTATATTACTTTTCATTGCACGCGTCAAAGTTAAATCTTAGATTTGAAACTGTTTTTAAAATAAAAGTTTACTCACCAGATAATAAAACAAAGAACAAATCTTTGCCTTTTAGTCTAGATATTTTGTTTTTGATTATTGAAATGAAATGCTTGCTATTTGATTGAATTTGAGATGAATCTAGTTGTGTTGATCTTTAATTGCTTGATCACAGGTTGAAACAGTTTGAAAACTGATGAAGTTGTTGCTAGTTTGATCTTGTTCTAATTTTGATTTCAGTTTATTCATAATTTTTTTTAGAATTGAAAGAAGAAGAGTGGGAAGACATTTGATCAAAAAAATAGATTTCTCTAAACATTTTAATATATATGATTTAAATTTAAAAAGAAAGATGTATGCCACTTTTTTATTTAATTAGACAAATATCATTGCATGCTTTTATTTTCTTACAAATGTTAAATATATGTATTACTATGTTTAAACCCTTGCTTTAAAATTTTCTTATTCTATTGCACTTATGTAATATGAATTTAAGTTTTATATTTATTATTTATACTTATGTTTTATTAATATACATTTATGTAATGTGAATTTTATTAATTTATGTTTTATATTTATATATATATCACTTATGTTTTTAAACCATATATATTTACAAACCATGTTATCTCATGTTAAATTTTTAAAAAGAAAGAATATTTAAAACAAAAGAAATAAACTTTTAATTTAATCTTGTTTCAAACTTAAGCTAAAATAAAATTTCGTTTACCTTAAGTGTTTTGAAAATATATAATTAACTTTTAAATAGCTTTGAAAAGTATTAAATTGAATTTAAACATAACTTTCCAAATTACAAAATATGTATTAAAATTTGAAAACATGCTTTTATTTGTTAAATTCAAACCAAGGCTCTCCCATTTATAATATATATAAAGATTATACGTTATAAATAGATATTTTTTTAATATTAGCCTTGAAAATTATTATATTGGATTTTAAAACGTAACTTCAAATCACAATATATATATATATATATATATATTACAATTTGAAAACATATCTTTAATTAAATTAAAATCAAAGACTTCCCATTTATAATATATTTATATATACCAATATATATACATTATAAATAGAAAACAATTTTATTAGCTTTAAAAGATAAATTTACCAATTAAATATTTATAAAAGAAGATTATTAAACCAATTTAAATACTTATTAATAAATATTATCAAATTGTTAATTCTGGGTCATCATATTCCTTTCCCCTTAAAAGAATTTCGTCCCTGAAATTTAAAAGCAAAGATAATTTAATAATCCAGCAAAAGTTTTATTTTCAACAACAAAACAAAGCATACCTCAATCATATACTCACAACCATAGCAACCAATTTATTCTAACAAACAAATCTAACTATCTTGACACAATGTTAGGATAGGCCTTCCTAATACTATCAAGAGTTTCCCAGGTAAAAATTACTGGGATCCTTGCTCTACAGAAATTAAACTATCTACACCACTCAGACCTGAGCTCCTTCTTATCAAGATCTACCACCTGAATAGGATAACTGACCACAATCAAGTCCTGCTCAACTTCCAAATCCTTCATGAACTGCTGATTCCATAACCAGTGATGGATCATACACATACTTCCTTAGAGATACGTGAAATATATTGTGAATCCTAGTCATCCAAACGGGAAATTCAATCTTGTAGGCCAAAATACTTATCCTTACAAGAACACGGAAAGATCCAATATACTTCGGAGCTAGCTTCTCAGTCTTACCAAATCTTACTACTCCCTTTACCGGAGAAACCTTAACAACAACGAAGTCTCGAACTTCAAATTTCGGATTCCTTTGTCCCTTACATGCACATAACTCTTCTGATGATCCTGGGCTCCCTACATCCTTTCCTGATAAGCTCAACCTACACTGATGCCTCTCAAAACAAATCAGGGCCAACAACAAGATGATCTCCGGGTTCTACCCAACAAAATGGCCCTCTCAAAATCTGTCGAAATCCAGAATACAACCTCTACTCTACAAACATCAGTGGACTAACGTCTCCCATCTAGAATAACCAGAATAGGTTCACCTGACAACTTAGCTTCCAGATTCTGAAAATTTTCTCTAGAAATCCTCTAATCCAAGAAAACTGTGAACTTCCTAGGAGTCTGGGGTTGCTTTCATTTTTGCACAGCTGCTACCTTGCTTCCGCTGTGCAACTCTGATATGAAGTAGATGAGAATGCTGTCGATGAACTCGAGCATAAACTTGATTAACACATCCCAGAAAACACAGTTCATCAGATCCATAAAATCTTAGCGACCTATCTAATTCGGTCACAAACACCACAGCAAAACCCAGGTGGAAAACAAGATCTGATCAATCCTTTTCCAAGAAATCTTGAGCTGCTTTACCAATTCCTCATTCTAGGAACCATCCTACTGCTTGGTTGAACAATCGGTATCGCTCCTGAAACCAAGTCGATACAGAATTCAATCTCCTGATGCGGACAAACCATTGACTTCTTCGAAGATATCCAAAAAAACCTATGACCATTTCGATAGCTCCTACATCCTCTAGAGATTCCTCAATCCCAAGCAAAAGACTACTCATATGATCTCTTTGAACTAATCTCATGTCACTTTTGCAATCCTACCAAGTGCAGATTCCAAAGATACCGCTCTCTATTCACAAATCAGAATAGCTTTAGCCTTTCCTACTGGAAGAAGAAACTGATGGTCCACCTTCCAAAAAAACACCCTGCTCTGCTAAGCTTCCTGAAGAAGTGAGCAACCCTTCACCATCTGCCTGGATGCTGACAGAAGGAACACAAAAACTTCAGAACCGAGGAGAAATAGACCCACTTTGCAGCTGCTGAAATCCACCTCTATGAAACTGCTTAGCCATTTCCTGACGGCACACAAAACACTTCCAAGCTGCACCGCTGCTACAAATGCCAAAAGACTTCTTATCCATAAGTCTTTGAACCTTAAACCATAATAATCGACTCCACAAGTGAGGCTTGAGATGGGCAGACTACCTCTCAAGAAATTTTGGGCCTCAAACCAAGCACAATCATCTCGCTCTTCTAAAGGGATGACAATGAGACCATGTCCGAAGCGAGGCAACTCATTGGCCTTAGTCTCATACTCCAATACAAACAACTCCCCAGCTTGAGATCCAGAAAATTCCTATACAGCCGCTCTACGGTAGGTATTAACTGCTCCTCCAATACTTCCATAAACTCGCTCCAAGAGAAACACCTTCTGGAACATCCCTGGTCACTGCGTCCCATCACGCAGCTGCTCCTTCTTGAAGTAGCCAAGATACCATCGCTCGCTTCTGCTCATTCAACAGACCAAACTCCTGAAAATCCTCTCATACGAGCACAACCAAGCTTGCACTCCAATGATGGACTCTGATACTTGAAAAGACTTCCACCAAGATTGGTTAAATCCTTATACCATGCTGCAAAGCTCACTCAAGGCGGTATTGGGTTTACAGCTTCGGCAGATACACCTCCAATCTCAACACTAGGGCTTCTTCCATTTGTGGTAGTCGTGCTACACACACCGCTGCCCTTCTACCTCTAGAACTCAAGACGCCTGCCTAACTTATGTGGGTAACCCGGGCAAAACCCAACAAAATAGATATGAATATATATATATATATATAAATACAAGTACGCTCTCTCAAGAAAGATATCACTCCATAGCCTAGGTATTCACTCAACCTAGAGCTCTGGTACCACAATGTAACGATTTTCCTTTCATTCCATAGAAAGACGCATCATTATTAAGAAAGAAAGGGATAGAAAAGAGAAAAGAAGAGAAAGAAAGAACTAAACAAAATCAGAATCTCATAGTGGAACGAATAAATTATATTACATCACATAAAATATTACATAGTATCATATACATCAAAGTTACACAGCTTATACATCACATGTTAGATAGTTATAAAGACATGTCTAACCATTACAACTTAAGTACATCATAGAGATACAGACATAAACACTAGCACAGCGAAACCATAGCATCTATATACGCTGAAGCCTCCTACTCCAAGTCACCTTCATAAATTCGTCAAAGCTAAAATTAATCCCTTGGCTACTCGTTAAAATTTGAGTACCCAAGAGTTTAATCAAACAAAAAATAAACTCTGGGTCAGACATGAGTTTGGTGTGAGTAAACGGGATAAAGTTGCTTAACTTTGAAAACCATTTGAAAAGAAAGGTATCTCGTAAGACTTCCCACATATAAACATGGAAAAGTTTTTACCTTACGATATGTTTTGATGGGAAATCCAGTGATATTATAGTAGCGTCTAGGGTTTTCAGGTAAATAGAAAATAGCTGAAAAAGTTACATTATTAAATTCCAGCATACTAGCCACAAAGTAGGTTCTACAATCAAAACCGTAAAAGCACGTAGGGAAAGTGGATTTCCATCAATGGCAGGGCTATTGAGGTACCGCCCGTCATAGTACGTTGTCTAGATCACCGTATCGAGGATCCACCCTGATCCCCCGCAACACAAGGCCGGAACCATCCCTTACTGGATAATCCCAGACAAGACAACCCACAGTTGGCGCAACCAACCACACACTAAGCCGAATAAAAAAGGACCTCTAGACAGGGGAAAATCTCGTCCTACTTGGACGCGACCCACTTAGCCATGCTACAGCTCCCCTGTTTTAGTCATTCCCAGTTGATGAGGCTTGAGGCTGCGATTACCTTTTAGAACACATATCTTAGAACGCGCATCGTCCTCTAGTGATGATGTTCTGAAAGCATTCAATTCATACAAGTTCGTTTCGGGTTCGAACGAAACCGAAGGCGTTATCTCGCTACACTCATTTTGGAATCACTCTCAAAGTTAATGACAATAGCCCTTGCACTCTGAGTCTTCATCTCAAATCTGGAAGCACTATCTCCGTCAAACTCATTTTGGAATCACCCTAAGAGTTTTAACGACAATAGCCCTTACACTTCGAGTCTTCATCTTGATCTTCATTAGAGATTCCATGACCTACCGTTTAATTTAGATCGATGTGGTTTTCGGATATTCCAATTTGGAAATCCGATCTCGGTCTTATCGAAATCCAAAATGCCGTCTTTCAAGGCCAAGTTGTTTTAAGTTTTTAACAATTCAATTTATTATTTAGAATTACATATACACAGAGATTGATAATTTATTAACACAGATAGATAATCCATATGATCACAATTCAACCAAAACATCTTATATCACAAAGCAGTATATATCACATATCAGATATATCACATAACCCAAGGCATTAATCATCAGTCAATCATCCATAAGCAAGATTAATTGTCATTAATTTAATTAACCACCAATGAATTAAATTAATTACTTTAATTACTTTTAAATCATGCTTAATTACTTACAAACCAACTAATTAATCATCTTTTAATTATCCATCTTAATTAACCATCCTTGATTAATTATTCTTTAATTACACTAAGTAATTAGCCTTTAATTAATTAGACATATTAATTATCTTTTAACCATTCCCATTAATTACCTTTGATTACTCTCATTAATTATATTAATTAATGATCCTCTAATTACTTTCATTAATTAATTATTCTTCTAATTTATTACATTTAATACTTAATCTTTATTTGTCACATTCATTAATCAACCTTAATTAATCACATTAAGTAATTAACTATCCTTTAGTTACTTACATTAATTAATTAACTCCAAAATTAATTAATTAATTAATTAATTCTTTAATTAATTATACTAAGTAATTAATCCTTAATTACTTAATTACTTGCACTAATTACTTAAATTACTTTCCATCAAGTAATTCTCCTTTAATTAATTACATCCAGTAATTACCATTAATTACTTACACTAAATAATTACACCTTATTAATCACATTAAGTAATTATACTTAATCAATCATCAGTAGATTTATCTTTAATTAATTAAACTAATTAATTAAATTAATCATACTAATTTAATTAATTACATTGAGTAATTCATCCCTTTAATTACTTCCATTAATTAATCATTCTTTAATTAATTACCTTTAATTACTTAGGTTAATTTACCCTTAATTAATCAAGTAATTAACTATCCTTAATCAACTAAAATTACTTATGTGCGAGCTAGTGCAACAGAAATATATTATGCTTCACAAGTTGATAGAGAGACATAGTTTTGTTTCTTGCTAAACCATGACATTAAAGATTCACCAATGAAATGACACGCACAGCTTGTACTTTTTCTATCTGTTCGTGATCCTTCGAAATCAACATCGCAGTATGATACTAATTCGAACGAGCACTCTTACGGATAGAAAAGTCCGAAATTTATAGTTTTACTAAGATAGCGTAGTATACGTTTTACGGAACATAAATGTGATTCTTTCAAATTAGCTTGAAATCGTGCACATAAGCACACACTTATCATAATATCTGGTCCACTTGCTGTTAGATAAAGTAGTGATCCTATCATACTACGATATAGTTTTTGGTCTACACTTTTGCCATTTTCATCTTTATCAAGATGTGCTATCGTGCTCATAGTTGTTGGTTTGGCAGAAGTGTTTTCCATTCCAAAACGTTTGGTAAGATTATTACAGTATTTTTCTTAATTAATAAGAATTCCATTTGAAACTTGTTTTATTTGAAGTCATAGAAAATATGATAATTCTCCCATATGGGACATTTCAAATTCTCTATTCATTATTTCAGAAAATTCATTACATAATTCATTATTAGTTGAGCCAAATATAATGTCGTCGACATATATTTGAAATATTAATATATCATTTTTAGAATGTTTTATAAATAAAGTTTGATCTACTTTTTCAATTTCGAATCCAGAATTAATTAGATAGCTTTTTAGGCATTTATAGCAAGCACGTGGTGCTTACTTTAAACCATACAAAGCTTTCTTAAGTTTATATACATGATCTGGATACTTTTCATGAATAAATAAATGAGGTTGTTCAACATAAACGTTTTCTTTAATATAGCCATTTAAAAATGCACTTTTAACATCTATTTGATGGAGTTTAAAATTATTAAAATATGCGTACATTAATAAGATTCGTATTGCTTTTAGTCTAGCGACTGGAGCAAACGTTTCTTCATAGTCTATTCCTTCTCCCTAGTTATATCCCGATGCTTCTAGTCTTGCTTTGTTTCTAGTTATATTTCCTAATTTGTCTGCTTTATTTTTATAAGCCCATTTAGTTCCTATAATAGTCTTCGGTCGGTCTGGGTACTAGTTCCCAGACTTCATTTCGTTCAAGCTAATTTAGTTCTTCTTGCATAACAATAATCCAATTTTCATCGGATGATGCTTCCTTAGTATTTTTAGGTTCTATATAGAGAGAAAAGCTACATTACCTCTTAAATTTAGTTGATTTCTAGTTCGAATATTTGAATTTATTTTTCCAATTATATTTCCGTTCGATGATTTCGTAAAACTCTTCAAGGAGATCTTATTGTACTAGTAGTATTTTTGTTTTCTAAATTATTAACAATGTTTTCATCTTCTCTAGAATTATAAATGATATCGTCGTCATCTCTTGAATTGTTTATTATTATATTTGTTTTATTATTATTAAGTAAGTCATTGTCATTAATTGTATTAGAAACAAATTTAGAGTTCTCATCAAAAGATATATGAAGTGACTCTTAGATATTATTAGTTCGTTTATTAAAAATTCGATAAGCTTTGCTTCGATTCGAATATCCGAGAAATATACCGTCGTCACATTTTGAATTAAATTTGCCAAGCTGATCTTAGTGTTTAATATAAAACATTTTGATTCAAGTATCTTAAAATCAGATATGTTAGGTTTTCTACCGCTTAAAAGTTCGTAAGGAGTATTCTTGGTGAGAGGTCTAATAGAGACATGGTTCAAAACATAACAGGCAGTTGCAACAGCTTCAGCCCAAAAATGTTTTGGTAACGTGCTTTCATTTAGTAACGTTCTTGCATATTCTTATAGAGTTCGATTCTTTCGTTCTACAACTCCATTTTGTTGTGGAGTTCTAGGAAACGAAAAGTTATGAAATATTCCTTTCTTTTTACAATAGTTATCAAACTGTATATTTTCAAATTCACCTCCGCGGTCACTTTTTATATTTTTAATTCTCATACCTTTTAAATTTTGAATTTTTTTAACAAAATTTTTGAAATTTTCAAAGGCATCACCTTTATTTTTCATAAAGATGGTTCATGTATATCTAAAAAGTCATCAACTATTACAAACACATATCCATTATGATTTATGGATTGAATCTGGGTAGGGCCAAATAAATCCATATGAAGTAACTTGAGCGGTTGTAATGTCAAAAAAACTTTCTTAGATTAAACGAAGATTTAGTTAATTTACTAATTTACACGAGTCACATATATTATTAACTTTAAAATTCATATTCGGTAATCCTTTTACAAGATTATTTTTAGAAATTTTATTGATATTTTTGAAATTTATATGACAGAATCGTTTGTGCCATATCCAAGATCATTTTCTTTTGTTATTAAACACATACTGAGTTATGATTGACTTTCGTATTCAAAATGTAAATGTTTTTATCTCTATTTCCTACGAAAATAAGATTATGATTCTGATCAAGAATACTACATTTTTTTCTTCAGAAAATGATATTTTAAAACCTTTATCGCATAATTGACTTATACTTAATAGACTATGTTTTAGATTCTTAACTAATAAAACGTTTGTAATAAGAAGTATATTAGATGTACCATAATTTCTCACATCTCCTTTGCCGATGATATATCCGTTGGAATTATCTCCAAAAGTGACAGAACCTCCATTTGAGTATCTAATATCACTACAACAAAAGAGGCATATTACAACGGTGGAACACGGTTGTAAAAGATATATTACAACGGTGGAACCACAGTCGTATTTTAAGAAGTTGTAAAAGGCTATCAATTTTTTACAACTATGTTCTTTAGTTGCATATAACCGTTGTGATATTGTATTTTACAACTGTTTCTTACCCTTACAAATAACCATTTTACAAACTGTTGGTAACCCTTGTAGATATGTAACATTGCGTGCTGTAGCAGGTATGACAACTACTGGATAGCTGTTGTAGTTATCTACTGCAACTGTTATCCACAGTTGCAATTAATCTTTTTACAATAGTTGATAGTAGTTATGGATTGTAACATTCGTCATATAGCAGGTATGAAAACTACGTGGCCACCGTTGTAGTTATCCCTACTACAACTATTACACACAGTTGCAGTTTAGTATGCTCTGCGACCTCCTCCACTGTTGTAATATACTTTAATTACAACCACATAAATTGCAATTTAAACCCAAAAATATAATTGCATGCACCATTTAATAATTTACCAAAACTATAAATATACATAACTGAATCAATTTCATTCATAAATATTAATATTTATATAATTCTAACAAAACACAATACATACCAAATAAAACAATCTAAAGTATTCATTCACATCACCAACTAAAACAGTACCAAAACAACATTCTCACATAACCATTCCAAAATAGGATACAACACAAAATACATAATAAAGATAAAGTTTTGTATCGCAAAACACATACCCTAAGGAAATACACTAGTCGAAGGCAACGAAGTCTTTATGCCAAGCCACGGTCGATCCAACTGCTTCTCTAATAGTACATATCTCGGAACTTGGCCTCCACAAGAAAGCTTCTGGATCCACCGCCACATCAACCCAAACTTTACAACCATCTGGTCCTAGTTTTTTAAAATGCACCAAACAATCAGGATCAGTGGATACTACCATTCCTTCTGCAACAACTTGCTTTTGCCAACTCAATATTTTACATTTTTCGACCTCAATTCCAGCATGCCTTGCATCCCGTTTAGGCCGTTCTTCAACAGTCAGAGTATTGCTCTAACGGTGTGACTGCACAAAAATAATTTACGAATAATTGGACTATTTATGGTATATGTATAACATCAACTAAAAATGTGGACTGAATAGCACAAACCTCTGTATAACATCAACAAAAATATGTTTTGCTCCAGAAATTAAACAAGAAGCATAAAGACTGAAGGCAACAGTAGACAACAAGCTTATACACAAAACAAAGGTTTGCAAAACTATAACGGTGGCATGAAATATCAGTTAAAGTCTTAAAGGAAATGAAAACTGAAGACAGGATGGACAAACACAAACCAATACACTAGCAGCAGCATGAAATATCAGCTAAAGTCTGCCACTGAACGTACCCATCTACAATAATCCGAGAACCAGCCATAATCACACCCAAATCAGACCCCCTAATCTCCTTCAACACAGAACCGACGATATTGAAATGCAAGCTTGACAAATTGTGCATGTCCAAAGACACAATATGCAAAGCCTTATTCTTAAACAAAAAGCAGTTTATCCCCTGAAATCCAATGCTCAAGCCCATTACTCCACAACTGTTTGAAACAACACTACCTCCAATAATCAACCCACGAACCACATCTTGTTGGTCCTCTCCATACTTATGGTAGGGGATACTACCCTTGCCTCTTCGAAGTGAACATATACTTCCGAAATCCGATTATTGAGAAAAAACTTTCTTACCATTATTGCGGTTGTGAAGGTTAGCCAAACCAATATCAGACTTCTCCATAACAACAACATCAGTACAAATATCAGTCATCAACTCCTCACTACCCAAGACAGAGATATAATTTCCCTTCACCTCATCACCTTTACTTCCTATATGCTAAATAGACTGAACAACATCAATCTATTTTAAATCCCACTGAGCATCTCCACTCACTCCAACCTAGACAATTCCGACCAACTCCTCATCAACGTGCACAGTGCACACTTTATCACTACTTGCTTCAAGCAACAAACTGTCCTGCACCACAACAACCTCCTTCCAAACTCTGTTCCACTAAACCAAAATTTCATCTCCTCAAATCTTTGATACACCAAACAGCTCCTCCTTCCATCAAAACCACCTCACTAACTTCACATTTCTCGAACACCGCAAGTTAACCAACCGAAAACACTTCATCTTCCCCACTCCATTCAATATTCCATAAAGCAATCCCCCTAAACCATCAGCAGCAAAATCCATCACCTGGTACCCATCACCTACCTCATATACAACTTCATCACCCCTGTGACTTCAACTTCATTACCCCTACCTCTCCACACATTTAATCACCTCTCTACAAATTCAATCATCTCTCCACCCTACAAAAAAACTTCTCTACACAACATTCAACCAATCCAAACCCACTGGCTTTCATTCAAATCTCCTCCTCAAACAAACATTATTTCTTTGCAAACCGATCGAATCTTTTATGAAATAGATTTCTTTTTGCCTAACTAAAACATGCTATCTTTTCGTTTTTGGTTTTTAAAATAGTTTTGATCATTGTTTCCCAATTTTCTTAATTTGTAAATAAATATTTTGTAAAAATAATTTTCCCGCATTTTAAATGCCAAAATACATCTGAAAAATAAATAAAAGCGAGTCTGCTGCCAAGTTCTATACTATAACTCGGCAACATATGGAAACATATGTGAATGTCCTAGTCATGTTCTATACTATATCATTAGAAACATACATATGGAAACGGTACCTGAGGCGTATTAGCAGGAGGAGTCTCTGGATTTTCCTCATTGACTCTTCGATTTCCTTTCATATCCTGTAAAGATTGTATTATTACATATATAACTAGTAATTTGTAAGAACATGTCACATATTCATTAGCATAGATAATTAACACTTACCAGTATAATCGCAGTAAGCTCTTGTAATTTAGCCTCCATGCCACTAACTTGGTTTCGCAACGCATGTACTTCACCTAAATTAGCCCGATGAATACGCAGATGAGATGGTACAACCCCAAAGCCTAATCCTCTTACACGTCCGCTATGTTCCTAACCAAAAAGCATTGACACTCCATCTTGAGTAATTAATATTATTCCCTGAGAACTCTGACTCATGGCATTATGCTCTTTTATCTTAGACTACAAATTCAAAAAACACCAATATTAAGCTACTAAAAAAATACTACATTAATAATAACATAAAGCTGCGGTCACTTTTTTTTGCTTATTTCGTATATTTGAAATTATCCTTACTATGCAGTCGGCAACAACTGAATTCGGGAGTTCTCCATTTTTTCTGGTATGGGCTTTGCACCACAATTCGTCTCTACTGATATCAGACGTTGCACTTTCCTTTTTCTACAAAAATAGCATAAGAGCTTAAGAACGTACAAGTAATAACAAATAAAAAATGCTTTAGCAATAATCAATATACATCAAATGGGATTGCAATGTTAAAATTTTGGAACTTGTACTGATTAAGTTTTTAATATTTACTTACCATTTCTTCTTCCAATCTTGCATAACCCATTCGGCTCATGGTATGTGGAAATTTATTCTTATATCTCATAGCTTTGAATTTTTGGCTAGTTTCCTATATAAGAAATATTCAATAAATATGATATAAGAAAACGTAATAAATTTAATAGTTGTAATCAATAAAATAAAAATAACCACCTTAAACTTTTCCAACAATTTTTCCTTTACAAAAGTATTCCACGCTTCAACGCTCTTTATACTATCTGGTTTTAAGTCTGCTACTCTATAAGTAGAGTTGAGACAAGTGGACGCTTTTTTGATAGCTGCAACTAATCTTGATTTCGACTCCTTCCGTCGTTGTCCCATTATCATTAACAAGTAATCCTTGTACACTTTATCCACCTTGAATCTCGACTGCACAACAAGAATACATAGAATATTAAACAAATACTTCAATGCCATTGTTATTAAGCACACAAATCCTTAAATGTTGCAAATGTCCAAGTGATTGAAAATAATAATTCTGTTCATTATTCAATGTTTAAAATAAACCAACTGATCAGTTAAGTGATAAGTTAGGAATAACATGTTAGGTTTTAGCAGAACAAATACTAAAGAAGTCTGAAATCAGTATAAAATGGCCGCTATCAGTTACAAAATTATACAAAGAATTTAAACAAATTTTGGATGACAGCCAATTACCGACATTAAATACCAAGAAACAGTTCATGACAACAACTTGAATGGATTACCAAGAAACAGAACGCCAATTACAATAAATACTAACAATGAAACCAATTACCTGAATACAAGTCCATTGATCATCCCTCAATTCATCTTCGACTTTCTTCCATTCTCTAATGGTCATTGGCACCATCTCCCTTGCTAGAACACCAATATATGATGACAAATGCTTGGAATTGGGACCTATGGCTTGTCCTCATTCATTAAACTCTACTTCCGGCTTCTCACTCGGTAACATAGCAAATGATTTCAACATTGTCCTTCCTCTTTTTTTTTTCCAGGTTTCTTCAATGTATAACCTTAACCAGAATCTGATGGAAGCTGGCTTGGAGTGACATTTGAGGGGGTTGAAGTATGTATAGGGTTGCTTGTGGGTGGAGGAGGGGGTTGTATCGAGTTTTTAGTATGGACAGGGCTGCTAGTGAGTGGAGAAGGAGGCTGTATCAGGTTTGTAGTATGGACAGGGCTGCTAGTAGGTGGACTGTATCGGATTTCTAGTATGGTCAGGGTTGCTTCTAGGTGGACGAGGGGGCCGTATTGGGTGTTTAGTATGCTTTCGGGGAGATCTTCTTACAGCACAATTTAAATCCCGAAGCGAATTAGCAACATCAAGATGGTCACCTTGGATTTCGTTGATTCTAACACCATCCGATACTCCTTTTCCTTTTCCTTTCACCTTTTTCTTCATCTTTTGATTTTTTTTCCCCAATCATTACTAATATCTTGAACATCGTTAAAGATTTGAACACCGGTTTGTATTTGAGGCTTTTGTCTATTTTCTACGGTTCCATCAAATAAGTTTTTCCATTGACGATATTCGTGGTTAGGTTCAAGAAATCGTCTATGACCCATGTATGCACACTTCTTACTAAATGGTAGCCATACCGAACATGTATTAATGCCACAAACAGGACGTGGTCTCTTACCCTTTACAGTGCAACCAGCTAAATTTCCATAAGCTAGAAAATCATTAATTGTCCACATCAGAATAGCATTTAATCTAAATTCACTACGAGTATAAGCATCATACACCTTCACCCCTTTATCCCATAATTTTTTCAAATCTTCAATAAGTGGCTGTAGATATACATCAATATCATTCCCCGGCTGTCGTGGTCCAGGAATTAACAAAGATAGCATCATATTATCTTTGTGCATACAAAGCCATGGAGGAAAGATGTAAGCAACAAGAAATACTGGCCAACAGCTATATGCAGAATTCCAATCACCAAAAGGATTAAAGCCGTCAGATGCAAGACCAAGCCTTAAATTTTGTGGATCGGAAGAAAAAGAAGGATACATTCTATCAATCATAGCCCATTGAGAAGAATCTACTGGTTGACGCAATTTACCGTCTTCACTCTTATGGCTGCTATGCCATCTTAGTTGTTCTGATGTTTCTGGTGATGTAAACATCCTTTTCAATCTTGGTATCAATGGGAAGTATCTCAAAACCTTCACAGGTATTTTGGCTTGCTTCCCATCCTCACTAGTCTTGTTTTTTTTCCAACGAGACTTACCACATTTAGGACAAAAATCACTATGTGCAAGCTCTTTTCTAAATAAACAACAATCATTTACACATGCATGTATCTGCTTATAGCCTAAACCAAATGATTGAAGCAATTTCTTTGTTGCATATGTCGAATCAGGAAGCGTGTTTTCTTTAGGAAACATATCCTTGAGAATTTTAAGGAGATCTGTAAATGCTGTGTCAGATATACCATTTCGCGCTTTGTGCTTGTAAAGGAGTATTGTAGCAGATAACTTTGTGTGGGTTGCACAACCATGGTACAAAGGAATTTCGGCATTCTCCATCATTTCCTTAATACCTTCCTCATGTCTTTCATTAGCATTAGCTTCTACCTCCTCATCACAGATTTGTGCATCCAAATACATTCTGTATGTATCTATCGGTTCATCGCTTTTATTTTACGAAGGGCGTTTTTCTCCATGAAAAATCCATACATCATAAGTTGGGTCAATTCCAAAACAAATCAAGTGTAACACAACATTCCTTGATGTTTGCCATATTATATTCCTACATTTACAGCAGGGGCATATAATTTTTTCTGGATTTCCTTTGCTTTCAGCATGCCTATATACAAAATTTCGAACCGCTTGCTTATATTCTTCTATCATTCTACGAAACAATAAACGAATTAATACACATTATAAAATGCTCATAACTATGAAAGTAATAATCAAAATAATGAAACCTTGGCAGGTTGACCCATGTTTTGTCCATTTTGATAAAATGCCTCTAATGCGTGAATCTAATGGAAAGACACAAACAAACACCACACTATTACCATAAAAGATTACAGTAATTACAATGTTATTGTTTACTAAATATATAATCTGACATGAAGTAAACTTTAAAACACCGACCACAAAATTTTGAAGCAATGATAACAAAATTTTATGCAACACTCTTCATGTTATTTTGTTTAGCATTGAAATTGCAAATGTAATTGCCAAATGTAATTGAAAAAAGTTGAAATAGAGAATGTTGTGAATGATTTGTAATAATGATTGAAAACATAAGTACAGATCCCTTGGAATATTCCGCATGATGGATCATGTGTTTCTAACCAAAGCAACAAGTAAAGAAAGCAATGAATGCAAATTTATATGCACATGTACGAAATGCACGTAAGTATGATACAGAACATTTATGGAAAGCAATAATTCACTTTTTCAAGAGAGAAAGGCCAAAAAAATTAGGAACGAAGGAATGCATTGTTAATGATAAACAGATATTGGAATACTGGCATGGAATATTTTGTACAGATCCAAAATAATGGAAGGGAGTTTATAGAATTTTCAGGATAACTTTGCATGACTAGTATGTAAAAATATGTTTAAAAGTTCTATAAAGTGAAAATGACTGATAACAAGAATTTGTTTTAAACGTCCCAATATACTCATTTTCTATGATGAATAAGTCATGAAAGCTAGTTATATTTCCTTTCTCCTTTTCATCCAGAACTATATGAGAAGATTAATATCTGAATTCACAAACAAATTGACTACTGAATTATTGAATTAATACGACTTGTTTAAAAAAACTGAATGGGAATTTATTCTCCACTTATCTATTAATGTTTTATTATTATTTTGGAAATGTACAAATTTTGTGACTAACTAGATAAATACACAAAGTAGCATGAAGTTATTGGTATAAAAATACTAAACGGAAATTTTGGCATACATATCCTTGTAAATAAAAAAATAAGCTCTACGTCCCTACCAATTTTCTTTTATAAAATTTTAAAACCGTCAACTGAACATATCTTTATGATTCTCAACAAGTACAATATTTTTAACAGTAAATAAAACTATACAAATGTGGCCATTCAATTCTTAACAATAGAATAAGCAAATAAATAAATTGTTATTGCTTATTCGTAATGCATTTAACATGCATTAGAAGTATGAATGGCAGTAAGCAAACTAAATCAAGTATGAATGCAAGTTATCTCTACCTGTAATTCAAGAAACATCACACAATAAAATCACTCAACTAACCAAATTACTTGATGAATGCAGTAATTAAAGCAACAACTTTTCCCCAATTGCAACAATAAAATCACAAATCTGACCAAATTACTTTCTAAATGCAGTAATTAAAGCAATAGTTTTTCCACAACTACAACGAGAATCAGTATTTGAGGTAATAAATATTAACAAGGCTCACCAAATTGTTACCAAATTGTTATGAAGTATACGGAAAACACTAGCAGTAATGAATGGTTAACGGAAGCCTTTTCAAAGACAAAAATTCAAAAAATGAGAGCTGAAATAGCATATGAGCTATTTGATAGTAACAAGTATACACCAAATCAGAATCGAACAACAACCAAACCGATCAAAATCAAAACCAAATCAAAATAATATAATTAATTGTTTGCAGTTTAAAAATTAGAAATAAACGAAAATACATATACAAGTGGCAACGAAGGCGACGACGATTATGGTTAGGGTTTGCAATCGGCAATGGAAGCGAGCACGATCTAGCTTCGCCGATGGTGACAGCAGCGGTCACAACGAGGTTCAGATGTGACGATGGCGACGAAAGCCGGGGTACTGCGGGGTTTACCTTTCGTTGGCGAGCGGCGAGTGTTGAGCGGGATTGGATTAGGTTTTCCAAATGTTGGGAGTGAATTCTTTTGCACGGGAATAAAAGTTAATTAGAAAGTTCAGCGGGAAGGAAAGAAATGTTGGAGGGAACGTTAATTTTCATGTGACACTCGTTTTTTCTTTTGCATGGACTTGTTACAACTATTCAACAACTTCGGATCATAGTGGTTACAAACAAATATAACAATTGGTACCGAAAGGGCAGTTGTTCCAGATGTATATTACAACTGCCAAAAATACACAGTTGTTACAAAATGAATATTACAACTGTCCGCTTATGCCAGTTGTAAATAAAAAGTTGTAATATAGCTGTTTTGTTGTAGTGTATTTATCAGCATATCTTTGTCTCCTGTCATGTTCTTTGAGCAACCACTGTCAAGTATCCATTTTCATCTTTTCTTGAGAGGAGCCTGCAAAAAAATGAGATAAAGTTGGTACCCACCTTTTTAATAGGGATCTAAGAGTTAGGTCTTAGGACACTAAACCCAAGTGGGTTTAGTATCCCTTTTATAAATATAATTTTTATTATTATGAACATCTTCTATAAATTAACTAATATACTTTTACCTTATTAATTTGTTATTAATTTTAGGTACCCAGATATTTATAGTTTTAGAAACTAGTCTTTTTGAAGATGTGGGTGTTTTATCATAATTAACTTTGTTCGAATTACTAGATTGAGAATTCTTGATTTTCTTCTTATATCCTAAACCATTTTTATTATTAATAGATTGTGAGTTCTCAATAATTCTAGACAAATTTTCTCTTCTTTTGTTAAAATTCGAAACATTTTTAGTTATTCCTTCTAGTTCGGTCTTTAGACTTGAATTTTCTAGTTCTACCATTTTAATATTAGTTTTTGAAGTATGGTTTTCAGAAACAAGACCATTATTCTTTTCTTTTTGAGTTTTAATTTCTTTACTCAATAATATAAGTTGAGAATTAATATTTGAAAGAGATTCATGAGTTTTCTCAAGTTCTTCTTCTAATACCTTCTTCTCGTCTTTATGCATATCTCTTTCGAATTCTGCCTTGTTCTTATTTTCTACAGCCTCTTTACATTTTCTTTTGAGACTCTTTAAAGTATCTAATAATTCAAAATTTATTTCTATCATGTCATCAAAATTAAATCAACAACTTCATTAGCTTTGGCCATAAAACATACGTTAGCTTGTTCATTATCGCTGTCACTTTCACTTCCAGAAGAAGAAGAGGAGGAATCGAATCATCTCATGTGACTGAAAAAGCTTTTCTTTTTGAATTTGTCCTTCCTTTTATTTTGATACTTTCTTTTGATCTGAATAGTCCTTCTGCATATGCCCCTTTTTGTGATAGTTAAAGCACTCCATAACTGATAAAGATGGTAGTTTATTGCTATTTGAACTTCTCTTGCCATTATTTCTGTTTCCTTTTCTATATTTCAAGAATTTCTTGAAGTTCTTGGTAATAAAGGCTAGATCATCTTTATCTGAATCTAATTCTTCTTGTTTTGCATGGAATGTTATATTCTTTTTATCTTGAGCTTGAACTCTTTTAGCCTGCAAATTCACTTCATAAGACATTAGATTTTCTATTAACTCTTTTGGGTTATTTTGGAGATATCATTCGCTTCTTTAATAGCAAGTACTTTTCTTTCCCATTCTTCTATTAAAGAGTTAAGGATTTTTGATACAATATCAAAGTCGGAATATTTTTCTCCTAGTCCTACTGATGAATGATAGATATCCTGAAATCTTGAGTATATGTCATTTATATATTCATTTTCTTTCATTCTAAAGTTTTGAAATTGACTTTTGGGCATGGATATTTTGCTTTATTTGACCTTGTTGTTTCCTTCGTGTGTAACTTTGAGTGTACGCCATATTTCATATGAAGTATTGCACATGCTAACACGGTTAAACTCATTTTTATCTAAGGCATGAAACAACATATTCATGGCTTTTGCATTAGCCATGGCATCTGGTTTCTATGTATTAGACCAAGTAGAATATTCTTCAGTAGGAATAGTATATTCCATCTGAGTTATATTGCATGAATCAAAACCATTTGCTTGCATATACATTCTCATACATGTGGCCCAATAATTATAATTCATGCCATTAAATAGTGGTGGACATGCAGTGGATTGTCCTTCAATGAAGCTAGTGTTAATGCTAATGCTAGTGTTAGTGTCCATATTATTAGATTATCAGATAACTGTGTTACGGTTATATGATGACCTTGCTCTGATACTAAATGAAAGTGTGATATGGATCGTGTAAAATAGATATATGATAATACAGAGTATAATGATGAGTAAATAGTGCAGAATATAAAAACAGTGTAATAAAATGACACCAGGAATTTTTATACAGGTTCGGAGCACCGACCTACGTCCAGTCCCAGACTCCTTTTAGAATTTCACTAAAACAACAACCCTCACTTAACCCGAAGGAATAGGTCTATACACTCCTGGGCAGCCGAACGGGACTGAGCAGCAAAATAGGATTTTTCCTCAACAGCCGAAGATGACTTCACTTGCCTAAGCACCAAAACAGGACTTCAACAAATATAGAAAATAGTTTTGACTTTTGTGTGTTCTGATAACACAGATTTGTCACTTGTAGTACACCCTTCCTATAATCTTCTCCTCGAGTATAAATATATATATATATATATATATATATTTGAAGTATATGAAGAATAGAAAGGTATGGTATTGCTTTAATGCAGAATAATTGAAAGTATGATAGAAAATAGATTTCGGAAAGTTAGATCAGAGAGATAAGAAAATTCGATTGTGATTTTGTGATTTGGAATCAAGTTGGAGTTTGTATTTATAAAGGTTAGAAAGCAGCGATTGTTGGTGAAGAGTTTCGATTGAAGTATTACGCCTAGTCTTTTCGTAGAGATTTTTATCTCTTCACAAAAAGTCGTGTCTTTTCGAAAAGTGGATGTTATAGAAATTCAGTCAACTGAGCCTCTGGGTCAGTCGACTGAAAATTCAAAGTGATTTTTAAAATTTAAATTCGTATATCTATGTATCTGTGCATGCCGCATAAAATTTCCAATGTCAGTCGACTGGATTTCTAGGTTAGTCGACCAACTTGGTTAAATTTGTGCAATATGCATAGTTTACATAGGTATATTAATTTATATAACTTAAAATGCTTTTATAATTTAGTTGTATGCTTATATATGTTTACAATATTTTGGAAATATAACGATTAAGTATATAAGCTAATACGTTTGTAATCGAGGAGAGATTTTAACAATATTGACCTAAGACTTAAAAAAACAAAATACTGTAGTTAATGCACCAGTTTTAAAGTCTCATCTCCTTATCTCTTTCTGTCGTAACAGTAGTCAAATCTGTATTCTTTTTGTCGTAGTGGTAGCTTCGTGTCATGAATCAAAACCAAGTCTCAACAAATGTAATAAGATACCAATTAATGTTAATTCAGTAAGATGAAACCAATGTAAATTCTATCTCATAATAAATGGATTTATTGTAAGTAAATGAAATAAAATAGTACGTAAATGGAAATGAAGATGAAATTGGGAAATATTAATGTACTCGGATACATATATCCTTATCACAATAAAGACTTGAATAACAACTGAAATTTAATAAATGAATTTTTGGAAATTTAATTTACAATTTCTGAATTTAATGAAATTGGAATTAAGCACTGAAATTGATGAATTAATCAACTTTAAATTGACATCTAAATTTGTTTAAATTATTGTACATGATTAAGAAACCAAAAATGATAAAAGTTATAAATTATTAAAATTTAAACTGAAAAGTAATTAATTTATTTAACTAATGGGAAAATAGTCAGTTTGGCCACTGACTCGGATTTCGACGAAACTAGTTTCATCGGATCTGTAACGGTGAATTATTATAGAATTTCAAGTTTCGTAATAACCGGACTTGTCGTTTGATCGTATGGCTCGAAACGCCTAGAAATCAATTGAAATCAAATTTGATATAAGCCAATTTTAATGTAACTTCTTCGTACAATGGAATTAGGACTTCAAACCTGTTCCATTGATTTTAAAATTATCAAAAACATCTGTTTTAATGTATAGGTTGACCCATTTTCATTCCGAAGTCGAAGCGGGCTTTCCGGGTCGTGTATCATTCAATCAGTCTAGTCCATTCTTTTTTGTTTCTAGCCTTGTCAATAAATACCTCGTTAAAAACTCTAGCCACTCCTCGACTCTCATTTGTCTGTATGTACAATGCTTTTCAACTGTTCATTTCAATGGCTGACAAACAAATTCTCCGTTCAATTTCAAATCAAATCTCAAATCAAAAATTCAAACTCCTCAAATAATATCAAATTATATATAGATTTAAAGATCTTGAAGAGAGCAGCTCAAATCTGCAATTCATTTTAGCATTTGAATCACCGGTTGACTAGAAATTCGCCATTTATCTACGGTCGTTCATATGGGGTTATCGGTTTCAACGGTGGATTGGCGATGATAGCTCGATTGGGTTGTGTCGGTGGGCAGGGCTCGTCATGCTGACCTGATCCATACGGCTAATTGGCGAAGATGGTTGAAGGTTATGCGATGGTTAGTCGACAACATGGACGGCTTCCGTTCGTCATTGCTGAGCCAGAGGTGGCTGTTTGTGGTGGGTAGCTGCGTCTCGGCGTGGTGAAGCGGTTGGTGGGGTCTGATGGGGTGGCCGTTGTTCGTGGCGACGGCGTTAGGAAATTGAAGGTGGTGGCGTGGTTTACTGTAAGCGAACGAGAGAGTTAGGGTTTCGAGAGGAAGAAGGCACTGACGTGGGAAGTTAGGTTTGTTTATTTTTATTTTTATTTTTTCTAAATTTTAATCGTTTAACTTCTTATGTCGATAACTTTTGCATATGAGATCTGATTTACACGTGGTTTTCTCTGCTAGGATCGTATTAAAATTCTGGAAATTTTGATGTTAGTTTGGATGAATTCTAAGACCTTTCAAATTTTGGACTTAAATTGGATTTAAATTTGATTTAGATTCTATTTAAATTCAAAAGGTGAGTTTTTTAACCCACTCACAACTTCAAAAATTTCTTATGTTGTTAAACTAAATTTATGATGTGATTAGAAATTTATTTATGGATGTTTGGTATATTTTGAATCATCATCTCAGTTAATTTGAATTTATTTGAATTAAATTTTTATTTAATTTATTATTGGATATAAACTACCAATTAGATACCTGTTATTGATTATCAGTCTATATTGATATTTATTGATTGTTTTGGATGATGACTGCGATGGATGTTGATTGTTGATATTGGATGAATGAATGTTGTATTTTATATCGTTATGAACTGCAAGTTCGTTATGGATTTTTATTTATTTTGGGATTGCGATTTGAAATGATATACAGCCGTGAAAAATTTAAATTGTAGATTGAAATGATAAATATCCGTATCACTTCACCTTAGGGTAGAAAATTATATATGGACACCAAATTGGTTAAATTAAATTATTTTAAAATCCTTAATTTTTAAATGGAATTAAATGTTACTTTGAAGTAAAAAATTGATTAATATAAATTGAAATATTTTAGGAAATTCAAATTTATGTTGAAAAGGGAAATTTGGTTTGTTGATTTGGAAATTGAAATTGGTCTAAAGGTGCTGAAATGAAATGAATAGTTAATTGGATAAAAATTTCAAAATTATATTTTAATACAAACTGTTTTAAAAAATTTATCTTTTGAAATTTCTAGTTGTTCAGATTTTTTAAATTTATTAAACTATTTAACTAATATTAACTATATAAAGTTATTTTGATATGTTTTAAACCATTTTAATTTATTTAAATATAATTAATTATTTTAAAGCTATTTAATCTTTTTTATACTTAATCTAATTTAAATCCATTTAACTATCTTAAATCAGTTTAAAAGTATTTTAACCTATAATTAAACTATTTATAACTATTTTAACTATTTAAACTATTTCTAAATTTCTAGACTAAGTAAAGTGGAAGTGTTTTAAATTCAATGCTTTGTTTAAAAGAGAATAAATTGAAAACGATGATTCTGAAGTAAGGTTTTACCCTATTTTGGAATACTACTATGGAAGAAATTATGACTTTTTGAAAGGAAATATAGTTCCAAACTATGATTTCAAAGTGAATACGATTAGAAATTAAATATGATTTTGAAAGTGATATGATTTTGAGAATATGATATTTGATATCAGTTATAAATTGACTTTTGAAATGTAAAAGAACCATCCAGTGTGTAATAAGAGATTGGTTGTTAAAGAGACCGGGATCGGATTTTGTCATGCTCTCTGCCAATATCAAAGACCACTTTAACAACTGTGTACATGGTGGAAACTCCAGAAATGAAGTAGGATGGTTTGGTGAATGATATCTGTATGAGGTATGACGTGACCCTGACTTCCATGAGTCAGCTTAGATGTGACTAAAATCAGGAGCCACGCTGGGCCAAGTGAGGTCATTCCTCCTATCGGACACACTTCTTCGATATTATATTCTGATTTTGTGATTAATTTGGTGGCCACCCTTGATTTTTGATTGGGAGTGTTTTACGAGATGGGTGGTAGTAGTTGCTATGCATTACCACCAGTCCGGATACGCAAATGGTATATCTACCCTGGCATTGCCTCGGATGTCGTGTTTATATGCCCTAGCGCGCCTTCTACGAGTTTGTTTTGTACCATACCTATGGAGTGCCCTTTGATAGCCCTCCAGTTTACGAAGGAATTAAGGTACTGTATAGACTATGGGAATATCTAAAATGTGTTAAATGGGATATGGGTAACTCCTTAACGCTATTTTAATACTTTTACTTTACTGTAGACATATTATAATAGCGTATTGTACTACGTAGTAGATAGTTTAATGGATCCTTAGGATGTGCGAATCTCGAGCATCTCTTGAGTTACCGCACTCACGTTAGACACTAGATAGGAGATGTCAAATCCCGTAAACATCTCTGACGCCGTTCCAGTCATATTATTTCCTGTTGATTTAACTTACATAAGATCTTTTAGTTCTGACTCGAGTGTTTTGTCCTTTCAATTCGCTCGGGTCAGCTTGAGCATTTCAGGATTTGAAGACCTTATTTCTGGAGGACGAAGACGAAGATTTGTGCTACTATTATTTATTATATTATTCCACTGCATTCATACTGTTTCGCTGCATTATTTAATATTCCCTAGTATGTGCAACTCTAATCTGTGTTGTATAAGTAAAATCAAATGGTTTGTAAAACAACTTCATAAACTGTTTATTTGATTATTATATTTTGTCATCCCGCTGCAAGATTCTATTTGTTTTTTTCTGTGTGTTTTCTTATTTACCTCATAACAATCCGCCCTTCTGTATGGTTTGAGTCAGCACGTGTGTCTGCTTAAACGTTTAAAGATGCGAGGATGTTACAGATTGTATCAAAGCTTTGGTTTAGCAAAAACTTTAGCTTTATGGGGTCTGACCCTTTACTAATAGGGTAGTAATACCCTATGATGAGTCGCTGAGTGTATATATATGAGAAGCGTATTTGTTAGTGTTATGAAAATGTTTTATATTATGTTAATTTGTTCCATTTTGCATTTATGAATTTTGGTTGGTGCATAGGAAGCTATGACATCGGTAGGGATTTTTAAACACTTAATAGGGCAGACCGACACAATATTTGTTTTGAAATATAGGTGAATGAAATAATTTTACCTATTATATTTTCTGTATATATAAAATAATAATAAAAAATTATTGATATATTTGGCTATAATATATTTGTTGGTTAGATGGTGATAATTTATAAATATTGGTTGGAAATAAGATTTAAAATAAAATAAATGAAAATTGGAAATTTAAACTTAAGTTCCGGGGTTTTTGAAAATTTCTTTCTAATGATTTTGGAATATAATAATAAAATTCTTAGAAGTATTTTCTGATATAAATATTTTAATATAATTTGAAATAATTGTTTTAAAGAAATTTTGGAAAGAGATAAGTTCCATACTCCCCTCTCTGTCGTTGGAAAAAAATTTCAGTGATGAGTGCACGCATCATCGACATTCATTTTTGAGTTTCAAAGTGGGAAGGTCATTGTAGTAGTTATACTGCTGATTTAATTTGATAAACAAATATGAATTTCAAAGTTTAAATATGATTGTATATAAAAATTATGAGTGTATATATATATGTATATTATTTTAAATGATTTAAAATGGAACCCGGCATCTAGTTCTTAAATTTTATGAATTAGAGATTTTAATTAATGAAATGGAATTTGACTAATTAATAATTGGAACCTCTAAATGAAATAAAAGATTAAATGCTAGGTTATAAATAAAATTACAAGAAATTTGAAATTAAATCAAAGGACATGATTATTGAACATTAAACTAATTAAAAAGAAATGAGATAAACTTGTGTAACTTTCAGTTACATTCTTAAAGACATATATATAACTAACCAATTTTAAATTTGAAATGCTAAAAGAATATGTATTGAAAATTTTGCAAGTAAAACTTACACAATGAAAATGTATAATGAATTGCTTTTATAAATAAGAATTTGATGTCATGATTGTTATAACTTAAGCTATAATTGAAAAGTACTATATAAAATGCAATAGAAGGTAAGTATGGTAAGTAAATTGTGACAAACCGAAATTTTTAGATATTTGAAATTGGAATGTTTAGTTTATTTTAAATATTTGAAAGTTAGTTTAGCTTGAATCTCAAATATCTCTATTTATTTTGCAATTAAATTATTGAGTTTAATTATTGAAGGTTGGGTAAAATATTAAATCTTGGGTTTAAGCTAGTTAAAAATATTTAAATGGCTTATAAAATTTATATTGTTTATACTAGAGAAAGTAGAAATGTTAAACTTGAAATCGGAAGTGTTTTGTTAAGTTTTGAAGATATGTCGTTTAAATCGATATTTAAAAATAGCCTTCTGAGGCATAGTCTCGGAATTCGACGAAACCAGTTCCATTTGCTCCATAATAGTGTATTATTATCAGATTTCAATTTTGTTTGGAATGATCGTGTGGTCATACGATAAATAAATGCGTTCAAATTAAATCGAAAATTCAATTTTACAACTGGGTTCAAAAAGCTATCTTCTCCGTACGATCGAATTAGGACTCAAAATCTTTTCCATTATGTTCAGAATAGGGGTTTAACATTATAAATGCCTAGCGGCACGACTCGATAGGAGTTCGAGATTTTGTGTTGCATTTTCCATGATGATTTGAATTTGAAATTGAATTCAAATATTAAATTTTTGAATCAAATTCTAGCTAACCTTTGAGACACGTGGCATACCCCTTCTAATACATGTCCTACTACTTTCAACACACGTTGAATATATATATATATATAAATGATAAAAACAAATAGTTCAATCGAGGTTTGCTTTTACCTCAACAAAATCGAACAGAAAACTTCAAAATTAAATAATGGTTGCCACTCAAACCAAGGCCAGCTCGAATTAAAAAAATTATAATCCGTCGAAGCCGATAGGCAAGCTTCGAATTGAATTGAATCGCGCAACGCGTCGTGGCATCCTGTTTGGATATTCGATTCGGCCTTGTTTGCACGAGCACTAGGAGGCACATCTCGACCGAAGGCAACTGAAGTGGAGGGTGATCGAGTTGCACATCGATGAGCAGCTAGCAAGGGGATTCTAGTTTAGCTCGGATGATGGTCATGAGCACGAGGCCAGTCAAGGTGATGTGAGGGAGTTGCTCGCACACAGGGTTTGGGGCCATCGTCTCGTGCGATGGTGGCAAGGGCAGGAGGGTGGTTTCGTGATCGAGTAGGGTTCGATGTCGCGGTGAGGTAGAATATTTCTGTTTTGGGTTTTAATTTAATTTATATATATTGGAATTTTATATACGGGAAAAAAAGAAAATTTTAGAACCAAACTTTTATTTAAAGAAAATATGTGTATATATATATATTAGGAAGATAATTTACATATACCGCGATATTCCACCTCAAAGTAGAATTGGTATTTTAGATTATGCTTTCATCTGTGGATGCAAGAAAATAGGTTGAAGGGATCCAACTGGATTCCTCAAATTATTTTGATTTGTTTAACTATTCTGTGTTATGATTTATTGGATAATCTGTGATAGATTACAATGGTAATTGGAAATAATGGATGTTATGGTTTGACTGAACATATTTGGGTATACCGAGTTACCAAAAATATATAGATTGGATTTTGAAAAGAAAATAAAAAGGGAGAATTTGTAAGTAAAATGATTATAGAGAATTTGGAATAAATTGAAGGATGAATGGGAAAAGGATAAATGTGGATTTCTAAATTTTAATAAATAAATCCTGAGTATGGAAAAGAAGACTCTGAAAAAAGGGAAATGATGAATTTTAAAACTTAAGTGATATTATTTAAGGAAATAAAGTTTTTATTTTAAAAATTCAAGGTTTAAATTTGTTCGAAAAAAGATAAAGAAGAAATTTGGAAAGTATGAAATTTGTATTTTTAATTTAAATAAGATTTTAAATCAGGATAAAGAAGTCAAATCTGAAATTAATGAGTTTTGAATAAATTTGGATAAGAAAAGAAATTTATTTTAAATGGAGTTAATTTTGAAAAATCAATTTGAAGATTGATTTAGTGATTGAAACTGTGTTTTTAAGAAAGATGAGACTATGGGATTTATAAACTGGGTTTATAAGGTGAAACAAGATATCAGTGGATATGTGGAAAAATAAATTCATAGTGGGAATTTATAAAGGAATGGGTAAATTGTTTTAAAAATAAATAGTGGTTTATTTTTAAAGTTATGGAAATGGGAAGTGTATTTCCCTAGAAAACCAAGTGTATTTTAAATGAGACTTTTATGTATAAGCTAAAGGCTTTAAAAAATTGTTTTAAGGAAATGTTTTAGAAAATTTGTTATTTTTAAAATGTTTTAAATTTTAAAGTAAATATTTTTCAAATTTATTTTAGTAGTAATTATTTAAAGGCTAATTGGTATTATGTTTTAAACATAATTATTAATATCTTATAAAGTAATTTTGTTTTAAAGATAGTTTGGGTAAAGTTTTATTTAAAAACTTGCATAGAATTTTGTAAATCTTATTTTAAAATTTAGTTTGGCTTAACTTATATTTTTAAAATTAGTTTATTATTTTATAAAGTAGTTTTATTGTAATTATTTTTAAAGCATATATTTTTGAATAAAGTGTTTAAGTAGTTTAATTTAAATGTTTTAAAGTATACTTTATAATAAAGTGTTCTAAATTATTTTAAAAATCTAAAGCATTTCTACTTGGTGATTTCAGTGGAAGTAGAAAATATCTAGGAAATTTATTTCACGAGAGAAAGATGGTTTGAAAGTGTTTTCAAAAGATTGAAAAGTGGAAATATATCTTGCGAAGATATTATAAGGGTAATAAATAATTTGGAAAATTATTATGGCTTGATGATTGTTTGTGAATGTTATTTGATAGTTAAATAACCAACTATCCATGTTGGCCATTACGTTGATTGTTTTGAAAAGACCGGGGTCGGGATTTATTTCTCGAAACCACTTCGATCCGGATTGAACATTCTCGTGAGGAAGACAAGAGCTGGGAGTCGAAGATGGTGCAGTGAAGTGCAAGGCCTGATCGCTACTAATCTTGATGGTGATTCCAAATGGATGTAGTAGGAGTAGTGCATTCGGTTCCGTTTGAACCCGAAATGGACTTGTATGGACGAATGCTTTCATAAAATCATTAGGGGGACGGTAAGCATTCTAAGTGATTGTGTGCTAAAAAGTTAGCACATATCCTCGAGCCTCATCAATCGGGAATGGCTAAAACATGGGAGGTGCATACAAGGCTAAGTGGCTAGCAACCAATTAGGGTAAGGTTGCCCCTGTCTAGATGTCCTTTGATATATTCGGCTGTGTGGCAGTTGCTGATCCCAACCACGGGGTGAACTTATTTGGACTATCCAGTAAGGGGTAGCTCCGGTCTTGTGTTGCAAGAGATTTAGGGTGGATCCTCGGTATGGTGATCTAGACCACGTACTGTGACGAGCGATACCCCAATAGCCATGCCATTGATGGAAATCCATTTTCCCTACGTGCCTTTACGGTTTTTGTTCGTAGAACCCACTTTATGTGTGACGCCCCACCTCTATACTCACACTAGCCAATAACATTACGGTGAATGCTGTCAACTAGCACGGAGAATAAGGCTGTTGAGGAGCGACCATCCGTGTAATTGCTTTGCGCGAGCATCGATATGTCAGATAGTATAACATGCATTTCTTATCAAGAGGGAAATCCGACATACCGACACAAACTCAAAGCTACTACAAAGTGGCTGTAATATCTTCAGAAACAAATATAGAAATAAACATAACATAAATCAGTCACAGACAATTCATATCACAAAGGTGGAAATAGATATGAATATTACACATGAAAGTGTATATCAGAGTAGTGGTCAAATGAGATCCACAATATCAGAAAGAATAGATACAAGTGCTAGACAAAAGAATAAGTATACATCATAGAGTCTGTATCTCAAATGTATACAACAAAAACTACTAAACTAAAGTAGTTAGCCAAAAGTCAGAAGAGGGTTCCAGATAGGAAGCCATGAGGAGGTACATGTAATATCTCAGTCTGACCCGAGTATTATTTAATAAGAAAATAATAAACGGATCAGTCTAGCTATAAATATCAGATGGAATGATATAGAATAAGAGATATGACTAAACATATAATAATCACAATGCCAAGCTGTGATATATAAGTAATTGAAAATCAACAAGAGATTAATCAATTTCACAATAATCTACTCAAGGATCAAAAGGAATGTCATACTCCTAATTTCATTCACCAAGCCACAATAAATGACATATATATCAATGCCAATCGTAAAAGTTGGTGAAACATAATTCTAGAATTCAACACACGAAATCCAGAAATCACAAGAAAAAGGATGGCCAATCCCACAAACTGGACATCGACGCACCTAGAAAGACACGCCCCATGTACAGTCGAACATCGATGCACCTAGAAAGATACATCCCATGCATAAATAAACATCGATGCACCTAGAAAGATACACCACATGTAATGTCTAACACCGATGCACCTAGAAAGATACACCCCATGCTAAGTCGAACATCGACGCACCTAGAAAGACACGCCCCATGCATAGACGAACATCGACACAACTAGAAAGATACGTCCCATGCCCCGACTTATTGAGCCGATTGCTCCACGAAGTAAAAAAACATCGATGCACCTAGAAAGGTACACCCCATGCATAATAAACATTGACGCACCTAAAAAGGTACGACCCATGTGTAAACAAACATCGATGCACCTAAATAGGTGCGACCCATGTAAGAAATGAGACGAAGCTCAATAAAATGAGGAACAGTCCTCCACATAGACAAAGAGACATCGCACATTGCTAGTCTAAATCACAAAGATGATCGTCATGATCAACGAGAAGTGTCGATTACAGTAAGCTAGTAAATATATGAGCTTAGCTTCATGTCCCATAACCACTAGCTTAACTTAAATATTTACGAACAAATTGTAGGTCTCCACTAGAAAATTGTCACAAGAGATTCAATCGAACAAGTCCAAGAATTAACCAACGAAGTAAACGCAAGAGTTTCAT
Source organism: Allium cepa (assembly GCA_030765085.1). Lineage (NCBI taxonomy): Eukaryota > Viridiplantae > Streptophyta > Magnoliopsida > Asparagales > Amaryllidaceae > Allium > Allium cepa. Next base: position 979,121,770 of record CM060937.1, on the reverse strand, counting down.
ACCACTTGTTTTACTAAGTCGTTTAATTAGATTTCTCATATGAGTGAGGTAAAGGTTTGTATATACTGATAGATTAGAAGTCGGTTTGAGAAAACGAGCTTTGTAATAAAATAGTGTTGAAATCATTTGAAGAAAGAGTTTTTATATTTACTACTAGTATAGAAAACCTTTATATTTTTAAAGTGACAAATCACAAGGAAGATTGTAAGAACAATCAACCGGTAAAATTCACATTCGAATATGTGAATAAAATCCAAAGAAACCGATAAAGAATCCATCGAAATGGATATTCAAAAATCCCTAAAAAGGAGTCATCAAAGTCATAATAAATGATAACAACAAATAGGATCATCACGAATCGATTTAAATTGGAATTCTCAAGCGAATAGGCAAGCAGGCAAAACACTGCAGTTTCAGACGTCTGAAACAAGTGGTTCAGACGTCTGAATCTGGAAATATAAAGATTTCCAGAACACAATTCAGACGTCTGAATCTAGTGTTTCAGACGTCTGGAATAGGAACTTTTTAGCCTATTTCCTTTCTGGTTCCAAATGAACCAATTGAGACATCTGAAAGCATATATTCAGACGTCTGAATCTGGGAATAGAAATCTTCCCAGAACAATATTCAGACGTCTAAATATTACGTTTCAGACGTCTGAATCTGGGGTTCAGGGCATTCCCTGAACCTAGGCCAAAAATGGCCTAACGAATATCGGAAACGATCGATCGAGCAAATGGCGATGAATAAAGAATTACGTCGAACGACAACCCAGCCTAAACGGCTCTTCGATACGCCTCAAATATCAATTTCCAAATAGCCATAAAAGGATTTTCATAAATTAGACCAAAACACCAAAAATTGGAATATACACGAAATCGATCCAAACCAAAATCAATTGCACACGAATAAACGTTAGGAATTCATACCTAACAATCGAAGATAATTATAGACAAAGATGTGAGATAAAAATCTCACCTTTGAACCCAAATGATTGAATAAGAAGCTATAGAGCAATGGTAAGAACAATCACTCTTCAATTCCAATCCAACAAGCTTGAATCTAAGCTTAAAGGAGAAACATTTCCTAAATTAGGTTTAGAAAATTTCTGAAATTGAATGGAGAAAGAGTTGGAGAAGATGAAGGAGATGCTTACCAATGGGTTCTCTTGAATTTGGAGCTAGAAGTTGGATTTGCAAAGCAAGCTAGGGCTTAGGAATTTCTATTTCCCATTCTCTTCCACCATTGTTGCTAATGCTTGAGTGTATTAGGAAGTTATGAAGTAATGAAGAGGAGAAGGGGTTGGGACTGAATACGTAAGTGGCTCAGCCCAAACCAAAGCCCTAAGTACAAAGTAGCAAAAATCAACTTTCTCCAAACATATCGAAGCTTATACTCAAAAAGGTCGCAAACATCACTTTGAACTCAATGGGGCTGGTCTCGAGTCCTAATTCGGCTGTTTGCAAAAAGTAGCTTTTCGGACTAAAATCCGACCAACGATAAAATATTTAAATATAAAATCGATAAATATGCGGGTTGTTACATTATGGCTAGTAGCTGGAATTTAATAATGTAACAATTATGGCTATTTGAATAAGTATTTGTATATAGACACTATTATAATAACAGAGGATTTTATAAGAAATGTTTTGGTTATCGTAAGGTAAAAAACCACATGTTTATTTGTGTCGCGGTCTTACGAGATACCCTTGATTTTCAAAATGATTTTGAAACTTTAATAATCCAATTGAGTGTATTTTCTCACGCTGGTTTTCCAGACCGACTCGGGTGTTATTTAACTACAATGCTCGGGTCAGACCGAGTATTATAGAATACATGATAGGTGTTTTGGAGCTCAGGATGGCGAGACGTACTTTCACACTTGATTATTATTCCGCTGTGTATTCTGATTTGAGGACAAGTTTATATAATTGTCCAGCCTTTGGATATTGATTATGTTGTTGAATTGAGTTGTACTATGGGAAATGTTATATACATGATGAAATAGATTGTTGTATTTAAAATCAATGTTATATATCATTATTTTATTCCGCGGTGTTGGTAAGATTCTGATGTTGTTTTCTATTTATTCTTCTACCTCCTTCTTCTTTAACCCTAATGGTTCGGTTTTTTGGTTTTCGATTGTATGGCATTTAATACAGTGTATGTATTGATGTTGATTTTCGGGCGTCGAAAAATCGGGTCGTTACATTTTGGTATCAGAGCTGAAAGTTAAGCGAGAACCTTGGCTCTGGTGGGGATTGCTTATTTAAAATAGAGTCCGTAGTACTCTAGAATGAGTTTGAGAGTATTAACAGATATGAGCTCATATTTATTAGTGAATATAAAAAATTTATATTGTGTTGAATTATCGGTTGAGTGTTTATGGATTCTGGTCGATATGTAGGACGCCATGTCATCGACAGGGGTTTCTAAACTCTTAAACAAGATAAACCGACACGGTATTGTTTTAAAATAGGGTAAATAAAATAATTTTACCCAAATTATTTTTGCATATAAAGAAATAATTTTTGTAAATTATTATAGTATTCTGTTGCTTGATTGTTAGGGGATAATAATATTAAATTACTATCATTATTTTGTAGAAATTGAATAAGAAATTGAAAATCATAGCTAAAGCTAAGAAAGTAAATTCATATTACATAATTAAATTGAAAGTGAGAATTATAAATGTAATTTATAATTTAAAATAAAATTCCAGAGTAATGTTTGAATATGAATTGAAAGAATTTGGAATTTGGAATTTCGGGAAAGTTTAAATTCCTTTTGGGGTTTGAAAATGACTTTTAAAGGATCTGGAGATATAATAGTGATATTATTTCGGAAATATTTTTGGAATAAGATTTGAAATCTGGTGAGGTTTGGGATTTAAAAACATTTAAATAATGTTTTTGAAAGAATAAAAGCATTGAACTCACTTCGGTCACTGGAAAATAACTTCGGTGATGATTGCAACATCATCGATGTTCATTTTCGAGTTTTCAAGAGAGGAATTGCTACCCAAATGAATTAAATTGGAGTTGTTTGCAAAACTGGTTTGATTTGAAATTCAAAGAGATAATTGAATTTAATGAAGGATTTTGGATATAATTGATTTCAAAGATGATTTTAAAATATTGAATAATTATTTAATAAAGACTCTGGAACCTTATTAAAAATGTAATTGGAATATAAATAAGCTGGAAAACCTATAGGAGTTAAAAATTCGAATTAAAATGGAATGTAATTGGACCTAGTAAATAAAAGTAAAATTTTATTAGAAGTAAATTTGTGGGAGAACAAATTTATTTAAACTTGTGAGTAATAAAACTAGAATTAAAGTTGAATAATGGAATCAATTTAAATTGTGTCAAGAAAGGTGAATTGTAAATTTGTTCGAAGGAACTAAAAGAAGTAAAAGTTTAGAAATAAACTTTTTATTGAAATTTGAAATTTGTGGAATAAGATTCAATTTGAAAAGGTTAAATAAAGGTAAGTGTGACTAGAGAATAATGTTAGAAAGATAAGCCAATTAAATAAGGTTGGTAAATGGGATGGAAATAAATTGAAAACTTATAGAAATTTAAAATTGTTTGAGATTTAAAATAAATTAGTAAGTGGAACTAATTTATAATAATGGTATGAACCAGTTGTGAATGGAAGATAGTCAGATAAAATTCAATATTCAGAGTCTAAAGCTGAATCGAATTCAAGTAGAATTGAAATGAAAATCTGGATGAAAATGGGGAAAAAGTATTGAGATTTGAAATTAATTTGTAAACTGAAGCAAATCAAATCCATATGGAATTGGAATTCAATTTGATTAAATGTTGATAAAAACCAAGTGGTAAAGTGAAATAATAATATAAGAATTTATAAAATGCTTATATTGAACTTAAGAAGGTAAAGGGTGAAAGTTCTTAAGTGAGTTGGGTATTGGAAATATACTAAGTAATTTTGGAATGGAAATTAAGTAAAGTTGTGGAATGGGATAATTGTGGATAAGTGAATAGAAATCAAAGTAATGTGAATAAAAGAGAATTGATATAGTCAATAATCAATGGATATAAATACGTAAGATATATGTATATTTATTTATTCGCATAGTGATTGGATCCAGATTCGAGCATAAAATTTCAAGGTAGTCATACCGATCCGAGTTGGGATTTTTCACCCGATTTTAGATGGCGAACTCTAGATATGAATTTTTGATTGATTCTGGAAATTCTCTGTCATAGTTTGTGGCTATGCAAGGAGAATGACGGTTTTTGATTAAGAAACCAGATTTGAGTCCGCACTAGGAAGTCGGGTGGACGATACTAGTTCGGAAGTGAAATTGTGTGATCGAGGGAGCGATCAAATTTAGTACTGCGTACGGAAAATGTATGTACATCGTACAGGCCTAAGTAAAGCAAATATGGAAACTGTTGTGAAGAAATGTATAAAATGATTTTGAATTCTGTAATTGGATATTATTGCTTAGTAGGATACAGGTATCCAAAGGCAAAGGATAAATGGATGTTTTGATTTTCAAAGATAAATTTGAATTGGACAACATAGAGGTATGTGTTTAAATTTCTGTATGAAATTTGATGATTTTCTGGTATAGCCATTTGGCTTTTTGTTTTTCTTTTGAGATCTAGGGACCGTAGAGGCATTTTGTAGTTGTACCGAGCTAGCCGCGCAAAGGAGACGCTGGCGAAATTGTTTCAAAATTTAGAGAGTTAGAAAAATTTTGAGAATTTTTTTGATAATTTAAAATTTGGATTTAAATTTAAATTTAAATTTTGGTTGGAACTAATGGAGGAAGTTTGGAAAGTTAGTAAGGGTGTTAGGATGTCTTCTATAAAAAGGTTGTTTTGGGTATTGTTAGAACTGTTTGGTTTTGGGAAGTTGTTAAGAACTATTTGGATTGGGATTAATAGTTAACGGGTTGTGGACTATTTTTCTTAACTAGAAATTTTAGGGACGAAATTCTTTTAAGGGGGGAGGAATGTGACAACCTGAAACTTTTTGATATTTGAAATTGGAATTTTAATTTACTTTAAATATTTGAAAGTTAGTTTAGCTTGAATTTCAAACATCACTATTTATTTGGAAATTAAATTATTAAGTTCAATTATTGAAGGTTGGGTAAAATATTAAATCTTGGGTTTTGAGCTTGTTAAAAATATTTAAATGGCTTATAAAATTTATATTGTTTATACTAGAGATAGTAGAAATGTTAAACTTGAAATTGGAAGTGCTTCATCAAGTTTTGAAGATATATCATTTAAATCAATATTTAAAATAGCCTTCCGAGGCACAGCCTCGGAATTCGACGACCAGTTCCATTGGATCATTAATAGTGTATTATTATCGGATTGCAATTTTCGTAGTGTTTGGAATGATCGCGTGGTCATAAGGTAAGTAAAAGCGTTGAAATTAAATCAAAAATTCAATTTTATAACTGGGTTCAAAATGATATCTTCTCCATATGATCGAATTTGGACTCGAAACCTTTTCCATTGTGTTCGGAATAGGGGTTCAACATTATAAATGCCTAGTGGCAAGCCTCGATAGGAGTTCGAGATTTTGAGTTGCATTTTCCGTGATGATTTGAAATTGAAATTGAATTTAAATATTAAATTTTGGAATCAAATTCTGGCTAGCCTTTGAGACACGTGGCCTACCCATTCCAATACATGTCCTACTGCTTTCAAAATGCGTTAAATATGTATGTGTATATATATATATATATATATATATATATGATAAAAACAAATAGTTCAACTGAGGTTTTCTTTTGCCTCAACAAAATCGAATAGAAAATTTCAAAATTAAATAATGGCCGCCACTCAAACCAAGATCAGCTCGAATTAAAAAATAATAATCAATCGAAGTCGATAGGCAAGCTTCGAATTGAATTGAATTGCGCAATGCATCGTGGCATCTAGTTTGGATCTTCGACTCGACCTTGTTTGCGCAAGCACTGGGAGGCGCAGCTCGGGCGGAGGCAGCTGAAGTGGAGTGTGATCGAGTCGTACATCGATGAGTAGCTAGCAAAGGGTTTCCCATTTAACTAGGACGATGATCACGAGCATGAGGCCAGTTTGGGTGATGTGGGGGAGTTGCTCGCACATGGGGTTTGGGTCGTCGTCGCGTGCGATGGTAGCCAGGGCATAAGGGTGGTTTCGTGATCGAGTAGGGTTCGATGTCGTAATGAGGAAGAATATTTCTGTTTTGGGTTTTAACTTAATTTACGTATATATATTGGAATTTTATATATGGGCAGAAAAGGAAATTTCAAAACCAAACTTTTATTTAAAAAAATATGTCTATTTACAGTAAAAGAAAAAAATAAAATTAATATTAAGCAGTTTTCAAAATTTAACTTAATCCTAATTTAATTTAAAATACATATAGGTAAATATAGTAAAATATGTGTATATATATAAGATCTTGGAAGAGATAGGAATTTATGGAAAGGTTAGATTATTAAAAATCTACATCTTATTTTTATAAATATATATATATATATATATATATATATATATAAGAAGTTTTCAAAAATAAAATAAGTATACATTTTAATCTTCTAGTTTGTATTAAAATAATATATAGTGTGATTAACTTGTTTAATAAATTTATTTAATTATTTTGGTTACTAAAAGAGGGTTTTTAAAAGGGAAAATTAGTTTGAAGATTTAATGATTTGTTTTAAATTAAATCATTAGTTAAAATTAAATTTATTAAACGGTAATTAATTTGTTTGATTCAATTCGAAAATTAACAAATTGTATAAATATTTATACAGGGTCTAAAATCATGGAGAAACTAGCCAGGTTGGATCGGTGTGCAATTATAATCAAAGGTGAGTTAATCTCACTCATCTGGATTGCTATTTAAATTTAAATGGTTAAATTTAAACAATTAGTGAAATAATTGAATTGATTGGATGTGGTATATTATATTAGTGTGTGTGTGTATTGGAGCGATTGATTTCCCGCATTATATAGCGGATGAGACCTTATGCGCGGCATAATAGTGGATGAGATAATATAACCCATATACCGCGATATTCCACCTTGAAGTGGAGTTGGTATTTTATATTGTGATAACATCTGTGGATGAAGGGAAATAGGTTGGAGGGATCCAACTGTATTCCTCAAATTATTTTGATTTTTTTAACTATTCAGTGTTATGATTTATTGGATAATCTGTGATAGATTACAATGGTAAATGGAAATAATGGATGCTATGGTTTGATTGAACATATTTGGGTATACCGAGTCACCAAAAATATATAGATTGGATTTTGAAAAGAAAATAAAAAGGGAGAATTTGTAAGTAAAATGATTATAGAGAATTTGGAATAAATTGAAGGATAAATGGGAAAAGGATAAAAGTGGATTTTTAAATTTTAATAAATAAATCCCGAGTATGGAAAAGGAGATTTTGAAAAAAGGGAAATGATGAATTTTAAAACTTAAGTAATATTATTTAAGGAAATAAAGTTTTTATTTTAAAAATTCAAGGTTTAAATTTGTTTAGAAAAGATAAAGAAATTTTTTGGAAAGTATGAAATTTGTATTTTTAAGTTAAATAAGATTTTAAATCCGGATAAAGAAGTCAAATCTGAAATTAATGAGTTTTGAATAAATTTGGATAAGAAAACAAATTTATTTTAAATGGAGTTAATTTTGAAAAATTAATTTGAAGATTTATTTAGTGATTGAAACTGTGTTTTTAAGAAATATGAGACTATGGGGTTTATAAACTGGGTTTATAAGGTGAAACAAGATATCAGTGGATATTTAGAAATATAAATTCACGGTGGAATTTATAAAGAAATAGGTAAATTGTTTCAAAAATAAATAGTTGTTTATTTTTAAAGGTATGGAAATGGAAAGTGTATTTCCTTGGAAAACCAAGTGTATTTTAAAGGAGACTTTTATGTATAAGCTAAAGGCTTTAAAAATTTGTTTTAAGGAAATGTTTTAGAAAATTTATTATTTTTTAATGCTTTAAATTTTAAAGTGAATATTTTTCAAATTTATTTTAGTAGTAATTATTTAAAGGTTAATTCGTATTATGTTTTAAAAAGATAATTATTAATATTTTATAAAGTAATTTTATTTTAAAGATAGTTTGGGTAAAGTTTTATTTAAAAATTTGTATAGAATTTCGTAATTCTTATTTTAAAATTTGGTTTGCCTTAACTTTTGTTTTTAAAATTAGTTTTATATTTTATAAAGTAGTTTTATTGTAATTATTTTTAAAGCATATATTTTTGAATAAAGTGTTGAAGTAGTTTAATTTAAATGTTTTAAAGTATACTTTATAATAAAGTGTTTTAAATTATTTTAAAAATATAAAGCATTTGTACTTGGTGATTTTAGTGGAAATAGAAAATATTTGGGGAATTTATTCCGTGAGAGAAAGATGGTTTGAAACAAAAGGTTGAAAAGTGGAAATATATCTTGCGAAGATATTTTGAGGGTAATCAATAATTTGGGAAATTATTATGGCTTGATAATTGTTTGTGAATGTTATTTGATAGTTAAATAACCGACTATGAATATTGGCCAATGCACTGATCATTTCGAAAAGACCAGGATCAGGATTTATTTTTTAAAAACCACTTCGATCCGGTTTGAACGTTTTCGTAAGGAAGACAAGAGCTGGGAGTCGAAGATGGAGCAGTGAAGTGCAACGGCTAATCTCTACTAGTCCTGAGGGTGATTCCAAATGGATGTAGTAGGAGCAGTGTGTTTGATTCCGTTCGAACCTAGAACGGACTTCTGTGGACGAATGCTTTCATAACATCGTCAGGGGGACGATAAGCATTCTAAGTGATTGTGTGCTAAAAAGGTAACGCATAGCCTCGAGCCTCATCAACCGAGAATAGCTAAAACATGGAAGGTGCACATAAGGCTAAGTGGCTAGCAACCAATTAGGGTAAGGTCACCCCTATCTAGATGTCCCTTTATATATTCGGCTGTGTGGTGGTTGCTGATCCCAAACGTGGGGTGATCTTATTCGGACTATCCAGTAAGGGGTAGCTTCGATCTTGTGTTGCAAGGGATTTAGGGTGGATCCTTGATATGGTGATCTAGACCATGTATTGTGACGGGCGGTACCCCAGTAGCCCTGCCATTGATGGAAATCCATTTTCCCTACGTGCCTTTACAGTTTTTGTTTGTAGAACCCACTTTGTGGCTAGTAATTGGAATTTAATAATGAAACAATTTCGGCTATTTGAATAAGTATTTGTATATAGACACTGTTATAATATTAGAGGATTTTATAAGAAATGTTTTGGTTATCGTAAGGTAAAAACCTGGCATGTTTATTTGTGGCACGGTCTTACGAGATACCCTTGATTTTCAAAATGATTTTGAAACTTTAATAATCAAATTGAGTGTATTTTCTCGCACTAGTTTTCCAGACTGACTCGGGTGTTATTTAACTATAATGCTTGGGTCAGACCGAGTATTATTGAACACAGGATAGGTGCTGTGGAGCTCAGGAGACGAGTTGGATGGCGAGACGTACTTCCGTAGTTGATTATTATTCCACTGTTTATTCAGTTTTGAGAACAAGTTTATATAAGTGTCCAGTCTTTGGATATTGATTGTGTTGTTGAATTGAGTTGTACTTTGGGAAATGTGTGTGTATGTATATATGTTGAAACAGATTTTTGTATTTAAAATCGATGTTGTATATCATATTTTATTCCGTTGCGTTGGTAAGATTCTAATGTTGTTTTCTTTTCTTCTTCTACCTCGTTCTTCTTTAACCCTAATGGTTCGGTTTTCCGGTTTCCGATTGTTTGGCATTTAATACAGTGAATGTATTGATGTCAATTTTTGGGTGTTGAAAAATCGGATCGTTACATAAATAATTATAAATTTAAATTAGTGAATTGATATGTTAATTAGTTGAATTGAACCTGAATACTATAAATAAATGCTTACTATTTAAGTACATGTTTGAGGTTATTTATAATAATAATAAGCAGAAAGTTGAATATTGTAAGTAAAGACCTTAAATTTTAAGTTAATGTAAATCAAAAGTTAGAAACTTAAGTATGAACTTATACAGTAATGAATTTTAATATCCAATTGAAATCATGTATATAAATTTATAAATGTAAACTGAAATGCAATAAAAATGTATGTAATACTTAATTGACAAATTCACAAACTCTATAATCAGTTGGATGAAAAAAAAACTTATGTAAGAATTGAATACAAACTGATGAAAATATATTTACATGATATGAATAAATGAAAATTAATCTCTGTTAGAAATAAATGAAAATAAATGCAATAAACGCTGAATGAATGAATGGAATAAATTTTTGTAAGAGATAAAAATAAGTTAAAGAAATGATCCTTGTATGAATGAAAAGAAAAAAACTGTAAATTTTTTGAAAGAAACTTAATAAGATAATTCAAGTACATTGTAAATTATTGTTTGTTTTGGCATATGGGTTGTTTGGGGAATGATATTTCTAATTGTTTGGATGTATGAATAATCTGTTGAGCTTTGTCTAATACTGTTGAGTAGAGGGTATACTTAGTAGCTTATTTGTCATTCTATGCAATTTAGAGTGCCTAAAACCCGAACAAACCATCAGTTTTGTTTGCTATGGATGGATGATTGATTATGTTGATTTCATATGATGATTGAATGATGTGGTTGCAAGTGATTGTTGTTTTATATTGATTTGTTTGTTAGTGGTTGAAAAAACTTTAAATATTTCATTTTATATAATTATTAACTCTCTTTTCTAGATTATATAAGTGAAATACAGGTTATGGAAGCAATTGCTACTGCATTTGGTTTCATTATTAAGCGTTTGTTTGCCTGACAAATAGGTACGTTCGCAGATTACGGTTTTATAGCGTTATTATATTTTTCCCATGTTGAGATATATTATTTTGGAAAAATATATATTATATATTGTTATACTTGATAATATAATTTCTCTCGAGCCTCTCCATACAAAGGAGACGCTGCCGAAATTTTTCTAAAATTTTATACTTAGAAAATTTTGAGAAGTGTTTGCCAAATTTTTATAGTTTGAGTAAAAAGGGGATTTAATGATTATAAATTGATATATGTTATTTAAATTATTTAATTCGGTAAATTAATTGTTTATAGATTTAATATTTTGAATAAGATATACTTATTACTTAATTCCTCTTTCCTTCTTTTTCCTTTTTGGGGATGAAACGTTTTGAGCGAGGGAGAGTTTAACGATCTGTAATTTTCGATAATTAAATTTACTAATTTAATAAGATTTTGGTAATTTAATATGGAAAGAAATAAAAAATTTGTAATTTCATACTGAATGAGTGCAAAATGAAATGTAACAATGGTAAATAAAATTAATTATTAACAATTGAAATGAAATTCCAATGATGAAATAATGTAAATTGTTATATTTGGTTATAAAAATTGAATATGAGAAACAAGTGTGAATATTTAGTTATTGTATGAAATAGATGGAAATGGTAATTGGATAAAATCAGTATTATATAAGAATGGTAACATTTGTTGTAAATAAACTTATAAATGTGAATTTAAGTTAATGGTAACAATTAATATAAGTTTACTATTTATTTAGCCTGTAATATTAAATTTGAAACCAATTACAATAATTGTCATTAAGTATTAAGTTAATGTAATAAGATGCCAATTAATGTTAATTCAATAAGATGAAACCAATGTAAATTCTATCTCATAATAAATGGATTTATTGTAAGTAAATGAAAAAAAAATAGTACGTAAATGGAAATTAAGATGAAATTGGGAATATTAATATAATCAGGTATAAACCAATGTTAGTTATATCCTTATCATAATAAAAACTTGAATAACAATGTTTGAAATTTAATAAATGGATTTTTGGAAATTTAATTTATAATTTTCGAATTTAATGAAATTAGAATTAAGCACTGAAATTGACGAATTAATCAACTTTAAATTGACATCTAAAATTGTTTAAATTATTGTAAATGATTAAGAAACCAAAAATGATAAAAGTTGTAAATTATTAAAATTTAAACTGAAAATTTATTAATTAATTTAATATTAATTTATTTAATTAGTGGGAAAATAGCCATTTTGGCCACTGACTCGGATTTCGATGAAACCAGTTTCATCGGATCCGTAACGGTGAATTATTGTAGGATTTCAAGTTTCATAACAATCGAACATGAAGTTTGATCGTACGGGCTCGAAATGCCTAGAAATCAATTTAATTAAAATCAATTGAAATCAAATTTGAAATAAGCTGATTTTAACGTAACTTCTACATATGATGGAATTAGGACTTCGACCTGTTCCATTGATTTTAAAATTATCAAAAACATCTGTTTTGATATATTGGTTGACCTATTTTCTTTTCGGAGTCGAAGCGGGCTTTTCGGGTCGTATATCAGTCAATCAATATGGTCTATTCTTTTTGTTTCCAGCCTTGTATATAAATACAGTTATAAACCCTAGCCACTCCTCAATTCTCATTTGTCTGTACGTACATTGTTTTTCAACTCCTCATTCCAATGGCAGACAAACAAATTTCCATTCAATTTCAAATAAAAAATTCAAACTCCTCAAATAATATCGAATTATATATGGATTTGAAACTCTCGAAGAGCGCAGCTCAGATCTGCAATTCATTTTTGCATTCGAATCACCGGTTGACTAGAAATTCACCATATATCCACGGCCGTTCATTTGGGTTATCGGTTTTAACGGTGGATTGGCGATGATAGCTCGATCGGGTTGTGTTGGTGGGTAGGGGTCGTTATGCTAACGAGATCCATACGGCTTATTGGCCAAGATGGTCAAAGGTTAGACCATGGTTAGTCGACAACATGGATAGCTGTCGTTCATCATTGTTGAGCCAGAGGTAGCCATTTAGGGTGGGTAGGCGCGTCTCGGCGTGGTGGAGCAGTTGGTGGGGTCTGATGGGGTGGCTAATGTTCGTGGCGGCGGCATTAGGCAATTGAAGGCGGCGGCGTGGTTAGCTATGAGCGAACGAGAGGGTTAGGGTTTCGATTGGAAGAAGGCGTAGATGAGGGAAGTTAGATTTGTTTATTTTATTTTTTTACTTTTCTAAATTTTAATCGTTTAACTTCTTATGTCGATAACTTTTGCGTATGAGGTCTGATTCACGCGCGGTTTTCTCCGCTAGGATCATATCAAAATTATGGACATTTTAATATTGGTTTGGACGAATTCTGAGGCCGTTCAAATTTTGGACTTAAATTGGATTTAAATTCAAAAGGTGAATGTTTTAACCCACTTTTTTAACCCACTCACAACTTCTAAAATTTCTTATGTTGTTAAATTAAATTTATGATGTGATTAGAAATTTATGTATGACTGTTTGGTATATTTTGAATCATCATTCAGTTAATTTGAATTTATTTGATTTAAATCGTTATTTAATTTATTATTGGATATAAACTGCCAGTTAGATACCTATTATTGATTATCAGCCTATATTGATACTTATTGATTGTTTTGGATGATAACTGCGATGGATGTTGATTGTTGATATTGGATGAATGAATGTTGTATTTTATATCGTTATAAACTGCAAGTTCGTTATGGATTTTTATTTATTTCGGGATTGCGGTTTGAAATGATATACAACCATAAAAATTTTAAATTGCGGATTGAAATGAAAAATATCTGTATCACTTTACCCTAGGGTAGAAAATTATATACGGACACCGGATAGGTTAAATTAAATTATTTTAAAATTCTTAATTTTTGAATGGATTAAATGATACTTTGAAGTGAAAAATTAATTTATATAAATTGAAGTATTTCTGGAAAATCAAAAATTTATGTTGAAAAGGGAAATTTGGTTTGTTGATTTGGAAATTGAAATTGGTCTAAAGGTGCTGAAATGAAATGAATAGTTTTGGATATAAATTCCAAACTTATATTTTAATACAAACTGTTTAAAAAAGTATATATTTTTTAAATTTCTAATTATTCAGATTTTTCAAATTTATTAAACTATTTAACTAATATTAACTATATAAAATTATTTTGATATGTTTTAAACCATTTTAATATATTTAAAAATAATTAATCTATTTTAAAGCTATTTAATTTTTTATACTTAATCTAATTTAAATCCATTTAACAATCTTAAATCAGTTTAAAAGTATTTTAACCTATAATTAAACTATTTATAACTATTTATAATAATTTAAACTCTTTCTAAATTTCCAGACTAAGTAAAGTGGAAGTGTTATAAATTCAATGCTTTGTTTAAAAGAGAATAAATTGAAAACGATGATTCTGAAGTATGGTTTGAGAATATGATATTTTGATATCAATTGTGAATTGACTTTTGAAATGTAAAAGAACCATCCGGTGTATAATAAGCGATTGGTTGTAAAAGTGACCGGGATCGAATATTGTCATACTCTCTGCCAATATCGAAAACCGCTTCAACAACTATGTACGTAGTGGAGATTCCAGAAATGATGTAGGATGGTTTGGTGTATGACATCACCCTGACTCCCGTGAGTCAGCTTAGATGTGACTACAATAAGAAGCCATATCGGGCCAAGTGAGGTCATTCCTCCTATCGGACACACTTTTTTGATATTATATTCTGACTTTACGATTGATTTGGTGGCCACCATTGATTTTTGATTGGGAGTGTGTTACGAGGTGGGCGGTAGTAGCTGCTATGCATTACCACTAGTCCAGATACGCAAATGGTACATCTACCATGGCATTGCCTCGAGTGTCGTGTTCACATGCCTTAGCGTACCTTCTACGAGTTTGTTTTACCATACCTATGGAACGCTCTCTGACAGCCCTCCAGTTTACTGAGGAATTACGGTACTGTATAGACTATGGGAATATACAAAATGTGTTAAGGGGGATACGGTAACGCCTTATCGCTGTTTTAATACTTTTACTTTACTGTAGACATATTATAATAGCGTATTGTACTACATAGTATGTAACAACCCTACATTTTGACTATATATTTAAATTTGAATTTATTTCATTTTGAAATTAATTTAAATTTGTTTATTTGTGTGATATCATTTCTAAACATTTTTAAAATGATAATGTAATTTTTCCAAAAATTTACTGTATTTATTTCCTATTTTTAAAGGCTGTTTCTAATTTTCTGCCATTTTCTTCATTTTTAAATTTCTTTATTTTATTTTAAATTTGTTTTATTTGTGAAATTTCATCTCTAAATATTTTAAAAATAATAATAGAATTTTTTCAAAATTTACTGTATTGATTTCCTATTTTTAAGGGCTGTTTTCCCATTTTTTGCTATTTTTTGCATTAAAAATTATATTTAAATTAAATTTTAAATATTTATTTTGTGAATAATTTCTTTTTTTATGTTATTATTCATGTTTAAAAATACTTTACAAGCTCATATGAATTTTTATTTATTTATTTCATTTACTTTCTAATTTTCTTGTCTAGTTCACCGTTTTAACTATTTTTTCTTAATTTTTCTCTATATAATTAATAAATAGTATATATATTTTTATATTTTGTTAAAGTTTCGAAATTTTATCTGATAATATTTTTATTTCAGAATATATAAATTTTATAAATAATTAAAGGTAAATTGAAAGGGTTTGTGACCTTTTATTTCCAATGGCTTTTGATTTTCCCACCTCTTCATTTTCCTAAACTCTTGCCATCAATTAGCCATAACTCTCCACATCTTCAGCCGACCACTTCATTCTTCATTCACGTACATCATTTCTCACCTAATTTCTGGAAAAAAAATCGGCCATCACTTGTTTGAGAAGTTGGTAAAATTCTATTTTTCTTTTATCTCCTTTTGTTCACTTATGCTGATTTTTCGTTTGATTTGCACTTGATCTTCTTTATCATAGGATCGGCCATGCCCCTCTCCAGCCCCTGCCACCACCACCACCACCTGAGCACGCCACCAGCACCTCCTCCTCACTGACCATCCCCATCCGTACCACCCTAGGTGGTAGTTCCTTCACCAAGTTCACCAAACTCCAACATCTTGACCTAGCCGAGCACAAGCTTTCACATCCACCACTTCCACCACCCATGGCCGCCACCTACATGACCACCACCACCTCCAGCACCCTCTGCCACGTCACCACAGTGGACCCCACTCCTCTGGCCATGACCACAGCAGCCTTGGCCGAGCTTTGTTTGCTTGAAACTTGTGATGTTGTTAGTAGTTACGCCTTGTTGTGTTGTTGTTCCATCTCCATAACTTTTGCCATCAACAAACTCATGTTAGGCCGACCTTAGCAACCCAGACCTGACCCAAAACCATTGCCTTAGACCTGTACTCCACCTCTGGCCGAGCCTATGGGATGTCGGAAGCAAGTGCAAAGCATTTCAGCTTTGTTTTATGAAGTTATTTCTAGCATAGTTTATCGAATTTTTGGTTTGAAACCTTATAATTGTTATATTGTTTTGTTTGATTGGTATTCAAGGGAATTAATCCTTGGCTCCTCCATTCGTATCTGTGTCGTGCTTTTGTGCTTGTGTAGATCCCGTTTGTGCAATTCGTCGTTGTGTCATCAACTCAAAACAGTGAGTTATTCTCACCAGACAGTTTTATACTTATATGAATAGTAAATTGATCACTTGTGAATATGTAAACTGCATCACTATATTATTATTTGCTATGTCACTATTATATGATGTTCACCCATGCTTAAACACTTATTATGACATTTGTTACTGTTATATTATGCTGTTCTGTTATTTTATCCGTTTATCACACTGCAAGTTCCCTTTAGATTAGAATCACTATGAGTTGAAATGATACATACACGAACGGACTTTAGAATAAGGGAAAATCATTATGGGCTGAAATGATAGGCCTGAATGATTTTCAAATTTATTTCATTTACTTGGGACTGCGGGTTTGAAATGATAAAACCCGGATTTTTCTTTGTAAATTACGGGTTGAAATGATATATTACCCGTATCACTTTTCCTAGTGTAGAAAATTATATACAGACCCGTAGTTAAAATATTTTTCTAAAAATTTTAAAATTATTTTATAAATTTAAATATTAAAATATTTTGATTTAAACCTAATTAAAAAAGATTTTTGGTAAAATATTATTGATTTTCTGAATAATTACAAGTGAAATAAATTAACGAAAAGGTTAGAAAATTTTGAATGTAAGCTATTTTGGGAAATTTGATTTAATTATAATTTGAAATTAAATAGAATATGAAAGCATGATAAATTTATGATAATTTGAATTTAAAGGAATTTAAAGTGATTTTATATCATATTAATGATTTTAATAAAGTTGAAATGTGAAATGAATGAATATTTAAGTTGAAATTTTAAATTGTAACTAAAATTGGAACTTTTGGAATTGACTTAAAAGTGAATTTTAATTAAGTAAATAAAAATATAAACTAAGTTATATTTGAGAATTTTAACTTAAGTGTTAAGTTGAAATTTAAATGTAATGAATTTAAAATTGGACACTGCAAATTAATAAGTGAATTAGTGTTAAATATGAATTTTTGAATGGAAATTTAACTTTATGAAATCATGAAATTAAAGAAAATTAAATGATGGTTATAAAAGTAAAATTATGTGATTTTATAAGTTAAAAGTGAATTATAGAAAATATAATTGTTGGATTAAACTAAGTTTTTTTTTCTTTGAAACTAATGTAACACTATTACAGCATTTTAAACGCTGTCTTTGTTAAATTTAACGGTTTTGAATATAACTTTCTATAGCAATTTCCAAATGCTGCGAAAGTTGAATTTTCACTGTTTTGATAAAATTAAGTGAATGAATGAATTTTGAAAGTTGAAAATTTTGAAAGTTTAATAATTTAATTACTAAATGTAATAACTTCACTTGTAAAGGATTTAAATGAAGTAATTTGTTGGAATTGAACTATTTTGAAATGTGAATGGTATTTTTAAATTGAATAAAAATGAATATGTTTTTCAAATGAAATGATAAGTTGATATTTTGAAATGGATTTGAAATGATATTGGATTTTGAGAAATAAATACCATTTTTGAAATTATAACTACGGGTTATAATAACGATTGGTTGTTAAAGAGACCGGGATCGGATATGGACATACTCTCTGTCGATACCGAAAACCACTTTAACAACTGTGTGCGCGGTGGAGATTCCAGAATGAAGTAGGATGGTGACGACGTTCCTAAGGTACATTTCGTGGACCTAACTCCCGTGAGTTAGCATAAGGTGGCTAAAACAGAAGCGATCTCGGGCCAAAGGAGGTAGCACCTCTGGCTGAACACACTTCTTCGATACCATTCTATTACTGTTGTGATCGATTGGGTGCACCCCTTGATTTTTGGAGTGTTGTTCGGGGTGGGCGTATGTGGCTGCTGCGTTACCACCAGCCCGTGTGCGTAATTGGTGTATCTACCCTGGCATTGCCTTGTGTGCCGTGTCACCTACCATACCGAGCCTTTACTACGAGTTTGTTTTTCTCCCGTAGCCCGTGTGGTATCCTCTGACAGTCACCCAGAGTGGAGATGACATGATATTGGATGGACTACTGGGACTATTATGTGTGAAGGGTGATATGGGTAGCCCGGAACGCTATTTAAAAGTATGTTTATTTTACTATAGACATTAGTATAATAGCGAAATATTACTATATAGTAAATAGTTTAACGGATCCTTAGAGGATGGGCGGTCCCAGGCATCCTTTAAGTTACTTGTATCTTTATTACAGTTCACTTGAGTTGGTTTACATTATATAAGTATATATTGTCCTGACTCGAGTGTTTTGTGTTTTTCTTTACGCTCGGGTCAGCCTGAGTATTCACAGCTTTGGATTCTCTTCCTGGAGCTGGTCTTTCACTGGAGTTTCTACTTATCTACATATTTATCTACTTCTGTTTCAGCTGTATTAGTTTGTCTCATGTATTAGTGAACTTCTATGTATTTGGGATTTCTATTCTGTTGTTTTTCAGACTATATTATGTATTTGGTTTGAGACTCTGTTATAGTAGCTTCATGAACTACTATGTTATTTTATATTCCGCTGCGAGTTATTCTGTTTGTTCTGTGTCTGTGATTCTGTATTTGATTTCATTTGCTCCAAATTTATTTACAATCTGTTATTTCGCATCATTCAAGTCTGACATGTGTGGATTATTGTCGATTTGAATGGTACGAAATTGGGGGTTGTTACATAGTAGATAGTTTAGTGGATCCTTAGGAGATGCGAACCTCGAGCGTCTCTTGAGTTACTACACTCACGTTAGACACTGGATAGGAGATGTCAAATTTCGTAAACATCTCTGACACCGTTCCACTCATATTATTTCCCGTTCATTTAACTTACACAAGATCTTTAGTTCTGACTCAAACGTTTTGTCCTTTCAATTCGCTTGCGTCAGCCTGAGCATTTCAGGATTTGAAGTCCTTTTTTCTAGAGGATGAAGATAAAGATTTGTGCTACTATTATTTATTATACTATTTCGCTGCATTATTTAATATTCTCTGGTATGTGTAACTTTGATCTGTGTTGTATAAGTAAAATCAAATGGTTTGTAAAACAGCTTCATGAACTGTTTATTTGATTATTATATTTTGTCATTCCGCTGTAAGATTCTATTGCTTTTTTTCTTTCTCTGCTTTTTCTTATTTACCCCATAACAATCCGTCCTTCTGTATGGTTTGAGTCGGCACGTGTGTCTGTTTAAACTTACAAAAAGGCGGGGATGTTACATTAGGGTCGGGGTGTATCTTCCTAAAAGGGAAGAGTCGGTTCTGTAGGACATACTGAAGATGTTTGTTTGTTCGCTTGGGGTTTGATAGAAATGTAGTAGCATGATGATAAGGTCGGGACTTCGGTGTTGGAAACTCGACGGTGGATGGAGTTAGGTTTCGATGATTGTGGCTCAATGTTAAAAGAAGTCATGAGATGTAATGGCCCCGAATTTTCGATCTCGAAAATCCAAGATTGTTAGGATAAAGAAGAAAGAGATAGAAAAAGAAACAGAATCTCACATTTGCAGCGGATCAAAATATAATATCAAGTAATAACAGTTATACAAAAGAAAACTGTATCTGTTAATTTACATAAATACATCAAAGTTACAACCTTTATACAAACAGTGGACAGTTAAAATTAACTTGTCCCAGATAAATAATAATAATAATACACAGTGGAATACTCCATACGTTTCCGTCATCCAGCTCGCCTCCTGAGCTCCAGAACATCCTAACCTGAAAATCTGTAATACTCGGTCTGATCCGAGAATTACATCAAAGTAACACCCGGGTCAGGTTAGAAACCAACGCGAGTAAACCCACATAATATGAAATACCAAGCTATATAACTTAAGTGAATTACCTGGGTAACTCGTACTTTTCTACGGGTTCTAATCTTATTTAAGTCAATCGTTTATCTCAAAACAGTGTCCAATAATCGTTATCCAGTTTAAATATCCATGATACTTAACTTATTCATTCCATCATGTTTACTTCTCAAATCAAAATTATAAAGAATCGAAGTGGTTTCGAGCATTTACGGATACCCGACCTCGGTCTCTTCGAATTCAATGTCATCTCCTATCCAAGTTGTTAAGTTTTAAACAATACAATTCATATCCATTATATCATATCACATAACAATTCAACTCAGAGAGGTAACCTACATTATCACGGTTCAACCCATTCATATCACAGCACATCTCAATCGTCCATCAGAGATATCATCAATCCAAGACATCCAATATCATTCAACCATCCATAACAAGATTTATTAGATATATAATTCCTAATTAATCTCTAATTAAATTAATTACCAACTTTAATCACTTGGATTACCTTAATCCTGCTTACTTAACATTAATTAATTATAACCCAATTAATAAATCATTCTTTAATCTTCCATCTTAATTAATCATTCTTGATTAATTATCTATTAAGTAATTAACCTTTAATTACCCTATAGAGTAATTAGCCTTAACCATTTACATTAATTAATCTTTAATTAATCACCTTAATTAATTAATTACATTAATTAATGATCCTCTAATCACTTCCCTTAATTAATTATCTTTTTAATTAATTACATTTAACAAATAATCTTTAATCAATTATCCTTAATTAATCATATTCATTAATTAATTATCCTTAATTAATCATATCTATTAATTAATTATCTTTAATTAATCATATTCATTAATTACTATCCTCTTTAATTACTTCATTTAAATAAATTTCTTTTTAATTACTTCATTTAATTAATTTCTTTTTGTTGATTCATGGGTTTTGATTCATGACACAAGCTTCAATGATCATGCGACGAACTACAAAGAGAACACGATACAAGGCGACAAAAATAGAATAAAAGTATATTGTGCACTATAAAAGAGACAAGACTACAATCCAGAGATTAGTATTAATATTTTGTCATATCGAGTCTTATAATATTGTTAAAATCATTCCTCAAGTAGTCACACAAACATACAAATAGTTGTATATTGTTTTATACTTGAAAAAATATGATCCGTGCACATAACATCAGGTCGGTCGACCGGCCAGAATTTTCGACTGACCGAACCAGTTGTTAGTGCACAGGTATGCTCTGTATTTTTGCACAATTTTAAACTCAATCGACTGGCCAGAATTTTCAGTCAACCGACCTGGAAATAACAGCTATTTTTCTGAAGAGTTGCGATCGTTCGTGAAGAAGAATCACCTTCGATCCAAGAGATATGGTCACAACCTTTGATTGAAACTCTTCATGAAAGATTGTAACTATTCTACAACTATATAAACATGTTTAATTCATTCCTACTATCACCAATTCTCGTTTATAATTCTGAAATCTATTCTCTATTTATTTCTACAAATAAAAGCATTCATTCTCATTCAATATCGCTAGAATCTTGTAATTAATTTATATACTTCGATTCTACGAGATTATCCTCCTTCTAAATCTTCACACACACTACATATTCTTGAGGATTTGATTATAGGAAAATTTTACTATCAAAAGACAATCCGTGTTATTTAGAACACACTCATCAACAAATTATTTGTATTAAGTTGAAGTCCTCTTCGGCTGTTGAGGCGGAAAAATTCTCGTTCGGCTGCTCAGGTTTGGTATACCTATTCCTCCGGGTTAAGTATGGGGTTTAGTCTAAATCCAAAGAATATTCTGAGACTGGACGTACAATGGGAAGTTCTAACCAGTATAAAAATTCCTGGTGTGCTTACTTTAATTCTTACTTTGCTGCTATTATCAGTTTCCGCATTTATATATTATATTACACGATCCTTAGGACTTCACGTACACTTTCATTTGGTATCAGAGCAAGGTTATCTTATAACCATCACAAAGTTATTTGATATTTATTTCTAGTAATATGGAAACGACACAAACTAACGATGTTGGCACTAACACTAACACTAGTTTCACAGAGGGTCAATCAACTTCACGACCTCCACTTTTTAATTGTATAAATTATAATTATTGGTCAACTAGAATAAGAATCTATATGCAATCTATTGGCTTTGATATCTGTAATGTTATACAAAGAGAGTACACAACTCCTACTGGAGAATACTCAACTTGAAGTAACACACAAAAACTAGATGCTACATCAAATGCAAAGGCTATGAATATTTTATTTTGTGCATTAGATAGAAATGAATTCAATAGAGTTAGCATGTGCACTTCTGGTTATGAAATATCGAGAACACTTAAGGTAACACACGAAGGAACGAACAAAGTTAAATTAAGCAAAATTTCTATGTTAAGAAATCAATTTGAAAATTTCAAAATGAGGCCAAATGAATCTATAAATGATATGTACTCTAGATTCTAGGATATTTATCATGCTCTACTATCATTAGAACAAACATTTATTGATTTTGATGTTGTCACAAAATCTTAAATTCTTTAACTGACGAATGTGAAAGAAAATTCCTAGCCATTGAAGAAGCAAGTGATTTGTCAACATTAAAACCAGAAGAATTGATAGGTAATATAATGTCCTACGAAGTAAATTTACAGGCAAAGAGAAATGTAGCACAAGAAAAGAAGAATGTGGCATTTCAAGCAAAAAAAGATGATTCCGACTCAGAGAATGAAGATATGGAAATGATTGCTAAAAATTTCAAAAAGTTTCTGAAATTCAAAAGAAATAAATTCAGGGGAAACAAAAATAATTCCAACAACAATAGCAAACCATCATCTTCAGCAATGGAATATTGTGAATGTCACAAGAAAGGTCACATGAAGAAGGATTGTCCAGAACGTACAGCAATTTTAAGAAGGACAGAACCAAACGAAGACCTTTTCAGTCACTTGGGATGACACAGACTCAACGTCCTCATCAGAAAGTGAAAGTGACAATGAAAATGAGCAAGCAAATGTATGCTTCATGGCTTCATCAGACGATGTAAGTGATCTTAGTTTTGAAGATTTAATTGAAATTAATTCTGAATTAGTAAACTTAGCAAAGCAACTTAAAAAGAAAAATAAAGTTTTACAAAGAAAATTAGATAGGACAGTCTTAGAAGTAGATATGCTGAAAGATGAGAAGAAAATATTAGAAGAAGAACTTGAAATTTCTCAACAATCAAATTCTAACTATCTTCTCAAATTTCTTCAATATCTGAAGAACTAGAAATTCAGAAAAATAAAAATGATGTTTTATTTTTTGAAAATAATAACTTACATTCTAAAATTAAAGATTTAGATTTAGAAAATTTTAGTCTAAAAATAAAATTTGAAGACATCTCTAAAAATGTCTCGAATTTCAATAAAGGAAGAGAGAATCTTTCGAAAATATTAGAAAATTCTCAATCCACTAACAATAAATCTGGACTAGGATTTAGGAAACAAAATAATTTTGCTAAAAGTAGGATTAATAATAATATTAAAAAGGATATTAAGAAAACAGTTTGTTCAAACACTAAAACCATTAAGATATGGATTCCAAAATCAAATAATGTTTTGATAAGAAATAAACATATCAAAACGTTCATGTAAACTGTTCATAATAAAAAAAAACTATGTTTATAAAGGGAATTCTGAACCCGTATGGCTTTGGCTTCCTAAGATCTAACTCTTAGGACCCTAAAAAGAAACGGGTACCAACTTTTTATAAATTTTTGCAGGTACCACATAAAAGGAGAGGAAAATGGATTTTAGATAGCGGTTGCTCAAAACATATGACTGGAAACAAAGAAATGTTGTCAAATATTATCTACTCAAATGAAGGATCAATCACTTTTGGAGATTACTCTAAAGGATATATCATCGGAAAAGGCGATGTCAGCAGCAATGGTACCACTAATTTACTTCTCATTACCGATGTTTTATTAGTCAAAAATTTAAAACATAATTTATTGAGTATTAGTCAGTTATGTGATGAAGGTTTTAATATAACTTTTTCAGAAAATAAATGTAATATTCTCGATAAAAATCATAATACTATTTTTGAAGGCATAAGAGATAAAAAAATTTATATTTTAAATATGAAGTTAAAAATGATTCAAATTTGTGTTTAATAGCTAAGGAAAATGATTCCTGTCTTTGGCACAAAAGATTTTGTCACATCAATTTTAATACCATCAACAAATTAGCTAAAAATAAATTAGTTAAAGGATTACCTGACATGAAATTCAAAACAAATATATTTTGTGATGCATGTAAATTAGGAAAATTAACAAAATCTTCTTTTAAATCAAAAAAGTAATTTCTACAGAACAACCACTTGAACTTTTACACATGGATCTTTTTGGTCCAACTCAAGTTCAGTCTATTAATCATAATAGATATGTGTTTGTTATTGTAGATGATTTTTCTAGATACACTTGGATTTTCTTTTTAAAAAATAAAGTGATACTTTTTATAATTTTAAAGTGTTTGTTAAAAGAATACAAAATATTAAAAGTTTGAAAATTAAAAATATCAGAGGTGATCATGGAGGAGAATTTGAAAATGAAGTTTTTGAACAATTTTGTAACAAGAAAGGTATTAACCATAATTTTTCATTTCTTAGAACACCACAACAAAATGGCGTTGTAGAAAGAAAAAATAGAACGTTACAAGAATGTGCAAGAACTTTATTAAATGAAACCACTTTATCAAAACATTGTTGGGCAGAAGCTGTAGCTACTGCTTGTTATGTATTGAATCGTGTTTCCATTCGACCGTTAACTAAGAATACTCCATATGAACTTCTAAATGGAAGAAAACCAAATATTTCATATCTTAAAGTTTTTGGTTCTAAATGTTTTATTTTGAATACTAAAGATCAGCTAGGCAAATTCGATCCAAAATCCGATGAAGGAATATTCGTAGGATATTCGGAACGAAGTAAAGCTTATCGAATTTTTAATAAAAGAACTCAGATTATTGAAGAAAGTTTACATGTTTCATTTGACGAAAATTTTAAAAATATAAATCCAAATATTACTATCGATTCTGATGACGAAACCATTCAGAATAAAAACAGTAATATTAGTGAAAATTTTGATAATATTAATGAAAATACAAACATTACTACTAATATAGTAAAATCTCCACCTAGAATTTTACGGGATCATCCTGTACAAAATATAATTGGAGAAGTAAATACAAACGTTAAAACCAGACATCAATTAAATCAAGTTGGTCATGTAGCTTTTCTCTCTAACATAGAACCTAAGAATATAAAAGAAGCCTCAACTGATGACTACTGGATTCTTCATGCAAGAAGAACTAAATCAATTTGAGCGAAATGAAGTTTGGGAACTTGTTCCTAGACCAAGTGATCAATCAGTCATTGGTACTAAATGGGTCTTCAAAAATAAAGCAGATGAACTAGGGAATATAACTAGGAATAAAGCAATTACACAAGGATATGATCAAGAAGAGGGAATTGACTATGAAGAAACGTTTGCTCCAGTCTCCCGACTTGAAGCAATACGAATTTTATTGGCGTTTGCATGTTTTCATAATTTTAAACTTTATCAAAAAAGTGCATTTTTAAATGGTTACATAAAAGAAAATGTTTTTGTTGAACAACCACCTCTTTTTTATCATGAAAAATTTCCGGATCATGTTTATAAACTCAAAAAGGCTTTATACGGTTTAAAGCAAGCACCTCGTGCTTGGTATGATCGTCTTAAAAGCTATTTATTAGAATCTGGTTTTGAAATTGGTAAAGTAGATCAAACTCTTTTTATTAAGAAAACTAAGAAAGATATTTTGATAATTCAAATTTATGTTGATGATATTATCTTTGGATCGACAAATGATAAGTTATGTCAGGAATTTTCAACTATAATGACAAATGAATTTGAAATGTCTCATATGGGAGAATTGTCATATTTTCTTGGATTACAAATTAAACAAATTAAAAATGGAATTTTTATTAATCAAGAAAAATATTGTTATAATCTAATTAAACGATTTGGCCTGGAAAACACTTCTGCCAAACCAACTCCTATGAGCACAACGATTCATCTCGATAGAGACGAGGAGGGCAAAAGTGTTGATCAAAAACTGTATCGTAATATGATTGGATCGTTATTATATTTAACAGCTAGTCGACCTGATATAATGATGAGTGTTTGTTTATGTGCTACATTTCAAGCAAATCCCAAAGAATCGCATATGCAAGCAGTTAAACGCATTATTCGTTATTTAACTAAAACTGTAATGACCCGTAAATTTTTGATAATTTTATTTGTTTTATTTATAATTTTATTTCTTTTATTTATATATATAATTGAAATTTTGAGAAACTTTAAACGATAAAATTTTGAAATATAAATTTTATATTTGGAATGCGTCTAGTTAAACATAGAAACTGGTAAATTTTCGTCCGAAAATATGAAAGTTTATTTCGTGCGTAAATTTACTTCAATTTAATCAGTTAAAAAGCGATGAAAATAAAACATTTTCAAAACCTAAATATTTTTACACAGAAAAATACTAAAACATCTTCTGAGCAAAATGTCAGTTTGTCGTTTTTCCAAATTCGGACATCTTTAGCTCCGTCGATCTTATTTTTCTGTGTTTTTCATGCATTTCCATCAGTATAAAATTTTTGAATTTTTATAATTAAATCATACCACTGATATCCGTATGCCATTTTGATCGTCTCGTCGTGCTGATCTCTGTGGTATATTCATTTGTGCCTTTTGGAGTCCGATACAAGACAGAATCGGTGAAATGATCAATCATAGCGGTTCCCCGGTTCGAGCCTCTTCGTTTTCTTTAAGTCTATTCGAGTATTCACCTAGGGACTTCAAACAGCCACCTGTTTTTCCATGTACCCAAAATTTTAACTGACTGTTTGCAATTCCATCTCTTCAAAAATTTTATTTTTCATTTCATTTTGATTTGTTTGCATTCTTTCTGAACAAAGAAAAAAGAAAATTTATGTTGCCTGGAAATCCATGCGGCCTCATCCACGTCCCCTCTTTCACCTTTGCTGTCAAATTCTAGCTTGCATTTTGAAGACTATTTTCCTTTCACGTTTACCCAGATTCACGCGAATCACCTCAGCCGAAACTCTTCCCTTCGCTCGGCCTATCCATGCACGCAAGCTTCCCTCACATCCCACCTCCTCCCTTTATGTTCGGCCACCACCACATGACTTCCACTTGCTTGGTCACGGTCGTGTTCACCTCCACCACCAGCAAACCAAGGCCGCACCATCACCTCGTGCCTAGATTCGATCACCAGCCCACGCACATCTCGTCTCATCGACTTCGAACCTCCCTTGCCATGGCAGACCGCATCCACCTTGCCACCTCACCACTTGCCCATCTTGAGTTCTCCAGCAACTCTAGCGCCGAGCATCTGTTCTTCTCTGACGCCTCTTCGTCTGTCCATTAATTGGTCGCCTTCTCATATGTATATAAAGGTATATATTATGATTTATTTATATATATAGGTTACGTATATATATTGTGTATATATAAATTTCGCATAAACTGCTAGTATAACATGCTCTTAGTTAGGTTAGTCTTCATAAGTTATGCATAAGTTATGTTGAATTTTTGAAACAATTTTTAATAGTAATATATAAATACTATTTATCTAAGCGGTTTGTCTGGTCATTTTGTTTTGCTAAGAAAAGATGTATATGGTTATATAATGAATAGTAGTATTCATGGTTATATAGATATATCTATACAAATCTTATTATATTTTTGTTAAAGAAGTATGCTATAATCTAAAATAGTTATAATATATAATATATAATGTTGTATATACAAGCATTGATATTACAAAGTTCTATGTTTTGTCCTGTTCTATAAAGCTTTTATATGATTACGTATGTATAGGTTTGCCTGTACATATATATCAGCCTATTATTTTAGTATGTTGATGGTTTTCTTTTGATGTGAAAATTTAGTGTATATATATTTGTAGTTATTATATATATGTATATATATACATACACCTTATAAGTTGCATGTTAGTCCATTTTATATAATTAGTATCCATATAGTTTCACAGCCTGCATATATATTGTTACTTATATATATTTGGTTATAATTGTCTGCTTGTCATTTCATTCTTTTGCCTTTGCTTTTGGAAAGCATCCATGGCT
Source organism: Allium cepa (assembly GCA_030765085.1). Lineage (NCBI taxonomy): Eukaryota > Viridiplantae > Streptophyta > Magnoliopsida > Asparagales > Amaryllidaceae > Allium > Allium cepa. The sequence goes on along the minus strand of CM060937.1, from coordinate 979,093,177 downwards.
TTCATATGTGCTTGCGTAGTGTGTATATATTTACCGTATATTATATTTTTGGAGTATTATATTAACTTGTTTAAGTATATATAAGTTATGATTTCAAAGTATTTATTTCCAAATATATTATGATTATGTGTTTGATTTTTTTTTATTTTTTTTTTAAAATAAGGTTTTGAAATACACATGTATTTAAATTTAAGATGTATTTGAATTTAGAACATATATAGTTATATATATATATATATATATATATATATATATATGTTCACTTATACCATTGATTTTTTTCAATTCAGTTTGGATTTGATTTCGTCAATTTCAAATCTCCAGCTTCGCTTTGATCTTTCGAATTCGTGCCAATCTTGCCTTGCTTTGGAATTCGTTGCATATTCTGTTGACAAACTCTCTAGCCTCGAAAGGTGAGCAATCACTCACGATTAATGTTCTTTTTTTTATTAAATTTGATTTCAATTGTAACGAAAATTGAAATATGCTGTTGTTATTTATTGCACTGTTATTTATGTATCAGTTCACCTATGACATATGCCACCATTATCTGTTAACTATTTATGCGATGATAATACAGTTTAGTTGATAAATGTTTGATTGTTCGATGTAGATATTGGACGTTAAATTGTTAATGTTGCAAGTGAAAAATAATTTGAAATTTAAATTGATGTAGGATAGAAAAAAAAATTGAATAAACATATGTGTTGAACTGGATTAGTTAAATTTGTAAAATATGACCCCTTAAATGTTTAATTATTTGACACGTAGAAAATGGTTAATTACCCTCGAACCATTTGAATTTATGTTAAATTAACTGATGAAGTATGAAATTGAATAGTTGAAGTAAAGTGTAGAATTGCGAAGAATAATAAGTGAATAATCTTTAATCTACATGAAATGATGGTGTAGATTCTAGAAATAATTATATTAATTTGTACAAACAACAATGTGAATTAACACGATTATTTCGGGATTATTTGAGTTAATTATTGGATTGTTATTGATTGTTGTTATTTCTTGTTTACTTACTTTGACACCATCCCAGTTATCACACTGCAAGTTCCCTTTATTATGCTTGATCTTGAATTGAATTTGGAATCGGGTTGAAATGGTATATACCCAAATGAATTTGACCTAGGATAGAGAATTAAATAAATCCGATTGGTCAATAATTTGATTTAAAAAAATAAAATAATGATTTTATTCGAGTAAAGAATAAGTTTGAAATGAAGTTGGAATTTGAATTTTGAAAGGAATATGTAAAGATTGAAATATGAAGCAAACATTAACATAGTAATTGATGAAAGAACGTTGTTTGAAATTTAATTATTTAATAATTAAATTTGGAATTATTAATAAATAATTTGGAATTAGTAATAATTGAGTTTTGAAATTATTAAGTTTGAAAACATTTAATAATTAAATTTGAAATTATAATTAAGTTTGGAATTATAATTAAGTTTGAAATTATTAAGTTGAATTTATAATTTAGTTGAAATGATTTGATAATTAAGTATGAATTCATAATTAAGTAGAAATGATTTAATAATTAAGTTTGAATTTATAATCAAGTTTGTAATTATTAAGTTTTGAAATTATTTAATGATTATGTTTGAAATTATTTAATAATTGAATAAGATTTAATTATTTGATAATTGAATAAAAATTGAATTCTTTGATAAGAGAAATTGAACTTTTGAATAAGTGGATTTGAACTTCGTTAATGAATGAAATTGAGTTTCTTTATTTATTAAAGTTTTGGGAAAATTATTTAAGTAAGTTAATAAGTGAAAGTGAAACTCCTCGATTATGTGAAATTTAGTCCTTTATTAATTGAGTTTGAAATTTGTAACGAAGTCAATAAATAAGTGAAAATTGAATTTCTTTAACAAGAAATAAAATGTGATTTATTGAAATGAATAGGATTTATTGAAATTAACGTAAGACTTGTAATTTAAAGAATTGATTTGAAGAATTTAATTTATTTCAATTTGAAGTTTTAATATAATGAAGTTGAACTTAAGAAATCGACTTAATGAATTGGAAATTTAAATGAAAATTGTTTTAAATGATAAATTAGCTTAGCGAATATTGAATGAAATCGATAAATAAATTTAAATTGATTTGAATGAAAATTGAACAATTTAAATGATTTCGGAATGAAACCTATATACGAACTTGAATCAATATTTGAATTGTTTAAATAAAAATTGAATTGTAAGACTTTGAAATGGTTATTTGGTAGTTTTGAAATGTAATTTTTGGAAATTGATAGTAAAAGACAAATGAAATTTTGATTATAAATTCTAATTGAAAATTAAATTGATTTGGTTTTGAAATTTACTAAACGACCAATCGGTGTGATAATTACGTAAGTTATTAAAGAGACCGGAATCGGTTATGGTTATACTCTCTATCTAAACCGAAAACCGCTTTAATAACTATACGCGGAGTGATGATCCAGAATGAAGTAGTTGGAATGATGTAAGTGATGACTGAAGAAAGAGAACGATAATGGATAGCCTTGACACTTGTGTCAAATTGGAAATGACTAAACAGGAGCCGTGCCGGGCCAAATGGGGTTAGCCACCTCGAGCGAACACACTTCTTCGTAACTACTACTCATTACTTGTGATTGATTGGTGCTCCCTTGGAATTTCAGGAGTGTTGTTTCGTGGTGTTGCGATCGCTGCAGCGATGCGTTCTCACCAGTCCGGATCAGGCGAATGGTAGTTTCACTACCTTGCGTATTGCCTCATAGGCCTTGTCATACTTGTATCCCTATATACGCGACCACTACGAATTTGTTTTGTGTTATACCTATGGAGTACTCCCTGATAGCCCACTAGTTTATGGTGGAGTTTATAGTGCTGTATAGACTATGACATCTATATAAAATGTGTTAAGGGGGATAATGGTAACGCCTTAACACTATTTTGATACTTTATATTACTGATAGACATTATCTATTTAGCGTACACTACTACATAGTAGATAGTTTATCGGATCCTTAGAGGATGGTGATTCCAACATCCTTTGAGTTACTTGTATTTCGATTGCTTTTTCACTTGAGTTGGATTTATTGATATGAGAATATTAATCCCGATTCGAGTGGTTTGTATTTTGCTTTCCGCTCGGGTCAGACTGAGTGTACCAGTATTCGGGGCTCACCTTTGGAGTTGGAGCTTTACTTGAAGATCCAGCCATCTATTCTGCTTTCAGTATTCGATGATTCCAGTGATGTATTCTGATTTGTACTTGATGTATCATATTTCTCTTCTGTTGTAAACTCTGATGTATCTTATATATTTGTATAGTAGCTTCATGAACTACTATCTCTTTTACTTTCGCTGCATATTATTACTCTGTGTCTGTGATCCTGTGATTATTTATTTACTGTATATCTGATTTTTGCCAAATTTTAAATTAACAGTTCGGTATTTTGAATTATTCAAGTCAGACGTGTGCGGATGCGAATAGTCCAAAATAGCGGGTCGTTACAGTTGGTATCAGAGCTTTTGGTAGCTCTAGGAAAAACTTAGCATATAAGGTAAATGTATTTGCAGAATCACTCTCGTTCGAGTTTCAACCTCTTCCTTTTGACTCAATTCCTTTGAATTTTGGAATGTTCCCTCGGATCCGAAATTCATTCATGTCCCTCACTATTCGTCTTCTTTCAATTCTGGAGCATCTCATAACTCCACTTCGAATGATCTTTATAATGAGTCGGCGATCTCGCCAATCTCAGATTGATTTATCAAGGAATGAAACTCCTTTACAGTAGGCATCGATTTACCAGAGATTTCTGTATCCTCGGTTTACGATGCTATCTATTCCCTGCTATACTTGAATTTTATTTCTTGAGATCGAATGTTGATTTAACTTAGAATTCAGCATCGATCTTATTCTTGAAGTTATGGTCGATCCTGTTAAGGTTGCCCGTAAATTAAATAAGCTTATGCATCGCCCGATTCTGTTAATTGAATTATCTTATCTTCTGTTTCGAACTTATTATCAAATCAAAATTTTCTTTGATTTGATTTCCATCAAATTTAAATCTCTATACTTATTTTGAAATCCATCCTTGTATCGTCGAGAGAGGGAGTGTATTTAAATGTATGCTAAAATGTTTTAATATATGTTGTGTTTTTTGAGTTGTTGAGGTTGATTTGGATTTTCGATCGATTCGTCTGATCAACGCTATCGATAGAATTTCCAAAACACCCGAGCAGAGCAAACTGACAATATTGTTTCAAGTTTAGTAAATAAAATAATTTTGTATGATTATATTATATATAAATATAAGTTTTCTGAAATTAAATAGTTAATGAATTTGATGTTGAAAAGAAATATTTGATTTTCATTTATTTTGAAACCATTGACTATTTCAACATGTAGATTTGAAAATTTAATTGAATTTAAATTTAGAATTTGAGAATTTAATTTTAGATAATTTCAAACTTTGGTTTTAAAGTTATAAAGTGGATAGTATTTAAAATATTTTCAAATGGAAATCATTTCAAAGAATTTTAAACGTTTAAATCAGTGCTCTTCTCTTTGTCGCTGGAAAATAATTTCGGTGATGATGGCCGCATCATCGATATTCATTTTCGAGTTTCGAAGTAGAGAGACCATCAGTAACTTGCTACACTTTTGTTTTGAAATGAATTTGATTTGAATTTCTAAAGTATGACTCGATTTAATATATATATATATATATTAGTATTTGATTTGACTTGGATATATTGTATGTATATAATTATCTCTAAGTTGTTTGAAGTTAATCGGAAATTTAATCCTTAAAATTTGGGTAAAAGATGATTTCAATTATGAATGAAACCAAAATTTTGAATTAATATTTAAACTTGTGAGAATTGAATTAGAAATTTTACTTGTATAATACTCAATTTCATTATATATAACTTACCTAAATTTTCAAAAGTTAACTATGTTATTGAATATTATACAGTGTAAAATAATGTTAAGAAATTTTTAAATAAATTTGAGTAGTTATAATAAATGTAAATATAAATAATATATGTAATATGATATAGTAAACAGAATAAATTTAGTAATAATTTGGAATAACGAAGACTTAAATTTGTCAAAGAAGCGGGTATGATTATAATAAATGACTATTCAAATTTATGATCTTTGAAATTGTTAATTTAAGACAATTGGATAATATACGATATAAATTGTCTTCATAAATAAAATGTGAGTGCGTATAATAAATGCTATTCACTTAAATTCTAATTATGAAATGTTTATGGAGGTAAATAGAATAATAAGTTAATTAAATAATAATTGTGATTAATAAAATAAAAATTGTGTTTTGAAAGTAAATAAATTGGAAAAAATCAACTTAATGAGATATCTTAAAATTAGTTGAATTTAAATTGAATTTCATTTGAAAGAAACCTTTTGTACCAAACATTAATAAATGTGAAATCAAATCAATTTAATGAAAATCTTGAATTTAAAAACAAATTGTTGAATATAAATTATTTAAATTGAAATAGATATGGTCCAAATTGATTGTTTTATTTTGTAATTCGAGTCTTTTTTCTTTCTAGTTGTTCCTATTCTCCTACCTCCTCCCTTTTCGAGGACAAAAAGTTTTGAGTGGGGGAGAGTATAACGACCCGTAAGTGTTTGATAATTTTATTTGTTTTATTTATAATTTTATTTTTTTATTTATATATATAATTGAAATTTTGAGAAACTTTAAAAGATAAAATTTTGAAATATAAATTTTATATTTGGAATGCGTCTAGTTAAACATAACAACTGGTAAATTTTCGTCCGAAAATATGAAAGTTTATTTTGTGCGTAAATTAATTCAATTTAATCAGTTAAAAAGAGATGAAAATAAAACTTTTTCAAAACCTAAATATTTTTACACAGAAAAATTCTAAACCATCTTCTGAGCAAAATGTCAGTTTGTCGTTTTTCCAAATTCGGAAATCTTTAGCTCCGTCAATCTTATTTTTCTGTGTTTTTCATGCATTTTCCGTCAGTATAAAAATTTCAAATTTTTATAATTAAATCATACCACTCATATCCGTATGCCATTTTGATCTTCTCATCGTGCTGATCTCTGCGGTATATTCATTTATGCCTTTTGGAGTCCGATACACGATGGAATCGGCGAAACGATCAATCGTAGCGGTTCCCCGGTTCGAGCCTCTTCGTTTTCTTTAAGTCTATTCGAGTATTCACCTAGGGACTTCAAACAGCCACCTGTTTTTTCATGTTCACAAAATTTTATCTGACTGTTTGCAATTCCATCTCTTCAAAAAATTTATTTTTCATTTCATTTTGATTCGTTTGCATTCTTTCTGAACGAAGAAAAAAGAAAATTTATGTTGCCTGGGAATCCATGCGGCCTCATCCACGTCCCCTCTTTCACCTTTGCTGTCAAATTCTAGCTTGTGTTTTGAAGGCTATTTTCCTTTCACGCTTACCCAGATTCGCGTGAATCACCTCGGCCAAAACTCTTCCCTTCGCTCGGCCTATCCATGCACGCAAGCTTCCCTCACATCCTACCTCCTCCCTTTTTGTTCGGCCACCACCACATGACTTCCACTTGCTTAGCCACGGTCGTGTTCACCTCCACCACCAGCAAACCAAGGCCGCACCATCACCTCGTGCCTAGATTCGGTCACCAGCCGCGCACATCTCGTCTCATCGACTTCGAACCTCCCTTGCCATGGTAGACCGCATCCACCTTGCCACCTCACCACTTGCCCATCTTGAGTTCGCCAGCAACTCAAGCGCCGAGCATCTATTCTGCTCTGACGCCTCTTCGCCTGTCCATTGATTGGCCACCTTCTCATATACATATATATAAAGGTATATATTATTATTTATTTATATATATAGGTCACGTATATTATTTTTTCTATATATAAATTTCGCATAAACTGCTAGTATAGCATGCTCTTAGGTAGGTTAGTCTACATAAGTTATGCATAAGTTATGTTGAATTTTTGAAATAGTTTTTAATAGTAATATATAAATATTATTTATGTAAGCGGTTTGTCTGGTCATTTTGTTTTGCTGAGAAAAGATGTATATGGTTATATAATAAATAGTAGTAATCATGGTTATATAGAATATTTATACAAATCTTATTATATTTTTGTTAAAGAAGGATGCTATAACTGAAATAGTTATAATATATAATATATAATGTTGTATATACAAGCACTGATATTACAAAGTTTTATGTTTTGTCCTGTTCTATAAAGCTTTTTATATGATTACGTATGTATAGGTTTGCCTGTACATATATATCAGCCTATTATTTTAGTATGTTGATGGTTTGCTGTCGCTGTGAAAATTTAGTGTATATATATTTGTAGTTATTTATTTTGTGTAAGTTTATATATGTATAATATTTTGGTTGTACATATGACATAGTATTATTATACACACACACACACACACACACACACACACACCCCTTATAAGTTGCATGTTAGTCCATTTTATATAGTCAGTATCCATATAGTTTCACAGCCTGCATATATATTGTTACTTATATATATTTGGTTATAATTGGTCTGCTTGTCATTTCCTTCTTTTGCCTTTGCTTTCGGAAAGCATCCTTGGCTTTCATATGTGCTTGCGCAGTGTGTATATATTTACCGTATATTATATTTTTGGAGTATTATATTAACTTGTTTAAGTATATATAAGTTATGATTTCAAAGTATTTATTTCCAAATATATTATGATTATGTGTTTGATTTTTTTTTTAAATAAAGATTTTGAAATACACATGTATTTAAATTTAAGATGTATTTGAATTTAGAACATATATAGTTATATACATACATACATATATATATATATATATATTCACTTATACCATTGATTTTTTTCAATTCAGTTTGGATTTGATTTCGTCAATTTCAAATCTCCAGCTTCACTTTGATCTTTCGAATTCATACCAATCTTGCCTTGCTTTGGAATTCGTAGCATATTCTGTTGACAAACTCTCTAGCCTCGAAAGGTGAGCAATCACTCACGATTAATGTTCTTTTATTTATTAAATTTGATTTCAATTGAAACGAAAATTGAAATATGCTGTTGTTATTTATTGCACTGTTATTTATGTATCAGTTCACCTATGACATATGAAACCATTATCTGTTAACTATTTATGCGATGATAATACAGTTTGGTTGATAAATGTTTGATTGTTCGATGTAGATATTGGACGTTAAATTGTTAATGTTGTAAGTGGCAAATTAATTTGAAATTGAAACTGATGCAGGATAGAAAAAAATTTGAATAAACATATGTGTTGAACTGGATTAGTTAAATTTGTAAAATATGACCCCTTAAATGTTTAATTATTTGACACGTAGAAAATGGTTAATTACTCTTGAACCATTTGAATTTATGTTAAATTAATTGATGAATTATGAAATTGAATAGTTGAAGTAAAGTGTAGAATTGCGAAGAATAATAAGTGAATAATCTTTAATCTACATGAAATGAGAGTGTAGATTTTAAAAATAATTATATTAATTCACAAAAACAACAATGTGAATTAAGACGATTATTTCGGGATTATTTGAATTAATTATTGGATTGTTATTGATTGTTGTTATTGCTTGTTTATTTACTTTGACACCATCCCAGTTATCACACTGCAAGTTCCCTTTATTATGCTTGATCTTGAATTGAATTTGGAATCGGGTTGAAATGATATATACCTAAATGAATTTGACCTAGGATAGAGAATTAAATAAATCCGATTGGTCAATAATTTGATTTAAAAAAATAAAATAATGATTTTATTCGAGTAAAGAATAAGTTTGAAATGAAGTTGGAATTTGAATTTTGAAAGGAAAATGTAAAGATTGAAATATGAAGCAAATATTAACGTAGTAATTGATGAAAGAACGTTGTTTGAAATTCAATTATTTAATAATTAAATTTGGAGTTATTAATAAATAATTTGGAATTAGTAATAATTGATTTTTGAAATTATTAAGTTTGAAAACATTTAATAATTAAATTTGAAATTATAATTAAGTTTGGAATTATAATTAAGTTTGAAATTATTAAGTTGAATTTATAATTAAGTTGAAATGATCTGTTAATTAAGTTTGAATTCATAATTAAGTGGAAATGATTTAATAATTAAGTTTGAATTTATAATCAAGTTTGTGATTATTAAGTTTTGAAATTATTTAATAATTATGTTTGAAATTATTTAATAATTGAATAAGATTTAATTATTTGATAATTGAATAAAAATTGAATTCTTCGATAAGAGAAATTGAACTTTTGAATAAGTGGATTTGAACTTCGTTAATAAATGAAATTGAGTTTCTTTATTTATTAAAGTTTTGGGAAAATTATTTAAGCAAGTTAATAAGTGAAAGTGAAACTCCTCGATTATGTGAAATTTAGTTCTTTATTAATTGAGTTTGAAATTTGTAACGAATTCAATAAATAAGTGAAAATTGAATTTATTTAACAAGAAACAAAATGTGATTTATTGAAATGAATAGGATTTATTGAAATTAACGTAAGAATTGTAATTTAAAGAATTGATTTGACGAATTTAATTTATTTCAATTTGAAGTTTTGATATAATGAAGTTGAACTTAAGAAATCGATTTAATGAATTGGAAATTTAAATGAAAATTGTTTTAAATGATAAATTAGCTTAGCGAATATTGAATGAAATCGATAAATGAATTTAAATTGATTTGAATGAAAATTAAACAATTTAAATGATTTCGGAATGAAACCTACATACGAACTTGAATCAATATTTGAATTGTTCAAATAAAAATAAAAATTGAATTGTAAGACTTCGGAATGGTTATTTGGTAGTTTTGAAATGTAAATTTTGGAAATTGATAGTGAAAGACAAATGAAATGTTGATTATAAATTCTAATTGAAAATGAAATTGATTTGATTTTGAAATTTACTAAACGACCAATCAGTGTGATAATTACGAAAGTTATTAAAGAGACCGGTATCGGTTATGGATATACTCTCTATCTAAACCGAAAACCACTTTAATAACTGTATGCGGAGTGATGATCCAAAATGAAGTGGTTGGAATGATGTAAGTGATGACTGAAGAAAGAGAACGATAATGGATAGCCTTGACACTTGTGTCAAATTGGAAATGACTAAAACAGGAGTCGTGCCGGGCCAAATGGGGTTAGCCACCTCGAGCGAACACACTTCTTCGTAACTACTACTCATTACTTGTGATTGATTGGTGCACCCTCAGAATTTCAGGAGTGTTGTTTCGCGGTGTTGCGATCGCTGCGGCGATGCGTTCTCACCAGTCCGGATCAGGCGAACGGTAATTTCACTACCTTGGGTATTGCCTCATGGGCCTTGTTATACTTGTATCCCTATATACGCGACCACTACGAATTTGTTTTGTGTTATACCTATGGAGTACTCCCCGATAGCCCACTAGTTTACGGTGGAGTTTACAGTGCTGTATAGACTATGACATCTATATAAAATGTGTTAAGGGGGATAATAGTAATGCCTTAACACTATTTTGATACTTTATATTACTGATAAACATTATCTATTTAGCGTACACTACTACATAATAGATAGTTTAACGGATCCTTAGAGGATGGTGATTCCAACACCCTTTGAGTTACTTGTATTTCGATTGCTTTTTCACTTGATTTGGATTTATTGATATGAGAATATTAATCCTGACTCGATTGTTTTAGGTTTTGCTTTACGCTTGGGTCAGATTGAGTGTATCAGTATTCGGGGCTCACCTTTGGAGTTGGAGCTTTGCTTGAAGATCCAGCCATCTATTCTGCTTTCAGTATTCGATGATTCCAGTGATGTATTCTGATTTGTGCTTGATGTATCATATTTCTCTTCTGTTGTAAACTCTGATGTATCTTATATATTTATATAGTAGCTTCATGAACTACTATCTCTTTTACTTCCGCTGCATATTATTACTCTGTGTCTGTGATTCTGTGATTATTTATTTACTGTATATCTGAGTTTTGCTAAATTTTAAATTAACAGTTCGGTATTTTGAATTATTCAAGTCTGACGTGTGCGGATGCGAATAGTCCAAAATAGCGGGTCGTTACAATAACCAAAGATTTCGGACTATTCTGTCCAAGAGAATGTCCTTTCGAATTAGTTTCCTATAGCGACGCTGATTTTGGAGGAAGTCGGACGGATAGAGAAAGTACTAATAGAACATGTCACTTCATTGGAGATTCCTTAGTCTCTTGGTTTAGTAAAAAACGAAACTGCGTTTCTTTATCGACATGTGAAGCAGAATATATATCTGCTGCTTTGGCATGTGCACAAGTCATTTACATGCAACAAAAACTTCAGGATTTTAATTGTCATCTTGAATAGTCTATAATTTATTGTGATAATACCAGTGCAATAAATCTTTCTAAAAATCCTGTCAATCACTCACGAACAAAACATATAGATATTCGTCATCATTTTCTTCATGATTGTTTGGAAAAAGGATTGGTAAATTTAGAGTTTATTAATACTGAAAATCAGATTGCTGACATTTTTACTAAACCATTAAATGAAAATAGTTTTATCAAACTCAGACGAGATTTAGGAATAATGTCTCTAAAAGAGTTATAACTAAAAATATGCAAAATGTTTAAAACAATTTTTTTTTTCTGACCAAAGTGAGATTTGAACCCATGACCTCTTACTTGCTTGTTATATGGTGTATTATAGCCACTTGAGCTATAGTTGTTTCTTGTCTCAATCACCTTTTTCGTTTAAATTGTATTTTCATAAACACTATTTTTACAAATTATTTCACTATTAATTACCTGTGATGAGAATTAAATACTAATTTTTAACCACTTGTTTTTAAGTAAACAAATACTTATATAAACTTGTTCAGTTTTCAAACAAGTATTAAGAAAAGTTTATATTCAAAATTATTTGAAAATGTCATCTAACAATGATTCTTACAATTCCGAAAACTCTCGTTTATCGTATACATCTCCGGACGATGATTCCGATCGTATTCCTAAAAACGGACCCTATCCTATTTTCCCCTTACCTAACCGTGTCCTTAAATTCTCTCCTTGCCCGGATAAAGACCCCTAACATGGCTGGAAACCATGGGAGAACACTCATACTAGTTATACACCGGAAAAGAAGAAAGGCAAGAATGCTATGGTCATTTCTCCTTTAACTAAATAGAAAATAAATGAGATACACCACTATCAACATCAACAAATGGATCTACAAAAGGAGTTATACTATGAACAAAAAGTTACGGCAAGACGTTTGAGCTTCCTAGAATGGATGGCCATAAAAATCTGTTCTTCGAAAATGAAAGACATTGTTAAACCCACATCTGGACCCTCAACCTCCTCAAATCCTGCTCAATCACCGGTAGCTCCTACATGGTCACCTATAGAGAATGTTCCATCTCCGAATTCTTGGGAACGTCGATATTAACAACCGATGGCCAAGCTTTCTTTAATATATATATATATATATATATATATGTATGTATGTATGTATGTATATATATATATGTGTTGCTGATTTTATATAAGTTGTATTAATATCATTCAAAAATAACAAAATTTCTCTTTGTATAATTTTTTAAAAAAAACAAAAAACAAAACAAGCATATCTTGGCAGAACAACGGGGCCGGTTGACCGAAATTCTGATTCGGTCAGCCGAATCCTTCCCGAAAGTTTCTATTGTTCATTTAACAAAGTCGGTCGGCCGACCAGACATTTCGGTCGACCGAACGACATAAAACTGGTGCTACCGGTTACAAATTTTTAACCCACCCATTCATTTTTTTTTACCTACCTCTTCATTTTCACTTTCCCAATTTCAGATTTTTACCTCAGATTCCATTGAAATTTTATCAAATTTAAAATGCCTCCTAGAAAGAAACTAAATCTATCAGCGCTTCTTCATCAACTCCAGTGGATTCTCAAATAGCCTCATGGCTTGTGAGTGATAAAGCACTCGAACGATGGATAAAACTTCAAGATGCCAAGATCTTTGAGGAATCCTTCGTAAGTAATAACGATTTCTCTTCTTACAGCATTGAAAATGCCGCAATTGAAAGTGGGCTTGATACTTTTCCTGACCATAGAAAGAACAATTTGAAAATTAACCACATCATGGTCAAATTATTTCTTGCTAACCTAAACCTTGTTAATCTTCCTAGAAACACCGAAAATTGTGTTTGGACGTCGGTATGTGGTAAGGAAATTTTCCTTTCACTAGATAGAATAAATCATATTTTGAATGCTCGACCGGGTGGAATATCGTTACATGATGTGGATTGAAATGTAATGAGACGCGACCAAATAAGCCATCTCTTTTTTGAAGATAATGCTATAGATTTCAGAAAAACGTCATCAATTCAACCAAAAGCTAGACTTTTTCGTCGTTTCATGATGAAATCCATTGTTCCAAGTGGCGGATCCTACTACTTAGTGTATCCTGAAAACTTTAAGGCTTTATATGCTATATGTCGGAATATACGAATCCGCTGGGCACAATTACTTATGGATGAGTTTCTCTCATTTAATCAAGGCAAGATGCTTCATATTTATTATGGAGAATATATAATGAGATTAATCAACAACTCAGTCTCACATGCTCCAGAATCCGAAACTACCAAAGTTCATCATTTTGATTCAAGGACCATTAAATTAATGAAGTTGCCGGATGCTCCACCAAGATTCATAAAATTTGATCAATGGCGTGCTACTTCTAGAAATCAACTACGCCGTAGCCATTCCACACCACATCCAACCACTCATTCTACGGAACGCTTAATTCGCCAGTCCACAATTCAAAGACCAACACCCGGACTTGGTACAGAAGCTGCTATTGATCTTCTGGCTCAAAATCAATTAGTTTTAGATGCCCGTCTATGGAAAATAGACGGAAGATTCAAGAAAATCAAAGGCTTCTTTGTTAATTTTTGGGATGCGTTATCATGCACTTCTGAAGCCGATGCCTCTCATCTTGCTCTTGGAAAAAACCAGCACCTAATATTTCTTGGTCAACTTCGGAAAATACAAGTTCAGGTACATCAGGAACTCATATCTCTCATACTCAGCGTCGTGGTAAAAAACAAGCTCCTGCTGATGAAAATATTCGTCCAGAATTTTGGGATATCGACGACGGTAAGGAATAATCTTGTAGGATTATTTCTATTCTGTTTTTATTGTGAACAATATTTCTATTTTATGTCGTGTTAAGTAATGTATCATTAACATTTTATTTGTTTTCGGTATGTAAGTTTAACTTTATGTTCCTAAATTTGATACATGATTTCGTATTTTTTTTATGCATCATAAGTATTCCTTTTTGTCGATGACAAAAGGGGGAGAAATATATGGAAGCTAACAAGTTTTTTTTTCAGAAAAGTCGCCATATATTCAGTGGGAGAATTACAATATATACTACTTCATCACATAAGTATTGTCATCAATCAAAAAGGGGGAGAATGTTGATTCATGGGTTTTGATTCATAACACAAGCTTCAAAGATCATGCAACGAACTACAAAGAGAATACTATACAAAGGCGACGAAAAGAGAATAAAAGTATATTATGCACTATAAAAGAGACAAGACTACAATCCAGATTAGTACTAATATTTTATTATATTGAGTCTTAGAATATTGTTAAAATCATTCCTCGAGTAGTCACACAAACATACAAATAGTTGTATATTGTTTTATACTTGAAAAAATATGATCTGTGCACATAACATCAGGTCGGTCGACCGGCCAGAATTTTCGGCTGACCGAACCTGTTGTTAGTGCGCTGACCGAACCTATTGTTAATGCACAGATATGCTCTGTTTTTTTGCACGATTTTAAACTCAGTCGATCGACCAAAATTGTCAGTCAACCGACCTGACAATAACAGCTATTTTTCTGAAGAGTTGCGATCGTTCGTGAAGAGGAATCACCTTTAATTCAGGAGATATGGTCACAACCTTTGATTGAAACTCTTCATGAAAGATTGTAACTATTCTACAACTATATAAACATGTTTAGTTCATTCCTACTATCACCAATTCTTGTTTATAATTCTGAAATCTATTCTCTATTTATTTCTACAAATAAAAGCATTCATTCTCATTCAATATTGCTAGAATCTTGTAATTAATTTATATACTTCGATTCTACGAGATTATCCTCCTTCTAAATCTTCACACACACTACATATTCTTGAGGATTTGATTATAGGAAAACTGTACTATTAGAAGACAATCCGTGTTATTCAGAACACACTCGTCAACAAAGTATTTGTATTAAGTTGAAGTCCTCTTCGGCTGTTGAGGCGGAAAAGTTCTTGTTCGGCTGCTCAGGTGTGGTATACCTATTCCTCCGGGTTAAGTAAGGGGTTTAGTCTAAATCCAGAGGATATTCTGGGACTGGACGTAGAACAAGAAGTTCGAACCAATATAAAATTTCCTGGTGTACTTACTTTAATTCTTACTTTACTGCTATTATCAGTTTCCGCATTTATATATCATATTACACGATCCTTAGTACTGCACGTACACTTTCACTTTTCATTTAATTTAATTATCCAAGACCTTAATTAACTAGAAGATAAACCCTTTTATCTTTATTAACTTCTAAATCATTATTAAGATCTTTTTTACAAATCTTAAAATCACTTATCATTAACATATGATACAAAACATACTACTTTTTTTAACTACTTAATTACATATTTAAAAATAAGTTTAAACAAACTTAAGAATTAACTAAATTAATTTAAGTAACATAAATCATCCAACATCTAAAACCAATTACTAAATAAAAACATTTATTACATATAAAAGAAATTCATTTAAGAATAGGTTTAAACTTGATTTTCTTTAAATTTTCAAAAACTTGATTTTTCTTAAATTTTGAAACTGTTATAAATTTTGTTCGAGCTCAACCCAGTTCTCACCCAAGTCCAACCCCGAGTTCTTCTCCTTCCGAACCTGAGTCCATCTAAAAATTAAACTTTGTTTAGAATTTAAACTGTAGAAAGCATTACACCCATGATCACCCGAGACAAACTCCGAGACCAAACCCAATATTCCTGTGACGTTTCGAATTTTGCCCGCTCGAAAATCGACATCCATACTTCAAATCGTATTCGAATGCCATAGATTCGACCGTTCAAATCCGATTCGCCGGAGCTTATAACAACATTAAGTAAACAACACAGTGGAATAAAAGAATAATACATTGATATACAGCTTTGATACAATATCTGATACAACAAATGATCCAATAGATATCAATATACATCAGAGATATGATACAATAAAATAGCAGCGGAAAAGAAAGATAGATAACATCTAGCAGCGGAACAATATAACTCTAAGATAGTCTTCAAAAGAGAACTTCGAGAACTGCAACTCAATCCAACATCACGATGCACAAAGATAAGCAAGGCTGTCCATATCCAGAGAATGAACTAGCTCCAGATAATCTACTGAACCTAACTATCTGAAAAACCCAACTCTAGACTGCTCGTGTAGAAAATAATGAGCACCCAAAGTTTAGGAAAGAAATAATAAACTCCGGATCAGTCGTGGGACTGGTGTGAGCAACAAAAAGAAAACTGTTGTCTTTTAAAACAATCAACAAAAGATTTTAAAGTCAATTCGCAATGCTTTTAAAAATGAGACTACCATAAGGCCTCCCGCACACACACACAATGCAAACGCAGAATCGGAGGAGATTTCTCCTTATGATAGTCAAAGATGCTTTATATGCATTAAAAAGAAACATTTGATATTATTACTAGTGCATAGTGTAGGAAAAATTATTTCGAAAGTAAAGATATAAATCTTAGCCAACATACGACCATTATCGTATGCCTACTATAGCTAACCATGTTCAATAGCAGGTTACCGCCACATTCCATGGCAGGTTCTACAACTAAAACCGTACAAGTCTCGTATTGTTTCTTTGGATTTCCAACGAATGATCAGGCCAAGGAACTTCCCATTGCCACATGAGAACGCCTCTGGAAGGACGTCCCCGAGAACCAAACCGGATCTCTGCCAACACAAGGTCGGGTTACCCCTTACTGAGTAACAACTGACCGAATATGCCATCCCCCGGTCCTTTGGGACCTTTCAACCGAGCGCTCGCAATCAATTCACACAATCATAAAGTGTTTTCAACATGAGTAAGTATCTAGGCTCCATACCATGATACCACCCTTTTCCAGAAGGAAATGCACATATCCTAAAGGGCGCTACCCCTCATAACCTTGCCGCATTCCTGTTTTGACCATTCCGGGGTGTGAGGCTCGACGAAGTCACGTCCACAAAAACATACTTTATACAAAAGCCATGCTTTAGGTCAACAAATGATCATAGAAATGATCACCTGGATAGACGATCAAATAAATGATCCTATCACAAATAATGAACACAATGATCATTTCACAGCAACACTCAGCATGTCACATTACCAAATTGGGAATATATTGCTAAAAACCTTCAACTACATAACCTCTGAGCTCGTACGTCTCAGAGAAGGGTGTTAAGCTAAGAGAATAAATTCTCCGCCACCAACAGAAACATATTCGAAAGAAATCAGCTTTATATCTCAATTTGTAATGTCAGACATACAATCCATACAAGTCTGTTCCGGGCTCGAGCAGAACCGAAGGCACTTACAAAGAAGTCCTTGCAATCCGGATATTCACAATCCCGATCGGATTTCCCATCACTTAGGGAGTCTCTATACCATTGAAACTCAGTGCAGAGACAGTCGATAGGTTATACTATCGTTCTTGCAAATACCCGGTCTTCACCACCGGTCTTCAAATGCTATCCATAACGACGTATCACATATTCGGAATGGGTTATACGACCCAAAGGTCCTTTCCCGGCTAACCCGAATAGTAAGCGCAACATTTAAAACATATGAATAAGGAATTTCAATTAAGTCACAACTTAATAATCCAAAACTTTTCTTTCAAATGGTTTAAACAAATTACCATTTCAAATCTTTTTAACAAAAGATTAATTTCACAAAATTCCATTTACGGATTTCAAAACAATTTCCATTTCAATTGGATTAACTCGTTAAATCTTTAAATCAAAGATTTAACTCATAGCTTTCAAAATTCGATTAACTTGTTGAATCTTTAAATCAAAGATTCAACTTATAGCTTTCAAAATCATTTCCAAAGATTCATTCATAGCCTTTCAAAAACAATTTCAATTCAAGTTGGATTAACTCATTCGGCCTTTGAATCAAAGATTCATTTCATAGCTTTCAAAACATTTCAATTCTATTTCAGCTTGAAACCTTTTCAACATAATTGGGAGATCCTTTCTTTAAAATGAAAGCTATTATTATTTGAAAACAAATAGTTTTCGTTTCTAAGAAATTCGATCGTATTTATACAAGTTAAATCTTTTGGGTTAATTCAAATTCCCAAAATAACACCTCAAAAATGGTTTAAAAACCCATATAACTTATTATAAGTTGAATAACTTTTCTTTATATCCTCGTTTCCAAATCATAG
Organism: Allium cepa; assembly: GCA_030765085.1. Taxonomy (NCBI): domain Eukaryota; kingdom Viridiplantae; phylum Streptophyta; class Magnoliopsida; order Asparagales; family Amaryllidaceae; genus Allium; species Allium cepa. The sequence continues at coordinate 979,074,612 of CM060937.1, read as the reverse complement.
AATTCAATTTCAAATATTGAATTCAAATTTAAATCAAAATATTTAAATTTCAAAACTCAATCAAGTTATCCAAACTATATTTCATCTTTGAAATTCCATTTCAAAAGCTTTTCACTTTAATCTCAATTCATTTTCAAAACATTTGAATTCAAATATTCAATTTTATAAATCATTTCAAACATCTGTGACTTAATCGATTTCCTCGTGAAATCCATCATTGTGTGTGTATGGTGTGGTCCAGGGGTTTAACACAATAGTGCAACATCATTCAATCATCACAGATCAAATACAACAATATATTCGATAAGCGATATAACTATAACGCTTATCTTTCATACACAGATTCGCAGATATATATATCACAAATAATAAACTATATCACAGATCACAACACAAATCAGGATAATCATAAAGCATCATATATCAAGGATATCAAACAGTTTAACATCCAATATAATCCAAGCATCCATAGGTAGGATTTATTCATTTATCTGATTAATTTAATTAGATAAATTTCCGTGAATAAATTTTCTAGTTATGGTAAATTAATAATCAATTAATTTTAAAACATTTAATAAACTATCCTTTAATTAATCATTAATTACTCCTTAATTAATAATTATTCTTGATCACTTTTATTTAATAATTTGCCCTTGATAAATTAATTATTCTCAAATTAATTACTTAAATTAATTTATCACGCTATCCTTAAATCAATTAATTGCTTAATCACTTGATTAAATCAACTTTAATTATTAATTAATATCCAATTAATAATTATTAATTTACAAATTAATTAACTTAATAAATATTTAAACTTTAATTAAGTAATTAAACCTTTAATTATATTTCATCGACTTTTAAATTATTAAATAATTGACCTTTGATTATACCATTTTCATTAATGATCTTTAATTAATTAATTAGCCCAAAATTGATTAATTTTTATTTAAGTAATTACCCTTTTATTTATTCATTAATTACTAAATTACTTTCGTAATCAATAAATTATTACTTCTAAATTAGAATTTAAACTAATTAACTCTTATTCTTTAATTAACTCAATTTAGTTAATTTTAACTTATTAATATTTTAATTAGAAATGACATCTCTTAATTACAATTTCCTTTAGGTCTTAAATTTGTAATTAAAACCTTTGTCTTGTATTTATCTTGTATTTACCAAACCTGTTTATATTTAATGATGTTAAAACCTTGCATTGAAACAAACCTAGGCAAAAACCTAGTTTACCCGTGTTGAACCCGAGTTTCCTGGCCTAATTCCCCGAGCTCCACCCCCATACTTCATCTCTTCTTCACTTTTATATACTTACTTTCCTATTGAGTAAAAACTATTTACCCAAGTACAAATTTCCCTCCATCACTCTCTGATACATCAGTACACGTGTGCACCTGCCCCGATCAACCACGACACTCCGACCATCGTCGCCAATCTCCACGCTCCACTGATGACTCTTGCAACTAAACACCATCGCCAGTCCCACTCGATTCGATCGAGGAATGAAATCGACCTCACAACTCACACGGTCTGTACATGCCTTGTCGGAATTTGGCCACTACCGATGATCCCTGCCGCTAGAAACTCCACCACCTTCACCGTAGCTCCGCCACGTCTCCTAGCACCTCCAGCACTCCTCGCGTTCTACTCCGATTTCTTCTCGTCGCCGTGAAACCTGATTTAACTCCAACGACAAACTCAGGGTGTTAAACCCTAGTCCACCCAAATTCCACCACCACAATGATCGATCTCCTCCTTTACCATTTTTCCCGACCTCGCTAGCCGCCATGGTAGCTTCAACAGGAACCCTATCATCAAGTACATCGCTGATCGCCAGAAAATGGTCAAGATCCATTTCATGTTCAACAAACAAATGCGGGCCCAATTTGAAACTAAAACTCCTGCTTTTTGTTTTGAAAATCATCATTTTCGAAATGGATTAAGATTATATAAATGAATCTTAAATTCATATAAGTTGAATTTCAAAAAAAAAAAAAATTCCACTGTATTCTTATTTCCAGACAAACCCATTTCATATTACCTTGAAAATGTATTTTTTTTAAATTAAGCTATGATGATTCTAAACATACTTTGTTTCAATATCACTGGCTAAAAAAAACGAGGAAAGTGAGATCGAATTTTTTCTTTTGAACCAAATTAGACACTTGTTTTTTTTTCTTACAGAAGCAATACATTTCTTCTTGATTCCAGATGCACACAATATACACATAGGCATAAATACATATATACAGGCATATTTCTATCATCATACAAGCATAGTCGATTCATAACTATCCGGATGATCTCACACATCCAGTGATTCAAATGGAACTCAGGTTAAAAAAATGAGTTTACTCACAGTGTTGAGAAAAAAAGACAGAGCTTCATATTGAAACAGAGCCCTGGAAATGCAAGCTGAAACTTCATTCTTCCTTGATTCTCTGGCTTGATTTGTTTTATTGTTGTTTAAGTTTTTGAGATGATAATTTTTTTCTAGTTGCTGTTAGTTGTTTTCTAGTTGTAGCTTTTCTTTTCTTTCTCTATATTGATGATGATTGTTTACATTCTTTTCTCCGGTTTTGTTTAGTTTTGAGGGAATGAGCTAAAGTGAGGAGTTGATGCATATACAAGATAGTGTGCAGGCTTGCATTTCTTTACTGGTACAAGTGATACCATATCTGGTACAGGGTGCTATTTGTTCATACAATACAATAGGGTTGGCTGATATGCTTTCATTTAATGCTTTGTACAATAAGCACGGCTGAACATCTATGCCTTTATGGGCTAAGATGTTGTATGTACTTATATATTTTATTTTATTTGCCTACTTTCCATTAGCTCGACTGAGATGATGTTAATAAATGCTTGATTTATGACCATGTACTTTTGTTTCAAACTTAGACTATACCTTTGCTTGCTTGGCTTCGGCTGATATTTGCAATTTGTTTTTATTTATTTTTTTCATTTTACTTACATGCCTCACTTAGCTTTTGTATATGTACTGAGATGATTTCATTTTGGTGCTGAGAAGATTTTGTTTGTGTCCTTGCATTCTTTAACTCGGCTGGCATATCTTATTTGTGCTGAAGAGATGTTGTGATGGCTTGCATTAATGATGTTGCACAATATGCTTATCTCTTTTGCCTTTGTTTGTACATACTTATATTAATATTTGGTTGCTTTGACTATGCTAAGTTTGATTTCATACTTCAATGTTCTTAGCTTTGCATTTATTTTGTCATATGAACATATTTCTATTGTTGTTAAAAAAATTTCTAATGTATTCATTAAATAATTTACACAGTTTATTAATATGTTGTTTGGCTTTGTATTTTATAAATTTATCTTATATATTAATAAATAACATATTTTATTTGAAGCTGGAAAATATCAAATCAGTTTATCATTAAATTTCACAATTTTTAATTCAAAAATTCAATTAATTATTAATTTAAATTTAATTAAAATCCGGGGTCGTTACAATTCCCAAGCATACCCCCTATTCTCCTTTCGAACAAAACTGACACAAAGCACCACCGTGCATGTGCACACGGCATCGGTCCCCCTACGACCAACTCCAACGCCCTTTCCAAGTTGCCGCTGATCTCCCCGAACCACCAAGCTACCCATATCACTGAATTCGCTAGAGAAATAAAATCGGGACCCACGACCACACTCAAGAACCTATCATTATCAGATAAATCGACTCTCTCCACCCAAATCGTTCACCAGAAAGCCTTCCTTTCCAACTAGAGATGCATCACAAAGCAATCTTCTATTCCCCCATATGCGATTGAGTTCGATACTTTGTTGAGGTTGTATTAACCTCGATTTCGGTATCAACCTAGACAGGGTTTAAACGCTAAAATGTCGTCGCCGGATCGCTCCGTGGATCAGAAAAGTACCAGACTATTTTTCCCATGATCCCTAGCCTACAACCTTACTCTGGCCACAATCCGTACGCCTTCGACCAACGTGTATGCCTGAATTTCCGGTAATCTCATGGTTTCTCAACAACCACGAATGTAAAAATCATAGGATTTCCATCAAAAATCTCCATATTTGAATACGATTCAATTAATATGATCAAAACTTGAATTTTGGAAAATCTAATTCTTGCCTTGAATTTTATTTCCACGGTCTCATCTTATTAAGAGATAATTATTTGATATATATGCTAGGAAATATTTTTAAAAGTTAAATCTAGGTAAACACAAACAAATTTCCTTGCAAATCTTAACACAAGGCCGTTTATATAAAGAGATATGGAAATTTTTACTTGGTTTTGTCTGTAAGAATCAAACAGAGACCAAATATTTGTACACAGACTTGCACTTATGTATATATATATATATATATATATTCCATAATTCAGTTATTTCCAAACAAAATACATTCATGCAATCATTTATTCATACATCACTACAAGATTGTATCATATGCATCAGATTTATCTTTTTTTTAAATGTAGTCAACTCACCTGCAATTTTTTGAACAGAGGAAGATTTTGAAAAATCTGAAACTTGATTTGAATCTTAAATCTGATCTTCTTGATGTATAGGTTAAAACTGAATCCTAGCTGAGTTGATCTTGCTCTTTGAATTAGGTTGAAGGCTGTTGCATTTTGATTTATTATATATATATATATATATATATATATTATTTGTTATTTGCTTCTAGGTTTTTGAAAGTGAGAAGAAGATGAAAACCTGATTTTCCTCATTCCTAATATTTATTTACATACAAATTTTAAAGGAGAATTGTTTGCCATTTGTAAAATTATATGCTACTTAACTTACATTTGTCTCTTGCATGTATAATAAGAGCTACAAATGTTAATCCCATGTATTATGAAGCTTACACATGTATAAAGCCTTTATTTATATATTTCTTTATGTTTAATAATTTTGTGTGTTTTTAAAAAAAAAAATCCTTGTCTCATATATTTATTACTCATGTTTATATGTTGCAAATTATATTTATTTATGAGTTATCTTTATATATATACATTATGCTTACATATGTTTATGTTTATATAAATTATGTAATTTAGAAAGGAGGAATATTATTTCCTTTATTAAATCTTGTTTAATTTCATACTTAAGATATCATTATACTTAAATTGATAACAATACATAATTACTAGTGTTTAAAATGTCCAATTTTCTTTGATCGACTTTTAGAAAATTTTATATTCAAATTAATGCTTTCATATATATACAAACCTATACATTTGTGTATGTGTATACTTAAAATTTCAATATTATAAAGTTTATACATGTCTATTAATATATTTATTAATTTACTATACGATATATCACTTCTAGATATTTATATTTCAATATCTATCATAGTTTCAAATCCATCCAGATATCTTTTATTACCAGAATTTATCTGTTCAACAAAATAAAACCAGTTAATTATCCCATTGTCAGATGCCCAAAATCCGGGTTATCACATCCCCCCTTAGAATCTTTTTGTCCTCGAAAAGGAACGAAGCCAAATTTATTTAATATTTAAAATAAGATAAATCACTCTTTTATCATTTTTAAAACACTTTAAAATCTATATAATATTGCCAAAATAGTTTTATAAAAATACTTTTATAACTCGATGTCTCAACTAGTCCATCCTTGTTCTCATAGAAATTCGGTCCTACGTTGATCAGTCGTAGGACTGAAAATCTATAAGTACTTAGTAAACCCGCTTTCAACACCCAGTGAAAATATTTGGAAAATAATTTTATTTAAAATATAGAAAACATTTTTGAAAATAGAGGAAACATTTTTGGTGAGAATGCTCTGGAAATCATCACCCCCATCGACGGTCGCAGTTAACCCGATGGTTACGTTGACATCCCGGTAAAATCCATAGATAACTGTAGGCACTCCGTGCCCCTCGATTACACCATGGAACCCACTACAAATCGCAGTTACACCCGGGGTTACATTGCTGTCACAGCAAAAACCCATATAACTGTAGGCATCAGAGCCCTTGAATTCCGCTGCCACAAGAATGAAACTTCTCCACTCGACCATAGAGCGTAGTCTACCGATGTTACATTGCCTTCCCAGCAAAATTAAGAGTAGACTGTTGACACTCACCTCCACACGATTTCCGCTATGGTCCACATTATATTGCTGTGACATCGAGTTATACTATCATCACAGCATAACCCAAATGCCTCCGTGGGCATCAGCGCCCTTGACTTTCGCTACCTAATAATCCTCAGGACCTTCAGTTTGTCCAGGCTTCCTCGCAGGATCAACTTTAGAACCCCCCTTAGGGCTCATGGCAGTACCAACTATGGTACTCCTAAGAAGTTCATTTCAAGGGAGCGCCTTTTTCTCCAGAGCCATTTTTCGAACACTATATTATACACATATAGGATCTTCCAAATCATACACCTAGTATGAATCTCATATAAATCTCCTTTCTCAAAATCGATTGTCCCAAAATCGATATTTCTCAAACTAGGCTTCCCAAATTTCCAAATTTGATTTTTCTCCAAAAATAAAAAGCCTTTCCAAAATCCATAGGTTCCAAAACCTTTTCCCAAAATCCTACTCATAAAATCCTTCATATATATATAACCTTGAAAAGTCTTTAAATCCCTTCATACTTGTATACATTCCCTTTTTATACTTCAAATACTTTCAAAAATCCTTTTCTTCTGGCTATAGATTCAACAAGCGGAGTTAATTAATTATATATATAACTTTGTTTAAGCCAAATCAATATTCAAGCTTGATTACTCTATAAAGTCAATTACCATATTACTTACTTTTATAAAGTAAATTTCTACCATAGAAATATCCAATTTCCACTTTATTTCATCCTATATTTCACAAAATATACTTTTTCATTTCAAAATCATTTTATATTTCTTATCCACAAATTTCCATAATAAATTTCATTCAAACCCATACGATGTACACATATCATCCATACGCTATATCAATCTAATCGCTCACTCAATCACACAATTTTACTTCCGAACTTGTATTGTCCCCCCGACTTCCTAGTGCGAACTCAGATCTGGTTTCTTGATCAAAAACTGTCATTCTCCTTGCATAATCATAACTATGATAAAGAATTTCCAGAACCAATCAAAAATCCATATCCAGGTTCGTCATCGAAAATCGAGTGAAAAATCCCAACTCTCGATATACTATCTCGAAATTCTGTGCTCGAATCTAGGTCAAATCATTATGCGAATAGAGTACTATACGTACATCCTACGTATTTATCTTCATTGATTATTAGCTAAAACAATTCCCTTTCTATTCACATTCATTTATGATTCTATTCACTTATTCACAATTACTTCAATCCTCTTTTGGATTATCACTTCAATTCTTATCTCAATTGGTAATAAATCATAAACAGTTTGAACTTTGTCCAGCTTAAATTTAGAAAATAGCTTGAAAAGTTTAAAATAGATAAGTAGTTGAAAAATAATTATTAGTTTGTAAAATAGCTGTAAAATAGTTAAGTAGTTATAAAATAGACAAATGGTTATAAAATAGTTAGATAATTGCAAAATAGTTGTAAAATAATAATTAGCTATAAAGTAGTTGAAGAAAATAGTAATTAGTTTATAAAACAGTTGTAAAATAGTTAAATAGTTACAAAATAATTATAAAGTAAGTATAATATAGTTTAGCTTAAAAAAAGATTGTATATGGCAAATAGCATTGGAAAAATAGATTTAAGAAAGTTTACATTAAAACAATTTTTTTTAAAAATAGTCTGGAGCCAAACTGTTCAACTTCCCAATCTCCATTCTCATCAATTCCATTTAAATTTCCACTTCCTTTTGAATTGATTCAATCCTAATTCAATTTGAATTTTACCCTCAATTTCCTTTCAAATTCATGTCAAGTTCCATTTGAATTTACTTATTCAACTTTAATCACAATCCTAAATTATTCAAATCAAATTTCAAGTTCAATTAACTTCAAATCCCATTTCAATTCAAACCATCTCGAATTATACAAATCCGAGTTAAATTTCAAGTGTTAATTTGATTCATTTAAATCAAATCGATCTTTACTTTAATTTATCAATTAAATTCTTGAAATAATTAATTCTGAGTTAAAATTTCAAATACTCCATTTTAAATTACCTTTACTTCTACATAAACTTCTTTCTAGGTTCAAATAATAATTCAAATCCTTTTTAAACAATTTAACCTTCGAAATCCAATTTATTACCCAATTTCAACTTTTGAAACCAAACCTCAGAAATTTCAGTTTGAATTAATTTCAAATTCCATTTTCAACTAAAAGAAGGTGATTTTATATTAGATCGTACTGCCATAAAATATTTCATTCATTGATAGACTGCACACTAGCAGTTCAAACATCACATCCATTATCACAATAAAAGCCTTACAAAGTCATAAATCTAGATGTCTACATCATCACTTAGGTTTTAGAGTCCTAGCATTTTCTACCTGAATCCTTCTTATGGACTTCCTTCCAATGGGCAAAGCCCAAACATGCACTTTTCAATAGGATGTCCCCACTTATAGCGTTTTCCACAAAAGGTTTCTATCCTCCCATCAATCTGGATTACCTCCACGCCTCCTACAGGACGTTCCACAACCTTAATCTTCTTCTTCTATCTCTTAGGATAATTCCTAGCGATGTGTCCCAACACTTTACAATGATAGTAAATGGTTGACTTGTTGGCTGGTTCCGCTGGATTACGCTTCACCTTTCTCACATCAGGACAATGGTTAAGGAAATGTCCCTTCTTATGGCACTTAAAGCATAATACCTCGGAGCGAAATCGTTGGAATGTACCCTTTAATTCTTTCCTTGTTTTACCACGCTTGGTTACGTAATAACCGTTATTGAAACATCTGGAGAAGGTGACATTATCATAAGGTTCTGGTCTATTCCTTTCCTTAATCCGATTTTCATACTCCTATATTGCTATTTCCCGTTCCTTACGTGCAGCTGCTCTCCGTTCTCTGCGCCTTGTCTTCCATTCTTCACTCTTAGCCATTTCTCTCAAATACTGAATTCTAGAGGGACTTCCTTACCTATAAATTAGACTTAATTAGAAGAATTAAACTTTTACTCTTATATATCAATTTTCTTACCAAGTTATACCTTAAGTTTTAAACTACCTTTGGTTTTTAATTCCAAACAAAGTTTTCAAACAACTTCTTATTTTAAAATATGATTACATTCAAAAATATTCTGAATAATATTATTTATCATTCCTTTTAACATTTTGAAAACAATTTCAAATGTTTTTAATCTTAGGATTCAAAACTTCAAAATTTAAAACCCACTTCAATTTACAAGTCATACTTATCTAAAAGTTTACTCCCTTAACACATTTCATTTTGCTTTATCATTATTAGAAAACAAACATCCCAATATTTGATACAATAAGCATTTTATTTTATTTTGGTTTGAAACCAATTCTAATTCACCTTATTTGCATGGTTCATTCTATTCAATTCCTATTTGGATATATATATACCACTTAAATTCTTGTTTAATTTCAATGACCAACAACCAATTTTCTTAATAGATAATAATTGGAAAATTATTTGCTTTATATATCAAAGTATAAGCTTGTATAATAATCATTCATTTTTAAAACCATTTTTAAACCTTTATACAAGAAAATAACAAGTACGCTCTCTTATATATATACACTCAACTCATTCTAGGGGACCCTATCCTTAATGAGTACCCACCAGAGCCAAGGTTCTCACTTAACCTTCTGCTCTGTTACCAAATTTAACGGCCTAGAATTTTCAATCCCGAAAATCCCAGATTGTTAGGGTAAAGAATAAAGAGATAGAAGAAAAAACAGAAAAAAAGTCACAGAATCTCAAATTCTCAGTAGATCAAAATATAATATCAAGTAATAACAGATATACAAAAGAAAACTGTATCTGTTAATCTACATCAATAAATCAAAGTTACAACCATTACACAAACAATGGACAGTTAAATTAACATGTCCCAAACAAATAATAATAATACACAGCGGAATACTCCATACGTTCCCGTCATCCAGCTCGCCTCCTCAGCTCCAGAACGTCCTTACCTGAAAATCTGTAGTGCTTGGTCTGACCCGAGCATTACATCAAAGTAACACCCGGGTCAGGCTGGAAACCAGCCCGAGTAAACCCATATAATATGAAATACCAAGCTATATAACTAAAGTGAATTACCAGGGTAACTCGTACTTTTCTATGAGTTCTAATCTTATTTAAGTCAATCATTTATCTCAAAATAATATCCAAGAATCGTTATCCAATTTAAATATCCATGATACTTATTCATTCCAGCCTGTTTGCTTCTAAACTAAAAATTATAAAGAATTGAAGTGGTTTCGGGCATTTACTCACACCCGACCCTGGTCTTTTCGAATTCATTGTCATCTCTAATCCAAGTTGTTAAGTTTTAAACAATACAATTCATATCTAGTTTATCATATCACATAACAATTCAACTCAGATAGGTAACCTACATTATTATAGTTCAACCCATTCATATCACAACACATCTCGGTCATCCATCAAAGATATCATCAATACAAGACATCCAATATCATTCAACCATCCATAACAAGATTTATTAGATATATAATTCCTAAGTAATTTAATTAATCTCTAATTAAATTAATTACCAACTTTAATCACTTGGATTACCTTAATCCCGCTTACTTAACATTAATTAATTACAACCCAACTAATAAATCACTCTTTAATCTTCCATTTTAATTAATCATTCTTGATTAGTTATGTATTAAGTAATTAACCTTTAATTACCCCATAGATTAATTAGCCTTAACCATTCACATTAATTAACCTTTAATTAATCACCTTAATTAATTACATTAATTAATGATCCTCTAATCACTTCCCTTAATTAGTTATCCTTTTAATTAATTACATTTAACAAATAATCATTAATCAATTATTCTTAATTAATCATATTCATTAATTAATTATCCTTAATCAATCATATCCATTAATTAATTATCTTTAATTAATCTTATTCATTAATTAACTATTCTCTTTAATTACTTCATTTAAATAAATGTCTTTTTAATTACTTCATTTACTTAATTTCTTTTCATTTAATTTAATTATTCAAAACCTTAATTAACTATAAGATAAACCCTTTTATCTTTATTAACTTCTAAGTCATTATTAAGATCTTTTTAATAGATCTTAAAATCACTTATCATTAACATATGATACAAAACGTACTACTTTTTTTAACTACTTGATTATATATTTAAAAATAAGTATAAATAAACTTAAGAATCAACTAAATTAATTTAAGTAACATAAATCATTCAACATCTAAAAGCAATTACTAAATAAAAAAATTTATTACATATAAAAGAAATTTATTTAAGAACAAGTTTAGACTTGATTTATTTTAAATTTTCAAAAACTTGATTTTACTTAAATTTTAAACTGTTATAAGTCTTTTCAGGTTCAACCCGGTTCTCACCCGAGTCCAACCGCGAGTTCTTCTCCTTCCAAACCCGAGTTCATCTAAAAAAAACTTTGTTTAGAATTTAAACTGTAGAAAGCATTACACCCATGATCACCCGAAACAAACCCCGAGACCAAACCCAATATTCTCGAGTTCTGTCTCGAGCATACCCCTTATTCTCCTTTCGAACAAAATTGACACACAGCACCACCGTTCATGTGCACACAGCGTCGGTGCCCCTCCGACCAACTCCAACAACCTTCCCAAGTTTCCACTGATCTCCCTGATCCACCAAGCCACCCATATCATGGAATTCACCAGAGAAATAAAATCGGGCCCACGACCACACTCAGGAACCCATCATCATCAGAAAAATCAACTCGCTCCACCCAAATCATTCACCAGAAAGCCTACCTTTCCAATCAAAGTTGCATCACAAACCCATCTTCGATTCCCTCATATGCGATTGAGTTCGACACCTTGGCGAGGTTGTATTAACCTCGATTCCATTATCGACCTAGACGGGTTTAAACCCTAAAATGTCATCGCTAGACCGCTCCGTCGATTGGAAAAGTACCAGACTATATTTCCCATGATCCCTGGCCTACAACCTTCCTCTGGCCACAATCCCTAAGCCTCCAACCAACGTGATTGCCAGAATTCGATGAAATACCAATTTTTGGTCATCTCATGATTTCTCAACAACCACGAATGTAAAAATCATAGGATTTTCATCAAAAATCTCCATATTCAAATACGATTCAATTAATATGATCAAATCTTGAATTTTTAAAAATCTAATTCTTGCCTTGAATTTTATTTCCACTGTCTCATCTTATTAAGAGATAATTATTTGATATATATGCTAGGAAAGTTAAATCTTGGTAAACACAAACAAATTTCCTTAGATATCTTAACACAAGACTGTTTATATCAAGAGATATAGAAATTTTTACTTGATTTTGTCTGTATGAATCAAACAGAGACCAAACATTTATACACAGAATTGCACTTATGTGTGTGTGTGTGTATATATATATATATATATATTCCATAATTCAGCTATTTCCAAACAAAGTACATTCATGCAATCATTTATTCACACATCACTACGAGACTGTATCATATGCATCAGATTTATCTTTTTTTATTAAATAAATGTAGTTAACTCACCTGCAATTGTTTGAACAGAGGAAGATTTTGAAAATCTAAAACCTGATTTGAATCTTGAATCTGATCTTCTTGATGTATAGGTTGAAATTGAATCCTAGCTGAGTTGATCTTGCTCTTTGAATTAGGTTGATGGCTGCTGCATTTTGATTTTATATTATATATATATATATATATATATATATATATATATATATATATATATATACACACACACACACACACTATTTGTTATTTGCTTTCAGGTTTTTGAAAGTGAGAAGAAGAGGAAAATTGGATTTTCCTCGTTCCTGGTATTTATTTACATAAAATTTTTAAAGGAGAATTGTTTGCCATTTGTAAAATTATATGCTACTTAACTTACATTTGTCTCTTGCATATATAATAAGAGCAACAAATGTTAATCCCACGTATTATGAAGCTTACACATGTATAAATCCTTTATTTATACATTTCTTTATGTTTAATAATTTTATGTTTTTTTAAAATCCTTGTCTTATATCTTTATTACTCATGTTTATATGTTACAAACTGTATTTATTTATGAGTTATCTTTATATATATACATTATGTTTATATATGTTCATGTTTATATAAATTATGTAATTTAGAAAGGAAGAATATTAATTCCTTTATTAATCTTGTTTAATTTCATACTTAAGTTATCATTATACTTAAATTGATAAAACAATACATAATTACTAGTGTTAAAAATGTCCAATTTTATTTGATAAACTTTTAGAAAAATTTATATTCAAATTAATGCTTTCATATATATACACACCTATACATTTGTGTATGTATATACTCAAAATTTCAATATTATAAAGTTTACGCATGTCTATTAATATATTTATTAATTTACTATAGGATATATCACCTCCAGATATTTGTATTTCAATATCTATTATAGTTTCATATCCATCCAGATATCTTTTATTACCAGAATTTATCTGTTCAACTGAATAAAACCAGTTAATTATCCAATTGTTAGATGCCAAAAATCCACGTAATCACATGAGAATTTTTGTTCACAAAAGGGCAGGTTCTAAGAAGAGCGACTTATGGATTGAATATTGAATGGTTCTATCGTGGATTAAAGGAACATGGAATGGTTCCTTAAGGATAATGGAAACTAGATAGAGCAAAGAAAGGTCTCAGAATCGCATGCTAAGGGGCGTTAATACTCGAAGTGTTTTCTGATATACTTGAAAGAATGGGTATTGTAAGGATGGATGGGTACTTTATTCGATTACCTTGGGTCGGTTGTTTAGATCCATATACCCTAGATCGATGGACTTGGGTCTATTATTAACTTCGGGCTAGAGATGAGTATATTAAAAACTAGGATTTCTATTAATTCCTGGCATAGGAAAGGCCATACGAGTTATCATATATCTTGAGCATAGTGAGTGATAGTGAGAATTGTTTGATGGATGCTATGGTTGCTTTAGTTGTCTTCTTCCATAGTCTATCATGCTAGGGATGTCACTAGAGATTATTTGGGATAGGGATACCTACACACCCATCATCGTAGTTTGTTCGCAGTATACTTTTATGATATTCGCAGAGAAGCATATTTTGTTCGTTATGTACTAACTCTTTGGTTGCAAGGACAGGTCAGGTATGGTTCATATAGCCTTATTCCTTACTATATCGACTTGTATAGCACTTTGAGGTTCATATACCGCTCACAATAAAGTAATTGTCTAACCTAATGTTTTATGCTTTGCTTCTTATTATCTTGGGTGCTCTTAAATGAGTAGATTAGACAGAAGGTCTAAGTACGATGCAGTAGCTGTGCAGAGGATGAGTTGAATGGAGTAATCTCGTATTATATATGATTTTTATGTTTATTCCATTATGCAACATGTGAAGCCTTGACAGTGCGTGCTTGTTAGTAATATTACGAGACAGATATTCGAGTTTATCTCCGTTTTGTATAAACTCTATTACTTGCTACATGACTTTTGGGATCTGTACTCTAATTTTTGGATCACTTAGTTGTTACTTTCTCTTATTTTTTATATCTATAATGTATATTATATTTTATTCTATGCGCTATGAGATATATGATAGGTTCTGTGATGTTTTTATTCTATTTACTACCCTTGAGGATAACCCAACATCGATCGGGTACGCCAACAATGTACTATATAGTTATATTAGGTAGCGGTGGTGTAGGGCAGTCATCACATTTGGTATAAGAGCTTAGGTTACATGATTAACCTAAGTTGATACCATAGTCCAATAGAGATGCAGAAGGAGTCATTACCCTATATTGGATCGAGTGCGTGTGTGTCTACACACACACACACACTGGAGAATGCATACGTGTTATATACTTTGGTATTTGAGTCACATGCACACACGAGTACCATCGATATGGTTTTCTTTTTGAGAGACTGATCATTATTGTTACATATTGAGAATGAGTCGGCAAATAAGAAACACCGTAAGGAACTCTGTAGCAACGTTGAATTTTGTTGTTTTATTTTAAAACGAATTAATGATTTAACTATAAATTTAAATGAAAGGTTTCATTTGATTAATGATAAATGAAGTCTTTAGAATGCAAAATATTGGAAGTTTTTATATGAAGTGGATCTTTTATTTAGTGTATAAATAAATCCATTTATTAAGAAAAAGAGAAATTGTTTTATAACTTTTAGCTTGTTAATAAAAGATGTTTTAAAAATTAATAAACTCCAGCTTTTCGTTTGTTAAGTATTCAAGAAGTTATATTTTTATTTACTTTGATTTATGATTTTAATACTTAGTATTTGATTCATAAATCCATTTAATTGTAAGAATACATGAAATAATCATTTATTTCATTATTGGGTTGTAAATTATTTAATGTGGCCTAAGACCTATTAAGCTATTTTGAGAATGAAAAGGATTTCTCATTTTGTAAACACTACACGTAAGTTTATTTCTCATTCTTATTTACAATAAAACTAAATACAAAAATAGGAAGAAGAGACTTATCCCTCTTTCAAACCCTAATTTCAAATTCTAAATTCTCCAGAAATCAATTAGCAATCTTTAGAAGCAATCAAATTCAAATACAATAACCAAACCCTATCCACTTACAATTAGTAATCTTTAATTTCAGTTTCAGTTAGTAATTTTTGTTTTCGTTTACTATTTGGGTGAAATGATTCTAGGTTTTTGGTTGAATTAGAGTACTACTGTTAAATTGCTATCATACTTAAGAAGAAAGGTGAGTGTACACTCATAACTATTTCTAATTATGAAGTTATTAATTGAATTGGTTGTTTGATTAAATTATTGATGAATTGATTGTAAATTATTAAGTGGTATCATATTTTAAGTTAGGCTATTTTTGATTTTGATGAAACCATTACTTTTTGATCTTCAATACCCTGATTGTATTGATGAATTTAGACTTGCATGTTATCTATAGTGACGCCCTTGGAGTTAGAAACAATCTCTGCCAGAAAACCCCATCGATAATCACTGGGAAGCATGAAAAATTGCTTGGGCTCAGCCTAGCAATCTTGATCCGTGGATCGGTTCACGTGAACTGGTGCACCGGTTATGCACCTAGGCTAAGCCCAGGTGATGGCTTTCATGCCTCTCGGACTATCGCTTTGATCGCTCACTTGGCTAATGTATTCTTGTTGACTTATACCTGGGTTTGATGCTTATTTTGCAATGAATTGGTTGCATATGATTATGATTTAAATTGATTGAATGGATGCATTCAATTTGAGAATATTGCCACAGGAAGATAAATATGAATACATGAGTACACAATAACATTTTATTACACACTTCTAAGATAGTGTTTTCCAAAAGAAGTAATTTTGATTCAAACGCTTTACAGACTATTTTAAGTATGAATATTTTCTACCAAAGGATATTTGCAATATTTATATATGTAAGTGATATTTAATTATATATATATATATATATCAATGGATTTAATTGGTTTGGAATAATGGTTTTGAAGAAGTGAATTTATAAATACCGCTGTATAATTTTATAAAGGTTTTCTAAATATATATATATATATATATATATATATATATATGTATGTATGTATGTATGTATTCTTTAGTATACAATGATAGTTTCAAGAAGGATTTTGAAGTAAATCATTTTCATAGTATTGTACAACGTTGATTGAATAAGGAATTGATTTAAACGGTTTAATAAAACCAGTGGTATGAAACGTTCGTGTTTTTTTTACAGGTTAATTCTTGGACTTGTCCGAATGAACATTTTGCACAGGTGGGATTTTATATTGACTTTGCAAATAATTAAGGATGCTAAGTGGTTATGGGACATTGAGCAATATTTATCTAATTACTAATTGGAAGTATATCACACTTATCGAGTGGAGTTTAAAAACTTAAAGTAAAATCTTGAATAATCCAAGTGGTTATGGGATACGTGGTCATTATTTGAATGATTACTTATAGGAAGTATATAACACTTATTTCGTTGAGTTTTAGACTCGTCCATGGGTAGGCTGCTTTATGTGGATTGTGTTGGTTGTCAAGACCCATCTAGTGATACTCATTTACTAATGAGTTATTACTTGCGATGTGCCTGTAATTGTATGGACATGTGATGCACTTGTCTTTTAAGCTAACTATTGATGACGACAAGAGATGCACTTATATATGGTGATTGACTTGCGAAGTTCTTGTCTTATGGTCGACAAGTGAAGTGCTTATTTTGCATGAGATATGCACTTTGATGATAATGAATTAGTCAAGTGCTTATTTATTAGGTGTGAAATGCATAACGACGACTATCGACTTGCGAAGTGCTTGTCCTTTGCTTGCATTCATGATTGTGTATGACTATGCTCTTAATAATGTTTGCTATCATTTTGATGTTGTGTTTTGAATTAGCATAGCTTAACCTTAAATCATGAAGTTTCTATGAAGTATTAAGTAGATTAGTGAAGTACAATATATAACATTTATCCTTGGTGTTTATGCAGTTTATTATTATTATGGACTAACCTTTTTGATAAATAGAGATAACCTGAATCGTATGTTATTTTAACACTCGGGTTAGAGCAAGTCTTGATGAGTAGCAGAGACTTTTGGCTTTGTACATAGGATAGCTTGGGTAGAAGGTTTGCCTGTTATATATATAGTTGTCAGTCCATTTTGATGTGTTGACTTATGTATGGTTGTATATTTTTTGAGATGTAGACTCATTTTGTACTTGGTGATGTATCTTAGTCTTTATGGTATATGATATGTCATGTATAATATTTATCGGTGTCATATATGTTTCAGTATTTGTGATGTTTTATCTTGTTTTGGATCATAACAAGCTTGGTATTATTGTTTGTGTCTGGATCGTACCTATTGAATTCCTCCTTACCAAAAAGAATAAATTTATAAATTCAACATATTCAGTACTCACACAATGTAATATCACGGATGGTCGCTCCTAAACAGCCTTATTCACCATATTACTCGACTATATTACTTCTTATATTTTGGGGTATATGGGTATATAGGTGGGCCGTTATAGCCGGTATTAGAGCAAGGTTCAGAACAATATAGGATATGAGAAACACGAATCTTGTCCTAGACAGACTTAGAGTTCCGTCCCTTGGGTATGTAGGATAGATTTTACTTCTTTCTAGTAGTAGGATGTATAGTAGTAAGGGATATTATGGGAACTTATTTATATTATTTCTTTCTTATGAGTTATGTGGTTATCTCTTGCGTGTGGTAAGGGTGAGATATGGCTAGAGGTAGGCGTAACGACCCATAAATTTTAATAATTTCTATGACTTATTTAATCCAATTTTTAAGAAATTTGAAATAATAATATTTGGAAATAAAAATTTAATATTTGAATTACGTCCAATTAACCATGGCAGATAGTAAATTTTTAATTAATTATATGAAATTTATTTTATGGTGTAATTCTATTTTAATTCAAATCAGATAATAACCGATGATAATAATTAATTTCCAAACCTGAATATTTTTATACAGAAAATTTGTAAATCATCTTCTGGGTGAGACGTCAAAATTCTTTTCATCAAATTCGGACTTCTACAGCTCCGTCGATCTTATTTTCTGCGTTTTTACTGCATTTTCCGCTAGCGAAAATTCGAATTTTTATAATTCAATCATACCACTAATATCCGTATACCGTTTTGATCGTCTCGTCGTGCTGATCTCTATGGTATATTCATTTCTGTATTTCAGGGACTGTTACACGACAGAAACCGCAAAACTGTTAACCGTAGTGGTATCCATTTCTGAAACCTTTTGTTCCATCGTCTTTTCATTGTCCACTGTCGAAATCTAAACAGCCACTTTCATTTAATATTCATTTATTATTTTTTGGTTGCAATATTTACCCCTATGACCCTACGTTTCGTTTGACTGTTCATTTTGAAAATTTACATAACTGTTCGAATTTGCTTGAGTAACTGTACACTATATACTTGGATTGTCCTTTCACTTTTGTTTTGTTGTTCATTTTCTTCCACCATTCACTGTATAATAATATATGTCAGAGGTTGCTTTGCCATGAAACCCGCATGTCGCTTTTCAATTCCTCTTCCAACCTCACATCTCCTCCGTCCTCAACCTCAGCCGAACTCGCATTCACCTCACCCGCCGCCTATGCCGTAGCTCCTCCGCCTCGTCCACTCCATGTCTCACCCAGACCTCCGCCTCGTCTACTCCATGTCGCAGTGCCTTCTCACCGATCACCATTCCCTACATCTCCTCCTACAGCAACCACCTTCGGCCGCGCAAGCTCCGACTGAACCTACCTATCTCGGCCTCAAACTCCTGCCGTGTGCATAGTATCCACTTAGAACCGAGCCTCCACGCGTGCCTTATTCTGATCTCCCCTCCACGTCGGCTCACCCGCAACCTTCGCGCACCCTCTTCTATTCAACCCATCCACCCATGTTAGCCGAGCCCCATATCTTTGTCTGTGAAGGTCTGTTTCATTTTTATATACGTTAGTATACGTATTATCATATATTATATTATATATGTTTTAACAACACATATTTATATATATTTTTGTTTATACATAGCAGTACATGTGTTATTATCTTGTTATGAAATGCATATTATTTTATTAACTTATTATATACATAGTATACTTGTTGTATAAAAGGCATGACTGCCTATATATATACACGTGTACTTTTGTTTGTGTTTTTTGGGTAGCCTTGTTAAAGTAAATAACCTATATATGTATGTTTTGGTTACAAACAAAATTTGTTGATATTTTATTTTGTTGTTGAATATAATGTATAAGTTATATAATACTATATTAAGTTATATTCTCACATATTTATATTATTGTGTATATATAGTTTCAAAAAGAAGTTATATGAGTTGATTGCCATACTAGTCTGCTTTGTTTAAGAAAGTTGTACTTTACCAGTGATATATATATATATATATATATATATATATATTATATAAACTCAGACTTGATACGTTGGGTAATATACAGGTTTTAATAATGCAAGTTGATTAATTGTATGTGATTATATAGATGAATTTAAAATATATAATATGTTAGATAAGCGAACAACTATTAGTATATATATATATATATATAAACTCATACAGGTTTTGTTGATTTCTTTTATAGTTATTGATTTTAAATATAGTATGAATGAAAGTTTATACCTATGGTTATACATTAGTTTATGTATATACATTGTTTATTGAACTGATCTGATCTATTCCCATCGATTCTTTTGTCAGCTTGGACCATCAAGTTCGTGCCTATATAACTTTGCTTTAGAATTTGTTCTTGGATTCGTAACTCATTCCATTGTCTTTTCTTCTCTAGCCTCGAAAGGTGAGAAATCACTCACGATTAACGTTCTTTTATTTATTAAATTTAATTTCAGTTGGAACGACAATTGAAACATGTTGCTGTAGATATTTAAATTGTTATGTATACTATTATCTACAATTATTCACCTGTGGGATATGACACTGTATCCTGTTATTTATGTTATATTGTTATTGATGATATATGCCTTTTGTTATTATTATCATATCTGTTATCACTCTATAAGTTCCCTGTTAGTATAGAATTCACTATGGGTTGAAATGATACATAGCCAAACGGACTTTAGAATAGAAGAAAATCATTATGGGTTGAAATGATAGACCCAAGCGATTTTCATTTGCATTGCATTTGGGATTGCGAGGTGAAATTATATCTTCCCGTCT
Organism: Allium cepa; assembly: GCA_030765085.1. NCBI lineage: Eukaryota > Viridiplantae > Streptophyta > Magnoliopsida > Asparagales > Amaryllidaceae > Allium > Allium cepa. Next base: position 979,053,716 of record CM060937.1, on the reverse strand, counting down.
ATATTTAAATTACGATTGAAATGATAAATATCCGTATCACTTAACCATAGGATAGGAAGTTATATACAGACATCATTGGTCTATGTTAAATATTTTGAAATGATTCTATGATTTGAAAGGAAATATATATGATTTTATTTATTTTTGAAATTATTTTATATATAAATATGTTTTATTATAAATTAGATTTAATAATAAGCTTTAATTTAATAAAAGTTTGATTTAATTAATATATAATATGTTTATGTATTATATTGTTAAATAGATTTTCAATGATTTGTATAAGTTAAGGGAGATAAAGTGGGATTGACTGAAATTATATTTAATTGAGAATTTTACGTAATTAAATCATTTTAAAACTATTAAATTTGAAAATTTGAAGATATGATCCAATAACTTGAATTGATTTAAGTAATTTAATGAATATTTCACGCAAAAAAAATTTGAAGGATATGCATAGTAAACTATAATCTAAGGTTATTTAAATGATACTGAATTTATTAAGTGAATATTCCAAGTCTACATGAAATTGTTAAATTTAGTTTTGAAAATGTTGAATATTTGAAGTTTTGAAATATATTGAAATGTAAATGGTTTATTTTGTGATTCAAATCCGGATTTGAAACCGATATAATGTGAATTGTTTATTTAGAAACTGAATTGAAATTGATAAATTGAAATAGAATTAAATTGAATTTGGAATTCGAGTTGATTTGAATCAAATTGTGAAATTTGAGGAAATTATTGATACTTTACTTTATAAATTATTTTATATACTTATATAATTTGGAAATATATATATATATATATATATGTATGTATATATATATATATGTTGAAATGAAAATGGTATTTTGGTTTTGAAGTATAAATTAAATTGAAATGGCTATGGTGTTTGACGACGTTTAGTTCCATGGATCCCTAGAGGATGGTTATTCCAAACATCCTTTGAGTTACTTATATTTCAATTGATATTTCACTTGAGTTGGATTTATTGATATAAGAATGTTAATCTTGACTCGAGTGTTTTGTGTTTTGCTTTACGCTCAGGTCAGACTGAATGATACAGCATTTGAGACTCGCCTTTGGAGTTGAAGCTTCGTTTGGACCCAACTATCGATTCAGCTTTCAGCTTTCTAGTTGATTGGTTCAGAGAAGTCATATGTTCATACTGGAGACTTCACTGTATTTGAGATATTCTGTTGTATTTTATTTCTAACTCTGATGTTTATATAGTAGTTTCATGAACAACTATTTAACTGTTCCACTGCATTATTATTATATTGCTCTGTATCTGTGATTCTGTGATTGTTTTATTTACCGTATATGCTGAGTTTTTGCAAAATTTAAATTAACAATATGATATTTTGAGCAATTCAAGTCTGACATATGTGGATGCAAATGATTGAAAATATCAGGTCGTTACAGTTGGTATCAGAGCTTTGGCTCTAGGCAAACTTAGCATATGTAGTAAATTTATTTGTAGAATCACTTTCCTCCGAGCCTGAATTCCTTCCTCTTTGATTTTGTTTTCCTTTGGACTTTGGAATGTCCTCTGCGGTTCCAAAATGCATTATCTTCTCTTCCTATTCGTGTTTCTTGATTCTGGAGTATCCCATAACTCCACCTCGAACATCTCTATAAGAATAGGTGATCCCGCCAATCTTTGAATGATTTGTAAAGGGGTGAAACTCCTTTACAATTGGCATTGATTCACCTGAGATTTATATATCCTTCAGTTTAGATGGTGCTATCTCTTGTTATGCCGAATTCTATCCCTGGCGATCGAATGTCGATTTGCCTTAGAATTCTGCACTGATCATATTTTGAATTCACGGTTGACTGGTTAAGGTCGCCCGCAATTTATGTAAGTATATCCATCTTCTATTTTGAAATTTAATTATCTCATCTTCGTTCGAGCCTATCTTCGAATCAAAATTCTATTTGATTAGAGTCTCTCTAATTTGAATCTCTATCTTGGTTTTGAAATCCATTCTTGAATCATCCTTTGAAAAATCTGGTTTATTCGTATTTTAGGAATTGTTTTATATACTGAAATTATTATTTTGATAAGTATGATTATACTCTATATAAAAATAAAGACAGAAAATGTTTTCAATAAAGGTTTTATACCTTTTAAACGACAATTTAAAGTTTCAAAGGGGTTTGAAATTTTGAAAACTTTATAAGAAATTGATTTATATAAAAATGATTTATAACTGAAGGGTTTAAATTTAAAATTGAGGAATTGAACTCCGGTGTTTTGAACTTTGTTTTAAGATTTTGGAAAATATATAGTAATACTATTTAAAAGTATTTTCCAAATAAGAAATGTTGCAAATGACTTCAAATGTGTCCCAATGATTTCGAAGAAATTTCAAAGAAATTTTCAAGAAAATAGAAGTCTGGAACTCACTTGTGTCGCTGGAAAATAATTTCAGTGATGAGTGCACGCATCATCGACATTGATTTTTGAGTTTTAGAATGGGGGAGAGGCCACTCTAGTAGCTTTTCTATGCGAGTGATTTTGTGAAACCAATTTTAATTCCAAATATGATTTGATATTCGAAAGATAGATGTATATATATTTGAAATGATTTGAAGCAAGTTCGGTGTTCAGTCCTCGAGTTTCGGATTTGATTTAGAATAATCCTATTTGAAATTGATTTACTGATTTGCTGTTGATTTCCAAATCTTGGAATGACATTTGATTTCTCCACAATTTTGAATGTTCGAACACTTCCAAATCGAGGTTTAATTTTCAAAGACAAGTAATTTCGAAAAGTACAAATTATTTGATAAAGTATGAAGTTGATTTGAAGACTATTGTTTTGGAAAGATACTCAATTTGAAAAACGAAACCCTATAGAATCGAAGTCTACATAGGTATGATTTGATATACTATTTATTTTGGAAAGTATTCGATTTGAGAATGGAATCTTATATAAAATGGGCTTTATATAAGTATGATATTTGAAAGTGATTTGAAAAGGTGTTATATGATACATATTTTTGAAGTAAAGATATAAGAAGTGCCTTCTGCTTGATATCCGCTTTGTGGCCATATTGTGGATTCGTTCTATCGATATTATTCTCTCTGATTTTGATTTTCTGGATGTGATACTCGAGTGTCCTACCATAGCGTAACCCATGGTCGTTTTTTTGATAGCGTAATCCGCAAGGAAGAGATTGCTTAAAGGGTACAGATATTTCCTGGAGGATCCAGGCATTACCGTTGTTATGTAATCTACGGTCCACCGATTTGTTGTCGCAGCATAATCCTCATGGCAGAGATTGCTTAAAGTTACGGATGTTTCCTGGGGGATCCAGGCATAACCATTGTTATGTATCCTATAGTCCACGGGTTTTGGTTGTCATGGCATAATTCGGAAGGCAGTGATTGCTTGAAGGTATGGATGTTTCCTGGGGATCTAGACGTAGCCATTGTGTACCTGCGATCCAGATGATTTGTTTGGATTGTACTTTCCATATCGGTTTTGAAGGTTTTTCAAGTATTTTCACTGGGTGTTGAAACAGGTCTACTAAGTACATGAAAAATTCTAGCTTTACGTCTGGTCAACGCATGGCCAGAGTCTGCAAGAATGAGGATAAACTTGTTGAAACATCAAGTTATAAAAGAATTTTCGAAAGCAAAATTTGTTTCGATATAAAAATATTTTATTATAAAAATATTTTCAACAAAGAAATTTTGTATTAGTATTTGAAAATGGAATTCTTATGGTTTGAAATTAGCTATTCGTGCTCGATACTGTTCTTTTGAATCTACCTTATCAGCTCAACATTATTCATTCACACATCACCGTTTTTTTTCGAATCTACCTTCTGTTCTCTTTTGAATATATCCTCTTTGAAATACTGTTTATTTATATACTACATGGTTTAATAGAAATTTTAGTGGTATAAATATTTTAGAAGTAATTAATTCAATAAAACCTATTTAAAGTTAACGATTTATTAATAATATTTGAAACGTATCTTGAGATAAAATTTATAAAATTTATTAATAATTGTTTTCAAATAGTTTTCATATATTTAGAAAGGTGTTATTTAAACATATAAATGGTATTTATAAAGGAAGCAAGAAATTTACAAATGGGTTTGAAAGGTATTAAAGTATTAAAGATAATTGATTTGCTAACGAAGTTTTCAAATGAATATTTCAAGTAAAATTTATATAGTTTAAAACTAATTGTTTATCTTGTCTTTCAATCTATCTCCTTTTCAGGTTATTGCTATTCTCCTACATCCTTCCTTTTCGGGGACGAAAAGTTTTGAGCGGGGGAGAGTGTAACGATCCATAAATTTTAATAATTTCTATAACGTATTTAATCGAATTTTTGAGAAATTTTAAATAATAATATTCGAAAATAAAAATTTAATATTTGGATTACGTACAATTAAACATAGCAGATGGTAAATTTACAATTAATTATATGAAAGTTTATTTTATGGTGTAATTCTATTTTAATTCAAATCAGATAATAATTGATGATAATAAATTAATTTCCAAATCTGAATATTTTTATATAGAAAATTTGTAAATCATCTTCTGGGTGAGACGTTAAAATTCGTTTCATCAAATTCAGACTTCTACAGCTCCGTCGATCTTATTTTCTGCGTTTTTACTACATTTTCCGCTTGCGGAAATTCAAATTTTTATAATTAAATCATACCACTTATATCTATATACCGTTTTGATCGTCTCGTCTTGCTGATCTCTGCGATATATTCATCTCTATATTTCGGGGTCCGTTACACGACAGAAACTGCAAAACGGTTAACCGTAGTGGTATCTGTTTCTGAAATCTTTTGTTCCGTTGTCTTTTAACTGCACAACGGTCGAAATCTAGACAGCCACTTTCATTTAATATTCATTTATTATTTTCTGGTTTCAATATTTACCCCTATGACCCCTCGTTTCGTTTGACTATTCATTTTGAAAATTTACATAACCATTCGAATTTGCTTGAGTAACTATACACTATATACTTGGATTGTCCTATCTCTTTTGTTTTGCTATTCATTTTCTTCCACCATTCACTATATAATAATATATGTCGGAGATTGCTTGCCATGAAACCTGCTTGTCGCTTTTCAATTCCTCTTCCAACCTCATGCCTCCTCCGTCCTTAACCTCAGCCGAACTCGCATTCACCTCACCCGCCACCTATGCCGTAGCTCGTCCGCCTCGTCCACTCCACGTCGTACCCAGACCTCCGCCCCTCTTTCACCCTAGGCCTACCGCCCTACACGACATCATCTCTGACCTCTGCAGTGCCTTCTCACCGATCACCATTCCCTACATCTCCTCCCACAGAAGCCACCTTCGGCCATGCAAGCTCCAACCGAACCTACCTATCTCGGCCTCAAACTCCTACCGCGTGCACAGTATCCACCAAGAACCGAGCCTCCACGCGTGCCTTATTCCGATCTCCCCTTCACATCGGCTCACCCACAACTTTTGCGCACCCTCTGCTATTCAACCCATCCACCCATGTTAGCCGAGCCTCATCTCTTTGTCTGTGAAGGTCTGTTTTATTTTTATATACGTTAGTATACGTATTATCATCTATTGTATTATATATGTTTTGACAACACATATTTATATATATTTTTGTTTATACATAGCAGTACATGTGTTATTATCTTGTTATAAAATGCATATTATTTTATTAAATTATTATATATGTAGTATACTTGTTCTATAAAAGGCATGACTGCCTATATATATACAAATGTACTTATGTTTGTGTTGTTTTGGGTAGCCTTGTTAAAGTAAATATACCTATATATGTATGTTTTGGTTACAAACGAAATCTGCTGATATTTTATTTTGTTGTTGAATATAATGCATAAGTTATATAATACTATAAGTTATATTTGCACATATATATATTATTGTGTATATATATATATAGTTTCAAAAATAAGTTATATGAGTTGATTGTCATACTAATCTGCTTTGTTTAAGAAAGTTGTACTTTACAAGTGATATATATATACATATTATTATATAAACTCAGACTTGATATGTTGGGTAATATACAGGTTTTAATAATGTAAGTTAATTAATTGTATGTGATTATATAGATGGATTTAAAATATATAATACGTTAGATAAGTGAGCAACTATTTGTATATATATATAAAAACTCATATAGGTTATGTTGATTTCTTTTATAATTATTGATTTTAAATATAGTATGAATGAAAGTTTATACCTATAGTTATACATTAGTTTATGTATACACATTGTTTATTAAACTGATCCGATCTATTCCCATCGATTCTTTTGTCAGCTCGGACCGTCAAGTTCGTGCCTATATAACTTCGCTTTAGAATTCGTTCTTGCATTCGTAACTCATTCCATTGTCTTTTCTTCTCTAGCCTCGAAAGGTGAGAAATCACTCACGATTAACATTCTTTTATTTATTAAATTTAATTTCAATTGGAACGACAATAGAAACATGTTGCTGTAGTTATTTAAATTGTTATATATTGTGACGACCCGGAATTTTTGGACATTTGAAATCGGAATATTTAATTGATTTTAAATGTTTAAAAGTTAATTTTTAACTTGAATTCAAATATTATTAGTATTTAGCAATTCAGATATTGGATTTAATAAACTGAAATTGGGTAAATTATTGAATCTTCAGTTTTAAGCCTGTTAAAAATAATTTGAAGACTTGTAAAATTTATATTGATAATACTGAAGATAGTAGAAGTGTTAAAATTGAATTTGGAAGTACTTCATTCAGTTTTTAAATTGAATTTAAAAATAGCCTTCCGAGGCACAGCCTCGGAATTCGACGAAACCAGTTCCATTGGATCAGCAATATTGTATTATAATTGGATTTCAAGTTTCGTATTGATCAGAGTTGTTGTGTGAGCGTACGGTATATAAACGTGTTGAAAATTTAATTGATAATAATCGATTCAGAAAGCTATCTTCTCCATACGATCATAATAGGACTCGAAACCTTTTCCATTGAGTTCGGAATAGGCGTATAACATTATAAACGCCTAGCGGCACGTGTGATAACCCGGTTTTTAAATAACAATTAATAGGATAATTAACTGATTTTTTTGCTATTGAGTTACTAATTTTATTTGAATTAAACAAATAAAATTTGATAATTCAGGATGTCTGGATGTATATAAGTGAATTTGAAACTATTGAATATAAATGATGAATTCAATAGTAAGTCATTAAATATATAAATAGATAGGTGTAAACTCTATTTTTTTTAAACTTTAAGTGTGTCCATATGCATGTATACAATTATGTGCGTATATATACATATATATATATATATATGGTGGTTAGGAAACTATTATTGAGTTCAAGATGATGATTTGCAAAAGCTATATTAAGTAAAACTCTATATTTTCAAAATAAAAGATGAATATTTATTTAAATATAAAATAGGCTTAAAGGGGATTTAATAAAAAAAAAGTTTATTTTGCTTTCTTTTTTATTTTACATGGAATAAGTATGGTTTGAAAATTTTATTCTTTCTTTTTTAAAAAAATTAAATAGAGAAAAATAAGATTTAATTAAGGGTCATATTTTCTTTAAATATATATAAGATGTATATATATAAAAGGTATTAAACTTAAAAGGAAAATATGATATAAATATATATATATATAAGTATAAAAGTAATATAAATAAGGAGTTCTTGACATTTGTAAGGTAATTGAAAACATGTATTTACATGTGTAAGTTCAAAGTTGCATGCAAAATACAAATGGCAACACTTGTTTTTCTAATTTAATTATAAAGTAAGTGTTTTAATAAATAAAAAATTCATCAGATCTGAGAAAATTAAAATAAAATAAAATAAATAACATAGGTTATACAACATCACCATCCCTTTCTTTCATCAGTTCATTCTCTAATAAAAAAGAAGATCAAAGCATTTAGACCACCTCTAAATTTTAAAACACTCAAACCTGTTTATAACTCAAGGATCTGAAGCTAAAACTGATTCAAATCAGCCTGTAAATAGCTCAAAAGTCATCTCAAACAATAAGCATTAGATCAGAGCTACATCAAGTTATTTCCAAATCATCAGAATCAAAGATTCAGATTAGAACAAAATCTCCAGATCAAAGCATTTCCTTTCAGCTCTCTGTTCTTTCTATCAGGTGAGTTAACCATGTTTTAATCTGTTTAAAATTTGTTGCATGCAGCAATTCTGGGAACAATGTATGACATGTATGTGCATGTTTGTTCATATGAATATCTTGAAGATATATATATGATTTCACGGTGTGAATGTCATAATTCAAATAAAAGCTCTGCTATGGTTATCCAGGTTTTAAAATTTGATCAAATTCAGTTATCTCTTACCCTGATTCGTTTTAAACATGGATGTATAAATAAATCTTGTTCGCTACATCATAGTGAAAATTTTTAAAATTTTTCCATGAAGATTTTGAAGCTGGGTTCGAAATAAAGAAAAAGAACAGTAAGAATTCAATTTAGTCAAGAAATTAATTGTTTGAAAACTTGAAATTTTACTTATATTATCGGATTTGATTTTGAAACCCATGAATTTTAAAATAAGAATCAGGATTTTTAAACAAATATTGATTTAGCAATTTAGATTTGAACGGAAGTGGTGATTTCTTCGATTTCTGGCAACTAAAGGACTTAGGGTGTTCGAGATCGTGCCTGGAGGTGTTTTGAAGAATGGAGGACTGAAAAAAATTGATCGGAAGGTTCAACGACCACCAAGGCGGCGGTAATGCGGTGATGAAGGGTTTCAAACCCATTTTTATTGACGAAGTTTAAGGGGTTTTTGCGACATCGATATAGGACTGGGTGAAATCGCGCAGAGGGAAAATGATGCTGGAGGTTGAGATGCAATTGTTGACGTAGTAGCGTGATTTCTGGTGGTCAGGTTGATCGTCGGCGAAGGGATTTTGTCATATTGGTTTGGAATACAGACTGGTGGATATGTTCATTTCTGATTTGATGATGGAAATGGTGGATTTGAGTATAGGGCGTTGCGGGGGGTCAATGATGACTTGAGGATGAGCGCAGCGTTGATCGTCGGCGATTGATTCTGGTGTGCACGTGCACCAGTTTAGTTTCGTGTATGTTTTACTTTGGTGGATGCTGTGTTGAGAAATGTGTTCGACTAGCAGAAATGGATCGTGATCTGGGTCTATGATTGAAGTGATGATCGATGGCGAGTGGAGCTGAGACTTGATTTCAGGAATTGATCGATGATGATCGTTCGTGTGGATTTGGGAATGATGCTTGGTAGCAGTGGTAAGGGGGTTAGAAGTAGATAGGTTTTTTTTTTCGTGTTTGATGTTTGGGTCTTCGGGTTCATCCCGACACATTCTCGAATTGGGCTTTGGTCCAAATTTCTCTCTGTTGCTTTTTTTGGAGTTGTTAGGGTTGTGTTTTGCTGGGTTGTGGGCTTCGGCCCAATAGACTTTTGTTTTAATAAAAACTAAATTTTGTTAATGGAAGAAAAAAGAGAAGAAAGGAGGGAAAACTCGGGGTAGACTCGAGTGTTTTTTCGGTTTTGACCGAAGTACTGTGTTGAACCGTTTTTTTTAATGTTTTAAATCAATTTGTTTTTTTGAAATTTAAATTTAAAAACTAGTTTAAATTTTCTTATTTAAACATACTCTTTTATAATTGTTTCCTTTAATAATTGATTGAGTGGTTTGGAAAATTGGTTTAATTTAAATTGTAAGTGATTTTTTAAACTTAATTTAAATGAGATTTTTATAAAACAAGTTTTGGAATACAAATTGGAATTAGTTCTTAAAACTTATACTTGATAATGTTTTAAGTTATTTTAAGGAAGATAAGTTTTGTTAACTTTAAATTATCTAGTTAAATGATTATTTTATTCTAAAAACTTAATTAATGATCTAATTAAGTAAAGGAAATCATAATGATAAATGTTTTAAAAACGGTAATGATAATAAGGCATTAATAAGATAAGTTTTATCTTAGGATAATTAAGGTTTAATGCCTAGAGATTAATTAAGTCGATTAAGAAATTTGAGCATAATTAACTAATAAGATTCATGAGTGTAATTACTTAGTGAGGTAATGGATGGATAAATTACTGATGTAATTAATATAAGGAAATTTTACTTAATGGAAGGTAATTTAAGGGTTAATTACTTAGGAGAAGTAATTAAGGATTTATTACTTGGTGTAATTAATTGAAGGATTAATATAACTAATCTAGGAGTTAATTAATTAATTAATTAAGGTAATTAATTACAGAATGATTAATCACTGTTATGATTGATTTAGGCTGATTAATGGAAATAATTAATTAATGTAATTAATTAGCGTGATAAATGAAAGTAATTAAAGATTTATTTACTATAAATGGTTAAGGATAATTAATTTGTATAATTAATTAAAGGATAATTACTTTATGTAATTAAAGATAATTAATCAAGGATGACTAATTAAAGTGGATAATTAAAGGATGATTAATTAACTTATTTGTAATTAATTAATGTCAAATAAGCAGGATTAAGGGAGATTGAAGCAATTAATTTAATTTGTTCAAATTAATTAGAATGATATAACTTATTTATCTTGCTTATGAATGATTGAATAATACTGTGTGTATGTAGTAGATTGATTGATATCTCGGATATGTGATTATGATGCTATGTGATATGATATGTTGGGTTTAAACTGAGATAATGTGGTTATCATCGATGATAAGTTAATATGTATAGGTGACACCCTGTATTTGAAGTTTGATCTGTGTTTTATTTGAATAATTTAGGATAGAATGGTATTAAATTCGAAGAGACCGGAGTCGGGTATTCGCAAATACACGAAACCACTTCGATTCTTTTAAGATTGATATATGGAATCATTAAACTGGCATGGAATGATTTAAGTGGATTGGACCATTCAATCTAAGTTTTGGTACTTAGAAATTGATATGTGAAAATAAGAGATGTCTACAACAACTTATGAAGTTGTAAATTGATACCAGATACCCCGGGTTTATATAAGTTGTATGCTTTTGTATTCCATGTTAGATGAGTTTACTCATGCTGGTTTCCAGCCTGACCCGGGTGTTACTTTGATGTAATGCTCGGGTCAGACCGAGTATTACAGATTTTCAGGTAAGGACGTTCTGGAGCTCAGGAGGCAAGCTGGAGGGCAGGAATGTATGGAGTGTTTTCCGCTGTGATATATTATTGTATAACTAGGACATGTTGTTTTAAACTGTCCAGTGATTGGTAATGGTTGTAACTCTGATGAATAAATATAAGTGTACTGGTACAGTTGTTCTTTGTAAAACTGTTATTTGTGTGATATTATAGTTTGATCTGCTGCGAATGTGAGGTTTCTGTGACTTGTTTCTGTTCTTCTTCTTTCTCTTTTCTTCTTTTCCTAACTATCTGGGATTTTCTGGATTGAAAATCTCAGGTCGTTACATTTGGTATCAGAGCTGAAGGCTAAGCGAGAACCTTGGCTCCGGTGGGATTACTCATTAAGGATAGGGTCAATGGTACTCTAGAATGAGTTGAGTGTGTGTGTGTGTGTGTGTGTATGAGAGCGTACTTGTTACGTTCTTATATAAAGATTTTAAAAGATTTTATATAAGAATATATTTTGATATATAAAGCAATATTTCTTTCTAACAAATATTAAGGTGATTGGTTGTTAGATTATTGGAATTAAATTAAGTGGCAATAAAATACAACCAAATTGAAATTAAATAAAGATAAGCTTGGAATGGATTCAAAGTGAAATTAAATCTTGAAGTTGGGGAAGAATTTCTAAATAAGATGAATTAGAATTGGTTTCAAACCGGAGAAATAGAAAGGTTATTGTGTTTAATAATGGGATGATTGTTTTCCAATAAACAATTAAATGTTTTAAGGAAGTAACCATTTAAAAAAGAGAATAACTTGTAAATTTGAAAGGATGTAAATTAAAGTCGGTTTCCAACTGTGAAGTTAGGAATTCTAAATCCAAACATTTGAAATTGTTTTCGAAGTTTTAAAGGAAATAATATTATTCAAACTATTTTGAATGTAATCTTATTTTAGAATAAGAAGTTGTTTGTAAACTTTAAAAGAATTTGTTTTGAATCAAAACCAAGGGTGGTTTAAATTTTAAAATTCGGCTTGGTGGGCCAAGAACAAAATATGTATATATGTGAGGAAATACATAATATCAAAGATGGTTTGAAATAAACTCTAAATGTTGAGTTTTAAATTTGGAATGAGATGTGAAAACCCAAAGTGATAAGTTTTTGAACATATAGATGGGAAAGTATTTTGAAATTTGAATGGGAATTCAAATTGTGTAAATTTGACTGAATTAAGTAAATTGAATTTAACTTAGAGGAAGTCAAATAAGTTTGAATGGACAACCTGATTTGGAAATTTCAATATGAAACTGGGATTTAACTTGGGAAGTTAAATGGTTAATTTGAATTTTGTGTGATCTCAAAATGGGTTTGAGATCTGTGAATTGGAAATATATGGGTGTTTTAAAATAATTTGGATAATATCATCCTATTAATAATCTTTAAACTGGAATTGGATTTAAATTATTATTTGAACCTAGAAATAGGTTTATGAAGAAGTAAAAGTTAAACTGATTTAAGAGAATTAAATCAACATTTGAAAGTTTAACTCGAATTTATATAATTCGAGATGATTTAAAGTGAGATTGAATTTGAAATTAGATTAAATTGAAATTGATTTAAATAATTTGGATTTGTGACTAAAGTTGAATGGTTTTAAATTCAAATGGAGATTTGAATTTTGAAAGAATCAAGGATAATTCAATTTGAATTGGGATTAAATCCAAACCGGGGTTGAAGTGAATTGGAAGTTTAAAATTGGTTCAGTTTGAAATTTATTTGAATTAATTGGAATTATGATTGAAGATGGATAAGTTTAAAAATTCAAATGGAAATTTGAGTTGGATAATCTGAACAGGAATTGATGTTGAATGAGTTCAAATTTAAATAGGAAGTCGATTTGAAATTGGGATGAGAATGGAAGTTAACTTAATTTAAATTGAAATTTAAAGTTAAAATTTATTGGAATTGGGATCAATTCAAATTAGAATTGAATCAATTTAAATGGAAGTGGAAATTTAAATTGAATTGATTGGAAATGTTGGTTGGGAATTGAACAGTTTGACTCTGGACTATTTTCAAAATAAATTGTTTTAGTACAAATCTATTTTTCCAAATTATTTACAATACAACTTATCTTTTAAAATACTTGTTTTACAAATATTTTTGGAATTATTTAACTATTTTGCAACTATTTTATAAACTAATTACTATTTTTCCACTCTTTTACAAATTAATTACTATTTTACAACTATTTTGCAATTAGTTGAAATTTCTATAATTATTTATCTATTTTCCAACTATTTCATAATTTCTTAACTATTTTACAGTTATTTTGCGAACTAATAATTATTTTTCAACTACTTATCTATTTTAACTTTTCAAGCTATTTTCTAAATTTAAACTAGACAAAGTTCAAACCGTTTATGATTAAATTCCCAGATTAAAATAAGAATTAAGGTGATAATTCAAATGGGATTAAAGAAATTGTGAATATGTGAATGAAAATTAAAGGAAATATGAATAGAAAGAGAAATTGATTTAGTTGATAATCAATGAAGATAAATACGTAGGATGTACGTATATTATTCTATTCGCATTGTGATTTGATCCAGATTCGAGCACATGATTTCGAGATAGTTATATCGATCCGAGACAGGATTTTTCACTCGATTTTCGATGGTAACCAGGATATGGATTGTTGATTGGTTCTGGATATTCTCTATCGTAGTTATGACTATGCAAGGAGAATGATGGTTTTTGATCAAGAAAGCAGATCTGTGTCCGCACTTGGAAGTCGGGTGGACGATACTAGTTCGGAAGTGGAATTATGTGATCGGGTAAGCGATCAGATTTATATAGCGTACGAATGAGATGTGTACATTGTACGGTTTTGAATGAAATTGTTACTGGGAATTTGTGGATAATAATTGTGAATGGTTTTTGAAATAAAAGGTCTATTTTATGAAATATATGATGAAGTAAAATGGAAATTGGATATTTCTATAATAGGAATTTACTTTATGGAAGTAAGTAATTTGGTAAGTGATTTTATAGAGTAATCAAATTTGAATATTTGATTTGGGGTAAACAAAGTTATGTATCTTTGTTATGTATAAGATAAATCTCCCCTTATTGAATTTATAGCCAGAGGAAAGGGGTTTTTGAAAGTTTTTAAAATATAAAAGGGGTTTTATACAAGTTTGAAGAGATCCAAAATTTTAAGAAGTTATATATATCTATATATATACGTATAAAGGATCTTATGAGAATGATTTTGGAAAAGGTTTTGAGAACCTATGAATTTGGAAAAGGCTTTTTGATTTTTGGGTAAAATCAATATTGGATTTGAAAAGCCTTGTCAAGAATTATCGATTTTGGGATAATCGATTTTGTGTAAAGGAGCTTTGTATGAGATCATACTGGGGTGTATGATTTGAAAGATACTATATGTGTATAGTATAAAGTGTTATGATGATGGCTCTTGGGAAAAAGGCGCTCCCTTGAAATGAACTTCTCAGGAGTGCCACCAGGTGGTGCTGCCTTGAGCCCTAAGGGGGGTTCTAAAGTTGATCATGTGAGGAGTCCGGACAAAACTAGTTCCTGGGGATTTTGAGTAGTGTGTAACATAGCGAAAGTCGTGTGTTCTGTTGAGAGCCAATAGTTACATGGACTTTTTCTACGATGGAAACGTAACCCAGGATGTAACTGCGACCTATGGAAAAATAGCGAAAGTCGTGTGTGCCGCTGAGAGCCAACAGTCTGCGTTTGATTTTATATCGGTAGATTGCGACCTATGTGGGAGTGGAGAAGTTTCATTTTGACAACGAAAATCGTGTGTGCCGCTGAGAGCCAACAGTTACATGGACTTTTGCTGCGATGGCAACGTAACCCTGAAATGTAACTGCGATTTGTTGTGGGTTCCATGGCGTAATCGAGGGGCGTGGAGTGCCTACAGTTACATGGACTTTTGCTGCGATGACAATGTAACCCAGGATGTAACTACGACCATGGATGGGGGTGATGATTTCCAGAGCATTCTCACCAGAGATATTTCCTCTATTTTCAAAATGTTTTCTATATTTTTCAATAAAATTATTTTCCAAGTATTTCTGCTGGTGTTGAAAATAGGTCTGCTAAGTACTTACAGATTTTCAGTCCCACGCCTGATCAACGTATGACCGAATTTCTGTGAGAACGAGGACGGACTTGTTGGAACATCAAGTTATAAAATGATATTTTTATAAAAACTATTTTAGCAATATTATATAGATTTTAAAGTGTTTTAAAAATGATCAAAGAATAATTTTCTGATAAATAGTATTTAAAATAAATTCTGGCTTCGTTCCTTTTTAAGGACGAAAAGATTCAAAGGGGGGAGGAATGTGATAACCCGATTTTTGAATAACAGTCAATAGGATATTTAGCTGATTTTTTTTTCTATTGAGTTACTAATTTTATTTGAATTAAACAAATAAAACTTGATAATTCAGGATGTTTGGATGTATATAAGTGAATTTGAAACTATTGAATATAAATGATGAATTCAATAGTAAGTCATTAAATATATAAATAGATAGGTGTAAACTCTATTTTTTTTGAAACTTTAAGTGTGTCCATATGCATGTATACAAGTATGTGTATACATGCGCACACACACACACAGATATATATATATATATATATATATATATACATATGGTGGTTAGGAAACTATTGTTGAGTTCAAGATGATGATTTGCAAAAGCTATATTAAGTAAAACTTTATATTTTCAAAATAAAAGATGAATATTTATTTAAATATAAAATAAGCTTAAAGGGGATTTAATAAAAAAAGTTTATTTTTCTTTCTATTTAATTTTACATGGAATAAGTACGGTTTGAAAATTTTATTCTTTCTTTTAAAAAATAAATAAATAGAGCAAAATAGGATTTAATTAAGGGTCATATTTTCTTTAAATATATATAAGATGTATATATATATAAAAGGAATTAATCTTAAAAAGAAAATATGATATAATATATATATATATATAAGAATAAAAGTAATATAAATAAGGAGTTCTTGACAATTGTAAGGTAACTGAAAGCATGTATTTACATGTGTAAGTTCAAAGATTGCATGCAAAATACAAATGCCAACACTTTTTTTTTAATGTTTTAAATCAATTTGTTTGTTTGAAATTTAAATTTAAAAACTAGTTTAAATTTTCTTATTTAAACATACTCTTTTATAATTGTTTCTTTAATAATTGATTGAGTGGTTTTGAAAATTGGTTTAATTTAAATTGTAAGTGATTTTTTAAACTTAATTTAAATGAGATTTTTATAAAACAAGTTTTGGAATACAAATTGGAATTAGTTCTTAAAATTTGTACTTAATAATGTTTTAAGTTATTTTAAGGAAGATAAGTTTTGTTAACTTTAAATTATCTAGTTAAATGATTATTTTATTCTAAAAACTTAATTAATGATCTAATTAAGTAAAGGAAATCATAATGATAAATGTTTTAAAAATGGTAATGGTAATAAGGCATTAATAAGATAAGTTTTATCTTAGGATAATTAAGATTTTGTGATATTCCGGAATTTCAAACCCAATTTAAATGTGATAATCTTTTTAATAAATTAATTAAGATTAATAAAATTGTTATTTTAAACAATAATAATAAATGGGTTGTAAATATATATATATACTGATTTTAAATGAAAGTAATATCTACAAATGGTAATGGTTTGTTAAAATTTGATGTACGTATCAAATTTGATTTTTTTTAAATTGAATTTGAGATTTAATTTGAATTTGGGTATTTAAATTGAAATTCAAAATATAGTTATTTATATTTTAAATCATACTTTTATTTTAGAATATATTTTTATGATTTTATTTAGAATATAAAATTTGTTTTATATTTATTTCTTTATAGAGAGATTGGGTTATATAAATTAAAAATGTATTTAAAAATTATAAAATTAATTAATAAAAACATTTAAAATCTATTTTGCATGACAATTACATTTGTTAAATTTTGAATCACTCTAATAACATGTGTTAAGAGGATAACCATATTTAGTGACAAGTGTCACATTTGTAAATTATTTTCTTAAATTTAATTAAATAAAATGTTATCTATAAAAGCTTGTTTCATCTTCTATATCTAAATTTTTCCATCTCATTTTCTAAAAGAAAGAAAAAAAATCACTCCTCTACTTATAAATATGAATTTCATCAAATTTTCACTCTTTTAACCAAGAATTAAAACAAGAATCCAAGTTTCTAATCTTCAAGCAAAATACAAAAGTCCTGTAAAATCAAAAGCCTGAAAAAATCAAATTCCTGTAAGGAAAATTCAAAGCTCTCCTCAGTTTCAAATCTAAAGTTCTAATTTAATTCAAGTGGAGAAGCAAACAAGAACACCTGAAGGCATTTCTTCTCTGAAATTTCCAGTTTAAAGATTTGCAGTTCATCTTTTCCAGATTTTTGCAAATTTTGGTCTCTGCTTAAAATAAATTTAGGTGAGTAAACTTTTAATTAGAAAATTTGAGTAGATAAAAATTTGTGCATGTGAATTTCTGATATGCTTGATGTCTTGCATGTACATATTTTTGTAAAATCTTTGTATACATATTGTATTGAACTGTGCATGTTGAATCTGTCTGAATTCCTCTCTGTTTCCAAATTACAAAGTAAAAACTAAAAAAAAAAATTCAAATTTCTTTAACAAATCACTGTTAGGCTTGAGTTTTCAAACAAAGTATGTTTATTTAATCACTAATTAAAGATTAAAATTTTATTCAAATTAAATTGGTTTGAATATCTTCTGAATCAAGATGATACAGTAAATTTTTTAAGAACATGATAAAAACAAGTATGATAATTTGATCATTCAATTTTATATCTTGAATCAACTCTGTGAAACATGATTTTTATAGTAAAAATCATGATTTTTAGTTTGGGTTTGGAGCAGTATTTTAATGATGACCAAAAATTAGTTTCTGGGTAAATACTGGTGACTGAGTAAATTCTAGAGGTCGAGCCTTGGGTCGGAGTTGTAATGGTGATGGGTGAATCTGAGAAAAATAGTGGATGAGGTAATCGATCGACGAGGAATTAGAATTTGGGGGAAATAGGGTTTAACACAGTGTTTTGGTCGCGTTCGAAATGGGGTGACTGGGAATTATTGGATGGATCGAGTTGCGAATGATTTAGGGGATAGCTGCGTGGTAGGGTTGCGGTGATGTGGCTTAAGTTTCGCGACGAATGGTGGTCGAAGTCGAGGGGTTCGGTGGTTTTTCTGGCGAAGTATTGTTCCAGGGATGGTGCGAACTACTTCGATTTTGATTGAGATCGCGTGATGGCCGGTCAGGGGTCAGAGCTGTGTTAGTGGCCGATGGGGAGTTTGCGCGCGGTGTTGCTGGTGGTGGCACGTGTACGGTGTCATTGGTGATGTCAGTAAGGATGGCGTTGGGGAAACTCGAAGTGGTGATCGAGTGAAAAGGGTTTTTCCCCACGTGATGGTTTCGGGGTGATGCTGTATTGTTCGTGCCTGGTGTTCGTGAGTGTTTTGCTTCCTTCCTGTAACTTGAAGTTTTAACTTTATACTTATGTTAAGTTTTAGAAAGAAATAGAAAGGGAAGAAGAGGGAACCCGAGTTGGTCTCGAGTTTGGTCGGGTTGAACCTCGAAGCAAGTGATGTTTAAAAGGTTTTTCAATAACTTGTTTTAAGTTTTAAAATTTAAAATTTAAAATTTATTTAAACTACTTTATGATAATGTTAAACTATTTAATCTAAAGAAATTTATACTTTGATAACTAATTTTGAGATGATTTTGTATTCTCTTAAATTTAACTTTTAAAAGTAATTAAGTTTAAACAAAATGGAAATGTTTTAAATATGTAATAATTTAAATAATTAGTGAAATTGATTTGTTGAAAGTTAATTAAGTTTTATGGTTAAGATTACTTTAATTAATAAAGTAATTAAAGTAAAATTAATTAATAATTTTAGATTAATTAATTTATAAAGTCTAATTAATTAGTTATGGATTAATTAATTGATAATTAAGAATTAAATTAAATTATAACTAATAGATAATTAATTAAATAATGGAAGATTAAGTAATAAATGACTAGTAATTAATTAATTAAGTGATTAGAAGTTAATTAATTAGTGATCAAGAATTAATTAATTAAGTAATTAGGGTTAATTAACTAAGTAATTAAACATTAATTAATTTATAATTAGAAGTTAATTAATTAATGATTAAGGATTAATTAATTAAATGATTAAGGTTAATTAATTATAATTAATCAAGTAATTAAGATAAATTAATTAAGCAATTGATTAGGATTAATTAATTGTAAATTAAGGGTTAATTAGTAATCAATTAAGGAATGATTAATTTTAATCAAGTTTTTAATAATGAGTAATTAGAGTTATTAATTAATAATTAAAGGATAATTAATTAATTAATTAATGATTAATTAATTGATAATGAGGATAATTAAGAAGTGATTAATTAATTAAATGATTGTGATTAATTAATTAATGATTGGTTACGCAAGGTAAAGTGATTAATTCTTAAGTAATTAATTTAATTTGAATTAATTAAATTAATTATAATATGAATTAGAGATATGCTTGCTTATGGATGATTGTTTTGAATTGAATGTTTGGATTTGGTTGATATCTGTTGGATGATAGTCTGAGATATTCTATGATGAGATTTTGTATATATCTCGATAGATGTTTGTTATTATCTGTGTATAATGCTGCGTGTATTCATGTTTAAATTGAATGAAATTGTTTAAATCTTTAAACAACTTGGCCTTTAAGACACGTTTGGATTTCGATGAGACCGGGATCGGGAATCAAGTTTGATTTTCCGAAAACCATATCGATCCAAGTTAAATGCTAGATCGTGACATCTCAAAGTGAAGATCGAGATGGAGTTTTAAAGTGCAAGGGTTATTGTCGTTAACTCTGAGGGTGATTTCAAAATGAGTGTAATGAAATAATGCCTTCGGCTTCATTCGAACCCGGAACGAACTTGTATGGATTGAATGCTTTCAACACATCGTCAGGAGGACGATGAGCGTTCTAAGAGATGTTTTCTATAAAGGTAATCGTAGCCTCAAGCCTCATCAACCGGGAATGGCTAAAACAGGGGAGGTGCAGCAAGGTTAAGTAGGTCATGTCCAAGTAGGACGAGATTTATCCCTGTCTAGAGGTCCCTTATTATTTCGGCTGTGTGGGCAGTTGTTGGCCACAACTGCGTCGTTGTCTTCTCCGAAGATGTCCAGTAAGGGATGGTTCCGGCCTTGTGTTGCAGGGGAGTTAGTGTGGCTCCTCGGTATGGTGATCTAGGCCCCATACTGTGACGGACGGTACCCTAGTAGCCCAGCCATTGATGGAAACTCATTATCCAATAAGCGCCCTCGGATTTGATTGTATATGTATGTATGCTACAATTTAATAAATGTAACATAATTAACTAATAAGATTCATGAGTGTAATTACTTAGTGAGGTAATGGATGGATAAATTACTGATGTAATTAATATAAGGAAATTTTACTTAATGGAAGGTAATTTAAGGGTTAATTACTTAGGAAAAGTAATTAAGGATTTATTACTTGGTGTAATTAATTGAAGGATTAATATAACTAATCTAAGAGTTAATTAATTAATTAAGGTAATTAATTACAGAATGATTAATCACTGTTATGATTGATTAAGGCTGATTAATGGAAATAATTAATTAAATGAAAGTAATTAAAGATTTACTTACTATAAATGGTTAAGGATAATTAATTTGTATAATCAATTAAAGGATAATTACATTATGTAACTAAAGATAATTAATCAAGGATGACTTATTAAAATGGATAATTAAAGGATGATTAATTTATTTATTTAATTAATTAATGTCAAATAAGCAGGATTAAGGGAGATTGAAGTAATTAATTTAATTTGTTCAAATTAATTAGAATGATATGACTAATTTATCTTTCTTATGAATGATTGAATAATATTGTATGTATATCGTAGATTGATTGATATCTCGGATATGTGAATATGATGCTATGTGATATGATATGTTGGGTTTAAACTGAGATAATGTGGTTATCATCGATGATAAGTTAATATGTATTGGTGACACCCTGTATTTGAAGTTTTATCTGTGTTTTATTTGAATAATTTGGGATAGAATGGTATTAAATTCGAAGAGACCGGAGGCGGGTATTAGCACATACAAGAAACCACTTCGATTCTTTAAAGATTGATATATGGAATCATTAGACTGGCATGGAATGATTTAAGTGGATTGGACCATTCAATCTAAGTTTTGGTACTTAGAAATTGATATGTGAAAATAAGGGATGTCTATAACAACATATGAAGTTGTAAATTGATACCAGATACCCCTGGTTTATATAAGTCGTATGCTTTTGTATTCCATGTTAGATGAGTTTACTCATGCTGGTTTCCAACCTGACCCGGGTGTTACTTTGATGTAATGCTCGGGTCAGACTGAGTATTACAGATTTTCAGATAAGGACGTTCTGGAGCTTAGGAGGCGAGCTGGAGGGCAGGAACGTATGGAGTGTTTTCCGCTGTGATATATTATTGTATAAGTAGGACATGTTGTTTTAAACTGTCCAGTGATTGGTAATGGTTGTAACTCTGATGTATAAATATAAGTGTACTGGTACAGTTCTTCTTTGTAAAACTGTTATTTATGTGATATTATAATTTGATCCGCCGCGAATGTGAGGTTTCTGTGACTTGTTTCTGTTCTTCTTCTTTCTCTTTTCTTCTTTTCCTAACTATCTGGGATTTTCTGGATTGAAAATCTCGGGTCGTTACAGCACGCCTCGATAGGAATTCAAAATTGTAAGTTGCATTTTCGAGACTATTTTAATTTGAATTTAAAAATTAGTAAATACTGTACTTGATTAGTCAAACTTATTTCACATTAAAATTTTTCCAGTCCTTTCCCAAACATGCTACCTTGTCTTCCTTTGGAAGCAATTCGATCCTTGAAGATACGTCTCTATCGAGCAAATCAGTTCAATCTCTAAAAAAAGGCCGAATCTAAAAGGAAGTAGTCGAAGTCTCGGCTAAAAAAAAAGAAATCAAGGCCGAGCCTTTCTCAAAAATCATGGTTGCCGGTTCAATATTCAATCGAGAATAATCACATGGAATCGAAGCCAAGTTCTTTTTTTTTCAAATCGAAATTATCTCGTGTATAACAAATCCTCCTTCTTTAATTAATCGAAACCAATACCTAGTTCCCCTTTCATTTTCTAATCGAATTGCGAGTGGCGGCGACGACCGAAGGGCTTAGTTGTGAGGCGGGGGCGACTCGTGTGGGATAGCGTAAGGAGTGGTGCACGGCACTGCCGCTGCTCTTCCGAATGCACATGTTTTGGAGGAGCTCGCATGCGCGGCAAGGTGGAGATGGGATTTCGTTTGAGGGATTTGCGATCTGGGGTAGGTTGCGGCGTGGCAAGAGAGGCTTGGGGAGGAGGAGCAGTTCATGGCAACTACGATTTTGGGAAAAGCCGATGTTGGGATCTTGAGACCAAGCAGTGAGGTATATTCAATTCTCAATTTAATATATCTATATAAATATGTATAGTAAAACAGAGAAAAATAATAATTTACAGTGAGGTAAGGTTTTACAATTCAGATTTTTATATATGTATTAAAGAAGAAAATTCGTACAGTAAAGAAAATTTCATTTTTGCTGTTTATAGAAAAGAAATACAAGTATGAATAAATATATAAATACCCTCACATGTTTTAATAAACTTAGATAAACAGGAAGTTATTGTTATTCACTGAAAATAGGATTGAAACAATAAATGCATATATATAGACATAAGATTTGGAAATGGAAATTTTAAATGGGAATGCAGATCCTTTTTAAAAGTGTATATGTAGTTTCAATAAAGGGGAAATTAGTTTAAAAATTTAATCATTTGTTTAAATTGAATCATGAGTTAAAATTAAAACTGTTAAGCAGTAATTGATTGTTCGATTTGTTAGAATATTAATAAAATAATCTAATATTTGTACAAAGTCTGAATCGTGAAGAAAAAAAGCTGGTTGGTTTGGATTGCAAATCAAAAATCAAAGGTGAGTTAATCTCACTCGGCTGAATTTTTAATTTAAATTTAAATGGTTAAATCTAAATAATTGATTGATTGATTTGATTTGGTATGTTATATTATATATAGTAGTATATAGTATATCTTGGAATATTTGATTTCCCGCATTATATAGCGGATGAGACCCTATGCGCCGCATAATAGCGGACGATATTATATTTAATCCCATATACCGCGATATTCCACCCGAAGTGGAATTGGTATTTTATGTTATGCTAACATCTGTGGATGCAGGGAAAATAGGTTGGAGGGATCCAACTGGATTCCTCAACATTTATTTAAATTATTTAATATTTTTTGTTGTGATTATTTGATATTGTATGATGAATTATATTGGAATATTGAATGATATGGTTTGATTGAATATATTTGGGTATAATGAGTTACCAAAAATATATAAATTGGATTTTGGAAAGAAAATAACAGAAGTGAATTTGTAAGCGAAATAATTATAGAAAATTTAAATGAATTTAAGAATGAATTGAAAAATAATAAAAGTGATTTAAAATTCTAATTAATAAATTTTGAGTATGGAAAGGGGATTTTGAATAAACAGGGAAATAATGAATTTTAAACCTTAAGTGACATTATTTAAAGGAATAAAGAATTTATTTTAAAATCCAAGTTTCAAATTTATTGAAATAGATAAAGAAGGAATTTATTTCAAAATGAAGTAAATTGGAAATCAAATTTGGAAATTGATTCAAGTGTTTGAAATTGGAAATTTAAAGGAGAATGTGGCTATGGAATTTATAAACTGGAATTATAGAAGCAAAGTAATATATCAGTGGATATTTGGGGGAAATTAAATTCATGATGGGAATTTATTAATGGAATGGGAACATTTGTTTAAAATAAATAGTGATCCATTTCTTAAGAATGCGAAGAGAAGTATATTTCCCTGGATAGCCAAGTACGTTTTCAAAGTAAATTTTTAAATATAAGATAAAAGTTTTAATGTTGCTTTAAAAAGAATGTTTTAGGAAATTTATTATTTCTAAATGTTTAAATTCTAAAGTAAGTATTTTTCAAATCTATTATCGTAGTAATTATTTAAAGGTGATTTAGTATTTTGTTTCAAAGGAGAAAATCTAGTTTATATTTTATAAAATAACCTTATTTTAAATATTCCTAAAGTATTATCTTTAATTAAGTATTGAAGTAGTTTTCTAAATCTAAATGTTAAAGCATATTTTACAATAAAGTGTTTTTAAATTATTATAAAAATCTAAGGTTTGTGCTTGGTGATTTCAATGGAAATAGAAAATATTTGGGAAATTTATTCTGTAAAAGGAAGATAGTTTGAAACTTTTTCAAAAGGAATTGAAAAGTGGAAGTATATCTTGCGAAGATATTTTAAGAATAATAAATAATTTGGAGAAATTATTTATGGTTGAAGGATGTTTGTGAGTGTTAATTGATAGTTAAATAACCGACTATCAATATTGGACAAATGCGTTGATCGTTTCGAAGAGACCAGGATCGGGATTAATTTCTCGAAAACCACTTCGATCCAGTTTGTACGTTTCCATGGAAAACGAGTTCTGAGTCGAAGATGGAGCAGTGAAGTGCAAGGGCTAGTCGCTACTAATCTTGAGAATATTTCCAAAATGGATGTAGTAGGGGTAGTGCCTTCGGTTCCGTTTGAACCCGGGACGGACTTGTATGGATGAATGCTTTCAGAACATTGTCAGGTGGGCGATGAGCATTCTAAGGGATATATTCTAAAAGGTAACGCTTAGCCTCAAGCCTCATCAATCGGGAATGACTGAAAATCAGGGGTTATGCAGCAAGGCTTGGTGGGCAGCACCCATTTCCGGGTGAGGTCATCCCTGTCTAGATGTCCGTTTTATTTCGGCTTAGTGGTGCGGTTGCTGATCCCAACCGTGGGGTGATCTTACTCGGGATTATGTAGTAAAGGATAGTCCGGGTCTTGTGTTGCAGGGGGTCGGGAGTGATCCTCGGAACTGTGATCTAGGCCGCATACCGTGACAGGTGGTACCCAGTGCCTAGTCATTAGTTGGAAATCCATTCTCCCTACGCGCCTTTTACGAGTTTTGTTTGTATTACCCACTCTGTAGCTTGTAGCTGGAATTTAATGAATGTAACAATTTCGGCTATTTTAATAAGTATTTGTATATAGACACTATTATAATATCAGAGGATTTTAGTAAGAAATATTTTAGCTATCGTAAGGTAAAAACCCGACATGTTTATTTTTGGCGTGGTCTTACGAGATGCTTTTGTTTTCAAAGGATTTTTGAAACTTTAATAATCAATTTGAGTGTGATTTCTCACGTTGGTATTCCAGACTGACTCGTGTGTTATTTAACTATAATGCTCGGGTCAGACCGAGTAGGATACATGATATGATGCTGTGGAGCTCAGGAGACGAGCAGGATGGCGATGCGTACTTCCGTATTTGATTATTATTCGGTTGTGTATCTAGCTGTATGTTATTGATGTGGAACTCTGATTATGCACTCTGATGATGTATGTATGAACAGATATAGTTTTTCTTTTGTGTAAAGATCATTGAATAGTTATTATATTTTATTCCGCTGAGATGGTAAGATTCTGTTGTTGTTTTCTGTTTTCTCTTCTTCTACCTCTTTTTCTTTAACCTTAATGGTTCGTATTTCTGTTCAACTTGAGTCGATTGGCGTTAAATAGAGTTGACTCAAGAGGTACGGATTTGCGGGTCGTTATATATATACTATTATCTGTAATTGTTCACCTGTGGGATATGACATCATATCCCGTTGTTTATGTTATATTGTTATTGATGATATATGCATGTTATTATTATTATCTTATCTGTTATCACTCTATACGTTCCCTGTTAGTATAGAATTCACTATGGGTTGAAATGATACATAGCCGAACGGAATTTAGAATAGGAGAAAATCGTTATGAGTTGAAATGATAGACCCAAGCAATTCCCATTTGAATTGCATTTGGGATTGCGGGTTGAAATGATATCTACCCGTATATATTTAAATTACAGATTGAAATGATAAATATCCCTATCACTTAACCATAGGATATGAAGTTATATATAGCCGTCGTTGGTCTATATATAAATATTTTGAAATGATTCTATGGTTTGATAGGAAATATATATGATTTTATTTATAATTGAAATTATTTTATATATAAATATGTTTTATTATAAATTAGATTTAATAATAAACTTTAATTTAACGAAAGTTTGATTTAATTAATATATAATATGTTTAAGTATTATATTGTTAAATAGATTTTCAATGATTTGTATAAGTTAAGGGAGAAAAAGTGGGATTGATTGAAATTGTATTTAATTGAGAATTTTATGTAGTTAAATCATTTTTAAACTATTGAATTTGAAATTTTAAGATATGATCATATAACTTTAATTGATTTAAGTAATTTAATGAATATTTCACAAATTTTTTTTTGAAGGAAATGCATAGTAAACTGTAATTTAAGGTTATTTAAATGATATTTAATTTATTAAGTGAATATTCCAAGACTAAATAAAAATGAAGCTAAACCAAGTCTATATGAAATAGTTAAATTTAGTTTTGAAAATGTTGAATATTTAAAGTTTTGAAATATATTGAAATGTAAATGGTTTATTTTGTGATTCAAATTCGGATTTGAAACCGATATAATGTGAAATTGTTTATTTAGAAACTGAATTGAATTGAAATTGATAAATTGAAATTGAAATACATTGAATTTGGAATTCAAGTTGAGTTGAATCAAATTGTGAAATTTGAGGAAATTATAAATACTTTTACTTTATAAATTATTTTATATACTTATATAATCTAGAAATATATATATGTTGAAATGGAAATGATATTTTGGTTTTGAAGTATAAATTAAATTGAAATGGCCACGGTATTTGGCGACGTTTAGTTCCATGGATCCTTAGAGGATGGTTATTCCAAACATCCTTTGAGTTACTTGTATTTCAATTGATATTTCACTTGAGTTGGATTTATTGATATAAGAATGTTAATCCTGACTCGAGTGTTTTGTGTTTTGCTTTACGCTCGGGTCAGACTGAGTGATACAGCATTTGAGACTCGCCTTTGGAGTTTGGAGCTTCGTTTTGACCTAACTATCGATTCAGCTTTCAGGTTTCCAGTGATTGGTTCAGAGAAGTCATCTGTTCGTACTGGAGACTTCACTGTATTTGAAATATTCTATTGTATTTTATTTCTAATTCTGATGTTTATATAGTAGCTTCATGAACTACTGTTTATCTATTCCGCTGCATTATTATTATATTTCTCCGTGTCTGTGATTCTGTGATTGATTTATTAACCGTGTGCTGAGTTGTTGCAAAATTTAAATTAACAATCTGATATTTTGAGCAATTCAAGTCCGACGTGTATGGATGCGAATGGTTGAAAATATCGGGTTGTTACAGTAGGAATACTCGTTCTGACTCGGGGTCATCCAGTATTCCGAAAAAAGAGGGAGTATTCTTAACTTCTAAGCGGGTTTTGGAGTTTGTTCAAGCAGTTCAAACTCCTAGTGCAGCACCTATCCATCCTCCCGTTCACCGTTCAGCTTTCGCTCATATGTGCAGTGATGTTTTTCACCTTGGATGGAAGCAGTTTTCGGGCACCGAAGGAGTTATAGGAGTTCAAGCTTGGCTGAAGTAATGCTAGCGGATCTTTACTCGCATGGAGTTGTAAGGTGTTCATAGAGTTAAGTTGGTATTGATTCAACTACAGGAAAGAGCATTGGATAGGTACGACCTACTAGTGGTAGGATAGATGAGATGAGTTGAGTTAGAAGGAGTTCAGAGCCCGTTTTGAGTTAATGCTCATGTCAGAGGTGGAAAAGGCAACCTTAGCCTGTAGATTTATGGACTTGAAGCAAGGAAGCTCCTCAGTTTTAGAGTATGTAGCTACCTTTAAGTCCTTATCCAAATATGGATTGGAGCTAATCCGCACACCACTATGCAAGAATCAAAAGTTTGTCCATGGATTGAGGAACCCTTTGAGGAGGGCACTTTTGACTCGGCTTGAAGTTGCATTCAAGAAGCTTGTGGATTCTGCACTTAGACTTGAGGAGATGGAGAAGGAGAGTAGCGATGAAGATCCCCATCCAAAGAAGAAATTCAACCATAAAAGGAAGGCACCACAAGACATGCAAATGTTCAGAGTTCCAAACAAGGAGGCGAAGACGCAAGATTCCAACTACAATAACCAAAGGCATTCATAGGCGAGTGTTTCAACTATGGAGCCATGGATCACTTTGTCAAGAGCTTTCCAAGGCCCAAGATGTGTTGCTACTGTATGAAAGAAGGCCATATATGAAGTTTCCGCTTGTCTCGTTGCTCCTAAGAAAGTGGTTGGAGGTTCTAGTCAGCATTAGGTAGTCTCTCTCTCTCCTTTCTTCTATCCTTAGGTTTTCTTTCTTTAGTTTAGTATCATATCTTTGAGATTGATTGACATAGGTGCATTTTATTCACTCGTGTCGAGCGAGTCATTAGTATTATCTCTTTGGATGTTGGATGTTTGTTTTTTCCTTTGGATTTAGTAGTAAATATGGTTGCATGGAAAATTAGTAGGTAATCTTCCACTATAAGTGATTGATTTCTTGTTTGTGATGAATCAATGTTTTACATTATTGGTGTTATTAAGATGATAAATAAAAGGCATGCATACTAAAATTAAAACGAGAATAGAAAATAAGTATGCATACCCACAAATAAATGAATAAAGTGTTTTGATTGCTATGAGTATTTATGGTTTTAAAATATAAATATTTTCATGTAAGAAAATATACGGTTTAAGAAGGAAATTAATTTGTGAATTTTATTTATAGTAATTAGAAGGATTAAGAGTTTATTTTTAATATTGAACTATCCATTAAGTGGTTAATAATCTTGGTCGATGCTAGTGCATACAGATCAATAAAGATTTCCTAAGTACTTAAACGAGGGATTGAGACATGATAAAATCTAAATTTAATTTATATCTAGAAGTATATCTATTATTTAATAAGATAGCGAATTGTATAAAGGAGATGTTTATCTTTGTTTCATTTGAAACAAAGATAAATTATTTTTAAGGGAAATTTAAAGTGGATTTGAGAAATGAGATTTTGAAATAAACAGCTTAAATATGAATAAAGAAGAAGACTGGTAGTTTTAAATTCTAATTTAGGAAAAATTAAAAAGGTCTCAAGTAAAAATTAGTGTTGAAGGTTTCTTTGAAAAGTGCTAAAGTAAAAATGGAATAACTTTTGATCGGTAAATCAATTTTTAATGCTTCTTTTTGTAATATAAAGAAAATTTCATAAGGAAGAACTTTTGCATTGATCATTTTTCCATATTACGGAATTTTTTAGGTCAAATTTATGTTTCAAACAGAGCTATGAACTATGCTCTTTTATAATATTCTAAGTTAATACCTGAACTTATTTTAATCATAACCTTTGAACTGTTAATCCAATTTCAATAAACTTATGCTTTCTAGAAAGCTATAAATGTAAGGAAATTTTTTTATTTTATGAGTTTTGTCAAGTTATGAGAGTAGTAAATTAAAAAGTGTTGATTGTATAATGGATATAAAAAGTAGAAGAGTTTTCAGTTTGGAAAATATTGAGGTTTGTAAGTTATAATTGAGCATATATTTTATTTTCCTATAATAATAATGAAAAGAGATTTAAGCAAAGTTATTGAAATTTATTTACTCAACTTTATTTTGAGTTATTAATAATAAATTTTGATGAAGGTATTCATAGTGATTATGAGAATAGCACGGTTGTCTATATTCTTGGATGATTTTGCATGTTTTTTGATGTTTGAATTTTGAGTTTTAGTAAGGAAGTATTACTAAACAAATAAAAAGTGTTATAGGTTTCCTTAATATAAAAATTGCGAGGGCGCAATTTCATTAAGAGGGAAGTCTGCAACAACCCTGAATTTTATTGTTTACTTCAAAAATAAAATAATGATCTAAATTGTAAATTTAAATGTAAGGTTTGACTTGATTAATGAGAAATGAAGTCTTTATAATGCAAATTCTAAATTTTATAATATCTAAAATATTTTTATGAAGTGGATCTTTTATTTAGTGTATAAATAAATCCATTTATTAAGAAAAAGAGAAATTGTTTTATATCTTTTAGTTTGTTAATAAAAGATGTTTTAAAAATTAATAAACTCCTTTTAATAATAAATATAAGCTTTTGATCTGATAAGTATTTAAGAAATTATAAATATTAGTAGTTGATTCATAAATCCATTCAAGTGTAAGAATACATAGAATAAGCATTTATTTCTTTATTGAGTTGTAAATCAATTAGTCTGGCCCAAAACCCATTGGGCAATTTAGAGAATGAGAAGAATATCTTATTTTGTAAACACTGCACGCAGGTTTATTTCTCATTGTTATTTATAGTAAAAATAAATACAGAAATAAGAAGAAGACACTTATCTCTCTTTCAAACCCAAGTCTCAGATTCTAAATTCTCTAGTAAATCAATTAGTGATCTTTAGAAGCAATCAAATTCAAGTAAAAGAACCAAATCCTATCCTCTTTCAATAGTAATCTTCAATTTCAGTTTTAGTTGGTAATTTTCAATTTCATTTGTTCTTATAGTGAATTAATTCTTGGGTTTTGGTTGAATAAGAGTTCTGTTGTTTAATTACTATCAAACTCAAGAAGAAAGGTGAGTGTATACTCATAATTATTTCTAATTATGAAGTTATTAGCTGAATTGGTTATTTGATTGAATTGTTAATGAATTGATTACAAATTCTTAAGTGGTATCATGTTTTAAGCTAGGCTATTTTCTATTTTGATGAAACTGTTACTATTTGATCTTTAGTACCATGATTATGTTGATGAATTTTAGACTTGCATGTTATCTATAGTGATGCCTTAGGAGTTAGAAGCAATCTCTGTCAGAAATCCCCTTCGACTATCATCGAAAAACACAAAAAGATCACCTAGCTAAGCCCATGCATCTCGACCGATGGGCCGGTTCACATGAACCTATGCACCTGGAATGAGCCTGGTGATGGCTCTAATGCCTTCCTGATTATCGCTTTGATCACCCACTTGGCCGATGTATTCTTTTTAACTTATACGTGGGTTTGGTGCTTAGTCTGCAATGAATTAGTTGCAAATGATTATGATTAAAATTGATTGAATCGACGCATTAAATTTTTGGAATTGCAATAGGAAGATAACTATGAGTACAAGAGGACACAATCACATTTTATTACACATTTCTAAGATAGTATTTTCCAAAAGAAGTAATTTTAATCCAAATGCTTTATAAACTATTTTAAGTATGAATATTTTCTACAAATGGGTATTTGCAATGTTTATATATATAAGTGATATTTAATTATACATACATACATATACGTACGTACATACATACATACATATATATATATATATCAATGGTTTTAAATTGGTTTGGAACAATGATTCTAAAGAAGTGAATTTATAAATACCGATGTATAATACATAAAGGCTTTATAATATATATGTATATATATATATATATTCTCTAGTATAAAATGATAGGTTCAAGAAGGATTTGAAGTAAATTGTTTTCATGGAATTGAACAACGTTGGTTCGATGAGGAATCGTTTTAAACGGTTTAATAAAACGAGTGTATGAAATGCTCGCATTTGCTTTATCGGTTAATTCTTGAACTTGTTCGAATGAACATTTATTTTGCACGAGTGGGATTTTATAATCACTTAGTAAATAATTAAGTAATGCTAAGTGGTTATGGGACATTGAGCGATACTTATCTAATTACTAATTGTAAGTATATCACACTTATCGAGTGGATTTTACTGACTTAAAGTAAATATTTGAATAAAACCAAGTGATTATGGGACATGCGGTCATTATTTGAATATTACTTATAGGAAGTATATAACACTTAGGTCGTCGAGTTTTAGACCCATCCATGGTAGGCCATTTTCTGCGAAATGTGTGGGTTGTCAAGACCCATCTGGTGATTTCTCATTTACTAATGAGTTATTACTTGCAATGTGCTTGTGAGTGTATGGGCATGTGATGCACTTGTCTTTTAGGATAGCTATTGGTGACAACGAGAGATGCACTCGTATATGGTGATTGACTTGCGATGCGATTGTCTTATAGTTGACTAGCAAAGTGCTTATTTTACGTGGGATGTGCATGTCGATGATAATAAATTAGTGAAATGCTTATTTATTAGGTAGAAAGTGCACGATGATGACTGTTGACTTATGAAGTGTTTGTCCTTTGCTTGCACTCATGATTGTGTATGACTATGCTCTTAATTTGCTATCACATTGATGTTGTGTTTTGAATTAGTATAGCTTAAACTTAAATCATGAAGTTCATATGAAGTATTATAAGTAGATTAGTGAAGTACAATCTATGATATTTATCCTTGTTGTTTATGTAGTTTATCATTATTATGGACAAACCTTTTTCATAATTAGAGATAGTCCAACTTGGGTGTTATTTTAATGCTAGGGTCAGACCGAGTCTTGACAGGTAGGAAGGACTTTTGGCTTTGAACTTAGGCTAGCTTGGCTTAAAGATATTCTAGTTATATATATAGTCCTTAGTCTATTTTGACGTGTTGACTTATGCATGGTTGTATCTTATTTGAGATATAGACTCATTTTGTACTTGGTGATGTATCTTAGTCTTTATGTTATAAGATATGTGTGACGACCCGGAAATTTTGAGCATTTAAAATCGGAATATTTAATTGATCTTAAATATTTAAAAGTTAATTTTTAACTTTAATTTAAGTATCACTAATTATTTGATAATTAAATTATTGAATTAAATAATTTGAAGTTGAGCTAAATGTTGAATCTGGAGTTTTAAGACGGTTAGAATGATAATTTGAAGGCTTACAAAATTTATATTGATAACATTGAAGATAATAGAAGTGTTAAAATCAAATTTAACAGTGATTTGTTCAGTTTTGAAATTTTATCGTTTAAATTGATATTTAAAAATAGCCTTCCGAGGCGCAGTCTCGGAATTCAACGAAACTAGTTCGATTGGATCCGTAATATTGAATTATTTTCGGATTTCAAATTTCGTATTGATCGGAGTTGTTGTGTAAGCGTACGATATGTAAATGCGCTAGAATTAATATTGAAAATTTAATACTTTAATTCGATTTATAAAGCTATATTTCCCATACGATCAAATTAGGACTCGAAACCTTTTCCATTGCGTTCGAAATAGGGATAGAACACTAGGAACGCCTAGTGGCATGCCTCGATAGGATGTCAAGATTTTATGCTTTGGATTCAAGACAATTTAAATTTAAAATTTGAATTTAATAGTTATGTGTACCCTAATCAAATCAGCCGTTTCTTTTCCCATCAGCCGTGATTCTATCATCTCTCAGCACTGTAGCAAGTATGGTACATCATGAAAATATCCCCTCCATCACTTTTTATCAGTCGAAAGAGAAAATATTGCTGAGATTTTTTTCCATTCTTCACTTTAAAATTTCATTCTAAAGAAATCAATAATGGCCGAATTAAAGCCAATATTTCACTTCGTTCTCCTCCTCACCGTTCATTCTCAAGTTTCCTTCATAATTTTCAAATTGCGGCCTTCGTTCGAATGATTATCACGAAAGTTGAAGGGGGCGGCGTCTTGAGTCGGCGAAGCTAGGGTCACGTAGAGGTAGAGGTCGAGTGCGGTGACTCGCAGGAATACGAGGCAGTGTCGTCGCGATATTGATCTGAGCACGCTCGCGATTTGGGGTTTCCATTGGCAACTAGGGTTTTCGAGGGTGAATTGTCGCGTACGTGCTCGAGTGTGGCATCGACAAGAAGTCTGAGTGACTAAGGGAGGATCGAGCTCGCGATGTCGATGGGGTCACGCGGGTTGTACGTGCAAATCGAGAGTTGGTGGCTGCAAATTGGGAGGCTCGAGTAGCGGTCAGGTATCGTTTCTTTTGCTTCGATGATATATCTATGTATATCTGCGAAAAAGAATATTTTTATTTTATAGTAAGTTTACATTGTTAATTTCAAAACAGTCAGGGTTAAAAACAGAAGCTTTTTTAAAATCAGTGGTTGTTAATTACAAATAAGATTGGGACGAAATATGATTTTAAGTGTTTGAAGATTTTATAAATTATATAGTATATGCAATTTGAAACAGAAAATAATAATAAGATAAAATCTATTTAAGTTTTAAATTATATATGTACAGTTTATGTATTTTAAATAATAATAGTAATAAATAAATCTGCATAGGTCCATAGTAACAATATAGTTTTGGTTTAATATATATGTTAAAAGGGAATTGTATATTTTATTAAACTTTATAAATGTATATAGGTGGATGTATATAAGTTCAAAGCAGAACATATATATAGATAAAGATTTTGGGAAAATATAGGAATTTTAAATTTATGGAGATCTAGTTATTTAACAACTTATTTAATTATTTTGGCTACTAAAGATATTTTCATTTAAAATTAGAGTAAAATTATTAGTCTAAATTAAAATCATTGATTAACTAGATTTTTTAAATGAAAATTAATTGTTCAATCGATTCAAATGTTAATAAATCATCTAATGGTTTTACAAGGTCTGAAAATCGTGGAAAAACAAGTTGAGAAGGGTTGGATTGCAAAACAAATGCAAATGTGAGTTAATCTCACTCAGTTAAATTTAAATGATTAAATTTAAATAATTGTTTGAATGGTTAAATTGATTGATGTGCTATAGTATGGTATATTGTGGAATTGGTATTTATGTTGTGCTAACGTCTGTGGATGCAGGGAAAAACAGGTTGGAGGGATCCTACTGGACCCCTCAACATTTATTTAAGTTGTTTAATACCCTCTGTTGTGATTATTTGATATTCTATGATGAATTATATTGGAAAACTGAATGCTATGGTTCGATTGAATATAATTGGGTACGATGAATTACCAAAAATATATAAATTGGATTTTGGAAAGATAATAAAAGAAGTGAAATTGTAAGTAAAATAATTATAGAAATTTGAATAAATTTAAGAATGAATTGGAAAAGAAATAAAGTGACTTTAAAATTCTAATAAATAAATCTAGAGTATAGAAAGGAAATTTTGAATAAACAGGAAGTTAATGAATTTTAAACTACAGTGTTATTATTTAAAAGAACAAAACATTTATTTAAAATTTAAGATTTAAATTATTGAAAGGAACAAATGAGAAAATTGGGGAAAACCTGAAATTTGTATATTTCAGTTAAGAGATTTAAAATCAAATGGAAAATAATTACAATAATAATAAAGTCCATAATTAATGAATATTGAAATGAATTGAGTAAGTACTGAAATTTATTTCAAATGGAGTAAATTAGAAACAAATTTGAGAAATTGATTTAAGTAATTGAGATTGGAAATTCTCCCTGAATAACCAAGTACATTTTCAAAGTAAATTTTTAAAAATATAAGTTAAAAGTTTTAAAGTTGTTTTAAAAAGCAATTTTTGGAAAATTTATTATTTCGAATATTTAAAGTCTAAAGCAAGTATTTATTTTAATCTATTATAGCAGTAATTATTTAAAGAGTGACTTAGTATTTTGTTTTTAAAAGTGAAAATTCAGTTTTATATTTTATCAAGTAACTTTATTTTCAAATATTCATATAGTATGTATTTTTAACAAATTGTTGAAGTAGTTGTAACATAAATGCTTTAAAGTATTTTTAAAATAAAGTGTTTTAAATTATTTTAAAAATCTAGTTTTGTGCTTGGTGATTTCAGTGGAGATAGAAAATATTTGGGAAAGTATATTCTGAAAAGAAAGATGATTTGAAATTGTTTTCAAAGGGTTGAAAATAGAAATATATCTTGTGAAGATATTTTGAGGTTAATAAATAATTTGGGAAATTATTTATTGGTTGATGGTTGTTTGTGAATATTAATTGATAGTTAAATCACCGACTATCAATATTGGACAAATACATTGATCGTTTCGAAGAGACCTAGATCGAGATTTATTTCTCGAAAATCACTTCGATCCGGTTTGTACGTTTCGTCGGAAACGATTTTGGATTCGAAGATGGAGCAGTGAAGTGCAAGGGCTAGTCGCTACTAATTCTGAGGATATTCCAAAAATGGATGTAGTAGGAATAGCGCCTTCGGTTCCGTTCAAAACCGGGACGGACTTGTATGGATGAATGTTTTCGGAAAATCGTCAGATGGGCGATGGGCATTCTAAGGGATATGTTCTAAAAGGTAACGCTTATCCTCAAGCCTCATCAACCAGGAAGATTAAAAATCAGGGGTTATGCAGCAAGGCTAGGTGGGTAGCACCCAAACAGGGTGAGGTCATCCCTGTCAAGATGTCCCTTTTTATTTCGGCTTAGTGGGCGGTTGCTGATCCCTACCGCGAGGTGATCTCACTCGGGATTATCCAGTAAGCGGTAGTCCCGGTCTTGTGTTGCAGGGGAGCGGGCGTACTCCACGGTACTATGATCTAGGCCACGTACTGTGACAGATGGTACCCCAGTGCCTAGTCATTAGTTGGAAATCCATTCTCCTACGAGCCTTGTACGAGTTTTGTTCGTATTAACCACTCTGTGGCTAGTAGCCGGAATTTAATCATGTAACAATTTCGGCTATTTTATACGTATTTGTATATAGACCCTATTATAGTATCAGAGAATTTCTACAAAAACTATTTTAGCTATCGTAAGGTAAAAACCCGACATGTTTATTTGTGGCGTGGTCTTAGGAGATGCTTTTGTTTTCAAAGGATTTTTGAAACTTTAATAATCAATTGAGTGTGATTTTCTCACGCTGATATTCCAGACTGACTCGGGTGTTATTTAATTGTAATGCTCGGGTCAGACCGAGTATTATAGGATACAGGATATGATGCTGTGGAGCTTAGGAGACGAGCCGGATGACGATACGTACTTCCGTACTTGTTTATATATATATATATTGTTGAGTTGCTGTGTATCCATTCGTATGTTGTTGTTGTGAACTGTGATTGATGTACTCTGATGATGTAATATATAAACTCATTTATTTACTTTGGTGTAAAGATATGTCAATATCTATTATATTTTATTCCGCTGCGATGGTTAGATTCTGCTGTTGTTTTATATTTTCTTCTTCTACCTCTTCTCCTTTAACCCAAATGGTTTGTATTTCTGTACAACTTGAGTTGATTTAGGTAGAATAGTGTTGACTCAAGGGGTATGGATTTGCGGGTCGTTATAATATGTCATGTATTATATTTATCGATGCAATTTGTGCTTCAGTGTTTGTGATGTTTTATATTGTTTTGAATCATAATAAGCCATGGTATTATTGTTTGTGCTTGGATCGTATAAGTTGAATTCCTCCTTACCAAAAAGAATAAATTTATAAATTCAATGTATTCGATACTCACACAAGTAATATTACGAATGGTTGCTCCTAAACATCCTTATTCTCTGTATTACTTGACAATATTACTTTTAATATTCTTAGGTAATATGGGTATAAAGGTGGGGCGTTGCAAACTCCATCTCCAGAGTTGAGGAAATAGCGGGTTCATGGGTTTCTAATGCTGACTTGCAAGCTATGTTCAATGCAATGATGATAAACATGCTATAGAGTGCCCAAGCGGTCACTCCAAGTGTTGCTACTTGTAACGACCCGAAATTTTCTAACCCGAAAATTCCAGATAGTTAAGAAAAAGAAGAAAGAGATAGAAGAAGAAGAAAAGAAACATCAACAACTCACATTCGCAGCGGATAAAATATAATAATAAATAATAGTTTACAAAAGAATACTATATTTGTTGGTTACATTTAATATACATCAGAGTTTCACATATATATACAGACACTAGACATATAAATCATGTCCTAGATACACGATAATATACTGCAGCGGAAATACTCTGTACGTACTTGCCATCCAGCTCGCCTCCTGAGCTCCAAAACGTACCTACTTGAAAATCTGTAATACTCGGTCTGACCCGAGCATTACACCAAAGTAACACCCGGGTCAGGCTGGAAACCAGCGTGAGTAAACCCAACTAACATGGGATACCAAAACAGTCAACTTATTTAAAACCCAGGTCAACATATATCAATTTAACGCATTCACAATTTACTATAGACAACACCCTTTTCACTCGTTAGTTTCTAAGTACCAAACTTAGATAAAATATTCCCATTCACTTAAATCATTTCATTTCAGTCTATTGATTTACACATCAATTTATTTTTAATCCGAAGTGGTTTCGGGTGTTTTCCTAATACCGATCCCGGTCTCCTCAGATCACATGTCATACTAATCTCAAATTATCCAAATGAAATACACAACATTTCATATCAGAGATATCAACATATTCAAAACATCCAATACCATTCGATCATCCATAGTATAGTTTAATCATACAAATCAATTCAGTTTATTTAAATTGAATTTCAAACCTCAATCACCAAGATTTCTTCTTTCAATATTAATTAATTCCCAATCAATTGATTAATCAATCCTTCATTTTCATCTTAATTAATTACCCTGAATTAATTATCTCCCAATTTTATTCAAGAATTTATCTTTAATTAATTTCACGATATTAATTATTCTTACCAAATCAATGGGTAATCTTTAATTACTTCACAAATTAATTAACAAGAATCAATTACACTAATTCTTAACTACTTACATTAATTAATTTCTCATGAGTCTTATGATTAATTCAACTTAATTAATCGATCTTTTAACTTCATCGTTGATTATATAATCTAATGATTTCCAATTATGTTTGATTTGTCCTAATCTAAATTAATTACTTTAATTCAACCTCCATATTAATCATTCTCGGTTAATCTCAATATGTAATTAACTATTCCTTTATTTACTTCATTAATAAATCAATTACTTCTTAATTAATATCTTAATTAATTTCTTGATAAATTCACAAAGTAACTACACTTATTTATTACATTAAGTGATAATTTATCACACCATCAAATGATTCTTCTGAATATTTATACTTAGTTAATTAACTTACAACTTAATTTATTATTTATTCAAACCTTTAATTACTGAATTTAGTAACCCAAATCATTAATTAATTAAATTAAATGATTATTCATCCTAATTATCCCACCAATTGAAAGTATCGCAAATCATTTAGCCGTTTGTAACTTTTAAACGGAAGCATTTTCTTATTTCTTGTTTTAAGTTTAAAACAACTTATAATTCCCAATACTTCGAGTTAAGCAACCAATTAACTCGAGAACCATCCAAAATCACAAGATCGTCTATTCACAGTGCAAATCAAATAAATTCAATCATTCAACCAAATATTTAAATTTAACCATTTAAATTTTTAAAAATCCAACAGAGTGAGTTTTACTCACCTTTGATTTCCTTTAAATTTGCCAATTCGTTTCCCCTTCATCGCTATGAGCCAAACTCAACTTGTTTTCATAAATTTGAACCTCGTATGAATATATCATAAACTATATTAGCGATCTAAATCTATATTTATATTCTTCAACCACTAAAAATAAAATAAATTTTTAAATTTCAGAAAAAAAACAATACCTTCTCATCTCCCCATCCTAAACACAGACAACCACTTCTCTATCGCTATGCATTGCTTCGCCTCCGGTCCACGAACAAGCATCAAACTGCTGCCACCTTCCACTTCATCCCCTGCTCGAACGCAACTCCAAGACCTAGCTCCACTACCCCACATCGCGACCCACTGCTCGATCTCCAACGAACCATCCAGTCGCCAAAATGACCCGCGCGTCGCAGCCTCGAACAGGCGCCTCTCGATCGCGACTTCCATCTCGCGCCTTGCCAACGACGACGCCTAACCTCGTGTGCATCTCCATCGAGGCAGCCTCCCCAATTCAACACCGCGTGCAGCGATTATCCATTCAATAGAAACCCTAACCCCCCTTCAATAATCACGACAGCGCCTCTTCTCCCTAGCTCAAATTCGAGCTTGATTATGACCGCGTCGCCCCTATTTTCGAATGCTACGGCCATCCTTTTTTTTTTTTTAACTGGATAGAAATTGAAATTGAAGAAGAAAAGGGGGAACTTCGGATCGATCTAAGAGGTTGAATTAGAAGGGGAGAAGGAAACGATCGGCTTTGATTTGAATAAGAATAAGCGGCCATTTTTCTTTTGTTTTGATATATATATATATATATATATATATATATATATATATATATATATATATATATATATATATATATATATATTTTAAGCATCGGCTTCTCCTAGAAGATTTTAAAGAGGACACTGATAATTACCGATTTGAGAAAGCTTCCCGAGTAAGCCTTGCACAAAATATCTCTAACATATATTACTTTAAATTTATAAAACTTTCAAACCGTCCCATTAATTGCCAATAAAAATTTAAACTCTCCTTAAGGAATACCGCTAGGCGATTGTAAGGTTTTACCCGCGTTCTGAACACAACGGAACTTGTTTCGGAAGTCAATTCGAACGTAAGCGCGAGTTACGAAAGTAAATGCTCAATTTTAAATTAAATCGATTAAAATATATCTAAGCGTTTCGACATGTCAGGGTCAAACGACAACTCCGATTGCTACGAAAATTGAAATCCGATAATAACTAACTATTACGGATCCAATGAAACTAGTTTCGTCGAATTCCGAGACTGTGCCTCGGAAGGCTATTTTTAAATTCCAATTTAAACGATAAATTATTAGAATTGAACAAATTACCTTTATATTAAATTTCAACCATTCTATTATCTTCAGTATCATCATTATAGATTTTAT
Organism: Allium cepa; assembly: GCA_030765085.1. Classification (NCBI taxonomy): domain Eukaryota; kingdom Viridiplantae; phylum Streptophyta; class Magnoliopsida; order Asparagales; family Amaryllidaceae; genus Allium; species Allium cepa. The sequence goes on along the minus strand of CM060937.1, from coordinate 979,012,630 downwards.
AAGCCTCCGTATTATTTTAAACAAGCTTAGAAACTTATGATTCAACAATTTACCCAATTTCAATTTATTAAATTCAATACTTAAACTATACGATTCACTGATTTAAATATCAAGTAAATATTGATATCTTGAATTCAAGTTAAAATTAACTTTTAAATATTAAGAAACAATTAATTATTTAAATTTAACTTGCCAAAATTTTCGGGTCGTCACATTCCTCCCCCCTTAAAAGAATTTCGTCCCCGAAATTACTAGTCAGGAAGAATGGTCCAATACCCGTTTCTATTTTCCAAAACACAAATTCAACATCTTATCAACTAACTTTTATCAAAGACCCACTATCTTTAACCAACTTCCCAAATCCTTCTATAGCTTTCACGCAATACCCTTGTTTTCACTTCTTTAAATTTCAATTTAAAACCAATTTTAAATTATCAAAATTTCCCCAATTTTTTTCTAACTCTCTAAATTCCCGAAAAATTTTGCCAGCGTCTCCTTTGCGCGGCTAGCTCGGTACTACTACAAAAGGCCTCTAGGGGCTCCCAAATTCCAAAAAGAAAACAAAAGCCAAGTGGCTACATCAAAACCCAATCCAATATCATACAGAATCACAATACGTACCTTTCAATCGGGCAAATCAAATTTATCTTTTAGAACCAAATCCAATTTTCTTTTCCCCTTTTAATACCTGCATATCTTTACTTAACAATAATATCCAATCGTAACATTTCCAATCATTTTATACATTTCCTCACATATGTTTCATACCTACTTCTATTCAAATTAGCTTTCTCATTTCATATGAATTCCATTTATCTTCACTTCTGAGTATTTAATTTTACCTTTCATTTACCACCGATTCATATTAGTTTCATCTTCTAATCTACATTAGTTTTTAATTTGAAATCGTTTTGTCGTTAACCAAAAATTTTCTAACTCCCAAAATTTTCAAAATTTTTTGGCAGAGTCTCCTTTGTACGGAGGAGCTTTTGCAATTTGACAAGAGATATAAATATATATACATCGACCCACCCGGTCGGAAAAGGCAAAAACAGTTCATATTTCCTATTTTTATTGCGTAGGCGTACCTTATTTAGCATTTAAGCAAGCAGCTTATAAATTTTAGCAATTAGCATACCCAAATCTAGCCAAACGGCCTCCCTGTACCTGTACTTACTCAATTTAAATATGTAAGTGCCATATATAGAAATTTTATTAACCTAACACTTACTTTCAAAAGCCAAACACATGCATTACATAAATAACAAGCACCAAACATTTCCAATAAGCAATTTATATGTTTTAAAGCACATCTAATTGTTTCCAACCAAATTTATATGCCCTTTTCATTCAATTTTAATGGTTTACACACAATTACTTGCATTCAACTCATTTTAAGCGAAACAATCTCATATTCACTTCAATTGATTCAAAAATCAATTATACCGCTTTCCACTAATTCATAGCATTTAATTGGATTAAAACTCGCTTACGTTAAACGATAATCATTTCTACGCAATTTGACAATATCCATGCGAATAATTAATTATTTAAGTTTTATAACCAATTAAAATGGATTCCAACTCAGTTTTATTTAATTCAGTTCCATTTTAATTTATACACAATCATTTTATTTAACTCGACACATTCCATTCTTGTATACTAGTCATTCCCAAATTACTTCAATCCAAGCTTTTATTAATGGGCTTTCATTCTTATTCGAAGCCAAGCTTCCATGCATTTTAAACTTAAGTTAATTACTTTAATTTATTCCAACATCAACTTAAGTGTACTTCTATTTGATTTTCACCTAATCAAGTTCCATTTGATTTAGTTAGTCCATCCATTTTAAATTTTAAATTTAAATTCACCTTCTCAATTTATCAGAATAATATCCAAGCACAAACACAACTCGTTTATTCTTCAAATTAATATACCAACAAATTTAAGTTCAGTCTGATAATCCAATTCCAATCACAACTTTGGTTCAGTTTTTATTCAACCAAACTTCATCCATTTATTGTTTAACTCAATTAACCCATTTTAAATTTTTTAATTCAATTACTTAATTCGTTATTGAATTTATTTTATTAATACAAGGCTATTCTCAATTTATTTCTATTCACTTGGGTTATGATTTACAACTCTAACCATCGCATTTATCAATCCAACTCTATTTCATTTTTATTTTACAATATCTCCTCTTATTTAATTCATTAGCAAATCCGGGTCGAATTCAATTTATAAATTCGAGTTCAACTCCTAACTCCATTATTAACTTACAAATCCATTTATTTAACAGGGTTAAATTTTATTAACATACTCTATCACATAATTATTTAGTTAATTAGCTTACTTCCAATTTTTAATTCAACATTGGATTTTTAATTACAAAAAATCACTTCATTAAAATTTCCCGAGTTTCAATTTTATTTTATAATTCCAGTTTGGATTCCCCCTTTTATTTTAAAATTTAGAAATGCCTTTAAATTCAGATAATACAATTAAAATAGATTTTTATACAAATATTTCTTATAACTCGATGTCTCAACCAGTCCATCCTTGTTCTCACAGAAATTCAGTCATACGTTGATCAGGCGTAGGACCGAAAATCTATAAGTACTTGATAAACCCGTTTTCAACACCCAGTGAAAATATTTGGAAAATATTTTATTGAAAATACAGAAAACAATTTTTTGAAAATAGAGGAAACATCTTTGGTGAGAATGCTCTGGAAATCATCACACCCATCCATGGTCACAGTTACATACCAGGGTTACGTTGCAGTCTCAACAAAAGTCCATGTAACTGCAGGCTCTCCGCGGCCTCTCGATTACGCCATGGATCCCACACAACAGATCACAGTTACATCCAGGGTTACGTTGCCGTCGCAGCAAAAGTCCATGTAACTGCAGGCTCTCCGCGGCCTCTGATTTCGCTGTCGAAATGAAACTTCTCCACTTCTACATAGGTCGCAGTCTACCGAGATAAACTCAACCGCAGACTATTGGCTCTCAGCGGCACACACGACTTTCGCAATGTTACCATAGGTCGCAGTTACATCCTGGGTTACGTTGCAGTCACAACAAAAGTCCATGTAACTGTTGGCTCTCCGCGGCACACACGACTTACGCTATGGTAAACTCAACTCAAAATCCTCAGGAACTAGTTTTGTCCGGACTCCTCACAGGATCAACTTTAGAACCCCCTTGGGGCTCAAGGCAGCACCACCCGGTGGCACTCCTGAGAAGTCCATTTCAAGGGAGCGCCTTTTTCCCCAGAGTCATCATCAAAACATTTTATACTATACAGATATAGTATCTTCAAATCATACACCTAGCATGATATTATACAAAGTTCCTTTACACAAAATCGATTATCCCAAAATCGATAATTCTCCAAATAGGCTTTTCAAAACTCAATATTGATTTTTTTTTTCAAAAATCAAAAGCCTTTCTCAAAATCCTCATAAGATCCTTTATATATATTCAGATATATATATATATATATATATATATATATATATATATATATATAAATTTTAAACTTTGGATCCTTACCTTCTTGTATAAAACACCTTTCATACTCCAAACACTCTCAGAAACCATAGAAATATCCAATTTCCATCTTTATTCATTTCATATTTCTCAAAATATTCTTTCAGTTCAAAAGAACCATTTCACATTCCCTATTCACCTTTACATTAATCCCCATTTGGATTATTATTTCAATCCTTATCTCAGTTGGGTATTTTAATCAATAACAGTTTGAACTCCGACCAGTTTAGAAAAATAGCTTGAAAAGTTTTAAAAAATAGGAAAGTAGTTGAAAAATAATTATTAGTTTGCAAAATAGCTATAAAATGGTTAACTAATAGAAAAATAGTTGGAAAATAGTTAAATAGTTTCAGAAACTTTAGATAATTGCAAAATAGTTGTAAAATAGAAGTTAACTCGTAACTTAGTTGAAAATTAGTAATTAGTTTATAATACAGTTGTAAAATAGTTAAATAGTTCCAAAAGTAGTGGCAAAAACCAGTATAAAAATAGTTTGGGTTTAAAAAGAAAGTTGTATGGTAAGTAGATAAGAAAATAGATTTAAAACTACTTATATTAAAACAATTTACATTGAAAATGGTCTAGAGTCAAAACTGTTCACTTCCCCAACAATTCAATTTAAATTTCCACTCCATTTAAATTGACCCAATCCCAATTTAATTAACTCCAATTTCCATTGGACTTGATTCATCCCCAATTTAAATTAAATTGATTCTCAATTTCCTTCCATCTTCAAATCAAATTCCATTTGATCTTTAAACTTGTACAAATTTAAGTATAATTTCAATTTTACACCTTCTATTTATAATCAATTTCACTCACATTTTGCTTTTAACTCAGAATTATACATTTTATTTACCCAATATATTTTTATTATTGCATAAACATTTAATCAAGATTCCAGAGTTTAAACAAATGTCCAAATTACAATATCACCTTAGAATTTAACTATATCCAAAATTCTTTGGCAAATTCAATTATCCCTTTGAATTTCAAAATTAAACCCAATTTACAAACAATCCCAATTTAAAACAATTTGGTAGCAATTTCTCTTTTAGAAACTCGAAAATGAACATCGATGATGCTGCAGTCATCACCGACTTTATTTTCCAGTGACCAAAAGAGTTCAATGCTTTTATCTCTCTAAAAAAAAACACTTCCAAATATTTTTGATTTCAAATCTCTCAAATTTCAAACACAAAAATATTTTTGAAATATTACTATTCTTTCTTTAAAACCCTTGGAAACCACTTTCAAACCAAAAGGAATTTTAATTTTTCCCAAAATTCCAAACTCTCAATCCATCAAATTCATATTTAAACATTACTCTGGAATTTTCATCTTACTCTATTTCAAATATTCTCTGGAATTCTATTTCAAATTATAATCTCATTTATTTATGAAGTTTATTTCAATTTATAAATTCCATTTACAATCTATATTTCAAATTCCTTTTTGATTTTAAACCAATTCCAACTTCAAATTTAAACCATCTCGATTTACGTAATTCGAGCTAAATTCTCAAAGATTGGGTTAACCTTTGTAAACCAAATTTAACTTTATTCATTTAAAGTTTCAAACAATTCTAATTTCTGAGTTCTAATTCTAGAACTTCATTTTTTAATTAATTTAAATTTTAATTTGGTTGTATTATATTCCTTCTTCACTTAGTCCCAATTCAAGATTTCAATTTGATTGTATTATATTACTACTTAATTTAATTCCAATAATTTAACAACCAATCTCCTTAATATTTATTAATGGAAGATATAGCTGTATATATCAAATTACATTCTTATATAAAATCATTTAAAACCTTTATATACGAAAATAACAAGTACGCGCTCATATATATATATATATATATATATATATATATATATATATATATATATATATAGTCACTCAACTCATTATAGAGTACTACGGACTCTATTAAATGAGTAATCCCCACCAGAGCCAAGGTTCTCGCTTAACCTTTCAGCTCTGATACCAAATGTAACGACCCGAAATTTTCTAACCCGAAAATTCCAGATAGTTAAGAAAAAGAAGAAAGAGATAGAGGAAGAAGAAAAAAAACATCAACAACTCACATTCGCAGCGGATAAAATATAATAATAAATAATAGTTTACAAAAGAATACTATATTTGTTGGTTACATTTAATATACATCAGAGTTTCACATATATATGCAGACACTAGACATATAAATCATGTCCCAGATACACGATAATATACTGCAGCGGAAATACTCTGTACGTACTTGCCATCCAGCTCGCCTCCTGAGCTCCAAAACGTACCTACCTGAAAATCTGTAATACTCGGTCTGACCCGAGCATTACACCAAAGTAACACCCGGGTCAGGCTGGAAACCAGCGTGAGTAAACCCAACTAACATGGGATACCAAAACAGTCAACTTATTTAAAACCCGGGTCAACATATATCAATTTAACGCATTCACAATTTACTATAGACAACACCCTTTTCACTCGTTAGTTTCTAAGTACCAAACTTAGATAAAATATTCCCATTCACTTAAATCATTTCATTTCAGTCTATTGATTTACACATCAATTTATTTTTAATCCGAAGTGGTTTCGGGTGTTTTCCTAATACCGATCCCGGTCTCCTCAGATCACATGTCATACTAATCTCAAATTATCCAAATGAAATACACAACATTTCATATCAGAGATATCAACATATTCAAAACATCCAATACCATTCGATCATCCATAGTATAGTTTAATCATACAAATCAATTCAGTTTATTTAAATTGAATTTCAAACCTCAATCACCTTGATTTCTTCTTTCAATATTAATTAATTCCCAATCAATTGATTAATCAATCCTTCATTTTCATCTTAATTAATTACCCTGAATTAATTATCTCCCAATTTTATTCAAGAATTTATCTTTAATTAATTTCACGATATTAATTATTCTTACCAAATCAATGGGTAATCTTTAATTACTTCACAAATTAATTAACAAGAATCAATTACACTAATTCTTAACTACTTACATTAATTAATTTCTCATGAGTCTTATGATTAATTCAACTTAATTAATCGATCTTTTAACTTCATCGTTGATTATATAATCTAATGATTTCCAATTATGTTTGATTTGTCCTAATCTAAATTAATTACTTTAATTCAACCTCCATATTAATCATTCTCGGTTAATCTCAATATGTAATTAACTATTCCTTTATTTACTTCATTAATAAATTAATTACTTCTTAATTAATATCTTAATTAATTTCTTGATAAATTCACAAAGTAACTACACTTATTTATTACATTAAGTGATAATTTATCACACCATCAAATGATTCTTCTGAATATTTATACTTAGTTAATTAACTTACAACTTAATTTATTATTTATTCAAACCTTTAATTACTGAATTTAGTAACCCAAATCATTAATTAATTAAATTAAATGATTATTCATCCTAATTATCCCACCAATTGAAAGTATCGCAGATCATTTAGCCGTTTGTAACTTTTAAACGGAAGCATTTTCTTATTTCTTGTTTTAAGTTTAAAACAACTTATAATTCCCAATACTTCGAGTTAAGCAACCAATTAACTCGAGAACCATCCAAAATCACAAGATCGTCTATTCACAGTGCAAATCAAATAAATTCAATCATTCAACCAAATATTTAAATTTAACCATTTAAATTTTTAAAAATCCAACAGAGTGAGTTTTACTCACCTTTGATTTCCTTTAAATTTGCCAATTCGTTTCCCCTTCATCGCTATGAGCCAAACTCAACTTGTTTTCATAAATTTGAACCTCGTATGAATATATCATAAACTATATTAGCGATCTAAATCTATATTTATATTCTTCAACCACTAAAAATAAAATAAATTTTTAAATTTCAGAAAAAAAACAATACCTTCTCATCTCCCCATCCTAAACACAGACAACCACTTCTCTATCGCTATGCATTGCTTCGCCTCCGGTCCACGAACAAGCATCAAACTGCTGCCACCTTCCACTTCATCCCCTGCTCGAACGCAACTCCAAGACCTAGCTCCACTACCCCACATCGCGACCCACTGCTCGATCTCCAATGAACCATCCAGTCGCCAAAATGACCCGCGCGTCGCAGCCTCGAACAGGCGCCTCTCGATCGCGACTTCCATCTCGCGCCTTGCCAACGACGACGCCTAACCTCGTGTGCATCTCCATCGAGGCAGCCTCCCCAATTCAACACCGCGTGCAGCGATTATCCATTCAATAGAAACCCTAACCCCCCTTCAATAATCACGACAGCGCCTCTTCTCCCTAGCTCAAATTCGAGCTTGATTATGACCGCGTCGCCCCTATTTTCGAATGCTACGGCCATCCTTTTTTTTTTTTTTAACTGGATAGAAATTGAAATTGAAGAAGAAAAGGTGGAACTTCGGATCGATCTAAGAGGTTGAATTAGAAGGGGAGAAGGAAACGATCGGCTTTGATTTGAATAAGAATAAGCGGCCATTTTTCTTTTGTTTTGATATATATATATATATTATTTTTTTTTTAAGCATCGGCTTCTCCTAGAAGATTTTAAAGAGGACACTGATAATTACCGATTTGAGAAAGCTTCCCGAGTAAGCCTTGCACAAAATATCTCTAACATATATTACTTTAAATTTATAAAACTTTCAAACCGTCCCATTAATTGCCAATAAAAATTTAAACTCTCCTTAAGGAATACCGCTAGGCGATTGTAAGGTTTTACCCGCGTTCTGAACACAACGGAACTTGTTTCGGAAGTCAATTCGATCGTAAGCGCGAGTTACGAAAGTAAATGCTCAATTTTAAATTAAATCGATTAAAATATGTCTAAGCGTTTCGAGATGTCAGGGTCAAACGACAACTCCGATTGCTACGAAAATTGAAATCCGATAATAACTAACTATTACGGATCCAATGAAACTAGTTTCGTCGAATTCCGAGACTGTGCCTCGGAAGGCTATTTTTAAATTCCAATTTAAACGATAAATTATTAGAATTGAACAAATTACCTTTATATTAAATTTCAACCATTCTATTATCTTCAATATCATCATTATAGATTTTATAAGCCTCCGTATTATTTTAAACAAGCTTAGAAACTTATGATTCAACAATTTACCCAATTTCAATTTATTAAATTCAATACTTAAACTATACGATTCACTGATTTAAATATCAAGTAAATATTGATATCTTGAATTCAAGTTAAAATTAACTTTTAAATATTAAGAAACAATTAATTATTTAAATTTAACTTGCCAAAATTTTCGGGTCGTCACACTACTGGTTGGGTTGCTCAAGTGCAAGCGTCGAGGGCTGAATTTGCCAAGCTATGCAAGGATTACTCCACTTTAGGAGGAAAACCATTTCTTGGAACCAAGTCGGCCATCGAAGTGTAGGATTGGTTGGACACCTGTGAGCGTATCTTTGGTGACACGGAAGTAGATGAACCAGTCGAATGCTATTACTATTGCTACACCCGAGGATCAGTTCACTTGGGACCAGTTCAAGACTAGGTTTGAGGAGAAGTTCATTCCGACTGCCTAGATGTTGGTGCTATTCAGGAGATTCATTGATCTAAAGCAAAGTGATATGTTTTTCTTTGATGATATTGCTAAGTTGGATGCTTTATCAAAGTACACGATGTCTTTCCTTCACTGACACTCCATTGAGGAAGAATGAGAAAATTCTTATGGGTTTGGACAATTATCTGGGGGAGAAATTGGTAAGTCCTATTGAAGATCCATTTAAGAGACTTATCGAGAAAGCTTTTCACTAGGAGAGTTTATACCCTAAGTCCAAATCAACTATTGTCGCTAAGGAAGAGCCAAAACCGCAATAAGGCGGTGGAGGTAAAAGGAAATGAAGTGGAAAGAGAAAGTAGTTTCAGGGGAAGATTGCTCACAAGAAGTCTAAATAGGAACCCATTTGTTTTGGTTGTGGATATAAGGGTCACTGAATTAGTGACTGGAAAGCTGATGGGAAGAAGAAGTGTTACAACTGCAGCAAGTTCGGACATATGTAAAAAGTTTTCTAAAACCAGCACAAGGATGTAGGTTATGAGGGCATATATACTTTAGATGTTGTTCCGACTTTGTCGATTGCTCCCTTGGTGAAAGAGAAAAGGGAGAACGTTGTTATTCAAGGTATGCTTACCATTTATGATGTCCTCATACATGTTTTATTCGATATCAAGGCTTCACATTCCTTCATATCTAGTGACCTAGTAGATAGATTGGGATTGAAACACGAAATAGTTAACCGACCTTTGATTGTGATGAACTCTGTTGGAGGCTCCACTAGCCTATGCATGGTTTGTCGTGGTTTGACCTTATCGATTCATGGATACCCTTTTGTTTATGATTGCTTTATTTTGAATTTTTTTGGTTTGGAATCATCTTAAGGATGGACTGGCTAAGGAAGTATGTGGTGGTAGTGGATTGTGAGAAGCTGTTGGGGATGATTAGGGCTATGGAGAGGCGGACGATAGTGATTGGCTGCTTGTCGGAGGATGGGTTGATGGTTAGCTTTCTATATTCACTCGAGGTTCCACAAGATGGGTTTTTAGCTGTGCCTGTCACTAGAGAGTATCCGAATGTGTTTAAGGAGGTGACCAGATTACCGATGCATCGAGAGATTGAGTTTCATATAGACCAGGCAAATGATGGTAGACCGATATATACCTTCATAGAGTATGGCATCCAGAGAGTAAAAGGAGTTGAAGGTACAAGTAAATGACCTGTTGAAGAGAGGGTTCATTTGTAGAAATATATACGAGTAGAGTGCATCTGTAGTATTCACTACTAAGGCGGATGGCTCTTTGAGGTTGTGTGTGAATAAGGTGACAAAGATGAAAAAGTATCCACTACCACGTATTGATGACTTGTTTGATAAGCTACATAATGTGAAGGTGTCTTCCTAATTGTATTTGGCGATGAGATTTCACAAGTTGAGGGTAATAAAGAAGAGTGTGCCAATCAGTGTGTTTCGTACATCGTTTGGATTTTATGAGTGGTTGGTCATGCCATTTTGGCTAACCAATGCTTCAACATACTTTGGTGATCTCATGAACCACATCTTCAAGGATCAGCTAAACAAGTTCGTATTTGTGTTTGTAGATGATATTCTGATCTATTTTATTATGGAGGAGAAATACGAAACACACTTGAGGATTGTGCTTGAGGTGTTGAGGAGGCACAAGTTGAAAGAAAAGTTTTCAAAATGTCACTTCTGGGAAGGTAAGTGAGATTCTTGGGTCATGTCATCTCTAACCAAGGCATCGCAGTTGATCGTACCAAGGTGGTAATAGTTCAGGATTGGAACCAGCCTAAGAATGCTATAGATGTAAGGAGTTTCCTAACATTAGCAGGAAATTATAGATGTTTTATCAAGGACTTCTCGAAGGTAGCATCCCCGTTGTCCAGTTTATCAAAGTAGAATCAGGCTTTTATTAGGGACACGAAGTGTGATCATGCCTTTGTAAGTCTAAAAAAGGGTTGACGAGTGCACCAGTATTGATTATTTTGAGCGGAAGTGAGGAGCTGACAGTATATATAGATGTTTGTGGTATTTGACTTGGTGCGTTATTAATGTACGAGGGAAATGTTGTCACCTATGCTAGTCTACAGTTAAAACCGCACGAAAGGAAGTATCTAACTCATGACTTGGAGTTCGCAGCAATAGTGTTAGTTTTTAAGGTTTGGGGGCACTACTAATTAGGAGAAAGGATCGAGCTGTTCATAGACCACAAATCCTTGAAGTACTTATTCTAAGGATCTTAACCTTCGCTAGCAGTGATGGTTCGAATTCTTGGACTCCTACAACTTTGACATTTCCTATACACCTGGTAAGGGAAATGTGGTCATCGATGCATTAAGTAGAATACATGCCAGTTTGGGAGCGATTTTCATAGAGTGGAAGCAGTTAGAATATGTTGCTGGTTATGACTTTAGACTTTATTGCAAGTTTATACTAGAAATGCTGGCAAGTTTGACGATCAGACATACTTTGGTTAATCAGATTAGTACTAGTCAGAGGTGAGATGCAAGACTAGCAGTGATCATGAAAAAACAGAAGGAGGTCTATAATCTGAAGATATGATGCAATACGGACTTGAATGAGAAGGTTGGCTCCATAAGGATGGGAGACCATTTGTCTCCAATGTTGATGGATTGCGGGATGAGGTGCGACGTGAGTGCCACTATTCTAGGTTGACTATACATCCAGACGGTAATAAGATGTGTAATGATATGAATTAGACCTATTATTGGGAGGGGATGAAGAGGATGTTAAGATATTCGTCTTGCAATGTGTGAACTACCAGTTGGTGAAGGTAGAGTAGAGAATGTCGAGTGGATTATTACGATCGCTTGAAGTTCCCAAATGAAAATGAGAGAAAGTATCGATGGATTTTGTTGATGGACTGCCAATGACTCGAGCCAGGTACGACAGCATTTTGGTAATAATCGATTGGTTAACCAAGAGAGGTAGATTTATACCAATCAATTCAAGTAGAACAGCAGCCAAACTGACCGACTTGTATATGAAATGGGTTTGTATGATTTCGAGGTGTGCCGAAGTGCATTGAGCACGATCGAGATCTGTTGTTCACCATTAGGTGTTGGAAGAGCTTACAAGAGGCATTGGGGATCAAGCTGAATCTCGGTACATCTTATCACCCACATACTGATGGGTAGACCAAGAGAGTGAACAGTATATTGGAGGATCTCTTGTGGACTTGCATACTCGATTTCAAAGGCTCGTGGGATGATCACTTGCATTTGGTGGAATTCACTTAAAACAACAGTTACAAGTCTAGTACTGGTATGACACCGTATGAAGCATTGTATAACCGGTCGTGTAACGCTCCTTCCTGTTGGTGGAAAGCGGGCGAGAAAATAATACTTGTACCAGATATAATTAGAGAAACCTCAAAGAAGATTGAGATCATTCCATAATGAATGAAAGCTTCTCGGGATCGATAGAAGAGATACGTTGATAGGAGACGTAGAGATTTGGAGTTCTCTATCGGCGATATGGTGTATGCGAAGATTTCTCTATTGAAGAATGTTATTCGATTCGGTAGTAAAGGGAAGTTGGCATCGAGATTCGTAGGTTCTTTCCTGATAACAGAGAGGATTAGGAACCTAGCATATAGGGTTAACTTACCTCAAAAGATGGTAGGCATGCACAAAGTCTTCCATGTTTCTCATATGCAGAAGTTCGTGTATGACTTAGGCATAACGATTGCATCAGATCAACTTGATGGTATTGAGATTGAATTAGAAGCTTCGAGATCTCGTAGGTCAGTTCGTATTATCGGTCGCGATACGAAACAGCTCAGGTGGAAGACGGTGGAGTTAGCGAAGGTTCAACGGGGCAAAAATGATAGCGGTTGCACTAGGAAACCGAGGAGATCACGAGGGACACATATCTAGTGCTCTTTTCGTGGTAAGGCCTACTTTTTACCACATTTACTTTCATGTTGACATCATGTAGGGTAGATTAGTGTCTCACATGCTAGGATTGGTTTATCTATACTATTGCATGCATAACTGCTTGTTTGATATGTATGATGGTTGCACATGATTGTTTAGTATGCGTGGTAACTATGTCTGACTATTTTTTTATTAATTTAGGGATTTTGGAGGTGAAATTCCAAATGGGGGGAAGAGCGTAACGACTAGTATGTTGTATACTACAGAATCATAAAATAGTTTTCTTTTACTCATATTAGGTGGTATGACACTAAAATTTGAGAAAGTGACTCTTAGAGATATTTTCCACATTTATAGTTTTTTAGAATTTCTATATGACTAATTTGACCCTAAAAATCTTATGTGGACTATAACTTTTGATAGGAATTGAACTAGGGTCTCAAACCACTTTCATTGCTTCAGGATAACGGTTTCACATTCCATAGAGTGTTCATAATAGAATAACGAACTAACTATTTGAAAATTATAGCTGTTTTAAGTTTTTACTGTTGTTGGCCAGCATTAGTGGGTAATTAACTAAGCCCATACTTAGGCCCACTAATCTATCTTGAAAATTGTACAAGAGGTGGCTGTAGGAACTGATTTAAGTCATTTCTCTCTTCCTCAAAATAGTTCTAAACCTTCATTAGCCCTAATGTCATTAAAAAGCCTATATTTTCCTTACTATTCTTAGCCCAAATCATAATTAAAGGGTTAATTAGCATAGAGGAATTTGAGATTATTATTTTGGCTTATTTTCATTCCTCTTCTTCGCTGTTAACTTCAAATCTATGTGGAGAAGTTGGTAATTTAGGTATTTGCTGTTTGGTTTTTGACCTCTCACTCTACTGTGCATGTTCATATAGTTAAAATGATGTTTTTAACATGGTTTTAACCCTAAATTGTTTTCTAACTTTCATCACATTTTAACATATGTATATAGCTGAATTTAATTGATTTTAAATATTTGTTAATGGTTTTGCAACCCCTTTTGCTTGTATTTATATGCTAGCATAAATATTCGATTTTGATTAGGATTTGCGGATTATCATGTTCTTATGAATTACATGTATGAATGGATGTATATGTGTGATATTTCATGCTTATGTGTTGTGCTTTGATGTGGTTTGCCAGTGCTTTTAGGTAGTTAGAAAAGGAGTGGTCGAATTGCAAAATCGAAGGCAAAGATGGATGGAATTGGATGAAACTTGGAGGAGGGGTTCAAAAGCATGGGGGGAGCTCGGGATTTAAGGCACATCAAAATTGGAGCTATGTATAGGAGTCGGTGCCTAGAGGTTCGATCGGGATCGAGAGCTTTTGATTGGTAGAGAAATTTCACGATGGAAGAATTACTTTAGATTGGGGATATGAGAGATGAGTGAAGGCTAGATGCAAGAATTTAGCTAAGTATTGGACCAATACAAAGAACTTCTAGAGCCAATACCAAGAGCTTTTAGAGTTAGCATTTATGGCTTGGGGTTGGTGGCGAGAGCTTTTGTGTGAAGTATTTGGGGTCCAAGTACATAAAAGTAGAGTACTGGAAGAGAAGAAGGAAACTTTGCCAAGGATTGGCCAAGTACACCACTCGGGACTGAGAGGTCTGGTCGGTACTGAGAGGTCTAGTTTGTTGGGGTCGAGGTGGAACTTCTTGAAAGGGAAGAGGAGTTTCTACAGGTCACGCTGAAGATGTTTCTTTGTTTACCTGGGGTTTGATAGAAATGTAGTAGCACGATGATTGCTTCGAGACTTCGGTGATAGCAACTCAATGGTGGATAGAGTTAGGTGCGAATGATTGTGGATGTTGATAGAAGTCGTGAAAATGTTTGTCCATAAAAGGAAAGGTTTTAGGAAGGGTAACTCATGGATATAATGTTGAATGGTTCTATCATGGATTGAAGGAATATGGAATGGTTCCTTTTGGATGATGGAAACTAGATGGAGCAAGGAAAGGACTCAGATATGCATGCTAAGGGAACGTTGAAACTCGGGGAGTTTTCTGATGTACTCGAAAGAAGGGATATTATGGGGACACTCATGGGTGCTTTATTCGGTTATCCTAGGTCGGTTGTTTGGATTTGTACACAATGGACCGGTAGACCTATCAGCTTTGGGCTAGAGATGAGTACATTGAAAATTGATATTTCCATTAGTCCCTGGCATGGGAAAGGCCATACGAGTTATCGTATATCTAGAGTATAGTGAGTGATAACAAGGATTGTTTGGTTAATGCTACGGGTGCTTTAATTGTCTACTTCCGTATTCTATCACTATAGAGATGTCATTGGAGATAGGTATTGGGGATAGGGATACCTGGACACCGTCATTGTACTTAGTTTGCAGTATATCTTTATGATATTTGTAGATTAATAATATATTCGGTATGTGCTAACTCTTTGGTTCCAGGGATAGGTCAGGTATGGTTCTTATACCCTTATTTCTTACTACATCAACTTGTGTAGTATTTTAAGAATCATTTACTGCTCACGCCATACTATTGTTTAATCTGAGGTTTTATGTTTTGCTTCTTATTATCTTGTGTGGTCCTAAATGAATAGACTAGATGTAGATCTAGGTGCGACATAGTAGTTTTGCAGAGGACAAGTTGGATGGAGCAATCTCATATTATATATCGATTTCTATGCTTATTCCTCTGTGCAACACTATGGAGCCTTGAAAATGCTTTCATATTACTATTATTATGAGACAGTTATTCGAGTTTATTTCTATTTTATATAAACTTTATTACTTGCTGTATGACTCTGTGAAACTGTACAAAGATTTTTGGATCACTTAATTAATACTGCCTCTCCTGTTTTATAAAAGTAATGTACATTATACTTTATTCCATGCTCTATGAGATATATGACAGGTTTTGTGATGTTTTTATTTTATTTACAACTCTTGATGATCATCCTACATAGGCTGGGCATGCCAGCAGTGCACTATATAGTTATATTATGTGTCGACGGTGTAGGGCAGTTGTCATAGTACTGGCATATTTAGTTGATCTTATGAGTCATTTCTTTTGGGAACAATTTGTTAAGTTTGTGGTGGTATTCGTAGATGATATTTTGATACTTTTCCTATATGGGAGAAGAGCACGGATTACACTTGAAAGAAGTGTCAGAGGTGTTGAGATGAAATTTTTAAAAGAAAAGTTTTTTAAATGTCGCTTTTGGAGGAGGGAAGTTCAATTTTTGGGTCATGTCATATCTGAGCATGGGGTTTCCATTTACCAGAGCATGGCTGCAATGGTGCAAGACTGGAAGGTGCTAAGTAGTTCAACTGAAGTCTATAGTTTCCTTAGATTGAGGAATATTATTGGAAGTTCACTAATGACTTTGCAAAGGTCGATGCTCCTTTGACCTGTCTTACTAAGAATCAAGTCTTCTTATGGGATGCACGTAGCACGGACTCTTTCATTAAGTTAAAGAAATTTTTGACTAGTGCATCAGTTCTTGTTATTCCAAAAGGGTCGAAACTATTTACCATATAAGCCGATGCTTATGGTACAGGACTAAGTATGGTTGTTATGCAAGAAGGCAAGATGGTTGCGGTTGCAGTAGGAAACTTAAGATTTATGAGAAGAACTATACAACTCAGGATTTGGAGTTAACAACCATTGTCTTTGCTTTGAAGATACAGAGGCATTGTTTGTTGTGTTAGAAGTCTGAGCTATTCATCAATTACAAATCTTTGAACTATTTATTCTCCTAAAAATAATTCAATCTTAGGATATAAAGATATGTTGAATTCCTAGCATCGTATGATTTTAGAATTTCCTATACTCCCAGAAAGGGGAATGTTATGGCGGATGCTTTGAGTAGATAAGTATGCCATGTTGGGTCCTATTTTTTGCATGTAAAAGTTTGGAGTATATTACGAAGTTTAATTTCTGACCATCTTGTGAGGTGTTATCCAGTTTGTTTGTAACGACCCACTTTTTTGACCTTCAAAAGTCGGCAATTAATGTATCCACGAAATTAGAATGTTGATCATCCAAGTGTTAGATGGGTAGATTATTAGAGCAAAATAAAAATAAAAAGAACATAGGAAACATAATCTCACTACGGAACGTTAATATATAATATAAAAAAGATAGTAAAAGATGCCTCTCTAAGATACATGGTATGTCAGAGTTAGAAACAAACTTCATCAGCCATGATAGTTATAACTTCTCGACCATACAATTGCTAATGGGTATACATAATAATACAGTGGAAAATAAAATGCTATCGCAGGTGAACATCCAGCTTTGCATCATGAGTTCCATGTCCCACAACGACAACCTAGAAAAACTAGGTCTGACCCAAGCATTACAATAAAATAACACGCGGATCAGTCTGGAAAACCAACGTGAGAAAACTCAAGAAATATGATGAACACATAAAAATTTATAAGACTACGCCGCTAACATAGAACAGATTTTACCTCACAAGAACCCAAGACGGATTAAATACAAATGTCATTAAAACATTGTTTACTACAAATCCAAAACTAATTTCACTTAGCTTTATCTTTAAAAGATTCTTTACAAAGACTTTTCGTTTATCAAATATCATCTATAAATCAACTCATTATTATCTTTAAAAACAAAACTCCTCCAAATATTTAAGAGTATCAACACTTATTAAGTCGAGTAACAAGTTTTTTTAATAAATTTACGAAATAATTTAATATAACAAAAGGGTTATAATCCATGAATTCTTTTCTCAATCCTTAGAAAATATTTATTACAACAATGGTGTTGTAATCCATGCTTTCTTTCTACTTTCTACAAACTCAAAAATACTTGAAATATAGTTTAAAAAACACCAATTTAAAATATTACTCAAAAAATCTCAAGTTTAAAATATAATGGAAACTCAGAACCATTTCCTTTTCTTATTTCAAAATTACTTCTTCTTAAAAATTAAACTTCTTCTTCACTAATTTACATTAAATCATTTAAAATATATATAAATTTAAAACTACTTTTAAAACACTTAAATATATGTTAGAAAGTTCATTAAAGAATTGAAGAAGAAAAATCAAGTTCAAAAACTATTTTATAAAAGTTGGAAATAGTACCATAAAACTGTCCCTAAATAGAGTATGGAAAATCCCTTTAAATGGATTCTGTTGGAATTTTCTCCATACTTTGATGAAGTATAAATATTATAATTTATTTTTAGAACAACATGCTATGAGTCTAGTATGTATTATGAAATTTTAAGTCAACAAAATGCATTTGAAAGTGTGTTTGAAAATTTGACTTTCGAACTGCAAAACCGCAACCAAAACTTTTCTAACTTTTAAACACTTTGAAGATAGGTATTGTAACCTTTTTCGAGCCATCCTAAATTTGGTTTAAACAAAATTTAAAAAATGCAAAAGCGCAACCAAATATTTAATCATGCAAATACAAGCACAAGATTTGAAGAGATGGATTTCAAAGTGCAATAGAGCGATTTCAAAGTGTAAAATCGTGACTATTCTACTATTCAACATTTTTATCTATTTAAACATTTCAAATAATAGCCAAACATTTATATAGGCAAGGTGCATATAACAGTAAATTAATAATAGGGAGAAACCCCTAGGATCGCTCTACAAAAATCCCCTACAGAAAATGGTTATTTATGTCATCCGCTTTTCAAAATGAGAATTCAACCAACCACAAATGAAATCATTCAAGCATGTTGTCACGACCCACTTTTTGTACAAATCGAACTGGCTCTTAACCACACTTGTCTAGTCCAAATTGAACAGAAAGGTAGATAGTAAGGAAAAGAAAAGTAAAAAGAAGATAGAAAGAAAATAGAACAACACAGAATCTCATAGCGGAAACGAATAATCTATAATATAGAACAAGTCTTTACATAAGAAAACTGTAACTTGAACATATACATATATCAATCAGAGTATACAACCTATTCAGCACGGAAAGTTATAGCAACTTGTCCTTACAATTGCTGATATACATAACTAAATGCAACAGAATATGATCGTCTATGTAAATGCGACTCTAGGCCTCCAGCTCCTCACTTGAAGCTCCACATCCTTCTAGCTAAACCTGGAAATATGCTCGGTTTGACCCGAGCATATAGGGAAATATCACGCTTGGGTCAGTTCGGTAAAACCAGCATGAGAATTTAAATCACAAGGTATTTTATTCATTATAACTTCTAAAATCCTTTTAAAAATCAAAGGTATCCCGTAAGACCACGCCATACATAAACACGATGGGTTTTTCCCTTACGGTAACCAAAATACTTTTATAGAAAATCCAATGATATTATAATAGTGTCCAAGTACAAATACTTATTCAAATAGCTGAAATTGTTACATTAATTAAATTCCATCATACTAGGATTTACAACCAAAACCGTAAAGGGACGTATTGGAAAATGGATTCCATACGAATGACTAGGTACTGGGGTATCACCTGTCATAGTAAACGTCTAGAAACAGCATACCGAGGATCACGCCGGGATCCCTTGCAATATAAGATCGGACTATCCCTAACCTGGATAGATGCTATCACCCCAGATGTTCCCACCCATTCACGAGCTCCTTCTATGATCGTAGAAATAAAATATTATCTGAGGGTATCTAGAAAGGTGATAAGAATACCTTAATTGGTTGCGACCCACTTATCCTCGTTGCATCTCCCTTGCTTTTCAGTCATTCCCGGTTGATGAGGCTAGAGGCTACGATTATCTTTTAAAGGAATTTTCACTTAGAATGCTCACTGTCCTCCAATGACAATGTATTAATAACATCCATCCATAAAAGTCCATTCTAGGCCCGAACGAAACCAAGGCACTATTCCTACTACATCCGTTTTCGAATCATCCTCGGGATTAGTAGTGATTAGCCCTTGTAGTTCACTGCTCCATCTTCGACTCCATACTCTTGTTTTCCCTTCGAAAATGTACTTGTTGGATCGAAGTGGTTTTCAGATAAATTATCTGATCCCGGTCTCTTCGAAACAAGGTTCAATATTTTTCGGTAAATTCAACCTCGTTATTTAGGAAATGAACAAACAAAAATAAGATTGGAGATCACCTCCTAACTGTTAGTGGATGGATTCCTTATTATCATCCTAGAAGAACGAAACAAGTTTATATGTACAGTATAGCACCTCGAACGGTAAATGTACCACATAATTCCCGTGTTTCATCTAGATATTCCTAAAGTTATGTTTTTGGGTCCAGAATTGATAGTCAGTTATTTAACTATCAAGTATACAATCATCAAACTAAGGTCTCATTTCTCATTGAAAACATTAAGCCTTATTAATTTAAATTCCAATAAATTCAAATTACTTAATCATAACAACATATGCTTATCTCATCGGATAGATATATTCATGGAACCATTCATTTTCAAAATATTAGAAACCCTTATAAAATAAATTTGGAAAGCTCCATTGCGGTATCCATCAAGGATTCACAGCTCAATGGTTGTGTCTTTATCCCAGAGAAATCCAAAACTTAACGGCAGGCACTCTCTGCCTCCAATTACGCCATGAGAGTATACCATTACTTCCAAAAATCGTGTATAAATTTTTTCAAAATAATACTTATGAAGTTTCAATATAAATTTTCTAATTTCTAATTAAGTAAAAACTCTTTTATAAAGGTTTACTATAAAATGTATTATTTTTAAAATATTATTAGTATTTAATAAATTTATCTTTGGAACAAATATACATTAATATTAGTTAACCCTTAAGTAATAATTAACTTTAAGCAATCACAATAAAATATCTTTAATTAATAATTAATATACTTTAATTAATTTAAATAATTAAATAGCTTTGAAATAATAATTAATACTTTTAAAATAATTTTTAAAAATAATAAAATAATTACTTTAAATCATTATCAAGATAGTTACCGAGTAACTTCAAAATATCATTAATAAATAATAATCATTTCTAAATGATTTTGGTTCAAAAGTCAACCTTCATATGGAAAAAGACTTACAAATTTCATTGGTAATTAATCAAATTACCATTCATTCCATAATAGTCCAGAATAACAGATACAGATATTCACATTAATCCGCTTCTAACAATCAATTCAACATCATATTATCAATATAATTTATCAGGAAAGTAAATAGATGTCCATATGAACATAATAGCAGAATAAGGTTTTATTTCTATTAGTAAACGTCCAAAATAGATATATATATTCAGTAACAATGGAAGAATGGTGATTTATTCTGTCAACAGTGGTCTGAACGGTGTTTTATTCTACTAAAAAGATGTCAAAACATCGTAATTATGCTAAATTAACTTATTGTTATTTTTATCTAGGCAAATAACTTTAATAAACAGGTCATATAAATTTAATATACATCATTTGTTTAAATCGGGAAATTAAATTCCTGTCCTTTAAAATACCGTAAATTTTCACTTATTCGAACTCGATAAAAATTCATACGGCGACGTAGTGTTCATCGATATGATCCCATCGTAATGACCTTCGCTTCAATCGGAATTCGTATGCATTAGTTATGGCATTTTAAAATTTACAATATATATATATATATATATGTATAATTCAACATTTTATATTTAAAAACCTGACCGTTTTAAAATGCGATAAATTATCACTAAGTCAAATCTAACAACAAACTTCGTGGTATTGAAATACTCGACCATACGAACCCATCGCAGAAAGAATCGCGATGATAGGGTTCCGTACGGGTTAGTTATATCATTTTGAAATTTACTAATATATATAAAGTTTAACTTTTTAAAATTAAAAGAAATTATTTCCATTCCTATCTGGGTCGAAACCACTCCCGCTCCTCTTTTTTTTCATTTTATAATAATATGGGCCGAAACCTAAACCCTTTTTTTATAATGAGGCCGCAACCCAGATCTACCGACCAAGAAAAAAAAACAATCATCCCTCCTTCTCCCTTTCTCCCCATTTCCTTCCAGTAACCAATTTCTTTTTCCCTTAAAACTTTTTTTAAACATGAATCGAACAAGGATTCGCCAAATACAACCAGGCCGAGCAAATGCAGCACGATCACATCCACGCTACAGTAACCATCTTCTTCCCCCTCTTTTCTCATCCCAGACAACCAGCCTTACACGTTTTCGTGTATGTGCATAACCCAACCCCACCAAACTCTGACCAAATGAAACCACCTACCAATGCCCCTGACCACCCTCGACCATTATCATTCCATTGCTTCCCCTCCAAGACACCTCTACCCATTAAAACGAAAACACTGCCCTGTAACATCAACGCAACCAGTGAATCTCCTCCCACGTCCACCATGCTCATTTAGAACCCATGCCACCTGTGCGACTTTAATGCTCAACACCCCAAGCACCTCCAGGCCCACTACATCCACACTCGACGCTTCCTTGTGCAACCGCGAATTCAATTCCTTGAACTAAAAAAACTCGAAATAATCCTTAATTGCCACTCCTACCCAAATCAAAGAAAAAATCAAAAATTCACCATAGTGAAGATCTACCCCTCACCCCCACACTCTTTCCAGGCAAGACCGCATCTCCCCTCGACGACCCCCTTACCGGAAATTAATTTTTAATGAAAAACAATCAAACCAATTTTTTTGACAACCTAACAACTCTAAAATCATGATTTCTATATTAAAAGTCCTAACTTGATATGAAGAACATCATTATGATCTCAATTTGATGATTTAAGCATATCAAATTTTTTGAAAAACTTGGTTGTTCATTGTAATTTCAACATATCTCACTGCATATTTTACGAGTTGTAACCAAAAAAAATTTAGTATGTTCTAGGCTCAAAAACAAACATTTTACTAGTGCGCATCATCGACAAATTCAAATCAGGTTGAGAGAAAATGATTTTTAAAAGTTGTGCAAATCATAAAAATTAGCTCTGTTAAATAAAACAGAGAAGTTTTTGTCATGTATAGGAATTTCAATACTAAGTTCTCACCTTCAAAATTGCTTTGTTCTTTGAAAAACTTCAAGTTGCTCTTTTCTTTATGATCGAAACTTTGGAATCTTGAAAAGTACTTGTTTTGTTTTGGTTTTGATTTTGAACAGAGGATGCATCTTTTATTTTATTTTTATTTTACAGTTTTTAGTTTACAGAATTTTGAGTTACAGGGTTTTGCAAAACTGGAGCCTACACACATACAAGCCTATATATATTTATACCGAATGAAATGATGTCATGGTATAGATTTGGGGTTAAAAAAGTTATAGCTACTGTACAATGTTTAATGATGGATGGATTGAAGTGATTTTGGAGTGCTGTGTTACTTTGGTTTGAAAATAAGTTAAAACCAATGCTTTGGTCTATGCTGTTTTAGATCAGACAATGCTTATGGGAGCATATAAATATTTTCACTTTATTCGTAAATTTTGTTGCTAGGCAATGTATATACTTGTTCTTGTTTTTGGTTGCATATAATTTTTTTTCTTTCTTACCAGGTACATTTTTTTAAACTTGTCCAGATTTTCTTTTTACTTATTTATTTTTTACCTTTTTATTTTACTTTTCAATTTACCTAGTTAACTTTCTTTTGATTTGAAACATTCCTTCATAAATATTCTTGAGAATAACATGTAAAGTAGTTTTACTAAACAATCTAGTCTTCCTATTTTATATGTATATATTTAAATATATATACATACACAACTCAAGACATATCATTCTATTTTTATGAAAATAGCATATTTGTTTAACATGATTTGTGGAAGATCTCATTTTCCAATAATTTAAATGGTTTTATTAAATTTTTCTCATATATATTCCCATATGTATATTTTCTTATATTTTTACTTCTTCATTATTCAACACACACACACACACACACACACACATATATAGACACACACACACACACACATATTCCCTTCAATAACTATATTTTATTTAGCCCATTCATATATATACATATATTGTTTTCAACATACTATTTTTATTTAGTTTATAGCATACAATATTTATTTGTTTATAAGTACTAAAATTTTCCTTTTTAAACTTATATCTATATATATGCATTCTTCTTAACTAATATGTGTATATATATGTCTATAAGAAAATTCCAATTTAAATTCTTTCCAATTACGCTATACTATATTGTGCATAAGCCAAAATCGTTCCCCTTTATAATATTCTTCTTATTCATTTTTATTTACTATGAAATCTATTTTCAAATTATATATCAATTTTTTGTCCTGAATACATGTATATATAAGAATTTCCAATTAAATCAATTTCCTATTTTATAAATTAAAATCTAGAAATTCAAATATTATTTTGGCTTAAAAACAATATATTATTACCAATTGTTATTTAGCAAGGATTTTTGTTTGATTAAAATTCTGTATTATTGAATATTAAAAATTAACATTCAAAATTCGAGACGTCAAAAATCCCAGGTTGTTACATTACTCCTCCCTTAAAAGAATTTCATCTTCGAAATTTCCATAATCGGGCTAGTAAGCGAAACTAACAGAATTTTAATTTATTAACGAATTAACAAACACCCATATCACACAAGTCAATATATATATATATATATATATATATATATATATATATATATATATATATATTTCCAAATATCAGTTACACCTAGAATCAAATTGAATACTTCCATATTTACTGTCATCATATACACATACACATATCTAAGGTCATACCAAACATCTGTTGAGATACATTATGGGACTACAATCCAACAAACATGACGCCTACAGGTTACAATACATACTAATAGGGTATACACTACTAAGAGACCACTCATCCAAACCAACACTCACCATGGACTCTTTCCATCTGAGTCCTCCACTTCGGTTCCTTTCAATTGCATAGATTCAACGTCGTTATCCAAAACCCATGCAAACATCGGGCTTGGTTTCCTTTAATGGTTATCTCCATTTTCACCTGGCTCATTTTCAACTTCACCCATTTCCCAGATGACAGCGTCATCATTTTTCGATTTAGGTTATTCCTCTGTTTCAAATTCCTCTTCATCCTCAAATTCCTCCTCATCCACAAATTCTTCCTCATCCTTGAATTCCTCCTCGAATTCTTCTTCTGCTTCTTCCTCAGGCTCCTCTTCCTGATGCAATGGCTGCTGGATAAGCTTTATTTCCTCCTCTAACTCTTCTCATATATCGATGGCTCCTTAAGATCCTTTAGAATCCTTCTAACTAAGTCATGCGTACCATCTCTCCTAGCCTTCAAAAGTGGCCCTCCTCGAACAAAACTACGGGTACTCTAGAATCAATTAACAAGTGCCAAGAATGAGATC
The DNA here is from genome assembly GCA_030765085.1 of Allium cepa. NCBI lineage: Eukaryota > Viridiplantae > Streptophyta > Magnoliopsida > Asparagales > Amaryllidaceae > Allium > Allium cepa. Next base: position 978,987,299 of record CM060937.1, on the reverse strand, counting down.
TAAGGTTCAAGAATTCTAATATGCTAAAGAGTACATACGTAGGTTCACACTTCAAATAACTTTTCCTATTTAAAATTTTACCATTCAAAACTTTACTTAAGTAATGCCAAAATCTTTTTCAAGCAAATTTTCTAAAATCACCAGAGTTTTAATTCTCAAACATCTCTTTTTATAAATCAATTATTGTAAAATTAGCTTTATCTATGAAAAGTCATCCTAGAATATTTATATAAAAATATTACAAATTCCTTTAGTAAACAAAATTTACTAAAAATCTAAATTTCCCAAAGTTCCTATCTTATAGGACTCGGATTCTACGGAAATACTCTGGTCAGAATGTTAGGCTATAGAGGGTACTCAAACTAGATGGCTACGACCACTCAAATCCTAGATGATAAAATATTATCATCAATTATCAAACAACACCTCAAAGTACCATATATTTCAAAAGTCGTGCCTTTAATATATAAAATATATTCCAGGTAAATTTATTTTATTTACCCACTTAAAACAATATTGTGTCTGTTGGCCTTATTCAAGTTTTTAGAGATCCCTATCAATAACTTTAGCTGCTCATGTTGACCAGAATCCATAAGCCACTCAATAGATCAATTAACACAATATAAAACATTTTATATCACTAACGAATATGTATTCTCATATATATACACACTCAGACTCATTCTAGGTACTACTAACCCTATCTCTAATGAGTAATTCCACCAAAGCCTAGGTATTCGCTAAACCTAATGCGACGCCCCACCTCTATACTCACGCTAGCCAAGGACACTACGGACTAATGCCGTCAACTAGCACGAAGAATAATGTTGTTGAGGAGCGACCATCCATGTAATTGCTTTGCACGAGCACCGATATGTTAGATAGTATAACAAGCATTTCATTACAAGAGGAAATCCGACATGCCGATACAAACTCAAAGCTACTACACAGTGCCTATGTGATCTTTGGAAACAAATATAGAAATAAGCGTAACACAAATCAGTCACAGATATCAATATCACAAAGGCGGAAACAGACATGAATATAACACATGTAAGTGTACATCAGGGTAGTGGTCATACAAGATCCACAACATCACAAAAGAATAGATACAAGTGCTAGAAAAAGAAAAGGTATACGTCAAGGAGTCTCTATCTCGAATGTATAACTACAAAAACTACCAATCTAATGTAGTTAGCCAAAAGTCAGATTATGGTCCCAGATAAGAAGTCAAGTGGAATCACCTGTAACATCCCAGTCTGACCTGAGTATTATTAATAAGAAAATAATAAACGGATCAGTCTAGCTATAAATATCAGGTAAAATGAGATATAAGAAGAGATATGTAAAAACGTATGATAACTAAAATGTCATATTACGACAAGTATACATTAAATAAGAACAAAAATCATACAATATCTCAAGAAATCTCGAAGCACTAAAAAGAATGTCATATTCTTTGTTTTATTCACTAAACCACAAATATTGACAAACATATCACTACCAATCGTAAAAGTGGTTGAAACAAAAATTCACCCATACACAAATATTGATAAAGCTTATGAATGAAAATAATGAAAATTGGAGAAACGCAAATTCTAGAAATCGATCAATAGAAATCCAGAAATCACAAAAAGGGGGAAAGAGGCCTATCACAAAACGGGAGCATGAAAACTCACCAACACGTGTATCACAAAACGGAATGCTATTCCATGGTTGCTAACCATTAATTTTGAGCCATGGCTCCACTAAAGCGGCCTGAAGACCTTTGAGCCGAAGCTCCACTAAAATGGTACGAAGACCATGGGTCGCTACCCCACCAAGCCGAAGCTCCACTAAAAACGGGGTTTAGTCTCTCTCGCAGACAAAGAGACATTGCACATTGCTAGTCTAAATCACAAAATGATCATCATTGATCGATAAGTGTAAATTACACTAAGCTAGTATATAAATGAGTTTAGCTTCATGTCCCATAACCACTAGCTTAACTTAATCATTTACGAATAAATTGTAGACTTCCACTAGAAGTTAAGTGTCAATTACCCCAAGCTAGTAAATATATGAGTTTAGCTTCATGTCCCATAACCACTAGCTTAACTTAAATATTTACGAACAAATTGTAGATCTCCACTCGAAAATTGTCACAAAAAATTCAATCGAACAAGTCCAAGAATTAATCGACGAAGTAAACGCAAGCGTTTCATACCACTTGTTTTACTATGCCGTTTAATTAGATTTCTCATACGAATGAGGTAAAGGTTTGTATATACTAATAGATTGAAAAACGGTTTTATAAACGAGCTTTGTATTAAAAATAGAGTTTGAAATCATCTTTGTAAAAGAGTTTGATTAGTCACTACTAGTATAGAAACCTTTGTATTTTAAAGTGAAAAATTACAAAAATGATTGTAGAAACAATCAATCATCAAAATTCACATACGAAGACGTGAAGCAAATCCATAGAAATCGATACTGAATCCATCAAGTTGGATATTCCCAAAAATCCTGGAAAAGAAGTCATCAAAGTCGATAATAAATGATAACAACAAATCGGATAATCACGAATCGATAAAAATTGGAATCGCAAGCAAAATAGGATAATAGGCAAAATAGACAAAGTAGGAGCAGGTCAGTCGACTGGCACTCTGAGGACAGTAGACTGGCCCAGACCATGGAAAACTCTCGGGTTACAGGTCAGTCGACTGGTCTCAATGTGCCAGTCGACTGGTGCCTGTTACCCAGCATTTCCAGCCTATTCCCCAAAGGGGCAAGATTCCAAATGGAGCCATTCGATCGAGCAATTGTAACTAGGGATTTATACCATGCGACAACCCAGTCCTATAGGCTCCTCGACACACTCCAAAAACATGTTCAAACATCAAAGTTAGGAGTTTTAAAGATTTGACTTCAAAACACCCAAAATTGGAATATTCACCAATTCAATCCAAACCAAAAGCAAATGCACATGAATAAGTGTTAGGAATTCATACCTAACAATCAAAGATAGTTATAGATATAGATGTGAGATAAAAATCTCACCTTTTTCTCAAAAACAAGGAGGAAGCTATAGAGCAAGGCAAGAACAATCACTCTTCAATTCTAACCCAAGAAGCTTGAATCTAAGCTTAAAAGAGAAACACTTCCTAAGTTAGGTTTAGGAATTTCTGAAATTAAAGAGAGAATGAGTTGGAGAAGAAAAAGAGGATGCTTACCAATAGCTTCCCTTTGGGTTTGGAGCTAAAACTTGGATTTTGCAAATGAACTAGGGCTTGGAGTTTCTATTTCCCATTCCATTCCCCCATTTTTGGTAAAGCTTGAGTGTTAGGAAAGTTTATGAAGTAATGAAGAGGAGAGGGGGTGGAACTAGGGTCTTAAGATAGAACGTTGGGCTGAAACCCAAACTCAAGCCCAAAGTGAAAACGTAGCAAAATTCTACTAACTCCAAACATATCAAAGTTTATACTCAAAAAGGTCGCAAACGGCATTTTGAACTCAATGGAAGTGGTTTCGAGTTCTAATTTGACTGTTTGCAAAAAGTAGATTTTTGGACTATAATCCGACTAACGATGCTATATTTAAATAAAATATTTAAATATACAATCGCTAAATATGCGGGTTGTTGCAGACTCCCCTCCTTAAAGAAATTGCGTCCTCACAATATTTAAGAAGAAAATAAAAATTAACAACCATAAAAGCATATCAACACAAAAGAAATTTAAAATAAGAAGTTCACCTCAAAGTGCTCAAGAGAGTTAGTCCGGATGTGTTTCCTCGATGAATCCTCTGGATTCCCAAGAGCAATCCTTAGGATTTGAGAAGCATTGAACTTTCACAAGAAGAACATCTTTATTTCAAAGGCGCTCAACCTCCGAAGCAATGACGCGAATAGGATGTTGCTCATAAGTCAAATATGCGAAACTTCAATTTCTTCAATAACATCGGGCTCAAGAATAAAAATCAGAATCCCTAAGGCATTTCCGTAGTTGAAATACGTGGGAAACGTCATGAATAGCAGAAAATTAAGCCGGTAATAAAAGGCGATAAGCCACGGAACCAATACGTTTGGTGATGGGAAATGGACCAATATATCAAGGTGCTAATTTTTCCGATCGACTGAAACGCACAGCACCCTTCATAGGTGAAACACGAACACAAAATCTCCCACAGAAAATTCTAATTTCCTTCTTCGGTTTTCGGCATAGGATGTTTGCCTACCCTGAGCTTCTTTCATCCTATGGCGGATAAGGTCAGTCTTTTCTGTGGAATCACGAATAAAGTCTGGACGTAAAACCAGCCTCTCACCGGCCTCAAGCCAACAAGAAAGAGATCGGTGTGGCCTTCCATAGAGTGCCTCGAAAGGTGCCATACCAATACTAGATTGGAAGCCATTGTTATAAGAAAACTCAACAAGAGAAATATGATCTTACCAACTTCCACCAAAATCAAGAACACATGCACGAAGAAGATCTTCAAGAGTTTGATTCACACGCTCGGTTTGTCCATTGGACTGAGGATGATAAGCGATGCTAAAATGAAGCTTCGTTCCCAAAGCTTTTTGAAGATTCTTTCAAATCCACTAGTAACCAATGGATCACGATCACTAACAATAGAAGTAGGGACTCCATGCAATTTAACAATTTCTTTAATAAAGAGTTTGGCCAAAAGAGGCACGGCCCGATTAGAACGAACGGGAATAAAATGGGCGGATTTAGTAAGTCTATCAACTATCACCAATAAGCTATCATGACCCGAACGAGGACGGGGAAGGCCGTCAATAAAATCCATGGAAATTTGACCCCACTTCCAAATTGGAATGTCTAAAGGTTGCAATAACCCACCGGGCCTTTGATGCTCGGCCTTAACGAGTTGGCAAGTCATGCAACACTTAATAAAGTTAGCAATATCAGATTTCATCACATCCCAATAATAAAGTCGCTTCATATCCACGTACATTTTACCACTACCGAGATGAATGGTAAATTTAGAACGATAAGAATCTTCTAAAATATCTTTACGAAGATCACTAATATTTGGCATGATAAGTCTACCAAATTTTCGAATACCGCCATGAGAATCAATACCAAAGTCTTTCAAACCTTCAGTATCAATTTATCCCTATAATTTTGGCTAAGAAGGGCCAATTCAGGATCTAGCTTTTGAGCTTCAAGAATGCGGTCTAAAAGAGGGGGATGAGCCTCAAGGCTACATAAAACAAGAGATGCACATAAATTGGGTTCACGATCTAGAATCTCACAAGTGGATAAAGTCTCGAGATCATTCCATTCGAATGTCATCATAGAAACAACCGCTCGTTGCTTAAGACTAAGTGCATCGGCAACAAGATTTCCCTTTTTGGGAGTATACAAAGAATATCGAGATCATAAGATGCAAGGAACTTGAGCCAATGTTGTTGGCGCAAATTAAGTTCCTTTTGAGAAAATAAATACTCCAAAGATTTATGATCGGAGTAGTAAACAAATTTCTCTCCCAAAACAATGATGTCATATTCTAAAAGTGAAAACAATAGCCGTTAATACTAGATCATGAGTGGCATACCTAGTCTCGATAGGCTTTAATTGTTTAGAAACATAAGTGAGAGAACGTTCTCTTTCACAAGAGAATGGCATCCAAACCAATACGACTAGCATCGGTACAAACACTAAAATCTTGTTTCCCCTCGGGAATCACAAGAGTATGAGTGTAGGGAAAGAAATAGTTCTTTTAATTGATCCTCTTTCCCGAAAAGCTAAAACTTTCAAAAAAAATACAATTAACTTTATGTAATCATTTTTTTCTAGATTTTTTTTTACTTATTCCAAATCAATTTACTGTGTCTGATTGTCTCATCAAAGCGTTTAGGAAATTCCTATCGATAACGTTGATCAAGCGCATCGACTAGAACTCTTAAAGCACTCAATGGGCAATACAATCACCAAATCATCTTCTATATGATAAATAAGACTCTTAAAAATTTTAAGAATATTCTTTGCTCGTTTCAAGAACAAAATCCAATTATACTTATAAATAAATCTTATGAAAAAGATTTACAAAATTTTAAATTGCTGTTTTCATCCAAAATCAATAAATACAAGAATGGAGTCATCAGGATATTCGTAGGATACTCGATTCATAAAATGGATGAAATAAGCTAGACAAACTGAATGACATAATAAGTAATTCATAAGAATCATAACAAGTGTGGAATGCGGTAAGTGGAATGCTAACTTTTGCAACTCGTAACTAATGAAAATTGGTGGCAAGGTCGAGCTGAAAAGATCTTCACACCACTCAAAAGATTGCTTAGGTGATAACTCTAAGACGAACTCAAAAAAAAATACCGAAATATTTTCACAAACTACCCGAATGAGGAGAATAACATCATTCTCATCATGTGGTTTTAAAGAATAAAAATGCTGTCATCAAATTGGAATCGAAATCACAAATAAAAACAACAATCTGCTTAATGGATTAAGAATGTCGAAGATGAATAGTCCACTTGGGACATAGGATATGGCTTCATAATAGTTAAGTCAATCCCTTTTCAAAAATCAATTCCGAAGCCTAAGTAGCGCATAACATGCAAATTGGCACGGAAAGAAAAATCACATAAAAATAATCTCGACACTAATTCAAAGCAAACAAACTGAGTGTTGCGGATCCACCAACTGGATTCGCAATTCTCGAAGAAGTTATCAAACCCAAATATTTAAAGAAAAGAAATCAATAAGTTCTTTTGATATAAAAATAAGGAGATGAACCCATATCAACAAGAACTTGAAAAGAATAATCACAAAACAAATGTAATCAAGGATTGAATGAGAAATACCTTGACCAAGAAAAGTGTCACTAGGAGCTTTAGCTGTCCTTCTCTCCTACTTTGGAGTTTGGGACATGTAGATAAGTAATGACCCAAGCCTTTGCAATAGCGGCAATAAAGGGGTTTCGGGCATTTAATTACATAATGGTCCGTGGAACCACAATTGTAGCATTGTCCACGATTAGAGGTAACATTCTTTGCTACCGTAGTTCCTTGTTCTCTTTTCTTCTTGCTTTGAAGTATGAGGCATGTAGAAATATGATGACCAGAATTGTTGCAATAGCGACAATAAAGAGGTTTCGGACACACCCTTGCATAGTGGTCCATAGATTTACAATTGTAGCATTCTCCACGATTAGGGATTGGAGTCATCGCTACCAAAGTAGTTTGCTTCACTTTCTTATCGGGATTAGGAATCTTGAACTTAATATGCCTCTTCTGGGAAATCCCAATATCACCATCAATTCTTTATCAGCCTCTTCATTTTGAATAGTGATATCCACAAGCTGATTGAAAGGAACTTCAAGTTTCAAAGGTAAAACCTTTTTGGTGTTCTTACTCAAAACACAGATAAACCTTTGATTCTTTGCAAGATCCAAAAGTTTTTGGGCAGACATAAATACGCCATCCAGAGAAGGACTACTGGATTGACCAGTGCTAGGGCTGCCAGAACCAACCATTTCTCTTCTTCTTTAAGAAAGAAAGAAAGAATAGGAAAAAGGTTATTCTCGGAATGAATATCAAACAAACTTGATTGTTAAAATAAGGCATCATAAAAGAAAATAGGATAAGATGGTAAGAAGACTCGAATTAAATCCTAAGGCATGAATCCGAAGATGGACTTAGGACGATGATCCTTGTTAAATTATTCTACATTGTTTCAAAGTTTGGCTTTGATACCATGCTGTGACACCGCATCTATATACTCACGCTAGCCAAGGACACTACGGAGTAATGTCGTCAACTAGCACGAAGAATAATGCTGTTGAGGAGCGACCATCCATGTAATTGCTTTGATAGTATAACAAGCATTTCATTACAAGAGGAAATCCGACATGCCGTTACAAACTCAAAGCTACTACAAAATGGCTATGTGGTCCTCGGAAACAAATAAAGAAATAAGCGTAACACAAATCAGTCACAAATATCCATATCACAAAGGCGGAAACAGATATGAATATAACACATGTTAGTGTACATCAGGGTAGTGGTCATACAAGATCCACAACATCACAAAAGAATAGATACAAGTGCTAGACAAAGAAAAGGTATACATCAAGGAGTCTCTATCTCGAATGTTTAACTACAAAAACTACCAATCTAATGTAGTTTGCCAAAAGTCAGATTATGGTCCCAGATAAGAAGTCAAGTGGAATCACCTGTAACATGCCGGTCCCCGAGTATTATTTAATAAGAAAATAATAAACAGATAAGTCCGGCTATAAATATCAGGTAAAATGAGATATAAGAAGAGATATGATAAAAACGTATGATAACTAAAATGTCATACTACAACAAGTATACATTAAATAACAACAAAAATCATACAATATCTCAAGAAATCTCGAAGCACTAAAAAGAATGTCATATTCTTTGTTTCATTCACTAAACCATAAATATTGACAAATATCACTACCAATCGTAAAAGTGGTTGAAACAAAAATTCACCTATACACAAATATTGATAAAGCTTATCAATGAAAATCACGAAAATTGGTGGAACACAAATTCTAGAAATCGATCAATAGAAATCCAGAAATCACAAAAAGGGGGAAAGAGGCCTATCACAAAATGGGAGCATGGAAACTCACCAACACGTGTACCACAAAACCGAATGACATTCCATGGTTGCTAACCATTAATTTTGAGCCAAGGCTCCACTAAAACGGCCCGAAGACCTTTGAGCCGAAGCTCCACTAAAACGGTTCGAAGACCATGGGTCGCTACCCCACCAAGCCGAAACTCCACTAAAAACGGGGTTCAGTCTCCCTCGCAGACAAAGAGACATCGCACATTGCTAGTCTAAATCACAAAATGATCATCATTGATCGATAAGTGTAAATTTCACCGAGCTAGTAAATAAATGAGTTTAGCTTCATGTCCCATAACCACTAGCTTAACTTAATCATGTACGAATAAATTGTAGACTTCCACTAGAAGTTAAGTGTCAGTTACACTAAGCTAGTAAATATATGAGTTTAAATTCATGTCCCATAACCACTAGCTTAACTTAAATATTTACGAACAAATTGTAGATCTCCACTCGAAAATTGTCACAAGAGATTCAATCGAACAAGTCCAAGAATTAACCGACGAAGTAAACGCAAGCGTTTCATACCACTTGTTTTACTAAGCCGTTTAATTAGATTTCTCATACGAATGAGGTAAAGGTTTGTATATACTAATAGATTGGAAAACGGTTTTACAAACGAGCTTTGTATTAAAAATAGAGTTTGAAATCATCTTTGTATAAGAGTTTGATTATTCACTACCAGTATAGAAACCTTTGTATTTTAAAGTGACAAATTACAAAAATGATTGTAGAAACAATCAGTCATCAAAATTCACATATGAAGACGTGAAGCAAATCCATAGAAATCGATACTGAATCCATCAAGTTGGATATTCCCAAAAATCCCGAAAAAGAAGTCATTAAAGTCGATAATAAATGATAACAACAAATCGGATAATCACGAATCGATAAAAATTGGAATCGCAAGCAAAATAGGCGTAATAAGCAAAATAGGCAAAGTAGGAGCAGGTCAGTCGACTGGCACTCTGAGAACAGTCGACTGGACCAGACCCTGGAAAATTCTCGGGTTACAGGTCAGTCGACTGGTCTCATGTGCCAGTCGACTGGTGCCTGTTACCCAGCATTTCCAGCCAATTCCCCAAATAGGCAAGATTCCAAATGGAGCCATTCGATCGAGCAATTGCAACTAAGGATTTATGTCACGCGACAACACAGTCCTATAGGCTCCTCGACACACTCCAAAAACATGTTCAAACATCAAAGTTAGGATTTTTAAAGATTGACTTCAAAACACCAAAAATTGGAATATTCACCAATTCAATCCAAACCAAAAGCAAATGCACATGAATAAGTGTTAGGAATTCATACCCAACAATCAAAGATAGTTACAGATATAGATGTGAGATAAAAATATCACCTTTTTCTCAAAAACAAGGAAGAAGCTATAGAGCAAGGCAAGAACAATCACTCTTCAAATCTATCCCAAGAAGTTTGAATCTAAGCTTAAAAGAGAAACGTTTCCTAAGTTAGGTTTAGGAATTTCTGAATTTAAAGAGAGAATGAGTTGGAGAAGAAGAAGAGGATGCTTACCAATAGCTTCTCTTTGGGTTTGGAGCTAAAACTTGGATTTTGCAAATGAACTAGGGCTTGGAGTTTCTATTTCCCATTGCATTCCCCTATTTTTGATAAAGCTTGAGTATTAGATAAAGCTTGAGTATTAGGAAAGGTTATGAAGTAATGTATAGGAGAGAGGGTGGAACTAGGTTCTTAAGATAGAACATTGGGCTGAAACCCAAACTCAAACCCAAAGTGAAAAAGTAGCAAAATTCTACTAACTCCAAACATATTAAAGTTTATACTCAAAAAGGTCGCAAACGGCATTTTGAACTCAATGGAAGTAGTCTCGAGTTCTAATTCAACTGTTTACGAAAAGTAGATTTTCAGACTATAATCTAACTAACTATGCTATATTTAAATAAAATATTTAAATATACAATCGCTAAATATGCGGGTTGTTATACCTAAGCTCTGATACCACGATGTCACGACCCACTTTTCCATACAGTTCGAACTGACTCTTAACCACACTTGTCCGGTCCAAATTGAACTGAAAGGCGGATAGTAAGGAAAGGAAAAGTATAAAGAAGATGGAAAAAAATAGAACAACATAGAATCTCACAAAGGAAACAAATAATCTATTATATAGAACAAGTCTTTACATAAAAACAAACCTATAACTTAGACATATACAAACATCAATCAGAGTATACAACCTATTCAACACGGACAGTTATAGCAACTTGTCCTTACAATTGCTGATATACATAACTAAATGCAACGGAAAATGATCATCTACGTAAATACGACTCTAGGCCTCCAGCTCCTCTCCTGAAGCTCCACATTCTTCCAGCTAAACCTGGAAATGTGCTCGATCTGACCCGAGCATAAAGGGAAAAACCACACCCGGGTCAGTCTGGTAAAACCAGCGTGAGAATTTAAATCACAAGGAATTTTACTCATTATAACTTTCAAAATCCTTTTAAAAATCAAAGGTATCCCGTAAGACGACGCCACACAAAAATACGATGGGTTTTTCCCTTACGGTAACCAAAACACTTTTATAGAAAATCCAATGATATTATAATGGTGTCTAAGTTCAAATACTTATTCAAATAGATGAAATTGTTACATTAATTAAATTCCAGCATACTAAGCTCTACAACCGAAACCGTAAAGGCACGTATTGGAAAATGGATTCCGTACGAATGACTAGTTACTAGGGTATCACCTATCACAATACACGTTTAAAAACATCATACCGAGGACCATGTCAGGATCCCCTACAACACAACACTGGACTATCCCTAACCTAGATATACCGAATATGCTATCACCCCGGGTATTCCCACCCTTTCCTAAGCTCCTTCCGTGATCGTAGCAATAAAATAGTATCCGAGGGTATCTATAAAGGTAATAAGCTAACCCTAATTAGGCACACTCGACGCTTCCTTGTGCAGCCGTGAATCTCATTTCCTGAACCAAACAAAAACCCGACCTAAACCCTAACTGCCACTCCTACCCAAATCAAAGCAAAATTCAAAAATGCGCCATGGTGAAGCTCTCCCTCTCACCCTCATGCTCCTCCCAGGCCAAACCTCATCTCCCCTCGATGACCCCCTTGTTGAAAGTTATTTTTTTAATGAAAAACAATCAAACCAAATTTTCTCACAACCTAACAACCTTAAAATTACGATTTCTGTATTAAAAATCCTAAGTTGATATGAAGACCATGATTATGATCTCAATTCAATGATTTAAGCATACCAAATTTTTCGAAAAACTTGATTGTTTACTGTAATTTCAACATATCTCACTGCATACTTCATGAATTGTAACCAAAATATTTATAGTATGTTCTAAGCTCAAAATAAACATTTTACTAATTGACATCATCGGCAAATTCAAATCAGCTTGAGAGAAAATGATTTTTGAAAGTTGTGCAAATCATAAAAATTAGGTCTGTTAAATAAAACAGAGAAGTTTTTGACATGTACAGGCATTTCAATACTAAGTTCTCACCTTCCACATTGCTTGTTCTTTGAAAAACTTCAAGTTGCTCTTTTCTTTATGATCTGAACTTTGGAATCTTGAAAAGTACTTGTTTTGTTTTGGTTTTGATTTTGAACAGAGGATATTTCTTTTCATTTATTTTTCTTCTTACAGTTTTTAATTTACAGACTTTTGAGTTAAGGGTTTTGCAAAACTGAAGCCTACACACATACAAACCTATATATATTTATACCGAATGAGATGATGTCTTGGTATAGATTTGGGCTTAAGAAAGTTGTAGCTACTGTACAATGTTTGATGATGGATGGATTGAAGTGATTTTGGAGTGATAGGTTGCTTTGGTTAAAAGAAGTAAAAACCAATGCTTTGGTCTTTGCTGTTTTAGGTCAGACAATGCTTATGGGAGCATATATATATATATATATATATATATATATATATATTCACTTTCATTCGTAAATTTTGTTGCTAGGCAATGTATTTACTTGTTCTTGTTTTTGGTTGCATATAATTTTTTTTCTTTCTTACCAGGCACGTGTTTTTAAACTTGTCTAGATTTCCTTTTTCCTTTTTACTTTTTTATTTTACTTTTTAATTTACCAAGTTAACTTTCTTTTGATTTGAAATATTCCTTCATAAATATTCTTGAGAATAACATGTAAAGTGGTTTTACTAAACAATTTATTCTTCCTATTTTATATGTATATATTTCTATTAATATACACACACACACACAACTCAAGGCATATCATTCTATTTTTATAAAAATAACATATTTGTTTAACTTGATTTGTGGAAGATCTCCTTTTCCAATAATCTAAATGGTTTTATTAAAATTTTCTCATACATACAAACACACACACATATATATATACATGTTTTCTTATATTTTTACTTCTTCATTATTCAATACATATATATAGAGACACATAAACACACATATATTCCTTTCAATAACTATATTTATTTAGCCCATTCATATATACACATATATTTCACTTACCATTACACATATTGTTTTCAACATACTACCTTTATTTAGTTTATAGCATACAGTATTTATTTGTTTATAAGTACTAAAATTTTCCTTTTAAACTTATATCTATATATATGCATTCTTCTTAACTAATATGTATATATGCACGTCTATAAGAAAATTCCAATTTAAATTCTTTCCAATTGCGCTATATTATATTGTTCATAAGCCAAAATCATTCCCCTTTATAATATTCTTCTTATTCATTTTTATTTTCTATGAAATCTATTTTCAAATTATATATCAATTTTTTGTCTTGAATATATGTATATATAATAATTTCCAATTAAATCAATTTCATATTTTATAAAAAAAATCTAGAAATTCAAATATTATTTTGGCTTAAAAACTATATATTATTACCAATTGTTATTTAACGAGGATTTTTGTTTGATTAAAATACCGTATTATTAAATATTAAAAATTAACATTCAAAATTCGAGACGTCAAAAATCCCAGGTTGTTGCCTCCCTTAAAATAATTCCGTCCTCGAAATTTCCATAACCAGGCTAGTAAACAAGACTAACCGAATTTTAAGTTATTAACGAATTAATAAAAACCCATACAACATAAGTCTCCCAAATATCAGTTACACCTAGTATCAAATTTAATACTTCTATAGCTACCGTCATCATATACACATACACATATCTAAGGTCATACCAAACATCTACTGAGATACCTTACGGGACTACAATCCAACAAACATGATGCCTACAGGTTACCAATACATACTAATAGGGTATACACTACCAATAAACCACTCATCCTAAACCAACACTCACCGCGGACTCTCTCCATTCGAGTCCTCCACTTCGGGTCCTTTCAATTCCATAAATTCAACGTTGTTATCTGAAACCAATGCAAACATCGGGTTTGGTTCCCTTTGATGGTTATCTCCGTTTTCAACCGGCTCATTTTCAACTCCACCCATTTCCCAGATGACAGCGTCATCATTTTTCGATTCGAGTTCTTCCTCTGTTTAAAATTCCTCCTCGTCCGAAAATTCTTCCTCATCCTCGAATTCCTTCTCGAATTCTTCTTCTGCTTCTTCCTCGGGCTCCTCTTCCTAATGCAATGGCTGCTCGACAAGCTTTATTTTTTTCCTCTGACCCTTCCTCATATATCGATGGCTCGTTAAGATCCTTTAGAATCCTTCTAACTAAGTCATGATCGCCATCTCTCCCAGCCTTCAAAAGTGCCCCTCCTCAAACAATAATACGGCTACTCTACAATCAATTAACAAGTGCCAAGAATGAGATCTCAAGGTTTAGGAATTCATATATGCTAAAGAGTACATACATAGGTTCACACTTCAAATAACTTTTCCTTTTTAAATTTTTACCATTTAAAACTGTACTTAAGTAATACCAAAATATTTTTCAAACAAATTTTCTAAAATCATTGGAGTTTTAATTCTCAAATATCTCTTTTTATAAATCAATTATTGTAAAATTAGCCTTATCTATGAAAATTCATCTTAGAATATCTATATAAAAATATTCCAAATTCCTTTAGTAAACAAAATTTACCAAAAATCCAAAATTTCCAAAGCTCCCATCTTACAGGACTCAGATTCCACGGAAATAAATACTCAGGTCAGAATGTCAGGCTATAGATGGTACTTAAACTAGATGACTACGACCACTCAAATCCTAGATGATAAAATATTATCATCATCTGTTAAACAACACCTCAAAGTACCATATATTCTGAAAGACATGCCTTTAATATATAAAATATATTCCGGGTAAATTTGTTTCATTTACCGACTTAAAACAATATTGTATCCGTTGGCCTTGTTCAAGTGTTTAGAGATCCCTATTAATAACATTAGCTACTCATATTGTCCAGAATTCATAAGCCACTCAACAGATTAATTAGCACAATATAAAAATTTTATATCACTAACGAATACACATTCTCGTATATATACTGTAACAACCCGAATTTTGGAGATTACCATTAATATTAAATTATAATGCAAATAATAATTTAATATTGTGATTATAAATGAATTGGAGGAATGAAATTTGATTTAATATTGTTTATTTTATATAAACAATGTTTTAATGAATAAAACTTGGGTTTTTAATTTATGTGAGTTAATTTATCTCATAAGATGTTATTTCAACATATTGATGGTTGGAATAAATATAAATGAGTGAAAATAAGCATAGAATATTTTTTTTTGTGAAAGTGGGTTGAAAATAAATGATGTTAGTTATTTATTGAGTCAAAATGGGAAGTATTTGAATTTTATTCCAATAATAGCCTTTTTTAGTGAATAAAAAGGGCAAATGAGAAGAAAATGTATTTTTCGAAGTGTATTAATGATTGAAAATAGTGTTGTAATATTTTAAAAAGTATTAAAACTTTTAATACACTTATTTGAGTTAAGAATAACTTTTATTTGACTCAGATTGTTTAAAATTGTTTTTTTGGTCTAAAAATAACAATATCGTCAAATTTTGTGTAAATTAAAAGTTTAATGGGAAAATAATATTTTTAAGTGCAAAAAAAAATTGTGTTAATCATGTTCACATTGTTAAAATATGAATAATGCATTTTGTCTCATGTAAAAAGAAGTTAATATGAGAAAGTAATGCTAAAAATGGTATAAAACCTATGTATATTAGCCTAAATAATTTTCTAAGTACGAGAATGGACTAATTGGGTATAGTAAACATCCAATAACCCAAATTCTAGAGTTTTCTAATAAAGTATGTACCATTTCTCCCAAAACTCATTACAGTAAAACCTAAATCAGAAAAGAAAAAGCTTCAAAGTACAAAACAATGGCTACCCTCTTCAAAATTTAATCTTCAAAGCTCAATCTTTGCAAATTTAAAAGCCTAATTCAAGTTAAAATCATAAAAGAAGGTAATCTCCAACCTATTCTATCTTAGAATCCATCTAAAACCCTAGAATTGTTTAGTAAATTTTGTTTTGATCAATTTCTTCATTGCATGTATTGTTTTTTTTCTATTTTCAGATGTTTAGGGCTCCAATCTTATGCTAAAGGTTCAATCTTGCTTGCAAATCCTTACGTATTCACTGAAAATCAATTGGTAAGTGTAAAATCTTACAAATGCTAGCCAAAAATAAGGTTTTGAGTTGAATTTTCGTATTAATAAGATTGCGTTTCTTCTTTGTTATTTTCTGTTTTCTGCTGCCACATTGTTTTGGCCATAACTTTTTCATATTTTATCCAAATTTTATAATTTTTGATGTTATGGAAAGCGCAGACAAAGTGCTAAAAGTTTCATGTTTTAAGATTTTTAAAATTTTGAAGTTTGCTTGATCAAAATCGTGCTTGTTTGTTGCTGTCCCGAGAGCAAATGACAGCAACAACAATCATAAAATCTGAGGATTTATTTTGACCATAGCTCATTCATTCCTTATCCAAATTTCATAATTTTGGATGCTCCGGAAAGCTCAGACAAAGAGCTAAAAGTTTTATGTTTTGATTTTTCTTAAATTTTGAGGTTTAATGGACCAAAATCATGCTTGTTTGTTGCTATCCCGAGAGCAAATGACAGCAACAACAATCACAAGTCTGAGAAATTATTTTGGCCATAACTCATTCGTTTCTTAACCGATTTTGATAATTTTGGATGTTTCAAAAAGCATAAATCATGTACTAAAACTTTCATGTATTGAGTTTTCTGTAATTTTAAGGTTAGCTATGTCAAAATTGAATTTTTATACTGTTATCCCGAGAGCAAAACCAATAATTGCTCCGCACTTGAGGCTGAAACGAAGTTGGCCATAACTTCTTCGTTTCTTAACCGATTTTGTTAATTTTAGATGTTTCGGAAAGCATAGGTCATGTGTTACAGATTTCAATCATTGTGTTTTCTGGAATTTTGAAGTTCGTTTGGTTGAAATTATGGTTGTATGTTGTTGTCCTGAGAGCAAAATGACAGCAACAACAATCGTTGACCTTAGAATTGTATTAGCTCGTTTTGCTTTCATTATCTTCGGTTTTAATGATATTTTTGAGATATTTTCAGAGCATTTATGCCTATCAATAGGCTAGCTATATTTGAAGAATTTTAAATTCAAATTTTAAATGGAATTTGAATTGATTTTGGGTAAAATTGAATTGAATTCGTATTGAATTCAAGTTATCGGTTTTGAGATATCCCTCTTAGTTTTCATTGTTTTCGAGCACAGTTTTCATCGAAACCAATTTGAAGTGTTATTTTGAATTGATTTAGAAGTTACCAAATTTTGGTGAAGATTATTGGTTTGAGAATTACTCTTTGAGTACATTCGACGACGAACCAATATAGATGCATTTTGTGATGGCCAATGAAATGAGGCAATATTGATTTTAAGTTTTAATTTGCAACTATGGTTAGAAATAACCATCACGATGTTCTTTTACTTGCCCGGGAGATGAGGCAAGTTGTTATGATGGACTGATGATGATTTCGATATTTATGATGAATTTTTACTTGTCGATGAAATGAGACAAGTCTCGATGTCACTTAAAATTCGTCCAAGTATGAGATAAGACGAGTTAGGTATCTTACACTCGCCGATGAGATGAGGCAGTGTTTATTTGATGATGTTTTATGATGGTTTTCTAATGTGGCATCGACTAACGATTAGTAAACCAATAGGTACAAACGTATGGTATTGGACGTACGTTGACGCCTATTGGATTCCTATTCGAGAAGTTGAGACACATTCACGATGTTACTAGTGCTACAGACCGAGAACTCGATTGGAGTCATCACGATGTTCATGAAGTTATTACTCGACTCCAATCATCACGATGTTATTACTCGGGTTTTTGTGACTGGGTGTCATCAAGATGTTTCCGACTGTAGTCAATCAAGATGATCACGATGTTATGATGTTATGTGACCCCAAGTCATCACGATGAATGGTACCAAATAATGGTAGTACTAGTCAAGATGTAAATGCACGTGTTGTTTTCCATGAAGTTTAGATGTTTTGTTTTCACTGTTTTGATGATGATGCTTTAGTATAGCCTTATGTAAGAAAAAGGCTTATTGACATACATGGTTTTATTTGTGATTTTGAATATGATGTTTTGGATTGTTTCCGGGATCTATCAAGATAAAATATGGTAATGCTTTTATGATGAGTTTTGATAATAGATTTAAGATATATTTATATTTATACCATTATTTGCATTATGGATCGATGATTTGACGATTTTATTGACTACTTGATGTTACGATGGAGTTGAGATGTATTTATAAATTTATACCAATGAGATGAGGTATAAATGATTATGAAGAATCTTTTATGATGAGTTTTAGTGATGGATTTGAGATGTATCTATATTCATACCGATGAGATGAGGTATGAATAAGTATAATGCTTCTTTTATGATTGGGTTTTATATTTCCTTGAATGATCATTGAGATAAGCCTATAAGATGAGGCACATCCATATGCGTTTTATTCTATGTATGAAGGATATGTACCTTTGATGTATTGTTATATTGACGAGCACTTCTAAGAAGATAATTTATTCATTTGAAGTCATTATCCATATTTTTTTATACCGCTGATGATATGAGGCGAAAGCGATGTTTATTGAATCTTATCTTTAAAATTTTGTTTGGCGATGTTCCATTTGCTTAAGTATCTGTTATGCCACTTAAGTATGACTTTATCATCATTATCTCCCTTACTTGCCAAGAAGAGATGTTGTCCTTTCTTATGATGTAGAAACCCTGTTTAGGGCATGGCATCCTTTATGAAAAAGGATACCGTAGCTTTCACCTAATTATCCTCATCGATTATTCTGTTTAACTGATGATTTTAGCTAGCCTGACCCGTGTGTTTTCACTCGGGTCAGACCGAGTTGTTTCAGGTATCATCTATTGGCCTTAGCTTGAAGTTGATGTTGGATAATAGCTCTTCTTTTGCTTGAGTAGTTTATTTCTTCCGCATACTCTGATGCTTTTACATTTGATTCGATGTATACGGTATGGTCGTGCACCACCTTTATTGTATTCATATTGTATTGTACCGAACGTGTATCAGTGTATATGTATATATATGATGTTGGTTACTGTTCTGTGATGTGATTTACATTCAATTATGTATTTTGTTCTGATAGATCCGTTAGCCACCTATAGTTTTGGATTAAGCATTTACTGGGTATGTCGATCCACTTGAGTTGAAAAATTATATAATGCATTTATCGACGTATTCAATGGGTGTTTAAGACAAAATTATAGATGGTCGCCCTTAACCAGCCCTATTCTCCGCTTTAGTAGACGGAATTACTTCTTAATTCTCTTTGCCAAGGTGGGTCTCGGTGTGGGGCGTTACATATACACACACTCAGACTCATTCTAGGGTACTACTGACCCTATCTCTAATGAGTAATTCCACCAAAGCGTGGGTATTCGCTAAACCTAAGCTTTGATACCATGATGTCACGACCACTTTTCCATACAGTTCTAATTGACTCTTAACCACACTTGTCCAGTCCAAATTGAACTGAAGGGCAGATAGTAAGGAAAAGGAAAGTTGTAAGAAGAAGAACAACACAGAATCTCACAGTGGAAAGGAATAATCTATAATGTAGAACAAGTCTTTACATAAAAACAAAACTGTAACTCAGACATATACAGACATCAATCAGTGTATACAACCTATTCAGCATGGACAGTTATAGCAACATGTCCTTACAATTGCTGATATACGTAACTAAATGCAATGGAATATAATCATCTATGTAAATACGAATTTGGGCCTCCAGCTCCTCTCCTGAAGCTCCACATCCTTCCAGCTAAACCTAGAAATATGCTCGGTATGACCCGAGCACATAGGGAAAAACCACGCCCGGGGTCTGTATGGTAAAACCAGCATGAGAATTTAAATAACAAGGAATTTAACTTGTTATAACTTTCAAAATCCCTTTAAAAATCAAAAGTATCCCGTAAGACCAAGCCACACAAAAATACAATGGTTTTTTCCCTTACGGTAACCAGAACACTTTTATAGAAAATCCAATGATATTATAATAGTGTCTAAGTTCAAATACTTATTTAAATAGATGAAATTGTTACATTAAATAAATTCCATCATACTAAGCTCTACAACTGAAATCGTGAAGGCACGTATTGGAAAATGGATTCCATACTAATGACTAGGTAGTAGAGTATCACCTGTCACAACACACGTCTAGAAACAGCATACCGAGGACCATGTCAGGATCCCCTATGACACAAGACTAGACTATCCCAAACCTAGATAGACCGAATATGCTATCACCCTGGGTTTCCCACCCTTTCCTAAGCTCCTTCCATGATCATAGCAATAAAATTATATCCGAGGGTATCTACAAAGGTGATAAGCATACCCTAATTAGGTACGACCCACTTAGCCTTGCTGCATCTCCTTAGCTTTTCAGCCACTCCCGGTTCATTAGGCTAGAGGCTACGATTACTTTTTAAGGAATTTTCACTTAGAATGCTCACTGTCCTCCAATGAAAATGTACTGATAGCATTCATCCATACAAGTCCGTTCTGGGTCCGATCGAAACCGAAGGCACTATTCCTACTAGATCCGTTTTGGAATCATCCTCAGAATTAGTAGCAATAAGCCCTTGCACTTCACTGCTCCATCTTCGATTCCATTCTCTTGTTTTTCCTTGGAAAACGTACTCATTGGATCAAAGTGGTTTTTGGATGTATTATTCGATTCTGGTCTCTTCGAAACAACGTTTGATATTTTCCTGTAAACTCAACCCCGGTTCTTTAGGAAATAAACAGACAAAAATAAGATTGGAGATCGCCTCCTAACCATTAGTGGACGAATTCCTTATCATCATCCTAGAAGAACGAAGCGAGTTTATATTTACAGTATAGCACCTCGAATGGTAACTGTACCACATAATTCACGTGTTTCTTCTAGATATTCCTAAAGTTATGCTTTTGGGTCCGGAATTGATAGTCGGTTATTTAACTATCAAATATACAATCATCCAAACAAAGGTTTCGTTTCCTATTGAAAACATTAAGCCTTATTAATTTTAATTTCGATAAATTCAAATTACTTAATCAAAACAGCATATGCTTATCTCACCGGATAAGTATATTCACGAGGCCATTCATTTTAAAAATATTTGAAATCCTTTTAAAATAAATCTGGAAAGCACCACTACGGTATCCATCATGAATTCACAGCGCAATGTTCACGTCTCTATCCCAGAGAAATCCAAAACAACTGTAGGCAATCTCTACCTCCAATTACGCCATGAAAGTGTACCATTACTTCCCGAAAACCATGTTTAAAAATTTTCAAAATAATACTTATACAGTTTCAATATAAAGTTTTCAAGTTCTAATTAAGTAAAATACTCTTTTATAAATTAAGGTTTACTATATAGTATATTATTTTTAGAACATTATTAATATTTAATAAAATTATCTTTGGAATAAATATACTTTAATACTAACTAACCCTTAAGCAATAATTAACTTTAAACAATCACTATAAGATATCTTTAGTTAATAATTAATATACTTTAAACAATTTAAATAATTAAATAGCTTTGAAAAAATAATTAATGCTCATAAAATAATTTTTAAAAATAATCAAATAATTACTTTAAATTATTATCAAAATAAATTATATCAACGCATATATATCATATAGAGTTCATTCAAAGGTGAGTTAACCCACCAAAATTCCAACAATCACTTACACATTCTGGTTTGATTTAAAATCGAATGGTGTTTGATTTTAGATCGAAATCCTACTTGCCCTAAACTTGACGAAATCAACTCCACTGTGTAGCTAATGCTTCTACGAGTGTAGTGCATAAGATGGCGTTTCAATTGGACATCATATGAAGAAGTTATTGATTTTATAAGATTTGAGATTAGTTAAATTAATTAATTAACCAATTATTACACTAATTACCAATTAATCCTTCTCCTTCTCCAATTCAAAATCCAATTCCCTATGCACTGATACATCCACAAACCCCCGGTCGTGAATTTCTACCACCAATTACTCCTTCATCACTCAATGAAATCGGCTATAGTCGATCCCTACAAACTCCACTACGCATTCCCCATGCATCCCCATACACTATGACAAGGTCGACCCAACCTAAACAATCGCAACTTAGAGCATGCTGCCATGACCTTAAAATGCCTCATTCTTCCTTGCTTGATAAGAGTGGTTAGAATTCGATGAAAAGGTGCCCCTCGACCTGAGCGTTGCAATGGTACACTCCATTCTACTCAACTTCTCCTGAATTGCGTCCAAACGCAAACCCTAGGCAACGGCCAAAACATTGACCATGAGTAAATGCAATCGTAACCATCATAGAGGCTATAGATATGAAACCATCGAGCACACAAATCCAACGGATCCAAAATCGAGCTCTAAAGATGTGCGTAGCTTTGGGGAAAATTAAATGTTTGAAGGTCGCTACTTTGTCTCATTCACAGGCAAAGGAAATAAAAGAAGAAAGAAGGAAAGTGATGGAATAGGTTTAGTATTCTAGATTATTAGATTTTTCGAATTCTGGTATTTCGTTACACACCATCATGTTCACGTACGAACCACGAATGATGAAAATATAATACGATCGCATACAATAATGCAACACGGTCACAAAACAACAATAAAATGCACTTATTATCTTATTCTGTGTAATTTCAAAAGTACCAATGTTTTTCAAAAAATACATCAAACGATAATTTAAATATTTTTTCAAATTAAAAATAATGAAATAAACAAATAAATTTATTTAGAAATGCATTATTAGAAATCAAGTCGTTTTATTAACAATTGATTTTTTTTGTTCTTTATTCAAACTATCTATTATTATAAATAAATTTAAAAAAATGAGTTCATCGTTATTGTTTATTAATTAATAGGAATTAAACATGGCTACTAAATCTATTTCATTAATATTAAATTCACAATTCAAATATTCAAATAATCCCTTTATTTGAATATAAGTTATTTACATTTTTTTGAAATGTTACATTCTACTCCCTTAAAAGAATTTCGTCCCTGAAATTCCCAAAGGAAGAAAATATTTTCTTACCCTTAGACTTTTAAAGTTCCTTATGTTATGGAAAATTTCAACAGCACCTCCTTTGCCCAGCTAAATCCAAAAAAATTACTATTGACCACAACTGGTCTAAATCAACAAAGAAAACAAAATCCCAAAAGTGGCCTCCTATATCTGGGGCATAAAATCATCAATTAATCACCAATCTCTAAATCTACTACGTACCACTTTTGCATTTATTTTTGGCAAGCAACTTACCATCTCGATGTGAATGCAGTTGCACAAGCAATGAAATAATATTCTCTTGCTTCCCTGTACCTATCTAGTACCTAAATATCCAAAAGGTAATCATCCTATAAAATAATAGCAATCCACTAGCTAATATCGTCATAAGCATTAGCAACATAAACAATATAACAACCATATGCAACAAAAGTACAAAGAATACTCTATAATAAATTACTAAGCATCCAATCAAAAGATAAATTTAGAACTAAATACCCGAATTTTTATATTCAAATATATTTTCATATTACTCCAAAGTGATGTATATCAAAACCAAAATCAATTATGACAAGGAGGGGGCTCCTTTTACCAAGCAATGTATAACTCTAGAATCAAAACAATACAGAGCATCCAGTAGTATTTTGGTTCCTCCTAAAACAATAATTAAAGTAAATAAATATACACAGCGGGTCTTGCAAATCGAAAAACTCCCAATCGCTCAAGTTTAGTCACAACAAAATATTTAAAAAATCACTTCACATATTTTATTAATGCCTTAAAACAATAATACTTCATTAGTACTTTCAAAATAATAATATTATTATTTCTTTCACAAATTATTACGAAATTATTTTTTCAAAAGCACTTGAATTGAAGACCTACAAAACAACTTAAAAATCATCTATGCAAAAATTCAGGCTTTATAAACCATAGTATATAAAATCATACTATCAACCAAATAAAATCCATTAAGGAATAAACTTACACTTAACATTATTTAAAACGTTAAATGACAAACAAACAAGATTCAGAAT
This sequence comes from Allium cepa, assembly GCA_030765085.1. NCBI lineage: Eukaryota > Viridiplantae > Streptophyta > Magnoliopsida > Asparagales > Amaryllidaceae > Allium > Allium cepa. Next base: position 978,963,050 of record CM060937.1, on the reverse strand, counting down.
TTTTCCTAGGTTCACAACATTCTTGATCATCCAAGGATATAGATAATTTCCTAAGCATATCGTTACGTTTATCAGCCTTCGGTTATTGCTTTGAAGACTATCTAAGCTCCCTCAAAAAAAATTGAAAGCCACTCTCTAAATTTTCATAAGCCACACAACAAAGCATGAAAATATGCTTAAGCTTGTATGGTGTACATAAATCATCAGTGCGCTATATCCGATTCGACCACTTGCTCGAATACATAAACCTTACTTTTGAACTAGCCATACCGTTGACCATAGTCAAGTCCCCAAGAAACCAAGTATAAAATATACGGACCCCAAGAAACCCGAGTAGTGACCCGGAGCAGCCTCCATTTTGATCCAAAGTAGATTGCAATATGACTCCAAGCAAAAACGTACCGACCCCTTGCTTTATACCGACCTAATTTTCCCAAGGTCGACATAAAATATTTCAATACCAACCCAAAGAAACCAAAAACATGCTGATCCCAACTCCTTACACCGACTCCAAGTGACCCGAGTCATGACCCGAAGCAAGTTGACCTATGACTCAAAGCAGATTGTAGTGTGACTCCAAGCAAAAACATACCGATCCGAGAACATGCCAACCCTATCTCTAAGCTTTTGTTCCGATCCGAGAATCTTTACCGACCCGTAGTATTGCCAAACCCATCATTTTATGCTGACCCATTAAGATACATGCCAGACCCATAAAAATTTGTCGACTCGATCTCCTAATGCGGACTCGAGTTTCCCTAGGTGATGACTCGAAGCAACCTTACATCTGACCCGATGCAAACTGCCTCTAAGTAAAAACAGCCGACCCAAAGAATGTTGTCGACCCGACCTCCTAATGCCGACCCGATTTTCCCTAGGTGATGACCCGAAGAACCTTATATATGGCCCGAAGAAAAATGCCTCTTGACTCCAAGTAAAAACATGCGGACCCCAAGGATGTTGCCGACTCAACCTCCAATTGCCAACCCGATAAATACTGTAGCCGACCCGAAGAAAATAAGCTGTCGGCCCAAAGTAAGCATTGATCCCTCTATAATGCACCGATCCCAAGTGACCCGAAGTAGCCATCCAAATGACCTCCTAGTTCTTTGACCTCTACGGATCATTAACAAAATCAAAGACTATTCGAAGTTGATATCCAATTCTGAATTCATCCCAAATCCGTTAACCAAATCCACAATCTCTATTGATCGTTTTATCCGAGTCGGGGACCTCTCCGAGCACTGTAATCGAAATCGAGGATGTTACCGGGTCCATATCCAAAGCCGAGACCTCGTCGGCTCCTATAATCCATATCCAGGACCTAACCGGGTCCACATTCAAAACTTGGACCTCATTGGGTCCTATAATCCATACCCGAAACCTCGTCGGGTCCATATCGAAAAATGAGACCTTGTCGAGTCCTGTAATCCATACCCGAGACCTCGCCTAGTTCATATCCAAAACCGAGACCTTGTTGGGTCCTATAATCCATAGCCAGGACCTTGCCAGGTCCTATAATCCATATCCGGGACCTTGTTGGGTCCATATCTAAAGCCGAGACCTCACCGGGTCCTATAATCCATACCTGGGACCTCATCGGGTCCTATAATCCATATTTAGGACCTCATTGGGTCCATATCCAAAGCCGGGACCTCGCTGGGTCCATATCTAAATCCTTTGACCTATTCGGGTCATTTTATCCTACTCCGTCCTCGACTCTCCGGTCAAGGACTTAATCCGTGGGATATCCTTCTCCGGTCCCAATCCCCAGTCGAGGACTTTATGTTCTCTAGCCTCAACTCCCTGGTCGAGGACTTTTATATTCTCCGGCTTTGAATCTCCAATCAAGGACTTTTTATTCTTGAGGCTTGACTCTTCGGTCGAGGACTTTTTATTCTACACTCAAGTCCATTCCATTGCTCTTCGACGAAGGGACTCGTAACTTCTGATTGGTGACTTATCTCTTTGCTCGGGATCGTAACAGCGTGACCTATAAAACCAAAGTCTACAGTAAACAAAAAAACAAGATTTCATAAGCCCGAGCACCACAGTTCATCGTTGCCTTAGAGCATGCCTAGGGACCGTCCTTGATCCCATACATGCGTAGGTGTAGCCGCATTACTATGGGGTTTATTACTTATTCCATACCATCAAGATATGACAACTTGTGCCCTTAAGCCAGGATAGCTCCGATTTGTGGCGGATGGTAGTTGCTCATGTTCCATCACCGCTATCCCTTTCCAAGCAAAACCAACAAAATCCATGCCCTTTATTCCATGGGGAGAGTAGAGCCCATCCAAGAGAATGATTAATGTCGTTCCATTTTCCTTATTTGGAGGGTTTGCCTGCAGTCATTCCAATCCATATCTAAGCCAGCTATCTCCATTCCAAGTCATGGATTCTAATTTCCAGTTGTTCCTGCATCCATAGGTTATTTCCCATCATCATTCCTATCCTGTCGCCGAATCCTCAAAGGAATCCTGAAACATGCCCTTTTGGATGTGCATCCACTTCGCTATTAACACCGAATTACCCAGCATTGCCTGGTACCCTTCCTATAATGGAGCCTACATCTAGTTCAGGGCCGTTCCCGATGGTCCAACTCAATCCTGTACTTGGTTGCTCTATGCTCTTAGTCCTAATTCGGGACTGCCTCCATTCCTGCTGCCCCAGCTTCATGATCCTCATTTCCAGCATCTCCTGCTACTCCATTCCTTTGGTTTTGCACTCCAGCTTGTCCAACCTATCGGAGTTGGTTCTGTTCTGTATCATTTCCTCTTGCCTTTTCAGTGTCCCTTCCTACATAGCATCCATCATCATCTTCATCTCATCTTTGGTGATGAAAACTGAGGTTTGATTAGCTCCTGAGTAAGCCTCATGGTTTCCTTCATGCTAACTCCTTTCTGCTCTGTCTCCTTGTTGATTGTATTGAATAGTTTCCAGAATCCGAGTTCCTAAGCCTTTAAATCCAAAATCCAAGCGTTAGAGTCCCTGAGTGCTAGCTTTCTCAGTGAAAGCACCGAATGTTAGCGCCAAAATTGGAAACTAACACCAAAACGCAGATGAAAGCACCAACTAAAAGTCACAGATAACAGATAGAGTGTAAGCAAAGAGTATAAATATGAAGAACAATAAAAAATTAAAAAGAAAACAGTAATAACACATGATTTATAGTGGTTTGGCTGACTTCAGCCTACATCCACTCCAGAAATTTTCTTTTTGTTGATAGAGAAGTGATTATAATTACAATCCCAAGTTTTTAAAACAAAAAATGGCAAAGTAACCTTTACAGCCTTTGTAGAGGAAGTTGTGGAAGAACAGAATGAGACGCCCTTTTTTGAAGCCCCGCCTACTATATTTATAGGCAAAATCCGAATAACTGGGCTTCCTAGGCGATACAGTCCCACCAAAACCATAGTCAAGTCCATACCATCGACCACTGATTTCCCGGAGTATAAAATATACCGACGCCAAGAGACCCGAGTAGTGACCGAAGCAGCCTCCATTTTGACCCAAAGAGGATTGCAATGTGACTCTAAGCAAAAACATGTCGACCCTTTTCTTTATGCCAACCTGATTTCCCCAAGTCTAACCCAAAGTATTTTCATTACTGACCCAAAGCAACCAAAAACATGCTGATCCCAAATCCGCACAGCCGACATGAGTCATGACCTGAAGCAAGTTGACCTGTAACTCGAAGCAGACTGTAGTGCGACTCTAAGAAAAAACATACTGACCTAAGATAATGCCGACCCTATCTCCATGCTTTTGTGCCGATCCGAGATCCTATTGCCAACCCAAAGTAGTGCAAAACCTATCATTTTATGCCGACCCATCAAGATACATACCAACCCCATAAAAATATGCCAACCCTAAGAATGTTGCCGACCCGACCTCCTAATGCCGACCCCAATTTCCCTAGGTGATGACCCAAAGCTACCTTACATCTGACCCGAAGAAAAATGCCTGCTGACTCCAAGTAAAAACAAACCGACCACAGGAATGTTGCCGACCCGACCTCCTAATGCTGACCCGAGTCTCCCTAGGTGATGACCCAAAGCAACCTTAGATCTGACCCAAAGTAAACTGCCTCTTGACTCCAAGAAAAAATATGACGACCCCAAGGATGTTGCCGACCCAACCTCCTAATGCCGACCCAAGAAATACTTTAGCCGACCTGAAGAAAATAAGTTGTCGACCCCAACTAAGCACAGATACCTCTGAAATGCAGCTATCCCAAGTGACCCGAAGTAGCCATCCAAGTGACCCGAATTAAACTACTTCAAAACCCAAAGTAGACCCATAAGTGACTAGAAGCAAACTCCAAATATCTCGAAGCAACTCGATTTTTGTTGCAACACACATTTTAAGTATCCTACGCCTTTTGTCCATTAACTATGCCAAATCTCGGCTTCATAATCATGTTATCATCCATGATTGATCGTCTATCCATCCATTTGAGGCAAACCCATAGTATTCCAACCTCGATAACGTGCGACCGATTGGGTTAAATTCGCATGTACGCTGCCATGCCAAAACGCGAGTTAACATAGATTATTTTGTTAAAACCCTAACAACACTTTTTTGATTTCTCTTCATTTTTAGAAAAGGTTTCTAAAACATATTCTTTGATTTTTAGTGATTCTCAAATATCATGGCTTTCAAAAATTATCCCTGTTTCCAAAAATGAGCTTTCAAGCATCTTTTCACACAGCTTTCAAAAGAATTCTAACCTTTTGATTATTCATTTACAAAATCATCATATTTTGAGAAATTAAGGTAGCATTTGGTTTAAAAGAGTTTTGTGTTTTGATTTTTCAACGTTAATTACAAAAAATGAGAGTAGTGGAGGGACGAAAGATAGGATGGAACGAAGATGAAGAGGACCACGGAGGGGATAGAGGAACGATGGAAGGATGGATTATTTCTCATGCTTCTCTTATTTCTCAAAACATAAAAAAAAATTGTTTACCATTTTGTATGCTAACTTTGTTTTCTAAATTGGTCGTTTCCCATAATATACAAGCATCATGCGCATTTTTGTATGGACAAAATCCAAAAGTAAAATGAATAAAAAAATACGACTTAAGTTTTTAAGTATTTTATATTTTAATATACTTTTAATTTTAATATATTTAGATATAATTTTTGGTTTCATATTTTAATATTTTATAGTATATTTTTAACATTCATTAATGCCTTGATTTTAATGTATATTCACTTATACTTAATAAACAGTTTTGGTATATTATTTCTTGAAAGAAATTTATATTTAATCCTTTATATAATAAAATATTTTAAAATTAATTTATAAAGATTTCTTAAGTTTTATTATGGTTAAAATGTGTATGAACATTGCTTAAATGATTTTATAGAATATCAAAATATTTTATAAAGCATAAGATATTCAAAAACAATTTAAAGTAAAGTGTTTTTCGTAATACAAAGGGATATGTCAACATATCCTATCCATGCATGTCGACATATAGACCAAAAATTTCAAAATTCAAATTTTGAATGGAAGTGACTTTTCGTCGTATCTCTTCGCATGGACATGACTGTAAATGAGGGTTAAACCAATGAACTTTTGTTAACTACTTTCTATATTTCTCTTCTCTTTTTACTCTCTTGTTTTCTAACTAAAATTCTACTCAAACTCTTCTCGGATTCAGTCAAAATCAAATCCAAACAACATTGATTTGATTCTTTATCGTTTACTCATTGATCCCTTTGTACTCTCTCACTCAAATCAAAATCAAAATTCTATGCAACTCGTTATAGGAACATTTGTACTCAAGATCAAGAAACCGAGTCTGTAAACTCTACTAAATCATACTCCTATACTTTATGGTGTGCTGGTATCCTTAAAATTTAAATGGCTATGATTCTAGCCCGTGTAAATCAATTGTGTGTGCTTGGTGACTCGAAAAGTCAAGTGTGCGTGCTTATGGCCTGTGTAAATCAAGTGAGTCTACCCAGAGCTTATAAATTCTAGAGGGTGTGTCTCGTTGCCTTGAAATCAAGATTGCATTGACTTTGCTATTTGAATAGAAATATGTACAAGGAATTGCACAAGGCTAGATGTAGGGTAACTCTGAACCAGTATAAAATCTTGATGTGCTCTTTCCTTTTACCTTTCCCACATTTATATTAATTTGAGTTTAAATTTGTAATTATTAGTTGCATTATTTAAACTATAATATGGAATAATTCAAAAGGAAACATAAAAATTAGAGAACACTATTCACCCCCCTCTTGTGTTAAATTAGCCTTAAGATCCCTATTTCGCCTTTAAATCGATTCTATTGGAATTTTTCTCCACACTTTGATGAAGTATAAATATTGCAATTTATTTTTGGAACAACATACTATGATTCAAGTACGTACTCACAAAGATTTAAAGAATTTTGAAAGTCAAAAAAATTCATTTTAAAGTGTGTTTAGAAACTTGACTTTCGAACTGCATAACACGACCAAAACTTTTCTACAAATTAAACACTTTTGAGTTCGGGTTATAACCTTTTCTGAGCCATCCAAAAATTGGTTTAAATAATGATTAAAAAATGAAAAAGTGTGACCGAATAACAAATGATGTAAACATAAACACAAGATTTAAGGAGATGGATTTCAAAGTGCAATAGCCAATTTCATAGTGCAAAAACGTGACTATTCCACTATTCAACATTTTTTTTCTATTTTAACATTTCAAATAACAACCAAACATTTATATAGGCAATATGCATATAATAGTAAATAAATAATGACGAGAAACCCCCTAGGGTCTCTCTACGAAGTCCCCTATAAAACAATGGTTATTTATGAAATCCGCTTTTCAAAGGGGGAATTCAACCAAACCAACAAAGAAATAATTTAAGCATGCAAACAATAATTCAAATAAATGCACATATATCATATAAAATTCATTCAAAGGCGAGTTAACTCACTAAAATTCTAGCTGACGCTTAAACATTTCAACGTAATCTAAAATCAAACGACTTTTGATTTTAGCTTGAAATCGAACGTACTCCAAACTTGACGAAATCAATTCCAGTCATAGATAATGCTCTTACAAGCACAATGGAAAAAACAATGTCTCGATTGGACCTCATATGAAGATGTTATTGATTTTATAAGATTTGGGATCAATTTAATTAATTAATTAATTAAACAATTATCATATTTGTGATGCCCTAACTCTATACTCACACTAGCCAAGGACACTACGGGGAATGCCATCGACTAGCATGAAGAATAAGGCTGTTGTGGAGCGACCATCTGTGTAATTGATTTGTGTGGGTACTGATATTCAGATAGAAGGTCAAATCTGACATATCAAATACAAACTCAAAGCTACTACGAAGTGGCTATGTGGTCTTCGAAAAAATATATAAAATAAGCATAACACAAAATCAGTCATAAATATTCATATCACTAAGGCAGAAACAGATATGAATATATCACATAGAAGTGAACATCAAAGTAGTGGTCATACAAAATCCACTACATCATAAAAGAATAGGTACAAGTTCTAGATAAAAGAATATGTATACATCATGGAGTCTTTATCTCGAATGTATAAAAACAAAAACTATTGAGCTAAAGCAGTTAGCCAAAAGTCAAAACCTAGTCCTTTCTAAGAAGTCAAATGGAAGCACCTAAAACACCTCGGTCTGGCCCAAGTATTATTTAAGAGGAAAATAATAAACGGATCAGTCTAGCTATAAATATCATACAAGATGAGATATGATAAGAGATATGACAAAAAATATGACAATAATAATGTCATAGTGTGACAGGTATATATTTGATAAAAATAAAAATCATATAATATCTCAAATCTCCTCAAATATCCAAAAAGAATATCATGTTCTTTACCTATTCACCAAATCTCAAATATTGACCAAACATATCAATGCAAATCGCGAAAAAAAATTGGTGAAACAAAAATTCCAGAAATCATCAATTAGAAATCCAGAAATACAAAAGGGGGAGGTCTTTCACAAACTGGAGCATGAAAACTCACCAACACATGTATCACAATTGGAACGCTATTCCATGGTCGCTAACCATCGAATTTGAGCCAAGGCTCCACAAACGGCAGGAAGACCATGGGTCGTTACCCTACTAATTTGAACAAGCTCCATAAACGGGGTTTAGTCCCCTACGCAAACAAAGAGACATCGCACATCACTAGTCTAAATCACAAAATGATCATCATTAATCGATAAGTATAAATTACACTAAGCTAGTAAATAAATGATTTTAGCTTCATGTCCCATAACCACTGGCTTAACTTAAATATTTACGAATAGATTGTAGATTTGCACTCGAAAATAGTCATGAGATTTCAATCGAACAAGTCTAAGAATTAACCGACGAAGTAAACACAAGCATTTCATACCACTTGTTTTGCTAAGTCGTTTAATTAGATTTCTCATATGAACGAGGTAAATGTTTGTATATACTAATAGATTGGAAAACAGTTTTAAAAACAAGCTTTGTATTAAAAAAATGTTGAAACCATTTTTTAAAAAGTTTTTAGTATTTACCACTAGTATAAAAGCCTTTGTATTTTAAAGTGTTAAATCACAGAAATGATTATAAAAACAATCTATCACCAAAATCCACAATCGACGACGTGAATTAAGATCAAAAAAGTCAATATCAAATCCATCAAATGGGTATTTCCAAAAATCCATAAATGAAGTAATTAAAGTTGATAATAAACGACAAAAACTATTCGGAACAACAAAAATCGATAAAAATTGGAAATCCACTGAAAAACAGCCAAAATAGGCAAAATTGAACAGTACCAGACATCTGGTTGGGTTTAACCAGATGTATCGATTTTGGCTCAGCCATTTTTTTCTACATTTGTTATTTTTTTCTTTTTCCAATGACCCCTACCAGATCTATGGATTTTTTCAACCAGAAGTTTGGATTTTTCTGCTAGGCAAAAATTTGCCTAGCCCAAAGAGGGCAAATCCAAACCGGAACTGATCGAACGAGCGATTGATGCTAGGGTTTTATGCCAATCGACAATCCATCCTTTTAGGCTCTTCGATATACCACCAATAACATTTCCAAACACCCAAGATAAGATCTTTAAAGATTTTGACTTCAAAATACAAAAATTGAAAAATTCACCAACCAATTCAAACCAAAAACAATTGAGCATGAAATAGATATTAGGAATTCATACCTAGCGACAATGAAAGCTATAGACATAGATGTGAGTTTAAGAACTCACCTTTACACCCAACTATGGAAATGAGAAGCTCTAAAACAAGCTAAGATTGATTTCTCTTCAACAACACCTCTAGAATCTTCAATCTGTTATCAAATGAAATGAATTTCCTAAGTTAGGTTATAGGGAATTCTAAAAATTGAAGAGGGATTGAGATGGAGAAGATGAAGAGGATGCTTACCTAAGCTTCTCTTTGATTTTAGAACTAGAACTTGAATTTCCTAAGAAAACTAGGGATTAGGAATTTCTATTCTCCCCCTTTTTCCCCATTTTTCCTTTAGCTTGAGTGTTAGGAATTATTATGAGTAGAATGAATGAAAGGGAGAGGAGTTAGGATATTTGGTAAAAAAGTTTGGGTTCTATTATTGGGTTAGTGGGCTAGAACCAAACCCAAAGCCCAAATGAAAATACCCAAATCCAAATCAACTCCAAACATATCGATGTTTATACTCAAACAAGTTGTAAACATTGTTTTAAAATCAATGGAAGCGGTCTCGAGTCCAAATTCGACTGCTTACAAAAAGTCACATTTTGGAATTTAATCTAGCTAACAATGCTATATTTAAATAAAATATTTAAATATATAATTGTAAAATTGTGGTTTGTTACAATACTAGTTACCAATTAATCCTACTCCCTCCCCAATTCAAAATCCAATTCCATGTACACTGATACATGCGCAAACTCATGGCTGTGAACTTCAATCACTAATTACTCCTTCATCTCTCGACGGAATCGACCATCATCAATCCCTATAAACTCTACTATGCATTCTCTCGGCATCCCCCTACACCATGACAAGCTCGACCTAACCTAGACAATCGTGACACAGAGCATGTTGCCGCAACATAAAAATGTCACATTTTTTCCTTGGTTAATCGGATTGGTTGGAATCTGGTGAGAAGGCACTCCTCGACACGATTGCTACAACGATACACTCCATTCCACTCCTACGTTACCACTATATGCAAACCCTATGTGATGGCCAAAACATCGACCTTGATCGAAGGCAATCGTTACCATCACCGAGGCTATAGATTTGAAGTCATCGAGCATACAAATTCAACGGATCCAAAATCGAGCTTTAAGGATATCTGAAGCTTGGGGAAAAAATAAATTTTTGAAGGTAGCTGCTTTGTCTTATTCATAGGCAATGGAAAAGGAAATGAAAGAAGAATGAGGGAAAGTGATGAAATAAGTTATTTTTTAAGGTTATTATATTTATAAAATTTTGGTACTTCGCTACACACTATCACATTTGTGTACGAACCACGAATGGAAGAAATAAAAATATGATCGTGTACAACATTGCGGCATGATCACAACATAATAATAAAATATACTGGTTATCTTATTCTCTATAATTTCAAAAACACCAACGTTTGTCCAAAAATACATTAAAAGATAATTTAAATATTTTCTAAGTTAATTTTTTTTGAAAAAATCCTAAAAATTTATTTCAAAAATACGTCATTAAAAATCAATTCGTCTTATTAACAATTGATTTTCTTTATATTTATTCGAACTAATTATTATAAATAAATTTACAAAATGAGTTAATCGTTATTATTTATTAATTAAAAGAAGTTAAATAAGGCTATTAAATCCATTTAATTGATATTAAATTCACAACTCAAATATTCAAATAATCCCTATATTTGAATATAGATTATTTATATTTTTCTGGGAGGTTACCTTGTTGGCTTTGGAAGTTGTACTCGCTCTTAGTGATCAGATCAGTTCTAGCGAAAGACTCGATGTGAGCACTATAGAGATCTTGGACTTAATTGGAAAGGGAGAGAAGTCTAACCATATTGACATGTATTTCATTGGTGTGAAGGGTTAGCTTCGGAGGGATGGTAGATTATGTATTCCTAAAGTAGGAGATTTGATTGATGAAGTATTCAAGAGTGTCATCGTTCCACGATGACTATTCATCCTAGCGACAACCAAATGTATAATGATGTGTAATACATTTAAGATTAGAAGCGTATAAGGAGGCATGATTCGGAGTACATAGAGAAATATATGACCCGTCAACGAGTCAAGTCTGAGCAAAAGACGCTTGATGGTTTATTATTTCCTTCGGAGATTCTGCATTAGAAGTGGGAATAAATTTTCATGAATTTCATAGATGGCTTAATGCGGATTCAGAGAGGAAATGGGAATATATAGGTTATTATGGATCGCTTAACGAAGAGCACTCATTTTATTCCTGTGAAGATTTTGAGGACTATTCCATCATTAGCAATGTTGTAAGTACATATGATAGTGAGGTTACATAGAATAATGTCTAGTATTGTGAGGTATCTAGATCCACTCTTCATGAGTGAGTTTTGGAAGAACTTGAGACATGCATTGGGCATAGAATTGAACTTGAGTATGACATATCATTCCTATACTGAGAGAGAAAACCGTGTACTTAAAGACGTATTGAGAGCTTGTATTCTTGATTTTGGAGTGTCGTTAGAGGATCACTTACCTTTGTTGAGTTTGCATATAATAATAGCTTTCAAGCTAGTATCAGTCGGCATGATGCCAATTGAAGCTTTGTATAAAAGACCTTGTAAGTCACTTACGTTTTGGTGGGGATGACAGAAAAGGTTATAATTGGATAGGATATGACCCATAAGACTTCGAAGAAAGTTGTGTTAAATTGAAAAGGGCAAAACCGTCTCAATATTGCAAGTGTCTTATGTAGACGAGAGACATATTGATCTTAAAGTTAGCGATTTGGTATTTGTGGAAACATCCCACTAAAGAAAGTTGTGAGATTTGATAATACGAGGAAAGTTGTGCCAAAATTCTTTGGGCATTTTACTATAGTGGAATGGATTGGAAAGCTTGCTTATTGAGTTGATCTTTCCTAATAAATACCAGAATACACAAGGTGTTCCATATTTCGCACTTGCAAAAGTGTACACATGACACAAGTATAGTGATTAAGCTAATTCAATTGCATGAAGTTGATGTAGAATCGAAAGTTACTACGCCTACAATACCTATTTGGATTATTGAGAGTAGTGTCAAGAGAATTTAGAACAGGTTGTAAAGCTTGTCCAAATAAAATGGGACAAAGATTAAGGAAATAACACTTAGGAAGAAGACGCATGCTTCCAGTTTGGAGCTTTTACCGGTAGGACTCCATTTACAATATCCATTTTGTTTCAATTTTGAAACAACACTCATTTTGATCACTTGATATTTCAATAATTTATTTAAATACTAAATCATTAATTATCAGAATGTCCTAGATCTCGAATTTTGGTATGAAAGAATTAAGACTCAAGACCCTTGCAATTGAGACCACAATTGCGTCATGAGAAAAATGGGTATAAGTCGGGCTGTGTTTGGAGTTGACAATTTTAAGGGGGTGAATAGTGATTTTTTTAGATTAAATGAATTTGGGATAAGGTGCATTGGCTAGCTTATAAGTGATAAACCTCTTCATTCATTTCTCATGCAACTACAATTTTTCCTCTTCATTCTCTAATCAATTTCCTAATCCCTTCATAAGCCTAACACTAGACCTTTTGATCCAAGCCCAAATAAATTCAAGTAAATATGATAAAATCACTATAATTCTTCTCATATCATTCCTTACAAAGACCGTCAATAGATTGGCTTGAAGTATATTTCTAAGCTTTATCTCAAATTTTAAGAGAGCTAAGATTTGGGTCTTGTTGATTTAGAGCTTAATTTGGCGAACAAGAGGTGAATGAGATTATTCTCTACCTATATTTACTTGCTATACTTCACAGATTTATGTTTTATATGATTATGATGTTATGTAAATTAATTTAAAGAATGGAAAAGGTTATTTTGAGCTTATGTGTATGTTGTAAACATGAGTACTCGACACATTATTTATTAGAAACCTTCATTATGACTTTTGAAGAAGTTAGTAAGATATGAAATAGTTACGGAGTTAATTGAATGATATTGTATGATGTTATGAATTGATGTGGGGTTAATTAAGTGATATAAATATTAATATATCGTTAGTTAATATTTATTATCCATTTGAATTAGTTTTAGAAAAGTTCATAAGTAACTATAATTTCCAATGATTGTTGAGTGAATGATATGTGATGATTTAAGGTTATGTTTTAATAGTAAACATGGTTATACTAGCATATAAATTATTAAAACCTTAGCGATGGCTTTTGGAAAAGGTAGTAAGCTAATTAAGTGAATTTTGAGCTCTACACCTATTATGAAAGTGATTAGAGGCTTAATGAATCTTATATAGTATATATAAATGTTATTTGAGTGAAAAAATGACTTTATAAGTGAAGGGAATATTTTATAAAAGAGTTATAAGAATTTATAAAATGACTAAGGAATATTTATTTAAATATACTTATGTGTGTATATATATATATATCAGTGAGTATATGTATACATGTATTTGAAGATACATAATAATCAAGACAACTCATGAATTAAAAATAGAATTTTTGTATGTGACTGCGTATGTGTATAAGTACGTATATTTATGCGAACAAATATATACATATGTATATATATTTGTGTGAGAATTTTAAGTACATAAAGTAACTATTGTGTTTGCTAAGGTGCATAAAAAGATATCAGATTGAGTAACTGGGCCGGTAAAGCTCGAAGCGTTATTAGTGAAATGCAGACGTAGTGTACATTGTGCGCATAAACGTGCTCAAGTAGGTGCATCAACACAAATGTAAGCATCATGTATGGGAAAGAAGGCCAATTGAGTATGTTTTGGAGTATGAGAAGAGGTCGGGTCGAGCGAGTCACTTTGTGAAACTCTACGTGTAAAAGATTGGGTTCCGTATCAAAATTGATTTTCGAGTACATAAGGAATCATTTCCAAAGCATCAACTAATGGACTCTGGAAGAGGAACAATGTGGTAGAGGAAGACTAAAGGAGTTAGGTGACTAATTAGGAAAATCTGTGGAACAGAAAGAGAAATAACAATTGGCGCGGTAATAGTACTTGCTACCTAGGATAACTTTCCGAGTGCAGTAATGGCAGTTGACGGATTGTAGTGCGACCGGTCGACTAGTGATTACCAGACCTGGGCAGTATTCATAATAAAAATTGAAATGGTGGGGTTTTTTCCCCAGTTTCAGGTAAGATTTAGCGTAAGGCTTATGCATGGCCTTATGAGGCATTATGCTACTCAAGAAAGTGGAATGCAAGGTGAATAATGGGATAAGAATGTGAATGTAAAGTAATGTATATGCGATCGATAATAGTGGATAAGGAGTTCGGGCATATGGTTGAGTACACGATCAAGGAAACGGACGCGAGATGTCACATATTCTTACATGGTAATAATGGAAGATCAAGATAGTGATTGAAGAATGATCAAACATGAGACTGGTGTGGTGATCAGTTTCACTATCATGTGAGATACGCATGTACAATTGGGAGGAACACATGACGGTAATGAATCGGTACCAGATTCAAGCAGTTGTGCGAACACGTGATGACCAGTGATTGGTGCAAGATTAGGAAGACGTATGGATGGAGGGTTATATTTGACTTCATGGTTCAACGCGCTATTGTGCTTGAGAGATTCGTTGGGGATGATGCAAGTGCACAATGATAGAATCATAGAGCTACACTATTGTACGAAGTGCTATTATGCTTGATATATCCATTAGGGTCAATGCAAGTGAATGGCGAGAGAGTCATGGAGTGGGCAAAAAGATTCGAGTTGTATCATGGTTCTAATGCTACATATTCATTTATAATTTCGTTTTACGGGTTTGGGCTATGCATTCAAGAGAGTCTGGAGTAGTGCTTAAGGGATACTTTAATCTAGTAGTAGTAGTAGTATGTATATCGATGCTGGGGAGCACTATAGTGATAGAGATTTTCATTAATTCCCGGTGAGCAGTCTAGGTCTATGCTGGGGCAACTTGTAATAAAGTGATCGTATGAGGATGCTTAGTTCCATTTATGGACTCTTAATGGACAAGATTGTATATAATTTCAATTATCACATAAGGTGTAGTTTCTCTACTGATATTTCATTCAGTATAGATGATGAAAAATATCGATTATTTGGACTTATTGTATATGAGTTTTACATAAGCAAGTATAGCCAGTTATTTGTATTTATAGTTACATAGTACGAATTGTTATATTACTTATGATAAAAGGTTTTGGCTCTGGTTGGACTTAGGGGCATCACGATCCTTACACTAGCTGGCATGAGTATTGTGACATTGTTCTCAGAGGTGCATAGGCTTTTCCAGTATTGGTATAGTTAGGATGTACTGAATTTTTGGTTATAGGAGAAGAATAGGTTAATATATGATCCCTATCCTTAGCACTACTACAAAACAGGCCATTTGCATCGGTTGTTTACCCCCCTTTTGCATCAGTTCAACAACCGATGTATATGCAACCGATGCAACAGGCTTAACACTTTTGCATCAGTTCTGAAACCGATGCAAAAAGGTCCTTTTTGCATCGGTTGTTACTAACAACTGATGCAAAATATCATGCTTGGTTGCTTGAACACAGCCCCCATGTAGCATTGGTTGTAATGAAAACTGATGCAACAAAGGAACTTGTTGCATCGGTTGTTGTTAAAAACCGATGCAAACTAATCCCTCTATTGCACCGGTTTTTTATAACAACCGATGCAAACTAATCCTTCAGAAACCATTATTACAGTACTCAAATAGACTATATATATTATTGATAATCTTTATATATATATATATATATAAAGAAAAAACATACGCAAAAAATAAAAATAAAAAAGATTATTTCATTATCATTTACAAATTCCGCTTTGGTTTAAAAAATTTCACCTTCATTAACAACATTGATTTCTAATTAGATTACCAGTTGAAACTGAGGTATAAGTGAACCGCTCACAAAATGTTGCTCATCAGATTATCAACCTGCAGTCAAAAGTGATAACTAGTGAAATGAAACTTGCTCTATGTGCTTCAATCCAAAATGTGAACTTGAAACAAAAATTGACCAATTTTGATATCAAGAACAGTGGAGGAAAAATAAAACAGGTTCATTTCAAGAATGAGAGACTCTTTATAGTTGATCAGAAATAATTGGAAAATAACAGTGTGCTAAAGACTGGTAATCTAAGTTTAACCTGAATATTAGGGCATGAAAGCAATAGACTACCAGTAGGGCAAAGAACCTGAATATTCGGGCTAATATGAATTATGCTGATGGCATAAGCAGTGCACACAAGCTCACAAATACATCCTACGAAAGATTTAACCAAACTCTCTACAGCATAAAATAATTATGCTTTTGAAGGTCATGCCTCAGTTTCAACTGAGAAACCTAATTGCATGCTAACTCAATGTTCAGACCATAAGTGTACATTGCATTAAAATGCTTCACTATTCAGAACTAAGAAGCATCAAAGTTTTAGGATTATACTAGTTCCTTCAGTCTCTCTTTTCGAATTAGCTCCCTTACAGGTCTGTATGCTGCTGTCGTGCACAAGTTCTGTGAAACAAACGCATTAGTAAATATACTATAATCCAAATTACATTAGACAGCAACGCAATGATTACAGTAGTTAAACCACTATTGCACAACATAGTACAACAAACCTTAAGATCACTGCCACTAAACTCCTCTGTCATGGTTGCAAGTTCTTTATGGTCAAGATATTCTTCAACCTTTTCCTTGGCCAATAATTTCTTCAATATCAACTCTCTGTTCTCTGTTGACGGTAATCTGACCATAATTCTGCCAATCAAAGAACATGCAAATGAATAACCTATGCACAATTTCCAATTTTCGTGATCGCATACATCAATTTACTGCCTCTGCCTTACAGTGCATCATCAGCATCCCCTGCACTGCCTCTTTTCCAGCCATCATTCACCTTCAACTCATGGCCAATCACATCAACTGAATCCACCTGACAGCAACTACACATCCATAACAATCAACCATCCTCCTTTGCTTGCACATCAACTAGCCTCCACCATCCACGGCCAAAACAGTTCCACCACCATCCACCAATTGTGCAACTTTTCACACTAGTAACATTGTCTCCACAACTCACAACAGTAATTGATTGAATAAAAAAGTCTTAAAACTTTAACTATAGTTTGACTAAATAAATTTTGTGAAATCAAAACTGCTGTCATTGAATAAAAAAGCAAAAAGCATGATAACTAGTGCACAATTTCACTTAGATGGTGCGAAGAATATTTCATCAGAAGTTCTCTTCGACCTGAATAGCTTCTCTATTTCAGGAGTCGTGTTGAAAGCTGCCTCTAAAATTTCAGGAGACATTGCCTTCCAAACTGATGTCCTCCTGCTAAATGGCTGAAGATTGGACTGCATTCCAGAAGGAAAAAAAAGTCATGGATCAGACGGGTAATTTTCTTGCAAACACAACTTAAAGTAGTGATATGTACTTTTTGATTAGCTCAAATGGTAACCCATCTAGATTTTAAAAAAAATCAAATTTAGACGTGATTGATTTTCAACAATTAATTTCATCAAATTTAAATTGTTCAGCTAATGAAGAGGCGACTGATTCTTGAAATGGACACTAAAAAAGGCGATCTTTTTAGAATTGTTAATGCTAAATTATGCTGATAATAAGTTATGGCTCATAGTCAAAGTGATAATCTGAATAGCATCCTTTTTTTAAAAGAAAAATAAAATAAAGAAACAAACTTACTTGGGTGTATTGATGATGGAGAACCACTCCATGCCATCAGCATCTGCAATCTTTGACACGACAAAGAACCTAGGCACAATGAACAAGTATCCACCTTTAACATGCGTCTCAAGGACTCGCTTCCCATCTACACCCACAACCTGAACTCTTCTACTTCCCCTCACTATATATGTCACCTAAACACAACAAACATCATCACTTCACAACAAACATCTTCCACTTCTCGAATGCAGCAGGCAAAGCAACTGTATACCCTATATGCCTGCAGTCTTCGTCACCTGATATTGAAATCGATATGCCTGTTAACATGTTATAATAATGTTTTTTCAATCAAAATCACTCATTCTCAGTAGTAATGAGAACTTCTTAGCCAATATTACAGGCAACTACTTCTCTTCCCTGGCAATTCAATTATCTTGGTTAAGACCTTGGGATTACAACAGTTATGAGATATATTCTCAGGCCAATTCAATTACTAATTTAGAAAACATCCAAGATATTGTATTTAAACTCAAATCATGAATGAAAGAGCGTATCAAACACGACATGTATGGAATCAGATGACCTATATACCCATCACGTATGTCCCCAAAGAAACACAAAATGATACTATTGATGCAAAAATTTGATTAGGATCAGATGACCATATTAGTTGTGCAGTTTGATGGATGATAGATTCTATATTTTAAACTTCGTTTATCATATGGATGAAGTTAATACGCTGAAAACAGTTGTGTTAGAAAAATTGCACTCTGAATTCTAACTTTGACATGAACCCAAGCACCAATAGCTCAAAGTACCCTTTGCCAAAATGACCTAAAAGTGCAGTAGCTAAAGAGGTATCAATTTATAACCCAAAAGAAGGGATGTTTAGATATATTCGAACCTACAGGCTGAAGTATCAATTTCACTTGGAAATCATAATTCGCTGTTTCACCATTTGAAGAAGCTCTTACAAAAGTTAGCGTTCTTTGTTTCTTGGGTAATGAAACATGAACTTGCTGCGTCCTTGACGACAATCTGAATAAGATTAATGGGAATGAAAATGAGGCAGTGATGGGTTTATGGGAATTCGAACGGAAATGAGTTAAGATCGAAGTGAAGTGAAGAGAAGCTGCCGATTCCATTTCAAATGTTTATACTCACTCAATTATTACAAATTTATTTTATTAATTTTCTGACTGTTATCACGCTTCCGTTGATATTCATCTTCAGAATCTGATCATTATGAAATATCAAGTTCACAAAGTACTCTTTCGTCAGCACAATCCTTCCATAAATCGGCAGTTGTCCTCTTCTTTCTTCGATCATCATGTTCTGTATGCAGATGTTCCATCTCCTACGCATTTTTAAGTAAACAAAAGAAATATTATAAGGTTAAAGATTAATATAATTTATGAATTGGTTTACCGAGAAGAAGATAATTACCTATTGAAAAACTCCAGAATGTCACATTTTCCTAGACTGGAACCATCGCAAGTGAAGAACAATGACCTCATATCCGAAGTATTGGGACCAACCCTTCTGCAGTATTCTTGGCTCAAATCAACATTATCAGTGTCAAGGTCGAAAATAATGTTTCCGATTCCAGCCAGTATATAACCGATCGTTCTAGCCACAACGTCTCTGTTGAAAGGAAAGAAGCAAAGATTCAGTTCTTCTTTTGCAAGAAGCGACCACTTCCTAATCTCAACATCACCCAGAATCGCGACCTTCATAAAATTAGCACCACGTGTTTTGCAAACCGCCTGCCATCGACTTCCCAATTCGAACCACCCTCAACAGGCATGAAATCATCCACTCGAACTCGAAATAAGTCGAACCCATAATGAACCGAACGCTTTCACCAATTAGTGTGGCTAAATCAAGAAAAATGGTTGAATTGTCAAAGTCTGATTGAATTGTGAAATTGGGGCTAATCGTGAAAGTTTGATTTTGATTTTTTTTATAAGCTTTCTGATTATATAAACAAATATGCGTGCAGTTGTTTTTGAGGAGGAGAAGAACTTTTTTTTTAGGAGTGGGTTATTGGGGGAGGAAGGAGTACATTTGTCCAAAGTAGTAATTTGGAACCAATTTTTCATTATTTTCCGCCTAAATTTCATATTGCCATCAACATGTAGTTGCATCGGTTGACTTTAAAACCGATGCGACTAAAACTATTTGCATCGGTTGTTGGTGGAAACTGATGCAAATTTGATTTTTTTATTACCTATTGCTTTTCACATACCAATTGCATCGGTTATTAAGATAGAACTTATGCAAATAGTTCTATTTGCATCAGTTTTTACTTCAACCGATGCAAATGAGGCGAAGCAATAAACACTTTTTGTACTAGTGTAGGGATGGGTTTACTTTACTTGTTTATATGCAGTTTGAATTACCTCTAAGCTACGTTCATAGAGAAAACCTATTGTGTCTTAGTAGCTTCCCATTTTATTTATGTGTATAGTTTTGATATGAAATATTCCGATATAATTCCCCTTACGCCGGGCTTTAAGTCTGAGTCGCGTTTGGCCTTTATTTGTTTATGTCATGATAACTCTCGAGTGGTCGATTGAGTAATCTGGGAGTCAAGGCTTTTAGAGAATATGTTTACAAGATAGCTGGAGCATTTTGGAGGTGTGATATTTATAATTTTGGATAGTATACTTCTTGTTGTAGTGGTACATGATAGACATGTTATCTGTGTATGAAACTGGTTATATCATATATTCTATTTAGAATTTCGTGTATTGGGTTGATGTATTCTGACTTCTATATTGATGTTTATTTATCAGTTGCTTCCACTAGTGCAGTCTCTTATATTTTTTTTTCCTTTTCTATTCACGTGCATATACTACATGTTATCAATATACAGTGAGATTTTATTGACATGCCTTGTTAGGATGTTTGGTTTTAGTTTTACCTTGAAGGACCGTCTTTTATGGTATTAAGGAGTTAAATGTTGTCCTTCAACATTGATTTGGGGTATTATGAAGAGCGGATTGTTAAAGTTGTTTTTAGAGCACTAGGTTCAACACTTAGGTACAAGTAGACAAGTTTGAGTTAATTAATATAGTACATATAGATATGTTAAGTGAACGTACTTGTATCATTCTACTATATAACACTACATACATTATATCTCAAGCACTTTAATTAATTTCTATCACAAGCTGTTATGGTATCTTTGTTTCAGACTATTAGCATGAAAGAATGAGGTACACGAGTGGTTATGGCTAGGTAGGTAGCAATGCCCAATTGGTTCAAAGAATTTTGGTTGGTACTCCACCACCCACGGACATTCCAATAGCTGCAGTAGGTATTGAAAGCAGTATAGCCCATAAGGCACCAGTATTACCTTCTCTTTTAGATTTGGACTTTTCGATGTTATGTCGGGATTTTCATAGCCTTGGCAGTAATCTGTATCTTAGTTTTGGGACTATAGGTAAGACACAGGCTAGGATACATATACATAAGAAGGATTTCGTCAACACGGGATCAGAGGATGTTCTCATGAGGAGGATTGCTTCCCAGCATCTTGAGGGGGAGGCTTTGGCTTGGTGGGATATAATAGTAGAGAATGTTGATGAGTAGGTTATGACTTGGATTAATTTTAGATGTTGCTTTGACTCTTAGTTTATTTATAAGATCGAAAGTGGTGTGCAGCATGAGCATTTCATCCATTTGCAGCTTGTCGTTGAGGAAGCATGTTAGCTAATTCAAACTTTTGGCTAAATTCAGGGTTAAGATGATTAATACTCCACTGAAAAAGGCAAAGAAATTTGCTAATGATCTTAACGCATCTGTTAAAGAATCATTGCTTAGTCGTATCCTAGTAGAGGCTACTTTAAGAGTGTCATGGGGATGGCTCTTCTTCATGAGAGCAGCTACGAAGCACCGATGGAGTTGCAAAGGTGGAAATTAAACCAAAGTTCCAACCGAAGTGAAGGGCCATGATATAGTGAAATATTAATTTTATGCGAAGCGGAGAGTTGATATAGTATGCCGCTCATGTGACATAACGGGGAATATCTCAGGAAAAGCAAAAGTGCTTTAATTGTGACCAACTCAATCACTTAAATAATGATTGCCCATACTTTTCAAAGGTGGGCAGGGAGCGATGACATATGCCTTGCCGCATATTCCAGGCCAAGTTGGCCTATTGCTCATGGGAAGGGAAAGAAGCTCATGTGGTGAGGCATGCTTCATTTATTAGGTACTTTCTTATGTTCTTTTCAATACTAGAGTTATATATTTATCTATTTCTAGTAACTTTGTAGATAGGATTAACTTGACACCATGCTTAATGGGTAAATTATTTTGTAATGTTAAACATTGTATGAGTAACCTTCGTTGATAAACTAAGATGTAGAGACCAAGAATATTATCATTCGAACTTTATGCGTAGAAATTCAAATTCAGCGGGGTTGGTTGGTGAAGTATGACTTGGAATTGGCATTCAAGCAGGATTCGGTGGTTTCCCGGTATGAGCAAAAATTGAGTGGATGACATATAGATGTTTTGCATGGATTCATCCATGTTAATGTGTTTGACCTTGTATTAGCAAACCTTAGGTAGTGGGATAAATCCCAAAAGTGACAACGGTGTTTTTTAAGGATCAGTCCATTCACATACCATTTATTAATCTTTAGTTCAAACATGGGGTTTCTAGGTGATTTATACTAGTTAAGCATAGGTTTTCACTTAATTCTTAAAGATGAGCACTTGAGTTGAATTCTTGAGGCGACATGGAGATTTTTGATGCACGACTCTAGCCATGAGAGGATGGTTCAAATATGTCGGACTAAGGAACCAGATTGAAATTCGAACGAGAAGAGTTGGATAGTCAATCCTAGCTAAATAGAGAATGTAACAACTCAGTTTTTTAGTCGTTTGAATTTAGAATATGTAATTGATTTTAAATATTTAAAAGTTAACTTTATAAGTCAAATTTTTTAAATAACTGAATCTGGAGTGAAATGAAGATAAAAATGATTTGTAAAGTTGATTTAAATTATATTTTAATTTCAATGGACTTAGTAAACTTTAAAGTTGAATTAAAAGTTAATTTACAGAAATTGAAAATTTTATAATTTAATTGGTGTGTAAAAATAGTCATTTTTGACACGACCTTAGAATTAGATGAAGCCGGTTTTACTGGATCCGCAATAATGAGTTATTATAGGATTTCAAATTTCATGGAAATCAGACTTACGGTTTCGTCATGTGAAGTTGAAATGCTTAGAAATTTATTTAAGTTAATTTAATTAAAATAATTCAATTCGAAGACTATTGTCCAAATACGATGGAATTGTCCATTGATATATATTCCATTGTATTCGGAATAGGGGTAAAACATTATGAACGCCAGGCGGCACACCTCGATTGGAGTTCGAAATTTTTTCGGATGAATAGTAATTATATTGCCTATAATAGATGATCAAAATTCACAATTGCCTAGCCCTAACTGTAAAAAATAGCCAGCCGCTGTTATTATCTTGAACTTCCAGAAATCATCGTGCTTCCTCCTCGATTTTTGATCAATCCCTCGACTTTTACCAAAAACTTTCTACACAAAAAGTGTAGAGCTCGTCATGCTCTTCACATCCATACAGCTAAGATCGCCAATGATGATCCACGATGATGAGGATTTCTCCCAAAATTCATGCTGTTCCAGGGCGAAATTACGTTGATTAGAGGAGGTAGGAGACTTGGCGTCACTTGCGGAGGTGTTGTAGGGGTAGAGGCTTCGATTAATGGCGTTGGATCATCGCCTAGGCGAACAATGGGAGGGGCGATAGCTAAATGAAGGAGGTGGCACTGATGGGTCTCGTGCCTACGAACTGGAGGAGACGATGGAAAGGTCAAAATTTAATAACGTTAATTAATTTTGTTAATGATGTTGTTAATTTTATTTTTGAAATCAGGCAATCTTATAAATTGCATAATTTATTCATACTAGGTCTAATTCGCACAAAACGAAATGCAACGGGTTTGTATTATTGAGATTCATTTTAGAGCTGGTTTGGATGGATTGGAGATAGTGAAAATTTTGGTTAAAATCGAATGCATGTTCGTTTTTAATCGAAATAAAACGTTGCAATGACGACTGCAAGCAAAGTGAGTAAAACTCACTCTTTTTGACCCGTTTATATTTTTATATAAGTGGGAATATTTTTATTATGCTGTTCTAATGACTATTAGATGTTTTATATATATATAGGATGTTTGGATGTTATGCTATAGTAGTTAGTAGTTGGATATATTCGTGCCTATTGGAGCAGATGAGACCCTATACATTCCCATGTATGAGCAGATGGCCCTTTGTACGAACGTTTGCCTTGAAACAGACGTTGTACATATTTTTATCGTATGTATATTTTCTGCAGGTGACAGTTAGAAGGATCCAATAGGATTCTTCACTATGGTTATGTTTATTTACACAAATTGTTATATATGTTGTATTATATGATGTTTGATGTGATCGCTGCCATGATTGATGTTATTGATGTGAATCATCTTATTTTGTGATGTTGTAGCATTGGGCCATATTTTGGAATTTCAAAAATAAAATGATGTTTTGGTTTAAAAATAGATTTCAAAGTGATTTTGGAAATATGTATGTTTTAATAATTTGAAAGGATTTAAAAGGAAGGATTTTAGTGAAATAAATAAAAGTGGGATTTTTGAAGTTATAAAATTTATAGTTTGTGAAATACTTGAAATAGTGATTTCGAATGGTTTTGTAAAAGTATATTTTAAAAAGAATAATAGCTTTTAAAACGATGTTTTATATAAATATGTATAAAAATGGATTTGAAATTGAAATATGATGAGTAGTTTTATAATTGGATTTGAAACCAATATTTTACATTGGATTTGAAGTTAATATTTTATAAATGGGTTTTTATAATTAAATTAGATTTTTTTTGTGAAAAGAGTTTATATTGGACTTTTTTTAACAAATGAAATTTAGAAAAGATTAGATTTATAAAATAGAATTTTATAAATATAAGTGAGTAAAAAATGGAAGTTTTATAAAATAAAAATAAGATCTATAACATGGTTTTATAAAGGTGAAATCAACTTATTTGATAAGTTAAATATGAAAGTCTATAAGTGAATTATATTCATGTTTTTAAGTGATAATCCTTTAAATGAATGTTTTGGAAATGGTATTGAAAATGAAGTGTAAATGGTTTTTGAAAAGTGATTTAAAATATGTTAAGTATCCAAAATATAGATTTCAACATTTATTGTTGAAATAGATATTTTGGTGTGAAGTAAGGAAGACATGGACCATAACATTTTTGTTATAGTAAATGATTTTCGAAAGAAAATATTTGAAAATAGTTAGTTGAATCCCTATACTAGTATTTTTGGGCCGTCGTAACGATATTTTATGCAACATTCGTTTTGACCCAAATAAACATATGTTTTAAAGAATGTTTTCCTTAAAGATTTGCATATATACTTAATCATTAAATTAAGTATATGAAATATATTCTAAGTGTTGAAATGAAATGAATTGTGAATTCACTCATTATTAAAATAAGTATATGGAAATGTTTTCCCAAATTTCCAATAAGTGAAATGGTTTTGAATATTATTATTTTTAAAGATATTTTGAAGTGATTAATTGGAAAGTGGTTTGATTTATAAACGATTAATAAAATCAGGCCCAGCGACTACTTATGTGCTATATTTTTTTGTTGCTTTGATAGTTAAATAAATGACTATTAAATTTCACCATTTTAGTGTCTCGACTTGATGTAGAAACTAATTATTTGTACACTTAGTACGTAACTGCCTGTGTAGGCTTGATTATCATTTGTGTTGAGAATGTTGATTAATGTAGTATGGAGTGATTACTCCAATCTATCAAGCTTCCTTCTTGGCTGAAGGATAGCAAGTTGAAAGTTGGAGACGTAATAAGTCTATGAGACTAAGTTTCTGTGTGAGGTTGAGAAACTCTTTTACATTGTTGGTGTGAAGAGACATGGATCAGATTTATCTGAAAACCACTTCGGACCAACATATATGCGACGACTATGCAAGTTGGTCGGTGATATTGATATTTAGGATTTTCATAGTGAAGGATGACTTGTTGATCATTTAGGGTTAAAATCTCAATATACGTATAGTAGCAGTAGTCTCTTTGTTATGAAATATCCATTGCAAGGGCTGTCGCTACTAATCTTATAGGATGTGGTAGGAGAGTACCTTTTGCTTGTCCTATTCCTAGACAACTTGTATGGATGGATGTCTGACATTGCATTTCTAAGATTACGTACATTGCTTTTTACAAATGTACATCCTATGGTGGCTGAGAAAGCAACTTCTCTTAGCTTAACACCTTCCTTGAGACATACGAGCTCAAGGGTTTTATTTTTGTGGAAGGAAATTAGTAGTCAACGGGAAAGGCAATGTGGCATTCAAAGATGATGATGATGATATGTAATATATGAAAGGTAATCGATACCCCTTTTGGCCTCACCCCCGAAAAATGACTGAAATAGGGATAGAAGCAGCAAGGCTAAAATGGGTCGCTCCCATTATGAGATATCATCACTCTTTTAGACATATCTTTATGCGCTATGACATCGTGCATATGATTATTTTTTATGTATGCTTGTGACCATGGATTTTAGGTCGATAACAACCGGAGTGATGACATATTCGGTACTATCCGGTGAGGGGTAGGCCGGTCTTATCGTGGTTTAGGCACCCAGTATCTGGACCCTAGGTACATCCCTCTAGAGGTGTATTGATTTTCAGAAAAGGTAGTCCCTTCACCTAGTCATTTGTATGGAATCCAAAATCCACAGCGTGCCTACCATTTTGTTTGTAGAGCCTAGTATTGTCGGAATTTAATAATAGTAACAATTTTAGCTATGTTGATTATTATTTGTATAATAGACACTATTATAATATAACATGATTTGAGATGAAAAGGTTTTAGTCATCATAAGGGAAAAACCCGTCTGTTTTTATGTGTGGACATGGTCTTATGAGATACCTTTTATTTTGATAAAGGAAAAGTTTTAATAACTTTATAAATTCAGTTGTGGTGTGTTTTTCTCATGTTGGTTTATTGGATTGATCTGAGCATTCTTCCCTCTCAATGCTTGGGTCAGACCGAGTATATTTGCAGGTTCATATTTGGTGCTTTTGGAGCTTCAGTAGGCGAGCTGGAGATCTTCATGTCGTATACACGTATCTGTTTATTTTCCACTTCTTTACATTTTTGTTGTTGATGTAAATTATCAGCATTTGTGAGGACAGGTTATTATAATCGTCCAGACCAATGATTACTTATCGTATACTCTGGTATTGATTTATGTATATCACAGTTTCTCTTTGTAATGATTATTGATCTATATTATATGTTATTCCATTGTGATGTGAGATTCTATATTGCTTTGGTTCTTCCTCTCTCTCTTCTTCTTCTCTTCTCTTCTTCTTTCTTCTCTCTTTCTTCTCGCCCTCTCTTTTATTTTTCATGATCATCTGCAATTATGTTCGCTCTTAGTCGACATGTGGGGTTTATTGTTGATTCAAAAAGTATGGATTTGCAGGTCATCACAGAAATCACTTGAGCGAACTAAGGATTGAATCGAACATTGTATATTATTTGTGTCTGCGTGTATGTTTGTGTGTATAACCTAGATAGCTTTTGATAATTTGGGAAAGGACTTCTGGACTAATTTTTTTAGCAATTTGGACAATCTTCTAAGTAGAAATATGATACTATCCTAGGCAAGCTTAGTAGTGCAATTAATATATTATCCTTATCATCATTATGCAGTTAAGGTGATTTTGAACTTGAGCGAGCATAAGCATTAGTAGAAAATATTTTTATATTGATTTAATTAGTAAAGTTTTCCCTTTGGGAGAAAGAATTCTATTTGGAAGAGGAGGAAGGTAGATATATATATATATATATATTTGTGGATTTATTTGAGAGTCGAGAGGATTGCAAAATCAAGTATATCTTATAAGTTTTCCTTTTCATAGCATGCGGTGTAGTAGTCTTTCATGAACTACATACGTGGAAGGAGTTTCATCAATTTGGCATTTTGTTCATTTTAGATGTCAAACATACTCGTGAGAGTTTATAGCTTGACATGCACGTCATCGCTATTTTTGGTTATCATACATGTTAGTTAAGACCTTTATTTATAGCATGTTAGTTTTTTTACTTGTTTTATGTGTTTGGTTGCTTTTATGTTAGTTGTTATTCTTGTTTTATGTGTTTGGTTGCTTGTATGCTAGTTACCGTTACTTGTTGTATCATGTTCGGAGAGAGATGATGACTGCTATCTAAAAATAGATAGCATTTCGTCCATGCCCATCGTAGGGATTGAGGAGAGACCTGTACAAGTCTATTGCATTTTGATATGACTTAGAGGTATATTTAAATATCGACTTATTTGGTTTACTGTACAATGTATAGTCATGTATGATTACGGCAGTATCAATTACTACTTTAAATTGTATGTGTTTGAATTTCGTGTTATTTTTGAGTTGGTCCATAATCCTCTTTGTAAGTACTTGTTGGGTACTTATGAGCATAGACTAGATGTTATTACATGATATCTTTCGAGTTTGCTTACCCTACATTGCATAAAGGAATAAGTTGGCTTGCAAAATGGCATATATAATTTAGATAAAGAATATATATGTCTATATTGCCATATGTATCCTTGGGTATGAGATGCCTCAGATACGACATGTATATTGTGTTTTATGAGTTTCCAAAATTCTAGTCGCACAAAAATGGTACTGCCATTTTTCCTAAGTTAGTTGGAGTCAAAGGTTTGATGGGTAGAACTCATTATCTCGCTTTTTAATATTTCAAGGATTAAATTCCTTTAAGGAAAAGAGAATATAGCAACTCGAATTTTAATCACTGGATATTTAAAT
Organism: Allium cepa; assembly: GCA_030765085.1. Taxonomy (NCBI): domain Eukaryota; kingdom Viridiplantae; phylum Streptophyta; class Magnoliopsida; order Asparagales; family Amaryllidaceae; genus Allium; species Allium cepa. The sequence goes on along the minus strand of CM060937.1, from coordinate 978,934,214 downwards.
AATTTTTTTAAATACATCTTAATTATCAAACCATCCAAAGTACTTGACTTTTGGAGATAAATGAATTAGAACTCAAGAACCCTACCATTGAGACCATAATTCTATCATGAGAAAAATAAGTACAAGCCAAGATATGTTTGGAGTCAATAAATTTTTGGGATGAATAGTGATTTTGTTTGGATGAAATGAGTTTGGGCTAAGGCCCATTAGCTAGCTTATAAGTTGTTAACTTCTTCATTCATTTCTCATTCGACGACACTTTTTCTTCTTTATTCCCAAATCAATTTCCTAATCCCTCCTTAACCCTAACCCTCGATCATTTAATCCAAGCCCAATAATTTCCTATAATTTCGAATAAATCACTATAAATTTTCTCATCTCACTCTTTAAAAGGCCCTTCAATAGGTTAACTTATAGTGGAGTTTGGAGTTTTGTCCTAAATTTAAAGAGTTCTAAGTTTTGGGTTTTGTTAATTTTGAGTTGATTTTGAGAAGAAGAGGAAAGTGGAAAATTCTCCACCTATATTTACTTGCCATACTTCATACATTATTTGTTTATAAGATTCTAGAGTTATGTGAAGTAATTTAGAGAATGATATAGTTAATTTGAGCTTATGTTTGCGTTGTAAACATTATTTGTTAGATACCTTTATTATGGATTTTGAAGAAGTTAGTAAGATAAGAAATAGTTATGGGGTTAATTGAATGATGGTGCATGATGTTATGAATTGATTTGAGGCTAATTAAGTGATATGATATATCATTAGTTATTATTAATTTAACTATTTAAATTGGTTTTAGAAAAGTTAGTAAGTAACTATAAGTTCCCAAAGGTTGTTTACTGAATGATGTGTGATTATTTGAGCTTATGTTTTTGCAGTAAACACGGTTATATTAGCAAACTAGCAATTAAAGACATTTGTGATGACTTTTGAAATGGTTAGTAAGCTAACTAAGTGGGTTTTGAGCCCTACACTTATTATTAAAGTAAGGCTTAATGAAGCCTGTTAACGCTAAAATTTGAACGCTAACACCCCGGTGTGTAAAGTGTAGTTGTGAAAGCACCACCCGATGATTCGGGAACAGAGTATAAGCAGAAAACCACAGAAAAAGCAGTAAATAACAGCGATTTTATAGTGGTTCGGCTCAATAGTTTGCCTACGTCCACTCTGAATATCTTTATTGATGATTTCGTTACAAGTCGATACAATTCTTCCCAAGTAAAATACACTTTGAATTACTAAACACTTTGAACGAGTAGCTTAAACTTCAATGTAAGTGAAAGTCTTCAAATCCATGTCGGATGTATGAGATTCCTTCTTGAAGTTGTTGATAGCGTTCTACATGTCTTGAAAGCTTTGAGTGTTGAGTCGGTTTGGAATGTAGCAGAGTATCGGTGCTTGGAAAGAATGAGCCAAAAGTCCTTTGAACGTTGGAGGTGGCCGCGTATTTATAGGTGTGATTCTGGGCGGCAGTTTTTCACTCAAGTCATGAGTCGTGCACGACTCATGGAGAGTCGTAAGTCGCACTCGACTCAAGGTTCAAGAGTCAGGAGGCAGTGGAGTAAGTGAAGTGGTTCTGAGCTTTTCTTCGTTCATTTGGATACAAGTCCTAACTCGTTCGCGAGTTAAGAGGTCACGGTTTAAAGTGAGGCAGCACTAAAATCTTGGCTCTGTGGTTTTAGGTCGTGTACGACTTAAACTAGGTCGTAAGTCGTCAACGAGTCATCTTATTACGGCATGGTATTGAACTTGCTCTCTAAGTCTTAGGTCGTAACGTCTTTAGGTCGTAGACTCCTTAACTCGTAGGCCTTTAACTCGCAGGCTCTTTAGCTCGTAGACTCCTTAACTCGTGTACCTCCCCAGAGACATGACATATCTTAAGTTGAAGAGGCCTTAAGTCGTAGATTTCTCTGAGTCGTGAGTCGCTTAATCTGTCAACTCATTAAGTCATTCTATCCTTAAGCCGTAAACGTTCACCTCCTTAAGTCGTAAGCCGTTCACCTCCTTAAGTCGTTGAGTCGGCAATCAGTTGAGTCTTGAAGTACCTTGAGTCGTAGATCCACTGAGTCACTGAGAACTTTATCTGATGAGCCGGCCCAGGCCTTAACTCGTTGACAAAACGGGGTTAACATTTGCCCCTCGAAGTACGCGCCTAAGTCATAGGTCGTGTACTTCGACTCATCTTGACTCGCGCGTGTCAACTCATCTTCCACTACCTCGAGGTATAAATGGCTTAGGTCGTTTCTTCTCATTACTTTATCTCTTCAGCTGCATACTTCCGCCATTAACAAGTTTCTGAGCTTCTCGAAGAAGATTCTCATCATTCAATCATCAATCATCCCCACCATTATATTGTGTAAGTAAATTCCATCAAAAATTTAACCATGTTCATCATCAAATCGCGAATTCCCCACTTGCCGTCCGTAATCCAGCTTTGTACACCACGCTTCGCCATGAATTATGTCACAACCTATTCTCGTCCGCCTTCGGTTGCAACATTATTGTAGCAGCATACTGGATCCATGACGAATCTGAGGTGGTTTGAGTCGATTTTGGGTGATTTGGTAGTGGGAAGGTGGATTTTGTGGTAGAGGTGATAGTATGTTTTTGGGTTAACGGGTTTGTTCGTTAGGTCGTTGGCTGAGTGGAGAGGAGCAAAGGGAGTAAAGAAATAATTGGTTAAGGAGCTTCGGCCGACCTTAGGTTTATCGGCTTGATCATAAAACACGCGACCCAACTTACTTGCGACCTAGCTTGCTTACGACCTAACTCGCTTGCGACCTATCTTGCCTGAATAACATAAAGCTTAAAGCAGAGCGACTTAACGACCTAACTTTCTACGGCAGAGGTTTTAGGTCGCGACCGAGTTAAGACTTGGATAATTTTTGACTGTGTGGCCTTGAACAATGCGACTTAAGAATTTCAACTTATGTTAAGTCGTTTGACTTGATCTGGACGACCTAAATAATCCCCGTGCTAGCTTAAGTCGTTCCTGCGATCTAAGGACTTGAATACCTTTCATCTTGAATGAACATGACATTGTTGAATTGTACTCTCAACTCGAACTGCTGAGATAACATTTCTGAACTTGTTGCACTTATTTACATATCTCATTAACTTTAATGCTAATAACCTGTCTAATTCAACATTTACAGAATAATGGGACGAATATATTGCCATCGACTGCCCACATCAAATGACAGATTAGTTAATAACAGATAATTAACTCAAATAAATTGTGTGAATGAAGTGCTTTCATCAATTTCAAGTAAAATATTAAAGAAACACTGAAATAGTCAATTGAAACTGATCAGCTTGCACTAATATTATGCTTGAGCTTTATATTAACAAGTTCTAAAATTTTGTAGTCGATCAATCATCGACTAGTTTAATTCCAGTTACATTTACTTGCTATTTTTATTAGTTTTGCACGACACTTCACACTTTAAGGAAACGTGCACCTTCACATTTGAATATCCAGTTGCTTGTGTAGAATGACTTCTCAGGAAGAAGATACAACGGTTCAGACTGGAGAGGCAACTGTTATTCCGGCTCCACTGGTCAATCCTCCCGAAAGAGCTTCTTCTACTTTATCGTACAGAGTTTTTCGCCAATTGTGCGCTCAGTTTGGCATTGCTGAATCAGATGCCATTCTTCCCGAGAGAAGTAACACTGCTGACATAGCACCCCCTGGCTTTGTAATGGTCAATCGACAAATGTGCCTGAGTGGGGGCGTTCCTCCTTTCAATGACTTTTTCCAACAACTTCTTCATCAATTGGCCATCGCCCCGTCCCAATTACACCCCAATGGTTATGCCATTTTAATGGGTTTGTGTGTATTGTTTAGGAGGACGCTTGATCGATTCCCAAGCTTTGACGAGATTTGCTTCCTATGCTCTTTCACCAGGACTAAAGATCACCCCTCTATTACTGTCGTGAGAAGTGCTCGAAATCGTAAATTGATCATCGGCCTTTCTGACAGCGCTCATGGGTTTTTGACTCAAATTTTCTATGTCCGCTGTCCCCCGGGGTTTTACGCTGTATGGAGGGAAGGAAGTAAGATCAACCATTATTACTATGTTTGTTATCCGACTTTTGTGAGACTGAATTGTTAAGTGTTAACTCCGCTTCTCTTTTTTTATTTTCAGCGCTCCCCCCTCCTTCTAGGGATCCCAGTCATAAGCCAACTTTCGAAAGGCTCAAGGCCGTGCCAGTCGAGGAGAGAGACATTCAATTTCTGTTGAAAGACGAGTTTTTGCATCAGTACGGACTTTTGCATACTTCTCGTTCTACACATCCTCATGAAATCCCAAACTCCCCGGCTAGAGTGTTGGATGCCCCAGTTTCTACAGACACATCCATACCAAAAGGACCTGCTCCCGAGGCTTCGCTAGTGAAGTGCTCCACTTCTGTTGATGTTGCGGGGCCATCTGACGAACTTGCCCCGGTTATTGAGGAAGAAGAGCCTTAGGGATCTCCCCGACGTTCACAGAAATCTGGCAAAGAAGCCGAGAAAACTAGCCTTGTCAAGCAGAGCAGGGACGATACTTTCGAAGGGCTGAGCGACCTCTTTGCCACCTCGCAAGAGATCTTTAAAGATGATCCTATCACTACCGGGGTTTCTTCTTCAGTAGTTGAAGCGACTTCTATCCTGCAACAGACTCCGTCAACTCAAGAGTTGACGCTAACTATTACACCCACAACCACTCCTCAATTAAAGAGTGGTTCGTAGTTTGATGCGCGTAGTTTGCACATCACACACACTTAGAATTTTTTAGTACTTTTATGCTCCTGACTTTTTGTACTTTGAAGAATTCTAAAATTTAGCTCTTTTTTATTTCAGATCCTCCAATGGGGCGCGGCGGATCCTACTATGATGATTTCCAGCGCTACGGGAGGCGTAGCCAATATGATTACAGGCGTTACCTCCCCTCTTACAGAGAATCTGATGAAGAAAGAGCCGCCCGAAAGGCTCAAGAGAAGAGGGCTCAAGAGGAGCGTTATGAAAGAAGAGAGAGAGAGGAGCGCCACGATTCTTCGCAGAGAGGCGACGATTCCCATAAAAGAAAACCCCATGATGACAGAGGAAAAAGTCATATGGTTGAAGATTCGAGCAAGCGAGCCCGACATGGTGAGAAGCACACCTCTACAACTCCTGAAAAGGTTACTGTTCCCGCCTCGCTTGACATTCCTTCCGGCTCTCCCGCTCTCGGGAAGAGAGACATCCAAACAATAATTAGCAGACCCAAATTCCAAGTTGGACCGGGCCCGGCCACTTTGCAAAGTCGGTTTCCACAGTGGTGTCTGAAGGGAGTGAGGTTCGACCTTGACTTGGTCCCCATTGACAAGTCTTCTATGTTACGAAATCTCGACGCCGTCAAGCTTGATATTGAGAGGATTTCAAACTGGCAAAAACTTGTCGACGAGCTTCAAAGGGTTAATCGTGCAAACATAGAGGCCATGCTCACTATGGAAAATGATAAAGCCGAATGGCAAAAGTTTCTTGAGCAACATGACACTGAAATGAGGAGCATTGCTTCTTACAATGAAGAGCTTGAAGCAAAAGTTGCGGAACTGAAGCAAGAGCTTGCTGCTTCCTCTACTTCTTATTCTCAAAAAGAAGAAGTGCTCCTAAAACAAGTGAGAGACGCTCATGCCAGCCAAAGAGATGCCGAAGACAGGCTTGAAGTGCAGAAAAGAATTAGCGAGGGCTATGTTGCTGATATTGCAGAGCTTCAGAAGAAAAACAGCTCCCAAGAGGCGGAGGTTCAAATGCTTAAGTTTCAACTTTCCAAAGCTGAAAGGGAGCGTGATGAGGCCGTTGCCAGCAAAATTACAGCTGAAGAATCTCACTAGGCAACGAGGACCAACATCAGCTCAACATTATTTGATTTCTACCTGCATAGCATCTTGGGGCGCGGTAGCCTCGCCTTTCTAGGCCCCAAGTATGAAATTACTCTGGCTGAAGTTTGGGAGGCCGCACTCGATATGCTTGGCGGTAAAGGCGCTGGCTATGCTAAGTCATCTCTTGAGGAGCATTATCTTGATGATGATGCTCGTGCCGCTCTCGCCAGGGGGAGAGAACAGCTTGCAAAATTAAGGGCTGAAACAGCGGCAGGAGAATATTCAGGAAAAATCATCACAACTGCTCCAATTCAACCTTCTCCTTCAGCCGAAATTGACATTATCGGTTCTAGTTCTCATTCCCCATCTCCTACTAAAGTTACCACCGAGATTACAAGCATACAAGGTGGAGATGAAGGCGGCGAGAGTGCCGAGGCACAGGCTTACGAAGTTGACGTCAGAAAACCGACTTCTGCAGGTAAACCTACTGACAATCTTGCCCAAGTAGACTGCTTATCTGTTTCTTACGAGCTTGATGGGCTTTTTGACTACTTCTTGAATCTCAGCGAACCTTTGTCTCCTCTTTTTACTGACTTGAACTTTTTTCCTTCTGTAGAGAAAACGTCGGGCAGTGTTCAAGCTTCCCCACCTCCAATTATTCCTCCTCCATCTATTCAGGTGACTCCTCCTTCCGCCTCGCAACCGGGATCACAAGAGGAGCAAATAGAAGCTCTTCAAGACTTGGACGATCCCATTGCTTCACAAGAACACAAAGGAGAAGAAACTGAAGGGAGTGAGAAGACTCCAGAGGCGACTGGCTCCGACGCTGAACCGTTATCTAAACTTCTTTCTCCAGGGAGTGGGTCTTCCTCCAAGAAGAGAGGAAAGCAGGGAGTTTCCAAGAAGAGGAAGAAGAAGGAATCCTTAACTGGCGAAGAAGAAACAGAAGAAAGTCCGACTGAGCCCCTTTCTCCTTCATCCCCTACTCTTACAAGCCGCCCTAAGAAGTTGGTTATTCGGCCGGGTGCGGGCTCAAAAGGTGGACGGAAGAAGAAATGATGGCTCTGGTTCTGTGGCTTTCATATCGCTTTTTGCCTTTTATGCATGTACTGACCGGAAATTGTGCGGGTACCGGCCCCCGCTTTTCTTTTGCTTTTTACTTTGGAACCTGTACCTGTATAAAATTCTAATAGTGTTGAATAAAATGATTCTTTTTCTTTGTGCAAACTTCTGTCTGTATCTAAGAATGCAGTTATTATTCACTTTTATACAAGTTTCTTTGCATGATATTGCAGTGAGCTTGTGGTATACTTGTTCGAGCGCAATTTTACCGATGTAGTTATACCATGTTGCCCCTATACCATAAGCTCATTGTAACATTTTATTTTATGAGGAACTTGTACTTTTATTTTCTAAAGAATAATTATCCCACATTTGGAGGAATATTATTTCATTAAAAAACAGAGTACAAATTCGTTTTTACGCTTCATCTTTTGAAGATATCACTTTTTCTTTTGTGCATGTGCACATTTTACCAGGTGAATTCTTTTATGCGATAAAACGGGCCTCTGAAGGACACTTTGACTTCCTTTGAAAGTTAAAGTGTGCCTTTGATGAGGAATTTTTTTTATATATACCACAGTAAAGGGCCTTTTGATTTTCGTTTCTTTGAAAAGTTGCACCTCTGAGGAAGGCTTTTTCACGTTTCAACACCTGGAAGTTTTATTTCAATCTTGGTGAAACGTGTGCCTCCGAAGAGGTCTTTCTGCTTGATTGTGCCTCCGGAAGGTGGTCTTTTCATTTCTGCCTCTGGGAAGAGGTCTTTCTGTCTTATTGTGCCTCTGGGAAGAGGTCTTTTTGTTTCTGCCCCTTGGGAGAGGCTTTTTTTTTGCATTTCAACTCTGGTGAAGTGAAGCTCCGAAGAGCGGCTGTTGCACTTCAACTCCTGGTGAAATGGGCCTCCGAAGAGGGCTTTTATTTTGTTTTGCATTTCAACTCTGGTGAAGTGAAACTTCGAAGAGCGGCTGTCGCACTTCAACTCCTGGTGAAATGGGCCTCCGAAGAGGGCTTTTATTTTGTTTTGCATTTCAACTCTGGTGAAGTGAAACTCCGAAGAGTGGCTGTCGCACTTCAACTCCTGGTGAAATGTGCCTCCGAAGATTGCCTGGAAGTTACTCTCTCATGGTTGGAGGGTCATGACTCCTCCAATCTTTTTTGTTGAGTAGAGAACTTTCTTTTTTGCGGCATATGCCTCGTTAAAGGTCTTTCTCCTCTGAAGAGTTGTGCCTCCGAAGAGGACTTGTGCCTCCGAAGAGGGCTTTAGTTGTTCCTTGTCCACTTGCTTATGCCTTTTCAGCGATCCTCTATTTTTCTTTTCAAGCTCGCACACCCTTCTCTTACAAGTAGTTTGTTTCATCCAAAGAAGTGTACTTCATTTCTATGCAAGTTCGCGAGAACGGGCATAAGCTTCTTAATTGGATGTTTGTTTGTTCAAACGATCTCAATTTATTAGCAAGGGCCCGTTTTCGGCGAAATCATTGGCCGTTCAATTGAAGCACTTCCTATCTAGGATTTGAATTCGGGGCTTTTGTGGCTCGAAATTTGTTTGTTGAATGATAACAAGAATCACTTGGTCTTGTAACGTGCAAGTTTTATTTTCATTGTCTGCAAAAATTTAAATCGACATTTCAGCAATACGTTTAATGTACTTTTCATATCGAAAATAAAGCAAACATGTAATAATAATAAGGAACACAAGATTTATAGTGGTTCGGCCATGAATTTGGGCCTACATCCACTTTATAGTCTTTCATCATTCACTTGCATTGGCTTTACAATTGCTTTCAATTACAAGAATCATACATTCAATTTATTTTTTTTTACAATATTTCAACAAAGCTTTCAAGTAAAGTATGGACGCAAGTGATTGCTGTTCCAAGCCCTTGGAATTTGATCTCCTTCGACAGTAGTGAGTTTGAACGTGCCGTCAAGAAGCTTCTGACCTATGACATATGGTCCTTCCCAATTTGGCCCAAACACACCTGATGCCGTCATAATTCTCTTCAGGACTAGATCTCCAATTTCAAAGTTGCGTTGGCGAACTTTGGAATTGAAATGTCTGGCTATCTTTTGCTAATGAGCTGCAATTCTGAGCTTAGCCTCTTCTCTTTTTTAATCAAGGAGATCTAGTGCCTCAAGTTGTAGTTTTTCATTCTCCGCTTGATTGAAATGGATCCTTCTATGTGAAGGGACCTCTGTTTCTACCGGAATCATTGCTTCTGACCCGTATGCCAATGAAAACGGAGTATGCCCTATCGCAGTTTTGTGGGTAGTTCTGTATGCCCATAGTGCTAGAGGTAGCTTATCGACCCAACCACCTTTTGCTCTTTCGAGTTGCTTCTTGATGGTTGACTTGATAATTTTGTTTACTGCTTCCACTTGGTCGTTTGCCTGCGGATGAGCTGCTGCTGAGAAGCTTTTTCGGATTTTGAATTGTTTGCAAAAATCTTGGAATTCTTCACTTTCGAACTGAGTACCATTGTCTGTAATTATCTTTTGAGGCACACCATACCTGCAAATGATACTTTTAGTCACAAAACTTATCATCTTTTTAGAGGTGATAGTAGCCAGTGGTTCAGCTTCTGCCCATTTAGTAAAATAATCTACAGCAACAATGGCATATTTGATTCCATATTTGGCAGTTGGTAAAGGTCCTACAAGGTCTATTCCCCATATTGCAAACGGCCATGGACTGACCATCTGTGTGAGTTCAGTAGAGGGTGCTCTAGGAATTTTGGCAAATCTTTGGCATCTGTCACATTTTCGGGAATAGTCTGCTGCATCCCGATTAATTTCTGGCCAAAAATATCCGTATCGGAGAATCTTCTTTGCTAAAGTTTGACCACCTAAATGATCACCACATTCTCCCCCATGCACCTCAGCTAGGATTGTTTTGGACTCTTCCCTGGATACACATCGAAGTAACGACATTGAGAATCCCCGTCTGTATAATTGGCCATCCTGGACTATATAGCGAGAGGCTTTCCTCAGTAGCTTATGTCGTTCTTTTGAATTTTCCGGTAAAGAGCCATTGAGCAGATATTCTGTTATTGGAGTCATCCATGATTTTTGCTCTTGAGACACGCTCATGATCCAATCAATATCCATCTCATCAATGCTTGGAGCCGACAGGATTTCCACTGGAGTCAACCCCAGAAATTGAGCTTCGCCTGTGCTAGAGTACTTTGCGAGAGAATCTGCTTTCGTGTTTTCTTCTCGAGGAATATGGCTTATCGTGTAATGATCGAAGTCACACAGGAGTTCCCAAGCCTTTAACAAGTAGGCAGGCAGATTTCCCCCTTTCGCTTGGAATTCCTTCTTGACTTGGCATACAATAAGCTGAGAATCACTGAAGATCTGTAATGCTCGGATGTTTAGTTCTTTAGCAATTCTCAAGCCAGCGATAAGAGCTTCGTATTCTGCTTCATTGTTCGTTGAAGGAAATTCCAATCTCGGTGCATAGCATAATGTCCGACCTTCAGGGGTCTCAAGTACAACTTCGACTCCAGAATAGTAGTCATTTCTCGCGCCATCAACATATAACTTCCATTGGATTGGGGAATCATCGATCGTTTCCTCCTCGCTGTTACCCTTATCTGTGAATTCTGCGATGAAATCCGCTAAAGCTTGTCCGTTGATTTCTTTTCGGGGATGATAAGTGATGTCATATTGACTGAGTTCAATGTTCCACTTTAGAAGACGACCCGAAGTCTCAGGGCGAAACAGGACTTGCTTTAAAGGATGATCAGTGAGGACTCTGATAGGATGAGCTTGGAAATATTGCCTCAACTTCCTCGATGCAATCAGTAGGCAATAGGCGAGTTTTTCCAACTTGGAGTAATTCATCTCTGCCCCAGTGAGTCTTTTGCTGATATAGTAAACCGGATGTTGAATCCTCTTGTCTTCTCATATCAGCGCTGCACTTAAAGCATGAGATGATACTGCCAAGTATATAAGAAGATCCTCACCATCGTCGGGCCTAGAAAGTATTGGAGGCGTTTCCATATGGCGAATCAATTCATCAAAGGCTTTTTGGCATTCGGGAGTCCAATCAAAGTTTTTCTTTCCTTTCTTTAGAGCGTCAAAGAATGGGATGCATTTATCAGTAGCTTTGGAAATGAACCGACTCAAGGCGGTGACTTTTCCGTTGAGACTTTGCAATTCCTTCTTCGTTCTAGGAGCTTTGACTTCTTTTAAGGCGGTAATTTGAGCTGGACTAGCTTCAATGCCCCCAGCGCTCACGATGAAACCTAAGAACTTTCCGGACTCCACTCCAAATGAACATTTTAAAGGGTTAAGCTTCATTCCGTATTTTCGGAGGACTGCGAACATGTCTGCTAAGTGTTCTATGTGATCCACTGCTTTCTTAGACTTTACTAACATGTCGTCGACGTAGATTTCCATAGTCTTGCCCAATTGCGGTTTGAACATAGCATTAACAAGTCTTTGGTAGGTTGCCCCCGCATTCTTCAGCCCGAAGAGCATAACTCTGTAGCAGTAAAGACCAACATCGGTGATAAAGCTCGTGTCCTCCTGATCTGGCTCATGCATCATGATCTAGTTATATCCGGAGTAGGCATCCATAAAAGATAACAATTCATGTCCCGCTGTTCCATCTACCAGTTGATCGATCCTGGGCAATGGGAAGCAGTCTTTGGGGCAGGCCTTGTTTAGATCTGAAAAATCGATGCACACTCTCCATTTTCCGTTGGCTTTTTTAACTAGCACTGGATTTGAAACCCAATTCGGATAGGTAGATTCTTTGATAAAGTTATTCTCCATGAGCCGATCAACTTCTTCTTTTAATGCTGCTGACCTTTCTGGACCTTGAGTTCTCCTTTTCTGTTTCACAGGCGTAAATTTTGGATCAATATTCAGAGCGTGTACTACAACTTCTGGGGATATTCCGCACATATCGGCATGAGTCCAAGCAAAAACATCCAAATTTGCTTTTAAAAAAGATATTAAGATATTCTGAATTGACATATTAAGTTGTGAACCCACATTCAACACCTTATTTGGGTCCTTCGGGTCAACAGGTACTGGTACTGTCGTTTCCACTGGTACCACTCTATTCTCCCCTGCATTGGCTTTTCTAGGATCCATCTCTTTTCGTGCTCCGCTGTGCTCGCCAGTGCAGGGTCCGCCCTGTAATTGCTATAAGGCTAGTTCTTTGATGCGGACTGGGGTTGCCGTATCCTTTCCTATTTCTCTTTTCCTTGCTTCTCGCAGCTCTGTCAGATAACACTCCCGCCCAGCATTTTGATCCCCTTTTATAACTCCTACTCCATTGTCTGTGGGGAATTTAATGGTGAGGCACCATGGGGCCAGAACAGCTTTGAACGCTGCAAGAGTTGGACGGCCAAGGAAAGCATTATAAGTAGAAAATTCGTCGACAATCACAAAAGTTTGCTTGCGGACTACTTTTCTTTCTCCCTCTCCAAGTTCTACAAGCAAATCAATGGTTCCTATCGGCTGTTTTGGCTCCCCAGTGAAGCCAGCGATTATCTGCGACGAGGCTTGCACACGAGCCATAGGGATCTTCATTTGGTCGAATGTTTTCTTGAAGAGGATATTACAGGATGCGCCACAATCAATGAGAACTCTTCTGACAATAGCTGGCCCGATACCAGCCGAGATGACTAAGGGATCAAAGGTAGGAGCTTCAACACCTATGGAATCCCTGGCCCTGAACACAATATCATCATTAAAAGTTCTTTGTTGTTTCAGGGGAGTAGCATCTTCCAAAACAAAGACATCTTCTTCGGCCGGTACATATTTCAAAGCCCGGGTATACCTTTCCATCTCACCCCAGCTCCTGCCCGCTGGGTGAGGTCCTCCCGTAATGACATTGATAACAGGCCTTCCGGATTCATGCCCTGTAGCCTTCTCACTTGTCCTGGGTTGATGAGCAGGAGCTCGTTGCCCCTGACTAGACGAAGTAGGATTGCTACTATTCTTTTCCACAAATTGCTGCAGCTTGTTTTCCCTTATCAACTCTTCAATCAAAATTTTCAATTGGCGGCATTCATCGGTATCATGACCGGGTTGATTATGGAAGCGGCAAAACTTTCCGCTTTGTATAGCTTTTTTCCCGGTTCTCAGAACGGGAGGTTTAGGATAATCAACAGAATCTTTAGTGGCAAGGTAAATACGCTCCGACGTATCTGATAAAGGAGTATATTCCGATGGATTGAAGGAACGAGGCTTCTTCAGATTTTTATGTTTTTTCCCATCGTTATTTTCCCTTTTCTGTCCTACAGATTCATTCTTGCGTGGAGCAACAATGTTATCTTTAGCTTTTTCCAATACTGCCTTTACCGGTATAGGACGACTTTCCAGGCATATGAAATCATCTGCTTTCTTTTAGAATTTTTCAAGGGAATTTGGTTCCTTCATGTTTAGCCATTTTCCAAATTCGCTCGATTTGTCGATGGCCCTCATCAGATAAGTCAAGATCATCCGTGGTTCTGCATTGTCTACCTCGGCCAGCGCTATATTAAAGCGATTCAAGAAAGATCTGATAGTTTCCCCTGGACTCTGTTCTAAACCTGACAACGACATGATATCTTTGGCTTTTGAAGCATATAGTCTGAACTGCTCCTTGAATTTCCGGGTTAAGTCAGAAAACTGATCCATAGACCGAATTGGTAGCTTGGTGAACCAAAGCAGAGCTACACCTTCCAAATATATAGGAAAATATCGACACTTTATTTCATCAGAAGCTCTGGCACCTGTCATGTGCCAATCATACTTATATAAGAATTCGTTCGGATCAATCGTTCCCTTGTAAGCTGGAATAGTTGGAGGGACGAACTTCCTTGGGAACTCAGCCTTTAAGATCCTTTCGGTAAACGGGGTTTTACTTGGAGCGAAACCCCATTCCTTCTCGTCTTCATTCCTTTGCATGCTCTCTTTCATGATTTGTCGAACCATTTCAGAAAGATACCCCTCATCATTTCGAGCTTTAGATCCACCAACTTCAGGAAATGTCTGCTCAAAGGAGCTGGCAGCCCTCTCAGGAATGTTTCTTTCTTCAGCATCATGAACGTTGCCAGCAAAGTTCCTTTCATTACCCGTTGGTTGACAGTTTGCTCCAAGCAAATCGTTCAACTTATTCAAAATTAGGGCATTTTGGGCATTCTGAGCATCCAATTATGCACTTTGGGCATTTATCTGCTGGTTCAGCCCTAAGATTACAGCATCCAACTCCGCTATTGTAACCCCAACAGGTGGAGTGGCTTGATTAGGTACTGGGGAAGCGGAGGTTCCCTCTTGAACATTTTCAGATCTAACAGATCTACTCCTTCTCCCCGGAGCCATGATTTCAGATAAACTTCTAGTCTTCAGAGAGATTACTTCAACAAACTTTCGTGGAGCAATGATGATAATTCACCTGAGTTCAGCTTCTCAGTGAAAGCACCAAAAATGTTAACGCTAAAATTTGAACGCTAACACCCCGGTGTGTAAAGTGTAGTTGTGAAAGCACCACCCGATGATTCGGGAACAGAGTATAAGCAGAAAACCACAGAAAAAGCAGTAAATAACAGCGATTTTATAGTGGTTCGGCTCAATAGTTTGCCTACGTCCACTCTAAATATCTTTATTGATGATTTCGTTACAAGTCGATACAATTCTTCCTAAGTACAATACACTTTGAATTACTAAACACTTTGAACGAGTAGCTTAAACTTCAATGTAAGTGAAAGTCTTCAAATCCATGTCGGATGTATGAGATTCCTTCATGAAGTTGTTGATAGCGTTCTACGTGTCTTGAAAGCTTTGAGTGTTGAGTCGGTTTGGAATGTAGCAGAGTATCGGTGCTTGGAAAGAATGAGCCAAAAGTCCTTTGAACGTTGGAGGTGGCCGCGTATTTATAGGTGTGATTCTGGGCAGCAGTTTTTCACTCAAGTCATGAGTCGTGCACGACTCATGGAGAGTCGTAAGTCGCACTCGACTCAAGGTTCAAGAGTCAGGAGGCAGTGGAGTAAGTGAAGTGGTTCTGAGCTTTTCTTCGTTCATTTGGATACAGGTCCTAACTCGTTCGCGAGTTAAGAGGTCACGGTTTAAAGTGAGGCAGCACTAAAATCTTGGCTCTGTGGTTTTAGGTCGTGTACGACTTAAACTAGGTCGTAAGTCGTCAACGAGTCATCTTATTACGGCATGGTATTGAACTTGCTCTCTAAGTCTTAGGTCGTAACGTCTTT
Organism: Allium cepa; assembly: GCA_030765085.1. Taxonomy (NCBI): domain Eukaryota; kingdom Viridiplantae; phylum Streptophyta; class Magnoliopsida; order Asparagales; family Amaryllidaceae; genus Allium; species Allium cepa. The sequence goes on along the minus strand of CM060937.1, from coordinate 978,919,103 downwards.
AGGTCGTAGACTCCTTAACTCGTAGGCCTTTAACTCGCAGGCTCTTTAGCTCGTAGACTCCTTAACTCGTGTACCTCCCCAGAGACATGACATATCTTAAGTTGCAGAGGCCTTAAGTCGCAGATTTCTCTGAGTCGTGAGTCGCTTAATCTGTTAACTCATTAAGTCATTCTATCCTTAAGCCGTAAACCGTTCACCTCCTTAAGTCGTAAGTCGTTCACCTCCTTAAGTCGTTGAGTCGGCAATCAGTTGAGTCTTGAAGTACCTTGAGTCGTAGATCCATTGAGTCGCTGAGAATTTTATCTGATGAGCCGGCCCAAGCCTTAACTCGTTGACAAAACGGGGTTAACAAAGCCTATTCAATATTTATAAATATTATTTAATTGAAGAAAGGATTTTATATGTAAATGGTATATTTTTTAAAATAGTTGTAAGATTTTATACGATGATTAAGAGATACTTATTTAAATATACCTGTATGTATATATATATATATATGGGTAAATATATGTATACGTGTAATTGAAGATATAATAATCAAGAGAACTGATGAATTATAGTTGGAATTATTGTATGTGGTTGTGTGGATATACATGTATATAAATATGTTTGTGTGAATAAATATGTACATGTGTATATGAATATATGTGTGTGTGTGTGTGCGCGCATGTGTATGTGCACACGTTGGTGAGCGTCTCATGTACATAGAGTGACTATCGTGTTCGCTAAGGTTTGTGAGAAGATACTAGGTCAAGTAATCATGTTGGTGAAGCTCAAGACGTTGTTAGTAAAGTGTAGGCATGTTTATGTATGCATGTGCGCATAAACATGCACAGTAGGTGCATAACACACATGTAAGCACCATGTAGGGAAAGAAGGCCGATTGAGTATGTTTTGGAGTATGAGAGGAGGTCGGGTCAAACGAGTCACTCTGTGGAACTCTACACGTAAAAGAGCGAGTTTTGTATCAAAATCCATTTTTGAGTACATAAGGAACCCCTTTCTAAACATAAACCAATGGACTCTAGGAGTGAAATGTTGTGGTGGAGGAAGACTAGAGCTAGGTGTAAGACCCCACCTCTATATCCATACTATCCATGAGTATTACCAGATAATATCGTCAATTAATATATATAATGAGGCTATATGGGATATATACATGAATATTCCCTTGGACTAACACCGGTACAAATCTCAAGTCATATAACAACTAACATAGTTGTATCTATCTCAACATAAAGCAATAGACATGTGTGCTTCCAGGCTAAAACAATACACAGTATATATTAAAAGTCAGAGAACATAGAGTCAGTAAGGTAGCGATAAGATATTATATGAAATATATAAGAGACTATGGGAATAAGAAACTTCTTAAAAATCACTATCTTAATATATAATACAATGTATATAATATATAAACATCACAATGATAGGTATACAATTAATCTACATCATGCGAATGATTATGACAATCCTATGTACATATCTCCACTATGCCCATAATACACAAGCTAATCACATCATCCTTGTACCTGAAATGTCTAAGCCTGGCCCGAGTACTACATAAATAACACATAAGTCAGAATATGTCTAAATCAAGGGTCAATACATATAGAATGTGCAGGGTAAAACATGAGCATATCAATTGACAACTACCAGAAATCCACGTAAAATGGTGTGATCACCTATTTAAAACACATCAGCCAAGAAATCATGAGGACAATAACAAATGAGTGAATCATCTATCTATAAATCATCATCGAAATCCAAATATCATTGATAAATGAGATATCCTCAGGTATAGTCAGGCTAGCATATAGCTAACCCAGTTATATGTCTCAATCTCAATATTGAGAACATCATTATCAATATACAAGATAGGCTGCCTATCGGTATAATAAGAGACATGAGAATCCACTATACCCTGGATACCTATCCAGATATAGTCTCACCTCCTCATATATGAATAAATCAGTATATATCATGATGGGGAATGACTATATGACAGACATGAAGTCCTAAGTAGAATCATATACATATATGTGTGTGTGTGGGAGGGGGGTTGCCTAACCTTTATCAATACTTAGATGAGGTGTATCAATAGTATATGCCAATCTATCCTCTGTTAGAACCAAAAGGAAGACTGATGGCACGGAGCCTGCCCCAAAGTCACACAGACTCTACAGTCTTCAGTTACCACGATGGTCATTGTGACATGTATCTACCAGTGTGCTTGTCAATGCAAGAACTTACAATTGCGACCTTGCATTTGCTCCTAAGGTAACATGTTAGAGGCCTAGGTGACATAGGGCCAAACGCACAAGGCAAAAGAACGCAACTATATAAATATATGATGTCATAACCTGGGGCATGACCGGATGATCAGGTTACTATGGTGGATTCCGGCCATTTGGTTCTCTCCAACGCCAATAAAATGAGTACATGAGATGGTAGCACATAGTACTAATAAATATAGATAAGAAGCCGTGCTTATCGCTAGGTACAAAGCCTTACTCACAAAATAAAGGCACGAAGCCTTACTCATCACTATGCACATCGCCTAACACTCATATCACTATTTCTATCACATGATTGTCATCTAACTCAATGGTTAATTGAAATATCACAACGTCATCCTATGCGACTGTGTGATACTCAAACGTTTATTCACTGCTCATAAACTACACTCGGTCCCAACTATATTCTATATAACGAGTCTGAAACATAGCCAGAGAAATAATACCTACCATATGATATTATAACTCCATTTATTCAGATTTCTCATTACTAGAATTAAATGTCATGAAACCATACAGAAAGATGTCATCATTGTAACACATCAAAGTTAATAATCAAGTCAATATCAAGGGTGAATCATTTATATTATTTAAAATCCATATAAAAGAGATGAGATATCGCAATACAAGGAAAATATGCATAAATTTTCCTAATTTTTAATTTAGGAATATAATAATAATAACAACAACAACAACAATAGAATTCAACAAGATTTTCATTTTCCTAAATATTTAAAATGTTCCTATAAATCCCCTAAATTAAATTATTAAATCAGGAAATATATTTAAAGATTTTAAAATATCATAAGGAAAATATTTCTTATTTTTTCCAGAAATTATATAAGGCTTATAAATAAAAATTAAATCCAAGAACCAATTTCCGATAAATAACAGAATGGCCTTAAATATATATAAACTGTTAAATTACTAATAAACGTTTTCTTCATAAGTTACACGATCAATTTTTAATTTATTTTTATAAAAACACAATTAGTTTATACGTATGTGTATTATATATTTTTATTTTATTTTTTCACAGCAAATGGTGCAACCGGTAGGCGGCCGATTAATGGACCTACCGCTATCATGCCTTTCTGAAGGCAATTTGGTTTTCCTTGATCAAATTTCGACCATCCTCTTCTCATTTTACCTCCAATTCGATGCACACAACAATTTCCATTCACACTTCATTCCAATTCAAGCTGATATACATAATTATACGATTTAAACATAGTTCGTGAGTGTAATACTCACCTTGAACCTACAGCACATACTTTCTTCTTCTTCTTCCACTATTTATACTTCCAAAACATCAAATCATTAACTAAATCCAAATTCCCACATAATTTACGGGGTAGCAAAGTGTTGAGATGAATATGTAACAACTTGGAATATACAATGATTTATTTTAATCTGATTTGTAAAGAAGGAGGATTTACTTCCTGCAGTTGGAAAAAGAAGAAGAAGTTCCTGAAATAGTGAACATATATATTATAATATGAAGGAAGAAATCTAGAAAATAAAAGGCCTAGATATTATGATGAGTCTTAAGCTTGGGAAACTTATATTTAGGTTTTAGCTTGTAAAGATATTAACATTTTACTTTTTCTTCCTTTTCTTATTTTTCACTTTCACTAATTCCATTTAACACAAATCAATAAAATTCCAAAGTAAATCAAATTTTCACCACTTAAGTATTTTCTCAACATTACAGAATTTTATAAAATTTATGTTTCATATAGACTTTTTATTTTAATTAATTATCTCAAAACAATCAATTTATCCCACTTCAACAACACTTACATATTAACCCCAAATTTAAATCTATTTTCCACCTTAAATTATATCAATATCATTTATTCCATATATAATTTTAAAAATATTATTTCTATGTTTTAAATTATTTAATTTAACTACCACATATTTATGTTTTAAACCCATTTATTAAATCAATTCCAAAATTGTTCATATCTAATCTTGAAAAATTAGTTTTAATTAATTAAATCATCATCAATCATTTTTAATTAACTACCCCTTAATATTGGGTTCTTACATTAGGTGAACCATTAGACAAAGCTATGGAGAAGACATAAATGGTTACTAGTGTGGAAAAAATGATTACTGCCTAGGATGATTGTCTAGGTGCAGAAATGACTAGTCGATGGGTCATAGTGCAACAAGTTGACTATCGTCGGGCCTAGGCAGTGAGCAAAATGGTGGGCTTGTTATCCCAATTTTGAATGCAATTTGGCATGACTTCAGGAGGGCTTTGGGCTACTTGGAAAAGTGGAATGCAAGGAGAAGCACGTGATTTGAATATGAATATAAAGTAATGTATATGCAGTCAATAATGGTGAATAAGGCATTTGAGCATGCGGTCGAGTACGCGGTCGAGGAAAGGGACGCAGGATGTGGCATATCCTAACACATGAATAACAGAAGATCGAGATAGCGATCGAAGAATGATCGGATACGAGATTGGTACAACGGCCGATTGCACGATCAAGTACGATAAGCATGTACAATTAGAAGGAGCACGTGACGATAAGGAATTGCTACCAGATTCAGTTAGATGTGTAAACACATCATGACAAGTGATTGGTACAAGATTGGAAGATGGTGGATAGACGGTTAAATTATATTCCATGGTTTGATGCATTGTTGTGCTTGAGAGATCCGTTGGATCGATGCAAGTGCATAGCGATAGAATCATGGAGGGACGCCATGGTAAAATGCATAATTGTGCTTGATAGATCCATTAGGGCCAAAGCAAGTGCATGACGAGAGAGTCATGGAGTGCGCAACTATTCAAGTCATAACATGTCATTTATACGTTTGTTTTATGTTTTCAGGCGGATTAGGGCAACGTTTAAGGGATGCTTTTATCTATTAGCGGTAACACTGATATCAGTGCTTGGGGCATAGTAATAATAAGGACTTTCGCTAATGTGATCAAATCAAATTAAGCCATAAGGCTGGTTTCTATTAGACCAAAATCTGGTCGAATCTGGTTTGGCTATAGGAAATGACTGAAGTACCCTTCTCTTCACCTATAAATAGCCAAGTCCATATCTCATTTTAATTCATTCAAAAACTAAGGAAAAGAAATAAAATTCATTATAAAAGGTGAAGTACTCCAAGTCTCCATAAAAGCAAGTAGGATGTGAGTATATTCCTTGTTTTCATAGTTTAGTGGGTATAACTTATTCTATGAGTGTAGTTTAATTATTTTACAGTGAATGTAATCTTAATCTCTTTCCTTTGACTCATTCACATTTTAATAAATGTTGTATTAACTGTTGATTGTAAATTAATAATAATAATGGGTCTGTTGTTATTCTTATTATTATTCTTGTTTGGTTGTTTGATTTGTTCTCGGCCAGTTTTTGAGCAATAACTTTGATGTTTAGTTAAGGGGAACTTACACCACCTTTTAACTTAGGATTGACATTTAATGACTTTTTGGTTAAAAGAAAATAATGCCTCTTTTAGCTATCTCATTTGATTAAGAGGGAGCTTCACCCCTCTTGGTCATATTCTCCTTTAAAGATGATGGGTTTAAGTTATGATTTGAATGGAAGTTTTAAATCTTTGTTTAAAGTATTTTAAAGGAGCTTCAAAATTTATATAATGATTTAAATGGGTTATTTGAGGAAAGTAAGCAGTCATATACTTCACACTAAAAGTCGATGAGTAGATTGATCCTCTATCTGTGAGATCTGGAACCTAAGTGTCTAGACAAGGCTAGGAGCAACCGGTGCCCTGACTTACCTGGCTTTATTTCTAGGCGAGGGGTAGAGTAAGTCGAGAATATCGAAAACGTGACAAGTGTAGGAGATTTGATTTCCATAAATGATCTTTATAATTATAATGGAAAACATTCGCATTTATTATAGACAATTGTTTTTGACCCATCTAAGTATGCTTTTGAAATATGAAATCCTCCCAAATGTTTTGTGAATATACTTATACCGATGCGATAAGTATAAAGACATTTTCCAAGCATTGAAAAAGTATAAGATTTAATTTCCACTTACGATCGTTTTGTTATCCCCGTTAGTTGACATCTTAACTATCGATTTCTATATCCTTCTTCCTTTTTTTTTGTTTCGTCAGTCTAAGATGATTTGTTGCTCATTTAGAGCATTGATTTCCTATATCGGAAATGAATAAATGAAGAACAAGTGTGGGCCAAGCCATGTAGGGTTGCTCCTATTAGTGTATTGGCACATCTACTCTAGATTGATTTTGGCTGTATGCGCACGGAGATGTAAAATACTCGGATACTCGGTAAGGTTAGCAGGGTCCAGCTTGGAGGTTTTTGAGAACCGTCGTAATTCTCAAGTATATTTTCTAGAGCTATACTTTCGATAAGGGGGCGCACTCTCTTAGTCGTTGTTGGAAAAATTCCTTTTCCTTTTTTTTGATTCAAATCTTTGGATTGATTCTTTCTTAATTGCATCGGGAAGCTTCTTGCGCTCTTCACTGTGTTTAATTATTTGCGTCCATTCTTTTATGCTTAGATGTTGTCCTTGTGAGGGAAAATCCCATTCTGCGTTTTTACGATGTGGTCTCACTAGTTATTTTGTGTGTTCTATTTTTTTATTTGGAGTTTTCTCATACCGGATTTATTATCTAACCCGAATTTTTTGTTTTCCCTAAACTCTCATGTACTCATTTATATTTGAGTAGTCCGGAAATGACAGGTTTCTTCAGGCTTTTTTGAAGATGGTGGACGAGAAGGAGGATCCTCATCTATTTAGCTATTTACTTCCACTGTTATGATATGTTGGTTCAATGCATGTACATTTAAAGGTATAACTACCTAGACTTATAGTAGTACTTTTGTTGTAACTCTGATAACTCCATATTGGGAGTAACCTTATGTACTATCTTATTTTATGTTATATTTAACCATTCTATTGTGAGATTATTATTGTGTTCTTATACTTTACCCCATGATAACTCGTCTTTTAGATACTTGGGCAACGATGCATAAATACCACGGATGTATTAAGTGTCGTTCTCAGAAGTCAGAAAGGTGGATCGTCACTGTCAATATCGGAGCTTTCGTTGAGAAAATACCTTGGCCTGATTAGGGTATAACTCATTAGAGATAGGGTAAGTGATGCCCTAGAATGAGTTAATCTTAAGAAAGCATATTTGTAATTTTTATAATAATAATATTTATCCTCTAAAGTCTAGTTTAGATCCTTTGGTGTTATTACTTTAAACCATTTTAATTCTATTTTTGTATTTTAAAGATACCTGTTATTTATTCAGATAATAGAAAGCTAATACATGAAGAGGAGGAAGGAGAGGATCTGGAATTAGCATCGCTGCCAAAGGTAGGGTACCTAGAGATGCTACTATGTCCGCTGTAGATCCAATAGAGGAAATGTTAGTGCAAGTTCAAACCCCTATGAACTTTGTAGCTTTGTGTAAGAATTTTACCACTTTGGGCGGGAAACCATTGTATGGGACTTAAGATATTCTTAGAGTGTAGATATGGCTTCGAACTTATGAAAGAATATTTGGAAATCTTCGGTTGGAGGATGCATAGAAATGGCTATTGGCATCGTGACAATTTCAAAAGTCGATGATGGATTGGTGGGATATAGAAACAGCTAGTACTCCAAAGAGGGAGTTTTTTTGGCCCAGTTCAAGATAGTTTTTGAAGCACAGTTTATTCTAGAAGCCGAAAAAACTCAGTTATTTAGAAGTTTCATTGGCTTAAAGCAGGGTGATATGACTGTGTCATAGTATGAGAATAAGTTCAATGCTTTGTCCCGTTTTGGACTTGGATTAATAGACACACCGCTCAAGAAAAATGAAATGTTTGTGAATAGAATGCGACTAGAGTACCATTGTGAAATGACCAATCATCTTATGGGTGCGTTCACCAACATTATTAGCATGGCTTTGAGGTTTGAGGCTCTTGATATTAAGGAAGGATTCCAAAAGGGTGTAGTGCCAGTAATAAGTGCCAGGCCTTTATCAGTTATACCAGTTGAAGGAAAGCCAAACATCAAGTGTAAGTTTAAGGGAAAGAAGTAGGGTGCAGGGAAGAAACCCGAAGACGGCGCTCCAACACAGATGAAGCAAACCAACTTGGCCAACATTCTTTGTTTCATGTGCAATAAGATAAGCCACTTTGCAAATCATTTCCCAATTGCCACATGTTTTAATTGCCGCCAGCCAGGACATATAAAGAATGAATGCCCTTTTCCTAAAAATGGATCTCAAGGACAGATTTTTACCATTGAAGAGATACCATCCACTTGTTCATATCAAAAAGGAAGAAAGTGTTGCAAGGTACATTATCCATCTATGATATGCCTGTAAGGTGTTATTTGATACAGGAGCTTCCTATAGTTTTATTTCTTATGATCTAATGGACAAACTAAACCTTAAATATGCTATTATAAGTAATCCTCTTTGTGTATCAAACCCAATTGGAGGTCCGAAAAATCTTAACACCGTGTATCTAAATGTACCTATTTCTTATCGAAATCATCTCTATCCTTTTGAATTGTTTGTTCTTGGGTTTATGGGTTTTGGAGTATTGTTGGGAATAGATTGGTTATCTAAGTATAAAGCTATCTTGGATTGTGGTAGAAGGCTCGTTAGAGTTAGTGATGTAGGAGATGTTGGTGTTGATATTAGTTGTAAAGAGCCTAAGAAGTTAATGAGCAGTTTTCTCTATTCACTCGAAGTGGCTAAAGAAGAGCTAGGTGATGTGCCGGTTGTTTGAGAATTCATAGATATTTTTGATGAGGTGCAAGGTTTACCTCCTCACCATGAAGTCAAGTTTCGTATTGATTTGGTTCCGAGAACTAGACCTATTGTACAACCCTTACAAAGGATGGCTCCAAAAGAGAAGAGGGAGTTAGAAAGGTAGACTTATGATTTGTTGCAGAAGGGCTTGATCCGACATAGTACCTTGAGTTAGGGATCTCCAGTCGTCTTTGGTACAAAGGCATATGGTTCTTTAAGGTTATGCGTAAACTATCGGGAGTAGAACAAAATGACCATCAAGAATAAATATCCTTTGCCAAGGATCGATGATATGTTTGACCAACTCCAAGGTTGTCAGATATTTTCTCAATTAGATCTTGCCACAGGTTTCCACCAATTGAGAGTGGTAGAGGAGAGTATTCCTTTAGCAGCTTTTCGAACTTCTGAAAATTTCTACGAGTGGTTAGTTATGCCATTTGGATTGACTAACGCAACTGCTTATTTTGTAGACTTAATGAATCGAGTATTTCGAGACATTCTTAATAAATTTGTTCTCATCTTTATTGATGACATTCATATCTATTCCAAGACAGAGGAGGAACACAAATATCATCTCCGTTTCGTACTTGATACCTTAAGAAGCCATGTGTTGAAGGCTAAGTTTTCTACACGCCATTTCTGGAAATCCAAAGTTAGGTTTCTAGGGAATGTTATTTTGGGAGTAAGCATACAGGTGGACCCAGCTAAAGTTGTGGCGGTTCAAGACTGGAAGAAGGCCGAAAGTGTGACGGAAGTTAGAAGTTTCTTGGGATTGACTGTTTTTTACTGTAGGATCATCAAGGACTTCTCGAAGATAGCTTCTCATCTGACGAAGTAAACAAAGAAAGATGTTAAGTTCATTTGAACTTCTAAGTATGATCAAGCATTCAACGATTGAAAGAGAAGTTAACTAGCGCTCCTATATTAACCATTCAAATGGGTGTAAAGGTTTAATCGTGTACATAGATGCTTGTGCAACCAGATTAGGAGTAGTTCTGATCCAGCATGGGAAAGTTATTGCCTATGCGAGTCGACAGCTAAAGCTGCTTGAGAAAATTTATGCTACACACGATTTGAAGCTTTTACCTGTTGTCTTCGCATTACAGATGTGGAGTCATTATCTTTTGGGTTAAAGGTTCGAGTTATTTATGGACCGCAAATCCTTAAAATACCTTTTTACCCAGAAAGATTTGAATTTGAGGTAGTAGAGATGGTAGGAGTTTCTCGCATGTTATGATCTAGAGGTTCTTTATACCTCTGGAAAAGCAAATATCGTTGCTGATGCATTGAGTAGGAATGTAGCAATGGTTGCAAATCTAGATGTTAAGCCAGTATTGTTCGAGAGAATTGCATCCAGTCAAGAGGCATATCCTATTTTAGCTCGACTTAAGAAGGGTGTTGAAGAAGGTGTTGTTTCAAGCTTTGAGATTGATCTCCGGGGCATATTGAAAATGAATTGGCGTATTTGTGTTCCAGATTTTGATGGACTTAGGCGAAATGTGTTAGCCAAATGACACCATTCAAAGTTATCTTTTCATCCAAGAGTGACCAAGATGTTCAAAGATATGAAGAGGGTATTTTGGTGGAAGGGGATGAAGCAAGATATTTCAATTTTTTTGAGCCGTTGTGCAAAGTGCCAACAGATTAAGAGTGACCAGTAGAAGACAACTGGATTGCTTCAGCTACTTGAGATCCCAAAGTGGAAGTAGGAGCAGATCTCTATGGACTTTATTGATGGGCTTCCAAGGTCAAGAAGAGGTAATTATGACATTTGAGTTATAATTGATCGGCTAACCAAGAGTGCCCATTTCATTCCTATTAAGCTGACTAGGACTGCTATGAGTCTGGTGAGTTTGTATGTGAAGGAGATTGTGAGACTCCATGTGATTCCTCATAGTATTGAAAGTGACCAAGACCCGATATTCACTAGTAGGTTTTGGAAGGGATTGCAGACTGCTTTAGGGACTGAGCTAAGTCTAAGTACAGCTTACCATCCCCAAACAGATGGACAAACGAAGAGAGTGAATTGGATCTTGGAAGATTTATTACGAGCATGCATTCTGGACTTCGGGGGTTCTTAGGAAGATCATTTATCCTTAGTTGAATTCACTTATAACAATAGCTATCAAGCAAGCATTGGTATGGCCCCTTTCAAAGCTATTTATGGTCGTCCATATCGTTTTCCTTCATGTTGGGTTGAATCTGGAGATAGACTTGTTCTTGGTCCCGACATAATCCTAGAAGCCAATGAGAAGGTAGCTGATATTAGAAGAAAGATAAAGGAAGTGCAAGATTGACAAAAGTGTTATGCAGATCAAAGGCGTAGGGATCTAGAGTTCTTAGTCGGGCACTTGGCATTTGTAAAATTCTATCCTCTGAGAAGGTTGTGAGGTTTGGGAAGAAAAGGAAGTTAGAGCCTCTATATATTGACCCTTTTCCCATAACTGGATTGGTAAACTTGCATATAAAGTGGACTTCCATATTGACTATCAGATGTGCAGAATGTATTTCACATATCTCATTTATGTAAGTATGTACACGACCCTTTGATGATAGTAGAACTAGGATAACAAGTTGATTTAGAGGTTCAGCCTAACCTAACCATTCTTAGGCAGCCTATTCGTATTATCGCTTGAGATATAAAGCGATTAAGGAAGAAGGTTGTGAATCTTGTTAAGGTTCAGTGGAGTGGAGATGTTAGAGATTATTCTTTGGAAACTGAGGATTATATTAGAGATTCTTATCCCGAGTTGATATAGTTATTGTTTGTATTTTTTCTTTTTAATGTACTCACCAGTTGTGTGGAGGTCACTTTCCTTGTATCTTTGTGTGGTATATATGATATCATTAGGGTTTCTTTGATATCTAGAGTTTATCTTATTATTTTCGAGGACGAAATTTCCTTTAATGAGGGGAGGATATAACGACCCATAATTTAATCACTTTGAACTTGAATAGTTAATATGTTTTTAAATGACTAAATAATGGATTTTATATCTAGAATACAAATTTGGATAAAACAACTTGAATGGATTTTTTTGAACTGATGTAAAATGTTAGTTTAAAGATGGTTCGAGTTATAAGGCAGTTAGGGGTACCCGTTTATTTAAGAATAAGTTTGCCTAATAAAACAGAATAGTATAATTACTTGCCCACTAAAACAAGAAGGAATTATTAACGCTGCCTAATAAAAAAGAATAGTACATTGCTTGCCTAATATTACAGAATAGTATAATTATTTGCCTAATAAAACATAATAGTATAATTACTTGCTTAATGAAACAAATATGGTTGAATCAGGTTCTACCATGCGGATGGTTGCCATTGGACCAAAATTTGGTCAAATTAGTTTCTACCATGCGGATGGTTACCATTGGACCAAAATATAGTCGAATCATGTTATGCCATAGTTGATAAGGAAGATTCCTATTGGACCAAAATACGGTCGAATCATTTATGCCATCAAGATGTTTTCTATTGGACCAAAATGTGGTCGAATGAAATTAGTCGAATCAAATTAAGACATCAAGATGTTTTCTGTTGGACCAAAATGTGGTCGAATCAAATTAGGCCATCAAGATGTTTTCTATTAGACCATAATGTGGTCGAATCAAATTAAGCCATAAGGCTGGTTTCTATTGGACCAAAATCTGGCCGAATCTGGTTAGGCTATATGAAATGTCTAAAGTAATCTTTTCTTCACCTATAAATAGCCAAGTCCATATCCCATTTTAATTCATTCACAAAGTAAATAAAAGAACTAAAATTCATTATAAAAGGAGAAGTATTCCAAGTCTCCATCAAAGAAAATAGGATGTGATTATATTCCTTATTTTCATAGTTTAGTGGGTATGACTTATTCTATGAGTGTAGTTTAATTATTTTACATTAAGTGTAAACTTAATCTCTTTCCTTTTAATCATTCACATTTTAATAAATGATATGTTAACCGTTGATTGTAAATTATTAATAATAATGGGTCAGTTATTATTCTTGTTTGGTTGTTTGATTTGTGCTCGGGCAGTTTATGAGCAATAACTTTGATGTTTAGTTAGAGGGAACTTACACCACATTTTAACTTAGGATTGACATTTAGTGACCTTTTGGTTAAAAGGAAATAAGACCCCTTTTAGCTATCTCATTTGATTAAGAGGGATCTTCACCCACTCTTGGTCGTATTCTCCTTTACAGTTGATTGGTTTAAGTTATGATTTGAATGGAAGTTTTAAATATTTTTTAAAGTATTTTAAAGGAGCTTCAAATTTTATATAATGATTTAAATGGTTTATTTATGGAAAGTAAGTAGTCCTATACTTGGAACTAAAAGCCGATAAGTAGATTGATCCTCTATGCGTGAGATCTGGAACCGAAGTGTCTAGGCAAGGCTAGGAGCAACCAGTGCCCCGACTTACCTGGCTTTGTTTCTGGGCGAGGGGTAGAGTAACGTGACAAGTGTAGAAGATTTGATTTCCATAAATGATCTTTATAATTACAATGGAAAACATTCACATTTCTTATAGGCAATTGTTCTTGACCCATCTAAGTATGCTTTTGAAATATGAAATCCTTCCAAATGTTTTGTGAATATACTTATACCGATGAAATAAGTATATGGATATTTTCTAAGCATTGAAAAACTATAAGATTTAATTTCCTTTTACGATCGTTTTTTATCCCCGATAGTTGATATCTTAACTATCGATTTCGATACCCTTCTTCCTTTTGTTTTTGTTTCTTCAATCTAAGACGATTTGTTGCTCATTTAGAGCATTGATATCCTATATCGAAAATGACTAAATAAAGAGCGAATAGGGGCCAAGCTATGTGGGGTTGCTCCCATTAGGGTATTTTCACATCTACTCTAGATTGGTTTTGGTTTTATGTGCACAAAAATGTGAAATACTCGGATACTTAGTAAGGTTGGCGGGGTTCGGCTTGGAGGTTTTTGAGAGCCATTGTAATTCTCAAGTATATTTTTAAGAGGTATACTTTCGATAAGGAGGGCGCACCCACCTAGTCATTGTTAGAAAAATTCCTTTTCCTTATTTTTGATTCAAATCCGTGGATTGGTTCTTTCTTAATTGCATCAGGAAGCGTCTTGCGCTCTTCACGGTGTTTAATTATTTGCGTCCATTCTTTTATGCTTGGATGTTGTCCTTGTGAAGGAAAATCCCATTCCGCGTTTATGCGACATGGCCTCACTAGTTATTTTGTATGTTTTATTTTTTTTATTTGGAGTATACTCATACTGAACTTGTTGTCTAACCCAAATTGTTTGTTTTCCCTAAACTCTTGGATACTCATTTATATTTGAGTAGTCCGAAAATGACAGGTTTCTTTAGGCTCTTTTGAAGATTGTGGATGAGCATGAGGCTCCTTATCTATTTAGCTATTTATTTCCGCTGTTATTAGATATTGGTTCTATATATGTATATTTAAAGGCAGGTTGTTATAACTACCTTAACTGATAGTATTACTTTTGTTGTGACTCTGATAACTCCATGTTGGGAGTAACCTTATGTACTGTCTTATTTTTATGTTATATTTAACCGTTCCATTGTGAGATTATTCTTGTGTTCTTATATTTTACCCATGGCAACTCGTCTTTCAGATACTTAGGCAACGATACGTGAGTACCATGGACGTATTAAGTATCGTTCTTAGGGGTCAGAAACGTGGGTCGTTACAAGTTGCTCCATTGATATTTAATTCAATATGAGATGATGATAGATATTAGTTATTTGGACTTATCGTATAAGAGCGATACATCAGCATACAAGATCAATTATTTGTAGTTATAGTTACATAATTAAAAATGTTATATTATTTACGATAGAGGGATTTAGCATTAGTTAGACTTGGAGGGTATCACTATCCCTACACTAAATAACATGAGAATTTTGACATAGTTCTTAAAGGTATGTGGGGTTTTTTAGTATTGATATTACTAGGATGTGTTGACTTTTTGGTTGCAAGAGAGAAGCAAGTTAAGGTGTATATATACTTAGGGATAGGTACATAGAATGCTGCCACCTATATTGATGTTTCTATAAACAATGTATAGTGAAATGCATTGATAGGATGTTTAGTTTTAATTTTACCCCAACAGACTATTTTATATGATATTCGAAAGTCAAATGTTTTCGATCTACGTTGATTTAGGTTATTACGAATGGCTCACTGTTATAGTTAATATTAGAGCACTAGGTTCAACACTTAGGGCCAAGTAAACAATTTTAAGTTAAGTAATCTAGTATATATAGATGTTTGTACCAAAATTGGGCACAACACTCTTCGAAAGTTTTTGAAGAGATAACAATGAAGAATATAAATTTAAAATGAGGATTATCTGACAAAAACTCCACACAACAGGAATGTAAATGCACAGACAAGCGATTTAGAGTGGTTCGGCGTGTTGCCTACGTCCATTATGAAGTTTTTACGACTTTATTGATTCTCTTTCAAAGATTACAAGTGATTACAGCAAACAACAGCAAAGTACAACTTGAAATTCGAATTCAACAGCAAAAATATGGTGCAAATCTCGATCCGGCAGAGTCTGGGCACTTGAGAACCAAAGAGATCCTTCTTCTATAGGCTCTGAGGCTCTATTTATAGGTGTAGGAGGCTGAGACTTCGTTAAACTTTGGGAGATTCACTCTGGAATGTGAGGGGGCCCACATGACCAATTCCAAGAAGTTTCGACTCGATCTGTGATCGAAACAAAATCATTTCGTATCAATCAAGATCATGTCCAATGGAACTGAAATTTGGTGTGAACATTCCTTGGCTTGTATGTAATATCCTACGAAAATTTCATATCATTTGGATATGTGGATCTTGAGATATGATCGATATGAGTCGATATTTCTCGGATGGCTGTTTGGTTCGACTCCATAGCTTCGAATCGATCCCCTCGTATCGATGGTTGCACGTGTTTCTGATATGATGTGGCGCACGTATTTCGAACCGATCTACCTTTTGTTCCGAGTTGACCGTGTCACCCCAAGTATCTCGTCGCGTCCGTATCCATAATTAATGTGTCATCCCAGATCGGTTCGAACCGATGGATACGAACAAGCCATAACCCATGGATTCAAAACCGAATCTCTAAGTGCACAACGTAACCTTCTGATGGATATGAATATCGGGTATCTGATGGATACGAACCCTTGCTTTGGGTTGGAAACGAACTAGCAGAGGAGGATGGATATGAAAGGGGCAATTACTTCATGGATACGAAACAACGACTTGTGGCAACTGATGGATGTGAAGTGGTCATAACTCGATGGATTCGAACAGCAGCAATCATTGATCGATACGAACAGATGAAGACCGATGGTTACGAAATAGGCACTAGTTGACTGATACGAAGCATACTACTCATCGATCGATACGAAACCGATCAATTCGAAGTATGGCATAAGGATGGATGTGAAGATGGACCTAGCCGATCGATACGAAGCGTACGCTCTGTTGATGGATACGAATGAGATCGATACGACCCGGGGTTCCTTGATGGATACGAAGATGTTGCCGCTCTGATGGTACGAAGGTGATGGATTCGAACCGGGGCTTGGTGATGGATACGAAAATGGGATGATCACCTTCAATTTGCATCGATCATAACTTGAGCATACGAACTCAGATTGACTTGAAATTTGGAATGCAGGCTTTCAAGGCTTCACTTGTCTTATCTTGTTAATTATAGCCCGATCCGGATGCGGACAAAATTCGTCGATATCCATAGCGAGCCTATGCATACTGGACATCCAGGACGTTTAATCTTGAGCTTGTAATTAGTCCTTTGATATCTCGGCCTTGCCAAAAGGTGGGATAACATTTGCCCCTCAAAGTACGTCTTGTGGAAACATGACGTGCTTTGAAAAGCTGCAGTCTTCACTCTGAACGGTCATTGCTCTTTTTTCGAAGGTTGTAACCTTGCGTTGCTATAACTGATTATCGTATGATATGGCGTAGCTATTTGTCGCCGTAATCGTTATTAAATGAATATCCAATTCCTGTTAATGCTGAAAATGGGATATTGTTTTACATATGCACGCATGTTAATCCGACTCTCGTTAACGTTGCACGCTCACGAGCCGTTATCAGTTTTCTTGTATTAAATTTATTGTCGATCCTCTCCTGAATCGACATGAAATTTGAGTTGCAACAACGATTGACAGTTGTTTTTTTAGCGTTCCTTCATACCGTTCCTCTCCTGGACCGATATAGAAGTTTGAAAAGTTGTTCTCAAATCGATATGTTTGGCGGTGACGGATGTTCATCGCTGTTTTCATATCGATGAATCTTGTTGTTTGTCATGGATAGGCGATTCACAATTCGTATCGATGCGAATGTAAATGTTATGATGGATACGAAATCACTGTTCGTACGATGTGCAGTGGATGGAGTTGCGAAATCGTCGATGCGAACAAGGGCTTCGAGCCGATGGACTTCATCATCTTCAGCCATCCTCGCTGTGTGCTTCGTATCGATGGATTCACTGTCCATTTCGAATCGATGGAAATTTCGGTCAGATGGATACGAACAGAGCGTTCGACTCGATTCATGGGTTGACTGGTTACGACCGATCACGTGGACCGGGAGGCGAAACGACCCAGTTTCTCCCTAAGCTCCATATAAATACTCTGGACTTCTGCCATTTTCACTTATCACTTTTTTACTGTCGCCTTTAACTTTCGCATCGATCCAGAAACTTGATAGAGGAGAACTGCACCGTGCTTTCGATCGACTTGATCAAATTCAACCCTTCAAATCTTCGAACTCCAATTTTAAATTAGGTAATTAATCATGAATCCAAAAGACGAAGTTATTTCAGTTCCAGTCCATCTTCATAAATTATCCATCCTGGCAATTGGTAAAACCAGATCTAGGTCAAAGCTCGACCGTAAAATGGCCATGGCGATGCTCCTGTACATTGATGAAGAAAGGATGGAAAAAACAAATTGATCTGTGTTTCGTCTCGATCTGGGGACCTGTGTTCGAGTCGATGAAGGCGATGATACTTTTTTTTGGATTTTCCATCGATCCTTGAATATTCTAATGGAAGTGATGCAGTTCGTACCGATTGCGACGGTTGTGGATCGTATCGATGCAAAATGATCGGTACGAAAATTAAGCAAATGGTCGTTTCGAAGTTCTAAGCTTTAGATCGATAAGAATTTTACTTCTCATGTTTGATATGAAAAATATCGAATCGAACGTGATCGATGTTTAGCTGAGACTTTCCTGATCGGTACGAACTTAACAATCAAGGATCGATTCGATGTAATCCTTCTTTGATCGATGGGAACTCGAACCTTGTCAATCAATTCGAAGCGTGCCGCCGGGATCGATACGAACATGTATCCTGATGGATTCGAACAAGCTTCCTGTGATCGATTCGAATCCACGCCATGATGGATACGAAATTTTTTAACACTCTTTTGCATAACTTCGACAAGCTTCATTCTTGCATACTTGGACTTGACGGTTAAACTGCATACTTGACTACCTTTCGAAGCTCGTCGATGGAACCATAACAACTTTAAACCAGATCGATTGCTACTATTTAGATGTCTTGGTGATGACGATCAGCGATGACGATCATTCCAACTGGAATTCGATTACCTTCGTTGTTTGCCAACTTTTCTCTAACTCTGCAAAATTTATCCAAGTAATGCACAACACTGCATAACACACACTTTACACGCGGGGAACATACGGGCTCTTTGTCGTCTAATGATGATTTCTTGTGAGATAGTTAGCTATGGAAACTCCAAGCTTGCAACCACAGGAAACTCAGAGCATGACTCCTCCCAGACTTGAAATACCGGACATCGAGGCCGAAGTCATTGGTCCGGCCCCGGACGAATTACCCGACGCATCCTTCATCAACAATCCATCAGACTCTGTATCGTCTCATATTTCTAAAGATATGCTAGGTAGAATATGCTTAAGGCATGGTCTGTCGATGGATGATGTATTATTGCCAAGACCAAGCGACAGACCATACAACCTATCGGAGGGGTATACCGCTTTCAACTGACATGCATGCGCAGCTGGGACGCTCCCCCCGTTCAATCAGTATATAAGAGAAGTGATGTCCTTTATATGGATTGCCCCATCTCAGCTACACCCAAATGGATACGCTTTACTCAATAGCTTGTTTATTGCATTTATGGAGCACCTCTATGGTCCACCCCGACTGACTGAGATAAGATACTTGTTCAATTTCAAGAGTCGGACTGATAGTCCATCTTTCATATTCCTTGAGGCGGTAAGAAACTGTCAAATAATTATGGGATCGTGGACCAGCTAAGCTACTTCAAGATGGAGTGGTTCTATGTTAGATGCCCCTCAGGATTCGCCCGACGATGGCTATTTAGACGTGAGTATTGCTATCTTTTCGAGTAGTCGACAAGACAGTTGCAAATGAAACCCAACTCATACTCTCTTTTTCTTTACAGCGATAATTCAGCGACCCGAAGGCGGTTATGACAAGAAGATAATTCAGGTTCTTCAAGAGGTCCCAGGCGAAGACAGGAATATTGACTCGTTCCTGATGGATAGGAATCTCAAAACTCTTGGGCTGATCGAGTGAAGACAAAGTATAATGCTCGACAGTGCATTAATAACTGCCTCGAAGGAACGAGTTAAACGAAAAAAGCCTAGAGTTGTTATAATCGAGGAGGCTGACTTCGAGAAAACTCACACCGATAAGGAACCGTTGGGCGAACCTGTGGATGTAGCCCATGATATCGAAGAGCAGAGAAAAGGCAAGGCAGCCGTTTTTAAGCCATCTAGAAAGGGGAGATGGAATTCTATTGTTACGTCCTAGCCCGCCTCCGGAATTAGAATTTCGAGATGTCTCCCCCAAGAACAGAGAATCTTTATGAAGGGCTCGCCGATCTATCAATTATGGACGACGTGTCCTTACAGCATGATGCCAGATTGGACGAACTTTCACAAGCCTTAGTTTTAAGCGAGTCTCTGCCCACTAGCGCAGTTGACACATCCGGTTGGTCGGGGGGTTGCACATATATACACACTTCATGACACTACACAATTTTTAAACCGTAAGTTGCCTTCTTCTGGAGATTTCTAATTTCGTTTCCGTTTTGCTTTGTAGTACCATGTCCGGTCGAAGCTCGATGCTCGGCAGCCTGCGCAGTAAACGTCGATCTTCATCATACTATGAACCACGCAGAAGGGAAGGAGATCGGGATTATGATCAAGGGCATTCAAGCTAGGAACGGACCAATAGGGATAGGGAACATGTGCATCATTCCCGATCCCGCACACCCCCTCCTAAAGCTCCCGCACCACCTCCGTTTCATGTTTCGAGGCCTTCAGAGACTCCACAGCACAAGCAGTCTTCCCACTCTTCGCGTTCCGATTCTCATCGCCAAACTGAGGTAGTAAACCCCTCGACCACCGCACAGGCCCTTGTCGAGCCCATTGGGGAAGGAGCGATAAGGCTTGCTCAACTGAAAAAGGATTTCCCAAACATTTGTTTTGATGGGTTTGTCTTCCCCCCACGCTTAAAAAGGGTACCAGCGTCGGTCGAACCCATAGTGCATGACTATATTGCGGACATATTTTTCCAGTATCAGGAATGGTCGAAAACGTGAAAAAAGCGTCAAAGGTGGCCTTCGACCGGGTGGTCATAATTGAGAAGCTAGAGAAAGAACTTGGCTGAAAAGACCGGATTATCCAAACGCTCAACAGTGAGGCCAAATCTTCCCGCAATCTGAGATCGAGGATCTTAAAAAAGCCGATGAGGCCCAGGCGGCGATGGATAGGGTGAAGCGTGAGCATTATGCCACGGTGGAGGACATGGGCCACCAGAACACCATCGTAACCGCTGAGCGGGATAAGGCTCTGAAGGAGCTAAATGAGCTTAAGGCCAAAGTCTCGAAGATCATAAAGGAGAGGGACGTCGCTTACGTTTCCGCACAGGAAGCGTGCGATCAGGCGGTGGATTTTCGGAAGGAAAGAGACGCGGCCATGGAAAAGGTCCGTGAGGTGGAGGCCGGAGTTGATGAGAAAGTTCGGCAGGCAGAGACCAAGCTCAAGGCAGAGATAGAAGAGCTTCTCATCACTTATAATGCCAATGTGTTGGGACACAGGAATCTGACTTGGCTTGATGATTACTCGACACATCTATACAACGCCTGGAACTTGGTGATCGAGGAAGAGAAGGCAGTGCTATCGGGTAGTGCCCTTGACGAATTTGAGCTGGAGAACCGCATTTTAAGCGAAGATGAAAAGAAAGTTCTCCATGACTCTATGATTTCTCATGCGAGTGAGAGATTGGTCACCCAGGACTTAGAAATTGGTGAGGGCTCCGGCATCGCACACCAAGCTACAAGTCCTGAGATGATTACTTCATCTAGATCCGAGCCGACGCCAGCAATTGAGCCGCAGCCGGTCCCAGGCTATGACCCTGAACATCCACGCCTATCTCCCATCAAGGAGCATTCATCTGAAGCTATTCAGCCAACCGCAAGCCGAACTAAGGAAGGTACTCCGAACAAATTTCATGTGCATCTGAAATGAAGGGCTTTTTTTCGAAGTGTGTTCTAATAACCTCTTTTCTTCTTTGTCTAGTGAGTGAAGTTACATTGACAGCGCCTCCTGCAATCCAAGAATCACATCAAGCGTAGAAGGCCATTATTACTGAGGCAATTACCATGACCGCGGTCGCGTCGACGGAGATGACACAGGGGAGCTTATTGTCTTTGGACGAGCAGATGATGAACGAGCTCCTAGGTCAAAACAGTGATCCTTTTGTGGACATGCCATTCGTTCTTGGCGCATTCCCACCTGCATCCATTGCTTCGTCACAGTCCACCACTACCTACCGTGAAGCCCGTGCCGCTCGTGAAGCAGAGATTTTGGCCCAAATTAATGCTGAGATGGAGGCGGCGGCTCACGACGATGATTCTGAGGGTGGAGTGAAGGCGCCGGGTCCGACTCCACTTGTGATGCTATCACCCGGGGGGGACACTGGTTGATACTAGAGTTTCCACTCCGCCCCCGGTTGCAGATCTAGTTCCCCCGACTCCTCCTAAAGAGAGCATCCCCGTAGACTCGAGTTCGGAGGAAGACGTTGATATCATGCCTTCTTCAGGGGATGATTCGCCGAAGGGTAAAGGTTCGAAGCGCAAAACTGCTAGCGGTTCTGGCAGTTCCGCCTCGAAGAGAAGGCTGAAGAAGAAAAAGTAGATAAGCCCTCCTTTGGCGTATTTTTGGCAGTTAGGAGTGTACTTTTGTCTTTCTTTTTATAGGCCGTGTATAGATGCAGGCTCGGCCCCCTGCTAGTAGAAATTTTTGGAATAGCTTGTACATGAGTCTTCACATACAGTTAGTTGAAATGAAATCTTGTTTCTTTGCTTCAATTTTTATTTCTTTTACGCTCAAGTATTTTCAGTATTTGAATTTCAGTCCAGTGCACTTGTGGTATTTTTACCTTCAAGTTGAGTTCGTTTTATTTGCCAAGTCTGAAAATCATTATCATAAGTCGTAATTGATGAATGAGTTGAATTTCGGACATTGTATCGCTCCGGTTAGTGATTAACACTTAAGCTTTGCCCCCAGTTCCGGGGACCAGCACTTGTATTTCGATGGTCAATCGTGCCTATTGCAAATCTTGAGCACATGTCCGCACTCCTGGGACTTAGGATAATCTGCGATCCATAATCTGGTTCGCACTCTGGGAATCAGAGAACTATCGACTTTTGTAACACAGTTCGTACTCCGAGAACTTTGACTTGGTATTTATACTCCAATTCACACTTTGGGAATTTGGAGTTAGCATTTATATTTCGATTCGCACTCCGAGAACCTGGAATTGATGTTTATACTCCAATTCACGCTCTGGGAACTTGGAGTTAGCCGACAGATGGTCAGTCACATCCGTTTAAGCATTTTAGAAACTCGTTCACACTCTGGGAACGACGGATTTATCGGGATTGTGGATGGTTGGATCGCATCCACCCCGAGTTAACAAGCGAGGTCGTTAGACGGTCGGGTCCATCCTCCTCAAACTTGGTTAGGATACGGCCAAAGTCGTTAGGCGGACGGGTCCACCCTCTTCAAAGGCATATTTATAAGTTTGTACTCCAACTCACACTCTGAGAGTTTGGAGTTAGTGTTTATACTCCAGTTCGCACTCTGGGAACCTAGAGTTGATGTTTATACTCCAGTTCGCACTCTGGGAATTTGGAGTTAGTGTTTGTACTCCGGTTCGCACTCTGGGAACCTAGAGTTGATGTTTATACTCCAATTCGCACTCTGGGAATTTGGAGTTAGTGTTTATACTCCGATTCGCACTCTGGGAACCTAAAGTTGATTATAGAACTGTCGTGTGTCGGTCCAGTTCAGCCTTTAATGTGACGGCTTGCCCCCGAGCTGGGGTTTCACTTAGTGAGTGGCCGGTCGTATCACAGTCACTCGCTATTTGAATAAATTCCATCGTGCAATAGAACTTAGTTCTTCGTGCATCATGATTGTTGAATGTCACATTCGGCGAACCACAGCTCTAGCTTGAAGAGATAGTAATTTATTGTTGGAACGGAAAAACATGGCAAAGTCAGTGCCTTACTACAAATTCAAACATCAGAATGCAAAGAAAATTGTAAAGTATTCATAGACTAAATAAAGCCTATCATGTGTAACAGTGACAAAGATCCCCGTCATTCCAGGCTCCTGACAAAGTGGGTCCGCCCCTGACGGCGTTTATCACTAATCTCCCGCCGGGACGGGTAGAGTCCTCCTGTCTCGGTCGATCGGGCTCATTATTTTTATTTGATGGGCCCGCTCCTCCAGGCTACGGTGCCCGCAAAACCTATTCCAGCTTCCTTTCTCTAATCAATTTTTCTACGAGATCTTGCAACGGACAACATTCATTCGTATTATGTCCGTAGCTTTCATGAAACGTGCAAAATTTTCCCGTCTGGATTTGCCTTTCCGACGACGGTTTTGGTGCAGGTTTTTTGTGTTGAATTGTATTACAGGTTTGTAAATACAAGTTCTCTAGTGCTGTATTCAAAGGAGTGTAATTGTCAAACATAGGATTCTTGCGTTGTAGGCCACGATTACGATCTCGCTTTCTATTTTGATTCGCGTTCTCCCTTCGCTGAGTTTGTTTGTTTTGAACATTCAACTGAAATTTTCCGAAACTCTCACCGGACTGTTTGTTCACGACATCACTTTGGGTCCCTTCCGTGCTTGGCCCTACATCAGTCTTCTTCCTAGAATGTTTCGCATCTTCCCTTCTCAGGAATTGAGCCGCCTTGGCATAGAAACGGTCCAATGATGCAGGTGGTTTTCCAGCCAACCAGTTGCCAAACTCAAAATCAGGGTCAATCACCTTAGTCAACGCCATAAGAATGGAGTTATCATTCGGATTGCTGATTTTCGGACACATAGCATGGAATCTCTCTATGTAGTGTCTGAGCGTCGCTCCAAGATCTTGGGTGATGCTAGAAAGAGTGTTGACATCTTTTGGCCTTGTGACGTGCATGCGGAATTGCTCAACAAATTTTGTGGCCAACTGTTCAAAGGAGGAAATGGATCGTGGCGACAGTCGGGTAAACCACGTGGTAGCGATGCCCCCAAGGAAATGGGAAAACTACGACACTTAACTGCATCATCAGCTCTAGCAGCGCTCTTCGACCATTCATATTTCAAAATATGTTGGTTGGTGTCGGAGTTTCCCTCGTACATGGGTAGAGTCGGCATCCTGAATCGCCGAGGGGGTTCAACGGTAAGAATATCATCCGTAAAAGGAGTGTGACTTCGGAAGATTCCCAAGTCATCATTCGTGAAACCCTGGCTCTCATGGATCATCTGACGTATCATGGTCGGAAGATCCGACATTTGTACGTTCTACGCGGCTCGTGCTTGAGTGTGATTATGTTCCATATTATGAGGTTGGACCGAATGCTGTCAACGGTCCACGTCTTGCCTTCTTGGTTCAGGAGTATGCCCGTTCGACTGATTTTGGGCATCGAACCCTGGTTCAACCGCGACGGTTGTGGCGCGGTAGTCTGCGGTGTAGCGAGGAGCGGTGCCCCTTCGGGAGGAGGATCCGATCTGGAAACTGGCCGATGGACCAACTCTCAGCTGTCCAACAGTCATTTTCGGTTGATGTCCCGCAGTTTGTATGTGACTCCCATCCAGCCGGGGTCGTGGAGATTGGTGATGGTAACCAGAAGAGGAAGCTTTCGCTGGAGGAGAGAGAAGCATGGTCTCTCCTAGATCTCCTCCGCTTCTGGCGATTCAGCTGGCTGGTCAGCTCGGCTTTAGCGCGTAGCTGCTCTGTTAGTTGTTGCCGACTTTGGGTCAGCTCTTGAAGCAGCAGCTGAAACTATTGTCGGGTAACCAGTCCTGATGGTTCCGAGTGTTCGGTAGCGTCTTGGTTAGAGGGAGGTAGTGGTGTGGGATTCTGTCTATCCCGGTCTTCTTGATTGACAACGTTAGAGGTGGTCCTTGTGCTAACCATCTTGGGGGTTGCACTCCTTTTCTAGACTTTAGGAAAATCTGAACAGAAGGGAAGAAACTCGAATTAGTGATCTGGATCTCTCTCTTAGATTTACGCAATACGGTATCGACGACAGATCCAACGAGCAGGAGAAAATCTGAGTTCATTTCTCAATGAAAGCACCAAAGTGTTTGTACCAAAATTGGGCACAAAACTCTTCGAAAGTTTTTGAAGAGATAACAATGAAGAATATAAATTTAAAATGAGAATTATCTGATAAAAACTCCACACAACAGGAATGTAAATGCACAGACAAGCGATTTAGAGTGGTTTGACGTGTTGCCTACATCCACTATGAAGTTTTTATGACTTTATTGATTCTCTTTCAACGATTACAAGTGATTACAACAAACAACAGCAAATTACAACTTGAAATTTGAATTCAACAGCAAAATTATGGTGCAAATCTCGATCCGGCAGAGTCTGGGCGCTTGAGAACCAAAAAGATCCTTTATCTGTAGGCTCTGGGCTCTATAGGCGTAGGAGGCTGAGACTTCGCTCAAACTTTGGTAGATTCGCTCTGGCACATGAAAGGGCCCATACGACCAACTCCAGGAAGTTTTGACTCGATCTGTGATCGATATGAAATCATTTCGTATCGATCAAGATCATGTCCGATGGAGCTGAAATTTGGTGTGAACGTTCCTTGGCTTGTATGTAATCTCCTATGAAAATTTCATAGCATTTGGATCTGTGGATCTTGAGATATGAT
Source organism: Allium cepa (assembly GCA_030765085.1). Lineage (NCBI taxonomy): Eukaryota > Viridiplantae > Streptophyta > Magnoliopsida > Asparagales > Amaryllidaceae > Allium > Allium cepa. The sequence continues at coordinate 978,892,765 of CM060937.1, read as the reverse complement.
CGATACGAGTTGAGATTTCTCGGATGGCTGTTTGGTTCAACTCCAAAGCTTTGAATCCATCCCCTCGTTTTGATGGTTGCATGTGTTTCTGAGATGATGTGGCGCGCGTATTTCGAACCGATCCACCTTTTGCTCCGAGTTGACCGTGTCCCCCAAGTATCTCACCGCGTCCGTATCCGTAATTAATGTGTCATCCCAGATCGGTTCGAATCGATGGATACGAACAAGCCATCACCCATGTATTCAAATATGAATCTCCAAGTGCACAACGTAACCTTCTGATGGATACGAATATCGGGTATCTGATGGATACGAACCCTTGCTTTGTGTTGGAAACGAACTAGCAGAGGAGGATAGATACGAAAGCAGAAGTTACTTCATGGATACGAAACAACGACTTGTCGCAACTGATGGATGCGAAGTAGTCATAACTCGATGGATTCGAACAGCAGCAATCATTGATCGATACGAATAGATGAAGACCGGTGGTTACGAACTAGGCACTAGTTGACCGATACGAAGCATACTACTCATCGATCGATATGAAACCGATTGATTCGAAGTATGGCATAATGATGGATGCGAAGATGGACCTAGCCGATCGATACGAAACGTACGCTCTGTTGATGGATACGAATGAGATCGATACGACCCTGGGTTCCTTGATGGATACGAAGATGCTGCCGCTCCGATGGATACGAAGGTGATGGATTCGAACTGGGGCTTGGTGATGGGTACGAAAATGGGATGATCACCTTCAATTTGCATCGATCATAACTTGAGCATACAAACTCGGATTGACTTGAAATTTGGAATGCAGGCTTTCAAGGCTTTGCTTGTCCTGTCTTGTTAATTATAGCCCGATCCGGACTCGAACAAAATTCGTCAATATCTATAGCGAGCCTGTGCGTACTGGACATCCAGGATGTTTAATCTTGAGCTTGTAATCAGTCCTTTGATATCTCGCCCTTGCCAAAAGGAGGGATAACAATAGATATGTTAAGTGAGTGTACTTATATCTTTCTATTGCATAATACTTCATACATCATATCTCATGCACTTCAGTTTATTCTATAGCAAGTTGCTAAGGTATCTTTGTTTTAAACTATCGGTATGGGAGCACGAGATAAATGAGCTGCTATGGCTAAGCAGGTGACAATGCCTGATTGGTTTAGAAACTTTTCACTGCCACCCGGGATGCTCTATCGCTTACGGACATTCCAATAGCTATAGTATGTGTTGGAAGTGGTGTAGCCCCTAGGGCACCAGTTTTACCTTCTCCACTAGCTTTAAACTTTCTGAAGTTATGTCAAGATTTCCTTAGTCTTGGCAGGAAGCCATATCTTGATTCTGAGACGTTAGCTGAGACACTGGCTAGAATACGTACATGTGAGTATGCTTACCTCAACATGGTTTTAGAGGATGTTCTCGTTATGAGGTTTGCTTCCTACCATCTTCAAGGGGAGGCTTTGGCTTGGTGGGCCATAGTAGTAGAGGAGATTGATGAGTAGCTGATGACTTGGATTGATTTTAGATGTCGCTTTGAGTTTCAGTTTATTTCTAAGACCGGAAAGGGAATGTAGCTTGAGTGTTTCGTCCATTTGCAATAGGGTAGCTTGTCAATGAGGGAATATGTTAGCCCATTCAACCTTTTGGCTAAATTCAAGACTGAGATGATTAATACTCCATTCAAGAAGGAAAAGAAGTTTTCCAAGGGTCTTAATGCATTTGTTAGAGATTCATTGCTTAATCATATCCCAATAGAGGACTTATGAGAGTCTTATGGATATGGGTCTTCTTCATGGGAGCCCCCATGAAGTATCGATAGAGTAGTAAAGGTGGAAAGGAAACCAAAATTACAAATGAAGCATAAAGGCTAAGATACAGGAAAAGATCAAGCTTATGGAAATAGGAGCACTGATATAGTGTGCCACTCCTGTGACATAGAAAGGAATGGCTATGGCAAAGTGAAAGTGCTTCAACTACGATCAACTTAGTCACCTAAAGAATGATTGTCCTACACTTCTAAATGGTAGGCATGTGGCGATGACTTATGCTTCATAGGAGATATCGGGTTCTAATAGGCATACTACTTAGGGGAAGTAAAAGAAGCTCATGTAGCGAGGTATGCTTTATTTATAAGGTACTTGCTTATGTTGTTTCTGATGCTAGAGTTGTATGTTCATCTATTGCCAATAACTTGGTATATAGGCTAAACTTGAGACCTTGCATAGTAGGCAAATTCTATTATAATATTAAGCCTTGTATGAGTAACATTAATTATAGCGACCGACAGTACTACCATTCGAACTTGATGCATGGGCTTTTAAGTGAAGGGGGGTTGATCGGTGAAGTGCGACTTAGAATTGACATCTAATTAGGATTCGATGGGTGGCCAATAATGATCGAAAGCCGAACAGATGATTTATAGACGTTTTACATGGAGTCATCCATGTTAGAGGTGTTTGACCTTATGCTAGCAAACCTTAGGTGGTAGGCTTAATCCTATGAGCTACGCTGGTATTTTATAGGGATCGCTTCATTCATGTGCTAGTTCATAATCCCTAGTTCGAGCATGAGGTTTCTAGGTGATTTTCACCAGTTAATCAAGGCTTTTCGTTCGATTCTTTAAGGCAAGCATTACTATTTGATTCTTGAGGCGACCTTGATTTTTGATGCATGACTCTAGTCATGCAGGTATACCTCACATATGTCAGACTAAGGAACCGGATTAGAATTCAATGAGAGGAGTCAAGTGGCCAACCCTTGCTAAATAGAGAAATCACACGAGGAAACCAACGATTTAATCAAGCATCATATATTATGTTGGATTATCTTTACAAGTTGTGCATGCATACACACATACATACATGCATGCATGCATGCATGCATGCATGCATACATACATACATACATACATACATACATACATACACACATATATATATATATATATATATATATATATTTGTGTGTGTGTCTATGTGTGTATATACTTTAGATAGCTTATGATAGTTCAGAGAAGGTCTTCTAGAGTAGTTTTTGATGATTTGGATAATCTTCTAAGTGGCAATATAATACTTTCCTAGGCAAGCTTTGTAGTAAAAGTAGTGTATTGTCCTTATTATCATTATGCAGTTGAGGTGATTTTAAACCCAAGCAAGTGCAAGCGTTAGTAGAACATCATTTAATTGGTAAACTTTTCCCCTTAGGATAATGGATTCTATTCAGAAGTGGATGAAAATTGAGACGTTGAAACACCTCACCTTTATACCCACACTATCTAAGAGCATTACTAAGTAATACTATCGGATAATATGGAAAATTTAATGAAATGGTGCGCACACATGAATATTCCCTTGGACTAACATCGCTACATATATCATATCATACAATACTCATCATAAATGTACACAACCTTTGTACAAAGCAATAAACATGTATGCCACTAGTACAGAACAATACATAATCATAGAATATCATCAGAATATAAAAAATTATGACACAGCAGATAAATATAATATATCACATAATACATTGTCCAAACGGCTATAAAATGATAGTGTTTTGCCCACAATACAAATACATCATCAAATACAACATACTAAAAACATTAATGAGGCTACAAAATATACAAGGGATGTATCATCCTATATAGCTACAATAGCCTCCCAAAATGCCCAAGTGAATCCAGCTATCTATAGGGTACCTGTTCCTATAATATCTCAGACTGGCCCAAGTATTACAAATAACACATGGGTCAATCATGTCTACAATGATGTCTTAGTGGTGATAGTAATTATAATTCAAGCATATATCCATGGATATGTGTATAATTCAATCATTCAAGTAAAACATATAATCAGGTAATATAACATACATTCATCAATCCACCTATGATCATAATCACATATCCATACATATATATAGTACATATATAAAAACTCAAATTCAGTAGTAACTGGAATAGACTTTACGGCTAACACTAGGTCCCCACAGGAGTCATATCTCAATATGTGGGTTACTCAACCCATATCTATACTTAGGTAAGGTGCATAAATTATATATATATATATATCACTCTGTTAGAACCAAAAGGGGACTGATAGTTAACTACCCGCTTCAGGACGGGTTATCCACCCGAAACTACTTCTAAAGTCTTCCTTTACCTCCATGGTGATCGTGAAATATCCACTAGTGTGCTCGTCAACACAATGACTTCCAGACATGACTTGGTTCTAGCTCCAAAGGTAACAGACCGCTAGCCTAGGTGACATAAGGGATTACGGTTTACTGCCCCATAATACTTACCAAATAAGGGCACCTACCATGTGATATGAATCTAATCTAATATCCACTAAAGGTATCATGGATCTAGGGTGCGACCCTATGATTAGGCCGTCGGGGTGGATTATGGCCATCTAGTTTGCTTCACACCTATAATTAGGAGTACATCATGATGGATAAACACATAGTATCTACATAAATAGGTATCCCAGCTAACTCGAATCCATGAGTTTCCTCAACACCACAAGCTTCACCTCATGTACGTACAATCCTTCCTCATTATTCTCATACAATGAGTATCATCTACTTACACTTAATAACCGAATAATTATCACATGGTGTCCCACGCCACCATGTGTTACTGGTTTATTTATTCGGTGCTCATAAACTATACTCAAACCGCACTATATCCTATGCAACAAGTTTGATGAATAACTGGAAAAGTATTGCCAAAAGTCAAGTACCAGACGATACTTCTAATCTGTTTATTCAATTTTCTCGTTATATAAAAATGGAAACATACTTAATAATAAAAATAATTATATATATGTATATAATTTAAAAAGCATAAATAATATTTCTTGTAACAAATGATACATTATTAAGTTAAATAACATATATAGTGGTATATAAATAGATATTCAAACACCACAAAATACGTTTACAAGTCCATAAATAAGTTTAGAATCACTAACAAATGTCATAAGACCTTTTGATAATTTTTAAATAATAATTTACTAAATCTCTTTAATATTTCATTTAAATAGTATTACTACTTTATTTAATTATTTTAATCATTAAATTATATTATAAACTATGTAAAAGTGTAATGATGTAGTAACATATTTTTTTTATTTCATTTATTTTACTTTTATGTCAATTTTATTTTTATTTTAATTAATTGTTTTAAATTGGTGTTGATCGATCGCAACCGCTGGTTGACCTGTAGCGGTTGACTGATTGATCTTTGGAGGTAGATTAGTCGAGCTTCCCCCGATTTGAAGAATATAATTGTGTCACTGACCTCTACTTGCCCCTCTCCTTACTTCACTTCTTCTCTTTTTTGTAACTTCCCCGCTTTCAATTTGATGAGCAAAACTTGAATTCTAGCTTGCTAATTTGGTATAGAGAAGTGTCAAGAAGCTTGAATTGGACTATGGGAATTTATAGCATTTATTTAGATATTATATTGATTTCTAAAGTGGTAGAGTATAGTTAGGTTTTTGATTTTATAAAGCAAAGAAAATAAATGTTTAGGTTATATTTGTAAGTGAAGGTGAATTGCTTGGAGATAGAAATCTCTAGATTTAGAAATGAAAGGAAATAAGAACTAGGGTTGTGTGCTTAAGGGATGTTCGGCTTTGCTTTATTAACTAAACTATTGTTTCTTTCTTTTCTTTTATAGTTCATGAAACAAATTACATCTCCAAGCCCACATACAAAACCAATTATACTACACTATGTTTCCTACTAATAGATCGTATTATTAACTATTTTAAAAAATTATTTTCTATTGTTTATTTTATTTAAATTCATTTATTAATTAAATTCGAACTTATTTAATAAAATACTTCCTACCATTAAAATAATCTCGAACTTATAAAACTTAAATTAGCATTTTATTCCAAATAATTAATTTATATTTTCTTATTTCTAAATATCCACTTTACTTACCAAATCAATATTTCTCTCATCTTTAATTCTAATCATTTTAATAAATATCTCTCATCAAATTTCTAAACCATTCCTATGATTCAATATTTATTAATTCAAAATACATTTAGTTCTTTAATATTTACTTTTTTATTATTAATTTGTTGTTTTTCGACAATGGATTGTTACAAACTTAGATTGTTGGATTTATTTAAGGGTCGAGAGTATCCAAAATCGAAATGCCGTATAAGATTTCTTTTCATAACATAAGGTGTACTAGTCTTTCATGCATTGCATACATGGAAGGAGTAGCACCATTTGGCATTTTGTTAATTTTTGATATCAAATAGACTCCTAAGAGCTTATACCTTGACACACATATTGTGGCGATTATTGGTTATCGTGCATGTTGGTATAGAGTTATATCTATAGCATTTTAGTGTTTTACTTGTTCTATGTGTTTGGTTACTCGTATGTTAGTTATTATTACATATTTTGTGTGTTTGGTTGCTTATATACTAATTATTTTTACTTATTGTATCATGTTCGAAGAGAGATGGCTATAACTCTCTAAAATGGATAACATTTCGCCCATGCCTATTGTAGGGGTCGAGGTGAGATCTATAGAAGTCTACTGCATTTTGATGTAACTTGAAGTATATGGTATATTTTGATACCAACTTATTTGGTTATTCTACAATGTATAATCATGTAAGATTCTGGTAGTATTAGTTACTACATTAAATTATACATGTTCAAATTTTAAGTAATTATTGAGTTGGTGCATAATCCTCTTTGTAGGTACTTTTTAGGTACTTGTAAGCATAGATTAGATGTTGTTACATGATATCTTTGGAGTTTGCTTACTCTACATTACATGGAGGAGTAGTTTGCATGCAAAAAGAAACATATGAGTGAAATAGATAATATATATGTCGACGTGCCTATATGTATCCTTAGGTATGAGATGCCTCAGATATTAAATGTGTATTGTGTTTTATGAGTTTCCAAAATGCTAGTCGTGCCAAGGAGTACTGCCCATTTTTTTCAAACTAACTGCCTTAAATATTTAAGGGGTAGAACTCATTATCTTGATTCAAGGACGAAATTCTTTAAAGGAGGAAAGTATGTAACAACCTGCATTTTAATATTTAAATAAATTATTTAAATATTAAATCTTAATTATCAAAATGTTCTAAATACTCGAATTTTTGAAATGAATGACCTTTTCTATTGAGACCGTAATAATACCATGAGAAAAATGAGTATAATCTATGATATGTTTGGAGTTGATAAGCTTTAGGAGTGAAAAGTGATTCCGTTCGGATGAAACGTATATTGTCCATTAACTAGCTTGTAAGTGACCGACCTTTGCATTTATTTCTCATTCAGCGATATGTTTTCTTTTTCATTCCCTAATCAATTTCCTAATCCCTCTTTAAGCCTAACTTCGAATCTTACAATCTATGCTCAAAATAAATTCCTATAAATCCCAATAAAATCACTACAATTATTCTTATCTCATTCCTCACAAAGCCCTTAAATAAGTTTTCTTATATTGGAGTTTGGAGCTTCATCTCAAATTTCAAGAGAGCTAAGATATGGGTTTTTTTGATTGGAGGCTTGATTTAGAGAAGAAGAGGCGAGTGAGATGATTCTATACCTATATTTTCTTACCATACTTCATTGATTTATGTTATATGATTATAGAGTTATGTGAAGTAATTTAGAGAATAATATTGTTGATTTTAGGTTGTGTTTATGTTGTAAACATGATTACATCGGCACATTATACATTAAAGACATTTATTATGACTTTTGAAGATGTTAATAAGCTATGAAATAGTTATGAGGTAAATTAAACGATGGTGCATTATCTTATGGATTTATTTGAGGACAATTAAGTTATATAATATATCATTACTTATTTTTAATTAATCCATTTGAATTGGTTTTAAAAAAGTTAGTAAGTAACTATAATTTCCAAAGGTTGTTCAACGAATGATATGTGATGATTTGAGCTTATGTTTAAGTAGTAAACATGGTTATATTAGCATATTAATTAGTAAAGACCTTAATGATGCCTTTTGAAAAAGTTAATAAACTAATTAATTGTGTTTTGAGCTCTACACTTATTATTAAAGTTATTAGAAGCTTAACTAGTATTTATAAATATTATTTAAGTGAAGAAATGATTATATAAGTGAACGGAATATTTTATAAAAGATTCTATAAGTGAACGGAATATTTTTGAAAAGAGTTTAATATTTTATAAAATGATTAAGAATACTTATTTATACACACACACACATATAAATATACATGTATATATGTATTATATGTGCATGGGTGAGTATACATATACATTTTCGTTTGAAAATGGGTTCATTTATTAATAACTAGTAAATAGAGGTACAAGCATTTGTGTAATACAGTAACTCAAACACACCACGCTTACAATCACAAACTCTTATATCCATCAATCTGCCCAATCTAGCACAAATACTAAAGCCTAAATTTGACCTATAAAGTGCATGCCACATTCCCGTATACAACACAGTCATAATACACATAAACGATTCCTATGTACAACATACAACAAAAGCTTAGCCCCATATGCGGTGTAGCCCATTACATGCCTTTCCAGATCAACCATCATGCACATGATCGCGTTTGTGTAACTTCCCTATGTTTCCATATCACCTCTGTTTGAGGTAGTTTCTCGGGATGTCATGCAACCAATTGCTTCCAAATCTGGTCCAGATCTCAAGGCAGAGTCGCGGTTGTCATGAACAAAAAATATCTGTCATAATGATGAAGTGAAACTTGACCACCGTAATCTCATCCGCATAATGTTTAACATGAAATCCATGGATTTGCCTCACAAAGATAGAGCACAGGGATAAACGTAGATATTAAGTGCAAATCCCTTCAAGTTGATAACCAAAATCATGCCCTAAATATGTAGCTTTGGATATCGATGGGCATACGAACATTAACTGTCAAAAAGAAATTTTACTCAATTCATAATGCTTGCCAGATCTGAAAACATAGAAGGCCTAATTGCCTTTGATTTCGGATCCCAGAAGTAAATAAAACATCTTGATACAACTCCATACAAGTAGGACTATCATAATTCAAACTCGATATGTATCCAAACTTACTGTAATATGAGAAAAACCATTAATCTCTTATATGATGAAGTTAGCATATCAGATCAACTCGGTGATAAAAGATTTACATAGCCCTGATAACGATTTAGTTGGCCTTGATACTCACTAAGTCTAAGATTCATGAATCTGAGGCCAATGGTTCGCCATATTCAACTGATGCAAAACCAAAAAAACATTTGATTAAATGTCTCCAGGTTTCGTAGATTGAAAAACACAACCGAAGGTAGCCTTAAATACAGCCTTCAGAACACTGAGCAAAATGTTCAAAACATCTATTTACGACTATCTTGATATAAACAATCCAACTGTACAAACTATCGATCCTTTAGTCGAAACCAATAATCAAAAAAAAAAACAGCGACGTTGGCAAACAACTTAAGTTGGGCTACTCATCCAGATCTAAACACCGCCTTTCTGTGGCCTAATTTCCACCAAATAATTCGAACAAGATTAAACCAACAGTCGTGAATTAGATTATCTCTATTCAAGAATCGTCATACTAGATTCTGAAATCAAAGTAAAAACACACCTGTAAAGATAGTATGTCGTTGGATCTCAGGTGTGCTGGCAAAAATTTAAAATTCCTAAATTCGAGAAATCCCGAAATCGAAATGCGTTGCTGAGGATGTTCGGCAGTTGAAGCGATTTTGTTATTGTCTCGTCCTAAACTATGAATCTCGATTTGGATAGTTAATTGAAACTCGAATTTGGACCAGATCTAAAGAAAACAGTCTCAGGCGCGGGAAAAGTAGTAGGGAAATAACCCCGATATTGATAACCCTGATCGCCTTTTCTCTCCGCCATGGGAGAGAAAACCATTTTCTACTAGAAGTATACATATACATGTATTCAAATATATAATTTAGAGAATTCATGAACTATAATTAGAATATTTGTATGTGGTTTTGTGTATATATATACACAAGTATATTTATGTGTATAAATATACGTGTGTATGCAAATATACATGCACACATACCCACACACGCACACATGTCTGTGTGTTGTGTGTGTGTGTATATGCAAGATGCATGTTTGTGAGCATTTCACATACATAAACAACTATCATGTGCGCTAAGGTGCGTGATACGATATTGTCTCGAGTGATCGCGTCAGTGAAGCTTAAGACATTATTAGTGAGGTGTAGATGTGTTTGCGTACGCATGTGTGTATAAGGGTGCATAAGTAGGTGCATCAACATGTGTAAGCATCAGGTGGGAAAATAAGGCTGGTTGAGTACGTTTAGGTATGTGAGAAATGTTCAGGTTGAGTGATTCGTCCATAGTACTCTACATGTAAAGGAGTGGGTTTTGTATTGAAATCGGTTTTCAAGTACATAAGGAACCACTTTCAACTATATTAATGGAATCTAGGAGATGATCGATATGGCGAAGGCAAACTAGAGGAGCAAGGCAACCTATTGGGTAAAGCTAAAGAGAAGGTGGAATGAGAAACAATGATCGATGTGGAAAAAGTGCTTGCTGCTTAGGCTATTACTCAAGTGTAGCTATGACCAATCGACTAGTCATAGTGCGACCGATCGACCAACTGCAATGCAACTGGTCAATCAGTTGTTGCTAGACTTGGGTGGTAAACCTAGGTAGTAAGTGAAATGATGGGGGTTTTGCCCCCTGATTTTGGATGTAATTCAAAGTGAGGATTTGACATCGCTTTGGGTGGGATTTAGGCTACTCGGGGAAGTGGAATGCAAGGCAAAGAATGAGATTCGAGTGTGAAAGTAAAGTATATATATGTGATCGGTAATGGTGGATAAGGCATTCTAACGTGCAGTCGAGGAGGTAATCGAGGCGAGGGATAACAGACGTACCATATTTCTGCATAGGAATAGTGGAAGATCGAGATAACAATTAAAGAATGATCAGACACATGATTGGTGCGGTGGTCGGTTGCATGGTCATGAACGATAAGCATGTATGATTGAGAGGAGCACATGATGGAAAGGAATCAGTACCATATTTAGGCAGACGTGTGAACATGTGATAGCAAGTGATCGGTACAAGGTTAAGTAAACGTGTGGATAAATGGTTAGATTAGACTTCATAGTCTGACATGCCATTGCGCTTGAGATTTTTATTGGGGTCGATGCACGTGCATGATGAGAGAAGCATAAATAGATGTCATTGTTCAATGCACGATTGTGCTTGAGAGATCCATTAGGGTCGAAGCAGGTACACAATGAGCGAGCTTTGGAGTGGCGACTAGATTTGAGTTGTAACACGATTTCGATGCTACACATTCATTTATATGTTTGTTTTATAGTTTTGGGGTAAGCCTTCAGGAGGTTCAGAGCAATGCTTAAAGGATACTTGTATCCAGTAGCGTCAGCTTAGATATCAATGCTAAGGAGGACTGTAGGGATAAGGATTTTCACTGGTGCCAAGGGCGATCTAGGTCCACGGGGGCACCTATGCAGCAAAGAGGTCATATGAGGATGCTCAGCTCCATTCATGAGCTTTAAAAGGTAAGAATGTGTATAAATCCAAAGATAACATATGGTGTAGTTGTTCCGTTGATATTTCATCAGTATAGAATAATTTGTATTTATAGTTATGTGGTAAGAATTGTTATATTACTTAAATTAAAGTTGTTAGCATCAGTTGACCTCAAGGGTATCGCTATCCCTACGTAGCTAACATGAGTATTATGATATCATTTTATTGGCGTATGGGCTTTTTTTAGTATTGGTATTACCTGGATTTGTTGACATTTTGGTTATAGAAGAAAAGCGGGTTAAGGTACCATTTTCTATTCTTAGGATGGGCATACTTGTTGAATATGCGCTTATATGATTTTTGTTTGATGATAATAAACATATATATATATATATATATATATATTCATTTAAATGTATTTGTTAATGTACTATTTTATTTTTCATAGATAAATAAATATTTGTTGAATAAAATAAATTACACAGAATTTGAATTCAAACAGAAATTTTATTCAAACAAATATTTATTACAATTTTGAATAGTACAAATTCAAGCTCTCACTATACATATACAATTTTGATTCTAATTACATCACAATTAAATTTACATAAATTTCTCACTACATATCACTCACATTCGTAGTTTATCTTCAACTTCATTCCAGTTAGAATCCAGCATCTAAGCAATCTGCAAAAATATTCACTAACGCAGTAAAATTGAAAAAGAAATATTTTTGCAATATAAAATAAAATATGGATTTTGAAAATATTATTTGCCTCAGTTATTTGGGTTGTTCGTCATCATTCATATTTGAATTCATCATACACGAACAATGTGACATGCACAGTATATCACTGTACATGCCACAAGGCCGTGCACACCGATATAGACTTGCTAATGCTACAGGAACAGGTGAGCACAAGGTCAAACCCAAATAAAAAGACGGGTTCAACTCAGGTGCAATATAAATAGAATCTCGACTTCAGCACAAGGTCAAACCCGAGTTTTGAAACTGGATTCAACTCAAATGAACACTACAAGTCAGTAGAGAACCCATACTACATGAAATACATGGAGACAAGACCAAAACTGCAACAAGACTATTGTGCAGTGTACATGAATGCAACAGAAAGTGGTGTAAATACAACTCGAAGCAATGCAAGTTCATATGTACAACAAACTACAGGAACTAAACAAGGCAGACTACAAAACCAAGTTACAAACATATGATCAGTGGAACACATGCAAGCACAGCCTCAAACCAGCAAAGAAATGCATCATGCAAGCTATCAAGACTCAGTGCAGCTAGAAACTACATCCAGCAAGAACAAAAGTGCATAAGGGCAGTATAATGATGAAACTCAGAAACCAAATAGAAGTCGAATGCAACCATTCACTTGCAACAGAAAAACAGCAGTGAACATCTAAATGAATATAAGATGTCGAAGTCAGGAAAAGTCAAGCCAAGTCGTGATGAACAGAGCTACAGACCGACAACAAACATCAGCAGGTACAAGATGCATAAACCATCGGATCAAACAAGAGTACAAGTATGCACAGCAATGCAATGCCACAGCGAACATCAAGTTCAAATAACAAACAAATGTTACAGTGAAAAAGAAAAGTGCAAAGATGAACGCGTATATGGATGCAGACATGCCAAAATTAGTATGAAGCTGAGAATGAACAAAGAAAAATCAAAGCTGCTACAGGGATGAACAGAAGGGCCTTAAACAACATCGCATTAACAAAGTCAAAGAAATTTGAATGTACAAGTCAAAGCCTGCAGTAAATCAAGTTCGAATTCGATGCAGATGATAAGCAACTCGAAGTCGAAAGCAATAAACAAGTCCAAGTCGAAATTATGGAAGCATACAGAAGTTAACAAGGGAATTCGTGAATGTATACTGAAAAAAATTCAAGTGCGTATCTTTGAAAAAGTCAAAAATCAAAAGAGGAAAGTTTTTTTTTGTATGACTCAAGAAAAATCGAACGCTGCACAATCAAAGCTGTGCGCATCAAGTCAGGAAAGCAAGAATTAGGAAAGTGTCGAATTCATATAAATTCACACCCAAAATCATCATAGGCAGAGTGCAAAAAGACAATCGAATCCAAGCAATCAATCCAGAAAGCACCAAATAACATACTAGAAGAAAAATCAAATTCGATCGTTTCAAAGCAACCAAGCCCTAATTTCACAAAACGATCAACAGAGGAGCAGCTGCGAACGAGCGCAAGTAAAGCGACCAGAGAATCGATCATCAGAGAAGCAGCGAGCAAGAGCAACACAAACCAGAGAATCGAATTTGAAGAAAGCTCTAATTTTCGCAAGGGAACAAAGCCCTAATTTCAGAGGGCAAAGAAAGCAAGGCCGCAATTTTTCAATAGCAAAAGAAAAAGGAACGGGCAGACGAATTGGGCCGGCCTTGTTTTATTACAAGGGGCTTTTGTTTATTTTTGCAATAAGGGCTTTAGTTTATTTTTTTTAAGGGTTTTTTTTGTTTATTAGTTTTATTTTTATCTTTTCTTTTCGAATCAAGTCTTGGTAAATCACCACCTAAGATTTAGGTAGTATCAGATTGTATAGTTAGAATTAGTTCAGTGAGCAGGGTGTGCGAGTTTGCAAAACTCTATAGGCGGTAGCAGGGTGTGCGAGTCTGTTAGAGTGTTTGTAAGCGGGAGACTGTTTAATTCTAATAGAAATCTGAGAATGCAGCAGTAGGCAGGGGTTGCCGAAGCTGGGTAAATTTTGCGTGTGATTTACTTTTCAGCATATTTACTTCTCTGCAGTTTGTTTTTGTGTTTAAATCGAGAAAATTTGCTATAACCCTATTCACCCCCCTCTAGGGTTAATCTAGATCCTACAAGTGGTATCAGAGCCCGGTATTTTTCTTTAACTCTAGAGTCATGAATCTACCAAATAATGCTTTTTCTGAGGGGCAATCTATTGCTAGGCCACCCATGTTTAATCCGAATGATTATGCTTATTGGAAAGTTAGGATGGGTATTTATCTTAGTTCTGTTGATTATGATGTTTGGGACATTATTGAAACTGGCTATAAATCTCCCACTATAACTGTTGGTGATACTGAGATACCTAAACCTAAGGATAGGTGGGATGCCAACGATAAGAAATTAAAAACTACAAATGCTAAAGCCATGAATGCTTTGATCTGTGCTCTTGATAAGACTGAATTTAATAGAATTTCTCATTGTAAAACTGTACAGGAAATTTGGCATACCTTGGAGGTGACACTGAAGGAACTTCTCAAGTCAAGGAGTCTCGTCTAGCCCTATTCAGCAATGAATACGAGAACTTTGTGATGGACAAAGGCGAGAGCATAAAAGACATGTTTGGACGCTTTTCAACTTTGGTGTACAATGCTAGAGCGCTTGGGAAGGTATTCACTGAGGTAGAGCTTGTAAGGAAGGTGCTACGAGTCTTACCGATGAGTTTGAGGCAAAAGTCACGGCAATACAAGAATCGAAAGATCTGAGTAAACTAAGCATGGAGGAGTTGATCGGTAACTTGATGACATATGAGCTTGAGCTAAAAGAAAAGGAGGAACGCAACAACTCCGAATCAAAGAAGAAGACGATTGCCTTAAAGAGCAAAGAAGAGAACGATGAAGAAGAAGAAGATCCAATTGAAGAGCTTGCAGTGGCTGTCAATAATCTTAGAAAATGGTCAAGATTCAAGCCACGCAAGAAGAAAACAAGTGGTCATAGGCCAAAAGATTCTGACAATTCTGATAATGAACTGACGTGCTTTAACTGCAACAAGCCTGGCCACTTCAAACAGCAATGCCCACTTCTCAAAAACAACAAAGGAAAGAAAAAGAAGAAGAAGGCCTTTGCAGCGACTTGGGATGATGAAGAAGGAGAGGAAGTTTCGAATAGTAGCTCAGAGGAGGATAACTTGTGTCTTGTGGCAAAATCAGATTCAGAAGCAAGCTCGGAGGAATATAGTGAGGTAGGTGACTTTTCTTATAAAGAACTTGTTTTTATGTGTTGTGATCTTACTAAAATAGTTGATACTCTTGAATCTAAAATTGAAAAATTGAAATCTGATAGGAGAGAACTTGCTCATGAAAATTTTAGGTTAGAAACTGAACTTGAAAATATTCAAACCTAGATTGTAAAAAATGTAAAATTTTAGATTCAGAATTATCAAGACTTAAGAATAGCTTTGAGAATCTTGAAAAGAAAACTTGAGTCTTAAGGAAACCATTGACACTAGGAAAAAGGATTTTATAAATAGATGCACCTCACTTGTAACTGAAAACACAACACTAAAAACCAAAGTCCAAAATCTTGAGAAATCTCCGAATAACTTTTCAAGAGGAGAAAAATCATTCAACACGTTATTGGGAAATCAAATTTTTGCTAACAACAGAAAAGGACTAGGCTTTGGGAAAACACAAGTTGATGATAATGTAAAAGGTAAAAGTGTCTTTGCTAGATGTGAAATAATTGGACGTCTCTTGAAAATTGTAGTCATAGGAACAAGAACACAAAATTTATACAAGTTTGGGTTCCTAAGAATTCTACAAACAAATTTCATGTCTATTGGAACAAGAATGAAAGGACAAAACAAATCTGGGTGCCGAAAGGAACATATATAAATAGTTTTGGGTATCCTCAAAATTATCTTTCAAAATATTCTGCCATTAAGAATCATGGACCTATAAAAACAAATAGGTCACAAAAATCTTTCATCGTGTAGGTATGGTGGCAGGCTAAGGAACAACAACAATGTTCTCTGGATTTTGGCTATTCCAGAAACACAATGGGCAACAAAGCAAAGTTCCTTAGCCCATTATAAAGGTGACAGAATCACAATGGATAACAACGAAAAATATCGTAAAGGTAAAACAGGTAATGGTATATTTATTTGAACGATATATTAATGTGATGATCTACACCATAGCCTGAATTAAAATCAGCCAATATTGAGATGGCGAAGAGATGATGATTTTGATTCTGACTTGTTCAACGTAGTTGGCTAATTATATTTATGCCAAAAACACTATAAAATTCTCTAAATTTTTTGATTATATTAGGTCGGATCAAAAATAGTGTTTTGTTGGATATTAATACGTTTGGTTATAATTTGGCTAACTCTATATTCACGGTTTGTTTGATTATTTACACGGCTTCAATTCAAAATTCAAAGAATGTTGTTAAAATTGAGTTTGAAATTTTTGATGCACACTTCATGGTTTAGTCGATCAAATTCAATTAATGATAATTTTTGAGTAAAAAAGAAATTCAGATGCAGATTACACTGGTAATCTAGTTGATAGAAAAATCACTAGTTGAACGTGATTTTGGAGACATTTAGTAACAGCATTGTTTTTCAAAGAAAATATCTACATATTTTTCATTTCAAATAATTTTCAAATAGAAGAAAATTTTCTCATATAACCCCCTCGAGAAAATCATTTTTAATCATATTTTCAGATTAGTCATTGTGAAAAATTGATTTCATAATTATTTTTGAATTTGATTTAAATGACAATTTTAACTAGTCTAACTCCCTAATAATTATCGAAAAGATAAATAGTGATTGAAAAAAGTGATGAGTGTTGATATTTTTCATACATTATTCAAGACAGTATATTTTAGAAAAAATTTCTTTAGAAATTCAAACAAGAGTTATAAAACTTTTTGTTGGGTAAAGATTCCATAACCATTTCAATGTCTATCATATTTCTATCAACCATCGCTCATCAAAAATTCAATATAGTTTGTCGATATGTGGTACTTTAAACAGGAATCGTTCGTTTTTCATTTTATAAAACAAAATAAAATCCAAAGTATTCACTCTCATTTAAAAGTCCTCACGGTTATGCATGAGTGAATTATTTGGAATTTGTTATGTGTTTCCATGCTCATTTAAAAGTCCTTACGGTTATGCATGTATGGAACGCATATCGAAATTGATTTATTAAATAAGCAAGTTGATTCTAATCCCATTTAAAAGTCCTCATGGTCATGCGTGGTTAGAAGATACTTGAATTCATTTTTAAAATTAAATTGGAATACTACTAATCTCATTTAAAAGTCCTAACGGTTATGCATGATTAGTAGATATTCAAATTCCTGATATAAATGTACCATAAGTAGATGCAACTGTATGGTTTTTTATGATGACATCATTACCATTATTTCTAAAAGTGGAACATGCGCCTAACAAGAAGTAGTTCTGATTTTTGTTCGATTTTTATTAAAGTTTAATATTTATATTCAAATTGAGTTTTAATGTTGGATTAATATCGATCACTTTATCTCTATTTTCTCTAACACTATTATTCTTTTGCTGATAACAAAAGGGGGAGAGAAAAGTTAAGATTTTGTCAAATAAAATCAAGCAAAGGTCAAATAATTTTCCATTTGCATCTAGGCTCATTTGTATATTTCTATTTGTATGCATATATGTAGGGGGAGAATCATGTAGAGAGGAAGCTTTAAATAGGGGGAGCAATTGGAGTATATCATTGATCAAATACATTTAACACAGTCAAAATCTTAAATATATGTTTGTTATCATCAAAAGGGGGAGATTGTTGAATATGCGCTTATATGATTTTTGTTTGATGATAATAAACATATATATATGTATATATATTCATTTAAATGTATTTGTTAATGTACTATTTTATTTTTCATAGACAAATAAATATTTGTTGAATAAAATAAATTACACAAAATTTGAATTCAAATAGAAATTTTATTCAAACAAATATTTATTACAATTTTAAATAGTACAAATTCAAGCTCTCACTATACATATACAATTTTGATTCTAATTACATCACAATTAAATTTACATAAATTTCTCACTACATATCACTCACACTCATAGTTTATCTTCAACTTCATTCCAGTTAGAATCCAGCATCTGAGCAATCTGCAAAAATATTCACTAACGCAGTAAAATTGAAAAAGAAATATTTTTGCAATATAAAATAAAATATGAATTTTGAAAATATTATTTGCCTCAGTTATTTGGGTTGTTCGTCATCATTCATGTTTGAATTCATCATACACGAACAATGTGACATGCACAGTATATCACTGTACATGCCACAAGGCCGTGCACACCGATATAGATTTGATAATGCTACAGGGACAGGTGAGCACAAGGTCAAACCCAAATAAAAAGACGGATTCAACTCAGGTGCAATATAAATAGAATCTCGACTTCAGCACAAGGTCAAACCCGAGTTTTGAAACTGGATTCAACTCAAATGAACACTACAAGTCAGTAGAGAACCCATATTACATGAAATACATGGAGACAAGACCAAAACTGCAACAAGACCACTGTGCAGTGTACATGAATGCAACAGAAAGTGGTGTAAATACAACTCGAAGCAATGCAAGTTCATATGTACAGCAAACTACAGGAACTAAACAAGGCGGACTACAATACCAAGTTACGAACATATGATCAGTGGAACACATGCAAGCACAGCCTCAAACCAGCAAAGAAATGCATCATGCAAGCTATCAAGACTCAGTGCAGCTAGAAACTACATCCAGCAAGAACAAAAGTGCATAAGGGCAGTATAATGATGAAACTTAGAAACCAAATAGAAGTCGAATGCAACCATTCACTTGCAACAGAAAAATAGCAGTGAACATCTAAATGAATACAAGATGTCGAAGTCAGGAAAAGTCAAGCCAAGTCGTGATGAACAGAGCTACAGACCGACAACAAACATCAGCAGGTACAAGATGCATAAACCATCGGATCAAACATGAATACAAGTATGCACAGCAATGCAATGCCACAGCGAACATCAAGTTCAAATAACAAACAAATGTTACGGTGAAAAATAAAAGTGCAAAGATGAACGCGTATATGGATGCAGACATGCCAAAATTAGTATGAAGCTGAGAATGAACAAAGAAAAATCAAAGCTGCTACAGGGATGAACAGAAGGGCCTTAAACAACATCGCATTAACAAAGTCAAAGAAATTTGAATGTACAAGTCAAAACCTAGAGTAAATAAAGTTCGAATTCGATGCAGATGATAAGCAACTCGAAGTCGAAAGCAATAAACAAGTCCAAGTCGAAATCATGAAAGCATACAGAAGTCAACAAGGGAATTCGTGAATGTATACTAAAAAAAATTCAAGTGCGTATCTTTGAAAAAGTCAAAAATCAAAAGAGGAAAGTTTTTTTTTTCGTATGACTCAAGAAAAATCGAACGCTGCACAATCAAAGCCGTGCGCATCAAGTCAGGAAAGCAAGAATTAGCAAAGTGTCGAATTCATATAAATTCACACCCAAAATCATCATAGGCAGAGTGCAAAAAGAACAATCGAATTCAAGCAATCAATCCAGAAAGCAACAAATAACATACCAGAAGAAAAATCAGATTCGATCGTTTCGAAGCAACCAAGCCCTAATTTCACAAAACGATCAACAGAGGAGCAGCTGTGAACGAGCGCAAGTAAAGCAACCAGAGAATCGATCATCAGAGAAGCAGCGAGCAAGAGCAATACAAACCAGAGAATTGAATTTGAAGAAAGCCCTAATTTTCGCAAGGGAACAAAACCCTAATTTCAAAGGGCAAAGAAAGCAAGGCCGTAATTTTTCAATAGCAAAAGAAAAAGGAACGGGCAGACGAATTGGGCCGGCCTTGTTTTATTATAAGGGGCTTTAATTTATTTTTACAATAAGGGCTTTAGTTTATTTTTAGGGTTTATTTTTTTTAAGGGGTTTTTTTTGTTTATTAATTTTATTTTTATCTGTTCTTTTCGAATCAAGTCTTGGTAAATCACCACCTAGGATTTAGGTAGTGTCAGATTGTCTAGTTAGAATTAGTTCAGTGAGCAGGGTGTGCGAGTTTGCAAAACTCTATAGGCGGTAGTAGGGTGTGCGAGTCTGTTAGAGTGTTTGTAAGCGGGAGACTGTTTAATTCTAATAGAAATCTGGGAATGCAGCAGTAGGCAGGGGTTGCCGAAGCTGGGTAAATTTTGTGTGTGATTTACTTTTCAGCATATTTACTTCTCTGTGGTTTGTTTTTGTGTTTAATTCGAGAAAATTTGCTATAACCCTATTCACCCCCCCTCTAGGGTTAATCTAGATCCTACAGTACTTTACTTGTATATGGGCAGTCCAAATTACCCCTGAGCCATATTCGTGGAGAGAACTGACGGTGCCTTAATAGCTTCATGTTTTATATAGGTATATAATTTTGATACACAGTATTTTAATATAGTTTCTTTCACATCAGGCTATAAGTCTTATTCACGTTTTGTCTTTGTTTGTCAACGTCATGACAACTCTCTTGCTCTCCATTGATTAGTCTAGGAGTAAGGTGCTTTTGCGGAATATAGTTACAAGACAGCTAGAGTATTTTAAACACATGATGTTGATATTTTGGATATGTATACTTGTTGTTGTAGTAGTACATGGGAGACATGTTTTTTGTATCATATATTATACTCAGAATTCCATGTATGGGGTTGATGTATTCTGACTTTGTGTATTGATATTTATCTATTAATTGCTTCCACTAGTGCAATCTCTTATATATTGTTCATTCTGTTTTGTTCATATATATTCAACATATCACATGTTATCATTCCATTATGAGATTTTATCGATATGCCTTGTTAGGATGTTTGGTTTTAATTTTATCCCGACAAACCATCTTTTGTGATATTTGGAGCCAGACAGTGTCATTCGATATTGATTTAGGGTATTATGATAGGAAGATCATCACAAATTTAGTTGAGTGGAATTGCATGTTAGTATATAACTTGCTTTATGGTCCTATGATTGGTTTATTGATTTTGGGTTGTGATGCTAAGTGTGTGACGAGGAACATATTTATTAGTGGATACTCACTCCGCACTTGATAATTCTGGAGGGAAATCATTATAAGGGGAAAATGTAATAACCCTAAATTTTATGCTTAGTAATTAAATGTAATTAATTATTTGATTGAAGGTTAATTAATGACTTAAAATACAAACTTTTGAACGTTAATGAACTAAGACTTGAGACCTATTCCATCGCATTCGTAATGTCATTTATATATGAAATATATTTAAGTTGTTAAAGATGAATAAGATTAGGAAAATAAGAAGAAAAGAGAAGGTAGGGTAAAATTGTCATTAGATTAGAAATTTTTATTACTTAATTCTAAAATGAGCCATCTTACTCTTCGTCTCTTCATTCTCATCTTACTCTTCTCTTAAGAAAATAAAATAAAATTTAAGGGTTCCAAATATTAAATGCCTTTGACTTCTTAAGATCTTAACTAAAAAATTTAAAATAAATACCAAAATTCTAGTTGAAGGATTATCTACAAATTCACATCATTAAATTTTTGTTCTGAAGAATAAAGAAGCTGGATTTCAATCAAAGAAGGGCTTCCAATTGGATTTATCGAAGTTACAATTTCTTGGAGATTTGGTAGGTGACGTATGTAGTCCATGATCACTATATATAGTAAAAGTCATAATAGATGTCCATTATTGATTTAGACTTAAGTATTAGGCTTGATTAGGGTTTTAGATGTAATACCTTGAAAAATCGTGTAAAATTTTAATAAGATAATTAAAATGTAAAAATGTGAAAACTATTGGATTTAATGGATTAATTTAACAAATAAATTGCACGAAGGGAAAAATAGTAATTTTACAAACAATGGAATTTGATGAGGAAGCCAGTGCCATTATGACCATCACGTTTTTTTGAGTCACATGGTATCTTTTTTACTTCATTTAGAGTCCGTATGAGGAAATAACGAGCCAAAAGTTAATCGGTTTGAATGGACGCCAAACAGGTTAGGTGATGATATAAATGGCAGTGGTATGGAGTAAAGAATATATGACTTGATTTTGATTGCTATTTGAATTAGGATGTGATAAGTATTCTGATATATGGTATACGTTACGAAGTAGACATATGGTACGATGTTGAATGCGGATGGGAATGATACTAGAATGGAGGTTAGACGCTCCAGAATGTACATATAAATACGGATGAGGACCTATGACATGGTTGGATGTTTAGGCAGTATGCTCCTTTAAAAGCTTCGTGCATACTAGTGTAGAGGCGGATGTTAAGCGACCCTGTAAGGCATGAGGCTAGTCTAGGGCGTGAGTAAGGTTAGTTTTAGGGTGGGGACAACATGCGACCTATAGGGCATGAGGCTAGTCCAGGCATGAGCATGAGTCATATATACAATTTGCATGACGGCAGATAATAGGAACCCTAAAAGGCATGAGGCTAGTCCAGCATATGAGTCTGTGTAAATATGATGCAATGTGTGTGTGTGTGTGTGTGTATGACAGTCAACTATAATGTGGAAATGGAACGTGGGATGGCCGGATGATAGACTCATATCATGTTATAATATTATTTTTGTAGTATATATAGAATAGATTATGGTTCACTCACCAGACTTATGTCTGACCCACTCCTTTTTTTCCTTACACACACACTCAAATTATAGAGTTTGGAGATGACATGGTATCAAAGACAGTGGTTCATTTGAGTATATTGGATATGATGAAGTTAAGTGTTGTATATGACATTTTAGATAAGTTATGGTGATGTGACTATGTTATTAACTATTTATTATATTTAATTCATTCCGTTCTAAGACTCTAAAAGTAAATAGTATTAGTTAGAATTGTATCTGATATCTATCCGTGACTGTGAATTTATCTATATTTTATCTCACTCCAATGACTCGTCGTTTCGATTCTCGGATGTTGACGTCGGTTCAGGCATTGAACCTGGGTGTCGAAATGGCAAGTTGTTATATTTAGTATCAGTACATAGGTTATAGGATTAGAAAACACATTGAGAGAGCGTATTTGTATTTTCTATTAGATGTATACAATATTATGAGTAAAATATGTTTATAGTTGCTCTAGTTGAGCTATCTATCTATTGAGGAGTTATTAGTGAACCCCAATTATGGATAGTCGATGATGGGTAAGTTAATAAGGATTGAAGCTGAAACAAAGATACATATTCATAGGGTAAGGCGAAACTGGAAATGGAACTAGAATCGATCCTATGGATATTGTAGTGTGAAAATTCATATTCGGTTCCACCAATATCTATAAGCAAAAGCCATACCAGTGTAAACCCCATAGTACCTGCATCTAGTGCATGAGGAGTAATTCGGAGCCTTATATTGAAATCGAAATGTAATTGATACTTAGGAGTAACTAAGCATTTGTTAGAATATATATGGACATTGGATTTAATTGGATAGGTGCACTGGATAGAGAGTTAATAAGGGTGACATGAGATTAAGTTTTGGAAATGGCATATTTTAAGAATATAAAATTTTTGAAAGAGAATTTGTTTTGAAAGGTAGAATTCGAAATTTTGTTTATGAAAAAATTTGTGAATTGGTATCAAATTTGTATAAGACTACAAGTATTCGAAGAATTTTTATAAAAGGATTTGAAATTGTAGTTTAAAGGTTTTTATAGCGAGTGACAGATATATGTATATTTTATAAGGAGTGTGAAAAAGATATCTAAGTTGGATATGAATAAAATCTGTAGACCAAGTGAAAAAAATAGTATTTTCGTATATTTAGAAAGTATTATTTAAAGGTATTGAAAATTTCAATTTACAAAATAAATTGATGTATACTTTTACATATGTGATAAAATGGTTATAAATGATTTGAAATGATCTTTTGAAATAAAGCAAGCGTATTTAAGAAAAATCATGTTTTACTTATATATTAAATATATTTAAAGTGATAAAAATTAAGTTATTGAAGTTAAAGAAATAAATTGGCTTTGACATTAAAATGTGAAGACAAAGTAAATATTTGATAAAAGTATTATATTTTGTGATTTTATGTAAATGAGGTAATTTTAGCAAAACAATATTTTGAAAGAAAACAAGGATGTATTTTAAAATGCAAATAGCCGTTTAAATTTTTATATAATAATGAGTATTTGGTCGGAAAATGTTTTACTATTATGTTAAAATATGGAAATAAATTTTGAATGGTCAAATTTAAAATTTTGTTTGGTGGGTTAAAAAGAAAATAAGGAACAGAAGGTTAAACACTAGAAGTGGCCCTTAGTGTAGATATGCTATCATTGATTATAAAGAGGGGAGAATAAACTGCGAGTTAGAAGTGAGTTGTGATTTTGGATAAGAAATAGTAATGTTAAATAGTTTAAGTGTATTTCTCACATAGGGTGTAAATAAATTGATTTGTGAGTAGATCGAATGATTCATTATGGAAAGATCTTAAATGTAGGTAGAAATGTATCATGGATAAGTATAACGACCCAGAATTTCTGTCATTTGGAATTCGTATATTTAATTGATTTTAAATATTAACAAGTAAAATTTGTAAGTCGAATAAATTTTATTTCGAATATCTGGATTTAATTGGATAATTAAATCGACAATTTAATATTTGAAATTACAGTAATAATTGGAAATTGGGTTTAATATGATTAAATTTGATTTGTAGAGTTGTATTAAATCATATTGGAGTTAGAGTGATGTTATAGAACTTTTAAAATTTAATTAAAAGTTAATTTGTGAAAATTGAATATTTTAATATTTAATTGACGAGTTAAAATAGCCATTTTTCAAACAGTGTTGGATTTTGACGAAACTAGTTTCATCGGATCCATAATGTTAAATTATTGCATGGTTTCAAATTTCGTGTCAATCGGATTTACGGTTTGTCCGGAGCAAGCTAAAACGCGTAGAAATCGATTCGAGTGAATTTTGAATTTAAATAGTCGATTCAAAAACTTATCTTTCAAATTTGATCGAATTGGCTCCCGATATATATTCCATTGCATTCGGAATAGGGGTAAAATGTTATAAACGCCATGCGGCACGCTTCGTTTCGAGTTCGGAAAAATTTCGGATAAATAGTGTCGCGTAATTTTCTATAAAAGGCCACCATTTCTCACAATTTTGAACAAAACCCTAACCCTAAGCTTCAGCCGCCAGTAAACATATTCAACGGCCGAAAATTGTGATTCTTTCTCCTCTAATATCTCACAATCCATCGATAGTTAGCAAAAAATTTCAACTACAAACTTGTAGAGGGCATCGAGATCTTGAAGATCAACGGTGGAGATTGGATTTGGAGCGTCGAGGTGGTCGCTAGGGGGCCGTGTCCTCCTACCGATCGAGCACGAAATTCGAGGCATAGGGGGGACGAGATTCACTTGTTCTTGGCCGAAGATAGAGTAGAGCGTGGGCTTTCGTGTGGTGGTAGTTGATCGACGTGGAAGTCGACGATGGAGGCTCGAAATTTCGAGCAAGGAGGCGGCCGATGAGTTTCGTTTGTGTGCAAACCCTGGGGAAGAAGGTGATGCGTGCAACGGACTTGATTTGAGGAACGAGATCTAACGGCCTGATAAACTTAGGTTTATAAAATAAAAAGAAACTGTGAATTAATTTTAATATAAATCGTATAAACTTTGTAATGCTATATCTTGGTCATACGAGGTCGAAAATGGACGAAACAATTTGCGTTGGGTTCGTATGGTCGAACACTACACGATGGAGCTGGATTGGAGTTGATTGGAGCTAGGAAAATTTTGGGTAAAATCAAACGCGCGTTTAATTTTATTCGAAATAAAACACTGCGACTGTTATCGAAGCAAGGCGAGAACTTTCCACTCAATCGAAATTGTTTCGATTTAAATTTTAAATAGTTAGATTTAAAATTGCTTGATTGTGTTGATTTGTATGCTTGGATGATAAATTATTATCTAATGTTTTGAAATAGACCCTATACGCCGTATATTAAGCGGATGTTATTTATTAAACACATATACCACGATATTTCACCTTGAAGTGGAATTGGTATTATATATGTACTTGGAGTTGATTTTCCCACATTATATAGTGGATGAGACCCTATTGCGCCGCATAATAGTGGATAATATTTTATATGAACGCATATACCGTGATATTCCATCTTGAAACGGGATTGGTATTGTGCTAACATCTGTGGATGCAGGGGAAACAGGTTGGAGGGATCCAACTGATTCCTCACCCGTATTGATTTATTTACAGAAATTGTAGGATATTCTATTATCATATGATATATGATGTTTTGGATGCTGTGATTGTTATATTTAGTGCTGTTGCAGTATTGGGCCTATTTTGGAAAATTAAAAGTGTTAAAGTGATGATTTTCAAATTTAAAAGGATTTTAAAGTGATTTTTGAAAGTATACGTTTTATTAAATTTTGGAATTGATTCATTTTAAATAATTAAAGGTTATAATTTTAATGTTATAAAAATTATGATTTTTGAAAAATATAGCTGAAATATGATTTTTGAAAATATGGAGGTAATGATTTTACAAAATAGTTTAAATAGAGATTTTTGAATTTATTATAAAAGCTTTAATATATAAGATTTATAAAATTGGATTTTTTGTAAATCAAAGTGATGAAATTATAAAGGAGTTTTAAAGACGTTTTAAAATAATAATGTAAATGGATTTATAAAAAGAATAGAATCTACGATTTTGAATTTTATAAAAAAAGGAATGAATTTGTAAATAGAGAATTATAAGTAATTTGCTTATAATTTGGATTTTGTCATGTAAATCGAATATGGATAGAATTTGTTAATAAAGTGATTTTATAAGTTGAAGTTGTTATAAAATATAAATGGAATTTATAAACATTGTTTTATAGATCCGAAATTGACTTATTTTGATAAGTTAATTGTTATAGCTTATTAAAGGAGATATATCCACGATTTTGAACAGTGAATAATCCTTTAAATAAAATGTGTAGAAATGTTGAATTTGGTTAACGAAGTATGTTCACGATTTTGGATAGTGAATGATATATTTAAGAAAAGTTTTGGGGATATTTTAAATAGAATTAAAATGATTTAAAGACGTTTTAAAATGTACTAAGTATCGAAACCATAGATTTCAACATTCATTGTTGAAATAGACGTTTTCGAGAAATAGAAGGAAACAGTGGACTATAACATTATTGTTATAGTAAATGATTTTCGAAAGGAAAAGTTTTATGTAGTATTGGGATTTATATATCTATCTTACATTCGAATCCCCATACTAGTGATTTTGGATTGTCGTAACGATGTTTTACGCAACATTCGTTTTGACCCAAATAAATGTATTTAAGAGAATGTTTTCCTTAAAGAATAAAATATATACTTAATTGTGATTTAAGTATATTGAATATTTTCCAAATGTTGAAAATAAATAGATTTGTGAATTACTTATTATTAAATAAGTATGGAAATGTTTTCCAATATGAAGAGAATGTTTAGAGATTATATCTTTTAAAGATAAATTGAAAGTGCATATTTGAAATCGATTTGAAAATCGTATATCAGTGGATATTTGAAAATTTAAATTCATCATGGAATTTATAAAGGAAAGGGAAATTTGTTTAAAAACAAACATTGATTTATTTTTGAAGTGTGGGAATAAATTTATGGATTGGGAACGTGAGTTTAAAATAAATCGGTAAGGATTTATTTGATTGATTTAAATGAACCATTTTGAAATGAGA
Source organism: Allium cepa (assembly GCA_030765085.1). Taxonomy (NCBI): domain Eukaryota; kingdom Viridiplantae; phylum Streptophyta; class Magnoliopsida; order Asparagales; family Amaryllidaceae; genus Allium; species Allium cepa. The sequence goes on along the minus strand of CM060937.1, from coordinate 978,864,650 downwards.
ATGAATAAATATTTGTGAATATATCCCGTGTAAGGAAATGATTTGAAATTTGTTTTCAAAAGTTGTAAAGGTGGAAAATGATTGAAATTTGTTTTCAAATAGTTAAAGTGTTAAAAATATATCTTGTAAAGATTTTTTTTGAAATAAATAATTTGGGGAAATTATTTGGAATCTAGTGATGTTGTGCATGTCCATTGATAGTTAAATAACCGACTATCAATATTGACCTTTAAATAGGTATTTGTTGTGATTTTCTTGAATTTGAATGCTACACTTATTTGTAAAATAAGCGCTCGTTGTTCGGTTTAGCCGAGGAAGGACCTTTGTGTCATATAACCCATTCCGAATGATGATGTGTCGTTATAGATAGCATTTGAAGACCGGTGTTGAAGACCAGGTATTTGTGAAAACGATAGGATGACCTATCGATTGTCTCTGCACCGATAGCTACGATATGGAGATTTCCTTTGTGATGGGAAGTTCAATCGGGATTGTGAATACCCGAATTGCAAGGACTTCTTTGGAAGTGCCTTCGGTTCTGTTCGAACCCTGAACAGACTTGTATGGATTGTATGTCTGACATTACAAATTGATATGTAAAGCTGATTTATTTTAAATACATATCTGTTGGTAGTGGAGAATTTATTCTCTTAGCTTAACACCCTTCTCTGGGACGTACGAGCTCAGAGATTATGTAGTTGAAGGTTATTAGTGATATACTCCCAATTTGGTAGTGTGACATGCTGAGTGCTGCTGATCATTTTTTGATCGTAGCATGGCTCTATGAAAGCGTAGCTTTGTGGATGAAACTTCGACGAACCTCATAACTCGGTTATGGTCGAAACAGGAATCGTGGCAGCAAGATTATTTGAGGATAGCGCCCTCTGAGGGCATGTCATTTCCTTCTGGATTATAAGTGGTTCATGGTATGGAGCCCAGATACTTACTTCGTGATTGCTGCATATTTATTGATTTGTGGTTGTTGGTTGAGAGGATCCTCGGAATAAAGGTCGCAAATGACCGGGGGATGACATGCTCGTGTCAGTAGTTACCCAGGTAGGGGTAACCCGGCCTTGTGTAGCAGAGATCCGGTTAGGATCTGGGGACATCGCTCCAGAGGCGTTTTATAAAAGGAATGAATTTGTAAATAGAGAATTATAAGTAATTTGCTTGTAATTTGGATTTTGTCATGTAAGTGGAATATGGATAGAATTTGTTAATAAAATGATTTTATAAGTTGAAGTTGTTATAAAATATAAATGGAATTTATAAACATTGTTTTATAAATCCGAAATCGTCTTATTTTGATAAGTTAATTGTTATAGCTTATTAAAGGAGATATATCCACGATTTTGAACAGTGAATAATCCTTTAAATAAAATGTGTAGAAATGTTGAATTTGGTTAACGAAGTATGTTCACGATTTTGGATAGTGTATAATATATTAAAGAAATGTTTTGGGGATATTTTTAGAATTAAAACGATTTAAAGACGTTTTAAAATGTATTAAGTATCGAAACCATAGATTTCAACATTCATTGTTGAAATAGACGTTTTCAAGAAATAGAAGGAAATGGTGGACTATAACACTGTTGTTATAGTAAATGATTTTCGAAAGAAAATGTTTTATGTAGTATTGGGATTTATATATCTATCTTAAATTCGAATCCTTATACTAGTGATTTTGGGTTGTCGTAACGATGTTTTACGCAACATTCGTTTTGACCCAAATAAATGTGTTCAAGCGAATGTTTTCCTTAAAGAATAAAATATATACTTAATTGTGATTTAAGTATATTGAATATTTTCCAAATGTTGAAAATAAATAGATTTGTGAATTACTTATTATTAAATAAGTATGGAAATGTTTTCCAATATGAAGAGAATGTTTGGAGATTATGTCTTTTAAAGATAAATTGAAAGTGCATATTTGAAATCGATTTGAAAATCGAAAATCAGTGGATATTTGGAAATTTAAATTCATCATGGAATTTATAAAGGAAAGGGAAATTTGTTTAAAAATAAACATTGATTTATTTTCGAAGTGTGGGAATAAATTTATGGATTGGGAACGTGAATTTAAAATAAATCGGTAAGGATTTATTTGATTGATTTAAATAAACTATTTTGAAATAAGAATGAATAAATATTTGTGAATATATCCCGTGTAGGGAAATGATTTGAATTTTTTTTTCAAACGTTGTAAAGGTAGAAAATGATTGAAATTTGTTTTCAAATAGTTGAAGTGCTAAAAATATATCTTGTAAAGATTTCTTTTTGAAATAAATAATTTGGGGAAATTATTTGGAATCTGGTGATGTTGTGCATGTCCATTGATAATTAAATAACCGACTATCAATATTGACCTTTAAATAGGTATTTGTTGTGATTTATTTGAATTTGAATGCTACACTTATTGTAAAATAAGCGCTCGTTATTCGGTTTGGCCGGGGAAGGACCTTTGTGTCATATAACCCATTCCGAATAATAATATGTCATTATGGATAGCATTTGAAGACCGGTGTTGAAGACCAGGTATTTGTGAAAACAATAGGATGACCTATCGACTGTCTCTGCACCGATAGCTACGGTATGGAGATTTCCTTTGTGATGGGAAGTTCGATCGGGATTGTGAATACCCGGATTACAAGGACTTCTTTGGAAGTTCCTTCGGTTCTGTTTGAACCCAGAACAGACTTGTATGGATTTTATGTCTGACATTACAAATTGAGATGTAAAGCTGATTTCTTTCAAATACATATCTGTTGGTGGCGGGGAATTTATTATCTTAGCTTAACACCCTTCTCTGGGACGTACAAGCTCAGAGGTTATGTAGTTGAAGGTTATTAGTGATATACTCCCAATTTGGTAGTGTGACATGCTGAGTGCTGCTGATCATTTGTTGATCGAAGCATAGCTTTGTAAAAAGCGTAGTTTGTGGACGTGACTTCGACGAACCTCACAACCCGGTTATGGTCGAAACAGGAATCGTGGCGGCAAGTTTATTTGAGGATAGCGCCCTTTGAGGGCATGTCATTTCCTTCTGGATTATAAGTGGTATCATGGTATGGAGCCCAGATACATACTTCGTGGTTGCTGCATATTTATTGATTTGTGGTTGTTGGTTGAGTGGATCCTCGGAATAAAGGTCGCAAATGACCGGGGGATGACATGCTCGTGTCAGTAGTTACCCAGTTAGGGTTAACCCGGCCTTGTGTAGCAGAGATCAGGTTAGGATCTGGGGACATCGCTCCAGAGGCGTTCCATTTTACTTGGAAAGTTCCCTTGCCCGACCATTTGTTGGAAATCCATTCATCCAGTACAAGCTCTTTACGGTTTTAGTAGTATAACCTGCCATTTACTTATGGTGGCCCCCCCACTGTTTAGATGGTAGCTATAGTAGGCATACGATACTGGTCGTATGTTAGCTAAGATTTATATCATACTTTCGAAATATTTTCCACACTTTGCACTAATAATAATAATAATCAAATGATTATGCGTGATAAGCATCTTTGACTATCATAAGGAGAAATCTTTTCCGATTCTGCATTTGCATTGTGTGTGTGTGCGGGAGGCCTTATGTTAGTTTCATTTTCTAAAAGCATTGCGTATCTATTTTAAAATATTTCTTTGTTTATTTTAAATATAAACTGTATTATGTTCTCACACCGTTCCCATGACTGACCTGGAGTTTATTGTTTTCTTCCTAAACTCTGGATGCCCACCAATTTCCACACGGGCAGTCTAGAGTCAGGTTATCAGGTCATTCTGGAATTCAGGATTTGCTGTAGAGATCTGGAGGCAAGCTGGATGGCATGGCGTATCTACTAGTATGTAGTATTTCTTTTCCGCTGTTTGTTGTTGTAAACTCTGATAATGTAATGTGATATAATGTAATAATTGATACCATTCTTTTGATTTAAAGATTATTCATTTATCTATTATATGTTGTTCCGCTGCGATTTGTGAGATTCTGATACTGTTTACGTTGCTTTTCTTTCTTTCTTCTTCTATCTTCTACCTCTTCTTTAACCCTAACGGTACGGTTTTCCTGCCTTCGATTGCTTGGCAGTTGATACAGTGGACGTATTAATGTCGACCTTCGTGTTTGAAAATCTCATACGTTACATCTAGTATCAGATCATTTGGTTGAGAGACAACCTTGGCTCTGTTGGGAATTGCTCATTAGAGATAGAGTCAGTAGTACTCTAGAATGAGTGTGAGTGTAATAATAGATATGAGCGTGCATTTGTTAGTGAATATAAAAAAATGTTTTATATTGTGTTTGCTTATCCATTGAGCTGTTTGTGAATTCTGATCGGCATGTGGGACGTCATATTATTGATAGGGATTTCTAAACACTTAAACGAGGCAAGTCGGCATAGTATCATTTTAAAAGCGGGTAAATGAAATAAATTTACCCAAAACTATATTTTACATATAAAGGGGATAATTTTCAGAATTATTAAAGTGTATATAAATTGATTGTTTGGTTGTTGAAATGTAAGAATATATATATAATCTAAATAAAAGAATAATTGTATAAGCAAATGAATTATTAAGTATGGAATTATAATTAATATGATTTACAATTGTGAAATAATCTTATATATAAGAAGTGAAACTATATGAATATATTTATAAAAATGAGTTGTAAATAAAAATGAATTTGGATGATGAATTTGAAAGTTTTGAATCCCGTCTATTTTGAATGTTGTTTTTCAAGGTTAAAAATGTTATATTATTAAGTAAGATAAATTAATTTGAAATAATCTTATGTAAGTGAAGTGGAATAGTGAAATTTTATAAGAAAAAGACTTATAAATGTGAGTTATAAGATAAAAGGAAATTTTTTGAAAGAATATTAAGCACTGAATTCACTACTGTTACTGAGAAATAATAAGAGTGATGACTGCAGCATCATCAGTATCATTTTCAAGTTTCTGTGTGATGAATTAGCTACCATAGTAAATTTAAAATTGAAGTTTTGTTGTGATAAAGAAATTTGAAATTAAAATCCAAGTTGTAATTGTTGAATATAAGTAATCAAGTTTTGAACTTATAATATAAGATAATAAATTTAGCATTGGAAAAGTTAAATAGAAATTACTTTGGAATTGGAATCTGAATTGGATTTATAAGTGGAAATTTAAGTTAAGTTAAACAAATGATGTTGGAGATGGAATATAACTTAAATGGTGTTGAATGAAGTTGATTTTGGTATCAAAGTAAATTAATAAAGTGAAGTGACGAATATGAACTTGAGTTATATAAATAAAATTCAACCTTATTTGTTAAATGAATTAACAATTGAATGAACTAATGAATTGAATGTTAATCAATATAATGTAAAAGAATAGATATGAAATAATGAATGTAAGTGTTAATTCATTAGAAGCTAATGAAGTTGAAAAAAAATTAAATAATTGAGGAGAAGTCAATTTAATATCAACCAATTGGAATTAAAAGTGTTAAACCAAATTGAATGTAATTTAATAATTTGGTTATGTTGGTTATGATTTAGTTGTTATATGATTGTTAGTTGATTGTATATAATTCATTCAGTGTTAATGAAGTTGAATTGATAAAATTGGAAGCTATAAATCATTGAATATGATTTAATTTGGATGTTAACCAACTTGGATATGAATTAGTGAATGTAAACTAATTGAAATTGAATATGAATGAATGTTAAGTAAAGTCCAATGTTAATGAATCAAATGTGATTTAAATGAAAAACCAATTCATTGAATATTAATGAGAAGTGAATCTATATTGATTTGATGATTGGAATTGTTGTTGGATGATAGTTGTTTAATGGTTGGATTTGTTGCCTTTTGTTGCATTTGCTATATTGGCATATGTAATTGTTGCTTCTGGTATATGTTGTATATTGATATTATTTTCTATATATACATGTTTCTCATTATTGTTGAGTGTTTAGTAGGTGCGGATTGTGCTTGCTTCGCATTTGGAGCTCGCGTTCACGATATATTAGCCGTATATGCTCGCTAATAATATATAAGGTACATATCTCGGATTATATATCGTACTTTTACACTTTTTCCCCTGCGGTATGTCTCATTACTTTGATGAGATGTATATTTGTGATGTATATACTATCATTTTTTTCTCAGATCGAGCCGTGCAAAGGAGACTATGGCGAATTTTTCTGAAAATTTAAGGCGTTAGAAAGTTTTGTGAAATTTGGTGAAAACTAAAGTTTTGATTTTGAGTTGAAAATTGAAACGATATAGTTGGTTTTGGAAAGATAACTAAGTATGATTTGAAAACTTAGTAAATTTATTGTAAGAAGTTTAACTACGGATTTTGAAAAAGTTAAACTGTCTAAATGAATTTGAAATTTAATTTGAAAAAATGGTTGAAAAGCTAATGGATTCTGTAACTTTTTCTTACTTGGAAATTTCGAGGACGAAATTCTTTTAAGGGGGGAAGTTTGTAATGACCCATAATTTCTGTCATTTGAAATTCGTATTTAATTGATTTTAAATATTAACAAGTAAAATTTGTAAGTTGAATAAATTTTATTTCGAATATCTAGATTTAATTGGATAATTAAATCGACAATTTTAATATTTGAAATTACAGTAATAATTGGAAATTGGGTTTAATATGATTAAATTTGATTTGTAGAGTTGTATTAAATCATATTGGAGTTAGAATGATGTTATAGAACTTTTAAAATTTAATTAAAAGTTAATTTGTGAAAATTGAATATTTTAATATTTAATTGACGAGTTAAAATAGTCATTTTTCAAAAAGTCTTGGATTTTGACGAAACTAGTTTCATCGGATCCGTAATGTTAAATTATTGTATGGTTTCAAATTTCGTGTCAATCGGATTTACGGTTTGTCCGAGGCAATCAAAAACGCGTAGAAATCGATTCAAGTGAATTTTGAATTTAAATAGTCGATTGAAAACCTTATCTTTCAAATTTGATCGAATTGGCTACCGATATATATTCCATTGCGTTCGAAATAGGGGTAAAACATTATAAACGCCAGGCGGCACGCTTCGTTCGAGTTCGAAAATTTTTTGGGTGAATAGTATTGCGTAATTTTCTATAAAAGACCACCATTTCTCACAATTTTCAACCAAACCCTAAACCTAAGCTTCAGCCGCCAGTAAGCATATTCAATGGCCGAAAATTGTGATTCTTGCTCCTCTAATATCTCATAATCCATCGATAGTTAGCAAAACTTTTCAACTGCAAACTTGTAGAGGGCATCGAGATCTTGAAGATCAACGGTGGAGATTGGATTTGGAGCGTCGAGGTGGTCGCTAGGGGGCCGCGTCCTCCTACCGATCGAGCATGAAATTCGAAGCATAGGGGTGGCCGAGCTTCACCTTTTCTTGGCCAAAGATAGAGTAGAGCGTGGGCTTCCGTGTGGTGCTAGTTGATCGACGTGGAAGTCGACGATGGAGGCTCGAAATTTCGAGCAAGGAGGCGGCCGATGGGTTTCATTTGCGTGCAAACCTTGGGGAAGAAGGTGATGCATGCAACGGCCTTGATTTGAGGAACGAGATCTAACGGCCTGATAAACTTAGGTTTATAAAATAAAAAGAAATTGTGAATTAATTTTATTATAAATCGTATAAACTTTGTAATGCTATATGTTGGTCATACGAGGTCGAAAATGGACGAAACAACTTGCGTTGGGTTTGTATGGACGAACACTACGCGATGAGCTGGATTGGAGTCGATTGGAGCTAGGGAAATTTTGGATAAAATTAAACGCGCGTTTAATTTTATTCAAAATAAAACACTGCGACTGTTATTGAAGCAAGGTGAGAACTTCTCACTCAATTGAAATTGTTTCGATTTAAATTTTAAATAGTTAGATTTAAAATTGCTTGATTGTGTTCATTTGTATGCTTGGATGATAAATTATTATCTAATGTTTTGAAATAGAACCTATACGCCGTATATTAAGCGGATGTTATTTATTAAACACATATACCACGATATTTCACCTTGAAGTGGAATTAGTATTATATATGTACTTGGAGTTGATTTTCCCGCATTATATAGTGGAAAAGACCCAATTGCGCTGCATAATAGAGGATAATATTTTATATGAACCCATATACCGCGATATTCCTTCTTGAAACGGGATTGGTATTGTGCTAACATCTATGGATGCAAGGGAAACAGGTTGGAGGGATCCAACTGGATTCCTCATCCGTATTGATTTATTTATAGATATTGTGGGATATTCTGTTATCATATTAATATATGATGTTTTGGATGCCATAATTGTTATATTTAGTGCTGTTGCAGCATTGGGCCTATTTTGGAAAATTAAAAGTGTTAAAGCGACGATTTTCAAATTTAAAAGGATTTTAAAGTGATTTTTGGAAGTATACGTTTTATTAAATTTTGGAATTGATTCATTTTAAATAATTAAAGGTTATAATTTTAATATTATAAAAATTATGATTTTTGAAAAATATAGCTGAAATATGATTTTTGAAAATATGGAGGTAATGATTTTATAAAATAGTTTAAATAGAGATTTTTGAATTTATTATAAAAGCTTTAATATATAAGATTTATAAAATTGGATTTTTTATAAATCAAAGTGATGAAATTATAAAGGAGTTTTAAAGTCGTTTTAAAATAATAATGTAAATGGATTTATAAAAAGAATAGAATCTACGATTTTGAATTTTATAAAAAAAGGAATGAATTTGTAAATAGAGAATTATAAGTAATTTGCTTATAATTTGGATTTTGTCATGTAAATCGAATATGGATAGAATTTGTTAATAAAGTGATTTTATAAGTTGAAGTTGTTATAAAATATAAATGGAATTTATAAACATTGTTTTATAGATCCGAAATTGACTTATTTTGATAAGTTAATTGTTATAGCTTATTAAAGGAGATATATCCACGATTTTGAACAGTGAATAATCCTTTAAATAAAATGTGTAGAAACGTTGAATTTGGTTAACGAAGTATGTTCACGATTTTGGATAGTGAATTATATATTAAAGAAATGTTTTGGGGATATTTTAAATAGAATTAAAATGATTTATAGACGTTTTAAAATGTATTAAGTATCGAAACCATATATTTCAACATGCATTGTTGAAATAGACGTTTTCGAGAAATAGAAGGAAACGGTGGACTATAACATTGTTGTTATAGTAAATGATTTTCGAAAGGAAACGTTTTATGTAGTATTGGGATTTATGTATCTATCTTAAATTCGAATCCCTATACTAGTGATTTTGGATTGTCGCAACGATGTTTTAACAACATTCGTTTTGACCCAAATAAATGTATTTAAGAGAATGTTTTCCTTAAAGAATAAAATATATACTTAATTGTGATTTAAGTATATTGAATATTTTCCAAATGTTGAAAATAAATAGATTTGTGAATTACTTATTATTAAATAAGTATGGAAATGTTTTCCAATATGAAGAGAATGTTTAGAGATTATATCTTTTAAAGATAAATTGAAAGTGCATATTTGAAATCGATTTGAAAATCGTATATCAGTGGATATTTGGAAATTTAAATTCATCATGGAATTTATAAAGGAAAGGGAAATTTGTTTAAAAATAAACGTTGATTTATTTTTGAAGTGTGGGAATAAATTTATGGATTGGGAACGTGAGTTTAAAATAAATCGGTAAGGATTTATTTGATTGATTTAAATGAACCATTTAGAAATGAGAATGAATAAATATTTGTGAATATATCCCGTGTAAGGAAATGATTTGAAATTTGTTTCCAAAAGTTGTAAAGGTGGAAAATGATTGAAATTTGTTTTCAAATAGTTGAAGTGTTAAAAATATATCTTGTAAAGATTTTTTTTGAAATAAATAATTTGGGGAAATTATTTGGAATCTAATGATGTTGTGCATGTCCATTGATAGTTAAATAACCGACTATCAATATTGACCTTTAAATAGGTATTTGTTGTGATTTTCTTGAATTTGAATGCTACACTTATTTGTAAAATAAGCGCTCGTTGTTCGGTTTAGCCGGGGAAGGACCTTTGTGTCATATAACCCATTCCGAATGATGATGTGTCGTTATGGATAGCATTTGAAGACCGGTGTTGAAGACCAGGTATTTGTGAAAACGATAGGATGACCTATCGATTGTCTCTGCACCGATAGCTATGATATGGAGATTTCCTTTGTGATGGGAAGTTCAATCGGGATTGTGAATACCCGAATTGCAAGGACTTCTTTGGAAGTGCCTTCGGTTCTGTTCGAACCCAGAATAGACTTGTATGGATTGTATGTCTGACATTTCAAATTGATATGTAAAGCTGATTTATTTTAAATACATATCTGTTGGTGGTGGAGAATTTATTCTCTTAGCTTAACACCCTTCTCTGAGACGTACGAGCTCAGAGATTATGTAGTTGAAGGTTATTAGTGATATACTCCTAATTTGGTAGTGTGACATGCTGAGTACTGCTGATCATTTGTTGATCGAAGCATGGCTTTATGAAAAGCTTAGCTTTGTGGACGAGACTTCGACGAACCTTACAACCCGGTTATGGTCGAAACAGGAATCGTGGCAGCAAGGTTATTTGAGGATAGCGCCCTCTGAGGGCATGTCATTTCCTTCTGGATTATAAGTTGTATCATGATATGGAGCCCAGATACTTACTTCGTGGTTGCTGCATATTTATTGATTTGTGGTTGTTGGTTGAGAGGATCCTCGGAATAAAGGTCGCAAACGACCGGGGGATGACATGCTCGTGTCAGTAGTTACCCAGTTAGGGGTAACCCGACCTTGTGTAGCGGAGATCCGGTTAGGATTCGGGGACGTCGCTCCAAAGGCGTTCCATTTTACTTAGGAAGTTCCTTTGCCCGACCATTTGTTGGAAATCCATTCATCCAATACAAGCTCTTTACGGTTTTAGTTGTATAACCTGCCATTTACTTATGGTGGCTCCCCACTGTTTAGACGGTAGCTATAGTAGGCATATGATAGTGGTTGTATGTTGGCTAAGATTTATATCATACTTTCGAAATGTTTTCTACACTTTGCACTAATAATAATAATAATCAAATGATTCTGCGTAGTAAGCATCTTTGACTATCATAAGGAGAAATCTCCTCCGATTCTGCTTTTGCATTGTGTGTGTGTGCGGGAGGCCTTATTGTGGTTTCATTTTCTAAAAGCACTGTTTCTTTGTTTATTTTAAAAATAAACTGTATTAAGTTCTCACATCAGTCCCATGACTGACCTGGAGTTTATTGTTTCCTTCCTAAACTCTGGGTGCCCACCAATTTCCATACGGGCAGTCTAGAGTCAGGTTATCAGGTCATTCTGGAACTCAGGATTTGCTGTAGAGATCTGGAGGCAAGCTGGATGGCATGTCGTATCTACTAGTATATAGTATTTCTTTTTCACTGTTTGTTGTTTCAAACTCTGTTAATGTAATGTAATGTGGTATAATGTAATAATTGATATAGTCCTTTTGATTTAAAGATTATTCATTTATCTATTATATGTTGTTCCGCTGCGATTTGTGAGATTCTGATACTGTTTCTGTTGCTTTTCTTTCTTTCTTCTTCTATCTTCTACCTCTTCTTTAACCCTAACGGTACAGTTTTTCGGCCTTCGATTGCTCGGCAGTTGATACATTGGACGTACTAATGTCGACCTTCATGGTCGAAAATCCTATATGTTACAATAAGGGTTAGTGGACTGGGCAAGATAGTTGTGCAGAATTGGATAAAGAAAGCAAGATTGCAATTATGGTTAGAAAAAGAAAAGTGAATCCAAGTTAAGCATATTAGAGAAAATAAGATTACCAAATAGCAAAATAGATTGGTTAAGATTATATGAAAGAGATTTGGTTTGAAGCTATACTTATTGGATATTGGAAAATTTTGAATACGTAGTTGAAATAAATTTTGGAGCCGGTTGGATTGAGAGAAATGAGTGATATTGGAGTTTCCATTGATTGGATCCAATTAACAAACTTATGCAATATATTTTGAGATGTGGATGAAGTTTTTGGTTGAATGGCCTAGAATTTATTAAGGATAAAGTATCAGTGTCCTAATGATGATAATATGTGATCTAACTCAGTGATCAGTCTATAGTATAGATATTTGAATGATTTTTAGATTACATTATCTTTATGGATTGTTTGAGGTTGTTGGAGGATGGGGGTCGTTGGCCTGACGTTGCAGGTAACGTTACACCATTTATATTATATAAATTGGATGGACGTTTCTAAGCGAGTGATTGTTGTATATGTTTTGAAGCTGTAGTTATGGATTTTTGATAATTGAGTAAGAGATGTGATTGCGAGTATATGATTTAGATTAGAGGTGACATGAGCTTGATGTCATGTTCATTAAGCTAGAATATCATTTCTTTTCCTGATATTATTAGATAGATTATGGCATAAGATGTTAAACTAGTATTTTGTTGATTTGATTTATATGGTGAGGCACCATCTCTATTAAGTTATCTTGTCCATAATATGGAAGAGTAGTAAGTCGGTAAAGGGATATTTTTAGAAAAGATAGCATTCGTTGGTTATTATTATTAGAAAATGAATTAAGCATTGAACTTTTTTTGTAAAGGATTGAGTTAGAACTTGAATGTAAAAGACAAGCTATACTTGTTTGGTATTATTGATAAATGGAATGAAGAGTATCGAGTTTGAATTTTTGAGTGAAAAGGGTGTCTTGGATTAGATTTCATACTAGAGCTTTTAAGTGTTATGTTGGATTAGGTTTGATATGTGACTATAAAAGGATATGTATTTTGGTATATTGGATGAGCTTGTAAAAAGTACCCAACAATGGGTGTTAAGATCATATGGTTTTATGTTATTTACAGATGGGTTGAAATATGTAGAATTTTATATAGATAGATACGATTTGGAGAATAAAAGGATCGGGAAAAATTGTAACTTTTGTTTATAAAAAGGTATTCCAATCTGGATTGATGATATGGATTACATGAGAAGTATTTTGATTGGTATACGTAAAAAAATTCAATAAAAGATTTTTAGCTATTAAGGTAAGCCTGTTTTGTGAAATTAAAAAGGAAATGTACTAGATTGAATGGATACTAAAGTAAAATAAGGAAATATCGCAAAATAGCATGGATTTGAGCAATCAGTGGTAATTGAAGAAATGTTTTATTTGAAAGATTGGAGAGAAGATATATAGTTTGCACAAATAGAAGATGCTGAGGCGTTTTTATCGAAATTAGAATTTATATGATTTGGATATAACTTTAAGTGGGGAGTAGATGGATTCTTTTCAATCATTTCTCGGATTGAAGAGTGGTTGTTTGTTTAAAGAAACTCTTTAGAATAGTGACTTAAAGGTACAGAGTTTACATTGTATATGAGGTGTGTGTAAACAATGTATTATATAGTCGATTCTTTTATTTTAGGTTATAACTTTTCATAGGTTAGAATTCTACTTAGATTTAGGATTTTTATTTTTATGTTTGCATTGGTTGAATAGAATAGGATTCTCTCATTTGGATGTTTGCTTAATTTTAGGTTGTAAACTTAGGATGGAATATTTAGACAACAGAGGAGATGATACTTTGAGTATTAAAACTCATTGGACATTAGAAGAATTGATATCATAAGCATAATGACACCGCTTGAGTTAATTTAAAGTTTTGATGGAAGACGTGTTATGTTTTCTAGGTTGAGACATCGATCACTTTGGATGTTCTTAGGTAAAGAAGTAACTGTTTGATGATTTGTGTCTTTTCGATTTATTTGGGTAAGACACTGACCAATTTTAAGTTATCTTGCCTTAACAATCTGAAAGACGAATTAAGAAATCTACTACTGGATAAGTTAGGTGTTAATTATGTGCATTGAGGAATGAAATGAGTAACTACAATTTTATATAGGCATGTTGGTGCTAAGGCTACTCGTTGTTGTGCATTGTGTCATTATTGATTTGAGATGGTTGTAGAAATTGCAAAAGTTGCAGATATGCACATATATTTATAGTTGATGTTTAAGGCTGAGTTTATACCAATTGTAGAGTTTGCTAGATTTAGTTCGGGGAAAGATTTGGCTTGGATCAATTGAAAAGTGGAGGAGTAGAACCGATCTTTTCAATTCAATTTCTTTCCAAAGCGTTTTCCATTTGATTGATTACTAGTTTAGTTAATATTTAGGTTTGGCTGAAACATTCATTGAATTCATGGTTTTTTTAATTTACATATGGATTCGTTATTATTTTGATATGTTTTATATGTTGTGATTTCATGATTTGTTGCAATATATATGTTTACCGTATGATATATTAGTGTTATTGGTTGTGCATACATATAGAATTTATATGACCACACTAGGATGCTGACATCATGCTTTATGTCATATCATTCATATAATGGGCCCAAATGCTAGATATTTGCATATATGTTGTCATATGTACCTGTGTGCATATTGTGATGTATTGTTATCGATTACATTTCATAAAGTACACAAGCACCACTGTATATATAAGTTGATAAACATGTGCACTGATGGTTTTAATTTCTGATTTTTGTATGATTTGTACGATTGCTTGGTTTGATTGGTTTCTTTGTTGTACGGATGATTGTTTGGATGAATGGCTATATGATTTACTATATTTTAGATATGCGTGTGATACAAGAACATCCATACATTCTTTGTTCCTTGGGAATTTCGAGGATGAAACCCTATTAGAGGGAAGAATGTAATACTCTGAAAAATCATGTAAAATTGTAATAAAGTAAATGAAATATGAAAATGTGAAAATATTGGATTTAATAGATTAATTAATAAATTTATTATATGGAGGGAAAAATAGTAATTTACAAACAAAGGACTTTGACGTGGAAACCAACACCATCGTGACCGCCTCATTTTTTTGAGTCGTGTGGTATTTTTGTTTGTCATTTGGAGTCCGTATGAGTAAATTACGGATGAAAAGGTGATCGATTTGAATGGGCACCAAATGGTAAGTTTGAATTTGAATTTGATAGTTGGGCTTTTCCCTCCTTAGATATAAACCAAATTACATACTCACACCTCCCATTCCAGAAATTAACCCGTAACTTTTTCCTTATCTCTTTCTCAAAAACAACCAAGAATCAAAATGCTATATCTCTTTCAATTCTCAACGAAAACTCATGAAACCAATCGAAAATCAAAGCTATCGAAGTGGGCTATTGATTTGTAATGACTGGAAGATGAAATTTTAGTGTATAGAGATTCAGCAAGCCTGAACAGCAAAGCAAAGAGGCGAATTTTCGTGTTTAATTTTTTAGGATTCAACGTCTAACTTCAAAAGTGCATATCTCCCTCGTTTCTCAACGGATTTGCACGAAACGAATGACAAATTAAAGAAGGCCGAGAATACTATACATAAAAATGAGTTTGGTGGCAGAAGTTAGAGAGTTGGAGGTGCAGCAAGGCAAACCCGTAACTCATTTTCTATCAACATCGTCCCACTTCGAATCAGCATAGCTTCTTTGTTTCTTAACAGAATTTGATGATCCACCCCTCAAAAGGGCTGTATAAATGAGCACTACGATTTGGAAAGAGAATTTGGGCGAAATATGAAGGTATATGGCTAGAATGTTGAAGAACATTGAAGGCAGGAAAACAATCTTGGCATTTTGATGATTGATACTTTTCCTCTTCTCCATATAAAATGATTATGATGTTATAGGTCTAATCTGAAGTCTACATTAGATTAATCAAATACTTATTGATGATTAATTTCAGATTTCATTGGGTTTAGGAGGGATTTAAATGAAATCAGCACTTATATACCATATTGGTATAAAATTTGAAACCTCTATGATCATACAAACAAAACTTGTGAAATAATGATGAAATTTGACATAGGAAACTAGAATTAGGTTATGGACATAATCCCTGACGATCTAAGATAAGGTGGTGGTGATCGGAAGCAAAATCAACAACGGAAAAGCAAAATTTTGAAAACCTGGAACTATCAAAAAACTTGTATAGCAGCCCACCGGTGTACATAAATTCTACCAGATTGAACATCAGCTATAAGGTCCATATGAACATAAATAATCGATTCGACTCTGATTTTCTCTTGCATTATGGAAGGTAAACTAACAAGTGACGATAAAAACGGCGGTGACATGGAGTAAAGAATATATGGCTTGATTTTGGTTGCTATTTGAAGCGAAATGTGATAAGTACTATGGTATATGGTATACATTATGAAGTAGGCATATGATACGATGATGATTGCGGATGGGAAAGATACTGTAATGCAGGTTAGACGCTCCGGAATGTATACTTAGATACGAATGAGAGCCTTTGACACGGTTGGATATCCAAGTAGTACACTCCCCTGAAGGTTTCGTGCGTACTAATGTGGAGGTGGATGTTATGCAACCCAGTAGAGCATGAGGCTAGTCCAGAGTGTGAGCACGATTAATTTTAGGGCAGAGACAACAAGTGACCTGTAGGGCATGAGGCTAGTCCAACCGTGAGTTCTATGTACGATTTGTGTGACGGTGGATGATAGGCGGCATATAGGGCATGAGGCAAGTCTAGGGTGTGAGTCTATGTGAATACAATGTGATATAGCGAGATATATATGACAGTCAATTATGATATGGCAACAGAACGTGCGATGGCTAGACAATGATTCATATTATGTTATAATATTATTTTTGTAGTATATATAGAATAGAATATGGTTCACTCACCAGACTTATGTCTAACCCACTCTTATTTTTCCCTTTACACATGCGCGCACACACACACTCTGGTTATGGAGTTTGGAGATGACATGGTATTAGAGATAGTGGTTCATTTGGGTATATTGGATATGATGAAGTTAAGAGGTTTATATGACATTTTAGAAATGGTATGGTGATGTGACTATGTTATTGACTATGTATTATATTTAATTCATTCCATTGTGAGATAGTAAGTAAATAGCATTGGTTAGAATTTTAACGATCCGTCATCTCGACCTTTAAAAGTCAACACTAGTACATTCACGGTATTCACGTGCCAAACAACCAAGTGTCGGAAAAACAGATATTTAGGGGAAAGAAGAAGAAAGAAGGAAAAAAAATTAAACGACATAGAATTTCATGTCACACCAAATAATCTATAATACAACAAAGATCGGTTCAAAAGAAAACTTTCATATATGTACATCCATCGGAGTACATGCCCGTCTTATACTTGGACAGTTATAACACATATTCTCATAATTTTTGATAAGTAAAACAAACCATGCGGCAGAAGGTAAAAAAACACGTAAATACATCTTGGCCTACTACTCATCTCCTAAGCTCTACCACATCCAAAGCTAATTTGAAAACATGTTCGGTCTGACCTGAGCATTATAAAAAACTACACCTAGGTCAGTCTGGTAAAACCAACGTGAGAAACTCAAATCACAAGTAATTTTATTTATTATAAATTATAAATCCTTTAATATCAAAGATATCTATCATGAACGTCATTAGTCTGGAGTAGTATGGATAAATCATCCTTATCCGAAACCAATGTCTCCTAAACTAAGCGGTAATTTTCAACTAACTCAATTGCGGTCCTTGTAGAAATATGCATTGAGTACTCGAGTCCTCACTGTGGAACTCAAAAATACACAACATACTTCCTGATTTAAAATAGGTCAAGACTTGATAGTCGGTTATTTAACTATCAAATAAACAAACAAGCAACAATTCATAGATTTAGTCACCCATAGCAACCACCAAACCTCAAAATAAGTTTTTATTTATTTAAAACTCTTTTCAAAACGTTTAGCAAAATATTCATATACTTATCTCACTGACATTAGTATACTCATAAGACATTTGTGAAAGATTTCTTATTTCAAAATCATATTAGAAGGATCAAACAAATGTAATTTAAATTAGAGATAAGAATAATCCCAAACAATATTCCTTCGGTGTTAAGCATGTAACGGAAGTTCCACACTACCATAATTAAGAAGGTCAGTTAAGAGAAACCCCATCCCAAATTCCTTTTATAAATTTCTTCGATAAATCCTTTTAATCAATTATTTCCATTTATGAAATCTCCTTTCCAATTCTAAATCCATTTATAAAACTTTTTTTTATAAATATTTATAAGTCATTTATAAAACTCTTTTATAAATATCTAAAAATATTTATAAAACTCTTCATTTATCTCCAAAAACATTCAAAACACTTGACCTTAAATTTATATAGAATTAAAGTTACTTCAAAAATTATAATGTTACAAATTTGAAAGGAGGCATAGTGACCACAATGGTACTAAATCAAGTTGCTATTTATTTAAATTTTGTCTTTCTAGTCGCCTAACAGTTTACATCATCATATATGTAAATACAATTCATAAAACAAATTAGGAATAACATGGCAATATAAACCAACTGGCAAATACATGTCTAAATAACATAATAGTAGGATGGTGATTTGTCCCGTTGAATAGATGTCCAAACAATCCGTTAAGTTTAGTTATAGAAGCACATGGATTTATTCTGCTAAAAGGATGTCTAATCAATCAATTCAATTAAAGCTATAGTAGAACGGTGTTTTATTTTGCTAATAGATGTTCTAGTTTAGTATAACTTATTCATAGTCATTGTGTACTTAATGGCACGAACAAGTGATCCCTTGGTTTAAAATAAATTTACTTGTAAAAGAAAATGACTTAAAATAATTGATAAAGTTAAAGATTAAACCTTTACTAAATAATATTTAATTCTTAATATTAACTAGTAATTAAAACATTATTTAATTACTAATTAAATCTTAATTAACCCTAATTTAAATTTTAGTTTAACTTAATTAACCTTAACTAAATCTTAATTAAATCCAGTTAAATTAATTAATTAAACTCTACTTGATTAGTAATTAATTTCCAATTAACCTTAATTAAATAACTAATTAATTAACTTAATTACCAAAACTATTTCTTAATTAACCTTTTAACTTATTTAATCCTTATTAAACTTCCTTGACTAATTAATTAAGATTAAATAACTTTAATCCATAAATAAACCTTGATTAATTAATTAATTTAATTATAATTATTTAACAATTAAATTAATTAAATAAATAATCAATCAATTAATTTTTGAACTCTTATTTAATTACCAAAGTAATTAACTTTAGAACTCACTAGTATTTTGAAAAGATTTTCAAAACCATTTCAAAAAGGAATCATTTTTAAAATCTAAACTCTAACCTTTTTCGAACTGTATTCATAGCGACTATCTCTATGAATGCAACTCGTTAAAGTTAGATTTTCTTTAGATCTAACTCTAAACTTCACTTCTAACTTCACACTTAACTTTACTTCTCTTGAAAACAAAAATTAAATTTTTAATTTTGAAAACTAGTTAAAAGTTTTTTTAGCAACATGAAACCAATAAACAACTTTTGATCTTTTCCAAGTGATCTCCAATCTCATTTAGCACATAAAAATAAAAACTTTCCCAACTCATATCCAAACTACCAAGTTTACATATCCATTGCATCACATATACAAGCAAGATAAGAGCTTTAACACCAAAATAAACTTTAGACTACATTTCACAAGTCAAATTCAAACTACAACTAATATTACACATATACAACCAAACAACATGGAACAACAACCAAACTAGCAACATGTTTAACACATATATATTTCAAGACATAATATTAAAATCTTTTCAAAATTTAATATAGTTTGCTCACCAAAATCTTTGAAATCTTTTCTTAACCTTGAAGATAGCCTAGTTGTTGAAAATTCCTTAGCAAAAAACGTTTTTCTTTCTACCTTAAGCAAGCCAAAAAGGCTCGGTTTAGGCTTCTTTGGGCTCAATCATCATGCTGATGGGCTTCGCCATCATGGAGGAAGGTGGATATGGTCTTAAAATTGAAAAAGAAGATGAAGTAGGAAGGAAAAAAGATTTTTAAAAGCTTTTAAATTATAAAAATTTGATTTTAAACTTGAGAATTTCAAGAGGAAGCTATTAAAGTTTTTAAGCAAGAACTTGAGATTTTTAAAAATTAAAGTGAATGGATAAAATGGGATGAAAATTTGGATATTTGTTATATAAAATGCATGAAATACAATTGCTAAAATAATCCTAAGTACCATTGCCCTCCATTCAACTTTAAACACAACATCACCTTATCCTCCCCTTGATTCACATGCCTATCCCTTGGTCACCCTCATTTACCAAATATGCAATAGCCTACCTTTGTGCCATGATGTGAAATATGAAGGTGACTTAACATCTTTTCACTTATTTTCATTTTTAATAATTCATAAAAGGTCACATCATCTTACATAAGTACAATTATGATGTTAACACTTAGTTTATTTCCTTACTCATGTTAAATTTATTTCAAAATGTGTAAATATATCAACTGAAGTGTTTACACCATTTCAAACAACTTTTAAATAGCGAAAAATTGAAAATTTTGAAAAAGCTTTTTGGGCACGTTTTCTAGTTTTCTTTCAATTAATCATTTTTGTAAACCAAATCTAAAAATGAATTTTCTATCATTAGTTATGAATTAAAAGATGGCTATTTTAATTATTAAAACCAGTATTTGAATATTTAAAATGAATTAAATATTTGTGAATCAAAGCAATAAATTTTGGGTCATTACATTCTTTTCCCTTAAAAGAATTTAATCCTAGAAATTTCACCATATGAATGACTGATACTATTCATAAGTCTGCATAATGTCCATTGGTCATTGGTATACAAAATCTGATTCAATCCCCACTTCAACACATAACTTCACTTTCAAACTAGTATCGCATACCTGGTTCTCTAGTGCAGACTTCGATCAAGCTTCCTGATTAAAAACCACCGTTCTCCTTGTATAGCCATATACTATGATAGAAAACTTTGGTTCCTCATCAAGAATCCTTACCAAGTGTTCACCGTTAAAAATCTAGTGATAGATCCTTATACAGAATGGTGTAAAATACCTCAAGTCGTATACTCGAATCTTGGATCGAGAATTATGTAAGAAATGGAAATGATCTACGCACAACCTACGTACTCCATTAAAGGTTCTTATCTACCCAAATTACTTTTAAGACTCCAAAAATATTTATGGAATCATTTCATAACAATTCTAACTTAGATTCAACATTTTAAAATGACACAACTTATTTATAAAGCCTTTCATAAAATCGTATAAATTTATTAACTTGGGTAATACCCTCATATATCCTAGGAGTATATATGTAAAAAAATTTGATTTTTAATTCTCTTCACTTTTAACTATTCAGATATAGACCTAGATAATTTTGGTTCTTAAAACCGAGTCACCAATTCAACCTCTTTACCCATTTGATATGGCAAATAGTTAAGAAGAGTAGGATGTTGGTATCCAAACTCAGGCCTAGAGTCTACTTTTTCTTAGACACTTTTAAGGTAAATATGTTTATTAGCCGACCCAATAACATCAAATAATATTTAACCTCCTAAGTATTAAAATCAAAAAGGCACTATTTAATGAAACCAAGTATATTAAACTTTCTTAATAAATTAATTCCATTTTCAAACTTTATTTATTAACCATTTTAAATCAAGATACCTTTACATCCTGAAAACTTAGGAGCCAAATACCTGGTTTTTATTTCAAAAATCTTTTGAAATGATATAACAAAATTTAATCCATAGAAAATATAGATATAGCTCGAGTAACCCTAAAATAATACTAAGGAACTGAGTACTACCAAATAGTATCATGCATTCCCCTTACCTAGAAGGGTAGTACTCAAGAGAAGTGTTTACCATCTGAACACATCTCTTTCCTATTTGAAGTTATTTTCAAGCCACTCGAACTAGTTAACTTAAAAATACTTCTTCTATTCCAAAACTGCCTTTTTGAAACAATACTTCCCATATTTTCAATAAAATATTTATAACCAACTTACTTTAAGTTCGTTCGGATTTGAACTCGTTTCGATCTTAAAGTGATAAAGAGAATAATTTACTAAGTGCTCTACAACTACAACATTCACCTAGGAAAACATCCGATCATCACTTAGAAAATTATTATGATTATCCCAAAATAAATTAAGACTCATTACCTGAACCAATCCAAAGAAAATACTTCTTACTTAAAATTTCCATTCCCAAATTTTTTGTACTTAAACCAAAATACTTTCAAATAATACTATTATTACTTTCCAAAACCTTGAAAACCATTTTTCAGAGTACCGGTATTTAAGTCCTAAGTTTCCTATTTGAATATTTTTATTTTAACCACTCATATTATAACGTAATCTTTATAAAACCATTTTCTTATATAAAATCATTCCTAAATATTATAACTTTAAAAAACATCTTTTATTAAACCAAATCCTTAGCCCAACATTAACATCGAACGCCTTAATGGTTAAATTGTGAAACTTGATTCACAAGAACAAGGTGTCCGTTTCAGTGTTATCCCAATTTCCTATTTTCCCAACCCGTTGTTTCAAAAGGAAAACTATCCATGTAAACACTCAACCCTAGGTAATGCTCAACTGGACGAGCATAACTAATAAAACCCTAAATGACAATGATAGAATATTATCATTCCTTAGCAAATGATACATCAAAAATAAATATACTATTTTTTCTAAAAATCATTCTTTTATACATAAAATATAATCCTAGGTAAAATTAGTTTATTTACCCATTTTAAAACAATGTCGTGTCAATTGCCCTTGTTCAACTGTCTAGGGATCCTTATAATAACGTTAGCTACTCGTATTGACCAAAATCGACATGCCACTCAACAGATCAACCAACACAATATATAATATTTTTATATCACCAATAAAGACACGCTTTAATATATATGTATATATATATATACTCGTCTTGACCAGAATCGACATGCCACTCAACAGATCAACCAACACAATATATAATATTTTTATATCACCAATAAAGACACGCTTTTATGTGTATACATACATACATACATATATATATATATATATATATATGCACACACTCAAACTCATTCTAGGGTCTTACTAACCTTATCTCTAATGATTTTACCCCACCAAACCCAAGGTTCATGCTTAACCTTACGCTCTAATACCAAATTTAATGATCCGCCTTTTCGATCCTTAGAAGCCGACACTAATACATCGACATAATTCACGTGCCGAACAACTAAGTGCCAAAAAAATAGATAGTTAGGAGAAAAAAGAAGAAAGAAGAAAATAAACAACAAAGAATATTACATTGCACTGAATAATCTATAATTTAACAATGATCTTTACAAAAGAAAACCTTTATATACATACATCCATCAGAGTACTAGCCTATCATATACCTGGATAGTTATAACACCCGTGTTTACAATTTCTGATAAATACAACAAAACCATGTAATGGAACATAAAGAAATACGTAGATACGTTTTGGCCTCCAGCTCGTCTCCTGCTCCACTACATCTAAAGCTAATATGAAAACATGCTCGATCTGACCAGAGCGTTATAACAAAAAAACACTCAGGTCAGTCTGTTAAAACCAACGTGAGAAACTCAAATCACAAAGAATTTTATATACTATAAATTGTAGATTGTGACGCCCCACCTCTATACCCACGCTAGCCAAGAACATTACGGTGAATGCTGTCAACTAGCACGGAGAATAAGGCTGTTGAGGAGCGACCATCCGTGTAATTGCTTTGCGCGAGCATCGATATGTCAGATCGTATAACATGCATTTCTTATCAAGAGGGAAATCCGACACACCGACACAAACTCAAAGCTACTACATAGTGGCTATAATATCTTCAGAAACAAATATAGAAATAAACATAACATAAATCAGTCACAGATAATTCATATCACAAAGGCGGAAATAGATATGAATATTACACATGAAAGTGTACATCAGAGTAGTGGTCAAAAAGATCCACAATAATACAAGGGAATAGATACAAGTGCTAGACAAAAATATGTATACATCAAGGAGTCTGTATCTTAAATGTATACGACAAAAACTACCAAACTAGAGTAGTTAGCCAAAAGTCAGAAGATGGTTCCAGATAGGAAGCCATGAGGAAGCACCTGTAATATCTCAGTCTGACCCGAGTATTATTTAAGAAGAAAATAATAAACGGATCAGTCTAGCTATAAATATTAGATGAAGTGATATATAATAAGAGATATGACATAAACATATAATAATCACAATGCCAAGCTGTGATAAATAAGTAATTGAAAATCAACAAGAGATTAATCAATATCACAATAATCTACTCAAGATAAAAAGGAATGTCATACTCCTAATTTCATTCACCAAGCCACAATAATTGATAAATCAAATCAATAGAAAGCACGAAGATAGGTGAAGCATAAATTCCAGAATTCAACACACGAAATCCAGAAATCACAAGAAAAAGGATGGCCAATCCCATAAAAATGAGCCGGAGCTCCTCCAGACAGGGTATAGTCCCTCATTGCGGACATTGAGCCGAAGCTCCTCCTGGTGAGTCAAAACTCCTCCTGACAGGGTATAGTCCCCCATTGCGGACATTGAGCCGAAGCTCCTCCTGGTGAACCGAAGTTCCTCCTGACAGGGTATAGTCCCCCATTGCGGACATTGAGCCAAAGCTCCTCTTAGTGAACCGAAGTTCCTCCTGACAGGGTATAGTTCCCCATTGCGGACATTGAGCCGAAGCTCCTCCTGGTGAATCAAAACTCCTCCTGACAGGGTATAGTCCCCCATTGCGGACTTTGAGCCGAAGCTCCTCCTGGTGAACCGAAGTTCCTCATGACAGGGTATAGTCCCCCATTGCGAACATTGAGCCGAAGCTCCTCCTGGTGAGCCGAAGCTCCTCAAAAATGAAGTATAGTCCTCGACATGGGCAAAGAGACATCGCACATTGCTATTCTAAATCACAAAGATGATCGTCATGATCAAAGAGAAGTGTCGATTACAGTAAGCTAGTAAATATATGAGCTTAGCTTCATGTCCCATAACCACTAGCTTAACTTAAATATTTACGAACAAATTGTAGGTCTCCACTAGAAAATTATCACAAGAGATTCAATCGAACAAGTCCAAGAATTAACCGACAAAGTGAACGCAAGCGTTTCATACCACTTGTTTTACTAAGTCGTTTAGTTAGATTTCTCATACGAGTGAGGTAAAGGTTTATATATACTAATAGATTGGAAAACGGTTTTATAAACGAATTTGGTATTAAAATAGTATTGAAATCGTTTGAGGAAAGAGTTTTGATATTTACTACTAGTATAGAAAACCTTTATATTTTTAAGGGACGAATCATAAAGAAGATTGTAGGAACAATCAACTCATAAAGATTTACATTCAAAGACGTGAATAAGATCCAAAGAAATCGATACCGAATCCATCAAAATGGATATTCCCATAAATCACGAAGAAAATGTCATCAAAGTCGATAATAAGTGATAATAACAAAAGGGAATCAACACGAATCGATTAAAGTTGGAAATTCAAACAACTAGGCGAAATAGGCAAAAATGCTCCAGGTCGGTCGGCCGGCTACAGAGCTCGGTCGACCGGACCAAAAAAATAGAAATGCTCGGGGTAGCAGGTCGGTCGACCGGACCCTGTGTTCGGTCGGCCGGATGTGTAACCTGCATTTCCAACAGAGGCTGGGAAGTGCCTGGGTAACAGGTCGGTCGACCGGATCCTGAGGTCGGTCGGCCGAACCTGTAGTCAGCACCCCCCATGCCCAACTAATGAATGCCAATCTCTTCCAAATTTCTATCGAACGAGCAACGGCACTAAGGGTTTACGCCAATCGACTACCCGGCCATAGAAGCTCCTCGGTTCATCACCAAAACATGATCAAAACATCAAAACTATGATTTTTAAAGAATTGAACCCAAAACATTAAAAATTGGAATATTCACCAAATCAATCCAAACCAAAAGCAAATGCACACGAATAAGTGTTAGGAATTCATACCTAACAATCGAAGATAAATATAAGCATAGATGTGAGATAAAAATCTCACCTTTGAACCCAAATCAATGAAGAAGATTGAAAGCAAGCTAAGATCAATTCCTCTTCAATAACAACTCAAGAAGCTTCAATCTAAGCTTAAAAGAGAAACATTTCCTAAATTAGGTTTAGGAATTTTCTGAAATTGGAAAGAGAAATGTTTGGAGAAGAAGAAGGAGATGCTTACTAATGGGTTCTCTTTGAATTTGGAGCAAGAACTTGAGCTAGCAAGAGGAACTAGGGCTTGGAGTTTCTAATTCCCTTTCCTTTCCACCATTTTCAGTTGGAGCTTGAGTTTGAGGAGTGGGAATGAGTGAATGGAGAGGAGAGGGCTGAGCTAGAGTATAAGTGGGGTTAATGGGCTGAAACCCAACCCAAAGCCCTAAAGAAAAAGTAGCAAAATTCTACTATCTCCAAACATATCGAAGTTTATACTCAAAAAGGTCGCAAATGTCATTTTGAACTCAATGGGGGTGGTCTCGAGTCCCAATTCGACTGTTTGCAAAAAGTAGCTTTTCGGACCAAAATCCGACGAATGATAAAATATTTAAATAAAATATTTAAATTATAAAATCGATAAATATGCGGGTTGTTACAGACTCCCCTACTTAAAGAAATTGCGTCCTCGCAATACTTAAGAAGAAAATAAGAAGTAACAACCATAGAAGCATATCAACACAAAAGAAAATTTGAAATAGGAAGTTCACCATAAGGAGCATGAAAGTGTAAGCCTGAACGGGATCGCTCAATGAATTCTCTGGATTCCCAAGAGCAATTCTTAGGATTTGAGAATCATTGAACTATCACAAAAAGAACATCTTTATTCCGAAGGCGCTCAACCTCCGAAGTAATGATGCGAATGGAATGTTGCTCATAAATCAAATCTGGTGAAACTTCAATTTCCACAATAACACCGGGCTCAAGAATAAAAATAGGAAACTTAAAAGCATTTCCATAGTTAAGAGACGCAGAAAACGTCAAGAATAGCAGAAAATTGAGCCAGTGCAACGGCGTAGTACATAAACGGTACGCCTGAGAAACTAGAAACTCGAATAATTTGGAACACCGACGTAGTACAAAAACGGTACGTCCAATGAACCGATAAACCGGAACAACGATGTAGTATAATGGTACATCCATTGATCCAGGTAAGACGGAACATCGATGTAGTATAATAATAGTACATCCGATGAACCGAACACCATAAAAGAACATCGGACGCTAGTCCATAAAAGGAATGAGATAAAACTCAATAAAACGAAGTACATCAAAACGTTCGATGAACTTGATAAAGAGATAATTCCCTTCAGACATCATCAAAGAATCAACCACTTGTTGCCTACGACAAAGTGCATTGGCAACACGATTTCCCTTTCGGGAATAAAAGAATATCAAAATCATAAGATGCCAGGAACTCGAGTCAACATGGAGTTCCATATGAGAAAATAATTATTCCAAAGATTTTATGATTGAGGTAGAGAACAGATTTCTTACCCAAAAATGATGATGTCAAACTCTAAAAGAAGAAACAATAACCGCGAGCACTAGATCATGAGTGGTATATCTAGTCTCGATAAGCTATAATGATTAAGAAGCACAAGTGATAGCACGTTCTCCTTTGCAAGAGAATGGCATCCAAACCAATACGACTAGTATCGGTACAAATAGCAAAGTCTTGGTTCCCCTCCAGGAATCACAAGAATAAGAGTATCAGAAAAGAATTCCTTCAAATAATCTTCTTTCCCAAATACTAAAATTTTCAAAATTACAATTAACTTATGTAATCATCTTTTTAGAAAATTTTACTTATTTGAAGTGAATTTTGCTGTGTTTGATTGTCTCATCAAAGCGTTTAGGAAATTCCTATCGATAACGTTGATCAAGCGCATCGACCAAAATTCTTAAAGCACTCAACGGGCAATACAATCACAAAATCATCTTTTATATGATAAATAAATCTCTTAAAAAGTTTTAAGAATATTCTTTGTTCGTTTCAAGAACAAAAATCCGGTTATACTTCTAAATAAATCTTATGAAAAAGATTTTGCAAAATTTTAAATTGTTATTCTCATCCAAAAATCAATAAATAAAAGAATGGTCTCATCGAAATATTCATAGAATATTTGATATATAAAATGGATGAAATAAGCTGGACAAATTGAATGACATAATAATTCATTCATAGGAATCATAACAAGTGCGGAATGCGGTAAGTGGAATGCGAACTCCCGCAACTCATAGCCAAATGAAAATCGGTGGCAAGGTCGAACTAGAAAGACCTTATCACCACACAAGATATTGCTTAGGTGATAATCCTAAGACAAGTCCAAATAAACCGGAAAATTTCTCAAACTACATGAATGAGAGAAATAACACTTTCCTTATAAGTGGGCTTAAGGAATAAAATGATGCCATCAAGTTGAAATCAAAATCATAAAGGAAAAATAGAAATTTGCTTAAAAGATTGAAAATGTCAAAGATGAATAGTCCACACGGAAAATAGGATATGAGCTTCACAACGATTAAGCCAATCCTTACAAAAATCAATTCCGAAGCCTAAGTAAAAATATCGGCTCGGAAAGAAAAATCACATAAAATAGTTTCGACATCAAATAAAAGCGAATTGAGTGTTGCAGGTCTACCATCCGGATTCACAATCCTCAAAGAAGTCATCAAGCACAAAATATTTTTAAAGAAAAGAATTGACAAGTTCTTTTGATATAAAATAGTGAGCCATATCAAAAAGAACTCAAATAGAAAGTTCACGAATTAAAACAATGCCATCAAGGATTGAATGTAAAATATCTTGACTAAGAGAAGAGTTGCTAGGGGCTTGCAGCTTTCCTTCTCTCGTGCTTTGACGCTTGGGACACGAAGAGATATAATGATACGCACTTTTGCAATAGCGGCAAGAAATAGGCCTTGGACACCTATTTATATAGTGGTCCCTAGAGCCACAATTATAGCATTCTCCGCAATTTGGGATGGGAGCATTTGCTATAGAAGTCTCTTGCTTCGCCCTCTTGTTAGGATTAGGACTTTCAAACCTAAAAAAGGGATGCCTCTTCTTGTTGTTGTTGGATTTCGGTTTGGCACTTCCAACCTCGACATCAGTTTCTCTATCGGCCTCTTCAAGACGAAGAGCGATATCAATAAGCTGATCAAATGAAACCTCAAGTTTCAGGAGTAATGGCTTCTTAAGATTCTTATTCAAGCCATAGACAAATCTCTTATTTTTCTTCATCGGGGTGTTAATGTATTCAACCCCGTATTTGGATAGAGATTCGAAAGATGCGACATAGTCTATCACAGAAGATTCACCTTGAACAAGGTCAATAAAACGCCGGGCCAAAGTTACTTTTTCAGCCTCCGGCACAAATTTCGATTCGAATCTTTCCCGGAATTTCTCCCAAGTGAGATCCGCTTCAACGATTTCAGAAATTAGGAGCTCATACCAATCTAACGCTCTTTCTTGGAGCATGCTAGAAGCCACTTGGACTCGATGAAGGTCAATAAGGTTCATGCGAGAAAAGATACGATCGCATGATTTGAGCCAAGCTTGAATTTCTATAACACTCTCGGATCCCGTGAACGGCTTTCCACCCAAATCAGAGAAGTCTCTGCACAAGCGTGAAAAACCGGATCTATGATGGGTAGGCTCTGGATTGGGACCGGCTGCTTGAGCGTTCTTTACTAAATCAAGAAGTTGCTGGGCAGACATAAATACTCCATACTAGGGAGTAGCACTAGATTGACCGGCGCTGGGACGGCCTGGTCTAACCATTTCTCTTCTTCAAGAAAGAAAGAAAGAAGAGGGAATAAGTTACTCTC
The DNA here is from genome assembly GCA_030765085.1 of Allium cepa. Classification (NCBI taxonomy): domain Eukaryota; kingdom Viridiplantae; phylum Streptophyta; class Magnoliopsida; order Asparagales; family Amaryllidaceae; genus Allium; species Allium cepa. The sequence continues at coordinate 978,834,827 of CM060937.1, read as the reverse complement.
AAAATAAATATCAAGCAATCTTGATAGATAAAACAAGGAATCATAAAAGAAAGTAGGATAGAACGGTACGAAGACCCAAATAAAATCCTAAAGCACAACTCCTAAGAAAGACTTAGGACATGATCCTTGCTAAATTATTCTATATTGTTCCGAAGTTTGGCTCTGATACCAAGCTGTGACGCCCCACCTCTATACCCACGCTAGCCAAGAACATTACGGTGAATGCTGTCGACTAGCACGGAGAATAAGGCTGTTGAGGAGCGACCATCCGTGTAATTGCTTTGCGCGAGCATCGATATGTCAGATTGTATAACATGCATTTCTTATCAAGAGGGAAATCCGACACACCGACACAAACTCAAAGCTACTACACAGTGGCTATAATATCTTCAGAAACAAATATAGAAATAAACATAACATAAATCAGTCACAGATAATTCATATCACAAAGGCAGAAATAGATATGAATATTACACATGAAAGTGTACATCAGAGTAGTGGTCAAAAAGATCCACAATAATACAAAGGAATAGATACAAGTGCTAGACAAAAATATGTATACATCAAGGAGTCTGTATCTTAAATGTATACGACAAAAACTACCAAACTAGAGTAGTTAGCCAAAAGTCAGAAGATGGTTCTAGATAGGAAGCCATGAGGAAGCACCTGTAATATCTCAGTCTGACCCGAGTATTATTTAAGAAGAAAATAATAAACGGATCAGTCTAGCTATAAATATCAGATGAAGTGATATATAATAAGAGATATGACATAAACATATAATAATCTCAATGCCAAGCTGTGATAAATAAGTAATTGAAAATCAACAAGAGATTAATCAATATCACAATAATCTACTCAAGATAAAAAGGAATGTCATACTCCTAATTTCATTCACCAAGCCACAATAATTGATAAATCAAATCAATAGAAATCACGAAGATAGGTGAAGCATAAATTCCAGAATTCAACACACGAAATCCAGAAATCACAAGAAAAAGGATGGCCAATCCCATAAAAAATGAGCCGGAGCTCCTCCAGACAGGGTATAGTCCCCCATTGCGGACATTGAGCCGAAGCTCCTCCTGGTGAGTCAAAACTCCACCTGACAGGGTATAGTCCCCCATTGCGGACATTGAGCCGAAGCTCCTCCTGGTGAACCGAAGTTCCTCGTGACAGGGTATAGTCCCCCATTGCGGACATTGAGCCGAAGCTCCTCCTAGTGAACCGAAGTTCCTCCTGACAGGGTATAGTCTCCCATTGCGGACATTGAGCCGAAGCTCCTCCTGGTGAATCAAAACTCCTCCTGACAGGGTATAGTCCCCCATTGCGGACTTTGAGCCGAAGCTCCTCCTGGTGAACCGAAGTTCCTCATGACAGGGTATAGTCCCCCATTGCGGACATTGAGCCGAAGCTCCTCCTGGTCAGCCGAAGCTCCTCAAAAATGAAGTATAGTCCTCGACATGGACAAAGAGACATCGCACATTGCTAGTCTAAATCACAAAGATGATCGTCATGATCAAAGAGAAGTGTTGATTATAGTAAGCTAGTAAATATATGAGCTTAGCTTCATGTCCCATAACCACTAGCTTAACTTAAATATTTACGAACAAATTGTAGGTCTCCACTAGAAAATTGTCACAAGAGATTCAATCGAACAAGTCCAAGAATTTACCGAAAAAGTGAACGCAAGCGTTTCATACCACTTGTTTTACTAAGTCGTTTAATTAGATTTCTCATACGAGTGAGGTAAAGGTTTATATATACTAATAGATTGGAAAACGGTTTTATAAACGAATTTGGTATTAAAATAGTATTGAAATCGTTTGAGGAAAGAGTTTTGATATTTACTACTAGTATAGAAAACCTTTATATTTTTAAGTGACGAATCATAAAGAAGATTGTAGGAACAATCAACTCATAAAGATTCACATTCAAAGACGTGAATAAGATCCAAAGAAATCGATACCGAATCCATCAAAATGGATATTCCCATAAATCACGAAGAAAATGTCATCAAAGTCGATAATAAGTGATAATAACAAAAGGGAATCAACATGAATCGATTAAAGTTGGAAATTCAAACAACTAGGCGAAATAGGCAAAAATGCTTCAGGTCGGTCGGCCGGCTACAGAGCTCGGTCGAACGGACCAAAAAAATAGAAATGCTCGGGGTAGCAGGTCGGTCGACCGGACCCTGTGTTCGGTCGGCCGGACGTGTAACCTGCACTTCCAACAGAGGCTGGGAAGTGCCTGGGTAACAGGTCGGTCGACCGGACCCTGAGGTCGGTCGGCCGAACCTGTAGTCAGCACACCCCATGCCCAACTAATGAATGCCAATCTCTTCCAAATTTCTATCGGACGAGCAATGACACTAAGGGTTTACACCAATCGACTACCCGGCCATAGAAGCTCCTCGGTTCATCACCAAAACATGATCAAAACATCAAAACTATGATTTTTAAAGAATTGAACCCAAAACATTAAAAATTGGAATATTCACCAAATCAATCCAAACCAAAAGCAAATGCACACGAATAAGTGTTAGGAATTCATACCTAACAATCGAAGATAAATATAAGCATAGATGTGAGATAAAAATCTCACCTTTGAACCCAAATCAATGAAGAAGAAGCTTGAAAGCAAGCTAAGATCAATTCCTCTTCAATAACAACTCAAGAAGCTTCAATCTAAGCTTAAAAGAGAAACATTTCCTAAATTAGGTTTAGGAATTTTCTGAAATTGGAAAGAGAAATGTTTGGAGGAGAAGAAGGAGATGCTTACTAATGGGTTCTCTTTGAATTTGGAGCAAGAACTTGAGCTAGCAAGAGGAACTAGGGCTTGGAGTTTCCAATTCCCTTTCCTTTCCACCATTTTCAATTGGAGCTTGAGTTTGAGGAGTGGGAATGAGTGAATGGAGAGGAGAGGGCTGAGCTAGAGTATAAGTGGGGTTAATGGGCTGAAACCCAACCCAAAGCCCTAAAGAAAAAGTAGCAAAATTCTACTATCTCCAAACATATCGAAGTTTATACTCAAAAAGGTCGCAAACGTCATTTTGAACTCAATGAGGGTGGTCTCGAGTCCCAATTCGACTGTTTGCAAAAAGTAGCTTTTCGGACCAAAATCCGACGAACGATAAAATATTTAAATAAAATATTTAAAATATAAAATCGATAAATATGCAGTTTGTTACATAGATCCTTTAAAATCAAAGGTATCTCGTAAAACCACGTCGCACATAACATGAACGGGTTTTCACCTTATGATAACCAAAACATTTTATGTAAAAATCAAATAGTATTATATAATGTCTAAGGGTTTAAAGTAAATATATCAAGTAGTTGTGATGTGTGTACATGGTGGCAATAATAGGTACACAATTAAAAACCGAAGGCGCTTATTGGAGAATGGAATTCCAATAAATGACAAGGTGAGGGACTACCTTCCTAAAATTTATACATCTCTGGATAAAATGTACAGTGAGATCAAAAATCTTTTGACCTCTACCACTATAGAACTGGACTACCCTTACTGGATAATACTGAATATGATTACCCCTTAGTTGTGATTATCAACCAAAAATTGGTCCTGAAGTATACCTGGAGATATCGAAACTAGATCCTGGCAATGAACATACCTAAATGAGAGCGACCCATATAGCCCAGCTGCATCTCCCCTGTTTTTGCCATTCCCACGGTGTGAGGTTTGAGAGGCCACAATTAAATTTTCCTCATAGTAGACCATCTTGGAATGCTAACACTGCTCTCTAGGAGGAAATGCAATGCCAGCATTCATCCATACAAGTTTTTCATGGATCGAACAAACATTCTTCAGTTACTATTTTCCATTTTGGAATCACCCTTAGGAAGAATAGTACGACTCCATAGCATACTTCATAACAAACCATCATGAACGGTATTAGTTTGGAGTAGTTCGGATAAATCATCCTTATCCAAAACCGGTATCTCCAAAAACTAAGCAGTAATTTCCAGCTAACTCAATTCTGGGTATTTTGGAAGTATGCATTAAGTACTCGAGTCCTCATCGGGGAATTCAAAAAAACACAGCATACTTCCTGAGTTAAAACAGGTCAAGATTTGATAGTCGGTTATTTAACTATCAATAAAAAAACATGCAACAATTCAGAGATTTAGTTACCCATAGAAACCACCAAACTTCAAAATAAGTTTTCACTTATTTAAATCTCTTTTCAAAACATTTGTCAAAACATTTATATACTTATCTCACTAACATAAGTGTATTCACAAAACATTTATGAAAGATTTCTTATTTCAAAATCATATTAAAAGGATCAAATAAATGTTATTTAAAGTAGAGATAAGGATAATGCCAAACATTATTCCTTCAATGTTAAGCATGGAACGGAAGTTCTACACCACAATAATTAAGAAGGTCAGCTAAGGGAAACCCCAACTCAGCTTCCTTTTATAAATTTCTTCAATAAATCCTTTTAATAAATCATTTCCTTTATGGAATCTCCTTTGCTTAAATTCTAAATCCATTTGTAAAACTTTTTTATAAATATCCAAAAATCATTTACAAAACTCTCTATAAACATCAAAAAACATTCAAAACACTTTACCTTAAATTGATATGGAATTGAAGTCACTTTAAATACCATAATGTTATAAATTTGAAAGGAGGCATAATGACTACAATGATAATAAATCAAGTCACTATTTATCAAAAATTTGTTTTCATAGTCACCTAACAATTATTTACATAAGTCATCATATATGTAAATACAATTCATAAAAAAATCAAGGAATAACATAACAATATAAATCGACTGGTGAATACATGTCCAAATAACATTATAGCAGGATGGTGATTTGTCCTGCTGAATTGATGTCCGAACAATCTGCTAAGTTTAGTTATAGTAGAATGAGAATTTATTCTGCTAAAACGATGTCCAATTAATCAATGCAATTAAAGCTAAAGCAGAACGGTCTTTATTCTGCTAACAGATGTTCCAGTTTAGTATAACTTATTTACAGTCATTGTCTACCTAATGGCATGGACAAGAGATCCCTTGGTTTAAAATCAATTTACTTATAAAAAGAACTAACTTAAAAATAATTAATAAAGTTAAAGATCAAATTTTCTTAAATAATATTTAATTCTTTATCAATTAAAAATTAAACCATTGTTTAATTACTAATTAAATCTTAATTGACCATAATTTAAAACATAATTTAACTTAATTAACCCTTAAATCGTAATTAAATCCAATTAGATTAATTAATTAAATCCTGCTTGATTAGTAGTTAATTAAATAACTTAACTATCTAAATTATTTCTTAATTAACTTTTAACTTAATTAATCAATAGCTAAACATCCTTGATTAATTAATTAAGATTAATTAACTTTGATCGATAATTATACCCAAATTAATTAATTTTATTAAACTTAATTAATAATTATCTTTATTAAATAATAATTAATTAATTAATTATTAAACACTTATTTAATTATCAAAGTAATTAACTTTTGAATTGGTAATTAACTTTTGAACTCGCTTAATATTTTGAAAAGATTTTCAAAACCATTTCAAAAGGGAATCATTTTCAAAATCTAAACTCTAACTTTTCCCGAACTACATTCATAGCGACTATTGCTATGAATGCAACTCGTTAAAGTTAGATTTTGTTTGGGTCGCACTCTAAACTACTTTTCTAACTTCACTATTAACTTTACTTCTCTTGAAAACATAAATAAAAGTTTTAATTTTGAAAATTAGTTAAAGTTTTAATCTTTTAGTTACTTGAAACCAAATAAATGCAATTTTCAATCTTACAATTCAATTAACTAAATTTCGATTTAATATTAACTCAACTTGATTTCAATTTCAATTTGAATTAACTTCAATTTTCAGAACATTCATTTTTGAACTTCAAATTCATTTCAACAATTCAATTCAATGATTTAAATTTCAATCCAATTCTTAGTTTAAACTATTTCAATTTATATCAATTTCAAGTCCAATTTCAATTTACTATTTTAAACCACTTAATCAAATTAAATCTCATTGTTCAATTTTAAGATTCAAATCCTTAAAGTAATTCAATTTCCAAAATTAAAGTCATATATCGATTTATAACTTCACATTTCCAATTCAGTTCTTTGAAATAATTTCTTTTAAATAATTTCAATTTCAACATTTCAAAGCTTAATTCAGAAATATTTCAATTCATAAAAATCCATAATTTATTTCCTTTAAAATAATATCATTAACCAAAATCCAAATTCAATATTTGAAAACCATTTAATTTAACTAACCTGGCGTTCTACCTTATGGCCAAGTGATAAATTATTTCAAATTTGATTATAGGGATGGGTATATATCATTTCAATCCAAATTAAAGTGTCATAGGTATATATCATTTCAACCTATTTCTTAATTTATTCGAAATAATTGAAATAACAGTTTATATGCTTTCCTTAATATACATGGTGATAACAAGGATATATATAGATAAATAAACATCTAATCATCCAAAATGTCAACAAATAGAAATCCATTACAGTCAAAATCCAACAGCCGATAAATCACAATAATTAACTAGTTATCAATATCAGGTACTTAAATAGAAATTAAATTCAATACTAATTTAAAAGATTCAACATAAATTCAAATCAATTTAAATAACAATTTAAATTGCCAAACAACAATCTATAAAATTCTTATAACGTCATAAATTTAATTCAACTAACATAAGAAGATTTAGTATTGCGTGGGTGAGTTCACTCACTCATCTTTGATTTATAGTCGATTCAAAATCCAATAAAAGCGCAAAATTCCAACGGTCTCCAAATTCAACCAAACTGGTTCCATATGTCCGGAATTTCGATACGAACCCAATGGAAGAAACCGCGCATCAATCTGAGTTCGTATGCAAAAATTATGGATGTTAGAACGTTGAAAATTTAAATTTAAATAAACTCTATGTAAATAGTACTATCTCTCAAACATCGTTCACCTTAATGTTGCATGCTCTACAAGCCACCGTTCCTACATCCGACTTCACCAGGCGAACGCCTACGACCAGCCTCCCCTATGCCATGCTCGCCGCTATCCCCGGCAACCCCATGTGGCTCCATCGCCGTTGCTAGTCACGGCCTATTTCTGGAAAATTTCATCGACTACGGCCTGATCCAGCCGTACGGATGCACTTGCCTCATCGCCCTCTATGCTTCAGCTCTTCCCGATCGTCGAGTGGTCGACGGTCGACCGTTAAACCAAACATTTTTGATGAACGGGTGAGAATGTTTCAGCAAAGAATGGAAAAAGGAGCCTCTAATCGAAAAATGATTTGAAGACATAGATTGCATTCACCGAGATCTTCGCGATAATATATTATATGATAGGGTTTGAGCGGTGTGAATTTTTGGATTTGATTTGAAATTGTAATTAGGGTTTGAGATATCTGCCATTGAGAAGGAACAGATAATGGAACAGATAAGAACAGAAATTGCATGTGCATAAAATGGAATAGAAGCGGCTAGGGTTTATTATAATCTGTATATAGACAAAGATGGATAAAATGGATGGAACAGATCGAATGGGGTCAAAGCGATAATGACGACTCGAAAAGCCGGTTTCGTTCCCGAAACGGATATAGGTTATCCAATATATCGAAGTATAGGTTTTCAATATTTTTAAACTCAGTGAAACTAGTTTCAAACTCTAATTCTATTGTATAAATAATTTAGTTTTTAAAATCGAATTATATTAATTATATTCATTTAAATTCCTTTAATTGATTTCTAAGCCTTTCAAGTTTACACGATCAAACAAGAAGTCCGATAGCTATGAAACTTGAAATCCCATAGTAATTCACTATTACGGATCTGATGAAACTGGTTTCGTCAAGATCCGAGACAATTCCCAAGAGGACTAATTTTACATGTCAATTAATTGAATTATTTGAAATCAATTTAATCACTTTTAAATTCAAATTTAAAAGTTAACAATTTTATCATTCTTGATTACGCAGGAATTTAATAATCTTTTAAAATATTTTTTTCCATGTTAAATCCAAGATTTAAATATTACATAAATTTCACTGTTTAATTACGACTGTTATAAAATCTTAGTTCGTTATCATTAAAATTCCAATAATTCTAGTATTTTGATTTACATTCTTATTATTAAATCATCAAATACCTTATGAAATTATTCAACATACGTTTCCATATTATTATTCTCATCACTCTACGTTTAACGTCTTTTCTTATACTAACACAATATTTCAAATATATTTAATTTCATTTATTTCCAAATTAATTTCCAACGGATTAAATAATAAGATTAGAAATAAAACAATATTTACATTAATAATTCATATTTATTAACTTATTATTTACAAACAAGGATCATAAATTACTTACCATATAATTGATTTCATATTCTATATTAAACCCAATTTCAATTAAATAACAAATAATCACACCATTAATCCAATATTAAATTTTTCCTTATTGACCCTTATTATTACCATCAATTGAAATTACATTAAACAGTTGTTGATTTTATTCAATCAACATTATTAAATTATATTATAATAGTTTATTTCTATTTATAAATTGCAAATTTTAATTTCTCACGAAATTAAATTTCGAAAATCTTATTTAAATTTATTATATTTAATTATCAAAAATGCGGATCGTTACGATCTCCCCATTCAAAACTTTTCGTCCCTGGAAAGGAGTAAGAAGGAATCAAGAAATTTGATATAATTTATTTAAAATAGTCAATTTATAACCAATTTAACCTACATATTTAAGTTTAACAAAAATTTGAAAATAACTCAACTTCCACAAAAAAATTCAAAGTCCTAAATTTAAGAAAAATTTCGGTAGAGTCTCCTTTACGCGGATAGGTCTGAAAAAAATAATAATATTAATAATTACACTATATATCATATTCAATAATAAAACATCCTAAACCATGAGAAAAACAATAAAATATCGTTATAAAAACTGTAATCCGAAAATGTACCTATTTGTCGAGCAAACAAAACTCTATTTATGAAACCGAAAGCAACTACTATTGCTTCCATAACCAGTATTTCACTTATATAATCCAAAAGAGTTAAAACTATGTAAAAAGAGTAATATATTAGGTGTTTCAATTAATAGCACAAGCAAAATACAGTATATAATAATCATATGCAAACCGAAAAAAGTACAACCATTATATGCAACAATAGAATCCATCATACGTCCATAGCGAAAAAAAACTAAATGTTTGTTCAGGTTTAGAAATTTTTCATCGCAAAAGGGTGATAAATAAAATACTAAGTGTCTTATGCTCAACAGCCTTCGATAATTTCTTAATAGAATATTTATACAACCTTAAACAACTTGAAGTATCATTTCCCAAACTTTCCATAAGCCAAACAATAAAGAATTCAAATATTATTTAAGTTTATTCTATTGTTTTCTTTTTACGCCACTTACTTTTCATTTATTTTATTTCTCATCCATTCATAAAAGATTATCTTTTATTAATTTATTCATTACTTACATAAATTATTTTCCATTAAATATTTGAAATAATAGATGAATAAATTCTCAAAATATTATAGTTGTTTCTTTGCAGTTTAATTCCCATTTATTTATTTAGAGCATCAATAAATTAAATCTTAAAATATTATATAAGTTTCTTTGCAATTTAATTCACAGTTATTTATTTATTTATATAATTTGATTTTCATTTAATATTAATATTCATTTGTGAAGCAATTCATACTTAAGTTTCTTTACTTTTCGATTCACATTCATTCCTTTATATATAATATCATTTACTATTACATCTACCTATGAATAAATAAATATTAAATCTATCAGTGAGTCATTTCAACATCTTCTTAAGTTTATAATCATTTACCAAAATAGTATTCACATTTTACTATTCAATTTAATTATTAAGTATTTCAAAACATCAACTTAAGTTTAAAACATTTCTTGTACATCATAATTCTTATTTGTAGACATATGTTCATTTTGAAACATTTTTGTTACTTAAACTTTTACTTGTATAATTGTAATATTCCGGAATTTCAGGGAATTTAAAATGTTGATAATCTCTTGATTTAATTGTTTGAAAGTGATAAAATTGTTATTTTCAAAAATAAATGAACTTATTTAAAATTGATATTTATTTATTTAAATTGATTTTTAGATTTGGAATTTTTAAAAGTTTGACTTTGAATTAAATATAAATTTGGATTTGTATTTATTTAATAAGAATGAATACAAGCTTTTGAAATAGCATTTAAAATGAGTTAAAGATATTATATATAATTTTATTTAGATCATATTTGGTTTCATTTCTTTCAAAGTTTGTATTTTATATAAATTTAGCAAACATTTATAAATGTATAAATATATTTGTTTATTTGATTAGAAAAGTATTTTTAAAATTAAGAAGAAAAACATGTTTGTTCATTAGAAAATAATTTTAAAAGTCTTTTGAATTTTTCTTTTAAAAACAAATACATAAGAGTAACAAATGTTTAATCTTAAAACACATTGTTTACAAGTGTTGCAACATTTATGTGGATATGAGACAAGTGTCCATTGTCTTTAAATTTTCTTTTTAATTTATTAAATCTGAAAATTTCTTGTATAAAACATCTTATTTCTTCATCTTCTTTTCTTTTAAACATTTTGTTCATTTCTAAAAAGAAAACTAAAAAAAAAATCATCTTACAACTTTCAACATCCAAAACCAGAAAATCCTTCAAAATAAAATCTGAAACAATCCTCAAACTCAAACCAAACCCTGAATTACATTTTCTGTTCAAATCAAAAACCTGAAACATTAATTCTGCAATGTTCAAAAGCCTGTAAATATTTTCTTGAGCAAATCAATTTGCAAGTCTGCAGATTCAAAAATCAAAGATCTGCATACTTGAATGTCTGCAACTTGTTCTCAACAAAACAAAAATCAATCCCTCAGCAAAAACTGCATACCTGCAGTTGTTTTTCAAAAACAAAACCTACTTTTCCAAAGGCATGTAACCAATTCTCTGTAGCATTCATTCTGCATCAACTCCTCAAAACTCAAGTAGCCTACCTCATAATTTTCAAATGCATGCAAGAAAAACACAAATCAATTCCTCAAACAAGTGCCTGCAGTTTTTTTTCTTAAATCAAAAATCTGCACTTACTCCTCTTAAACAGAAACCTATAATTCATTACCCAGATTCTGCATTTTGAAGTCTGCACCCAATTTTCAAGTGCATGCAAATCTTAAGGAGTATTACCTGAAACTGTCACCTCTGCCAAGTGTGCATGCAAATGATTTGGGGTCAAGTTGTTGGCTGTTCTTCAAATTGCAACCTGAGATACTCCAGTTTTTTTTAAAGCTTCAAAATTCAAAATTTCTGTTGCAAATTTCCTACCCTTCTTCTTGAAGCTCTGCACTTCAAAAATAAGGTGAGTAAACATTTTCACTAAACTCAATTAGTTAAGTTGCTGATTTCTATGAATTTATGATGATATTCATATACATATAAATTTGCTTCTGTATAGTCATATGTTTAATATGTAGGTTATGGCTTTGAAACTGTGCATGTTTGTTTGCTTGATCATCTCTGTTTTGACTTACTGTAGGATGAAGTTTAAATCTAAACTTCAAACTATTTTGTTTAAACAACTAGTTAAAACACAGATTCAAAACAAAATAAGTTAGTTAAGCATAAACCAAGAACTAAAAGATTCAAACTAAGATTATGTTTTGGAATTTGTCTGGGAAGCCTACAATGCAGTGACATTTGATAATAAATGTTGAAATCAAATGATGAAAATTAGATGAAATAATTATATAATCTGGGTTGTCACTGGAAAATATGAATTTTAAAAAGAAATTCACATTTTTTTAAAATTGTATTGAATGTGTAATTGGATTTTGTCTGGAATTTGGGTTTTTGCCAAAATCTGTTGATTTGTGTATTTAGAGTGTTCGAGATTTTGGGTAGAGCTAGTTGAAACATCAGTAAGTATAGCAAAAATCATTGAAGAATTTTTAAATCACTTTGATGTTTGAATTTGCCAGAAATTCAATTTAAACCTAGTTTTGATAGCCTACTGGAAATTTATCACTGCATCGTCTTTATGGCGTCGAGTAAAGTGAGAATTGGAGTGAAGGAAGGTTGGTGGGTCGGTGGACTATGGCCGGAGTTGTAGTAGATATAGATGATCAGCGGTGATGATTTTGGAGTTTTCTGGTGATGGGATTTTGAATTTTGTCAACTGACGAACTCGATTTTGATTAAGGGAAGATTTTGGAGTTTGGTTGTTTGTGGAGGACTGTGGAGAGGTGGGATGACTTGTCGGAGATGTCAACGTTGGTCGGCGGTGGCTCAAACTCCGGTGCAGGTGCACGAGCCCTAGTTGGTGTCTGCAGTTTTTCTGTGTTGGGTTGATATGTTTACTCGAAGTAGATATCGGGTTATGGGAGGGGAAACTCGGGAAAGAACTCGGGGAACTCGTGTGGCTTTGGGGTGGATTGCTGTGTTTTCTGTTTTGGTTTTGAACAGTTTAGTTCAAACAATTTTTTTTAGGATTTAAAGTCCATGTGCTTCGTTCCCAGTAAATAAAAGAGTAAACCTGTACTTAAGTGTTAACAAAATTTTCAAAATTAACGAATAGGTCTAAAACTTTAAATAGTTTAAATCAAAGTAAAATTCTTGTTATGAATTGAATTATTTTATAAATGAAATTTATATGATTGTTTAAATGTTTTTAGCTAATGTTGTTTTCAAACTTATTTTGGGAAAAAATAAAATAATTTTATAATTGTTTTTATTGATTAACAAATAAAGTTTAAGATAACACATTGACTTGAAATTAGATTTGTTAATTAATAATTAGTGAAAGAAATTAATGATTTCTTATAATTTAATTTAATTAAGGAATTAAGTTAAATTAAGATTTCAAGATTTATTTAAGATAATATTTTATCTTAAATAATGATTAAGAATTAATAATGTGTAATTAGTTAGTTAATTCAAGAAATTTAAGTTAATTAAATAATTTAATTATTATTTTAAAAAGGGGTTAATTAAGTGATTAATTAAGTATAATTAATTATTTAATTAACTATTAATTAAGTTGATGATTTAATTAATGTCAATGATTAATTAAATTATAATTACTTATTAACTAAGTAATTAAGAGTTAATTAAATAGTAATTGATTAATAAAGGATTTATTTAGTTTAAATTGGGTTTTCTTAATTAATAATTAAAGGATTATTAAATTATAATGAAAATTAATTAAGAATTAATTAACTGTTTTATTTAGGTTAATTAATTGTAATTAAGAATTAATTAATTTTAATTATGAATTAATTAATTTGTAATTAAGATTATTAATTAATAATTAAGTTTATTAATTAATGATTAAGAGTTAATTAATTAGTTAATTAAGTTTAATTAATTAATTATAAAAGTAATTAGTAATTAATTACTTTTGATTAAAGAATTGATTAATAATTAAGGTTTATTAATTAATAATTGAAGATAATTAATCTGATAACTGAAGATTAATTTGGTTAACGAGTAATTGAAGGATGAATTACTCGATTATGTTTTATGAGATGATTGAAATCAAGTAGGTTAATTAATTTGTTAATTAATGAAATAGGATCACTTGATAAAAGATTAAGTATGTTTACTTAATAAGTTTTGATAAGGTTAATTATTTAAGATAAGTAATTGATTAATTACAGAGGTAATTGAGATAAGGTAATTACTGATTTGGGAAGTAATTTTTAATGGGTAATTACTTGTTGAAGTAATTAAAGGTTTATTACTTGGTGTAATAAATCAATGAATTTATAAAGTAATTAAAAGTAATTAAGAAGTAATTAATAATAATTAATTACTGTATTTAAGTGATTAATTAAAAGCAAATAATCTAAGTATGATTAATTAAGGATCATTAATTGACATGATTAATGAAAATAATTTGGAATTAATTACTTTATTAAGAGTTAATTAATCAAGGTTGATTAATTGGAATGATGATTCATTAGTTGGTTTAATTAATGGTTAATTAAGCAAGATTTATTGGATGGAGGTAATTAATTTAATTTATTTTAAATTAATTAAGTGATTAGGTAATTAATTTAATTCACTTTAAATTAATTAGAGATAGTTAATTTAATTCATTTTAAATTAATTATGTTATGGTTTGAGTTAATCATTGCTTATGAATGATTGGATGACATTGATTGTCTTGAATGCTGTGTGATCTCAGTAATGAGATAAGTATGGTTGTGTGATAGGAATGCATGGTTGAATTGTGATTATCAATTTGGATGTTGATATATGGATTATCTATTATGATATTGGTATTGTGGATTACCTGTTATTTGATGATGTTGATTATCTATTGTGGCCTGTGAATTATCTATTCTGTGTATGTAGATAGTTGAATTTAATTGTTTTAAAACCTTTAAAACAACTTGGACTTAAAAGATACGCTTTGGATTTCGATGAGACCGGGAACGGGTTTCCATATTTGGATATCCGAAAACCACATCGATTCCAAATGACATTAGGTCGTGAATCTAAGTGGAGCTTGTGAAGACTCGAGGTATAAGGGCTATACGTCAGTATAACTCTGTGGGTGATTCCGTAATGAGTTTGACGGGATAAACCTTATAGATTCGAGATGGTGGTTTAGAGCGCAAGGGTTATTGTCGTTAACTCTGAGGGTGATTCCAAAATGAGTGTAACGAGATAATGCCTTCGGTTTCGTTCGAACCCGGAACGAACTTGTATGGATTGAATGCTTTCAGCACATCGTCAGGTGGACGATGAGCATTCTAAGTGATGTGTTCATTAAAGGTAATCGTAACCTCAAGCCTCATCAACCGGGAATGGCTAAAACAGGGGAGGTGCAGCAAAGCTTCGTGGGTAGCCCCCACTGGAGAGTAAGATTTACCCCTGTCTAGAGGTCCCTTTTATTTCGGCTGTGTGGGACGGTTGAATAGCTACAACCGTCGGGGTTGTCTTATTTGGAACTGTTCAGTAAGGAACGGGTCCGGCTTTGTGTTGCAGGGGATGAAGGGAGTAATCCTCGGTACGGTGATCTAGGCCACGTACTGTGACGGGCGGTACCCCAGTAGCCCTGCCATTGTATGGAATCCAAAATCCAATAAGTGTCAACGGTTTTGATTGTATTACCCACTTTCGTGGCTAGTAGCTGGAATTTAATCATGTAACAATTTCGGCTATTTCTTATTTATTTGAAAACCCTAGACACTATTATAATATCACAGAATTTCCTATCAAATGTTTTGGTTAGCGTAAGGTAAAAACTTTTCCATGTTTATGTGTGGGAAGTCTTACGTAATACCTTTTCTTTCAAAAGGTTTTTAAAGTTAAGCAACTTTAACCGTTTACTCACACCAGACCCATGTCTGACCCGGAGTTTATTCTGTTTTTCTTAAACTCTTGGGTACTCAAATTTTTACGAGTAGCCAAGGGATTCAGGTTAGGTTTTTAAGTTGGCTTGACGAATTCTGAAGGAGCAATGGAGCAGGAGGCTTCTGCGTATAGCTATAGAGTAATTCCGCTGTGTGTTCTCTGAGTTGTTATTTTGAGTTGTATTGAGTTGTATAACTAGACAGGTGTTATAACTGTCTAGTATGAGTTGATTATGCTGTGTAACTCTGATGTATATGATACTATGTAAAGTATTAAGTGATTAATATAATTTATTCATTCCGCTGTTTAGATTCTGATGTGTTGTTTCTTTCTTCTTCTCTATCTTTTCTCTTTTCTATCCCTTTCTTTCTTAAAGATGATGCGATTTTCCGGAAGTGGAAAGTCGGGTCGTCACACTTGGTATCAGAGCGTTAGGTTGAGTGAATACCTAGGCTCTGTAGTGGTGTCTTTCTTGAGAGAGCGTACTTGTAATTTTTATATATAATTATATATATATATTTCTACCTATCTGTTGGGTTACCTGTTCGGGTTTCCCAATATAAGTTATAAAGGTAGATGAGGTAGTGGTGTGTGTAACACAACTACCATTGGTTGGAGTTTGAATGTTTGAGGTTGGAAGAGTATTTGTCGAGACTGTAGACCTAATACCGTCTCAAGTAACCTTTGTAGTTTGGAGTAAGACTTCATTTGATCTCTTAAGGAAACCTGTTAAGGTTCGAAGTTCATCTTTGAAGTGTAAGTTTATTTGCGCTCGTGTGAGCGGATTTTTGAAAATTGGATCTGTTGGTTGGACAGAAGTAAGTGAGGGTATTTTGATACCACAGGAAGTAATAGCTGCGTGATGAGATGCAGTGACTATGGATGTCTCTGAAGATGTTTTCTTTCGAAGCAAGTTTAATGAAGTGTGTTTGCTTCGGTGTTGTAGCTGAGTTCAGTAGGGTGTATGTGTTTAGTTAGAGGTCCGAGTTTCTCAAAGAACTCTGGATAAGAAGTCTTTGGCATCTGTGTTAGCAGGGCAGTTTGGGGGTGTTCTCGGTGTTGGCAAGAGATCTTTTTGGTTTAGCAGTTTTCTGGAATGGAGTTTAGAAGCAGATTAGTGGACCCGTTTCTTCGATGGGTTGGCTAATTAAGTTTAAACTGTTCTGATTAGTGGAGAGAGAACAGTATCTTGGATATTGGATTGGCTGATCGCAAAAGTGACTTGCGATGGTTTGGTGATTATCTTAGATAGTCTTTGCTTGGATTTGTGGCATATCTAGAGGATGAAGGAGTTTTGGGATTGCTGAAGATTTTTCTGGATATATCTTCAGGGAAGTTATAGATTTTACCCGCATTGGAGTTTGAATTCTGAATCGACTTGATGTCAGGAGTGCTACCGGTGATTCAGTTGGATAGAAGATTGTTTCCAAGGATTGATTGTTGGGTGAAGCGGCTCTGTATTTCTTGGGACTCATGTTGAACCTTTTTATTGGGATGTACTGTTCAGTCTGCATTTTCATCTGCTCCAGATCAGAGTTGTGCAGCGGAAGCATGGTGGCTGTTATTCTTAAGTAGAAGCAACTGGATGTTGCAGTATTTTGGATTAGAGAGTTTCTATTGGAATATTCAGAATTTGACGCAAGTTGGCGAGTGATTCTATTCTTTCTTTTATAGATGGGAGAAGTTGTTTTCTACTATTGATAGTATAATTTGGTCTTGATTTTTGGATTGATCTTGTGAGGATCAGATGGTGAGTTGATCCAGTTGTTTGTAGAAGTATCAGCAAGGGTTGAGCTGATCAGGAAGGATCTGTAGGCAGTCCGGATCATCCAGTAAGTTTTGAGGCTTAGTAGCGGAAGAATTTGGAATTCGAAGTTGGAGACTTCGATGTTGTTGAGATTTTCTCGGGTAAAGGGAGCATTAAGATATTGGTAAGATTTGAGGTGATCTCCGAGGTATTGGATTCTTCTAAGTTTTGTTGAGATCAGTGCTTTGGTTTGGAGAGTTGAATTGCCAGTTTGGAAATCTGGAATTCAAATTATTTCACGTATCTCTAAGGGAGTTCGTGTTTGGTCATCACTGGTTTTGAGACCAGTAGTTCTGTGAAGTTGTAGTAGTTGATCAGACTTGTCTTTGGTCTGGTATCTTGTGTTGAGTATAGATCTTGCTGAGTGGGAACTCAGTAACTTAGCAGTATAGCTAGTTTGAGTTTAGTAAAGCGAGTATCCCTGTGTATATACTGGGGAAACTCGAGTAATTTAGGAAATTTATCCGGATCTGTGTCTGGATAGCTAGTGTTGTTTGATTGAATTGGTTGTTTGGATGGAATTGTTTGTTTGATTGATAGTGTATGGCTGTATGTGTTTGAATTGGTTAAAATAAAATATAATTCTGGATTATCATTGTTTTAAATTTCGAGGACGAAATTCTGTTAAGGGGGGAGGATTGTAATATTCCGGAATTTCAGGGAATTTAAAATGTTGATAATCTCTTGATTTAATTGTTTGAAAGTGATAAAATTGTTATTTTCAAAAATAAATGAACTTATTTAAAATTGATATTTATTTATTTAAATTGATTTTTAGATTTGGAATTTTTAAAAGTTTGACTTTGAATTAAATATAAATTTGGATTTGTATTTATTTAATAAGAATGAATACAAGCTTTTGAAATAGCATTTAAAAATGAGTTAAAGATATTATATATAATTTTATTTAGATCATATTTGGTTTCATTTCTTTCAAAGTTTGTATTTTATATAAATTTAGCAAACATTTATAAATGTATAAATATATTTGTTTATTTGATTAGAAAAGTATTTTTAAAATTAAGAAGAAAAACATGTTTGTTCATTAGAAAATAATTTTAAAAGTCTTTTGAATTTTTCTTTTAAAAACAAATACATAAGAGTAACAAATGTTTAATCTTAAAACACATTGTTTACAAGTGTTGCAACATTTATGTGGATATGAGACAAGTGTCCATTGTCTTTAAATTTTCTTTTTAATTTATTAAATCTGAAAATTTCTTGTATAAAACATCTTATTTCTTCATCTTCTTTTCTTTTAAACATTTTGTTCATTTCTAAAAAGAAAACTAAAAAAAAAATCATCTTACAACTTTCAACATCCAAAACCAGAAAATCCTTCAAAATAAAATCTGAAACAATCCTCAAACTCAAACCAAACCCTGAATTACATTTTCTGTTCAAATCAAAAACCTGAAACATTAATTCTGCAATGTTCAAAAGCCTGTAAATATTTTCTTGAGCAAATCAATTTGCAAGTCTGCAGATTCAAAAATCAAAGATCTGCATACTTGAATGTCTGCAACTTGTTCTCAACAAAACAAAAATCAATCCCTCAGCAAAAACTGCATACCTGCAGTTGTTTTTCAAAAACAAAACCTACTTTTCCAAAGGCATGTAACCAATTCTCTGTAGCATTCATTCTGCATCAACTCCTCAAAACTCAAGTAGCCTACCTCATAATTTTCAAATGCATGCAAGAAAAACACAAATCAATTCCTCAAACAAGTGCCTGCAGTTTTTTTTCTTAAATCAAAAATCTGCACTTACTCCTCTTAAACAGAAACCTATAATTCATTACCCAGATTCTGCATTTTGAAGTCTGCACCCAATTTTCAAGTGCATGCAAATCTTAAGGAGTATTACCTGAAACTGTCACCTCTGCCAAGTGTGCATGCAAATGATTTGGGGTCAAGTTGTTGGCTGTTCTTCAAATTGCAACCTGAGATACTCCAGTTTTTTTTAAAGCTTCAAAATTCAAAATTTCTGTTGCAAATTTCCTACCCTTCTTCTTGAAGCTCTGCACTTCAAAAATAAGGTGAGTAAACATTTTCACTAAACTCAATTAGTTAAGTTGCTGATTTCTATGAATTTATGATGATATTCATATACATATAAATTTGCTTCTGTATAGTCATATGTTTAATATGTAGGTTATGGCTTTGAAACTGTGCATGTTTGTTTGCTTGATCATCTCTGTTTTGACTTACTGTAGGATGAAGTTTAAATCTAAACTTCAAACTATTTTGTTTAAACAACTAGTTAAAACACAGATTCAAAACAAAATAAGTTAGTTAAGCATAAACCAAGAACTAAAAGATTCAAACTAAGATTATGTTTTGGAATTTGTCTGGGAAGCCTACAATGCAGTGACATTTGATAATAAATGTTGAAATCAAATGATGAAAATTAGATGAAATAATTATATAATCTGGGTTGTCACTGGAAAATATGAATTTTAAAAAGAAATTCACATTTTTTTAAAATTGTATTGAATGTGTAATTGGATTTTGTCTGGAATTTGGGTTTTTGCCAAAATCTGTTGATTTGTGTATTTAGAGTGTTCGAGATTTTGGGTAGAGCTAGTTGAAACATCAGTAAGTATAGCAAAAATCATTGAAGAATTTTTAAATCACTTTGATGTTTGAATTTGCCAGAAATTCAATTTAAACCTAGTTTTGATAGCCTACTGGAAATTTATCACTGCATCGTCTTTATGGCGTCGAGTGAAGTGAGAATTGGAGTGAAGGAAGGTTGGTGGGTCGGTGGACTATGGCCGGAGTTGTAGTAGATATAGATGATCAGCGGTGATGATTTTGGAGTTTTCTGGTGATGGGATTTTGAATTTTGTCAACTGACGAACTCGATTTTGATTAAGGGAAGATTTTGGAGTTTGGTTGTTTGTGGAGGACTGTGGAGAGGTGGGATGACTTGTCGGCGATGTCAACGTTGGTCGGCGGTGGCTCAAACTCCGGTGCAGGTGCACGAGCCCTAGTTGGTGTCTGCAGTTTTTCTGTGTTGGGTTGATATGTTTACTCGAAGTAGATATCGGGTTATGGGAGGGGAAACTCGGGAAAGAACTCGGGGAACTCGTGTGGCTTTGGGGTGGATTGCTGTGTTTTCTGTTTTGGTTTTGAACAGTTTAGTTCAAACAATTTTTTTTAGGATTTAAAGTCCATGTGCTTCGTTCCCAGTAAATAAAAGAGTAAACCTGTACTTAAGTGTTAACAAAATTTTCAAAATTAACGAATAGGTCTAAAACTTTAAATAGTTTAAATCAAAGTAAAATTCTTGTTATGAATTGAATTATTTTATAAATGAAATTTATATGATTGTTTAAATGTTTTTAGCTAATGTTGTTTTCAAACTTATTTTGGGAAAAAATAAAATAATTTTATAATTGTTTTTATTGATTAACAAATAAAGTTTAAGATAACACATTGACTTGAAATTAGATTTGTTAATTAATAATTAGTGAAAGAAATTAATGATTTCTTATAATTTAATTTAATTAAGGAATTAAGTTAAATTAAGATTTCAAGATTTATTTAAGATAATATTTTATCTTAAATAATGATTAAGAATTAATAATGTGTAATTAGTTAGTTAATTCAAGAAATTTAAGTTAATTAAATAATTTAATTATTATTTTAAAAAGGGGTTAATTAAGTGATTAATTAAGTATAATTAATTATTTAATTAACTATTAATTAAGTTGATGATTTAATTAATGTCAATGATTAATTAAATTATAATTACTTATTAACTAAGTAATTAAGAGTTAATTAAATAGTAATTGATTAATAAAGGATTTATTTAGTTTAAATTGGGTTTTCTTAATTAATAATTAAAGGATTATTAAATTATAATGAAAATTAATTAAGAATTAATTAACTGTTTTATTTAGGTTAATTAATTGTAATTAAGAATTAATTAATTTTAATTATGAATTAATT
The DNA here is from genome assembly GCA_030765085.1 of Allium cepa. Taxonomy (NCBI): domain Eukaryota; kingdom Viridiplantae; phylum Streptophyta; class Magnoliopsida; order Asparagales; family Amaryllidaceae; genus Allium; species Allium cepa. The sequence goes on along the minus strand of CM060937.1, from coordinate 978,813,596 downwards.
AATTTGTAATTAAGATTATTAATTAATAATTAAGTTTATTAATTAATGATTAAGAGTTAATTAATTAGTTAATTAAGTTTAATTAATTAATTATAAAAGTAATTAGTAATTAATTACTTTTGATTAAAGAATTGATTAATAATTAAGGTTTATTAATTAATAATTGAAGATAATTAATCTGATAACTGAAGATTAATTTGGTTAACGAGTAATTGAAGGATGAATTACTCGATTATGTTTTATGAGATGATTGAAATCAAGTAGGTTAATTAATTTGTTAATTAATGAAATAGGATCACTTGATAAAAGATTAAGTATGTTTACTTAATAAGTTTTGATAAGGTTAATTATTTAAGATAAGTAATTGATTAATTACAGAGGTAATTGAGATAAGGTAATTACTGATTTGGGAAGTAATTTTTAATGGGTAATTACTTGTTGAAGTAATTAAAGGTTTATTACTTGGTGTAATAAATCAATGAATTTATAAAGTAATTAAAAGTAATTAAGAAGTAATTAATAATAATTAATTACTGTATTTAAGTGATTAATTAAAAGCAAATAATCTAAGTATGATTAATTAAGGATCATTAATTGACATGATTAATGAAAATAATTTGGAATTAATTACTTTATTAAGAGTTAATTAATCAAGGTTGATTAATTGGAATGATGATTCATTAGTTGGTTTAATTAATGGTTAATTAAGCAAGATTTATTGGATGGAGGTAATTAATTTAATTTATTTTAAATTAATTAAGTGATTAGGTAATTAATTTAATTCACTTTAAATTAATTAGAGATAGTTAATTTAATTCATTTTAAATTAATTATGTTATGGTTTGAGTTAATCATTGCTTATGAATGATTGGATGACATTGATTGTCTTGAATGCTGTGTGATCTCAGTAATGAGATAAGTATGGTTGTGTGATAGGAATGCATGGTTGAATTGTGATTATCAATTTGGATGTTGATATATGGATTATCTATTATGATATTGGTATTGTGGATTACCTGTTATTTGATGATGTTGATTATCTATTGTGGCCTGTGAATTATCTATTCTGTGTATGTAGATAGTTGAATTTAATTGTTTTAAAACCTTTAAAACAACTTGGACTTAAAAGATACGCTTTGGATTTCGATGAGACCGGGAACGGGTTTCCATATTTGGATATCCGAAAACCACATCGATTCCAAATGACATTAGGTCGTGAATCTAAGTGGAGCTTGTGAAGACTCGAGGTATAAGGGCTATACGTCAGTATAACTCTGTGGGTGATTCCGTAATGAGTTTGACGGGATAAACCTTATAGATTCGAGATGGTGGTTTAGAGCGCAAGGGTTATTGTCGTTAACTCTGAGGGTGATTCCAAAATGAGTGTAACGAGATAATGCCTTCGGTTTCGTTCGAACCCGGAACGAACTTGTATGGATTGAATGCTTTCAGCACATCGTCAGGTGGACGATGAGCATTCTAAGTGATGTGTTCATTAAAGGTAATCGTAACCTCAAGCCTCATCAACCGGGAATGGCTAAAACAGGGGAGGTGCAGCAAAGCTTCGTGGGTAGCCCCCACTGGAGAGTAAGATTTACCCCTGTCTAGAGGTCCCTTTTATTTCGGCTGTGTGGGACGGTTGAATAGCTACAACCGTCGGGGTTGTCTTATTTGGAACTGTTCAGTAAGGAACGGGTCCGGCTTTGTGTTGCAGGGGATGAAGGGAGTAATCCTCGGTACGGTGATCTAGGCCACGTACTGTGACGGGCGGTACCCCAGTAGCCCTGCCATTGTATGGAATCCAAAATCCAATAAGTGCCAACGGTTTTGATTGTATTACCCACTTTCGTGGCTAGTAGCTGGAATTTAATCATGTAACAATTTCGGCTATTCTTTATTTATTTGAAAACCCTAGACACTATTATAATATCACAGAATTTCCTATCAAATGTTTTGGTTAGCGTAAGGTAAAAACTTTTCCATGTTTATGTGTGGGAAGTCTTACGTAATACCTTTTCTTTCAAAAGGTTTTTAAAGTTAAGCAACTTTAACCGTTTACTCACACCAGACCCATGTCTGACCCGGAGTTTATTCTGTTTTTCTTAAACTCTTGGGTACTCAAATTTTTACGAGTAGCCAAGGGATTCAGGTTAGGTTTTTAAGTTGGCTTGACGAATTCTGAAGGAGCAATGGAGCAGGAGGCTTCTGCGTATAGCTATAGAGTAATTCCGCTGTGTGTTCTCTGAGTTGTTATTTTGAGTTGTATTGAGTTGTATAACTAGACAGGTGTTATAACTGTCTAGTATGAGTTGATTATGCTGTGTAACTCTGATGTATATGATACTATGTAAAGTATTAAGTGATTAATATAATTTATTCATTCCGCTGTTTAGATTCTGATGTGTTGTTTCTTTCTTCTTCTCTATCTTTTCTCTTTTCTATCCCTTTCTTTCTTAAAGATGATGCGATTTTCCGGAAGTGGAAAGTCGGGTCGTCACACTTGGTATCAGAGCGTTAGGTTGAGTGAATACCTAGGCTCTGAAGTATGTCTTTCTTTAGGGAGCGTTAGGTTTAGCGAATACCTAAGCTCTGTAGTGGTGTCTTCTTGAGAGAGCGTACTTGTAATTTTTATATATAACTATATTTATATATCTATATCTACCTAATCTGTTGGGTTATCTGTTCGGATTTTCCAACATAAGTTTTAGAGATAGATGGAGTAGTGGTATGTGTGTAACACGACTATCACTGATGGAAGAGGTTCCATATGTTTGAGGTTGTAAGTGTCTGTTGAGACTGTAGACCTAATACCGTCTCGAGTAAGTTTTGTAGTTTGGAGTAAGGATTTCTCTGAATTCCGAAGGAAATCTTTTTAAAGATTCGGAGTTTATCTTTGAAGTGAAGTTTGGATCTCTTGGAAGTGTAGAAGTGAGTGATGATATCTTGGTAACTGCATGATGAGATGCAGTATCCATGGATATTTTTCTGAAGATGTTTTCTCTCGAGGCAGTTTTAGAAGTAGTTGAGGAGCAGTCTTTACCTACCATAGGGAAGACCCATCTGTGTAAAAGTTGTCTGGATCTTTAGCAAAGAGGTTGGCTGTTTTGGGATATGAGACTAAGGCCTATGAGTTGTTTCGCTTCGGAATGGTCTCATTTTTTATTTCTTAAGGAAAGCGAGATGTTGATGCTTGGTTTGGACGCTGAGTTTCTTTGAGTTGTCTGCCATCTCGGAAGTCCGTTGTGTGGTTTGTTGAAGGTTTTGGAGTTGAGAAGCCTTTGGATCAGATGTTTTTGGTTAGCTATGGTAGCAGTGCAACTCGAAGTATTCGGTGTGCTGACGAGAAGGTCTTTTAGCTTTGCAGTATCATCGAGATAGAGTTTGGAAGCTGCAATGTGTTTTGTTCTCCTTTTGTTCAAGAATCTTTTGTGCTTCTTCTTTTAGCAGTCCGAGCAGATGGTGAATGTTTCTTGAGGGTGAACCTTGTTTGGAAAAGTTTAAGACTGTTCTAATTGGTAAAGTGGGGACAGTTTCTTTGGAATTCGAACTAGGTAGGATCGCAAAAGTGACTTGCGTCTTATTTGGGAATTATCTTTTGTTTGAGATGAGGATTCTCATATGGAAGTAGGAGCTACTAATGTTATCAGGAGTTTGACTGCATCGGGAGTTGAGTTCCCTATTGATTTGGTTCCAGAAGCAATTTTGGGTAGTTTGCCTGGTTGTAAGATGGTTCTTGGAGAAGTAAAGAGTTGGTGTAGCAGCTCGGAAAATTTTTGGAATTTGGATTGGTCAGATCCAGTTTTGAATTGGATTCTGGTATAAGGTTGTGTGACTGAGTCGGATGTGTCACTCAGATTTTTATGGATTTGGTGGACAAAGTTTCCCGGATATATTGGATAAGTTTGTATTCGTGTTCATCAATAGTATTCTCATTTATTTCAGAATCAGAGTTGTGCAGCGGAAGCGAGGTAGCAGCTGTGTAAGGAAGGAAGTAAGTTCAGTTTGCTATTGTTTGAGGAATAGAGCTTATGTTCTGGATTTCGACGGGTTTGGAAAGCTTTTCTGTTGGATAGGATCCAGAAGCTGGTTTGTTTTGGTCTAGTTGTTTCTGGAAGTATCAGCATTGATTGAGCTGATCAGGAAAAGTTTGGCAGTCCAGGATTATCTGTTAAGTTATACAGATATGAGATAAGGAGTTTGGTATTTGAAGTTAGAGACTTCAGAGTTGTTAAATTTTCTCTGGTTAAGAGAACAGATATGGAATAAGATTGGTTGGTTAGTGTTATGGCATTTGAAGATTTCTTATCTGTGTTTTGATTGGGTTAGATTGAATTGCCAGTTTGGATATTTGGAATTCATTGTATGTCACGTATCTCTGAGGGAGTACGTGTATGATTCATCAATTGGTTGTTGAATCTATAAGTTCAGTTGGAATTGGATGTTGAGCTGGATTTGAGAGTAATCTGATGTTCTGTTCAGATTGAAGGATCTAGAGATGAGTGGAGCTCTGGATTTTGATGGTGTAGTTAGTTTAGTTTCCGTAGAGCGAGTATCCCGGTGTTTTATACTTGGGAAACTCGAGATAGTATTAGTAGAATTTATTCTGATTTGTGTCAGGATAATTAGTTAGAATTGTTTGTTTGATTGATTGTTATGGTTGTTAGTAATTGGTTGATAGGAATGCTTTGCTGATTGAAATTAAAATCTTCACTCGATTATTAAATTACCTTTGTTTTAAATTTCGGGGACGAAATTCTTTTAAGGGGGGAGGATTGTAACGACCCGGAATTTTGGGCAATAACAATTTAATAATCTGTGTCAATAATTTAATTGGTTTGATAATTTTCTTTATAATTTTAATTTTAAATTGGTAAATTTAATCTTTTAAAGGTTAATGAATTTATAATCTGGCAATAAAATTGATAAGAATTGTTGTTCAAAAGCTAATAAAATTTTATTCTATTTATAATGTATACATTTGATATATATTGTAAATAGGAGATCTTTTGTTTTAAATAAAGAATGAATTTTCAAATTATAATATATATGTAAGTATATGTTATAGTTTGAGTTGTTTTGAAATTTAATTTAATCCATTAATAATTTAGATATGAATGAATAATGTAATTGGAGCTTTGTTTTAAAACTTAAAATTTTTCAAGAGATAATTTAAAGATTTATTCAAGATTTGTCTTCAAAATATAAAATAGTTGTTTATTTCAAAAATGATAGTTAAAAGAGAATTTAATTTAAGTTTTTTTTATTTCTTTAAAAGTGTTTAGATTTGAAATAACATGTATAAGAAGATATATTTATATTGTAATTATTTTTAGAGCATTTCTTATAAAGGTAAATTTATATTTATATATATAAGCATCTATTTATAAAGTAACATAAATAAGTAAGTTATATTATCATTTAAATTAAATAAAAATTTATTTAAAATACTTATGTACATATGTAATCATACTAAGACATATCATAAACACATGTAAGGCAATCAAATAAATTTAATGACATTTGTTCAAATAAGGAACAAGTGGCAATATATTTTTATTAAATAATAAAAGAAGAAAACTAATTTTCTCAAAAACACTTTCATTCCCTTGTTTACACTTCTTAACTAAAAATAATGGCTACTTCAAAAATCTTAAAATAAAATCCAAACCTGGAAATAAAAACTTCAGCATGCAAGTGGAAGCCTGTATTTCAAAATGATGTTCAACCTGCAATTCATCAAGTTAAACCTGCAAATGCAAATAAAATTCAACTACAACTTCATATCAATTCAACCTGCATGTCAAAGAGAAGCAAATGAAAATCAAGCTGGAAGCTCATAAAAATCTGCAGTTCAACTGCAATTTCAAATCTGCAACCTGCATTCAAATTGAAGATTAGCACAACAAGTTAAAACAATAGCATGCAAAGGATTTTCTTCAACAAATGCATTTATGAATTAAAGATTTAAAGCTTTTCAAATTAAAGTTCAAGAACCTGGAACTTAAAATCTGCTCTGATACCAACTGCGACGACCCGACTTCCTATCTCCAGGAAATCGCGTTGCCGATGAAGAAAGAAAGGGATAGAAGAAGAAAAGAAAGAGAAAGAAGAACACAACAACAACAGATAACTCACAGCGGAACGAATAAATATAATATATCACATAGAATATTACATAGTATCAGAGTACATCAGAGTTTCACATCTTATACAACACATATTAGACAGTTATATACATCTGTCTAATTCATACAACTCAAGTATACAAGACACAGATACAACATACACAGCGGAAACATAATATCTACACGTGGAAGCCTCCTGCTCCATAACTCCTCCAGAATTCGACAAACTAACCTGAATCACTTGACTACTCATATATAATATGAGTACCCAAGAGTTTAATAAAACAGAAAATAAACACTCGGGTCAGACAGGGGTCTGGTGTGAGTAAACGGGTTAAAATTGCTTAACTTTAGAAAACCTTTGAAAAGAAAAGGTATCACGTAAGACTTCCCACACATAAACATGGAAAAGTTTTTACCTTACGCTAACCAAAACATTTGATAGGAAATCCAGTGATATTATAATAGTGTCTAGGGTTTTCAAAATAAATATGAAATAGCCGAAATTGTTACATGATTAAATTCCAGCTACTAGCCACAAAAGTGGGTAATACAATCAAAACCGTAGGGTCTCGTAGGGAAAATTGGTTTCCATCAATGGCAGGGCTACTGGGGTACCGCCCGTCACAGTACGTGGCCTAGATCAACGTACCGAGGATTACTCCCTTCATCCCCTGCAACACAAGGCCGGACCCATTCCTTACTGAATAGTTCCAAATGAGACCACCCCGTGGTTGGCGCGACCAACCACCCACACAGCCGAATAAATAAGGGACTCTAGACAGGGATGAATCTCACTCTCAAGTGGGGGCTACCCACGAAGCCTTGGCGCACCTCCCCTGTTTTAGCCATTCCCGGTTGATGAGGCTTGAGGCTGCGGTTACCTTTATAGAACATATCACTTAGAATGCTCATCGCCCGCCTGACGATGTGTTGAAAGCATTCGATCCATACAAGTTCGTTCCGGGTTCGAACGAAACCGAAGGCACTATCTCGTTGCACTCGTTTTGGAATCACCCTCAGAGTCAACGACCATAGCCCTTGCACTCTAAATCACCATCTCGAATCTATAAGCACTATTCCGTCAAACTCATTACGGAATCACCCACAGAGTTATACTGACGTATAGCTCTTACACCTCGAGTCTTCACTCGCTCCACTTGGATAAACGACCTAACGTTTAATTGGAATCGATGTGGTTTTCGGATTCCAAATATGGAAACCCGATCCCGGTCTCACCGAAACCAAACGCCATTTTAATGTCCAAGTTGTACTTAAGGGTTTAAACAGTTTAAACTTATATACAGGATGATATAATAAACAGATAGATGAATAACATTATCACAACAGATAATCATATCAAACATTCATCTCATAAACAGCATATCACATAACAGATATATCCAAATCATCCAATATCATTCAATCACTCAATATCAATCAACATTCAATATCAACCAATCATCCAATATCAATCATTCATACAGAATTGATTAACTCTAAATCAATTTAATTAACCTATAATTAAATTAATTACTATCCTTTAATCACTTGGATTATCCTAATCCGGCATCATTTATTTATTACAAATCAAATTAAATTAATCATCTCTTAATGATTATCTTTAATTAATCTTCCTTGATTAATTATCTTTAATTACATTCAAGTAATTATCCTCAACCATATTCAGTAATTAACCTTTAATTACTATCATTAATTACAATAATTAATGATCCTTTATTAATTAATTAACTATAATTAATTACATTAATTCTTAATTAATTACAATTAATTAATCACATTTTAATTAATTACTTTTATTAATCACCTTGATTAAATTCATTAATTACATTAACTAATGATCTTTATTAATTAATTAACCTTTAATTAATTAAATAATTAACTTATAATTAATCATCTTATTAATCATAAATAATAATTAACAATTTGTAATTACTTATCTTAATTAATTAACTTCTTAATTAATTAACTTCTAAATTAATTATATTAATCCTTGATTAATTAATCCAATTAATTAATCTTTTAATTACTTCATTAAGTAATTATTAATCAATTTAAATTAACGATTAATCCTTAATTAATTACTTAATTAATTAATTACATTTTAATTAATTACTTTTAGTAATTAATCTTAACTTAATCACATTCATTAATTAATTACATTAATTAATTAACTAAAATAAATTAAGTAATTAACTCTTAATCTTACATAAGTAATTATCTTTAATTACTTCATTAATAAACCTTAATTACTTCCTTAATTAATTACTTATCAATAATTAATTCTAATATTAAATAATTCTTAATCCTTTAATTAATTAATTACTTCATAATTAATTAATTTTAAAACAATTATTTTAATTAATCTTTAATTAATAACATTATGTGATTATTCATTAATTACCCTCAATTTAATTACTTCCATAAGTAATTACCACTTCTTAATTATTAACCATTAATTACTATATTAAGTAATTACACTTAATTAATTCTTAATTAAGTGATTACTTAAAATTTAAATAAATAATTAACTAATTATTTAGAATTAATTAAATAATTAATTAATTAACTTTTAATATTTTAAAACCTTTAATTAATTAAGAAAACATTTATCTTAATTAAACTCTTTACTTATTAACAATTCATATTAATTTAGTATTCTTAAGGTTCATAACAAAGATAATTTAACCATATTTATTTTCACAAATTAATCATTTGAATTAACCAAATTTAAATAACTTGAAGACGCATTTTCAATTTGGTTTACAAAATTTTAACATAAATCTTATTTGGAAATAAGAAATTTAGAAATCAATTTAGAATCTAAAACACTCATAAATTATCTAAGTTAAATTTATTCATTTTCAAATTAAATTTGAAAGCTTTGTTATTAAAACATTACTTTAAAATTTGTTTTAAACTTTGATTCGATACTTAAATTCAAAACATTCTTTTTAATTTAACATTTCTTTTTTTTTTTTTTTGGGTTGTTGCTGTAGTTTTGTTCTGTTATGAATTTTAAGTTGCAACTCGAGATTGAATTAACTTAGATCAAGTATTATGTTATAAAACAAGTTTTATAAAAGAAAACATTCAAAGCTAGAACTTGTTTTTGTAAGTAAAAGTTTGAGAACTCAAAACAGTTTATCTTTAAACAAGCAACAAGAAAATTTAAATTTTGAAATCCGCAATGCTTTTTGGAAAATGAAACTACCATAAGGCCTCCCGCCACACACACAATGCAAACGCAGAATTGGAGGAGATTTCTCCTTATGATAGTCAAAGATGCTTACTACGCGAAAATCAAATCATTTTTGATATTATTACTAGTGCATAGTGTAGAAAACAATTTCGAAAGTAGAATATAAATCCTAGCCAGCATACGACATTTCGTCGTATGCCTACTATAGCTACCATGTTCAATAGCAGGTTACCGCCACATTCCATGACAGGTTATACAACTAAAACCGTACAGGGCGCGTATTGTTTTGATTGGATTTCCCACAAATGGTCAGGCTAAGGAACTTCCTACTGCCACATGGGATCGCCTCTGGCGGGACGTCCCGAGAAACTAACGTTACGGTTAGATCTCTGCCAACACAAGGCCGGGTTACCTCTGTAACTAGGTAACTACTACACGAATATGTCATCCCCCGGTCCTTTGGGACCTTTATCCGAGCGCTCGATACCAACAACACCACACAGTAATAGATATAGTGTATCAACATGAGTAAATATCTGGGCTCCATACCATGATACCACCCTTTTCCAGAAGGAAATGACATACCCTAAAGGGAGCGACCCTCATAACCTTGCCGCATATTCCTGTTTCGACCATTTCCGGGGAGTGAGGTCCTGACGAAGTCTCGTCCACAAAGCTACGCTTTGTGTAACAAAGCCATGCTTCGGGTCCACAGATGACCAAAGCAATAATCACAAAGATAAATGATCAAACAAATGATCATATCACAAATGACCAACCAATGATCATCACACAGCAGCACTCAGCATGCCACATTACCAGATTGGGAAATATCGCTGATAACCTTCAACTACATAACCTCTGAGCTCGTACGTCTCAGAGAAGGGTGTTAAGCTAAGAGAATAAATTCTCCGCCACCAACAGAAATGTATTTGAAAGAAATCTGCTCTATCTCTCAAAATGTAATGTCAGACAACATGTCAACAGCAATGAGACTGGGTCAGACCAAATGCTCAGGTAAATGACCAGCTATAACAACAAGTGCAAGACTAGATGCAACATAAAGTGAAAATGCATACATCAGGGTACAGACTGGAAGTAGCGATACAAGGTAAACCAGCAACAAAACATGAAGTGAATCATGTCAAAGGGCAATACACTAGAGCATGCAAGTGCAGACAACAGGGCTCAAACCAGTGTCAACAAAACAGCAACTTAGCACATGTATGCAGACTAGTGAAGTAAATGTAGAGAACAAGCTACATGATGAACAAGTGCAGCTATGTTTAACAAGTGCAAGACCACAAAGAAATGCATGTCACCAAGTTCAGACCAAACAACAATGATGGTAATGCAACACACTATATGTACCCATGATACAAAAGAAGTGGAATAGTTGCAACACAGTGAAGATGACAAGTTAACAAAGACCAAGTTAAAATGGAAGCAGTGACACAATGGCCAGAAACAAAGCCTATAAATCAAACATGCACAAACAACACATTCATATTCATAACAGAAATTCTCTCAGCACACTTGCAAGATAACTATAAATCTTACAACAAAATGAATGTTAAAGAACATCCATTACCTAATATAAAGAAAGATTTAATTGATTATTTCAATTTCTATATTTAAATTAAACACTTCATATTAAATTCAAATACTAAAGGAAACAAATTCTTTCAAGTTTTAAAATTCATTTGAAATCAGATTTCATTTAAAACATTGGATTATGTTCATCAGTTTTTTTTTTTTTTTTTTTTATTATTTTATTTACAAACTGATTTTCAAAGTAAACTTAAAAACAGTTCTTAATCTGAATTCAAAAAACAAATTTAAGTTTTGCTTAAACTTCTAAATTTGTTCATGCTTCCAAAAACTTATTAAATCTAATTCTGGTTTTAATACAAACCTAAAACTGTTCTACACTTGATTTAAAACCAGATTTAAAATCTTGTTTAAATTTAAGATCTTCATATTTTTTTCTAAAACCTTTGAACTCAAACTGCATTTGAATCCAGATTTAACTCCCACTTAAATCAAAACTGCACTAAAGTTTGAATTTCAATCAACATGTAACAACTGCAACTCTCTGTTTTATAAACCTGAAACAGAAATTTAAAACTTGCTTAAATTTTAAAAGTTTCATATTTAAAAACTTTGAACTTCAAACCTTATTTGAATTCAATTTCAATTCATACTTGAATCCAGTTTTCAACTTAAATATGAATTTCATTCAACATAAAAAAAAAAACTGCAAAACAACACAGTTTATCCCTGCACCCATCTTACCCGAGCAACCCTTTAAACCACTTCGAGTTTTAAAACCCTCTGCTCCGAGTCAGAAGAATAAAATCCCGAGGACTGACTCGAGTCAAAACCCTGCACACTACTAATATTACCTGAGTTCAACTCTACCACCCAAATCAACCTGAAAATACCCACTAAGATAAACATCTTAACACCTGACATCCAAATAGATTAACAAATACCCCAATTTCATATTTCTGTTTAAAAAGAAATGTTTCTTCTTAACAGTTTACTTAAGCTGTAATGTTAGTTTTACAATTCATGTTCTAAAACATTCATTCCTGTGGTAGACTTGTTTAATAGTTTAAGATCCTTGTTTTGAAATCTCTATGTTAACTGTCTCTATAGTTTACAGTAAAACAGATTTCAAATTTAATCCTTAATTATGATTTATAAATTTAATTTATACTAAATAAACATCCCTCAATTCATAACAATTACCACAGAGAATCAGTCCAAGAATCTAAAAACAAAATCAGGTAATAAAATACCTGTAAGCACATATGTGTTTGTATATATAACTTCACAGAGTATCCATCACAAAAGAAACCATTTTAGCAACTTAGTTCAAATCTATACACATGCAACAGGAAATTCTAAATAACATTTCAATAGTAAGCTTACTCACTAAACATAATAATAATGTTACTGCAGTTTTACTTTGAAGTTCAAACTCAAGCAAACATTAAATGCTTCATGCAACAGATAATTTAAAACCCTTTTTAAATTGAGGAGTCATTCACTAAACAAAAAGGGGACAGAGCAGTTTATATATCTATATATTAATGATAGTTTTACTTTGAACTTGAATTCTAATACTTGCATGTGCATTTATTTCAAAAAGGAACTGTTTTTTTAAAATTAAAGTTTACTCACAATAACATGTAAATGCATAAACACATATTCACATGTATACTTTCAATTCCATACCTAAACAACATCCAAGCACCACACAATGGATTCAAGGGTTATAGTAGCACATCAGATCCATCAAAGAATAGTTTCAAGCTTGTAAATTTTGTTATTTTCCAAATGTAGAATATTTTACAGGGGTTCAAAACTGGGTTACTCAGACCTTTAAAACTGAAATTATTCACATTTGGCATGCAACATAACACACAGCAACAACAAAGAATACCACAAGCAGAAATAGGGGTTTTACAGACACATTCATTCAACACACATGAACAGAAGCTCAAACAAGCACATGCAACAAATTTTTCCTCATCTAGATTAAAAATCCATCACATGCAGCAAAACAAAATAGGCAAAGTTTTTGATAGCATCTGTCCTCATCAGTTTAAAGGCAAATTTTAATAGCATCTGTTCATATCAATTTAAATAAAAACTATAGTATCTGTTTTTATCAATTTAAAAATACAAGCAAATTGAGCAAATAACAGCAACTAGAAACAAAAATCCAACATGCAGTCACAAATCTGAGCATATCAGTTTAAAATTTAATTAGCCGAGCCAAAGATAACCAAATCACCCCACAACATAGCATGCAACCAAGAAATTCACTTCAAACAAATTCAAAAACTTGCATGAAGATTATCGTGAGTTAGAAAACTCACCATAACAAAGTCGAAGCAGCCGAAGGGAAATAAGCCAAGTTGAACGAAGGTCGAAGCCCAGATTAGATCGCAAACCCTTGTTTTGAATCGCAAGAAGCAAAACCCTAGATTAGATTGCTAGCCCTAATTTACAAAGAGGAACGGCTGCCATCATTTTTATTTTCTTTTTCTTTCGTGATTTTGCTTAGGGTTTGTGAAAATGGATAATGGAGGAAACGGGTCGAATTGAGGTAAAAAGGAAACGGCATTCAAAGGTAAATGGACCGAGATTCACAATTTCAAAGCCCAACAACACTTAACCAAATTTTATTATATATTTTTTTTCATTTTGAATTTCAATAAATTTTGTTATTTCTTTGCTTTGTTTTGTTGAATTATGTTGTTATAACTTTTCCAATGTAGTCACTTCATATTTTACGAAGTTTACAAATATGTTGTTTTAAATTTTAACTATGTATATTTACTTATCTATTTTGTATTGAATAAAATTTTATTCCTTTTTATTTTAAAGAAAAGAAAAATGTTATTTAAAACTAACCATCCATTTATAAATTTACATAAATAAAAATTCTTGTATCCAAATTATTTTCTTAAGTCATTAGTTTGAATTAAAAATACAAATTCAATATTCAATTTCAACTCCAAAGTCAAATATAAATTTTATTCAACTTTTTCTAGATTAAATTCTCAAATTTGATCGCAAAATTCATTGTTATATTGGAAATTCAGTTTAAATTATCATTCAAATATTCAAAATTAATTAAATATTCACAATTTAAATTGTTCAAAATTTAGGATCGTTACAATCTCCCCTCCTTAAAAGAATTTCGTCCCGAAATTACAAGTAAGGAAAAATGATTGTTAAAATTTCACCGATATTTATATTTTACTCAATTTTATCAAGTTCAACACTTATTAAAGATGAATGAATATAGGATTCATTCTATTTGTTTTATCTCGCTAGCTTTGCTAATTAACTCTTTTGTTTATTATTTTCTACAATCAAGACACAAAAAAAATCTTTACTAAAATTTTCAACTTACAAAACCCAAATTTTAAATTTGAAACACTACATTTAAGAAATTTTACATATTATAACTTTTCCAAAGCTGTGGATTTTTCAAAACATTTCAAAAATCCTCTTCCTTAATTCATTAGGTTGGAATTTACATCACTTTAATTTCAGATAATTGATTTGCTATTTAAAGTTTGAAAATACTTGCTAACTCGAAATTTAACAAGTCTACTGTCGTTCTTAAAGACATTAGGCATACGCTGGCCAGGCGCAAGTCTAACAATCTCCAAGTACTAAATATACTTGCTTCAATTCCCAGTGAAAATACTTTAAAAATTCTTTTAAAAATGGATATGGAAAGCACATTCCCCCATGGATCACAGTTTACTCGGCGGTTCCGCTACTATCCCAGTAGAGTCGCTTGTAACTGTGGATATCTCATCCCTTGAATTTCGCCATGGTTGTTGCCAAAGATCGCGGTTCACACGGCGGTTACGCTACTATCCCAGTAGAATCGCTCGTGACCGTAGGCATCTCGCCCCTCGAATTACGCTTTGGTTTGTAGATTGCAGTTTACACAGCGGTTACGCCACTATCCCAGTGGAATCGCTTGTAACTGTAGGCATCACGCCCCTCAAATTACGCTACCACCCGAGTGTAACTAGATCGCGGTATACTCGGCGGTTACGCCACTATCCCAGTGGAATCGCTTGTAACCATAGGCCTCTCGCCCCTCGAATTACGCTAGCACACTATACCAGTCCAAAAGGACATTCCAACTAATGGAAATACAAAAGGTCATCCAACTAATGGAAATATAAATGGTCATCCAACTAATGGAAATACTACGTAGCTACGATTTTTAAATGGATACTCATCTCGAGTTCCATCACCATCACACAGTCACACAGTATAAATGGAAGGTACCTTTCCATATCCTCAATTTGGAAAACATAATATTATACATACATATATAATATTTCATTTCACATTTAGTACATATCATACTCATGTACTTACATAAGTTTTCCATAACAATTACTTTTCCAAACTAATTGGTTTTCGAATTAATCGTATTCACACATATACGTTATGAAAACCACAATATTTCATACCCATAACAAATAGAGGATTCACAAATTTTTCCATTTCATTATCCATTTAAAATTTTCCTCTAAGCCGATTTGGAATTTTAAGGTTATCTCAAACCTAATTCACATTCATAATCCAATTTATTATCGACTTCACACTCGATTTGGATTTCACGTTACATCGTCAATCCTCAACACATAATTGATATCTATCGATATATAACCTCTGAGCTCGTACGTCTCAGAGAAGGGTGTTAAGCTAAGAGAATAAATTCTCCGCCACCAACAGATATATATTTAATAGAGATCAATTGATATGTCGTCAATTCACGACGTTAGACATACAATCCAAATCATCCATTTAAAATTCAAAGTTCAACTTAAATTGTTTTTGGGCGTCAAAGTTAAACTCAATTTAACTCAAAATTCAATCACTTTGAAAATTTCCAAATTGAACTAATTGTTCAAATTTCCCAAAAATAATATCTTTACAAGATATAAAAAATTTCACACTTAGCCATTTGAAACAAATTCAAATCATTTTGCACCTTTTAATCTTTGAAAACAAATTTCAAAGCAATTTCCTTAAATGGAAACATTTCCAAATATTTATCCATTTTAAACTTCAAATGGTTCACTTAAATTAATCAAATAAATCCTTACCGATTTATTTTAAACTTACGTTCCAAATCCGTAAATTTATTTCCACATTTCAAAAATAAATCAATATTTATTTTTAACAAATTCCCCTTTCTTTTATAAATTCCATAGTGAATTTACATTTCCAAAGTATCTATGAATATACGATTTTCAAATCGATTTCACAAATTCATTTTCAATTTATCTTCAAAAGATAAAATTTCAAACATTCACTTCTCACTTTATCTTTAAAAGATAAAGTTTCAAACTTTTCATTTCATATTGGAAAATATTTTCATACTTATTCAATAATAAGTAATTCACAAATCCATTTATTTTCAACACTTTGAAAATATTCGATATACTTAAACCAAAATCAAGTATATATTTCATTCTTAAAAGAAATCATTCTTTACACACATTTATTTGAGTCAAAACGAATGTTGCGTAAAACATCGTTACGACGACCCAAAAATCATTAGTATAGGGATTCGAATTTAATATAGATGTATAAATCCCAATACTATATAAAACATTTCCTTTCTTTTCCTCGAAAACGTCTATTTCAACAATGAATGTTGAAATCTATGCTTTCGATACTTAACACATTTCAAAACAACTTAAAATGGATTTACTTCATTTCATAGTGTTGCTTCCCAAAAACATTCCCATTTAAGTTTCAACTTCAACTTAATTCATAGTTTGAATTCTGCATACATTTCAAAATATTGGTTTTAAATCAACTTCAAATTTCCAATATTAAGTTTTCCACTTAACTTAATTTCATGCCATACAAATTCAAATTCTTCATTGCATCTATTTAAATCTCTTATAAATTTTCATTAGATTCATATCTCTTTTTATATCTTATTTATTGTCCAAAACCATAGATATAACTCCTTTAATAAGTTACAACAATTTACTTATCAAAATAAGTCATTTGCGGATTTTATAAACATCTTTAGAAATTCCATTTCTATTTATAAAACTTCGTTTTATAATCTCCTTTCTTAATTTGATTCAATTCAATTTATATAACTTAGTTATATACACCAAAAGTCCATATTATAAGTTAAATACTTATAATCCATTCATTTACTAAATCGTTCTTCACCACATTTGAAATCAATTTCAAAAGAATTCAAAACCAAATTCCCAAGTTACAATTCAATAACCCATTTGATTATAAATCAAATTGACATATCATTCTATTTCCCAATTACTACTTGGAGATATTCTAAATATTTGATTTAAACCAATTTAAACCAATTCATTAATTCAATTAACTCATATTTTCAGTTTCCATAAATCTCAACAATTTGATAATGAGTTTCCGAACGATCGAAACTCAAATCTAACGAGACCTCACCGAATAGAAACTACCGCAATCCTAACTTTAGAGAGGGGAATTTCCAAAAATAATTTCAAATTTCAAAATACCTTTTATTTTGAAGAAAACAATTTTAAACTTCTTTAGTTTTGAAAACACTTCCTTTAAAGTGATTCTAGTAACTATTCATATTAAATGCCATAAACTAAGCTTTGTGTAAACCAAAGCTCTGATACCACTGTAACGGTCTAGGCTTTGCAACCATCAACAGCGGCTCACCGACTGGTAGGCTTTTCAACCATCCCAGCCCCGCCGTGGCTTACAGTGATACCTCGGATTTGCTTTTACGGCCAGCCTCTCGACTCGCAACCAACCCAGGGCCTTCTACTACCCAAAAGGGACATGTAGGGGTATAATATTCTATCACATGTCCCTATTTAACATTGCAACTTTTTAAACATTTTTGGTAAGTTTTATATATGTTTTTTGAATGTAATTGAGTGCTATACAAATTTATCTTATTCATCTTAGTTAACAAAAATGTTTAATAATTTACATCTTCTCAATTTTCATCATCTTTTAATTTACAAGTTGCAAATCTTCAATTTCTTTATACTTTCATTAGACACTTAGCTTCTAATTTATTATTTCTCATTTTAGAAGTTTTTTCCAACCATTAGAATTCTACCTTATTTCTACAACTAAAAGTCATTAATTAAACAGGAACTTAAGAATTCAAATATCGGGTTCATTTCTAGTCACTTTGAAATAATATATATACACTCATATATTTTGTATATATCAAATTATATTTAGAAATTTGAAATTGAGATTGGTTTATCAAAAAAAATGTGTAGCAAAGCTACTACAATGGTCTTTCCACTTTGAAACTCGAAAAGGAACATCGATGATGTCACGATCATCACCGAAGTTATTTTCCAACAACAAAAGAGGGAAGTACGGATCTTATTTTCCTTAAAATTCTTTTCAAAACATTTTTCAATTTTTATTTAAAATATTTCTATCCAAAAATACTTCCAAATTGTACTAATAATATCTTTCCAAAAGCCTTTGAAAACCAATTTCAACACCGGGACTTAAGTTCTTAAATTTCCAATTTAAATTCATTTTATTGGTAAATACTGTTTTATAAACCATATTTATAAAATTACATTACCTTATAACATATAGTGGTCAATAGTCATAAGAAACTTGACTAACCAAATAATAAATGATAACAATCAAACATTATCATTTCCCAACATCCAACACAACAAAAATAACAAAATTGAGTTATGAAAAAAATCTTATATATATATATATATATATATATATATATATATATTTACACACACACCCACACACACACACATATATATATATATATAATATAATTTTTAGGTAAAATTATTTCATTTACCAATTTCAAAAATAATATTGTGTCTGTCTACCTCGTTCAAGTGTTTAGAAACTCCTATAAATGCCATAGCGTCCTGTGTACCGACTAGTATTTATAAATACCAAACAGAACAAATTAACACGGTAGAAAACATTTTTGTAGCACTAATGAATACGTTCTCTCATATATACATTCAGACTCATTCTAGGATATTATTAACCCTACCTCTAATGTGTTAACCCCAATAGGCTAAGGTAACACTAAACCAAAGCTTTGATACCAATTGTTACGACCACCTTTTTGGACGGTTTAAATCGACAATAAACCACACATTTCTAACTCAAACCATTCAAAAGGTAGGGCTGCTAATGGGATTTAATAAGAAAATAAGAGGAAAGAAGGAAAAAAATAAAGAATCTCGCAGCGGAATGATAAAATATAATAACCAAATAAGAAGTTCATGAAGCAGTTTTATAATATACATTTGATTACACAAATTTTTACAACATAATCAGAGTACAAACAACAACATACCAATAATAATGCAACGGAATAATAGTAGTAAATACGGTCAAGCAAACTTCATCTTCATCTTCAAGGAATAATATCTTCAAACATTGAAATGCTCAGGCTGACCTGAGCGTAATGAAAAGACAAAACAAACGAGTCAGAATTAAAAGTACTTATGTAAGTTAAATCAGCAACAAGTAAATATGGGTGTAATAGCTTTAGAGATGTTTATAGGATTTTACATCTCATATCCAGTGCATAACATGCGTGCAATAAGTTAAGAGATGTTATGGGATTTTTCATCTCCTAAGGATCCGTTAAACTATCTATACGTAGTAAGATACGCTATATATGTAGTGTTTATCGGAAATGTAAAGTATTAAAATAGTGTTAAAGCTTTACATTGATCCCCCTTAACACATTTTTGACCATTGTCCTATAGTTTGCCTTAGTAGCATCACCAGTAACGTCTGTAGTCACGGAGGTGGCATGATAAGACAACACTAAAATAAAATCGTAGTGGTCGCGAATAACGATAAAGAGTATGACAAGGCACGTAAGGCGCTTAGGTAGGATTCTATCATTTTGCGTTTCCTGACTGGTGGTAACCCCTAACGGCCCAATGCATCCAACACTCCTAAAATCCCAAGGTGAACACCAATCAAGTTCCAAAGTCAAGATGGTAATATGAAGAAGTGTGTCCGCTAGCGGTAGCTAGCCTCATTGGTCAGGTAGGGCTCCTATTTTAGTCATTTGTGTCTAACACAAGTGTCGGGGTCTATCCATCATCATTCTCTTTCTTCAAATCCAGCAAACGTTCACCAAATCTCTCATACATAGTTGTTAAAGTGGTTTCAATATTAACAGAGAGTATACCAATAAGAAGTCCCGGTCTCTTTAAAAACAAACGTCATTTTTCACACCGGTTGGAATTTTACATTTCGAAAACGATTCATATTTGATATCAAAATATCATATTCACTTCAAAAGTATAACTTCATATCAAAATAATGTATTTACTCAAAATGTGTCATTTTCACTTGAAAAATATCACTTCAAATTCCAACTGAGGTTATAACATCATTTAACCACATATGCACTTAAATCAACGAATTAAATATAAACATTCCAATTTGCACTGTTTGAATTTTTAGAAAATTGTTTATATGGTTTTTTAATAGTTTTAAATAGTTTGATATAAAATGCTTTGAGTATTGAAAATGGTTTATATAGTAAAATAATTTGGAAAATCAAAATAATTTGAATGTTAAAAAGATAGATTTTAAACATTTTATATTAAAATAATTTATGTTGAAAATAATATCAATCAACTTTTTCTTTCCATTTCAACGAATCTGGACTCACCTCCAAATTTCAAATCAACAGAATTCAATTTCCAATCTTTCAATTCAATTGACTAAGTTTCCATTTAATGTCAACTCAACTTGATTTCAATTCGAATTAACTTCAATTTTTGGAACATTCATTTTTAAACTTCAAATTTGTTTCAACAATTCAATTCAATGATTTAAGTTTCTATCCAATTCTTAATTTAAACCATTTCAATTTATTTCTATTTCAAGTCCAATTTCAATTTACTGATTTAAATCACTTAATCAAATTAAATCTCATTGTTCAATTCTAAGATCCAAATCTTCAAAATAATTCAATTTCGAAAATTAAAGTCATATATCAATTTATAACTTCACATTTCCAATTCAATTCTTTAAAATGATTTCTTTTATCCAATTTCAATTTCAACATTTCAAAGCTTAATTCAGAAATAATTCAATGCATGAAAATCCAGAATTTATTTCCTTTAAAATAACATCATTAACCAAAATCCAAACTCAGTATTTTAAAACCATTTAATTTAGCCAACCCGATGTCCGTATATAATTTTCTACCCTATGGCCAAGTGGTCGGCTATTTCAATTTTAAATATAGAGATGGATATATATATATATATATATATATATATATATCATTTCAATCCAAATCAAAGTGTCATAGGTATATATCATTTCAACCTATTCCTTAATTTATTCGAAATAATTTAAATAATAGTTTATATGCTTTCAATGAATATACATGGTGATAATAGGGATATATATAAATAAGTAAACATCCAATCATCCAGAATGTTAAAAAATAGACATCCATCACAGTCAACATCCAAATCAGCCAATAAATCACAATAATTAACTAGTTATCAATATCAGGTACTTAACTAGCAATTAAATTCAATGTAAACTAAAATCAAATTTAAATAACAATTTAAATTGCCAAACAGCAATCAATAAAATTCTTATCACATCATAAATTTAATTCAACTACATAAAAAGATTTAGTATTGCATGAGTGGGTTCAATCACTTACCTTTAATTTATAGTCGATTAAAAATCCAATAAAAGCCAAAATTCCAGTGTTCTCTAAATTCAACCAAGCAAGTAACATGTTTTTCACAATTACGATACAAACTCGACGGAAGAAACCACGCGGTAATCCGAGTTCGTATGCAAAAGTTATGAAGGTTAGAACGTCGAAAATTAAAATTAAAATAAACACAGAGGAAAATATGTAAATATTACCATCTCTCAAACATCGTTTACAGCATGCGATCGAAGCCCTAATCCATTACAGCTGCCATCGTTCACCTTGATGTTGCATGCCCTACAAGCCACCATTCCTATCTCTGACCTCATCAAGTGAACGTCCACGGCCATCCGCCCTTATGCCACGTTCGCCAGCATCCCCGGCCATACCATGTGGCTCCGCCACCGTTGGTAGTCACGGCCAATTTCTAGCAAATTTTTTCAACTATGACATGATCCATCCGTATGGATGCACTCGCCTCATCGCCCTTACACTTCAGCGCTTCCCGATCGTCGATTGGTCGACAATCGACCATTAAACCAAACGTTGTCTATGAACGGCCAAGAATGTTTCATCAAATTATGGACAAACAGAATGTCCAATCAAAAAATGAATTAAAGACACAGATTACATTCGTCAAGGGCATCACGATGACATATTATATGATAGGGTTTGAGCAGTTTGAATATTTCAATTTGATTTGGAATTGTAATTAGGATTTAAGATGTCGACCATTGAGAAGGAACATATAATGGAATAGATAAGAACAAAAATTGTACATACGGAAAATGGAATAGAAGCAGCTAGGGTTTATAATGGCCTATATATAGACAGAGGCGGATAAAATGGATTGAACAGATCGAATGGGGTCTAAGCAATAATAAAGACCCGAAAAGCCCGTTTCGTTGCCGAAACGGAAATAGGTTATCCAAATATCGAAATATAGGTTTTTAATATTTTAAAACTTAGTGAAACTAATTTCAAACCCTAATTCCATCGTATATAGAAGTTAGCTTCTAAATCAAAATATATTAATTATATTAAGTTAAATTCCTTAATTGATTTCTACGCGTTTCGAACTCGCATGATCAAACGATAAGTTCGATAGCTACGGAACTTGAAATCTTATAATAATTCACTATTACGGATGCGATGAAACTGGTTTCGTCAAAATCCAAGATAGTGCCCAAAAGAACTAATTTTACACGTTAATTAAATGAAGTATTTAAAATCAATTTAATCACTTTTAAATTCAAATCTAAAAGTTAACAATTTTATCATTCTTTATTACATAGAAATTTAATAATATTTTAAAATAATTTTTTCCATGTTAAATCCAAGATTTAAATATTACATTAATTTCACCATTTAATTACTACTGTAATAAATCTTAGTTCATTATAATTAAAATTCCAACTATTCTATTATTTTGATTTACATTCTTATTATTAAATCATCAAATACCTTATTAAATTATTTAGCATTAGTTTTCATCTTATTATTCTCATCACTTTACGTTTAACGTCTTTTCTTATATTAATGCAATATATTTAGTTTCATATATTTCCAAATTAGTTTCCAACGGACTAAATAATAAGATGAGAAATAAAACGATATTTACATTAATAATTCAAATCCATTAACTTATTGTTTACGAACACGGAGTATAAATTACTTACCACATAACTGATTACATATTCTATATTAAAACCAATTTTAATTAAATAACATATAATCTCACCATTAATACAACATTTAATTTATTCCTTATTAACCTTTATTATTACCATTAATTGAAATTACATTAAACACTTGTGAATTTCATTCAATCAACATTATTAACTTATATTATAATAACTTTTTCCATTTATAAATCAAAAATTTTAAATCCTCACAATATTAAATTCCAAAAATCTTATTTAAATTTAATATTTTTAATTATCAAAAATACGGGTTGTTACAGGCAAAATCTTCTCATTGAAAATAGTTTGCTTATCAAATCTTTCAAATCTTTTTTAAACTTTAAAATCAGCATAGCTCTTGAAAATTCCTTAGCAAAAAATGATTTTATTTTCTACCTTAAGCGAGCCAAGGAGCTAGGCCTGTGCTTCTTTGGGCTCGGCCATCATAGAGGAAGGTGGAAATGGGCATAAATTGAAAAAAAAGACGAAGTAGGAAGGAAAGTAAGATTTTTAAAAGAGTTTAAAGTATAAAAATTTAATTATTAAACTTGAGAATTTCAAGAAGAAGCCATTAAAGTTTTTAAGCAAGAACTTAATTTTTTCGAAAAGTAAAATTAAATGGATAAAATGGAATGAAAATTTGGAAATTTGTATATATAAAATGAATGAAATATAATTAATAAAATAACCCTTGGTACCATTGCCCTCCATTCAAATTTGAACACATCATCACCTTTGTAGCGACCTTCAAATCTATATCCTTTGAGTTGATAACAATTCTTCCTTGTTCAACCCAAAGTGTACGAAAGAGAAAATAACTAGGGTAAAAGAAGAAAGAGGTAGAAGAAGAAAATAGAAAAACAACATCAGAGTCTCACAATCACAGCGGAACAAAATACAATATATTATAACAGCTTTAAAATACAAAAAAAAATCTATACTGTTATATATACATACCATTATCAAAGTACAACAATCATCCATCGCTTTGGACAGCTTATTATCTATCCTTACACAGCGGAAATAATAATTCAAGTACAGAGATACGTCTCGTCATCCTGCTCATCTCTTGAGCTCCATATCATCCTGTCCTGAATTTATAATACTCGGTCTGACCCGAGCATCATAATAAAACAACACCTGAGTCAGTCTGAAAAACCAACATGAGAAAATCACACTCAATTGGTTTATTATATTTTCATAAATCTTTTAAAACAAAGGTATCTCGTAAGAACACGCTACAAATAAATATTCCGGGTTTATACCTTACGATAACCAAAACATTTTTATCAAATCTGTCTTATATTATAATAGTGTCTATAGAAAGTAAAATAGAATCTAGGTGAAATGCTTGCATCTCATGTCCCACTAATAGTTGGGCACAATCAAAACCTTACGGGCACTTATCGAAGAATGGATTCCATACAATGGTAGGGCTACTGGGGTACTGCCCTTCACAGTACCTGGTCTAGATCAGAGTACCGAGGACCAATACCGATCCCTTGAAAAAAGGGATATCTAGATAGGGGAAATCATACCCTACTTGGGTGCTACCCACTTAGCCTTGTTGAACCTCCCATATTTTAGCCATTCTCGGTTGATGAGGCTTGAGGTTATGCGTTACCTTCTTAGAACACATTCACTAAGATTGCTCATCGTCCTCCAATTACGATTATCTGATAGCATTCATCCACACAAGCTGTCCTCGGTCTGGAAAAACCAAATCACTGTCTTCATCATCTTCACGGTCTTCATTCGCTACGTTCAAACCAGATCGAAGTGATTTTCGAACAATTAAATATGATCCCGGTCTCTACAAAACGATCAGTGCATTGGTCGATATTGATAGTCGGTATTTAACTATCAAATAACATTCACAAGCAACCATCAGGCCTTAAATAACTCTCCAAATTATTTATCTTAAAATACCTTCACATGATATTATTGTCATACTTCACATTTTGAACAGTTTTCAAATCTCTTGTTATTCTTACAAAATAAATTTCAACCTTTGTCCGATACTTAGCATATTTTTCCCACTTCATTAGTTACTTAACATTTGGAAAATATTCATTTATTTTCTATTTCTTTCCTCAAAAACCATTTACAACTTAATTTGTAAATTCCGCTTATTTCTCACGAATTCTATAAGTCCCATAATTCCTTAGTCAATTTCCTTTCATGTTTTCAAAGTCATTTATGCTTATATAAAATTCCAGTTTCACTTCTACTTCCCTTGTGAATTTTATTTCACCTTCTGCAGTTTACTTAACTTATGCTTGGAATTTATTTAAGTTTCCATAACACCTCTATAAGAATCTTTCCTTTAAAGTCTTATCCGTTTTTATTGAACTTCGCTTCCCATCTCGAGAGGTTTTTATAATTGAATTTACAAAGCTGATTATAAAATTAAAACTGATTTCAATGAATATTAAGTATTATAATAACTAACTTTTTGGAATATTCTAAATTCAAATAATATTTTAAAATTATATAGTATAGTAGACAATAAAAATTCCTTTTAAACAATTCTATTTACTCAACAAAAGTTTATTTTTAGCAAATCCAATATTCACCAATTTGGTTCGTAAATTCCTTTTGATTCGTATCATATCGGCTATATCCAAATTAATCACCATTTCTCTTATTTGAAATATATTCCACTATTTCAAAACAATTTCCATCTCCCGATATAAGTTCACACCATTAACTTATATTTTCCGCATATCCACGGATACCATTCCCTCTTATTTATAAACCCCATTTATAAATTTATAAACTCATTTGAGTTTTTCTTCTATTTATAAAAAAGATTATTTTTTATAAATCCATATTATAATTTATCCCTTAATAAAATTCCATTTTTTTCAAATCTATTTATTGATTCCATTATCTCTTCAAGCCCTTAATATATTTTAATTTCAAATCTTCACTTAAACCAATTTATAAGTACTTAAGTAAAACCCTAGTTAGTTCATATATTTTTATTCTACTTAATTCCCTTACAATAAATCCAATTTTTAATATCATTAATTTCTTTCAAACTTCCTTTTAAATTCCTTCACTTTAATCATTTACGGTGTTAAAAAGAATACCAAATTCAATTCCCTGGCTATTTAACATTTAACAATTCAATTCACACAATCCATATCAAATTATCCATCATCGTATATCAACATATATATGAAAACAATAAATATTTTGAGGAATCTAGTTGGATTCCTCCAACCTGTTTTCTCTACATCTGCAGATGTTAGCCAACAAATAAAATACCAATCCCACTTCGAGGGGGCATCGCAGTATATAGGGTCATCCCCTATTATTCGGGGCGCATCGGGTCTCCCATCCGCTATATAATGCGAGAATATCAATCACTCCAATACACACACACACACTATCATATGTATAATATCATCCAACAGATAAATTATAAATTTATCAATCAAGTCAGGCATCCAATGATTTAAATTTAACTTTTAATTTTAAACAAGTCGATCCAAATGAGTGAGAAAATCTCACCTTTTCTTTTTATTTGCAAACCATTTCCATCTCGCCTTGTTTTTACGACTTTTGACATTGCATAACATTATTCAGTTTATTAACATTTGAAAAAAATCAAACGGTTAATTATCATTTAATAAATTTAATTAACTAACTTTTTAATTTCAAACTAATAATTTCCCTTTTAAAAATATTTTAGTAACTAAAAAAAATTAAATAAGTAAATTGAATAATTTAATCACCTAAATCCATTATTTTAAATAACTAGTAAGCGAAAAAAAATATGTATATTTTATTTTATTTTATTTTTCCTTTGAAATACATATACTAAAAACATCCTATATACATTTTAAAAATCTAATTTTTTATATAAATTCTATAACAATTTTAAATCCTTTTTTTCAAACTTTAAGACTAATTTTCAGTTTTCCTATACATATTAAAATATGTGTGTGTGTGTGTATTATAAAAATTTGTTATCTTTTCTGTAAATAATAATAGAAATCTACTTTACTGTATATATATACATATATAAATCTATAAAATTGAAGAAATTAAATTAGTTTTTATAAAACTTACCGTTATCATATTTTTTTCCTGTATGTATATACATTTATTTATTTAATTAAAATGATATACCTCACTGCTTTAAACGAATTAGGGAATGGAACCCCTCACCCTACGACTCGACTGCACCGCCGACATCGGCCCACATCGCGAATCCAACCACTGCGTCATCGCCCTTCCTCGCGCTCGCTTGAAGTCGCGACCATCGCGATCTCGCATTCCCTGCTGCCGAATAAGCCTGACATCGACACCAAACCCTGCCACCTCTCGCATGCCTCCCCATTGCAACCATCACTCCTCACGACTACGCAGCCATAACCCGACCAACTTCCCATTATCTGTCACTTTGAACGCGAGTGCCACCTTTTCAGACTGGCGATGTCGATTTCGAAGCGAATCAAATTGATTTCTTTCACCGATTTCCTTCCTTCTTTCGATTATGATTCGAATAATTGAATTTGGTCATTGAACCATATTTTTGATTTTTTTTTAATTTCTGGAGAAAAATCGCGGTTCCATTATCTCTCCTTTTTTATACAATATACAAATTTGTTTTCGTTTTCTGTTGGACTGAAGGAGTGATGTGTGGATCTAAAGGGAAGAAACAGCGTATTAGAGAAGAAAGGGAGTTGCGTGTTCATATCATCTTGCATGAAAATTTTTCCTATCTACAGTGATTGAAATGGGGGCAAAAAGTTCCAATGTAAGAAAGAAAGTAGGCTGATGTTGAAATATTTTGACAAGTCAAACAATATATATATTATATTTAAATTTTAAATTTAAATCGCCTTCATTTACGTCACTTAAAATCTCATCCTCTTATAGATGCGTGCCACTAGAATTTATAATATTATACCCCTCTTTCGATTGCAATGGAAATGGTTTCGAGTCCTAATTCAATCGTATGGAGAAGATAGCATTTTGGACCCAATTATTATATTGAATTATCGATATAAATTTCAGTGTAATTATATTCCGTACGGCTATACGATAACTTCAAACGCTACGAAATTTGAAACCCGATAATAATACAATATTACGAATCCAATGGAACATGTTTCGTCAAATTCCGAGACTGTGCCTCGGAAGGCTATTATTAAATGTCAATTTAACGATATTTTTTTCAGGTTGAACAAATCACTTCCAAATTCAATTTTAAAACTTTTATTATCTTTATTACCAGCAATATAAACTTTACAAGCCTTTAAATTATTTTTATCAAACTTAAAACTCCAGATTCACTATTTTAACCAATATTCAATTATAAACTTTAATAATTAAATTATTCAACAAATTGCTGTATTTAAATTCTAGATCCCTGTGACGCCCCACCTCTATACCCACGCTAGCAAAGAATATTAATAGATAATACCGTCTGCTAACACGGAGAATAAGGCTGTTTAGGAGCGACCATTTATAGCCTTGCTTTAATTATCTATTGAATACATTGACAACTGCTTTACCCAGCAGATCGACATATCCAATGAATACTTAAAACAAAACCATAGGTGGCTAGAAGATCTATCAGAACAGAATATAACAACTCAAATGTAATATACATCACAGAACAGTTGATCATCATATACACATATATTGATACGCAACAGAGTATACAAAATAATACATGTCAAGTGGTATAGCAAACCACAATATACAAACGAGTTCGCAAGAATACATATCAGAGTTACAACAAAATAGGACTACACAAAAAGATATGACAAAAAGAAGCTAGCGGAGTAGTCCAAGCGGAAGTAACATAGGCTAAGTCCAAAGGCACCTAACCTGAAAGATCTCGGTCTGACCCGAGTAATTAATACACGGGTCAGTCTAGCTAATCAAACCAGTTAGATAAACTGAACAACAATAAACCTGCAAGGTTACAAGGTATAGCAAATATCTCTAAAAGAGATAACACAATCATCTAACAAAAGATGAATCATATGATAACAAGCCTCATATCATCGGCAACATATAGAAACAAAGGATAAGAATATCCCGAAATAAACCATAAGGCAAATAACAAATACCAATAAGGTATACAAGTTCCACAAGGTAAACGCTACTCATCATGCGGCTCAAAAAGACCAACACCGAAGGACGATACCAAGGGAATATAATATCAATGAAACATCATGAGCCGTGGTGAAGAAACCACTCCAATATCTCTTGAGCGGTGGTGAAGAAACCACTCCAATATCTCATGAGAGGTGGTGAAGAAACCACTCCAATATCTCTTGAGCGGTGGTGAAGAAACCACTCCAATATCTCATGAGAGGTGGTGAAGAAACCACTCCAATATCTCTTTAGTGGTGGTGAAGAAACCACTCCAATATCTCATGAGCGGTGGTGAAGAAACCACTCCAATATCTCTTGAGCGGTGGTGAAGAAAAACCATTCCGAAAGCAATACTAAAGGTAACCGACAATCCCAAATATCTCTCGAGTCGGGGCAAAGGACCAACTCCAAAAGCGATATTAAAGGCAACAAGCCAGAGGAGACAGTCCGAAGACACTATCCCAAAGGCAGCATATGTCACAAACTCCCAGAAAGGAATCCGAAAAGTGGTAACGTGAGCCCCATAACCACCCGTTCGCACTAAACGGTTTATTATCCCTTAGTTAATTTCACACTCAAAGCAGTACTGTGATATCCCGGAAATTTTGACAATAACAATTTAATAATTTATGTCAAAATTTAATTGAATTGACCATATTGTTAATAATAAATTTGAAATAAACTTAATAATCTTCTTTAAAAATAAATATTTAATCTAATAATCTATTTTAAAGGCAAATAAATTTGTTTTATATTTGTAATGTATACATATCTGTATATATTATAACTAGACAAATCTTTGTTTTAAATTTAATATATTTATAGGCCTGTTTTCTTATTCTAACATTTTTGATAAATTAAAATTGGATTCAAATTGATGTTAAGCTGCTAAATAAATAACCATATAATTTTAATACCCAAACTAAAAATTTAATTATTTAAAACTGATCTTAATTAAGTTTAAATTTAAATAAAAAGATTTGTTTGTTTTTAATGTAGCTAATAAAATAAGTAATGTATTGAATAAGAAGATAAATTCATTTGTGAATTATTTTAATTTAATCATAAGTTATATTTAGCAATATTAATAATGTAATATTCTTACAAATGGATTTTAATATAGATAGAAATGACTATTTCAAAATTTATTTGAATACATTCACATGAGAAGTAATGATTTGTAAATTAGAAATAACATCTTTCAAACATGTTTTAAAATAAAACAAATCTTAAAAATATTAAACACAAACATATATTAAATATATGGTATTAAAATAAGTATAGATACAAAAACATCTATGATATTAGCATAAGTATTAAAATAAATTAATAATCACCAAATTAAGTAATTGATAGTTAAGGTTTAAAAAATAGAAGAGAAAATAAAATAAGCATAGAACTTAATACAAGTTAAAATTCATAACTAATAACCAAAACAGCTTCACATTTTGTACTTAAGTATAAAAGTATATACAAGTCAGAAATGAATATGCAGGCAAGAACAAAGTAAGATAAGATTTGAAAACATAACCAGGCAAAGTGATGATTATGTTGCCTGTAAGTAATAAATGCAAGATTAGATAAAAACAAAATTTAATATATGTAGCCTGCAAATAGATATGCAGGCAAGAAAAGAAAACAGGTAAGAATCTTATATTGAAAGCTTAGATTATCTGCATAATTAGATAAGGTAAGCTAGAGTAAACAAAAAGTACAAAGGGCATTTAATATTTTCAATTCAGCCGAAATGTAAAGAAATATCTCTGACCCACTGCAAAGCTTAAACCCAGAAAACACCTACCCCTTGTACAAATCTTTTCTTTCTATTTATACATCTTCTTAATTGCAGTTTGTTCAACATAGCAAACCTGAAATACTATCTAAACTAAACAAAGTTCAACCTAAACATCTACATAAAATTCAATACAAACCAGGGTCTCCATCTCTGGAAATCTGAGATTTTTAAGTTTGAGTATCTTCTTTTCAAAATCTAAAGACAAGTCTGTGCATCTCTGAAACCAGAAGTCTGCATCTTTTCAAAACTAAAGCGTACATGCAGTTTATATATCTAGAACAAGGAAGCAAAAGCATTTTAGCATTCATGTTTTCAAGAAATTTCGAGCTAGCAAAATTTAAAAGCATGCTTCAAAAATAAATAAAGCAGCTCTGTTTTGGAAAACTCAGGTGAGTAACATCACATCTGAAAATGTTTAAGTATATTTATTCTGTTATATGTTCTCACTGAAATTTAGTTATTTGTGAGTATTGTTTTAAATATATCTCTGTGTTAGGGTATGAATATATGATAATCATTCTGTGTATCTTTCTCTGTTTTGATTCCAGGGTTAAGTTTACATAAAAAAATTCTTTTGTTCTTAATTCAAGCTTTAACAAGACATAAGTTTTGAATATAAAATGTTGTTATAACATGGAGTTGAGTCTAAAAATTGGTTTAAAGGAAAAAAAACAATCTGTATTATTTCTGGAAATACAAAACAGTAGTGGAAAACTAAAATAAGTTAAAACCCAATTCTTATAACTCATAGTTTCAGTCATATGAATCAAATGTTAAGACAAAAATTTGATTTTTAAAACCAGAATGACTATTTTTAGTTAAGTATTTAAGGTTTAGCTCGGGTTTGTATATGATATGTGAATCTGTGCTTTTGGGGTGATCTATGTGAATTTGGGGATCGGGTTTCTTTCTGGAGGAAGAAGTATGAATGGAGTTTTGTGTAAAAATGGTGGATGTTGATAAAATTCACCTGGG
Source organism: Allium cepa (assembly GCA_030765085.1). Classification (NCBI taxonomy): domain Eukaryota; kingdom Viridiplantae; phylum Streptophyta; class Magnoliopsida; order Asparagales; family Amaryllidaceae; genus Allium; species Allium cepa. Next base: position 978,781,423 of record CM060937.1, on the reverse strand, counting down.
AATTCACGGTAGGGGATTTTCTTATAGAACCCTAATTGTTGCTGCGCGTAAAGAATCGATCACCACAGCCTCTATAGTGGATCGAGTGTTGCGTGCTCTTGAGGGGAGGTAGAGGAGACATAGACGTGATGATGGCCGGAATTGTGGCGTCTCTGGTGAACGAGGTGGGGTTGACGGCGAACTTCCAGGATTGGGTTTGGGTTGTCTGTGTTTTCTGATGGGAGCTCAAACCCTTCTTTTTGATTTCAGGTTGGATTGGACATGTTGATGGTTGCGAAGGGGTGTTGGGGTGATGGATGGTGTGGTCAGATAGTCAACGACGGTCTGCGTCGACCATCGGCACCGTGCATATGCACGGTGCACTGTGGTGCCTGGATTGTTTTGTGAGGGAGGGGGTACTCGAGTTTTTATGTATTTTCTCGGGGAAATGCTTCGCGCGACTCGGTGCAGACTCGTTGTTGTCTCGGAGTAATGTGGGAAGGGGAAGCCTTGGTAAGTTGAACAGGTTTTTGTTTAAAAACCTGTAAAGTTAATTTTTTTTAAAACTGGGTTTTAGAATGGGTAGAAGATATTTAAAACAAAGTTTAAACCAAAATTAAGTTTGGATTCAAATAAAGTTTGAATCCTATTTTTTTTTAAAAATAAATTAAGTGTTTTTCTCCATAAATTTCAATTATTTATAGCAACTTCAAAAGGGGTTTAAATAATTGGAAACTAAAAGTAAAGTTTGAATGCAAATAGAAATTTAAACTAAATTTTAAATCTGAATTCAAATGTAAATTTGAATCTTAGTTTTGGAAATAAAGAAGTTTTAAATTTAAAATTGTTTTAAATAGTTTTAAGGAAAGTAAATTATCCTTAAACACCTCGTTAATGATAATTTGAACATTTATAAGAAAAATTGTTGTTATTCTTGAATAAATGAAGATTTAATGATTTGTAATTTTTTTAATTTAATTAAAATGGATAATTAATGATTTGGATTAATTTATTAATTGAGAGTTTAAATTAGTTAATTAAGGTTTAAGATAATAAATTTAGGATAATTAAATTGGTAATTAAGGATCTTTAATTAAATAAGGTTTAATTTCTAATTAATGATTAGTGACTAATTAATTTAAATAATTAAAGATTAATTAAGTTACAAGTTAATACTTAATTAATTTAATAAGTAAGGATTGATTAATGAGTTGTTAAAGATAAAAATTAATTTGTAATTAATAATGATAAATCTTAGTTATTTACTTTAGAAAAGTAATTAAAGAATTTTAAATAGTTAATGAAGATCATTAACTAGAATTATTAATTAATGTGATTAATTTTTGATAATTAATTAGATTAATTAATTTAAAGATAATCAATTGTAAATTATTTAAGTGTAATTACTTAATAGAGGTAATTAAGAAATTAATTACTCATTGTAATTAATTCTATTTAATATGAATCGTTTAAGTAAATTAATTAAGTTTAATTAATTTAAACAACCATTGATGATGTAATAAGTATAATTACTTAGGGAAGTAATTAATGATAATTACTGGATGTAATTACCAAGAATGATTTAGTAGTGGAAGTAATTTGAGTATAATTACTTGTATAATTCATCAAGGGATTAATTAGAGATAATAAATTATGGAGTAATTTATTTTATTTGATGAAGTAATTAAGGGTAGTTAATTACTAAATGGGGTTAATCAAGGGTGATTAACAATTTGGTTTAATTGAAGATTAATTACTTAATGTAATTAATTTAAATAGAGCATGTAATTAGAGATCATTAATTATTAAATTAATGATGTAAATTAGAATAGATTTATTTGGAGATAATTAATAAATGAATCGATTTGTTAATGCAGTTGATTTAGAAGCAATGTAATTAATATTAGTAATTTAAAGGTTAATTTCTATATTTGGTTAAAGGTAATTAAATTGTGAAAATAATTAAAGGATAAATATTTAAATGTAATTAAAGTAAATTAATCAAGGATGATTAATTGAAAACGAGTAATTAGTGAATGATTTATTAATTGATTGGAGATTGATTAATAATTGTGTAAGCAAGTTTTAAATGGTGACGTAATTAATTTAATTTACTTTAAATTAATTAGAGATGATAATTAATTTAATTCATTTTAAATTAATTATAGCTTATATGATTGCTTATGTATGAATGGATGAAATTGTTTACCTGGAATGATTTAAGATCTCAGATATGAGAATTGATGTTATGTGATATTTAGGCTATATGATATGGATGCTTGATTTAAGTATGAATTTTCTGTTATGATGATATGCCTTATCTGTTTGTAGTGATAATATTGATTATCTATTTATGTTGATGTTGACTATCTATTATGATATTGTGAATTATCTATCTGTGTGTGTATTGAATTATTTTGAATTAAACTGTTAAGACTAAATAGACAACTTGGCCCTAAAAGACACGTTTTGGATTTCGATGAGACCGGGATCGGGTTTTCCACATTTGGAACATCCGAAAACCACATCGATTCCAAATTAACGATAGGTCGTGAATCTGAAATGAAGATGAAGATTCAGAGTGCAAGGGTTATCGTCGTTAACTCTGAGGGTGATTCCAAAATGAGTGTAACGAGATAATGCCTTCGGTTTCGTTCGAACCCGGAACGAACTTGTATGGATTGAATGCTTTCAACACATCGTCGGGTGGGCGATGAGCATTCTAAGAAATATGTTCTCTAAAGGTAATCGTAGCCTCAAGCCTCATCAACCGGGAATGGCTAAAACAGGGGAGGTGCAGCAAGGTTAGGTGGGTCATGCCCAAGCAGGACAAGATTTTCCCCTGTCTAGATGTCCCTTTTTATTCGGCTGTGTGGACGGTTGTGAGCTCCAACTGTCGGGGTTGTCTTGTTCGGGACTGTTCAGTAAGGAATGGTTCCGGCCTTGTGTTGCAGGGGATGAAGGGAGTAATCCTCGGTACGGTGATCTAGGCCCCGTACTGTGACGGGCGGTACCCCAGTAGCCCTGCCATTGTATGGAATCCAAAATCCAATAAGCGCCAACGGTTTTGATTGTATTACCCACTTCGGTAGCTAGTAGCTGGAATTTAATAGATGTAACAATTTCGGCTATTTTCTATTTACTTGAAAACCCTAGACCTATTATAATATCACATAATTTCCTATCAAATGTTTTGGTTAGCGTAAGGTAAAAACTTACCCATGTTTATTTGTGGGGAGTCTTACGTGATACCTTTTGTTTTCAAATGTTTTTCAAAGTTAAGCAACTTTAACCTGTTACTCATACCAGACCCATGGCTGACCCGGAGTTTATTTTTGTTTTTCATAAACTCTCGGGTATCCAAATTTTTACGGGTAGCCAAGGGATTCAGGTTAGCTTTTGACGAATTCTGGGGGAGCAATGGAGCAGGAGGCTTCAGCGTTATAGATATATATAGTGTTCCGCTATGTTGGTATCTTTTGTTATTTGTTTGAGTTGTGTTGTATTAACTAGACAGGTAACTGTCTAGTATGTGATGTATTGACTGTATAACTCTGATATATGTAAAATTATTTAATAGTTATGTGATCTATTATATTTTGTTCCATTCCGCTGTGAGATTATGATGTTGTTGTTCTTTCTTCTCTATCTTTCTATTTTCTCATCCCTTTCTTTCTTCAAGACGATACGTCTTTCTGGGCATAGAAGGGCGGGTTGTCACAGTTGGTATCGGAGCGCTAGGTTGAGCGAATACCTAGGCGCTTGAGTGATTTCTTTCTTGATAGAGCGTATTTGTAATTTTAATATATATATATATATATATATATATATATATATATATATTTCTACCTATTTGTTGGGTTACCTGTCCGGGTTATCCAATATAAGTTACAAAGGTAGATAGAGTAGTGGTGTGTGTAACACGACTACCAATGATTGGAGTTTGAATATTTGAGATTGGAAGTGTATCTGTCGAGACTGTAGACCTATTACCGTCTCGAGTGAGCTTTGGATGGAGTAAGGATTTCATTGATCTCTGAAGGAAACCCATTAAGGTTCAGAGTTCATTTTTGAAGCGTAAGTTTGGATGAGCTAGAGTTTGGTTGGGCAGAAGTGAGTCATGAAATCTTACCTCAGGATGTAGTAGCTGTGTGATGAAACACCGTGACGGTGGAAGTCTCCGAAGATGTTTCTTTGGAATCAGTTAAGGAAGTGTAGCTGTTTCGACGTTGGGGCTGAGTTCAGTAGAATGTTTCTGTTTGGTTCGAGGTCCGAGTTTCTCGAAGAGCTCGGGGTTAGGAATTTCTTGGCATTGGTATTGGCAAGGAAGTTTTTAACTTCTGCATCAGCAGTGGAGTTCAGAAATTGCAGTGTGGTTCCGTTTCTTTGATAAATTGGCTAATTAAGCATAGGCTGTTCTGTTTGGTAAAGAGAGAACAGTTTTTCTTTAGTAGTGGGCTAGATTGATCGCAAAGTGACTTGCGATTGTTTGAGTTTCTCTTGGGCTATCTGATTTTTCTAGATGTCTTCAGGAAGTTAGAATTTTGTTCGTGTCTAGAAATTGAGTTTGGTATCGACTGGATTCCAGGAGTGGTATCGATGGTTCAGTAAGGTGATTTTTGGAAAATGAGTTGGTGAGGCAGCTCGAGTTTTGGAGGAACTTCTGAATTTCTTGTATGGATCCATTGAACCATAGTTCTTAGATGTGTTGTCCAGTTTGTCCTCGAGAGCATCATCAGCATTCTCACCTATTCTGATCAGAGTAGCGAGTGGAAGCATGGTGGCAGCTGTTGGTGTAGGAATAACTAGAATTTGCAGTATTTTGGAATTAGAGAGTTTCTACAGGAAATTTTTCAGGATCTGAGCCCGACATGGAGTGCATCTATTTTTATCTCTTCCAGATGGGAGAAACGAGATCAGTTTTCTGATTTGGGATGGAGTTTGTGTTTTGAGTTTTGGTCGATCTTAGAAAGATCATTTTAGATTGTTTTTGGATCAATTTGTTTCTGGGGATATCAGCAAGTGTTGAGCTGATCAGTATGGGAATATGCAGTCCAGGATCGTCAAAAGTGTATTTTGGATATCTGAGATTCGGTGTGTTTCACGTATCTCTAAGGGAGTACGTGTAAGGGCTATCTTTGATTGTAGAGTCAGCAGTTCAGAGAATTTTGGTTGTTGGGTCCGACATATCTGTAGTCTAACATCCTGTTTTGTTTTGTGGATCCAGATGAATAGAATCCCAGCAGCTTAGTAATATTGGTTGTTTGAATTTTGTAGAGAGAGTATCCCAATATTTATACTTGGGGAAACTCGAGAAAATTCTATTTAGAATTTTGTCGGGATAGTTAGATTTGTTTGATTGGATGAATTGGTTGCTATGGTTGTTAGCATATGATTGATATATGCTTGTGTTTCTATATTAAATCTGTAATTAAATTATTAAATTACCTTTGTTTTAAATTTCGGGGACGAAATTCTATTAAGGGGGGAAGAATGTGATATCCCGGAAATTTTGACAATAACAATTTAATAATTTATGTCAAAATTTAATTGAATTGACCATATTGTTAATAATAAATTTGAAATAAACTTAATAATCTTCTTTAAAAATAAATATTTAATCTAATAATCTATTTTAAAGGCAAATAAATTTGTTTTATATTTGTAATGTATACATATCTGTATATATTATAACTAGATAAATCTTTGTTTTAAATTTAATATATTTATAGGCCTGTTTTCTTATTCTAACATTTTTGATAAATTAAAATTGGATTCAAATTGATGTTAAGCTGCTAAATAAATAACCATATAATTTTAATACTCAAACTAAAAATTTAATTATTTAAAACTGATCTTAGTTAAGTTTAAATTTAAATAAAAAGATTTGTTTGTTTTTAATGTAGCTAATAAAATAAGTAATGTATTGAATAAGAAGATAAATTCATTTGTGAATTATTTTAATTTAATCATAAGTTATATTTAGCAATATTAATAATGTAATATTCTTAAAAATGGATTTTAATATAGATAGAAATGACTATTTCAAAATTTATTTGAATACATTCACATGAGAAGTAATGATTTGTAAATTAGAAATAACATCTTTCAAACATGTTTTAAAATAAAACAAATCTTAAAAATATTAAACACAAACATATATTAAATATATGGTATTAAAATAAGTATAGATACATAAACATCTATGATATTAGCATAAGTATTAAAATAAATTAATAATCACCAAATTAAGTAATTGATAGTTAAGGTTTAAAAAATAGAAGAGAAAATAAAATAAGCATAGAACTTAATACAAGTTAAAATTCATAACTAACAACCAAAACAACTTCACATTTTGTACTTAAGTATAAAAGTATATACAAGTCAGAAATGAATATGCAGGCAAGAACAAAGTAAGACAAGATTTGAAAACATAACCAGGCAAAGTGATGATTATGTTGCCTGTAAGTAATAAATGCAAGATTAGATTAAAAACAAAAATTAATATATGTAGCCTGCAAATAGATATGCAGGCAAGAAAAGAAAACAGGTAAGAATCTTATATTGAAAGCTTAGATTATCTGCATAATTAGATAAGGTAAGCTAGAGTAAACAAAAAGTACAAAGGGCATTTAATATTTTCAATTCAGCCGAAATGTAAAGAAATATCTCTGACCCACTGCAAAGCTTAAACCCAGAAAACACCTACCCCTTGTACAAATCTTTTCTTTCTATTTATACATCTTCTTAATTGCAGTTTGTTCAACATAGCAAACCTGAAATACTATCTAAACTAAACAAAGTTCAACCTAAACATCTACATAAAATTCAATACAAACCAGGGTCTCCATCTCTGGAAATCTGAGATTTTTAAGTTTGAGTATCTTCTTTTCAAAATCTAAAGACAAGTCTGTGCATCTCTGAAACCAGAAGTCTGCATCTTTTCAAAACTAAAGCGTACATGCAGTTTATATATCTAGAACAAGGAAGCAAAATCATTTTAGCATTCATGTTTTCAAGAAATTTCGAGCTAGCAAAATTTAAAAGCATGCTTCAAAAATAAATAAAGTAGCTCTGTTTTGGAAAACTCAGCTGAGTAACATCACATCTGAAAATGTTTAAGTATATTTATTCTGTTATATGTTCTCACTGAAATTTAGTTATTTGTGAGTATAGTTTTAAATATATCTCTGTGTTATGGTATGAATATATGATAATCATTCTGTGTATCTTTCTCTGTTTTGATTCCAGGCTTAAGTTTACATAAAAAAATTCTTTTGTTCTTAATTCAAGCTTTAACAAGACATAAGTTTTGAATATAAAATGTTGTCATAACATGGACTTGAGTCTAAAAATTGGTTTAAAGGAAAAAAAAACAGTCTGTATTATTTCTGGAAATACAGAACAATAGTGGAAAACTAAAATAAGTTAAAACCCAATTCTTATAACTCATAGTTTCAGGCATATGAATCAAATGTTAAGACAAAATTTTGATTTTTAAAACCAGAATGACTATTTTTAGTTAAGTATTTAAGGTTTAGCTCGGGTTTGTATATGATATGTGAATCTGTGATTTTGGGGTGATCTATGTGAATTTGTGGATCGGGTTTCTTTCTGGAGGAAGAAGTATAAATGGAGTTTTGTGTAAAAATGGTGGATGTTGATAAAATTCACCTGGGAATTCACGGTAGGGGATTTTCTTATAGAACCCTAATTGTTGCTGCGCGTAAAGAATCGATCACCACAGCCTCTATAGTGGATCGAGTGTTGCGTGCTCTTGAGGGGAGGTAGAGGAGACATAGACGTGATGATGGCCGGAATTGTGGCGTCTCTGGTGAACGAGGTGGGGTTGACGGCGAACTTCCAGGATTGGGTTTGGGTTGTCTGTGTTTTCTGATGGGAGCTCAAACCCTTCTTTTTGATTTCAGGTTGGATTGGACATGTTGATGGTTGCGAAGGGGTGTTGGGGTGATGGATGGTGTGGTCAGATAGTCAACGACGGTCTGCGTCGACCATCGGCACCGTGCATATGCACGGTGCACTGTGGTGCCTGGATTGTTTTGTGAGGGAGGGGATACTCGAGTTTTTATGTATTTTCTCGGGGAAATGCTTCGCGCGACTCGGTGCAGACTCGTTGTTGTCTCGGAGTAATGTGGGAAGGGGAATCCTGGGTAAGTTGAACAAGTTTTTGTTTAAAAACCTGTAAAGTTAAAATTTTTTTAAAACTGGGTTTTAGAATGGGTAGAAGATATTTAAAACAAAGTTTAAACCAAAATTAAGTTTGGATTCAAATAAAGTTTGAATCCCATTTTTTTTTTAAAATAAATTAAGTGTTTTTTTCCATAAATTTCAATTATTTATAGCAACTTCAAAAGGGGTTCAAATAATTGGAAACTAAAAGTAAAGTTTGAATGCAAATAGAAATTTAAACTAAATTTTAAATCTGAATTCAAATGTAAATTTGAATCTTAGTTTTGGAAATAAAGAAGTTTTAAATTTAAAATTGTTTTAAATAGTTTTAAGGAAAGTAAATTATCCTTAAACACCTCGTTAATGATAATTTGAACATTTATAAGAAAAATTGTTGTTATTCTTGAATAAATGAAGATTTAATGATTTGTAATTTTTTTTAATTTAATTAAAATGGATAATTAATGATTTGGATTAATTTAGTAATTGAGAGTTTAAATTAGTTAATTAAGGTTTAAGATAATAAATTTAGGATAATTAAATTGGTAATTAAGGATCTTTAATTAAATAAGGTTTAATTTCTAATTAATGATTAGTGACTAATTAATTTAAATAATTAAAGATTAATTAAGTTACAAGTTAATACTTAATTAATTTAATAAGTAAGGATTGATTAATGAGTTGTTAAAGATAAAAATTAATTTGTAATTAATAATGATAAATCTTAGTTATTTACTTTAGAAAAGTAATTAAAGAATTTTAAATAGTTAATGAAGATCATTAACTAGAATTATTAATTAATGTGATTAATTTTTGATAATTAATTAGATTAATTAATTTAAAGATAATCAATTGTAAATTATTTAAGTGTAATTACTTAATAGAGGTAATTAAGAAATTAATTACTCATTGTAATTAATTCTATTTAATACGAATCGTTTAAGTAAATTAATTAAGTTTAATTAATTTAAACAACCATTGATGATGTAATAAGTATAATTACTTAGGGAAGTAATTAATGATAATTACTGGATGTAATTACCAAGAATGATTTAGTAGTGGAAGTAATTTGAGTATAATTACTTGTATAATTCATCAAGGGATTAATTAGAGATAATAAATTATGGAGTAATTTATTTTATTTGATGAAGTAATTAAGGGTAGTTAATTACTAAATGGGGTTAATCAAGGGTGATTAACAATTTGGTTTAATTGAAGATTAATTACTTAATGTAATTAATTTAAATAGAGCATGTAATTAGAGATCATTAATTATTAAATTAATGATGTAAATTAGAATAGATTTATTTGGAGATAATTAATAAATGAATCGATTTGTTAATGCAGTTGATTTAGAAGCAATGTAATTAATATTAGTAATTTAAAGGTTAATTTCTATATTTGGTTAAAGGTAATTAAATTGTGAAAATAATTAAAGGATAAATATTTAAATGTAATTAAAGTAAATTAATCAAGGATGATTAATTGAAAACGAGTAATTAGTGAATGATTTATTAATTGATTGGAGATTGATTAATAATTGTGTAAGCAAGTTTTAAATGGTGACGTAATTAATTTAATTTACTTTAAATTAATTAGAGATGATAATTAATTTAATTCATTTTAAATTAATTATAGCTTATATGATTGCTTATGTATGAATGGATGAAATTGTTTACCTGGAATGATTTAAGATCTCAGATATGAGAATTGATGTTATGTGATATTTAGGCTATATGATATGGATGCTTGATTTAAGTATGAATTTTCTGTTATGATGATATGCCTTATCTGTTTGTAGTGATAATATTGATTATCTATTTATGTTGATGTTGACTATCTATTATGATATTGTGAATTATCTATCTGTGTGTGTATTGAATTATTTTGAATTAAACTGTTAAGACTAAATAGACAACTTGGCCCTAAAAGACACGTTTTGGATTTCGATGAGACCGGGATCGGGTTTTCCACATTTGGAACATCCGAAAACCACATCGATTCCAAATTAACGATAGGTCGTGAATCTGAAATGAAGATGAAGATTCAGAGTGCAAGGGTTATCGTCGTTAACTCTGAGGGTGATTCCAAAATGAGTGTAACGAGATAATGCCTTCGGTTTCGTTCGAACCCGGAACGAACTTGTATGGATTGAATGCTTTCAACACATCGTCGGGTGGGCGATGAGCATTCTAAGAAATATGTTCTCTAAAGGTAATCGTAGCCTCAAGCCTCATCAACCGGGAATGGCTAAAACAGGGGAGGTGCAGCAAGGTTAGGTGGGTCATGCCCAAGCAGGACAAGATTTTCCCCTGTCTAGATGTCCCTTTTTATTCGGCTGTGTGGACGGTTGTGAGCTCCAACTGTCGGGGTTGTCTTGTTCGGGACTGTTCAGTAAGGAATGGTTCCGGCCTTGTGTTGCAGGGGATGAAGGGAGTAATCCTCGGTACGGTGATCTAGGCCCCGTACTGTGACGGGCGGTACCCCAGTAGCCCTGCCATTGTATGGAATCCAAAATCCAATAAGCGCCAACGGTTTTGATTGTATTACCCACTTCGGTAGCTAGTAGCTGGAATTTAATAGATGTAACAATTTCGGCTATTTTCTATTTACTTGAAAACCCTAGACCTATTATAATATCACATAATTTCCTATCAAATGTTTTGGTTAGCGTAAGGTAAAAACTTACCCATGTTTATTTGTGGGGAGTCTTACGTGATACCTTTTGTTTTCAAATGTTTTTCAAAGTTAAGCAACTTTAACCTGTTACTCATACCAGACCCATGGCTGACCCGGAGTTTATTTTTGTTTTTCATAAACTCTCGGGTATCCAAATTTTTACGGGTAGCCAAGGGATTCAGGTTAGCTTTTGACGAATTCTGGGGGAGCAATGGAGCAGGAGGCTTCAGCGTTATAGATATATAAAGTGTTCCGCTGTGTTGGTATCTTTTGTTATTTGTTTGAGTTGTGTTGTATTAACTAGACAGGTGTTTATAACTGTCTAGTATGTGATGTATTGACTGTATAACTCTGATATATGTAAAATTATTTAATAGTTATGTGATCTATTATATTTTGTTCCATTCCGCTGTGAGATTCTGATGTTGTTGTTCTTTCTTCTCTATCTTTCTATTTTCTCATCCCTTTCTTTCTTCAAGACGATACGTCTTTCTGGGCATAGAAGGGCGGGTTGTCACAAGTACAAAATTCACCTCATATCATCAGTAAACCAAACCCGAAGGTCAAAACGATAAATTGAATAGGTCGGGGATTAATCAGAAGGATAAACGTACAGATTCATGGTCCGTGTTTTGCCCAACCATTTAATCACCCTTCCACTTCTCTCGAAGTGCGAAATTGTGCGTGTGTTTTAAATAGGGTTTATAAATTGGAGAACGAACCTTTAATACGATTTGAAGAATTTATTTATAAAAATCCGTGAATGAATTCAAAAAGGAATTATCAAGGTCAAATATGCATAAAAAACTAATTGGAATCAGTATACATCGATCAAATTTGGAAAATTAAACGAACAAGGCAAATTGGCCAAAAACTGCAGGTTCAGACGTCTGAAAGAAAGGATTCAGACGTCTGAAACAGGCAATATTTTGCCTATTTCCTTTCTGGTCGAATTTTAGCCAACTCAGACGTCTGGAATATAAATTCAGACGTCTTGATCTGGAAATAAATTTCTTCCAAGAACAATATTCAGACGTCTGAAATAGGCATTTCAGACGTCTGAAACCTGATGGTCAGGCAATTCCTGAACCTAGGCCAACTATGGCCAAACAAATCGAAAGCGATCGGATGCATGTTGATTATAGGCTTACGTCAAACTACTACCCAACCTTAACAACACCCCCAAACACTCCGAACAACAAAAACATCAACCATATAAGGTTTTTCATAGATTTGGCTTCAAAATTCATAATTTGGAAATTTCACCAAAGCAATCCAAATCGAAAGCAAATGCACATGAACAAGTATTAGGAATTCATTCCTAACATCAATGATATCAAAAGAAGTAGATGTGAGTTCAAAACTCACCTTTTATCTCACAACCAAAGAAGATGGAGGAGCTAAGTCACAAGGAGAAAACCAACTAATCACTACTTCAACCCAACAAGCTTCAATCTAAGAACAAACAAGTATTTTCCTAAGTTAGGTTTAGGAAAACTTTCTGAAATTGAAGGGGAGAAGAGTTGGAGAAGATGAAGAAGAGCTTACCAATGGCTTCTCTTTGATTTTGGAGCAAGAATTTGGATTTGCAAGAGGATCTAGGGCTAGGAGTTTCTAATTTCCTTTCTCTTCCACCATTATCAGTTTTTAGCTTAAGTTTTTAAGAAATGAATAAGTGAATGGAAGGAGAGAAGGGCTGAGTTGGTTTACAGAACAGTTTGGGTGAAACCCAAACCCAAAAGCCCACTTAGCAAATAGCAAAATTCGACTTACTCCAAATATGTCGAAGCTTATACTCAAAAAGATCGCAAACGACGTTTTGAACTCAATGGAAGTGGTCTTGAGACTCAATTCGACCGTTTGCAAAAAGTAACTTTTTGGACTATGATCCGACAATTGATGTTATATTTAAATAAAATATTTAAATATAACATCCGATAAATATGCGGGTTGTTACAGACTCCCCTCCTTTAAGAAATTGCGTCCTCGCAATTCTTAAGAAGAAATAAGAAGTAACAACCACAAACATATCAACGCAAAAGAATAACAGAATAAGAAGTTCACCATAAAGTGCACGAAAGGATAAGTTCGAACTTGCTTGCTCAGAGAATTCTATGGATTCCAGAGCTCAAAATAATTTGGAACACCGACGTGGTACAAACAATACGTCAAATGATCCGAAGCTCAACAAAATGAAATACAACAAAACGTCCGATGAGCTTGCTAAAAAGATCATTCCATTCAGACATCAACAAAGAAACCATCACTTGTTGCTTACAACTAAATGCATTGGCAACCCGATCCCTCTTACGGGAATTAAAATATCAAGATCATAAGATGCTAGGAACTCGAACCAACATTAAGTTCCCTATGAGAAAATAAACATTTCAAAATTATGATTGGTAAGGAGAGCAAAAATCCCTCACCCAAAAGTAATGATGTCAATTACAAAAAGCGAAAACAACAGCTGCGAGCACTAGATAATAGGTGGCATATCTAGTCTCGGTAAGCTTTAATAGTTTAGAAACATAAGTGATAGCGCGTTCTCTTTTGCAAGGGAATGACATCCAAACCAATACAATTAGCTTTGGAACAAAAGATAAAGTCTTGGTTCCCTTCGGGAATCCCAAGAATAAGGGTATCCAAAAATAGTTTTTTTTTTAAATTCTCTTTATTTGTTTTAAGAACAAAAATCCAGTTATACTTATAAATAAATCTTATGAAAAAGATTTGCAAACTGAATGGAATCAATAAACATGAGAATGGAATCATCGAGATATTCGTAGAATACTCGATTCATAAAATGGATGAAATGAGCTAGACAAACTGAATGACATAATAAATCATTCATAAGAATCACAACGAGTGTGGAATGCGGTAAGTGGAGTGCTAACCTCCGCAACTCATAGCCAAATCAAAACCGGTGGCAAGGTCGAGCTGAAAAGACCTTAATACCACTCAAAGAATTGCTTAGGTGATAATCCTAAGACAAGACTAAAAATACCAGAAAATTCTCAAATTACAAGAATGAGAGAACCAACACTTTCCTCATCATGAGGGCTTAAAGAATAAAATGATGCCATCAAATTGGAATCGAAATCACAAAGAAAAAATAGAAACTTTCCAAAATGGATGGAGACATACCTTATCCCTGAGAAGAAACTCCAGAAGCATTTGTTACATTTAACTTGCCAGATGGTGAATTGTTCGGAGCAATGGGACAAGTGGAACTACGATGACCTTCCTTCTTGCAATAGCGGCAGAAGAGAGGCTTAGGACAAGCTCGAATTATATGATCAGGAGAACCACAATTGAAACACTTCCGAATGGAAGGCGTTCCAGCAGGTTGAGACTGAGAATCAGATTCAACGGGCTTTTTCTTCTTGGAAGGGAAAACTTCCCGCTCATCCAAGGGAGACTTCTTTTTGTTGGGGTTCTTACGAACCTCAACCTCATTACCACTATCACACTCCTTCTCGACGGTTTCAAGATGAAGTGCAGAATCTACCAACTCCTCAAAAGAAAGCTTAAGCTGGAGCAACAAAGACTTCTTAAGATATTTCTTAAGACCAGAGACAAACTTCAGATTCTTCTTATAAGAAGTGCTAATGAATTCTAGACCATACTTAGATAAAGCCTCGAATGATGCAACATACTCAGAAACAGAAGATTTCCCTTGCTTCAACTCAAGGAAGCGCCGGGCCAACAAAGCTTTCTCAGATTCAGGAACGAACTTGAGTTCGAATCGTTCCCGAAACCGAGTCCAAGAAAGAGCAGACTCATCAATTTCGGCTACAAGAAGCTCGTACCAATCAAGGGCACGCTCTTGCAATAAGCTAGAAGTTACAAGAACTCTATCATGGTCAGAAAGATCCATTCTAGAGAAGATACGCTCGCACGTGCGAACCCAAACTTGGACTTCAAGAACAGACTCGGAGCCCTTAAACGGCTTTCCTCCAAGATGAACAAAATCACTGCACAGGCGTGCAAAGGTAGACTTGCGAGGTGGAGATACCCGAGTAGGAACTGGAGGCTGAATGCTCCTAAACAATTCCATAAACTGATCGGCAGACATATAAACACCATCCGGATGTGAGCCACTGGATTGCCCAACACCCGAACGTCGTCCCCTGCCTCTTCCAGCCATACGCTGAAGGTAAGATAAGAACAAGATTATTCACAAGGTAGATGATTCAAGATGGAATACTACGGAATAAAATGCATTCCTAGACGTATTCCCAAACTCTATCTAACTTTGATGGAATAAAGAGACACAATGATTCAAAGATTTGTATCACTTGTATACTTTGATGTACCATAATATGTGCATCTATTCTGTGTTTATCATATTTTGCTCTGAACCTCGCTCTGATACCAAGCTGTGACGCCCCACCTCTATACCCACGCTAGCAAAGAGTATTAATAGATAATACCGTCTGCTAACACGGAGAATAAGGCTGTTTAGGAGCGACCATCTATAGCCTTGCTTTAATTATCTATTGAATACATCGACAACTGCTTTACCCAGCAGATCAACATATCCAATGAATACTTAAAACAAAACCATAGGTGGCTAGAGGATCTATCAGAACAGAATATAACAACTCAAATGTAATATACATCACAGAACAGTTGATCATCATATACACATATATTGATACGCAACAGAGTATACAAAATAATACATGTCAAGTGGTATAGCAAACCACAATATACAAACGAGTTCGCAAGAATACATATCAGAGTTACAACAAAATAGGACTACACAAAAAGCTATGACAAAAAGAAGCTAGCGGAGTAGTCCAAGCAGAAGCAACATAGGCTAAGTCCAAAGGCACCTAACCTGAAAGATCTCGGTCTGACACGAGTAATTAACACATGGGTCAGTCTAGCTAAACAAACCAGTTAGATAAACTGAACAACAATAAACCTGCAAGGTTACAAGGTATAGCAAATATCTCTAAAAGAGATAACACAATCATCTAACAGAAGATGAATCATATGATAACAAGCCTCATATCATCGGCAACATATAGAAACAAAGGATAAGAATATCCCGAAATAAACCATAAGGCAAATAACAAATACCAATAAGGTATACAAGTTCCACAAGGTAAACGCTACTCATCATGCGGCTCAAAAAGACCAACACCGAAGGACGATACCAAGGGAATATAATATCAATGAAACATCATGAGCGGTGGTGAAGAAACCACTCCAATATCTCTTGAGCGGTGGTGAAGAAACCACTCCAATATCTCATGAGCGGTGGTGAAGAAACCACTCCAATATCTCTTGAGCGGTGGTGAAGAAACCACTCCAATATCTCATGAGAGGTGGTGAAGAAACCACTCCAATATCTCTTTAGCGGTGGTGAAGAAACCACTCCAATATCTCATAAGCGGTGGTGAAGAAACCACTCCAATATCTCTTGAGCGGTGGTGAAGAAACCACTCCAATATCTCTTGAGCGGTGGTGAAGAAAAACCACTCCGGAAGCAATACTAAAGGTAACCGACAATCCCAAATATCTCTCGAGTCAGGGCAAACGACCAACTCCAAAAGCGATATTAAAGGCAACAAGCCAGAGGAGACAGTCCGAAGACACTATCCCAAAGGCAGCATGTGTCACAAACTCCCAGAAAGGAATCCGAAAAGTGGTAACGTGGGTCCCATAACCACCCGTTCGCACTAAACGGTTTACTATCCGTTAGTTAATTTCACACTCAAAGCAGTACAAAATTCACCTCATATCATCAGTAAACCAAACCCGAAGGTCAAAGCGATCAATTGAATAGGTCGGGGATTAATCAGAAGGATAAACGTACAGATTCATGGTCCATGTTTTGCCCAACCATTTAATCACCCTTCCACTTCTCTCGAAGTGCGAAATTGTGCGTGTGTTTTAAATAGGGTTTATAAATTGGAGAACGAACCTTTAATACGATTTGAAGAATTTATTTATAAAAATCCGTGAATGAATTCAAAAAGGAATTATCAAGGTCAAATATGCATAAACAACTAATTGGAATCAGTATACATCGATCAAATTTGGAAAATTAAACGAACAAGGCAAATTGGCCAAAAACAGCAGGTTCAGACGTTTGAAAGAAGGGATTTAGACGTCTGAAACAGGCAATATTTTGCCTATTTCCTTTCTGGTCGAATTTTAGCCAACTCAGACGTCTGGAATATAAATTCAGAAGTCTGAATCTGGAAATAAATTTCTTCCAAGAACAATATTCAGACGTCTGAAATAGGCATTTCAGACGTCTGAAATCTGATGGTCAGGCAATTCCTGAACCTAGGCCAACTATGGCCAAACAAATCGAAAGCGATCGGATGCATGTTGATTATGGGCTTACGTCAAACTACTACCCAACCTTAACAACACCCCCAAACACTCCGAACAACAAAAACATCAACCATATAAGGTTTTTCATAGATTTGGCTTCAAAATTCATAATTTGGCAATTTCACCAAAGCAATCCAAATCGAAAGCAAATGCACATGAACAAGTATTAGGAATTCATTCCTAACATCAATGATATCAAAAGAAGTAGATGTGAGTTCAAAACTCACCTTTTATCTCACAACCAAAGAAGATGGAGGAGCTAAGTCACAAGGAGAAAACCAACTAATCACTACTTCAACCCAACAAGCTTCAATCTAAGAACAAACAAGTATTTTCCTAAGTTAGGTTTAGGAAAACTTTCTGAAATTGAAGGGGAGAAGAGTTGGAGAAGATGAAGAAGAGCTTACCAATGGCTTCTCTTTGATTTTGGAGCAAGAATTTGGATTTGCAAGAGGATCTAGGGCTAGGAGTTTCTAATTTCCTTTCTCTTCCACCATTATCAGTTTTTAGCTTAAGTTTTTAAGAAATGAATAAGTGAATGGAAGGAGAGAAGGGCTGAGTTGGTTTATAGAACAGTTTGGGTGAAACCCAAACCCAAAAGCCCACTTAGCAAATAGCAAAATTCAACTTACTCCAAATATGTCGAAGCTTATACTCAAAAAGATCGCAAACGACGTTTTGAACTCAATGGAAGTGGTCTTGAGACTCAATTCGACCGTTTGCAAAAAGTAACTTTTTGGACTATGATCCGACAATTGACGTTATATTTAAATAAAATATTTAAATATAACATCCGATAAATATGCGGGTTGTTACAGACTCCCCTCCTTAAAGAAACTGCGTCCTCGCAATTCTTAAGAAGAAATAAGAAGTAACAACCACAAACATATCAACGCAAAAGAATAACAGAATAATAAGTTCACCATAAAGTTCACGAAAGGATAAGTTCGAGCTTGCTTGCTCAGAGAATTCTATGGATTCCAGAGCTCAAAATAATTTGGAACACCGACGTGGTACAAACAATACGTCAAATGATCCGAAGCTCAACAAAATGAAATACAACAAAACGTCCGATGAGCTTGCTAAAAAGATCATTCCATTCAGACATCAACAAAGAAACCATCACTTGTTGCTTACAACTAAATGCATTGGCAACCCGATCCCTCTTACGGGATTAAAATATCAAGATCATAAGATGCTAGGAACTCGAACCAACATTAAGTTCCCTATGAGAAAATAAACATTTCAAAATTATGATTGGTAAGGAGAGCAAAAATCCCTCACCCAAAAGTAATGATGTCAATTACAAAAAGCGAAAACAACAGCTGCGAGCACTAGATCAGAGGTGGCATATCTAGTCTCGGTAAGCTTTAATAGTTTAGAAACATAAGTGATAGCGCGTTCTCTTTTGCAAGGGAACGACATCCAAACCAATACAATTAGCTTTGGAACAAAAGATAAAGTCTTGGTTCCCTTCGGGAATCCCAAGAATAAGGGTATCCAAAAATAGTTTTTTTTTTTTAAATTCTCTTTATTTGTTTTAAGAACAAAAATCCAGTTATACTTATAAATAAATCTTATGAAAAGATTTGCAAACTGAATGGAATCAATAAACATGAGAATGGAATCATCGAGATATTCGTAGAATACTCGATTCATAAAATGGATGAAATGAGCTAGACAAACTGAATGACATAATAAATCATTCATAAGAATCACAACGAGTGCGGAATGCGGTAAGTGGAGTGCTAACCTCCGCAACTCATAGCCAAATCAAAACCGGTGGCAAGGTCGAGCTGAAAAGACCTTAATACCACTCAAAGAATTGCTTAGGTGATAATCCTAAGACAAGACTAAAAATACCAGAAAATTCTCAAACTACAAGAATGAGAGAACCAACACTCTCCTCATCATGAGGGCTTAAAGAATAAAATGATGCCATCAAATTGGAATCGAAATCACAAAGAAAAAATAGAAACTTTCCAAAATGGATGGAGACATACCTTATCCCTGAGAAGAACCTCCAGAAGCATTTGTTAAATATAACTTGCCAGATGGTGAATTGTTCGGAGCAATGGGACAAGTGGAACTACGATGACCTTCCTTCTTGCAATAGCGGCAGAAGAGAGGCTTAGGACAAGCTCGAATTATATGATCAGGAGAACCACAATTGAAACACTTCCGAATGGAAGGCGTTCCAGCAGGCTAAGACTGAGAATCAGATTCAACGGGCTTTTTCTTCTTGGAAAGAAAAACTTCCCGCTCATCCAAGGGAGACTTCTTTTTGTTGGGGTTCTTACGAACCTCAACCTCATTACCACTATCACACTCCTTCTCGACGGTTTCAAGATGAAGTGCAGAATCTACCAACTCCTCAAAAGAAAGCTTAAGCTGGAGCAACAAAGACTTCTTAAGATATTTCTTAAGACCAGAGACAAACTTCAGATTCTTCTTATAAGAAGTGTTAATGAATTCTAGACCATACTTAGATAAAGCCTCGAATGATGCAACATACTCAGAAACAGAAGATTTCCCTTGCTTCAACTCAAGGAAGCGCCGGGCCAACAAAGCTTTCTCAGATTCAGGAACGAACTTGAGTTCGAATCGTTCCCGAAACTGAGTCCAAGAAAGAGCAGACTCATCAATTTCGGCTACAAGAAGCTCGTACCAATCAAGGGCACGCTCTTGCAATAAGCTAGAAGTTACAAGAACTCTATCATGGTCAGAAAGATCCATTCTAGAGAAGATACGTTCGCACGTGCGAACCCAAACTTGGACTTCAAGAACAGACTCGGAGCCCTTAAACGGCTTTCCTCCAAGATGAACAAAATCACTGCACAGGCGTGCAAAGGTAGACTTGCGAGGTGGAGATACCCGAGTAGGAGCTGGAGGCTGAATGCTCCTAAATAATTCCATAAATTGATCGGCAGACATATAAACACCATCCGGATGTGAGCCACTGGATTGCCCAACACCCGAACGTCGTCCCCTGCCTCTTCCAGCCATACGCTGAAGGTAAGATAAGAACAAGATTATTCACAAGGTAGATGATTCAAGATGGAATACTACGGAATAAAATGCATTCCTAGACGTATTCCCAAACTCTATCTAACTTTGATGGAATAAAGAGACACAATGATTCAAAGATTTGTATCACTTGTATACTTTGATGTACCATAATATGTGCATCTATTCTGTGTTTATCATATTTTGCTCTGAACCTCGCTCTGATACCAAGCTGTGACGCCCCACCTCTATACCCACGCTAGCAAAGAGTATTAATAGATAATACCGTCTGCTAACACGGAGAATAAGGCTGTTTAGGAGCGACCATCTATAGCCTTGCTTTAATTATCTATTGAATACATCGACAACTGCTTTACCCAGCAGATCAACATATCCAATGAATACTTAAAACAAAACCATAGGTGGCTAGAGGATCTATCAGAACAGAATATAACAACTCAAATGTAATATACATCACAGAACAGTTGATCATCATATACACATATATTGATACGCAACAGAGTATACAAAATAATACATGTCAAGTGGTATAGCAAACCACAATATACAAACGAGTTCGCAAGAATACATATCAGAGTTACAACAAAATAGGACTACACAAAAAGCTATGACAAAAAGAAGCTAGCGGAGTAGTCCAAGCAGAAGCAACATAGGCTAAGTCCAAAGGCACCTAACCTGAAAGATCTCGGTCTGACACGAGTAATTAACACATGGGTCAGTCTAGCTAAACAAACCAGTTAGATAAACTGAACAACAATAAACCTGCAAGGTTACAAGGTATAGCAAATATCTCTAAAAGAGATAACACAATCATCTAACAAAAGATGAATCATATGATAACAAGCCTCATATCATCGGCAACATATAGAAACAAAGGATAAGAATATCCCGAAATAAACCATAAGGCAAATAACAAATACCAATAAGGTATACAAGTTCCACAAGGTAAACGCTACTCATCATGCGGCTCAAAAAGACCAACACCGAAGGACGATACCAAGGGAATATAATATCAATGAAACATCATGAGCGGTGGTGAAGAAACCACTCCAATATCTCTTGAGCGGTGGTGAAGAAACCACTCCAATATCTCATGAGCGGTGATGAAGAAACCACTCCAATATCTCTTGAGCGGCGGTGAAGAAACCACTCCAATATCTCATAAGCGGTGGTGAAGAAACCACTCCAATATCTCTTGAGCGGTGGTGAAGAAACCACTCCAATATCTCTTGAGCGGTGGTGAAGAAAAACCACTCTGAAAGCAATACTAAAGGTGACCGACAATCCCAAATATCTCTCGAGTCAGGGCAAACGACCAACTCCAAAAGCGATATTAAAGGCAACAAGCCAGAGGAGACAGTCCGAAGACACTATCCCAAAGGCAGCATGTGTCACAAACTCCCAGAAAGGAATCCGAAAAGTGGTAACGTGAGTCCCATAACCACCCGTTCGCACTAAACGGTTTACTATCCGTTAGTTAATTTCGCACTCAAAGCAGTACAAAATTCACCTCATATCATCAGTAAACCAAACCCGAAGGTCAAAGCGATCAATTGAATACGTCGGGGATTAATCAGAAGGACAAACGTACAGATTCATGGTCCGTGTTTTGCCCAACCACTTAATCATTCTTCCACTTCTCTCGAAGTGCGAAATTGTGCGTGTGTTTTAAATAGGGTTTATAAATTGGAGAACGAACCTTTAATACGATTTGAAGAATTTATTTATAAAAATCCGTGAATGAATTCAAAAAGGAATTATCAAGGTCAAATATGCATAAACAACTAATTGGAATCAGTATACATCGATCAAATTTGGAAAATTAAACGAACAAGGCAAATTGGCCAAAAACAGCAGGTTCAGACGTCTGAAAGAAGGGATTTAGACGACTGAAACAGGCAATATTTTGCCTATTTTCTTTCTGGTCGAATTTTAGCCAACTCAGACGTCTGGAATATAAATTCAGACGTCTGAATCTGGAAATAAATTTCTTCCAAGAACAATATTTAGACGTCTGAAATAGGCATTTCAAACGTCTGAAACTTGATGGTCAGGCAATTCCTGAACCTAGGCCAACTATGGCCAAACAAATCGAAAGCGATCGGATGCATGTTGATTATGGGCTTACGTCAAACTACTACCCAACCTTAACAACACCCCCAAACACTCCGAACAACAAAAACATCAACCATATAAGGTTTTTCATAGATTTGGCTTCAAAATTCATAATTTGGAAATTTCACCAAAGCAATCCAAATCGAAAGCAAATGCACATGAACAAGTATTAGGAATTCATTCCTAACATCAATGATATCAAAAGAAGTAGATGTGAGTTCAAAACTCACCTTTTATCTCACAACCAAAGAAGATGGAGGAGCTAAGTCACAAGGAGAAAACCAACTAATCACTACTTCAACCCAACAAGCTTCAATCTAAGAACAAACAAGTATTTTCCTAAGTTAGGTTTAGGAAAACTTTCTGAAATTGAAGGGGAGAAGAGTTGGAGAAGATGAAGAAGAGCTTACCAATGGCTTCTCTTTGATTTTGGAGCAAGATTTTGGATTTGCAAGAGGATCTAGGGCTAGGAGTTTCTAATTTCCTTTCTCTTCCACCATTATCAGTTTTTAGCGTAAGTTTTTAAGAAATGAATAAGTGAATGGAAGGAGAGAAGGGCTGAGTTGGTTTATAGAACAGTTTGGGTGAAACCCAAACCCAAAAGCCCACTTAGCAAATAGCAAAATTCGACTTACTCCAAATATGTCGAAGCTTATACTCAAAAAGATCGCAAACGACGTTTTGAACTCAATGGAAGTGGTCTTGAGACTCAATTCGACCGTTTGCAAAAAGTAACTTTTTGGACTATGATCCGACAATTGATGTTATATTTAAATAAAATATTTAAATATAACATCCGATAAATATGCGGGTTGTTACAGACTCCCCTCCTTAAAGAAAATGCGTCCTCGCAATTCTTAAGAAGAAATAAGAAATAACAACCACAAACATATCAACGCAAAAGAATAACAGAATAAGAAGTTCACCATAAAGTGCACGAAAGGATAAGTTCGAACTTGCTTGCTCAGAGAATTCTATGGATTCCAGAGCTCAAAATAATTTGGAACACCGACGTGGTACAAACAATACGTCAAATGATCCGAAGCTCAACAAAATGAAATACAACAAAACGTCCGATGAGCTTGCTAAAAAGATCATTCCATTCAGATATCAACAAAGAAACCATCACTTGTTGCTTACAACTAAATGCATTGGCAACCCGATCCCTCTTACGGGAATTAAAATATCAAGATCATAAGATGCTAGGAACTCGAACCAACATTAAGTTCCCTATGATAAAATAAACATTTCAAAATTATGATTGGTAAGGAGAGCAAAAATCCCTCACCCAAAAGTAATGATGTCAATTACAAAACGCGAAAACAACAGCTGCGAGCACTAGATCACAGGTGGCATATCTAGTCTCGGTAAGCTTTAATAGTTTAGAAACATAAGTGATAGCGCGTTCTCTTTTGCAAGGGAACGACATCCAAACCAATACAATTAGCTTTGGAACAAAAGATAAAGTCTTGGTTCCCTTCGGGAATACCAAGAATAAGGGTATCCAAAAATAGTTTTTTTTTAAATTCTCTTTATTTGTTTTAAGAACAAAAATCCAGTTATAATTATAAATAAATCTTATGAAAAAGATTTGCAAACTGAATGGAATCAATAAACATGTGAATGGAATCATCGAGATATTCGTAGAATACTCGATTCATAAAATGGATGAAATGAGCTAGACAAACTGAATGACATAATAAATCATTCATAAGAATCACAACGAGTGCGGAATGCGGTAAGTGGAGTGCTAACCTCCGCAACTCATAACCAAATCAAAACCGGTGGCAAGGTCGAGCTGAAAAGACCTTAATACCACTCAAAGAATTGCTTAGGTGATAATCCTAAGACAAGACTAAAAATACCAGAAAATTCTCAAACTACAAGAATGAGAGAACCAACACTCTCCTCATCATAAGGGCTTAAAGAATAAAATGATGCCATCAAATTGGAATCGAAATCACAAAGAAAAAATAGAAACTTTCCAAAATGGATGGAGACATACCTTATCCCTGAGAAGAACCTCCAGAAGCATTTGTTACATTTAACTTGCCAGATGGTGAATTGTTCGGAGCAATGGGACAAGTGGAACTACGATGACCTTCCTTCTTGCAATAGCGGCAGAAGAGAGGCCTAGGACAAGCTCGAATTATATGATCAGGAGAACCACAATTGAAACACTTCCGAATGGAAGGCGTTCCAGCAGGCTGAGACTGAGAATCAGATTCAACGGGCTTTTTCTTCTTGGAAGGGAAAACTTCCCGCTCATCCAAGGGAGACTTCTTTTTGTTGGGGTTCTTACGAACCTCAACCTCATTACCACTATCACACTCCTTCTCGACGGTTTCAAGATGAAGTGCAGAATCTACCAACTCCTCAAAAGAAAGCTTAAGCTGGAGCAACAAAGACTTCTTAAGATATTTCTTAAGACCAGAGACAAACTTCAGATTCTTCTTATAAGAAGTGCTAATGAATTCTAGACCATACTTAGATAAAGCCTCGAATGATGCAACATACTCAGAAACAGAAGATTTCCCTTGCTTCAACTCAAGGAAGCGCCGGGCCAACAAAGCTTTCTCAGATTCAGGAACGAACTTGAGTTCGAATCGTTCCCGAAACCGAGTCCAAGAAAGAGCAGACTCATCAATTTCGGCTACAAGAAGCTCGTACCAATCAAGGGCACGCTCTTGCAATAAGCTAGAAGTTACAAGAACTCTATCATGGTCAGAAAGATCCATTCTAGAGAAGATACGCTCGCACGTGCGAACCCAAACTTGGACTTCAAGAACAGACTCGGAGCCCTTAAACGGCTTTCCTCCAAGATGAACAAAATCACTGCACAGGCGTGCAAAGGTAGACTTGCGAGGTGGAGATACCCGAGTAGGAGCTGGAGGCTGAATGCTCCTAAACAATTCCATAAACTGATCGGCAGACATATAAACACCATCCGGATGTGAGCCACTGGATTGCCCAACACCCGAACGTCGTCCCCTGCCTCTTCCAGCCATACGCTGAAGGTAAGATAAGAACAAGATTATTCACAAGGTAGATGATTCAAGATGGAATACTACGGAATAAAATGCATTCCTAGACGTATTCCCAAACTCTATCTAACTTTGATGGAATAAAGAGACACAATGATTCAAAGATTTGTATCACTTGTATACTTTGATGTACCATAATATGTGCATCTATTCTGTGTTTATCATATTTTACTCTGAACCTCGCTCTGATACCAAGCTGTGACGCCCCACCTCTATACCCACGCTAGCAAAGAGTATTAATAGATAATACCGTCTGCTAACACGGAGAATAAGGCTGTTTAGGAGCGACCATCTATAGCCTTGCTTTAATTATCTATTGAATACATCGACAACTGCTTTACCCAGCAGATCGACATATCCAATGAATACTTAAAACAAAACCATAGGTGGCTAGAGGATCTATCAGAACAGAATATAACAACTCAAATGTAATATACATCACAGAACAGTTGATCAATCATATACACATATATTGATACGCAACAGAGTATACAAAATAATACATGTCAAGTGGTATAGCAAACCACAATATACAAACGAGTTCGCAAGAATACATATTAGAGTTACAACAAAATAGGACTACACAAAAAGCTATGACAAAAAGAAGCTAGCGGAGTAGTCCAAGCGGAAGCAACATAGGCTAAGTCCAAAGGCACCTAACCTGAAAGATCTCGGTCTGACACGAGTAATTAATACATGGGTCAGTCTAGCTAAACAAACCAGTTAGATAAACTGAACAACAATAAACCTGCAAGGTTACAAGGTATAGCAAATATCTCTAAAAGAGATAACACAATCATCTAACAAAAGATGAATCATATGATAACAAGCCTCATATCATCGGCAACATATAGAAACAAAGGATAAGAATATCCCGAAATAAACCATAAGGCAAATAACAAATACCAATAAGGTATACAAGTTCCACAAGGTAAACGCTACTCATCATGCGGCTCAAAAAGACCAACACCGAAGGACGATACCAAGGGAATATAATATCAATGAAACATCATGAGCGGTGGTGAAGAAACCACTCCAATATCTCTTGAGCGGTGGTGAAGAAACCACTCCAATATCTCATGAGCGGTGGTGAAGAAACCACTCCAATATCTCTTGAGCGGTGGTGAAGAAACCACTCCAATATCTCATAAGCGGTGGTGAAGAAACCACTCCAATATCTCTTGAGCGGTGGTGAAGAAACCACTCCAATATCTCTTGAGCGGTGGTGAAGAAAAACCACTCCGAAAGCAATACTAAAGGTAACCGACAATCCCAAATATCTCTCGAGTCAGGGCAAACGACCAACTCCAAAAGCGATATTAAAGGCAACAAGCCAGAGGAGACAGTCCGAAGACACTATCCCAAAGGCAGCATGTGTCACAAACTCCCAGAAAGGAATCCGAAAAGTGGTAACGTGAGTCCCATAACCACCCGTTCGCACTAAACGGTTTACTATCCGTTAGTTAATTTCACACTCAAAGCAGTACAAAATTCACCTCATATCATCAGTAAACCAAACCCGAATGTCAAAGCGATCAATTGAATAGGTCGGGGATTAATCAGAAGGATAAACGTACAGATTCATGGTCCGTGTTTTTCCCAACCATTTAATCACCCTTCCACTTCTCTCGAAGTGCGAAATTGTGCGTGTGTTTTAAATAGGGTTTATAAATTGGAGAACGAACCTTTAATACGATTTGAAGAATTTATTTATAAAAATCCGTGAATGAATTCAAAAAGGAATTATCAAGGTCAAATATGCATAAACAACTAATTGGAATCAGTATACATCGATCAAATTTGGAAAATTAAACGAACAAGGCAAATTGGCCAAAAACAGCAGGTTCAGACGTCTGAAAGAAGGGATTTAGACGTCTGAAACAGGCAATATTTTGCCTATTTCCTTTCTGGTCGAATTTTAGCCAACTCAGACGTTTGGAATATAAATTCAGACGTCTGAATCTGGAAATAAATTTCTTCCAAGAACAATATTCAGACGTCTGAAATAGGCATTTCAGACGTCTGAAACCTGATGGTCAGGCAATTCCTGAACCTAGGCCAACTATGGCCAAACAAATCGAAAGCGATCGGATGCGTGTTGATTATGGGCTTACGTCAAACGACTACCCAACCTTAACAACACCCCCAAACACTCCGAACAACAAAAACATCAACCATATAAGGTTTTTCATAGATTTGGCTTCAAAATTCATAATTTGGCAATTTCACCAAAGCAATCCAAATCGAAAGCAAATGCACATGAACAAGTATTAGGAATTCATTCCTAACATCAATGATATCAAAAGAAGTAGATGTGAGTTCAAAACTCACCTTTTATCTCACAACCAAAGAAGATGGAGGAGCTAAGTCACAAGGAGAAAACCAACTAATCACTACTTCAACCCAACAAGCTTCAATCTAAGAACAAATAAGTATTTTCCTAAGTTAGGTTTAGGAAAACTTTCTGAAATTGAAGGGGAGAAGAGTTGGAGAAGATGAAGAAGAGCTTACCAATGGCTTCTCTTTGATTTTGGAGCAAGAATTTGGATTTGCAAGAGGATCTAGGGCTAGGAGTTTCTAATTTCCTTTCTCTTCCACCATAATCAGTTTTTAGCTTAAGTTTTTAAGAAATGAATAAGTGAATGGAAGGAGAGAAGGGCTGAGTTGGTTTATAGAACAGTTTGGGTGAAACCCAAACCCAAAAGCCCACTTAGCAAATAGCAAAATTCGACTTACTCCAAATATATCGAAGCTTATACTCAAAAAGATCGCAAATGACGTTTTGAACTCAATGGAAGTGGTCTTGAGACCCAATTCGACCGTTTGCAAGAAGTAACTTTTTGGACTATGATCCGACAATTGATGTTATATTTAAATAAAATATTTAAATATAACATCCGATAAATATGCAGGTTGTTACAATCCATTTTATCAAATAAAAACCAAACTTTCATATTTAAAATCAATTTGTACTTCAGATTAAATATTTAAAACCATTTAAATATTCACAATTAACGACAGAAAAATCTGTGTCGTCACATTCCTCCCCCCTTAAAAGAATTTCATCCTCGAAATTATTAAGGCGAATGAATGTCCAAACCCATTAACTTACTAAAACCCATTTAGTGAAAATCCCGTATTAACTATTTCTAATCCTTTAGCTTCCACCCAAAGCAATTGGGTTTCATATTTTAGTACAAATCCTACATTTTCATTACAGATTGAAAATCAACTTTTCGTTAACAAAAAAATTTCGAAAAAATTTCTAACTCCCAAAATTTCTGAATTTTTTTGGCAAAGTCTCCTTTGTACAAAGGAGCTTTTGCAATTTGACAAGAGAGACAAATATATATATACATCGACACACCCGGTCGAAAAAACAAAAAACAAAACAATATTTCATATTTCCTATATATTATTGCGTAGGCGTACCTTTATTTAGCATTTGTAAGAAAGCAGCTTATTTATTTAGCAATTAGCGCTACCAAAATCCAGCCAAACGGCCTCCAGGTATCTGTACTTTTTTAATTTAAAAACGTAAGCACCATATATACGAAATCTAATAACATTTCACTTATTTTAAATAATTAACACATGGATTCTATAAGCAATGCACACTAAACAATATTCATAAACAGTCTTAAGATTCTGACTTAAATTTTAATTGCTTCCAACCAAATCACATATCATTTTCATTTAATTTGAATGTTTTACAACTCACTTGCCTACATTCAATTCATTTTTAAACCGAACAAACTAATATACATTCCAGTTGATTTCAAAATCAATTTTATTTGCTTCTATCAATGCATAGAATTTTATTTACTTTTGTTTATGTCGAACGACCAATTTTCCTATGCAATTCGACGATATTCATTCCAATAAATAATCACTTTAGTTTATATCTATTTTAAATAGACTCCAAATCAATTTATATTCAATTCCATTTCATTTCTAATTTTATTCACAATCCATTCATTGCTTTTTATTCCATATCCAAATAAGTTTCATTCAAAATCATTTTATTAAACTTGAAACATTCCATACATTTTATGAAATAACCATTTCCCAATTTATTTAAGCCACACTTCTATTTGAGTTAAACTTTCATTCAAGTATTTTCTTAAGTCGATTTATTTACTTCAAGTTAATCCGCCTCGTATCTTAAGTTTATTTTTTTGATAACCAATTCCAAATTAAACTCTGATTTGATTTTTATTTAATCAAATCCCATCCATTTTACTAATTAATTCAATTAATCCATTTATTCAATTCATTTTAAATTTTAATTCACATTCTCAATTCATTCTCGAATTTATTTAAATGATAACAAGGTCATATTTAATTTATTTATACTTGAATTGGATTTGTTCGCAACTCAAACCATTTCTATTTTAATCCAACTCCATTTCATTCGACAATACTTCAATCATATTTAATTCATTTACAATATATGTCGAATGCTATTTATAACTCAAGCTTTATTTCAAAAACCCATTTTTAATTATCAATCCAATTTTATTTAGCCGAGATAACTTCATTGACCTATTTGGTTAACTATTTTATTATCTAAATGGTTCACTTCCAATTTTTTTAAATCTATATTTATTTTCAAAAATCTTCTGGAGTTCAAATTTATTTTATAATTCAACTTTGGATTTTCTTTCATTTTCCAAAATATCAACCACATTTTATTTTGGGTTTCTTATCTTACTCTTCGAATTTTTACAAGTCGCACACTTACATTTTCCACTTTTGCATCTATTTATAATCGATCACCCTTTACATTTAATTTTTTTAACTCAAGACTATACCTTTACTTAGCCAAGTGGACTTTAACTTCATGCATTTAAATTCTTTGATAAGCCATCGAAGCTTAATTATTCCAATTCAATTCTAACTTAACTTAGCTTGTGTTAAATTCAATTCCATTCTTTTGAATTTATTTAAGTAAGAATTTAATTCATTCAATACCATCTATAACTCAATTCAATTTCATTTCAATCCATCCTTTATAAGTTATTCCGATTCATTTATTCCAATTTTATTTATCCATTCAATTCAATCACATCCCTACTTCACTAATTTATTTCAGTCAAACCACAAACAATTTAAATTTTCAACAGTTTAAATTTCTTCAACTTAATTTAAGTTAAACTTTATTTTAATCTCCTCTTTTTTAATTTTTAATCTCAAAATTCAAATCTCATAATTTCCTTTCCTATTTAAAAATCATTTCAACTTATAAGCTTATCACTTATTCCATAATGATTTTTAAATTACTTAAATAAGGATTCCAAATTTTGTTTCAAACTCCCTGAAATTTAAACTTCCAATTTTATGTTTAAGTCCAACTTCCAATTATAATCCATTTGTATAATTTATATTTAGACAAATTCTCATATTAGTTATATAAACTATTTCAGATTTATAATCCTGTTTGACTATAATATTATCATCCATACATTTCAATCATATATAAAATTATTTCAGAAAATTATTTCTTTTCATATCAAAATATATTTTTGGGTAAAATTATTTCATTCACCCCTTTCGAAAACAATACCGTGTCGAATTGTTCTACTCAAGTGTTTAGAAACCCTCTCGATATAGTTGTACAGACTGTTTTTTGACTAAGGTTTAAATGCCACTTAGTAGATCAACCGACACAATATAAAAATCATTTTATATTCACTAACAAATACATGCTCATATTTATTAACACGCTCAAACCCATTCTAGAGTATCCCTAACTCCATCTCTAATGAGTAATCACCAACATAGCCAAGGTTCTCGCTTAACCTTCTGCTCTGATACCTATTGTCGCCACCCATCCGTACCCCTTGGGTTGATAATAATTCTTCCTTGTTCAACCCAAAGTGTACGAAAGAGCGAATAACTAGGGTAAAAGAAGAAAGAGGTAGAAAAAGAAAATAGAAAAACAACATCAGAATCTCACAATTGCAGCGAAACAAAATACAATATATAATGACAGCTTTAAAATACAAAGAAATATGTGCTGTTATATATACGTACCATTATCAGAGTACAACAACCATGCATCACTTTAGACAGCTTATTATCTGTCCTTACACAGCGGAAACAATAATTCAAGTATAGAGATATGTCTCGTCATCCCGCTCGCCTCCTGAGCTCCATATCATCCTGTCCTAAATCTTAATACATGGTCTGACCCGAGTATCATAATAAAACAACACCCGAGTCGATCTATAAAAACAACATGAGAAAACCACACTAAATTGGATTATTATATTTTCGAAAATCCTTTAAAACAAAGGTATCTTGTAAGACCACGCCACAAATAAGTATGCTGGGTTTTTACCTTACGATAACCAAAACATTTTTATCAAATCCGTCTGATATTATAAGAGTGTCTATAGAAAGTAAAATAAAATCTAGATGAAATGCTTGCATCACGTTCTAGCAATAGTTGGGCACAATCAAAACCTTATGGGTGCTTATTGGAAAATGGATTCCATATAATGACAGGGCTACTAGGGTAACCCCCGTCACGGTACCTAGTCTAGATCATAGTACCGAGGACCACTTTCGATCCCCTACAACACAAGACCGGAGTTATCCCTTACTAGATAGTCCGAATAAGCTCACCCCGCGGTTGGGATCAGCAACTGCCCAAACAGCCGAAAAAAGGGACATCTAGATAGGGGAAATCTTACCGTAATTGGATACTACCCACTTAGCCTTACTGCATAGCCATTCTCAGTTGATGAAGCTTAAGGCTATGCATTACTTTTTAGAACACATTCACTTAGAATGCTCATCATCCTCCAATAACCATGGTCTGATAGCATTCATCCATACAAGTTGTCCTGGGTCTAGACAAACCAAATCACCATCATCACCATCTTGACGGTCTTCATTCGCTACGTTCAAATCGGATCGAAGTGGTTTTCGGACAATTAAATCTGTTCCCAGTCTCTTGGAAAAGATCAATGCATTGGCCAATATTGATAGTCGGTTATTTAACTATCAAATAACATTCACAAGCAACCATCAGGCCTTAAATAATTCTCCAAACTATTTCTTTCAAAATACCTGCATATGATATTATTTTCATACTTCACATGTTGAAAATAGTTTTCAAATCTCTTATTATTCTTACGGAACAAATTTCAACCTTTGTCCAATACTTAGCACATTGTTCGCACTTTATTAGTTACTTAACACTTGGAAAATATTCATTTATTTTTTATTTATTTCCTCAAAAATCATTTACAACTTATTTTGTAAATTCCACTTATTTCTCATGAATTCCATAATTCCTAGACTTCCTTAATCAATTTCCTTTAATATTTTCAAAGTCATTTACGCATATTTAATATTCCAGTTTCACTTCTACTTCTCTTGAATTTTATATCACTTTTTGCAGTTTACTTAAGTTATGCTTGGAATTTATTTAAGTTTCCATAACGCCTTTATAATAATCTTTCCTCTAAAGTCTTATCCTTTTTATTAAACTTTGCTTCCCATCTCGAGGGGATTTTATAATTGAATTTACAAAGCTGATTATAAAATTAGAACTTATTTCAATAAATATTAAGAATTATAATAACTAACTTTATAGAATATTTTAAATTCAAACAATAGTTTAAAATTATATAGTATAGTAGATAATAAAAATTCCTTTTAAACAATTTCTATTTACTTAACAAAAGTCTATTTTTAGAAAATCCAATATTCACCAATTTGATTCATAAATTCCTCTTGATTCATATCACATCTGCTATGTCCAAATTAATCACCATTTCTCTTATTTGAAGTATATTGCGCTATTTCAAAATAATTTCCATCTCCCGATGTAAGTTCACACCATTAACTTATATTTTTCACATATCCACGGATATCATTCCCTTTTATTTATAAACCCTGTTTACAAATTTATAAACTCCTTTGAGATTTCTTCTATTTATAAAACAAATTATTATTTATAAATCTATATTATAATTTATCCTTTAATAAAATTCCATTTTATTCAAATCTATTTATCGATTCCAATGTCTCTTCAAGCCCTTAATATATTTTAATTTCAAATCTTCACTTAAACCAATTTACAAATACTTAAATATAACCCAAGTTAATTCCTATATTTTTATTCTACTTAATTTCCTTAGAATAAATCCAAATATAATTAATTTCTTTCAAATTTCCTTTTAAATTCCTTCATTTTAATCATTTACCGTATTAAAAAGAATACCAAATTCAATTTCTAGGCAATTTAACATTTAACAATTCAATTCACACAATCCACATAAATTTATCCGTCATATCATATATCAACATATATGTGAAAACAATAAATATTTTTGAGAAATCCAGTTGGATCCCTCCAACCTATTTTCCCTACTTCCACAGATGTTAGTCAACAAATAAAATACCAATCTCACTTCGAGGGGATACAATAGTATATAGGGTCATCCGCTATTATGCGGGGTGCATAGGATCTCATCCCCTATATAATGCAGGAATATCAATCACTCCAAGATATATATACTACTATATATAATACCATCCAACAGATAAATTATAAATTTATCAATTAAGTCAGGCATCCAATGATTTAAATTTAACTTTTAAACAAGGTAATCTAAATGAGTGTGAAAATCTTAACTTTGCTTTTTATTTGCAAACCATTTCCATGTCTCCTTGTTTTCATGACTTTTGACCTCGCATAACATTATTCAGTTTATTAACATTTGAAAAAAATCGAACGATTTATTATCATTTAATAAATTTACTTAACTAACTTTTTAATTTTAAACTAATAATTTCCCTTTTAAAAATCTTTTAGTAACTAAAATAAATTAAATAAGTAAATTAAATAATTTAATCACCTAAATCCATTATTTAAAATAACTAGTAAGTGAATATATATATATATATATATACACGTATTTTTTTTTCCTTTGAAACTACATATACTTAAAACAACCTATATACATTTTGAAAATCTAATTTTTTATATAAACTCTATAACAATTTTAATTCCTATTTTTTTCAAACTTTAAAAATATATGTGTATTTATATATATATATATATATTAAAAAAATTGTTTTCTTTTACTGTAAATAATAACAGAAATCTATTTTACTGTATATATACATATACATATATAAATCTATAAAATTGAAGAAAATAAATTGGCTTCTATAAAAATTACTGTTATCGTATATTTTTTCCTGTATATATAAACATTATTTATTTAATTAAAACGATATACCTCATTGCCTTGGACGAATCAGGGAATGGGACCCCTCACCCCACGACTCGATTGCACCGCCGACATCGACCCGCATTGTGACTCCAACCACTGTTGCATCGCCCCTCCTCATACTCGCTAGAAGTCTTGACCATCGTGAACTCGCATTCCCTGCTGCCGAATAAGCCTGACATCGCAACCAGACCATGCCGATTCTTGCGCTCCTCCCCATTGCAATCATCACTCCTCGCAACTACGCAGCCATAACCCGACCAACTTCCCATCATATGTCACTTCGAATGTGAGTGCCCCCTCTTAAGACTGGCGATGTCGATTTCGAAATGAATCAGATTGATTGCTTTCGACGATTTCCTTCGTTCGATTATGATTCCAACGAGTGAATTTTGCCACTGAACCATATTTTCGATTTTTTTTAAATTTCTGAAAGAAGAAGAAAAATCGCGGTTCATTATCTCTCCTTTTTTTTATATAATATACGAATTCGTTTTCATTTTCTATTGGACTGAAGGAGAGATGCGTGGTTTTAAAGGGAAGAAATAGCGTATTAGAGAAGGAAGGGAGTTGCGTGTTCAAATCATCTTGCATGAAAATTGTGCCTATCGACAGTGATTGAAATAGGGGCAAAAGTTCTAATGCAAGAAAGAAAGTAGGCCGATGTTGAAATATTTTGACCAGTCAAACAACACACATATTATATTCAAATTTTAAATTTAAATCATCTCGATTTACGTCGCTTAAAATCTTGACCTCTTATCGATGCGTGCCATTAGGCGTTTATAATGTAATACCCCTCTTTCGATCGCAATGGAAAAGGTTTAGAGTCCTAATTCGATCGTATGGAGAAGATAGCTTTTTGGACCCAATTATTATATTGAATTATCGATATAAATTTCAGTGCGTTTATATTTCGTAGGCTACACGATAACTCCAAATGCTACAAAATTTGTAATCTGATATTAATACAATATTATGGATCCAATGGAACAGGTATCGTCGAATTCCGAGACTATGCCTCGAAAGGCTATTTTTAAATGTTAATTTAACGATATTTTTTCCAAGTTGAACAGATCACTTCCAAATTCAATTTTAAATTTTTTATTACCTTTATTACTATCAATATAAATTTTACAAGCCTTTAAATTATTTTTATCAGGCTTAAAACTCCAGATTCACTATTTTAACCAATATTCAATTACAAACTTTAATAATTAAATTATTTAACAAATTGCTGTATTTAAATTCTAGATCCATTTTATCAAATAAAAACCAAACTTTCATATTTAAAATCAATTTATACTTCAGATTAGATATTTAAAACCTTTTAAATATTCTCAATTAACGATAGAAAAACCCAGGTCATCACATTCCTCCTCCCTTAAAAGAATTTCGTCCTCGAAATTACTATGGAGGAAGAATGCCCAAACCCATTAACTTACTAAAACCCATTTAGTGAAAATCCCATATTAACATTTTCTAATCCTTTAACTTCCACCCAAAGCAATTGGGTTTCGTCTTCTAGTTAAAATCCTGCATTTTCATTACAATTTGAAAATCAACTTTTCGTTAACAAAAATTTTTCAAAAATTTTCTAACTCTTAAAATTTCCTTATTTTTTTGGCTGAGTCTCCTTTGTACAAAGGAGCTTTTGCAATTTGGCAAGAGAGATAAATATATATACATCAACCCACATGGTCAGAAAAACAAAAAAACAAAATAATATTTCATATTTCCTACCTTTTATTGCTTAGGCATACCTTTATTTAGCATTTTTAAGCAAGTGGCTTATTTATTTAGCACTTAGCGCAATCCAACCAAACGACCTCTAGGTACCTGTAATTACTTAATTTAAACACGTAAGCACCATGTATATGAAATCTAATAACATTTGATTTATTTTAAATTGCTAACACATGGACTCTATAAGAAATGCACACTAAACAAGATTCATAAGCAATTTTAAGAATTTGACTCAAAATTTAATTGCCTCCAACCAAATCACATATCATTTTCATGTAATTTGAATGGTTTACAGCTCACTTACTTGCATTCAATTCATTTTTAAACCAAACAAACTAATATTCATTCCAATTGATTTCAAAATCAATTTTATTTGCTTCTATCAATGCATAGAATTTTATTTACTTATGTCGAACGGCCAATTTTCCTATACAATTCGACGATCTTCATTCCAATAAATTATCATTTTAGTTTATAACTATTTTAAACTGACTCCAAATCAATTCATATTCGATTCCATTTCATTTCTAATTTTATTCACAATCCATTCATTGCTTTTTATTCCATATCCAAAAAGGATTCATTCAAAACCATTTTATTAAACTTGAAACATTTCATACTTTTTATGAAATAACCATTTCCAAATTATTTAAGCCACACTTCTATTTGAGTTAAACTTTATTCAAGTATTTTCTTAAGTCAATTTATTTACTTCAATTTAATCCGCCTCGTATCTTAAGTTTATTTTTCTGATAACCAAATTCCAAGTTAAACTCTGATTTGATTTTTATTTAATCAAATCCCATCCATTTTACTAATTAATTCAATTAATCCATTTATTCAATTCATTTTAAATTTTAATTCACATTCTCAATTCATTCTCGAATTTATTTAAATGATAACAAGGTCATATTTAATTTATTTATACTTGAATTGGATTTGTTCGCAACTCAAACCATTTCTATTTTAATCCAACTCCATTTCATTCGACAATACATCAATCATATTTAATTCATTTACAATATATGTCGAATGCTATTTATAACTCAAGCTTTATTTCAAAAACCCATTTTTAATTATCAATCCAATTTTATGTAACCGAATTAACTTCATTGACCTATTCGATTAACTATTTTATTATCTAAATGGTCCACTTCTTATTTTTTTAAATCTATATTTTGATTTCAAAAATCTTCTTGAGTTCAAATTTGTTTTATAATTCAACTTTGGATTTTCAATTTCCAAAATATGAAACACATTTTATTTTGGGTTTCTTATCTTACTCTTCAAATTTTTACAAGTCGCACACTTACATTCCACTTTTTCATCTACTTATAATCGATCACACTTTGCATTTAATTTTTTTTAACTCAAGACTATAACTTTACTTAGCCAAGTATACTTTAATTCATGCATTTCAATTCTTTGGTAAGCTATCGTAGCATATTTATTCCAATTCAATTCTTACTTAACTTAGCTTGCGTTAAATTCATTTCCATTCTTTTGAATTTATTTAGGAAAGAATTTAATTCATTCAATACCATCTATTACTCAATTCAATTTCATTTCAATCCATCCTTTATGAGCTATTTCGATTCATTTATTCAAATTCAGTTTATCCATTCAATTCAATCACATCCCCATTTTATTCATTTAATTAGTCTACTTCACTAATTTATTTCAGTCAAACCACAAACAATTTAAATTTTCAAAAATTTAAATTTCTTTAACTTAATCAAAGTTAAACTTTATTTTAATCTCCTCATTTTTATTTTCAAAATTCAAATCTCATAATTTCCTTTCCTATTTAATAATCATTTCAACTTATAAGCTTATCGCTTATTCCCTGATGATTTTAAATTACTTAAATAAGGATTCCAATTTTTTTTTCAAACTCCCTGGAATTTGAACTTCCAATTTCGGTTTAAGTCTAATTTCCAATTATAATCCATTTGTCCAATTTATATTTTTACAAATTCTCATATAAGTTATATAAACTATTTTAGATTTATAATCCTGTTTGACTATAATATTATCATCCAAACCCTTCAATTATATATATAATAATTTCATAAAATTATTTCTTTTCATATCAAAATATATTTTGGGTAAAATTATTTCATTCACCCCTTTCGAAAACAATACCGTATCAAAATTTTCTATTCAAGTGTTTAGAAACCCTCTCCATATAGTTGTACCGACTGTTCCGATTAAAGTTTAAATGCCACTTAATAAATCAACCGACGCGATATAAAAATCATTTTATATTCACTAATAAATACGGGCTCATATCTATTAATACGCTCAAACTCATTCTAGAGTACTCCTGACTCTATCTCTAATGAGTAATCCCCACCAGAGCCTAGGTTCTCGCTTAACCTTCTGCTCTGATACCAACTATAGCATCCCGTCCGTACCCCTTAAGTTGATAATAATTCTTCCTCATTCAACCCAAAGTGTACGAAAGAACGAATAACTAGGGTAAAAGAAGAAAGAGGTAGAAGAAGAAAATAGAAAAACAACATCAGAATCTCATAATCGTAGCGGAACAAATACAATATATAATGACAACTTTAAAATACAAAGAAATCTATACTGTCATATATACATACCATTATCAGAGTACAACAATCATCCATCACTTTGGACAGCCTATTATTTGCCCTTACACAGCGGAAATAATAATTCAAGTACAGAGATATGTCTCGTCATCTGGCTCGTTTTCTGAGCTCCATATCATCCTGAATCTGTAATACACGG
The DNA here is from genome assembly GCA_030765085.1 of Allium cepa. Lineage (NCBI taxonomy): Eukaryota > Viridiplantae > Streptophyta > Magnoliopsida > Asparagales > Amaryllidaceae > Allium > Allium cepa. Next base: position 978,742,278 of record CM060937.1, on the reverse strand, counting down.
TCTGACCCGAGCATCATAATAAAACAACACCCGAGTTAGTCTGGAAAACCAGCGTGAGAAAACCACATTCAATTGGATTATTATATTTATGAAAATCCTTTAAAACAAAGGTATTTAGTAAGACCACGCCACAAATAAATATGCGAGGCTTTTACCTTAAGATAACCAAAACATTTTATCAAATCCGTCTGATATTATAACAGTCTATAGAAAGTAAAATAGAATCTAGCAGAAATGATTGCATCTCACGCTCCAGCAACAGTTGGGCATAATCAAAACCTTACGGGAGCTTTTTGGAGAATGGATTCCATATAATGGCAGGGCTACTGGGGTGCCACCCGTCCCAGTACCTGATCTAGATCAGAGTACCAAGGACCACTCTCGATCCCCTGCAACACAAGACAGAAGTTACCCATTACTGGATAGTCTGAATAAGATCATCCCGTGGTTGGGATCAACAACCGCCCACACAGCCAAAAAAAGGGACATCTAGACAGGTAAAATCTTACCCTAATTCGGTGCTACCCACTTAGCCTTGCTGCATAGCCATTCTCGGTTGATGAGGCTTGAGGCTATGCGTTACCTTTTTAGAACACATTCACTTGGAATTCTCATCGTCCTCCAATAACAATGGTCTGATAGCATTCATCCATACAAGTTGTCTTGGGTCTAGACAAGCCGAATCACTATCTTCATCACCTTCATGGTCTTCATTCGCTGTGTTCAAACCGGATCGAAGTGGTTTTTGGACAATTAAATATGATCTCAGTCTCTTGGAAATGATCAGCGCATGGGCCAAAATTAATAGTCGGATATTTAACTATCAAATAACATTCACAAGCAACCATCGGACCTTAAAAAATTCTCCAAATTATTTATCTCAAAATACCTTCACATGATATTATTTTTATACTTCACATTTTGAAAATAGTTTTCAAATCTCTTGTTATTCTTACGGAACAAATTTCAACCTTTGTGCAATACTTAGCATATTGTTCCCACTTCATTAGTTACTTAACACTTGGAAAATATTCATTTATTTTCTATTTTTTCTCAAAAATCATTTACAACTTAATTCATAAATTCCTCTTGATTCATATCCCATCACCTATATCCAAATTAATCAGCATTTCTCTTATTTGAAATATATTCCGCTATTTTGAAACAATTTCCATCTCCCGATATAAGTTCACACCATTAACTTATATTTTCCACAAATATCCACTGATATCATTCCCTCATATCTATAAACCCCGTTTATTAATTTATAAACTCCTTTGAGTTTTTCATCTATTTATGAAAACAATTCCTATTATAATTTATCCCTTAATAAAATTCCATTTTATTCAAATCTATTTATTGATTTTAATATCCTCTTCAAGCCCTTAATATATTTTAATTTTAAATCTTCACTTAATCCAATTTACAAATACTTAAGTATAACCCATTTTTATTCTACTAAATTCCCTTAGAATAAATCCAATTTTTAATATAATTAATTTCTTTCAAATTACCTTTTAAATTCCTTCACTTTAATCATTTACGGTATTAAAGGAATACCAAATTTAGTTGCCAGACTATTTAACATTTAACAATCCAATTCACACAATCCATATCAATTTATCCATCATATCATATATCAACAAATATATGAAACAATATGTGATAATCCAGAATTTTTAGGCAAATATTAATGTGATAATCTTCTTTTATAAATTATTTAAATGTGCTAAAAACTTATTCTATTTCAAAATAAATAAAATATGTGTTTGTTTATATATATAAGTAAGATTGTAAATAGAATTTTGATTTGAAATTCAAAAGTAAATATCTTAAAAAGAATAAATTGGATTTAAAAACTCTATATTCTAAAACTAGTATATATATGTGATTATATTTTATATCATTTTCTTTAAAGTTATATAAATAGAAATAAAAGAAAAAGTTTAAATATAAAAACATAAAACATATATAAATATAAAATTAATACAAAATATAATTTAAAATATATAAAAACGTAAATGCATGCAAAAAGACAAGTGTAAGCTAATTATAACACGCAAATAACAAGTGTCATATTTAGTTATTTTCTTCATTTTTTAAAATAATAAAAAGGCTATATATACATCTCTACTCCACTCTTTCATTTTTCTTCTATCCTTCCTATTCAAAACCAAAACTAGAGAATAAAATCTAAAATGAACAACTATTGCAAAACTTAAGCAAGCTAAATCCAACATAACCAAAGAAACAAAGAAGATCAAAATCAAGTAGCAATTCAAGATCAAAACAATTTCCAGGCCTCTCTGTTCAACCAATTTATACATTGAGTAATCTAACTTTTAAAAACTAAAACTGTTTATATCTTAATTGCATGTGATAAATACTTGACGTTAAGTTGGAAAAAATGTTTGCATGATTATGTAAATATGATTGCATGTCTGTGGTATGAAGATTTTGTGTGCATGTCTGTGTGCACGCAAATAAACCTCTGTTCTAATCTACAGACTTAAAATAAGTTCAAATTTCAATTTCTCTTCCCCTAATTCTTTTTCCGTTTTGATGTTTAAACAAAATATGTTAGAATTAACAAGATCTTAATTTTAAACATATTTTTAAGAATAATTAGTTTGAGTTTTTCTGGAAAATCAAGAAATACAGTAAAACCCAAAACATGTCAAAAATTCGAGTACCATGATTTATTTTTTCACTTACATCACCTAATTTGTTTTCAAAAAAAATATGATTTTTAAAAATAATATCAGGATTTTTCAATTTGTATTTGGGTAGAATTTTTGGGTTGAACAGGAACTATGTTTTGGGCAATTACTGGTGATCGGCGAAAGGTGGGTGGTCGAGATCGTTGCTGAAGCATGTTCGAAGGTCAGTGGTTCTGAAAAAAATGGCTGGTAAATTTTTAGATCACCGTGGAGGTCGGGCGACATTGAAGTAGGGTTTTAGACCCAGGTTTGGTCGCTGTCGAATTCCAGGCTGCTACGTCGTCGTCAAAGCATCGGACTCGTTCGGAAGTGGGGGAGTCGAAGCGTGGGTCAACGGGGAGCCATGGTCGGAGGTTCGAAGCCTCTGGTTATCTGAGACGGCAAGTCGAGGTGATTCTTGGATGACCAGGTTTGTTCTAGAGGAGCTTCGGGTAGCTCGATTTCTATTTCTTGGTTATCTCGATGATCTAGGTGGTTGGGTCGACTGAGGGGGAGATCGTCGACTTACTGATGGTCACAGCATTGATCGGAGTAGCGGTGTTCTCATGTGCACGTGCACATGTGTCCATTCGTGTCTGTTAGTTGTTGTGTTCGTTGAGAAAGGAGAAGAAGGAGTTGTCTCAGGTAGGAACTCGAGAAAATTTGCATTTGACTTGAGTTTTTTATGGGTAGTTCGCGAGTGTTTAACCAGTGTAACAGTTTTCAAATAAAAAACAAACAGGTTTTTATTAAAAAGAAGAAGAAGAAGATGAAGACTGGCTTGAGAGTGGGATCGGGAATTTTGGGCTTAGGCCCAAGTGTTTTTAGAAAAGGGAAATTTATTTAACAAGGTTTTAAAATTTAAAAAAAAAGCAAAACAAGTTTTGAAAATTGTTTTCTTAAACTGATTCTTTTAAATAATAAATGTTTTATTTAATTTTTTTGATTAGCTAAAGGTAATATAAAAATATTTTTAACTCAAATTAATTAAGTTTAAAGTATTTTAATATATGTCCTTTATTTTAAATTAATTCTTAAGTTTATTTAAATATAAATAGTGTGATTAAGTAGTTGATTAAGAAGATGAAATGTTTCTAATTATTAATTAACTTAAAGGTCTTAAGTTAATTCGTATGTTAATGATAAATTAATTCCAAGGCTTATTAAAGAAAATTAAATAATGTAATTAAGTAAAATAATTAAGATAAATGGTTTATGTTTAATTAATTAAGGTCTTAAGTAATTATAAATGATGATTAATTAATTCTAATAATTAATTAAAATAGTAATAAATGGTTTGTAATAAATTAATGATAATTCAGAAGGATTATAAGTAATTAATTCATTAATAATTAATTTATCTTGAATTAATTAAATTAATTATAAATTATGTGATTAATTAATCTTGCTTATGGATGATTAATTGTATAAAATGTTTGGATTGATTAATATCTCTAAATATGTTAATCTGTAATATTCTGTTGACTAATGTGAGTTATTTATCTGTGATGAACTGCAACGTGAATATAAAATTCTAAATTGAATTAATTTTTTTACTTAAACAATTAGGCCTTAAAAGACAGCGTTTGGATTTCGATGAGACCAGGATCGGATTCCAAATGGTTATCTGAAAACCTCATCAATCCAAAATAAGCGATAGGTCATGAAATCTCAAGTGAAGATCGAGAATGAAGATTCAGAGTGCAAGGGCTACTTTTGTTAACTCTACGGGTCATTCCAAAACGAGTGCAACGGAGATAGTGCCTTCGGTTTCGTTCGAACCCGGAATGGAATTGTATGGATGAATGCTATCAGACCATCGTAATTGAGGACGATGAGCATTCCAAGATATGTGTACTAAAAAGGTAATCGTAGCCTCAAGCCTCATCAACCGGGAATGGCTAAAATAGGGGAGGTGCACGCAAGGGTAAGTGGGTAGCACCCAAGTAGGATAAGACTTTTCCCTGTCTAGAGGTCCCTTTATTCGGTTGTTTGGGCAGTAGTTGGCCACAACCGTGGGATTGTCTTATTCGGACTATCCAGTAAGGGGTAGCTGTGGTCTTGTATTATAGGGGATCAGGGTGGATACTCGGTACTCTGATCTAGATCAGGTACTGTGACGGGTGGTACCCCAGTTTCCCTGCCATTGTATGGAATCCAATCTCCAATAAGTGCATGAATGGTTTTGATTGTGTCCAACTGTGTTGGAACATGAGATGTAAGCATTCCAGCTATTTCCTATTTTAATATAACTATTATAATATAACTGGACTTCCTATCAAATGTTTTTGTTATCGTAGGGGAAAAACTTGTCCATGTTTATTTGTGGAGATTCTTACGAGATACCTTTTATTTCAAATGTTTTCAAGTTAAACATCTTAACCGTTTACTCACACCAGACCCATGTCTGACCCGAAGTTTATTTTCTGTTTTTCTTAAACTCTTGGGTACTCAAATTTTTATGAGTAGCCAAGTAATCATGTTAGGTTGACGTATTTTGGAAAGGCTTGGAGCAAGAGACTTGGCATATCTATATATCTATTCCGCTATGTTGTAATCACCTGTTTTGTATTTGGGATGTGACGGATAGACAGGTCTTCGTGACTATCTAATACGATGTTGTAACTATATAACTATGATGTATGATGAATACTATGTAATATCTATGTGATGTAATATATTTTTCTGTTTCGTTGTGAGATTCTGATTTTGTTCCTTTCTTTCTTTCTATCTGTTTTCTTTTCTACCTATTTCTTTCTAATCTACGATACGTCTTTCTATGGAATGAAAGGCGGGTCGTCATAGTTGGTATCAGAGCGCTAGGTTGAGATAATACCTAGGCTTTTGGGTAATACCTGTCATGAGAGAGCGAACTTGTAATATATATATATATATATATATATATATATACCTATCTGATTGTTGGGTTACCTATCCAGGTTGCCAACATGAGTTCTAGAGAAAGAAGAGGCAAATGTGTGAGCGGCACGACGACTACGAAAGGAAGAGGTCCGAATCCTGAAGGAGGAAGGGTAACTAGCAGGCTATAAACCCAATACCGCCTCAAGTAAGTTTTGCAACATTGTATATGGACTTTACCAATCTCGGAGGAAAGCCTTTTAAGGTTACAGAGTCCGCCATTGAAGTTCAAGCTTCATTCCGCTTGTGGCGTTTAAGGAAGTGTTTTAAGAATAGTTTATGCCTACAACAGGGAAGACTCGTTTGTATAGAAATTTTCTGGATCTGAAGCAAGGGAGTTTGTCTGTAACTGAGTATGAAACCAAGTTCAATGAATTATCCTGCTACGGACCTGGTCTTATTGATACACCACTCAAGAAAAACGAGATGTTTGTGATTGGAATGAGGCCCGAGCTTCATGAGAAGATGACTGCATATCTCAAGGGATCATTCGTGGAATTGATAGATATGGCATTGAGATATGAAGAGGTTATGGAAAAGAAACCCTTGGCAACTGTGGCAACACCGAATGGGAATTCTTCCAATCCGAACAAAAGGAAATTCAACCCGAATTGGAAGAAGCAAGGTAAATGGAGACCAGGAGGCAACATTTCAGCTTGGAAGTGTTATGTGTGCCAGCAGGAAGGTCATTTGGCAAAGCAGTGTCCTAGAGGTGGAGCCCAAAAGTAGCGTCAGAGTGGACCCATTTCCACAATGGTTCGGTAATCTTTGTGTTTCAAATGTCAGCAGCCAGGGCATATGGTCAAAGCTTGCCCACTTCTTCAGAGAGCTCAACCGACTAAAGTGTTTGCTATTCAAGGTGGACCGTCAACTTCTTCGGATGAGAAAGGCAAAGGCGTTCTTGAAGGTACTTTTCTTTTAGATGGCATTGATGTTAGAGTTTTGTTTGATTCTAGTGCTTCCCTTAGTATTATTTCTTTGGAAACGGTAGAGTAATGTCATCTTACCCCTACTGTCGTGGATCGTCCTATTTTTGTATCTAATTCTACATGGGGAGTGACCAAGTAAGATATGATCTGTAAAGGCCTAAGAATTTCTTATCTATCCCATAGTTTTCCGTGCGACCCATTTGTATTAGATTTTAAAGGATTTGACCTTATTTTCGGAATGGATTGGTCGGACAAGCATAAGGCTATTCTGATTTGTAAAGAGAGAATTGTGTCATTGAAAACTAAGCTGGGAAGGATTGCAAAAGTGACTTGCGATAGTTCAGGAGTTCACTTGGGTAGTCTTTTGCATGGACTCGAGGCATCTCTAGAAGAAGTAGGATCCATTGAAGTGATCAAAGATTTTCCAGACGTCTTCGAAGAAGTCAAAGTTTGCCCCCGCATCGGGAGATTGAGTTTCGTATCGACTTAGTTCCAGGAGCGATATAGGTGGTTCAACCTAGTAGAAGGATGGCGTCGAGAGAGAGAGAGAAGAACTGGTGAAGTAGACTCAGGATTTCTTAGAGAGAGGATTGATCTGACCTAGTTGTTCTAGCTGGGTTCTGCTGTAGTTTTTATGACCAAATCAGACGGATCTTTAAGATTTTGTGTAGATTATCGAGAGTCGAATAAGGTGACCATTAAGAATAAGTACCCCTTGCCTCGTATAGACAATCTTTTTGATCAACTTCATGGAGCTTTTGTTTTCTCCCAATTGGATCTAGCTTCGGGTTTTCACCAGCTAAGGGTAGCTGAAGACAGTATACCCTTGATTGTGTTCAGAGGACTCAACTGTTTTTATGAGTGGTTGGTTATGCCTTTTAGGCTACCTAACTCTCCATCTTATTTTGTGAATCTAATGAATCGTGTCTTTCGGGATGTGCTGAACAAGTTTGTGCTCGTGTTCATCGATGACATTCTCATCTACTCCAAATCAGAGGAAGAGCATAAGCATCATTTGGAGATAATATTGGAGACATTGAGGAGGCATGTCCTGAAAGCTAAGTTTTCGAAGTGCCATTTCTGGAAGTCGAAAGTAAGATTTTGGGACACATTGTATATGGAGAAGGTATTTCTGAGGATCCGGCCAAGGTGGCATCTATTCAAGAGTGGAAGCAACCGCAGACTCCTACGGAAGTTTGCAGTTTTCTTGGTTTAGCGGGTTACTACAGGAAATTTATCCTAGATTACTCAAAGATTTATTCCCACTTGACCAAACTGAATAGGAAGGTAGCAAAGTTTAAATGGACTCCTAACTGTGAAGAGGCATTTCTGGATTTGAAGGCAAGGTTGACCGGTGCACCTGTTCTAGCTGTTCCAGATGGAAGGAGTAAGCTCGAAGTCTACACCGATGCTTGTGGAGTAGGGCTTAGTGCCGTTGATGCAGAATGGAAGAGTGATTGCGTATGTGAGTAGGCAGTTGAAACCGCATGCTAAGAACTATGCTACACATGATTTAGAATTGATGGATATCGTCCTTGCTTTGAAGATGTGGAGGCATTATCTGTTGAGAGAGAAGTTTAAGTTGTTCACCGATCATAAACCCGTAAAGTATCTTTTCTCCCAGAAGGATCTGAATTTGAGGCAGTAAAGATGGGTGGAATTTTTGACATCTAATGATCTGGACAATCTCTATGCTCCAGGGAAAGCGAATGCTATGGCGGATGCTTTGAGTGAAAATGCAGTTTTAGCTATTTTGGAAGCCATCCCATCTATACAAGAAAGGATTGTAAGCAATCAGATGAAGGATAGAACTTTTAAGGAATTAATTCTTGGAGCTAAGGAAGGTCGATATTCGGATTTCAAGATTGACGATCAAGGAGCTTTGAGAATCAGTGGACAATTGTGTGGGCCAGATGTAGATGGATTGAGGCAAGAAGTATTGTTGGAAGATCATAAATCAAGGTTGAGTATCCATCCGGGGATCTCAAAGATGCATAAGGATATGAAAAGAGTTTTCTGGTGGTCGGGCATGAAGAAGGATATTGCTACCTTCGTGAATGGATGTGCGATCTGTCAACAAGTGAAGGGTGATCAACAGTAGTTCGTGGGATTGTTGCAGCCTCTAGAAGTTCCTAAATGGAAATGGGAATTGATATCAATGGATTTTGTCGAAGGGTTGCCAAGGACCAGAAAATCGAATGAGGGTGTGTGGGTAATCGTAGATAGGCTGACCAAGAGCACCCATTTTGTCCCAATTAACGCGACCAGAACTACAGCTTCTTTAGCGGAATTTTTTTGGAAAGAGATCGTCAGGTTGAATGGAGTTCCCGTCAGCATAGTAAGTGACCATGACCCAATCTTTACCAGAAAATTTTGGGAAGCTCTGCAGACGGCTTTGTGTACAAGGTTGATTTTAAGTACAGCTTATCTTCCCCAAACCGATGGACAAACAGAAAGGTTGAATCGCACTCTTGATGATATGTTAATGGCTTTTGTTCTGGATTTTGGTGGATCTTGGGAGGACCATCTACACTTAGTGGAATTCTCGTACAATAATAGTTATCAGTCGAGTATTAAGATGGCATCCTACCAAGCTTTGAACGAAAGACCTTGTAGATCACCATCTTGTTGGGTAGAATCTGGAGATTGCCTTGTTCTTGGTCCAGATTTGATTCGAGAGCCATCTACAAAGGTTGAGTTAATCAAGAAGAGAATGAAGGCAGCCCAGTATCCTCATAAGAGTTATGCGGACAAGAGACGAAGGCAATTGGAATTTGAAGTCGGAGATTTGGTATTTGTGAAAGTTTCCCCGATAAAAGGAGCGATCAGATTTGGTAAGACGGGAAAGCTTGCCCTGAGATATATTGGACCTTTTCGTGTGCTCGAGAGAATTGGTGCTTTAGCCTACAGGATTGAATTGTCAGAATGGATGGATGGAATTCATAATGTATTTCACGTATCTCATCTGAGGAAGTAGGTGTACGACCCATCGCTGGTTGTAGAACTGGCAGTGCAGGAAGATTTATTGGTCGAACCGGACTTAACTGTGGTCAGGCATCCAGTCCAGATAGTAGATCGAGACGAGAAGCAACTCAAAAACAAAGTGGTGAAGCTGGTCAAGATTCAGTGGAGCGAGGATCCCAGAGATTGTACCTGGGAAACTTTAGATAGCATTAGGAAAGCCTATCCGAATTTGTGTCAGGATAGTTAGGAATGTTTGTTTGAATGAATTGTTTAATGGTTGTTAGTATATGGCTGATATGAATGCTTTGATTATGTGAAATAAAGCATAGGGATTATCTTTTGCTTTTAAATTTTGGGGACGAAATTCTTTCAAGGGGGAGGATGTGATAACCCAGAATTTTTAGGCAAATATTAATGTGATAATCTTCTTTTATGAATTAATTAAATGTGCCAAAAACTTATTCTTTTTCAAAACAAATAAAATATGTGTTTGTTTACACACACACACACACACACACATATATATATATATATATATATATATATAAGTAAGATTGTAAATAGAATTTTGATTTGAAATTCAAAAATAAATATCTTTAAAAAAATTGGATTTAAAAACTCTATATTTTAAAACTAGTATATATATATGTGTGTGTAATTATTTATTAGTGTATAATTAGATTTTATATCATTTTTTTAAAGTTATATAAATATAAATAAAAGAAAAGGTTTAAATATTAAAACATAAAACATATATAAATAGAAAATTAATAGAAAATATAATATAAAAATATATAAAAACATAAATGCATGCAAAAAGACAAGAGTAAGATAATTATGACATGCAAATAACAAGTGTCATATTTAGTTATTTTCTTCATTTTTATAAATAATAAAAACAAGGCTATATATATATATATCTACTTTACTCTTTCATTTTTCTTTTATCCTTCCTATTCAAAACCAAAACCAGAGAATAAAATCTGAAACAAACAACTATTGAAAAACTGAAGCAAGCTAAATCCAACATAATCGAAGGAACAAAGTAGATCAAAATCAAGTAGCAGTTCAAGATCAAAAGAATTTCCAAGCTTCTCTGTTCAACCAATTTATACAGTGAGTAAAATAACTTTTAAAAGCTAAAATTGTTTATATCTTAATTGCATGTGGTAAATACTTGAAGTTAAGTTGGGAAAAATGTTTGCATGATTGTGTAAATATGATTGCATGTATGTATGTATGAAGATTTTGTGTGCATGTCTGTGTACAAGCAAATATACCTCTATTCTGATCTACATACTTAAAATAAGTTCAAATTTCAATTTCTCTTCCTCTAATTCTTTTATGGATTTGATGTTTAAACAAAATATTTTTGAATTAACAAGATCTTAATTTTAAAAATAATTTTAACTATAATTAGTTTGAGTTTTTCTAGAAAATCAGAAAATACAGTAAAACCCAAAACATGTCAAAAATTCGAGTACCATGATTTCTTGTTTCACTTACATCACCTAATTCGTTTTCAAAAACTATGATTTTTTAGAAATAAAATCAGGATTTTTCAAATTGTATTTGGGTGGAATTTTTCAGTTGAACGGGAGCAATGTTTCGGGCGATTACTGGCGATCGGCGAAAGGTGGGTGGTCGATATTGTTGCTGAAGCATGTTTGGAGGTCAGTGGTTCTGGCAAAAATGGTTGGTGAATTTTTAGATCACCATGGAGGTCGGGCGACGTTGAAGTAGGATTTAAGACCCAGGTTTGGTCGCTGTCGAATTCTAGGCAGTTGCGTCGTCGTCAAAGCATCAGACTCACTCGGAGGTGGGGAAATCGAAGCGTGGGTCAATGGCGAAGCCATGGTCGGAGGTTCGAAGCCTGTGGTGATTTGAGATGGCAGGTTAAGGTGATTCTTGGATGATCATGTTTATTCCGTAGAGCTTCGGGTGGCTCTATTTCTATTTCATGGTTGTCTTGATGATCTAGGTGGACGGGATGACTGAGGGGGAGATCATCGACGTGCCGATGGTCGCAGCGTTGATCGAAGCAGCGGCGTTCTCGTGTGCACGTACACGTATGTCCATTCGTGTCTATTAGTTGCCGTGTTCGTAGAGAAGGGAGAAGCAGGAGTTGTCTCTGGTAGAAACTCGAAAAATTTTGCATTTCGCTCGAGTATGTTTACGGGTAGTTCGCGAGTGCTTAACCAATGTAACGGTTTTCAAATAAAAAACAAACAGTTTTTATAAAAAAAGAAAAGAAGAAGAAGATAGAGACTGGCTCGAGAGTGGGATCGGGAATTTTGGACTTAGTCTCGAGTGTTTTTTGAAAAGGGAAATTTATTTAACAAGGTTTTAAAATGTTTTAAAAAAAGCAAAACAAGTTTTGAAAACAATTTTCTTAGACTAATTCTTTTAAATAATAAATATTTTATTTAAGTTTTTGGATTAGTTAAAGGTAATATAAAAATAATTTTAACTCAACTTAATTAATCTTAAAGTATTTTAATATATATCCTTTATTTTAATTAATTCTTAAGTTTATTTAAATAAAAATTAAATAGTGTAATTAAGTAGTTGATTAAGAAGATGAAATGTTTTTAATTATTAATTAACTTAAAGGTCTTAAGTAACTCATATGTTAATGATAAATTAATTCCAAGGTTTATTAAATAAAATTAAATAATCTAATTAAGTAAAATAATTAAGATAAACGGTTTATATTTAATTAATTAAGGTCTTAAGTAAATATAAATGATGATTAATTAATTCCAATAATTAATAAAAATAATAATAAATTGTTTGTAATAAATTAATGATAATTAAGCAGGATTATAAGTAACTAATTCGTTAATAATTAATTTATTTTGAGTTAATTAAATTAATTATAAATTATGTGATTAATTAATCTTGCTTATGGAAGATTAATTGTATAGAATGTTTGGATTAATTAATATCTCTAATATGTTAATCTGTAATATTTTATGATATGAATTGCTTTGGATTTAGCGATTGATTAATGTGAGTTATTTATCTGTGATGAATTGCTACGAGAATACAAAATTCTGAATTGAATTAAATTGTTTTACTTAAACAATATGGCCTTAAAAGATGGCGTTTGGATTTCGATGAGACCAGGATCGGATTCCAAATGATTATCCAAAAACCACATCGATCCAAAATAAGCGATAGGTTATGAAATCTCAAGTGAAGATCGAGAATGAAGATTCAGAGTGCAAGGGCTATTTGTCATTAACTCTGAAGGTGATTCCAAAATGAGTGTAACAGAGATAGTGCATTCTGTTTCATTCGAACCCGGAACAGACTTGTATGGAAGAATGCTATCAGACCATCATCAATGGAGGACGATGAGCATTCCAAGATATGTGTACTAAAAAGGTAATCGTAGCCTCAAGCCTCATCAATCGAGAATGGCTAAAATAGGGGAGCTGCGCACAAGGCTAAGTGGGCTGTCCAATGTAGGATAAGATTTTTCCTTGTCTAGAGGTCCCTTTATTCAGCTGCGTGGACGGTTGTTGGCACAACCGCGGGGTTGTCTTATTCGGACTATCCAGTAAGGGGTTGCTCCGGTCTTGTGTTGTAGGGGATCAGGGTAGATCCTTGGTACTCTGATCTAGACCAGGTACTATGACTGGCGATACCCCAGTAGCCCTAACATTGTATGGAATCCAATCTCCAATAAGTGTCTGTACGGTTTTGATTGTGCCCAACTATGTTGGAATGTGAGATATAAGCATTCCAGCTATTTCCTATTTTATATTGAAAACCCTAGACGCTATTATAATATAACTGGATTTCCTATCATATGTTTTGGTTATCGTAAGGGAAAAACTTGTCTGTGTTTATTTACGGAGAGTCTTACGAGATACCTTTTATTTCAAATGTTTTTCAATTTAAAACATTTAACCGTTTACTCACACCAGACTCTCATCTGACCCGGAGTTTATTTTCTGTTTTCTTAAACTCTTGGGTACTCAAATTTTTATGAGTAGCCAAGTGATCAGGTTAGCTTGATGTATTTTGGAAAGGCTTGGAGCAGGATACTTGGCGTATCTATATATCTATTCCGCTGTGTTGGTATCGTTTGTTTTGTATTTGGAATGTAATGGATAGACAGTTCTCTTTAAATGTGATGTTGTAACTGTATAACTCTGATGTATGATGAAAACTATATAATATCTATGTGATGTAATACATTTTTCCATTCGGCTATGAGATTCTGATGTTGTTCCTTCTTTCTTTCCATCTATTTTCTTTTCTACCTATTTCTTTCTAATTTACGATATGTCTTTCTATGGAATGAAAGGCGGGTCGTCACACAATAAATATTTTTGAGGAATCTAGTTGGATCCCTCCAACCTGTATTTCCATCATCCATAGATGTTAGTCAACAAATAAAATACTAATCCCACTTCGAGTGGGATATCGCAATATATAAGGTCATCCGCTATTACGCGGGGTTCATAGGGTCATCCGCTATATAATGCGGGAATATCAATCACTCCAATATATATATATATACACACACACACACACTACTATGTATATGATATCATCCAACAGATAAATTGTAAATTTATCGCTTCAGTCAGGTATCCAATGATTTAAATTTAACTTTTAATTTTATACAAGGTGATCCAAATGAGTGAGAAAATCTCACCTTTGCTTTTTATTTGCAAACCATTTCCATCTCGCCTTTTTTCACGACTTTTGACCTTGCATAACATTATTTAGTTTATTAATATTTTAAAAAATCAAACGATTAATTATCATTTAATAAATTTACTTAACTAACTTTTTAGTTTTAAACTAATAATTTCCCTTTTAAAAATCTTTTAGTAACTAAAATAAATTAAATAAGTAAATCGAACAAGTTAATCACCAAATCCATTATTTTAAAATAACTAGTAAGTGAATATATATATATGTATGTATGTATGTATATTTTATTTTTATTTTATTTTTCCATTGAAACTACATATACTAAAACAACCTATATACATTTTAAAATCTAATATTTTTATAAAATCTATAACAATTTTAAAATTCCTATTTTTTCAAACTTTATAAACTAATTTTCTGTTTTCCTGTACATATTAAAATATGTGTGCGTATATATATATATATATATATATATATGTATGTATGTATGTATGTATGTTTGTATTATAAAAATTTGTTTTCTTTTTCTATAAATAATAACAGAAATCTACTTTACTGTAAATATACATACATAAATCTATAAAATTAAAGAAAATAAATTGGTTTTCATAAAACTTACCATTAACATATTTTTTCCCATGTATATAAACATTTATTTATTTAATTAAAATGATATATCTTTCTGCCTTGGACGAATCAGGAAATTGAACCCCTCACCCCACAACTCGACTGCACAGCCGACATTGGCCCACATCGTGGCTCAAGCCACTACCACGTCGCACCTCCTTGTTCTCGCTAGAAGTCACGACCATCGCGATCACACATTCCTTGTTTTCGAATAAGCCTGACATCGCCACCAGACCCTACCGCCTCTCACGCGCCTCCCCATTACAACCATCACTCCTCACGACTACGCAGCCACAACCCAACCAGCTTCCCATCATCTGTCACTTCAAACGCGAGTGCCCCCTTTCAGACTGGTGATGGCAATTTCGAAGCGAATCAAATTGATTGCTTTCGGCAATTTCCTTCTTCGTTCGATTATGATGCGAACAAGTGAATTTCGTCACTGAACCATATTTTTAATTTTTTAAATTTTTAAAGGAGGAGAAAAATCACGGTTCTATTATCTCTCTTTTTTGTATAATATACGAATTCATTTTCATTTTATGTTAGACTGAAGGAGGGATGCGTGGTTTTAAAGGGAAGAAACAACGTATAGAGAAGGAAGGGAGTTGCATGTTCAAATCATCTTGCATGAAAATATTGCCTATCTACAGTGATTGAAATGGAGGCAAAAAGTTCTGATGTGGGAAAGAAAGTAGGCTGATGTTGAAATATTTTGACCAGTCAAACAATACATTTTTAAATTTAAATCGTCTTGATTTATGTCGCTTAAAATCTCGACCTCCTGTCGATGTGTGCCACTAGGCATTTATAATGTTTTACCCATCTTCCGTTCGCAATGGAAAAGTTTTGATTCCTAATTCGATTATATGGAGAAGATAAATTTTTGGACCCTATTATTATAATGAATTATCAATATAAATTTCAGCGCGTTTATATTCCATATGGCTATACGATAACTCCAAATGCTATGAAATCTGAAATTCGATAATAATATAATAATAGCGATCCAATGGAACTGGTTTCATCGAATGTCGAGACTGTGCCTTGGAAGACTATTTTTAAATGTCAATTGAACGATATTTTTTTAAAGTTGAACAGATCACTTCCAAATTCAATTTTAAAACTTTTATTACCTTTACTAATATCAGTATAAAGTTTACAAGCCTTTAAATTATTTTTATCAGGCTTAAAACTCAAGATTCACTATTTAACCAATATTCAATTATAAACTTTAACAATTAAATTATTCAACAAATTGCTGTATTTGAATTCTGGATCCATTTTATCAAAAAAAACCAAAATTTCATATTTAAAATCTATTTATACTTCAGACTAAATATTTAAAACCATTTACATATTCACAATTAACAGCAAAAAAACCCGGGTCGTCACTGCCTTATCCTCCCCTCCGATCCATATGCCTAACCCTTGGTCACCCCCTTTTACCCAATGTGCAATGGCCTACCTATGTACCATAATGTGAAGAAGGTGACCTGACATCTTTTCACTTATTTTCATTTTTAATAATTCATAAAAGGTGACATCATCATACATAAGTACAATTATGATATTAGCACTTATTTTATTTCCCTATCCATGTTTAAGTTTATTTAAGTGTAATCCATTATAGGTTATGATGTTCAAAGGGAAGTTGTTTGTAATGATGTAATATTAATTTTAAAAATAATTTTCTAGAGAAATTATAAAGTGGTTATCTAGAAAAGAAATTTACAGTGAAATCTAAATCATATGACAAAAATCAATGAACATAATTTCTTGTTTCACTTATATATTTAGATTCGTTACTCAAAACTATGATTTTTTTTATGATTATATCTAGATTTTAAAGATTGTGATTTATGAGAAATTATGAGTTGAATGGAATCGAGATTTTTCTCGATTTTCGACGATCGCGAGATTCAGTAGTCTCAGGATGGTGGCAGGAGGAAGGTCGTAGGTTGGTGATTAAGGGAAAAATGGTAGCTGAGTTTTTCGTAAGTTGTGGTGGCCGAAAGGTGGTGATGTAGGGTTTAATGACCAGGTTTGGTCGATGAAGTTTGAGAGTCGATTTCGACGACGTGGCCGCATCGAGCTTGACTAGAGCTAGGGGATTGCAACGTAGGTGTGTGACGAGGCTCGAGGTGGGTCAGCACAGTTTCTGGTGATCGGGATTGGCGACATGAGGTGTTTTTGGTTGATCAAGTTGGGTTCCAGTATGCATTGACTTGTTCGACTTTGATCCAGATTGTTATCGAGGTTTCTGGGTGATCACTTGGTTTGAGATAGTCGTCGCCGACGTGTTGGAGGTGGTAGCGATGAACGGAGCTGCGGCGATGAGATGTGCATGTGCACGAAGGTCTGTTGTATCAGTGGTTTATTGATGGGTTGAGGAAGAAGAAGTCGACGCGGGTTTGCTCTCGGGAAAGTTTGATGATAGCTCGGGTTTGTGTTCAGGTTGATACGCAAATGATTATAAAAGTTTTAAAATTTTAAAACAGATCAAAGTTTAAAAGAAAAAACAAAGAGGAGTGTCTCGGGTTCAGGCTTGGGTTTGTTCAGTTATTTGCTCAGGTATTTTTGAGTCTGGCTTAGGTATATGTTATAACAGTTTTACCATTTTAATAGAAATAAGTTTTTAAAGGTTAAATAATTTCTTAGTTTATTCTATAATATTTATCTTGTTTCGGATTAGGATTAGTTAAAAGGTTTTAAAATGAATTATTTTAAATTATTTTAAAATATAAGATATTTTATTTAATGTCTTTCATTTATTAATTCTTAAAGTTTTTTTTTAAATAAATTTAATAATGTAATTAAATAGTTAATCAAGAAAGTAAAATGTTTTTGACTAGTAATTAACTTAAAGGTATTAAGTTAATTTATATGTTAATGATAATTTATTTCCAAGGTTTATTACATAAAGATTTAAACGATAATTAAGAAATAAATTTAGATAATGATTTATCTTTGATTTATTGAGGTCTTGAGTAATTAAAGGTTCATTAATTAATGTGATTAATTAAAGGGTCAATTTGCTATGCAATTAATAAAGGTAATTAATTAGTGTAAGTAACTAAGGGATAATTACTTAATGAAATTAATTAAGATTTAATTAATTAATCAAAGGTTAATTAATGTAAGTAATAAACGAAAATTAATTACTTAAAGGTTAATTACTTAATGAAAGTAATTAATGATAATTACCTACTAATTAAGGGTTAATTCATTAATGTTATTAACTGAGCATTAATTTATTAATGTAATTAACTTAAGGTTAATTAATTTATGTGATTAATTTAAAGATAATTAACTAATTAATTAAGGATTAATTAATCAATGAAAGTAATTAAGGATAATTACTTAAGAGGATGATTAATTAATTTTCATTAATTAATTAAAGTAATATCAAATGTTTCGTAATTAATTAATGTTAATCAGGCAGAGTTAGGTAACTCATCCATAAGTAATTGATTTGGTTTAAATTAATTATAAATTATGTGACTAATTAATCTTGCTTATGGATGATTGGATTATATTGAATGCCTTGAATTGTTTAATATCTCTGATATGTAATGTTCTGTGATATGAATTGCTTTGGATTGAGCTGTGATTAATGTAAGTTATTTATCTGTGATGAATTTACATATTTATCTATGAATGGAAAATAAGCATTATAGGACTATGCCGCTTATTGATATTGTTGTGCTTGGATTTATGATGGTTGTGATATTTTATTGTTGCTTGCAAAACCCCTAGACAAAACACACACACACAAATACAGTTTCCTAGGAAATCGGTTAAGTCATGGGTATTTTGAATTTAATATTATTTTATTCAAAATGAAGAAAAAATTAAAGGTTGAACTTTGAATCCAAAATGGTTTGGAAGTGAAATTGGGTTAAATATGAAATTCTTTAGAAAAGGAAGTTTTGAAATTAAAATTATTTTGGGAATTTAAATTTAACTCAAAATAAGGCTTGCCGAGAGTACGGCAGTTCGCTGATTTTCCAATTTATACTTTAAAGGCTATAACTTGAGCAAATTTAATCGGTTTTCCCGAAACTAAAGATATTTGTTTTCAAATGATAACAACTTTCATATAAAAAGAATTTTCTGTTTTTGTTGAAAGGATTCCGAGTTGTGGGTAAATCGATTTGAAATGGAAATAGTTTTGAAAGCTATGAATGAATCTTTGTTAATGATTTGGTAAACCTTGTTTCAAATTGAAGAGGATCTTAAAGATGGATCTTTTTTTAAAAAGATTTAAAAATGGAAATTTGTTTAACATTCAAAATCAAAGGTTTTGGTAAATAAGGGCGAAAAATTGGTGACTTAACTAAGATCCGAATGTATCCGTATGTTTTAAAATAAGCGCTCATTATTCGTATAAGCCGGGAGAGGACATTAAGTCATAAAACCCATTGTGAACATTGATACGACGAAATGGGATTGCATTTGAAGATTGTGGTTGAAGATTGGGTATTTTTGAAAATGAAAGGTTTACCTGTTGATTGTCTCTGCACTGAGTTGCTCCGGTATAGAGATTACCCTATGTGATGGGAAGTCCGGACGTGATTGTGGATATCCGGATTTGCAAGGACTTTTTTCTTAATTGGACAAAGTGCCTTCGGTTCCACTCAGACCCATGATGGACTTGTATGGATGTATGTCTGACGTTACACTTTGAGATATAAAGCTGGTTTATATCAAATACATTTCTATTTGGTGGCGGAGAAATTATTCTCTTAGCTTAACACCCTTCTTTGAGATGTACGAGCTTAGAGGTTATGTAGTTGATGGTTACTAGTGATATATTCCCAATTTGGTAATGTGGCATTCTAAGTGCTGATCATTGGTTGATCGAAGCATGGCTTTTGTGAAAAGCGCAGCTTTATGGGACGAGACTTCACCAAACCCCACACCTCGAAAATGGTCAAAACAGGAAGGATGCAACAAGGTTATGGGGGTTGCGCCCCTTAGAGTATGTGCTTCCTTCTAGATAAAAAGTGGTATCATGGTACAGAGCCTGGATATTTTACTTATATGGTTGTTGGAATTTATGGTATCCTGGGATAAAAGGTCGGTTACGGCCAGGGGATGGCATACTTGTGATAGTTAGTTACCTAGTTACAGAGGTAACCCGGCCTTATATTGTCAGAGATCCGTTTAGGTTCTCGGGGCGTCCCTCCAGAGGCGTACCCTTTCGAAAAGGAAGTTCCTTAGCCTTGGCCATTTGTTGAAAATCCAATCACTCAATACGAGCCCTATACGGTTTTAGTTGTATAACCTGCCATCTAACATGGTAGCTATAGTAGGCATACTATAATGGTATGTATGCTGGCTAAGATTAATATTATACTTTCGAAATGTTTTCCACACTATGCACTGATAATAATATCAAAAGAATTTTCGCACATTAAGCATGTTTGACTGGTATAAGGAGAAACCTCCCCCAAGTGTGCGATTGCATTGTGTGTGCACCAGAAGACCTTATGGTAGTTTCATTTTCCAAAAAGCATAGTGGATTTCCTTTATTTTCTTTTTGTTATTTTCTTTTTGTACAAACAAATGTTTTTTTCTCACCACAGTCCCATGACTGACCCGGAGTTTATTATTTCCTTTTTAAAACTTCGGGTGCCCATAATTTTCCATACGGACAGTCTAGAGTTAGATTATCAGTAGGTTCTAGAGCTAGTTCAGATAGTAGATATAGCTTTGGGAAGTCTATGGATTTGGGATCGCATTCGCTCCATTGCAGTATGATAGATTTGGGTTTTAAGCTTTTAGTTTGGAAATTTTTGGAGCTTTGGAATGATGATGCAGTATTGTTGATCTCTCTCTCTTGGAAGTCTCAGTTGAAGATATATTTCCGCTATTGTTGCTCTTGTTCCCAGTTCTGTTATTTCTTTTCCGTTGTTGTATATTGGCTCTGATATTGTATCACGTTGTATCCATATTGTGTATCAATAAAATTCTTTCTGTTTCCGCTGTGTTGTTTTCACCTAATGTGTTATAAGCTCCGAAAAACCGGACTCCAATGTTTGAATCTCCGGCATTTGAATACAGGTGATGTATTGGATGTCGATTTTCGGGCATCGAATTCGGGTCATCACATTTGGTATCAGAGCTAAAGGCTGAGTACGAACTTTAGCTTTGGAGTATAACTAATTAGGTGGCTCATTAGACATAGGATTATAAATGCCCTAAAATGAGTATATCCCTAAGATATCTTGTCTGTATGCCTAAACCAATTTAGCGCAAAAAGAGGACGAGGTAAGGGATAGAGGAGTACCACTACAAATGGTCGATACCCTACAACAACAACAATGGGGAAGTAGTTCTTCTCCTCCAATCCCAGCCAAAATCTGGCAGAGTTATATCGGAATTTCTCAAGACTTGGAGCAAAACCATTCAAAGATCGAATCCAAGCTTGCATTTCTATAATAATCTATGTATCATTCGATCTTGTGATAGGATTTTAAAGGATTGAAATTGCATGATGATCATTACTTTGATGGCTTCCTAGCAGCTCCAAGGAGAAGCTTTGGCATGGTAGGAGACCATTACTTTGGCCGCTGTCGATGGTTGCAAAGCCTAGACTATCACATTCATTAATTAATTAAAGGAGTTTTGGAAGATAATCTTCTTATTTATGACAAAATTGTTAGAGTTCTATTCGACACTGGAGCCACGCATAGTTTTATTTCCCACCAAACCGTAGAAGAGTTAAATCTTAAAACACGAATGCGTAGTCGAACCTATTTGTGTAAAGAACCACGTAGGGGGCCCTACGAATTTTTGTTTACGTTGTAGAAAGGTCCCTATTTCGTATTCTCATCATCAGTTTCCTATCTGTCTTTTTTTTCATGACTTTAATGAATTTAAAATTTTAATTGGAATGAATTGGTTAACGAAATATGAAGCTAAATCAAATTATATCAATAAAACGATTTCGGTCAAAACCAAATTTGGAAATTTTGTTGTGATTTCTTGTGAGGATCCAAATCCGAAGAGGGACAAGCTAAAGTAGATTTTGAAATCCATATTTATTGGTTTGAGATAAAAAGCGTTTAAGAAATAAAGTGGTGAAATTGATGAAAGTACAACGGAGTGCAAATCCAAATGATTGTACTTGGGAAAACTCTAAATAGTATTAGGAAAGCCTATCCGGATTTGCGTCTGGATAGTTAGGAATGTTTGGTTTAATGAATTGTTTGCTAGTATATGGCTGATATGTTTGCTTTGATTGTTTGAAATAAAGAATTAGGATTATCTTTTGCTTTTAAATTTCGAGGACGAAATTTTCTTAAGGGGAAGAATCTGTAACGATCCCGTTTTTAAGCCAAATTTAAATTAGTAATTAATATAATTTTTAGAATTAAATTGTGAATTAATTTGAATTTTTCAAAAATAAACGAGATAAGTGTTTATTTATACATATATAAATAGATTGTATATAAAACTTTGTATTTGGAATTCAAAATAAACATCTTAAAAAAAATTGGATTTAAAAACTCTATACCTAAACTAGTAAAAATATGTTTTATAATATATATGTGTGTGTGTGTGTGTGTATTGGAAGTTATGTTTTGAATTCAAGATAATGATTTTCAAAAGCTATTTAAAGTTAAAATTCTATATTTTTAAAACTTATATATAATATATATACGTGTCTATTTATTAATGTATAATTAGATTATAAAATCATTTTCTTTAAAAGTTATATAAGTTATAAATAAAAGAAAATGAATTAATAAAAATATAAACATATATATATAAAACTAAATAATAAATATAATATAAAATTTTATAAAAACATTTAATAACATGCAAAAGACAAGTGTAAACTATCTTAATATGTAAATTAACAAGTGTAATCATGTTTGCATGCAAATTAAAAATGTCATGTTTTTAATTTTCTTTTCATTTAAAAAAAGAAATCAAGGCTATAAATACACTACTTCTCCTCTCTTTCACTCTCTTCTATATTTCACTTTTTCAAATTTTTCCAAACCTAAGCAAACTAAAATCTAAAACAAAACTAGAGGAGAACAAAATCAAAACAAAATCAAATTTTAACTCTTTCAAGTTCAACCAGCTTTCAAAATCAAATAGCAAAGATCAAAATCAAAACAAGTTCAGATTCAACTTCAAAATTAATCAAGAAAATCAGATCAAAAGAAAGATTCAAAGATCAACTAAGCAGATTAGTTTCAAACCAACAATCAAGTGGCAGATCAAAATCATATCCAGCTTCTCTGTTTTCAAAACCAGGTGAGAAAACTAACATTTTAAACTTAAATCTGTTTATAGATCTGGTTGTTTGTGATTGATACTTGAAGTTGTGAAAAATGTTAGTACAGAGGTTAAATATGCTTGCATGTCTATATATATGTATGTATGTATGTATGTATGTATGTATGTATGTATGTATGTATGTATGTATGTACATGCCTGTGTTTAGATATGCATGCCTCTGTGCTTGACTAGCAGACACAAAAATAATTCAAAAATCAAAATTCTCTTCATATAATCCATTATAGGTTATGATGTTCAAAGGGAAGTTGTTTGTAATGATGTAATATTAATTTTAAAAATAATTTTCAAGAGAAATTATAAAGTGGTTATCTGGAAAAGAAATTTACAGTGAAGTCTAGATTCAGAGGCGTACCCTTTCGAAAAGGAAGTTCCTTAACCTTGGCCATTTGTTGGAAATCCAATCACTCAATACGAGCCTTGTACGATTTTAGTTGTATAACCTGCCATTTAACATGATAGCTATAGTAGGCATACTATAATGGTACGTATGCTGGCTAAGATTAATATTATACTTTCAAAATGTTTTCCTCGCTATGCACTAATAATAATATCAAAATGATTTTCGCATATCAAGCATGTTTGACTGCTATAAGGAGAAACCTCCACCAAGTGTGCGATTTCATTATGTGTATGCCGGGAGACCTTATGGTAGTTTCATTTTCCAAAAAGCATGGCGGATTTCCTTTATTTTCTTTTTGTATAAACAACTGTTTTTGTTTGCTCACACCCGTCCCGTGACTGACCTAGAGTTTATTGTTCCCTATTCTAAACTCTAAGTGCCCATAATTTTCCACGTAGGCAGCCTAGAGTCAGATTATCAGTAGGTTCTAGAGCTAGTTCAGTAGTAGATGTAGATTTTGGAGGTCTATGGATTTAGGATCGCATTCGCTTCATTACAGTATGATATCTTTGATTCTTAAGCTTTTAGTTTGGAAATTTTTATAGCTTTGGAATGAAGATGCGGTATTGTTGATCTCTCTTTCTCTCTTGGAAGTCTCTGTTGAAGATATATTTCTGCTATTGTTGCTCTTGTTCCCAGTTATGTTATTTCTTTTCTTCTGTTGTATATTGGCTCTGATATTGTATCATGTTGTATCCATACTGTGTATCGATAAAATTCTTTCTGTTTCCACTGTGTTGTTTTCACCTAATGTGTTATAAGCTCCGGTGAACCGGACTCCAACTTTTGAATCTCCGGCATTCGAATACGGGTGATGTATTGGATGTCGAATTTCTGACGTCGGATTCGGGTCATCACAAATTAAAAGAGGGCTATTTTAATTATTAAAACCATTATCTGAATATTTAAAATTAATTTAATATTTTCAAATCAAAGAGATAAAATTTCGGTCGTTACAAGAATTGTATATGTATCTGTCTGTGACCATGACTTTATCTATATTTTATCTCACCGCAACGACTCGTCTTGTCGATTTTTGGATGCTGATGTTGGTTCGACCATTGCATCTGGGTGTCGAAAAAGGGGATTGTTACATTAGATGTAAGAATCTTGTTTATAAATTTTATGAACTAATTAATTATAGAAATGAATGCTTTTAAAAACTTGATATGAAAATTGAAATTGCTCAGTTTGATTCTAAGAATGATTGTCGATTTAGAAATTAATAGAATGATTAAGAGATGATAAATGACACTTACGATTGTCATTCTGAATGAAACGCATAGTTGGAATGGTTAACTGCATGGTTAAGGTCGAAAGGTTGTGAGAACCGTGTCGTTGCCTCAATATCGTTCATCAACTGCAAAGCTGCGCTCTTCCAAATGTCGAATGACTCATAATAAGAGTGTGAATTCATGTCAAGCGATGTTAAGTGAACTATCTTGGTGGCATTGAGTTGTAAGTCAAAGATGGGATGGAGAAAGGCGAATGCTAATGATAAAAACTTGAATACAAGTAGTGAGACACCGCATGAAGTATTGCATTTATGCACCTAACGTGTTTTATTAGAATGAAACCACATCAAATGTTAGAGGAATTCATGATACAAGATTTATATATCGAAGATAATTTCATCATGATGGCAAGGGAAGAAACAACGAGTCATTTGGAGCTAAAAAAATCAAAAAATATCAGCGTTCAAAGTTTAAGGGTGCAAAGTGAGCTAAGTATGGACAGTCGGTGAACTAGTGGGTCTAAATAGTCTATTGGTTAAGCTCCTAGTCTAATCAGAACACTTATAGTGCATTTTAGGGGTTGTTTATTCGATTGATAATGGATAAAAAGTCGACTGGATTGTTGTATGGTCGACTCGTTACCATGTTCATTCGATTATTCGGTAATTCATTGAGCTAAAACTTCAGCGTATGATAACTTTCACTTAAGGACTTCGATTGAGATGTGGTTTGGATTAGTGTTCATCATTTTTAAGATATATAATCCATGAAATTTTGGTGTGTTTTGGGGTACACTTATTTTTTGATCCAAGTGGAATGCGCTCCAATAAGTATTCCAAAATCAATGCTTTGAAAAGAGATGGGGAGGGCATATTGACGTTGTTGATGAATAGGAGGTCATATGTAATGATTGCGATGCTTATTTAATCATACGGTGATTTTTATAGTGTCATCTAATGATTTTTGAAATGTAACAATTAGGGTATTATGATATATGATTCCATACGAAATTATGTATACAGATTCATTCTGTATCCACTGGCTACGACCTTGGGATTTATGTTTATAAAACAGTGAAGCATAAGCAGTTATTGTATCGATTATGTGTCTTCTAATGACTTTGACATGGAGATTGGAGGCTTTCTATTTCCATAACGTAGGAGTATGGACCTCAAATTATATTATATCATGGGTTATAAGTCTTTGGTTTACTTTTCATCAATTCTTATAATAAATAAACGATAGAGGTTAGATACTTGTATATCGATTCAAATTTGATACAACTGAAGATGGTGGGCGATGCATTGAATCATCGTAGCACCAGTCTTATAATAGTATTCGTGCTTGGCTGGTTTAGCCTTATTGAGAAACATATAGTGTAACATTCCTCATTTTGAAACCTAAAGATGGAAATCCAGTATGCTGCAGTCACCTTGGAATTATTTTTGGACGACAGAGATGATATTCGTTGTATATAAACAATTTAAGTAAACAGTGCAATAATCTAACAGGATTAAATGAATTCATCATTACAATTCCAAATTAGTTCCAATAATTGTGCCCATGCAGGTGTTAATAGTAAAATAGGATCATAGTTAGTAGTACTATGCCCAACATACAAAGATGCTGAAAAGAACACTTAATACAATGAAAACAAATAACATCCTAACATCTAATCCTTCAATGTCGTCTTCATAACCTTTTATTCTTCTTCTAAAAGTAAGCTACCTAGATCCATAAGCTTAATATACTATAATGAGAAACGGTGAGTTTATAGGGAAAACAATGATAAAAACATGGATCGGACATAAAGTCTATTATGAGCAATATATTATCATCATAAACATAAAACATAGTGAGGCTACCGCCTAAAGCATAGAG
This sequence comes from Allium cepa, assembly GCA_030765085.1. Classification (NCBI taxonomy): domain Eukaryota; kingdom Viridiplantae; phylum Streptophyta; class Magnoliopsida; order Asparagales; family Amaryllidaceae; genus Allium; species Allium cepa. The sequence goes on along the minus strand of CM060937.1, from coordinate 978,715,628 downwards.
CATGTTTTAGACTCACAGTAGCACAACATTCATTTAACAAGTTTAAACATGAGCATAAAACATTAATTAATTTCTAAGGGTTTGTACATGCCATGCAATTAACCAATCAGTGTTCATTCTTTTGTCTTTCCTAAACCTAAAATATACTACCTTCGGCTACTACCAAACCCTTACCCTTTTTCCTATGATGAAGAGATATAGTTTTAGCATTTGGATGTCGCTAAGGACTTATGCCTTCAATACTTCCCTAATTCTAAAACTTCCACTAGCGATTTCAGTTCCCACATAGTCCTTACTCCTACACTTTTATTTTTCGGGTTGCCACACAGGCCTTACATCTGCGCTTTTGGATCTTGACTGCCATATCAGGCCTTATGCCATCTACCAAACTCTTCTTTGTTTGCCATTTAGGCTTACACCAATGCTTCTATGTTTTCGTAGACCTTACTCCAACCTTTCAGTTGCTACACGGGTATTACAACAATGCTTCCGGTTTCGGTTTCGGTTTCCACACAAGCCGTGCACTACATTTTTCAGTTTTGATTGCCACACAAGCCTTAAACATACACTTTTGGTACTTATACGCCACAAATGTCTTACACCATCTATCGAATAATCAACCTAACCATTCACTTACTAGGCTTTAATTTTAGCTATTAATTAGGTTATTTTAAGTCCAACTACCTTTGATTAACTCCATTATTTATTACATCATTAATGTTCTAAGTATTAGTTTTAGCAACCTTCAGCCTTAGCATAAATTTCCTCCGTGGAAGTCAATCATTTTTAGTTATTAATTTTATTGAAAGTTAATCAACTCTCACCGATCACTACCCTTGGTCCCATCCAAGGAAGTCTAGTTTTGTTTCATTTTGTTACGTTAACACATGAAATATCAACCCTAGTTTCAAAAATCACCTCCTTTATCTAGAATCCTCTAGAGCCCCCATTTCCACCTTCGATCTTCGGTCAAACCCTTTACTTAATAAAACTGGATTTAGACATAGCATTTATTAGCTTTTCTTTTAAGGCTTTATACGTAATGTTCTATTCCATTTACTTTGGGATTGACTTAATTGCCTTTGGTACTACCACTTGGTAAACACTAAAAGCATGTCCTTTGCATTTCTCACATTACCTTTACATGTATCGACTTCCCATTCATTCTAACTTCATCCTTTTGTAGTTACTTAGTACTTTTCTGACCCTTTTCAACATATATTATGGTTCTGTTCTTTTGACCAATTATTAAACGCTTTACTCATTTACCTTCTAGCCTTAAATATTTGCCTTTGGGCACATATAAATATCCCTTTGGCTAGTGTGTTTTCCTTTGAAGTTCACTTAAAATATTGCCAAAAATTATTAGAAAACATGCACTTGTATTTCTTTTCATAAAATTTCTCAAATTCCATATTTCTAGCCATTTTCTGTAATAATGGTTCTTAGAAAATTCATATTTAATTATTTATTTATAGGAAAATTCAAAAAATCAAAACTCATCGCTAATAATGTGTTCATAACATCATATTAAATTCTTAGATCATTTAAATCACAAGTAACATTAGAAATGGTCCTAATTAAATTTGGTCACGGAGAATATATTACTTACCAGGTTCTCTTAGTTGAAATGATGTTTCTAGTTCTTTAGCTTTGATCTTCTTCATTTTCTTTTATCTTTCTTGCACCGCAACCACTATGTTTTGCAGGCAAAATAAAGTATTATTATTTTGCAAAGGCAAGCCGGATTATGGTGGATGTACCACTACTAAAATACTTTAAAGCTTTTATGTTAATTTGAGTGTAGAAAGAAATAAGAAATGAGTAATGACAGTCTAAAAAGGCATGTCATATCGTCTATATGAGCCACCGGCCAACCATTCTCTTTATTGTTTGATTCTATTTAGTTTCTTTATATAAAACATTAATAAGTAATGTACACCTAAATACTCATACATCATTTTATTATTAAATTACATAATTAAATGATTTAAATCTTTATTATCATAATTAATTCTCTAATTAGTTATTTCCTAATTTATGTGGTGTTATAGGATTCCCTTTATAGGAATTTCATCCTTGAAATTCAAATAAGACACGGTTGTGGTTTCTAAATTTTCTTATGCCCACTATAGTATAACGCATAAGTTCCCTACCAATGTGTCACAAACCAAAATGTACTAGTGCATTTACCAATACATAATAAAATTAACCATAATGTCATGCACATACATCATTTAAAATAAAAAATAGCAAACGCATACGCTAATCTAAACAACCAACTCGGGATATGTAACAACCCATACATTAGTGGGCCTGAATTTTTGCTAAATCAAAAATCCAAGTCCACTAGAGTATGGATAGTTGGTGTTGGCATGTAAATAAATAAAAGTACATCAAAGACAATCGATAAGAACTCACAACAGAATAATAAGTATAATAATACATATACATATATTGACCAAGACTAATACTTTTGGTATTTAGTACCCTTGTCAATACTGAGCATGCATAAGGAAATCGATTCTTCCATTGTTCTTGCTTTGTTCCAGTACCCGTCCATCTAGATCTATCTTGTGGGTTGTAATGAGGAGGGGATCGGAACAACATTCCGGTGATTGGTAAATTACATACTTTATCCATAACGCTAGTTTACTCTGACTGTTTTCTATTACGTTTATGTCTATTATTTAAAGCTTACAATTTTTACTTTAAGTACACGCACAATATGCCCAACCTACTTGAGGTATGCAATAACTATATACATATGTGTGTATGTGTGTATGTGTGTGTATCACGGTCCCTCATGGAATAGGACATATTCCCCACTGGTATCCATGACTCTACACTTCACCAGGCATCCACTATTAGTGTCTACACTGAATTGCCAGCATACATGGAGGATCCCCCCGTTAGTGCATAATAATGGCATTATGACTAATTAGCTGTATTCTAATTTGTCTTAAAGACTCATCTAGGTTGTATAGCCTTGGCTCCTAACGACAAACAAACTAATAAATAACTTTGAGGTGGTGCATATCCCATATGGAACCTACACTAGTAGGAGGTATAGTCTTTCTCGGCGTAACCCGAGTCTTTCTAATTCTAATAACCGCTCAAGGACCGATGATGCTCTCGATCTATTTGTACAGCTCTACTACTCGTATATATGGTACCAGCTTTGCTGATATAGCGCTGAGCCTATGCCCACCATCTTATTTATATTTCTTAATGCAATTAAGGAAATGCCCACTTGGTTACATAATATCCACTACAAGGATTAAAGTAGACCCTACTTTGCCATTTAAGACTTCAATCCTAGGCGAACCCCCTTTGGTATATTCCCTTTTCCTTATACGCGAACATATATTCTTATGAGTCCTACAGTTTGAGATGTCCCACATTAGTATAATGTATACACAACTTCTAGTAACCCCTTTCGGAGGGTAGATTTCTGTCATGCAAAATTATCAACCTTGCATTTCAGCCCTTACTAACGATTATGACTTTCAAAGTTCATTCAAATCATTGGCTAGATCTAATAATTCATACCCATCATAACATTTACTTAAGGCTATATAAATTTAGCTGTAAAATTACCATCCCTCCTAAGTTCAATTATTAGTATTTAGATACATTTACATGAACTTACTTCTTACTTTCTTAATGCGATTAAATCCAATTTACTGCTTATCTCTAATTTGATATATCAAATATTTCTATTTCTTGATTTTCAATGAATACAATTAGATATGTTATGCCATTCCTTTTTAACAAATAGCCACCCTTCTTTGATTATTATAACTCTCCTAATTTCTTATTCCAATGTCTTATTATTACTTTAATCGCTGATTATTTATTTCCAAACTTATTTTAAAACACATATGTTAAATTAACAATGGAATTATTGTTACTATTTCTATATATGTAATACATTGGTTTTACCTTTAAGTATCTCTATATTTTAATGCACTAGAAATACATCTTTCCAAAACGGAAATATTAACATTGTAATTTTCCGTACATTATCTGAAAAAGGATCTGTATTGTGTTTGAAATTACTAGGAATCATCTTTTTTGTTATTATTGAAGTAGACAAGACAACTTATCATTATTTGACGAAAGATCAAACTAGGTATACTACCCTCATGATTAGGCCATGTACCTGAGATTTGATAAAAGAAGGGTGCATTAGCAATTAATACATTGCAATTTGAGTTGTTATTAGGAATATGACAGAATGAAAGACAAGGAAAGAAAGAAGAATGCATTAAAAAATATGGTAAACAACCATATTTTGTATATCATTTTCTTTTAATCATATTCCCTGTTATTTCAAACAATACACATTTGTACATAATTATAAAGTTGGATAATTTATAGAAATTTACATTACAGCGTACTTTATTCTAGTGAATTAAAATATTACTTAAATCTCAATCCAATTCATAGTAATCTTCAATTCAAGTTTAATAACATATAAAATTCAAACAAAAAATTTGAAATATATGATATATGATATTTAATCTCAATCCAATTTTTAATAATCCTCAATTCAAATTTAATAACATATAAAATTTATGAATTTCCTAAGTGAGAAAAATGATTTATTTCAGGTTTTCATTATTAAAAACAATTAAATAATGTTTTTGATCTCGAAATTTTCATATGTCAAAGAATATGTTAATTCTGATTTATTGTCATTTTTGGGGATTTTTCCCAAGTGTTAGGATTTTATATGAATTTATTATGCTAAAAAAGCTTAATAATCATATTAAAATAATGATCTAAAATTATTGGTTTGCAAAATTATTTTTAGGAATGTAATAGGATCATAGCAATATTTCTTAAAAGGATTTGCTAAAGAAGTTTATTATCCAATAGCGATTTGACAAAGGAGTGGAGTTGGTGAGAAGAAATTGCTTTTTAAAGAAATAAGAAAGTTCTTATGTTAATTACAAGATTACACGACATTACTAATCAATATCGACATCCATCTATGATGCACCTATCAATGCCACTTATTTTATATCGGCGGTAGTAGTGCCACCTATTTTTATATCGGCTATAGTGTTACGGTAAGTTTTCACCATGGTTTTAAACAATGTCGTATGTTTTCTATGTCGTTTGTTTTCAATGCTGCATGTTTTCTAAATTGCATTTTTGTTATGTCGCATGTTTTATACTAACATCGAAGTAGTGCTGCATTTTAGCATTGATATTAAAGGGCATGATGCCGCATATATATAATTTCGACATTATTACATTAGGCTACATAGGCAGCAATGCCGCATATAAACATTATTTTCAACGTCAATATACATGGCAATGATGCCGCCTGTTTTCATATGGACATAAATGATATTAATGACTCTATGATATTGATGTCAAAGGTCACCAATGTCGGCATTCCCATAGTTTTCAGTTTTAAAGCTTTATATTATGCAAACCAAAGACTATGCCGCTTATATTCAGCGGCCAAAATATTTATGTTGTGCAACATAAATGGTTTTGGCCTTATGCTTTATAAATCAGATGCTTTAACATGGTTTCGATATAGAGGGGTGCGGCAATCCTATAGCGGCTATATCAATGTCGCACTTTAACAGTTCAAGTAGTTTTATTATATATGGCTTCATAACCTTAGGTTTTGAGGTGCTACAACCTCTAAGCGATTTTGAATTCGTCAATGCTATTTTATAAAAGCATATATATCTTGGCATGATATTTTGGATAAAGTAAAGGGCTATAATTTTCTTATTTTTAAGTATGATTTCAAGGGTTAAATCATTAATGAAGAATTATGTTCTCAAGTGAATAAAGAGGGTATTTGGCCTAGAGTTAACTAAAGAAATCTTTATTCTTATCACCAATAGATAAATTATGATATGATAAATTAAATCAAGGATTAGAGAGTAGAAAATTAGATAATAGGATTGGTGTATGCTAGCACCTATACTTCAGTTGTTAGCCCCTAGTCGATAGTAGCCTATAGTTCCAATGCATAGGGCTTTGTTAAGGGTAAAAATAAAAGCAGTTTTATGCACCAAACAAAATCTGTAACTTAGGTTATTGATTGGCCTGTAAATCCATTAGTTTCATAGTGATCCTAGTAAAACAGTGAGATTGGCAGACATTCAGGTAGACATTCAGATGATTGTATTTGGACGAAAGGACCAGTTTACTTCTAATAGTAAATTAGAGAATTTTGGTATATCTGGTAGGCCCTAGTCAACCATATGTGTTTGTAGTAACCTTGGGAAGACTATGACGTAGAGACAAACAGTTAGTAAATTGAGACTGATTAGTCAGGATTACCCATGTAGCATGCACGCATTTAATTTTTTTATGTTTTTAATCATTGTGATTGCAGGAGCATGTATGTGATAGACATATTATCAAAGGATACTGTGAGGGGGAAACCCAGTCTGCTCAGTGGCATGATCTCATTAGATATCTATTATTGAGATGACATATCATTATTCACACCAAACATTATGTTTGATCCAAAGTTTTGTTTTCCCCTTTAACTCTCGAGTACCCTATTGAGTAGTTCGAAAGTAAGGTTTCTTGGTGTTAGGTCTGATGAATAAAGTTTCCAAAGATGTGTAGGATGTAGAGCTATCTATATAAGAGTCTATTTATGTCCACTGTGTTATCATTTTGTATGAACATATGTAATGGAAAAAGTTGTATCTGTCTAGTAGTAAGCTCTAATCAACCAAGGCACATCTTCATAAGTTGCTCTTGGAGTATTTTGTAATAATTATATTTTATCTGAACTTGGGCAACGTTTTGGTATTATGTAATTAATATGGAAATTTATTAATGAAATTTGTGTTTTGAAAAATTTCATATTCCTATGCTTTGATGTTATTGATATTGTTAACTGATCTTATTTTTTCACCGGAGAATAATACTATTGATGACTATAGCATCAGTATCGCTAATTTTTAGGCCTCGGAATGAGGGATGTTACAACTTTTATCAGAGCTAGTTTAATGTAAAATTAAAAGAATTTTGAATTTAAAAGGATTTTTTAAAACATAATCCATATGAAGCAGAGAATGAGATTGGGGCAGAGGACAACGCTAAAGTACTATACTTATACTTGCTATATATAAGTATATATCTTATCTCTATTCTTTCCTCTCTCTTTGACCGTTCTTTTGTATATTACTAAGATTTGAATGTAGATTCAAGGAAAGTAAGGTATGGATGGAAGAAATGGAAGAGAGAATCTTGATGGGGGAAGCACCACAACCAATGGAAATGTCAAGCCCAATACTAGGAGGAATCTGGGTCAACAAACAGTTGCTAATGTGAGTGCTGGAACACCGTCGGTAGATATAGGTGCTATGTACCAATTCTTTGTCAACATGATGCAAGCTGGAGTTGCAGCTGATCAATTGGTGGTAATGTTGGAGAAGTAAATCCTTAAGTTCCTGTTGTTAACAACTATGTCGTTCTGAATAGGGATTATGCAAGACTTGGTGGGAAGCCATTTATTGGAACTGAGGATGCTAAATGGAGAATTGGTTGCTTCATTGTGAAAGGATTTTTGCTGATTTAGGCTTAAACGATGAGCAGAAGAAAAGATTAGCGTCTAAGCAATTACAAGGAGCTGCATTATACTGGTGAAATGATGTAAATATGGGAGTACTAGAAGAAAACTTGACTTGGGAAGAGTTTAGAAGGAGTTTCGAGGAGAGATTCATGTTTGAAATAGCCAGGTCTACTTTGATTAGGAAGTTTGCTGAGTTGGAACAAGATGATATGACAATACTTGAGTATGCTACTAGGTTTGAGGAGCTATCTAGATATGGATATGCAACTATGGATATTGTGACCAACATAAATGAGAAGTTCATTAGAGGATTAAAACTAGCGCTTGCCGAAGAAGCACTACCGCAACTTAGAGACCCTTATGATGTAGTAGTAGAGTTGACAATGAGAAATGAAGAGATGCTTTCACTGTTTAGTAATAATAAGTTGGTAGAGGGTTAGAGTAGTCAAAGTTCGAAAAGGAAGTTATTTCAGAAAAAGAGAGCTCCGAAGGGTGGAGCTGCCAAGAAGGGAAAAGCTAATATTATCTGCTTCAAGTGTGACAAGAAAGGATATTTTTCTCATGAGTGTCGAACCGGTCAGGGAAAGAAGGTCATTGGAAAGAAGAGCATCAAGTGCTTCAACTGTGCCCAAATAGGGCATTGTAGGAATCAGTGCAAAGAACCAGCCAAGATTAAGAAAGGAAAGGTTTTTGTCTTGGAACCGCCTGCCTCGAGACCAACAACGAAGGAGAAACGAAATTCTATGATGGGATGTACACTTTTGATTCATGGCATACCTGTTAGAGCATTGTTTGATACTGGTGCACCACATTATTTTATCTCTTCTTATTTGTTAGATAAGCTTAGTTTAGAACCATCGTACATTGAAACTTCCTTAAGGATTGCGAATCCAATAGGAGGGTAGGCAATTCTTGGGATGAGATGTGACCATTTAGAATTTGAGTTGTTAGGTCATACATTTTCTTGTGCTTGATTTTATGGCATTTGAAATTATATTGGGTATGGATTGGTTAAGAAAACATGATGCTCGGATATTTTATCAAGATAGGGAAATATCACTAAGACACCCTCATAGTAGCGATCAAATTATATACCCAGTAGAGAACTCGAATTTTGATGTTTGTGCTTCATTAGGTGCAATGTATGAGGAAGACGAATTGAGTCAAGTTTTTTCGTAAGAGAGTATGCAGATGTATTTGAGCCCATTATAGTACTATCATCGAAATAATCTATTGAATTTCGGATAGATCTCATACCTAGAGCTGAACCCGTAAGTAGACCGCTTAGGAAATGATACCTACCGAGATGAAGGAGTTAAAGGTGCAGCAAATGGACTTAGAAGAAAAGAATTATCATTAGACCAAGCAGTTCACCTTGGAGAGCAACCACAGTGTTCGTGAAGAGACCGGACAAGTTGTTGAGATTATGTATCGATTATCGTAAGTTGAATGAGAAGACGATAAAGAATAGACCTTCCTTGCCAAGAATAGATGATTTAATTGATTAGTTAAGTGGAGCCAAAGTATTTTTCCTGACTAGATTTGGCGACGAGGCTCCATCAATTAAGAGTGCCGAGGACAATATTCTTTGATAGTGTTTTCAAAAAAGATATGGTTCATATGAGTGGTTAGTGATGCCATTCAGGTTGACTAATGCACCTAGTTTTTTTGTAGATTTGATGAACTGGATATTCTAAGAGCATTTGGATAGGTTTGTGTTAGTATTTGTGGATGACATCCTAATATATTCTAGGTATGAGCATGATCATGAGATTCAACTTAGAATAGTGCTTGAGACATTAAGGCAACATCAATTAAAAGCGAAGTTTTTAAAATATCATTTTTAGAGGAAAGAAGAGAAGTTCATCGGTCATGTATTTTCAAAAAAAGAGTTGTCAGTAGATCCAGCTAAGATTGAAGCTGTTAATAATGGGGATAAGACTAGAGACGATGACCGAGATAAAAAAATTCCTTAGTTTAGCTAACTATTACCGTAGATTCATTAAGGATTTCTCTCATATATGATCATCGATAACTAAGTTAACAAGGATGGAAATGAAGTATGTTTGGACTGATAAATGTGAGGAGACATTCTTGAAGATGAAACATTTACTAATTAATGCGCCCATGTTAGTAGTCCGAGATGTTAATCAGGAGTTGGTGGTGTATACAGATGCATGTGGAACAGGATTAGGAGCTATGTTGATACAAAGAGGTAAAGTGATTACCTACGCTTCTCGATGGCTCGGACCACATGAAGTTAAATATTTGACTCACGATTTGGATTTGGCAGTTGTAATTTTTGCTCTGAAGGTATGGAGACACTATCTGTTGGGAGAAAGATTTAAGTTGTATACGGATCATAAGTCCTCGCGGTATTTATTCTCTTTAGAGGAGTTTAATATGAGACAACAAAGGTGATTAGGGTTTATAGCAACTTATGATTTTAGTATTGAGTATACACTAGGGAAAGCAACCAAGGTAGCTGATGCACTCAGACATTCATACAAATATCAACATCCATATAATCAACCATGTAATCAACCAAGTTATCAACCATATCAACATCCATATAATCAACCATGTAATCAACCAAGTTATCAAACATTCATACAAATAATTTAGAGATTAAATGGTCATATTATCATACTTAAAAATAGTTATAAAGATTATTTATTATTTAATAAACATTGAGTACTCACTTTTGTTCGAACCATACTTCCTATCAACATTCATATCAACCAACACTTCACTAAACCACCACCTAAACACTTCTCTACCTTCAAGCTTGCTCATGATCATAGCCTCCCCCTCTCCTAGCTCATGGCCTAAATCCATACCCCAAACTCATGGCCTAAGGCCATTTTTAAGAAGAGAAAAGCAAGAAGTGAATTTAGAAATTGTTTAAGAGGAGATTGGAGAGTAATAAGTAGATTGGTGCTTAAGCACTCCACTATTATAATCCTCCTACCTCTCTTAAAGATAGAAACCATTAAAATATCTTAGAAGAAGAAGAAGAAAACGAAGAAGAAGAAGAAGAAGAAGAAGAAGAAGAATAAGAAGAAGAAGAAGAAATGAGAAGTGTGAGAAAACGAGTGAATGGAAGGTGCTATTTGTTGGAAAAATAAAGAGTGATAAATTACCAAATTAACCTCTTACTAAAATACTCTTACTTTATCTTACTTTTTCAACACTTACCATCACCCATCACATCCTTGCTTTATGTCTTAGCCACTTAAGGCTTAAGTAAATGTATTTGGATGGAAAAGTGGATTAAAAAGAAGATTTGTTTAGATTTTTGATGTGATTTGATTTAATTTAGACTTTTTTAACTTTTTTCCTTACTTGTTTTTCTTAATTATATTCTAGAAGTTTCTTGATCATAATTAGTAAAAGTAAAATTGTTTAGTTATTAAAATGCGTAATATATATGTTAAAACATGCTAACAAAGGTGTAATAACGTTGTGACAAATTATGTGGATTTTCGGCAAAACATGTTACGCTCACATTTTGACGTTTTTATTAAACTATTTATCCATGTAAAAAAACTTGAAAATAAGTTTCTTTTCATGTTTAAATAATTAAAAAGGGGTGTATTTGACTTATAATACTATATTTAAAAATACTAAAATTCAATTTTATCGAAAACCGGCTTGTCAATTTTACGATGAAACTCCAAAATCTCTATTCAATTCTAAAAATAAGTTCATTATTCTTATTTATCACATGAAACATGATTATTAAGTTTAAAAATTATATATTTGAATATAAATTAATTAAATATTCCATTTTAAAGGTGAAAAAATTATGGATCGTTACATACTTCCTTCTTAAAAGAATTTCGTCCCTGAAATTAAACCAAAACCCAATGCCCGGTAATACTTATTTCAAACAATATTTAAACCTAATTCCATATGATATACGTAGATCATCCATACGCGATATCCGATTCAATCTTTTATTCGAATACACAACTTTTCTTCCGAACAAGTATTGATCCCCCGATCCTTTAGTGCAGACTCTGATCAGACACTTTGATCGAAAACCTTCGTTTTTCTTACACAACTCTCAACTACGATAGAAAACTTAAGTATCCAATCATAAACCCTCATCAATGTTTGTCATCAAGAATTGAGTGATAAATCCTCTTTCAGACCGGTGTTTTAAGTTACTCGAATCTTAGATCAAAATCGTGTGATGAAATGATCTATGTACCTCATATGTACTTATTAACATTCAAAAATCTTTATGAAAACTTTCATAAAACTTTTATCTTTTACTTTTATAAAGATATAATCACTTTAAGTATTTATTTCCAAATACTTTTCTTTAAAGGAAAACATTTCGTCCTAAAGGAATCATTTCAATTTAAAAGATAATTTACCTTTTATTTTCCAAAATTGCAATCAACTTCTCCTATTATAGTATATTCCTTTTTAACCAACGTTGATATTAACCAATCAAATAATCCAAAATTATCCTTTTAACTGAAGGAAAATTATATAGATCGAGTAACTCCAAACTAACACCAAGGAACTGGATGCTACCAATAGTATCTTACATCCCCTTAACAAGAAGGGTAATACTTAAGAGAAGTGTTTGCCATCCAATCATATCTCTTGCCCATTTTAGTTATTTTCGAGCCACTCAAACTAGTTACCATTTGAGACATTGTGACTTATTTTAAATTTCTATTCAAAAATCCATTAGAGATTAATTTGTTTATCAAACTCATTTTATAAATCCCTTTTATAAAATCATCATATACTAACTTACTTCCTTTTAAAATTTCGTCCCAAAATTTAGTTTATTAAAATTTATATAACATATTTTTATATCCATCTTTTCAAAATTATTTTATTTTCGTAAAATACATTTACATGTTTATTTTATTATCTTATATAAATTCATTAACCTTAACCCAATATTATTATCAAACAACTTATAATCAAATCGTGAAACTTAATTTACAAGATGTTCGTTCAAATCAACAAATGGTAATAGCTGAATATTAGTATTACCTTAACCATAAACTGGCACACATAAATATCTATATCTTTCAAAAGAGACACCTTTATACTTACAATAAAATCCTTTAAAATTTTCAAAAGATTAGGATAGGAGTTTTTAAAATTCCTTTTTTACTAAACATATATCTCACACACTCGAAACATAATCTGTCAACCCTAAAATATTTTTCTTTCTTCATTTTCTTTGCTTACCTTTTAACCTTTTCTTTTATTTTCATATTCTTACACAGAACTACATAATGCCCTTCTTTACTGCATCTGTAATAGAAGATGACGGCATAAGACCCTAGTTTTAATTTCTCTTATACCTCTTTTTTGTGCACCTATTCTTCGTGCTTGCTTTGGATTAGCTCATAACTCATTACCCGCCATAAAATAAGACATCCCGACTTAAATGATCTTACTAAGAAGTTTCATACCATTTATTTTTTGCCTTGTCCAAATTAGTTTATTCGTACTTGTTCAGATTTTGAACTTGCCCTGATTGTACAATGATAGAAAGAATAAATACCAAGCGTTCGATACCGTTCGCCCGAGCTAACATATGATCGATACTTAAAAGATTATTCCTATCATTACCAAACAGATCAAGACCTTATTCTTAGAACTTCCCAAAGGGACAACATCTTATAAACTTTTCATATCACATGAATATATATACTTTTGCATATATAAAATATGATCCTTTTAAAAACAGTGTGTCGATTTGCCTTGTTTAAGAGTTTTAGAAATCCCTATCGATAACAGTGATCAGGCGCATCGACCAGAATCTATAAACCCCTCAACATTTAAATCATCACAAAATAATTTTTATATCAGATAACAAATAAACGCTCATATATATAATACACTCAAACTCATTCTAGGGTGTACTAACTCTATCTCTAATGAGTTACTCATTCTAGGGTATTACTAACCATATCTATAATGAGTTTTACCCTACCAAAGCCTAGATGTTCGCTCAACCTAAACTCTAATACCAAATGTAAAGAACCAGATTTTCGACCCTCGAAAATCGACAGTGATACATGCTCATATCGCAAATCCAAGTGTCGAAAAGCCCGAACATTAGAGAAAAAAGAAAGGAAGATAGAATAGAACAGAAAATAGAATCTCACACGAATGTGATAACATATATTATTTCAATAATAATCTTTATAGTGGAAAATTTTGAATAAAATATCAAAGTCTAACCTACGTTTAGCCTAGACATTTATAAACCCATGTCCTCACAAATGCTGAAAACAACAAAACAAATGCAATAGATGCAGCGGATAATAGAATACATCCATATGTAGATGAAGATCTCTAGCTCTCCTCTGAAAACTCCAAGCATCTTCAACTAAACCAGAAACTACTCGGATCTGACCTGAGTATTAAAAATACTCGGATCAAGCTTGATAAACCAGCGTGAGATACTCAAACTTTTCAATGTATAGATCATATTGATGTCAACACAAACCTTTGAAAAGAAAGGTATCTCATAGGACCATCCCCACACGTAAATACGAATGATTTTTTACCTTATAACAACCAAAATACTTTATATTGAAAAACACGTTGATATTATTATTAATGACATTCTTTTGAAAACATTTTTCAAGTAATATATAAAAACAAAGTATCAATACCCTAACTAAGTCTATGGTAATATTTCTGGACTAGGTCAACGAAATATACCGGACGGAATATATGATACCTAAAGGGGTAACTCAAATATTTGCAACGTATTACAGCTATTTTGGGACCACAATCAAAAACACAAAGCTCGTATTGGAATTGGATTTCCAATGTGATAGGGAACTAGTGGCCATTTTTTCAGTCCACGCATAAACCATAGTTTCCGCATGACTTTACATGATCTTCGTCAGCCTTCGAACTATGCTGTTAAACTATAATGTTACAGGGTATTAGTCTGTGGCTTTACATGATCTATGTCAGCTAATAATACCTATCCATGAGGCCTAGATTCTCTCTTGTTACCTTTTTACTTCTTAGGCTTAATTTGTGTCCATCAAACCACATAGTATCCTATATCATTACTGGGTTGTGAGGCTAAAGAGGCTACATATTTTTTTCATAAAGCCATACTTTTTTTTCTCAAAGCCACGCTTTAACCTTCCACAAAGCACATTTCACTTAGAATGCCACATTGCCATTTCTGTTTAGCACTAATTGATTTCCAAAAAGTACAACCTCTGAGCTCGTACGTCTTAGATGTATGAATATGCGCTTATATGTTTTTGTTTGATGATAAAAAACATATATATTCATTTAAATGTATTTGGTAGTGTACTATTTTGTTTTTCATAGATTAAATAAATATTTGTTGAATAAAATAAATTACGCAGAATTTGAATTCAAACAGAACAAGTCACACAGAATTTGAATTCAAACAGAAATTGTATTCAAACAAATATTTATTACAATCTTGAATATTACAAATTCAAGCTCTCACTATACATATACATTTTTGATTACATCACAATTCAATTTACATTAATGACCTCACTACATATCACTCACACTCGTATTTTATCTTC
Organism: Allium cepa; assembly: GCA_030765085.1. Taxonomy (NCBI): domain Eukaryota; kingdom Viridiplantae; phylum Streptophyta; class Magnoliopsida; order Asparagales; family Amaryllidaceae; genus Allium; species Allium cepa. Next base: position 978,700,487 of record CM060937.1, on the reverse strand, counting down.
AACTGCATTCCAGTTTTGAATCCAGCATCTGAGCAATCTGCAAAAATATTCACTAACGCAGTAAAATTGAAAAAAAAAATTTGCAATATAAAATGAAATATGATTTTTGAAAATATGATTCGCCTCAGTTATTTAGGTTGTTCGTCATAATTTACATTTGAATTCATCACGCACGAACAGTGTGACATGCACAGTGTATCACTGTACATGCCACAAGGCCGTGCACATCAATATACACTTGATAATGCTACAAGGACAGGTGAGCACGGGTCAAACCCAAATGAAAAGCCGGGTTCAACTCACGTGCAGTATATTTAAAATCATGACACAAAGAAATGCAGCTCAAGTAACAAAACTCGAGTGCAGCGGTGAAACCAGTTCATGTATGCACAGTGCATACCGCAAAATGCCACCAAGCAAACAAAGAACCACAAGTACAAAATGATGCAATACCAAACTTCACAAGCAATGACCAAAGCATCACATACATACATATGTGCATGAGAAATGGCCAAGACTACAGGTAAATCAACATAGCAACAAACTCAGCAGATTTGGAAATGTGGCACAGCAATTTTTGAGAAGAACCAACAGAAACATGGAAATAATAACATACAAATGATTGCAAGTTCATATGTACAGTAACTCAACTATATTCATGGATACAAAAGAAAGCTATTGTATTCAAGTGGCCAAAAATGCAGATCAACCATGCATGAAGAACCAGAAGTATAAGTATGGCAGTGAAACTCAGTGAAGTGCACAAGCAACATGACAGCAGACCAGTGTCAACAACTAAGTGAAGAAACTGCAGTGGACATGTTCAGCAACAACTCCGGACCATGCTACAGAATGGATGCAGTGATACAAGACTCGAGTGAATGCAACTGCAATACAATTAAACCAACATGTCTAGTTACAACTACAAGAGTGACACAACAATATGCACATATGCATTCAAGACTAAAACCAGGCAACAGTGAATGGGAAGAAACACATGAACATGAAATCAATCCAGTTCCAACACAACAAACTACTGAATCAAGTGACCAACCAGAAGTACAACATGACCAAAAGTGTACAGTAATGCAACATGGAGTGTGCAAGTGCAAATGACCAGAGCTCATGCAAACATGAAGTGAAGTGAACATCAGTCAACAATATCAAGTGACAAGTTGAAGCAATAGTGTCACAATATCAAAGCACAGAACAATCGTGTATCAATAACAATGCAACACAGTGGCAATCACAAGCTACAAACATCAAATGTCGACCAGGTAGCAATAATGTCAATGCAGACACAAAACAAATATTACAGTGAAAAAGAAAAGTGCAGAGATGAACACAGATATGGATGCAGACGTGCCAACGTAGTCAATGCCGTGTAAATCGATGATACAATGGATGGACGAAGTTCAACATTGCAGAGATGGCCGAAGTCAGAATTCAAATATCAAATTCGTGTCTTTGAAAAAGTCCAAAGTCAAAGCAAATTAAAAGGAGGAAAGTTTCTGCCTTTTAATTCAAGAAAAATCGTACGCGTGAAAATCAAAGCCGTGAGTAACAAGTTGAAATTATATCAGGAAAGCCGTGCGCATCAAGCAATTAACAAATTGGGAAAGTATCGAATTGATACGAACGAAAGCAAGTGTATTCGAATTCATATAAATACAAAACCCCAATTATCATCATCGGCATCGAGTCAAGCAAATCACTAAACCAGCAACGAAAAGAAATTACATACCGAATCAACAACGCACTCGATCAAAAGAGCAGCTGCTAAACAATGAGCAAGCCAAGCAAGGAGAGCATCGATCGACAAAGGAAGCACGTTGATCATTATTCGATCGAGGAATTCAACCGGCGCTTCAATTTATACAACCCTAATTTTGAAAGCACGGAGCAAAAGAGCCGAAGCCCTAATTTCAGAAAAACGACGAAGTCTCCATTTTTCTCACAAGCAAAGGAACGGGCCAAGCAAAAGAAAAAGAACGGGTTATAGAATTAAATTGGGCCGGTCATATTTTAAAAGGGTTTTTGGTTTAATTAACTAAATTATGGTTTAGGGTTATTTATTTTGTTGTCTTTAAATTATTGTCTTTTATATTTTCTTTTCGAGTCAAAGAATTTGAAAATCACCACCTAGGCTGTAGGTAGTATCAGATTGTCTAGTTAGAATTAGTTCAGTGAGCAGGGTGTGTGAGTTTGCAAAACTCTATAGGCGGAGCAGAGTTTGCGAGTAAGCGAAACTCTATAGGCGGAGCAGGGTGTGCGAGTCTATGAGAGTGTTTGTGAGTGGGAGCAAAAGGGTTTGCGAGTCTAGTAGAGTGTTTGTAAGCGGGATACTGTTTAATTCTAATAGAAATCTGGGAATGCAGCAGTAGGCAGGGGTTGCCGAAGCTGGGTAAATTTTGTTTGTGATTTACTTTTCAGCATATTTATTTCTGCAGTTTGTTTCTGTGTTTAAATCGAGAAAATTTGCTATAACCTTATTCACCCCCCCTCCTCTAGGGTTAATCTAGATCCTACATTAGAGAAGAGTGTCAAGCTAATAGGAGTTGCCTCTTACGCCACCAACAGATGTATGTTTGTAAAAATAAACATTTGTGATTTAGAAATGCAATGTCAAACACTCTTGAATACAAGTTCGTTTTAGGATTGAACGAAACCGTAGGCATTCCTCCTACCACAACTTTGGGAATCACCTCTAGGATCAGTAGCGAGTTGTCCTTGCAATATGAAGATTTCAGAACACGATAGGGACACTGCTATAATAAATATCTCTACATTAGGAGCGACCCGGAGAATGTCAACAAGTAGTCCTTTCACTATGAAGATCTTTCAATAATCAGCATCCTCAAAATGTCTTCATCATCAAGATGTCTTCATTTTCGAACGTATACATTGGTTCGAAGTGGTATTCAGATACCCAAATCCGACCCTGGTTCCTTCAAACCAATCATCGATAAAAAGATATCAGGTATATAAGTGTTTATCAAATAACATCCGATCAATTAATCCTTTATTCAAATTCAATTTCTCTTAGAGATATATTCATTAAATTATCCCTTTATCTTTTTCAGAGTATATGGAATCATTAAGCCTCATTTTATCAAATACTTTGGTTAATTAAAACCTTTTAAACTTTGGAATAATTCTGAATAATTTCACTATTTTACTTAGGAAAACATTTCCAAATCGTTTATTTAATCTTAATCAAAGATTACTTATTTCCAAGACATAACTTTTAAATGGGTCATAAACGGGGTTATTTAAGATATAGTTTACTACAAACCTAAAACAATTAATTTCAAGTATAGGAATTAAAATAATTCCAAATCATTTATTTGAATCTCATACCGGAAAACATTATTCGAGAGCATCTGTGCTTTCCCTTCGATCTGTTCCACCCTTCGCCTAAAAAGAGAAGATAGAGGCCAGGTGAGTTTAAAGCACTGGTTGTTCCATCCCTAACCTTAGTTACAAATCTCATTTTATCTTTCTAGATCTCACAGGCGGGATAAATGTACTAGTCATTTTCGCATATTCCATTCATATTTAGAAATGATTTATAAAACTTCCACATCATTACTTAAAACATTTATTTATTTATTTGAAAACACTTATAAAAGATTTGAAAAAGAATACCTAAGTCTGAAGCCATATTTTAAAAGTTATAGAAAAGTGCTGTAGAAAAGTGTTGCGGAAAGTGCTTTTTAAGCTATATTGATCAAAACGACTTTTTTCATTTGGAAATTCATTTTTATAACTCAAATCACATTTAAAACATTTCATAATATTTTGTAATTTATTTCATGTTTTTAAAAAAAATTAAAATATCTTTTTAAAGAAATCTTTTTATGGATTCTGAACTGCAAAACCACGATTTTTTCGAAAATTTGTTTTCTCATATTTCAAAATCTACTTATCGAAATTTCGATTTTCTTTCTTTGTTTGAAAACTATGGATATTATAGTTTCGAAAATTCTTATTGCAAAGAAATCTGACTCCAATTTCATTCTGTAGAAGGATATATCTTTTATGGCGCAAAATCGCGAACTATCGTTACGCGACGCCCCTATTTTTGACTCCAAATTCGTTATTTGTCCAAACTTCTGCAAATTGGATTTTTATGTTTATAAAATATCTATAAACCATTTTCGAACATTTAAACCAATATTTTCCATATTAAATCTCTTTTTCACTTTTAAATCAATTTATAATATTATATTATTATAATATTCATTATTGGTCTTTTTATATTTTTAAAACAAATAAGAGGCTCAATAAACTCCATACACATATTATATGAATTCATTTTCTTTCAATTAACCATTTTTATTATGATTTCTCATAATTTATCACAGTCATGTTATCAACCATAACAACATCCATATAATCAATCATATAATTAACCAAGTTATTAAACATTCATACAAATCATTTAGAGATTAAATGGTCATATTGTCATACGTAAAATTAGTTACAGTGATTATTTATAATTTAATAAACATTGAGTACTCACCTTTGTTCGAACCATACCTCCTACCAACATCAATATCAACCAACATTTTACTAAACCACCAACTAAACACTCCTCTAACTTCACCATTGCTCACGACCATAGCCTACCCCTCTTCTAGCTCACGGCCTTTCCCCCTACCCCAAACTCATGTCTTAAGGGCATTTTTAAGAAGATAAGAGAAAGAAATGGATTTAGAAATTGTTTAAGAAGAGGTTAGAGAGTAACAAGTGGGTTGGTGCTTAAGCACTCAACTATTTTTAACCCTCATGTCTCTCTTCAAGAGAGAAGCCATTAAAATAGCTTAAAGTAAGAAGAAGAAGAAGAAGAAGAAGAAGAAGAAGCGAGAAGTGTCAGAAAACGAGTGAATGTAAGGTGCTATTTATAGGAAAAATAAAGAGTGGTAAATTACCAAATTAGCCTCTTACCAAATTACCTAAATAACCTTACTTTATCCTACTTTTTCAGTACTTACCATCATCCATCGCATCCTTGCTTTATGTCTTAGTCACTTAAGGTTTAAATAAATGTATTTGGATGGAAAAGTGGATTAAAGAGAAGATTTATTAAGATTTTTTGATATGATTCGATGTTTATTTTTTTTAATTTTTTCCATACCTTTCTTAATTATATTCTATAAGTTTTCTAATCATAATTAGTAAAGTAAACATTTTTAGTTATTAAAATATGTAATATATGTTAAAACATACTAACAAAGGTGCAATAACATTGTGACAACTTATTTTGAAAAAAAAATGTTGATTTTCCATAAAACATGTTACCCATTTCTACGTTTTTGTTAAACTAATTATCTATGCAAAAAAACATGAAAATAAGTTTCTTATCTTATTTAAATAATTAAAACACGTGTATTTGACTTATCAAATATATTTAAAATATTAAAATTTGATTTTTATCGAAAATCGGCTTTTGTCAATTTTACGATGAAACTCCATAATCTCTATTCAATTCTAAAAATAAATTCACCATTCTATCTATCACTTGAAACATGATTATTAAATTTGAAAATTCTATGTTTGTATATTTAAAATTAATTAAATATTCCTTTTTCAAAGTGGAAAAGTTATGGGTCATTACACAAACCCTCGACCTTACCGAGTTATTAGCCAAATCTAGGACCAATACGGGCTTATATCCAAGTCTGCGACCGCTTCAGGTCAATGTCCAAATGCATAGCTATTCAAAGCTGATATCCAAATCCGTTATCTTTCTAGGTCCTTACCGAGCACAATCCATACTCGATGTCCAAGTAAGCCGATCCTATCGCTCTCCAGCAAAGTGGCATTATTTGATGTACTCTGGTTCAGTGTCCCTAAACATCAAGTGGTGTCTTGGCTTAAGTCCTAGGCCAATAGTGGTCTCTCTGGACCCTTTCCTAGCATATTCCATACTTGACGGCCTAAGTTGGATGATCACACTCTCCGACGAAGTGACATACACCTTGCCAGGCATAATCCATACCACGCATCCTGTTGGGTGTTATTCTACGGCATCGACTCTCTGGTCGAGGACTTATTCCATGTACGAGTCCATTCTGTCGCTCTCCAACGAAGGGACTCACACTTGCAGTTACCATCATATCACTCCGGTCAGGACAATAATCGCATCTTGTTTTATCCATTACAGTAATATGGATCATAAATAACCTGATAAATAAGATTTCATACATCTAGAAATCCAAAAAAATAAAAAAATAAAAAAAGGGTGCCTCTTTGGGCATGATGGTTCATCATCATCTCAGAGCATGCTTAGAGATCGTCCTCGATTCCGTACATGTGTAAGTGACTTAGACGCCATGTTATAGAGTTTATTATTATTATTATGGTTGGAGTCCAAATCATGAACTTGTCACTTACTATCACGATCATTTGATGACGATCCATGAACCCGATCTAGGGTCATTCCTGCTTCCATTCGATATGGATGGTGGCTGCTCATATTCCATCGCCATTGTCTGAATCCTTATATACTATGGCAGTTTTCCATTCTAGAAGTGATCCTCAATCATATCCTTTAAATTCCTGCATTCATCTGTGTTGTGCCCTTTCAATTAGTGGAATAAGCAGTGCTTTCTACACATACGCTCTGGCTCTGTGGGATCACTCCTTACTGGTTTTCGATAGGAAAGTTGGTCCCTAGTTCCAGATAAATTTCTTGGTTTTCCATCAAATTCGAGTAGGAGGAGAACTTTGGCTTGCTCTCTTTCCATTTCCTTTTCGTCCCATCATCCAGTTTTCATTTGCCTTTATCATTCTTATTTGCACCTCATGACGATCCTTCGTTTTGCATAGCGTTCACCTTTGGTTTATCAGCTCGTGCGTCTTCCTACCGTAGGAATCTTTTTGCTTCATGAGAAAACTTCTCAAGATCCATAGGTGGATCCTGTGCGAATGAATCCTTAAAATCCATGCCATCGGCAATTCCAGATACAGCTGCCATCAAAACCATTGATGGATCTAGCCAATCCGCCAATAGTGCTACGGCACTAAACCATGTTAGAAAACTCCTTAGAGACTCTCCAGTCCTTTGTTTCAATGCTTACAATATTATAACTTTCATAGGTCTTGTGACATGGACCCGAAACAACCTCATGAACCGATCTACCAACTCGCTCCATGTCCTTATTGAACCACTTTCTAACTTCCTAAACCAAAGTGCAGCAAACTCCATCAAATAAGTAGAAAACACCTTATGATGACCACCTCCGATGCCCCCAATACTTCCATGTGCCATATATATATCTCATCATGTGCATGGTTGGGTCCGACTTTCTATCATATACTTCCAGCATTGATACTTCAAACTCCGAGGGATTTCTAGCATTCCTGATATTAGAAGTAAACGGACTTTTATTTACGTCCTTTAGATCCATGTTCACCAATCCTCTATGCATAGCTCGCTTGATCATCTCTACATGGTCACCTATCATTATTTCCAAACTACCCCCGAGACCACGAGGGAATTCCGGAACATACTCCTCCAGACGAGCATCTAAATTTCAATTTGGACCAAGCTCTATGGGATCGACCGTAGGTCCTCCAGCATCGTGATTAACCAGACACGCGGTCCTGCCCCTAGCCTTTAGGGATCAGGGTTGATCCCTCTAAGATGGCCGAGGTCTACCCTCGGCTGCTCTATTCCATTCCTTTGTCTAATAGCTCCATCTTTATGTTTTCGATTCTGATTTCCAACAAATCCTACCACTTTAACTCCTTGATCTATGTTGTCATTAGCTCCTGCTACTCTATTCCCTTGATTTTGTGCTCCAGCTTGTCAATCTGTCGAAGTAAGTTTCGCATCATCTTCTCCTATCTTTTCAGCATCCTTTTCTGCATAGCATCCATCATTGCATCCATTTCATCCCTGGTGACGTAATAGATGCTTGATTAGCTACGGCTCCTGAGGAAGCCTCCTAACTCCCTTCATGGTGGCTCCTTTCCGACAGTAGTCTCCTTGTTAATTATTTCACTATTTCTCCAAATCTAAGCTCTAGATCTTTTCCAAGCTCTAATATGAATTCCAAATTCGCGAGGGCTTGCTTTCTTAGCAAAAACACCAAGTTGTTAGCATCAAAATTTTGCCACCATCACCTAGTTATGTGAAAGTGCCAATATTTAGTCACAGGTCTCAAATAGTATCTAATGTAGAGAATATAATACAAAGAATAAGCAAATTAAAAATGAAAGCGGGTAAAAAGAAGCAAGATTTATAGTGGTTCGACTAACTCCAGCCTACGTCGACTCCAGAATAATCCTTTTTACTATACTGAGTTTACTTACAGTTATAATCCGAAATCCAGATAGAGATCGATCCAAATAGGAATCCGAAATCCAGAATCATCCAGATAGGGATCCGAAATCCAGATAAGGAAATCTGAAGCCATACAAGAATTTTTAGGCCTATTGGGTTCCATAATAGGATCGACATTGATCCCTATTTTGGTGTCCAAATGGGGTGCGATCCCTCTGGGAGTTAACCATGATGTTAGCTACCTGCCCTCCAAATTTTATGCCATTCCGACTTACGGGTTATAAGATATCGCGCTTTCCGTGAAGTGGTGTTGCATGTATTCTCATTTCAGCCGATCTCTATGGAGAGATAGGGGCAGATCCCTTCGAAGTATCCAATTTTATGTAAGATCCCTATAGGTGTTTCATTTGTTGTAATAAGCTTGTGATCTATGTTTTATGTCTATTGGATTTGTAGATGTTGAGATATTGATCGATCTTTGCCATAAAGTTGAGTTTAGCCGATCCCTTAAAGGAAAGAGGACTGAACCCTTCAAACCTCTCCAAATGCCATGTGATCCCTAGGATAGACTCGCTAGGGTTCCCCATTCCTATTTTCAAAATTTCACTTCAATACGCATTGTGATTGTTGAGTTATGGAGCGATCATCGTTGAGTTGTGTTGTGCGCATCATGTTTAAGCCAATCCCTCTATTCTGATCCCTCTTCTAGAGGGAAGTATTACTTCCATAAAAGTAATTAGCCATTTTTTAGTGTTATCCACCTGAATCCATTCGAGTATAGTCCATAGTTTCAATCGATCTCCAATCCTACTAACCATCTCTTCGGGATTTCTGCCTTGATGATCGTGAAGTTCGTTGGGTTACATCCGCCTATGTATTGCCTTGCCAAAAGGTGGGTTGACAAATACAAATGCTAACATTAAAGGAAATGGACATTGTAAATCTAATTAAATCAGCATTGAGAATGAATTTAATAAGAATTTATGGGGGTGAAATTAATGAATTTTCAACGTTAAAAATTAAAAGAGGCAATAAGTACTATCAGTTTAGCGTGTAAGCAATTGTTAAATATAAATGTAAATTAATAGCGTTCAATTAAATAAATCTAATTAAGCAAGCATGGAAGAAAATAAATAAATTGAACGCGGAAGAAAATAGATATTATAATAACGGTATACTAATACTTCACCCTTGAGTAGCATAAAAATTAATGTTAATGTTAGTAATAAAAATCAATAGCAGAAAAAAATAAAAGAAAGAAAGAAAACTTAACATATATATAGTGATCTATCGACAACTTTATTAGGACCGGTCGACATCTAGCGGCCGATCAGTGGTTGTTGTGGCAACGAGATTTAACCTAAGCCCAATATCTTGGATTTAATAAATTAAAATCTAATGGATGAAATGTATAAGTGCGCCCGTAGATACATGTCTAACCCCACACTCTTCTTCTCATATTTTCTAAATTAAAGAGCGAAGCTCTGCTATTTTCTTTTCTCCTTCAATTCTAGGAAATATAGAAATTATAAATTAGTATATTATAAAAACATACATGAAAACACACACGCACACAAACATATACACATACACACACGTACATATTTTTTTGAAAGTGAGTAAATTTTATTAAGCCATGAAGCCTCGTTGATACGATCCACGACCGAACTACAACAGCGCAACAATATTATACATACAAAAGACAACTTTTACTTGAATTAAATTATTCCCTACTTTGCAGAATACGCACTTGTTTAACTCCTCTAAACTTGTTCATGGCGGTTGAAAGTACCTATTGCACATACAAACGGTTTCTATGCTTCCTACCTCAGATCCACTCCTCATATATCACCTATTGATGGTCCCTAGCCTCTGGTAAGAAAACTCCCGCTAATTCTTTTCGAAGTCAAACTCATGTCAATAACGGCCAAGCTACCGACTTTTTCCACGCACCTTTTTGCATATTGAAAATCCTTCGATTTTTCTCTCTCCAAATGCTCCATGTAGCAATAGTGACAGCAAGCTTGCTCAATTTGGCTTCATGGTCTATAGCTTATCTAGAGGAGCGTTGGTAATCCACTATTTGATGCAAATTTGTGTTCATATAATAGATCTACATTTTCCCTAAATTTCTTTGTGAAATTGCATTCGAAAAACACATGATTATGCCTTTGTTCAGCTTTTTTTCCACAAGGATGCAAACCGAGTCTTGTGTGATACCCCATTTAGCTAGCCTATCTCCTTGTTCAAAGCCTACCAAGCATCGCCTTGTATGCAGTTAAAGCCATTTTAGGACAATTTACTCTATCATAAATGATTTTGTGCCAACTTACCTTCGGGTCTTTCCTTCTAGTTTCCACCCACGTCGATTTAGTAGTAAAGTCGTTGTTCGAGTGTTTCCATGCCCATTGATCACTTTCTCTATCGAAATATAATAGGTTGTGCTATATTATAAACACACACACACATATAACTATGTTTATGGAGAATAGTGGAAAATAAAAGAGGAGAAGAAAAGGGTTGAATCAATTCCATGAAGAAAAGATAAATCTAAATCCAAATCTAAATAAAATTCAAATCTCTTCTCAGATTTAAATTTCTAATAAATATGTATATGCTTGTGGTACATATTTCAATAGGGAGAAAAAGGAAGTCAAACAGAAATAACAAAATTTAGATCTGGAAACTTAGAAAGCTTAAATGAGTGGGAAATTATATACTCCTATATAATATTGGATTTATTTTGTTGTAAATATGTTCCTTGTATGCCTGAATATAATTATTTTGGAGTTGTAAGCTTAAATATGTACCTAATGAAATTAAAAATCATGACTATATATATTCTATGAACTGTTAACTTAAATTAAATGTTGCATGTACTTGAACCTATAAAGTTAGGTGTAAGCAGCCATCCCTTAATTAACTAGATTGTACAGAAATTCCGAATTTATGGGTTAAACGGCATATGTTGGTAAATATTAATTTGAAGTTATTATAAAAATTTATTGGGACATACGTATTGTTTTAGTTCATTGGAATGAAGTGTGTTGCAATGTAAATTTCTACAAATTATCCAGTTTTATAAATAAATAAATGTGTAGTAAGTGAAATAACAAGGAATGTGCCTAAAAGAAAGAGATGCATAAAATAGGGATGTTTACCGTATTTTGTACTGTCTTTTTCATTCAAAACAAAAGGATAATTCCTTATGAATCCAAACATAACACAAATCCATTTGTTTGACAGGTTACAAAAATTTACGATATTAACATTTTCTTTTGGGGAAAATATAGTTGCAGTGCATTAAAATGTAGAATTCCCTAAATATAAACTAAACAATTACAAGTAGTAATGATAGCAACAGTCTAATTATAAAATGAATATATGCAATAAATGAAAGTTAGAAATTAAATAATAAAACATAAAGTGTAGGCAAAGTAACGAAATGAGTAAATAAGAAAGTTTAGTAATCAAAGGATGATAGTAAGAATTGAAAAGGAACAATAGGATAGATCTAGTGAATTAAAGGGGAAGCAAACGATAAAAGATATTTAAATCCAAAAATAAGCGGTAAATGACATTAAATTGAAATTAAAGAAATAATGAGCCACTTATGTAAAAATGAATAAACATTAATAGTGAACATTAGAGGCGTAATAAATAAGTATGAATATATGTACATAGCCTTAAGTATGCATTTGATGGATATGAACTATTGAATTTAGGCAATAGCTTAGATTAAGTAAGATGATATAGTCATTAAAATGGGTTGGAATGCGAGGTCAGTAAAGTTACACAACAAAAGTCCGCCTACCGCAAGAGCTACCAATAATTGTGTACACATTATACTGATGTGGGCATTTCCAACTATAGGATCCATGGGATTATACGTTTGTATATAATTGAAGGGAATATACTAGTATGAAGGTTCACCCCCATCGAAGTGTCAAAGGACAAGTAGAGTCTGCTTAAAACTTTTAAGGTGTAGATTTAAGTAACCGAGTGAGCCTTTCCTTGATTGCATTAGGTAATCTAAATAAGACGGTGAGCAAGGCTCAACGTTATGATGGTGAGATTAGTACCATATATGAGGATATGAGCTATTTAAATAGGTCGAGAACGCCATCGGTCCTGAGTGGTTAGTGGAAAGGTGGGGGTTACACCTAAATGGACTACACTTCCTACTAGTGTAGATCCTGTTACCACCTCACAGTTGTTTGCTACATTATTTGTTGTTAGGAGACAATGCTAGATGACCCCTTTGTGGATGTCTTAAAAAACGAATATAATACGACCAAATAATTGTAAATGTTGTTATTGGGCACCATGGGAGTTCTAAGATACGCATAATGATGAGGACATGGTACTACGTTGATGATGGATCATGACCAGGTGTTGGGTTAGGGATACTAGCAGGGGAAGTATCCTGGTCCAAAAAGGGACTATGGTACTTATATTTATAAAAATATATACATATACATACGTATGTAGCTATAGTCTACTGTGAGTAAATGGGGCGTATTAATGCATACATAGATTCAAGAGACTAAGTAAAAAAATAGACATAACATGTAATGGAAGACAATCGGCATAAACTAGTGCTATGTATACAATATGTAATTTGCTAATCAGACCCCCTCCTCATTACAATGCACGTGATAGCTTTAGAGGGAGTTATACTAATAAAAAGCAGGAATGGTAGAAAGATAGATTTTCTTATGCATGCTTGACACCGACAAAGATACTAAAGATTGACGCTGTCGCCCTTGTTCAGCATACGTTTAATTATACTTTACTGTTCCGCTGTGAGTTATATCAATAGTGCTTTGGTACAGTTTCGTTACTTGTAGGATACCAAATACTATACTTTTGTGGACTTGGATTTTTGATTTAGTGAAAATTTGGGCTCACTAAGGTGCAGGTTGTTAAACAGGTACAATTCTTAACATCCTCGCTCCACTGTACCTTAACCAACTTCACGACCATAGTCCTCAATCGCTTGGTTTGTCGATCAATTATGCAAAATTATTGCCTTAGTATAATCAAATTAGGCTAAACCTTTAGGTCTTGTTATTGCGACACTTCCACTATCAAAGAAAGACCATGCATAAACTTATGCAAATGTGATACATGAAACACATTGTACACACCCGATAGTCTAGTCGGTAACTCGATTCTATACACAAGTGTACTAACCCTATATAGAATTGGGAATGGTCCTATATAACGAGCAGCCGACTTCCTAACCCTCCTAAACCGAACAATACTTCTCATTGGAGAAACCTTTATGTACGCAAAATCTCCAACTGAGTACTCCATGTCTCTACACCTCTAATCTGCATAGCCCTTCTATCGATTTTGCACTATCTTAATTCACTTCCGAATCTCCATTACCTTATCAGACGCCTCTTGAATCCAGCCAAAGTACTATACAATCTCTAGGTTCCAACCAACACAATAGAGATTTGCAAGGCTTGCCATACAATGCTTCAAAAGGTGTCATTCTGATGCTAGCCTAGCAACTGTTTTTGTACGAAAACTCAACAAGCTGTAAATGCTCTTCCCATGGACCACCAAAATCTAAAATACAAGCCCAAAGTATGTCTTCCAAGACTAGGATAACTTTCTCAATCTGCTAAGCAGTCTAAGGATGGTAAACTGTACTCAAACTCAGCTCTATTTCCAAGGCATCATGTATCCCTTTCCAAAACTGGCTCACTCACGATATCACAAGTAACTCCATGTAGCCTAACGATCTCCTCAACATCCAACTTAGCTAAACTAGAATTTTTCCTCGTAGTCTTTACTGGTAAGGAGTGTGCACTCTTAATTAACCGGTCCACTATAATCCAAACACCTTCGTCACCTTTCCTCGATTTAGGTAGTTCGTTTATAAATTTCATATATATATATATATATATATATATATATATATATATGCTCCCACTTCCCTTTTGGAATCTCAAGTGGTTGAAGCAGTCTATCTTTTGATGGCTGCCTTTGACTTGTTGGCAGTTAGAACACCTACTCAAGAATATGGAAACATCTCTCTTCATGCCTTCCTACTAGAAAATCTGATTGATATCTTGATACATCTTGGTAACCCTTGGATGTATCGTCAGTCGCGAATGATGATTCTTTGTCAATAAATCTTGCCTGATCTTATCAATATCCGAAAGCATGGCATTGCATTCATTCTCACAAAACCACGACCATCCACCTTGAATCTCAACCACCTCTCCAGTTCCTCGTTCTCACCTATCGCTTTAGCAATCCTATCAATACAAAGATCTCTAAGCTGATTGTCTTCAGTATGACTGATAAGAGTCAGATGCAAATCTATGTTTGCTAAACCACATATCTCATACTAGGCACAACAGTCACAACATTAGCTTTCCCAGGCATATATAAGATATTTAGATTATTAGCCACGAGAAAATTCAACCACCTTTAATGCATTATGTTTAGGTCTTCTAGGTGAAAAGATACTTCAAGGATTTGTGATCCTTGAATAACTTGAACATCTCACCTAGAAAGTGATGTCTCCACATCTTTAATGCAAAACAACTGCTAACAACTCCAAGGCATAGTTCAGATACCTCATTTCATGTGGCTTAATTTGTCGGCTGGCACAAGCAACAACCCTTCTATGCTTCTTCAACACTGCACCTAAACATATCCCATAAGCATATGTATAAACAATTAATCCCTTACCTCCATCCGAAAGAGTAAGAATAAGAGCGCCAGTCAACCTTCCTTCAAGTCTTTGAACGCTTTCTCACATTTATCAGCCCAAACAAATTCGACATCTTTCTTTGTCAAATTCGTCAAGCGAGAAGCAATCTTTGAGAAATCTTGAATTAACCTCCTGTAATAATCTGCCAACCCTAAGAAACTCCTAATCTCGGGTGTGCTTTTCAGCCTTTTCCAATCTTGAAAGGCCACAACCTTAGCTGGATTAACATAAATACCCTTAACCAAGACAATATGTCCTAAGAATCTTACTTCAGATCGCCAAAAGTGACACTTCGAGAATTTAGCCTTCAATATATGCTCTCTCAATGTTTCTAATACAATCCTCAAATAATGAGTATGCTTCTCCTTGGTCTTAGGGTAGACCAATATATTATCAATAAACACAAGAACAAACTTATTCAACACCTCCTGGAAAAACCCAATTCAACAAATCCATAAAATATACTGGAGCATTAGTTAGGCCAAACGGCATAACTAACCACTTATAAACTATCAGACCTGAAAGCTGTAAAAGGTACACTCTCCTCTGCTATCCTTAACTAATAAGACCATGTGGAAAGATCTAGTTGAGAAAACACTCGAGCACCATGAAGCTGATCGAACAGTCATCTATCCTAGGAAAATGATACTTGTTTCAAATAGTCCACTTATTGAGCTTCGGGTAATCCATATAAAGTCTTAACAAACCATCCACCTTCGTAAAAGATGACAGGCACTCCCTAATTCAAATGACTAGGTCGGATCAAGCCTTTATGGAACAAATCACTGTCCTGGTTAGCTAAGTCTAACTCCTTTGGTGATATCCTATGATAGGTAACACAATAGGTTTAGCATGACGAACTAAATCAGTACAAAATTCAATCTTACAATGAGCTGGAAAACTAGAAAACTCTTCAAAAACATTTGCAAACTCTTGCACAACAAAGATTGAACCCAACTCCTCTTCCTCCACATCAAAAGAATAAAGAAAACTACTCATAAGCGAGCTATTCCCTTCATAATACACTACCATAATATTCCTACCTTTCCTCGATAAAACAGCCTGCTCAACACTATATAGGACTACATGATACCAAGACAACGAATCTGTCCCAAGTAATACATCAAACCCTAGAAACCCAAGAACATATATACCACAAGGAAGGAGTCGGCCAAAACAAGCGATTGAAACCCTTAAACAACTCATATTAAGATTGATCGAATCCCCCATAGGGTTCGACACGCAAATAAAGTCAGGAGCCATAACTGGTTCCAGTTCCAGGCTATCAACAAGATTATTGGAAATAAAACTAAGAGAAGCACTAGTATCAAATAAAACGTAAACAGAAATGCCATAAACAAATAATATACCTTCAAGAACCTACTTACCTTTGCAGCTATAGAAGTGGAAGATATTGTAGAAAAAGCAAAAACCCTAGGTTGTTATCCTTTCTTAAGTATCGGACAATCCCTAACAAAATAACTTAGCTGGTGGCAGTTGTAACAACTTTTCGATGCAAACTGAGCTTTGACTGCTTGTGGGTCAAGCCTCGATACTTTTCCAATTAGTGCTTTAACTAACTATGATTTAACTATCGGTGCCTTAGTCACTTTTTCGCTCCAACTCGGCCTATAATTCCTAGCAAAAATGTCCTTTCTGCCTACACTTGTAGCAAGCTAAACTGGAAACATCCTTCGATGGCTGAAACTTATGCTTGTTGTTCCCAGTTGGTGCAGATAAAGATGGCTATGGAGCTAAATTCTCAACCCTCAAACCTATACCTTTATGATTCACAAATGATCCCTGGATATGATACATCATATCCCTCTGAAACTCTAGATGCATGCCTGCAATAAACATCTCATTCTTCTTCAGTAGTAGATCTGCCATCCCGAACCCAAACTGAAATAATGCATTGAACATATTCTCATACTCAGCAAGTGACACAGTCCCCTGCTCTATATTTAGGAAGCTCCTAAACAACATAGTCTTTCCGGCCTCTGGAATAAACTTCATCTCAAACACTTCCTGGAATTGGCCCCAAGAGAAATCGTTCTCCTGGATATGTACAGTAATCTAATCCCACTAATCCAAAGCAGCATTAGTCGAATGTCACGATGTGAAACGATGCTTCACCACATTATCTAACTCCATGTCTCCAAATATCCCATCATGCAAACTAAGCCAAGTTCGAACCTATATGATAGTCCCAGTGCCATTGAACCTCTTGTTGTCCAACCTCTCAAAATCATAACAAAGCGATGCAAAGTTCAGCAATGGTCAAACATATACAACCTCTTCCACAACATTCACCATCAGTTCCTCGATATAAGCGGCATTTGTCGGTGCCCAATTCCCACCATTAGTAACAGCAATACTCCTTTCACCTCTACCTCCTCCTCTAGCAATACTAGCTATAGTACTCATAATTCTTACTACATGAACATAACAAAATAGCTTTAGGAAACTTAAGGATAAAGTTATTTTGAGAAAAAGAGTTATTCCTAAGGAAATACTATAAAAGGATAGGTTTATACAAAAAAAAATACACTCTCGTATATACATAATACACTTAACTCATTCTAGCGTGTCACCTACCCTATCCATACCCACCTAAAGCCAAGGTATTCGCTAAACCTCAGCTCTGATATCAAATGTAATGATCCGACTTTGCACCTCTCAAATGTCGACACTAATACATCTACGGTATTGTATACCAAACAACCAAGTGTCAGAAAGACAAATAGTGGGAGTAAAGCAAAAAAAGAAATAGAACAAGAAAGAAAGAACACAATATCAGAATCTAACAAGAGGACTGATAAAATATAATATCAAAAAAGATAGTATAAAGGGTTACTCTATAGAGTAATTTCAAAGTTACTAAGCCTAAGTACTATCACAAGCGTGGACAGTTATAATTGCATGTTCTTTCAATGTTGATACACACATAATAGTGCAATAGAAATAGAAAATAGATAGATAAAGGAAAGACTCTAGATCATCTTCTAAAGCTCTAAAGCATCCAAAGTAAAACCTACTTTACTTAGCCTACTCAAAAGTGTACATAAGGAATTTAGGGAAAATAAAAACCACATGTTATTCTAGTATGAGAAACTCAATATACTCCATCCATATAACAGTAATTTTTGAGACCGTGTGAATTACTATAACAGTTTTCCCCTCAAAAGAAACCAAACCATCTATTAAGTAATATAGGAATATAATAGATAATGTTAAGGGTATAGAATATAAATCAGGAAATAGTTGTGTTGCTTGCATTTAATAATATGACAATATTAGAAGTACATCTATGGACATCAGTTGGAGGTGTCCTCGATACATTGAGGCAGACCTCCTAACAAGGGTCAGAAACTACCTTTCAAACGTTGTATATCTAAATTAAATATACCAATTAAGAGAAATATAGCTAACCAACATCAGAACACGTGGAATCAGATATCATCAACTCTCGGTACAAACATCGATAAGCATCTCAAGATATGGAGTTGATACACCCTTGGGTTAGCTAAACCCACTGGTTATAAGTCCTACTCTATTTTTTGTCATTTTCGATAGTGAAGTAACGTTTGGCATATCTCACATGAGTCTTCATTACTCGAACAGAACACGAATCCTATCATGGATTCCAGCATAAGTCGACCCACGAATGTTAATGTTGACCTCTCCCTTGCACTTAACCTTAAGATAGATAGTTCAACTCTGTTGCGTTAGTCTGAAAGGTTAACGTTGACCTCTCCCTTGGATTTAACCTTAGAATAGACAGTTTAACTCTATAACATTCCACTTCATAACCATTTCCAAAACGAAGACTCGTATACTAGTTTTAAATTGGTATTCAGTAAGTAATAAACTTATTGATCCTAGACTTTCCAAAACTAAATCGATGAGTTTTCAGTTTGCTTAATTTCGATTCTTTTAGAAGCAATTGAAGTGTATATATAAGGGAGCCCTCCCTAGGGGATCTTGTGTATATACAATTCTTAAGGCTAGAGACGTTTCATTCCAATGAGTTCTCCTTAGGGGATCTCAAACCATATAAAACCGTGAAGCTTTTATATACTTCCTAATTTAAAAAGTCATGTTCGATTAGTCGACTAATCGAGTATCAAGTTCTAAAATGATTGCTTATGGAAATCAAGTCTCCTATACTTAACACGTTTCTGATCGTCTCACTTACTATCCCTCGGTTAAGAGTGAAGCCAGCAAGTTAGAGCATTATTACTTCTAAACCCTACTCGAACATCAGTCTTAAATCTCACAAATAGCCAAGCCTACTTCATTGACTTTTAATGTTAAGTATAGTTAATTACTTTCCATAAACAAGTAAAAGAAACAAAGCATGATTAAGCCACTAAGCAACTCCAAAACCTCTTTTTTTTAAACATTTGTTTATAATTTAAAAATGATTTATTTACATATATGTATGTATTGTATAATATTTTATCTATAAGATAATATATTTGATAACGTACTAAAAATAATTTAAATATACATTATATTACATAAACTTTATATCACTTTAATAAAATAATCAACCGACTTTCCAAAAACTATATATACTAAAATATACTTTAAAATACTTATGATTATTATTATTACTATTTGCATGGCAAGCGGGGTTGACTGGTCCCCTACCAGTTTATTGAGAATAAAAATGAAAAAATGATTATGAACATGCTTATAATCACCATAAAAACACTTAAAACCACACAAAGGCTAGCTACTAAGAAAAACACACAAAGGATACAAGACAGGAAAAAGAAAAAAGAGGAACAAAAACATGGTCTGAAGCTAAAAACATATTTCAGTCAGATGACTACTAAAATCATAAAGACTATCCTTCATACCGTTGATGATAACATGCTTAAAGGTTTCCCAAAGCTGGTCCATACTCCTACTTTTATTTTCAAAACGTCTTAAATTTCTTTCTTCCCATACCAAATTCAAATATTTCTTAAAGGAGAAGAAAAAAACAGTTTTGTCATGCTTCCTCCACCTATTTGATTTGCTTATCATATCCCACTCAACTGAAGACGGACCATGAACATGATCTCTATTCATTCTTCTCACCAACCCCATAAGCTCATCAAGTCAGAGCACTCAAAATATAAATGAGCCACTGATCCAGTCTACAACTTACAGAATACACAAAGGGAATCAACTACCATACCATAATACAACAATTTGCTCTTAGTCAACAAGGCATTCATGATGACTTTCCACATCAGTAAGTTGTCCCTAGCAGGAGAGTATCTTGACCATATAACCGTATGCCAAACTATTTCAGGGTTGTCACTCACATTTGCAAGAGGATCATAAGTATCAGAGATTGAGTGTGGCCTTTCATTCCAAAGCAATTTGTCAGTAGGAGTTATAGGGTAGTAATTGTCCTGATATTTATTTCAAACAGCCCTGATTTCCTGATTACTGGTGTATGGCAGGAATAGCTTACCATCATTCAAGTGATCTATATCATGAGCAGCACTACATATTCCAAATTGAGCAATCTGATGAGGAGTAAATATGTTCCCAATCAATAAGCCTTTAGCCATCCACGTTTCATTCCAAAAATTGACTATACTAGATTGAGAGAGAACAATATTTATAAATGGAGAGTAGTTCTTAAGTCCAGCAACTTCCTCCATGTCCAGCTGCAATCCTGGGGAACAAACATTGCTAGAAGTACTTGCTTCCCAGATTATATTTTTTGGTCCATTTAACCCATAAATAATCAACACCACTTAGTAAGGCATTAAAGTGAGCACTAAAGGCCGCTATATTCCATGTTTGCAAATTAATTATTCCAAGGCCACCCTTCTTTTTTGGCAACTCCATTTTGGCAAAAGAGCATGGGATGATTTTCTTAGAATGAATTGAGCCAGTCTAGAAAAATCCCAATATAGCATTTCTAACCATTTTCACCAGCTTAATGGGAAGAATATACACTCTAGACCAATACACCATCATAGATCAAATAACTGATTTGATAAGCACAAGTCTTCCAGCTTGTGAAAGAAATCTATTAGCCCAGCAGGTCATTAAGCTACAAATTTTAGAATACAGAGGCAGGTCGTTAACAGTTGTAATTCTTGAGGAGCATGGAGGAAGTCCTAGGTAATTAATGATATTATCCATAGTTAGCAATCCTATTATGTCAATTAAATGATTAGCTACTTCAACGGATATACTTGACGTGAGAATTTGTGATTTATTTACATTTAGCTTTAGATCAGTCATAAGGTAGAATTTGCCAAGTGTTGCTATTATATTCTCATGGTAAATATTATGATATCATTAGAAAAAAGGAGGGATGAAATATGAGGGGACCTACATTTTGAATGAAACAATATTTCCTTTTGTACATACCTCTTTGTCAACATGGTGGTTAAAACTTCCATAATAAGTATAAATATATATATGATGAGATAGGATTACCCTGCCTGGTCCCCTGTTTACTTTTGAAAAAACCAGATGTGAAGCCATTGTATTTTATTGAGAAGGTGGGGGTTGAGATATAGCTATATATCCAAGCCACAAAAACTTTAGGAAATCTCATCGGTGCCATAATTCTCACAACTGAAGGCCAGTGTATGCTATCATATGCCTTTATTAAGCCCAGTTATAACATGGCATTTTGGGTAGCTTGTGCACGACCATACCCTTTTAATAATTCATGGGAATCATTATGTTGTCAACGATATTTCTTTTTGGAAGAAAGGCAGACTGATTCCTGTATTTTAGTCTGCTAAGAACTACAAGTCTATAAGCTAAGATTTTTGATATACACTTATACATAACATTACAACCAGAAATTAGCCTAAAGGATGAAACAAAGAGGAGGGCGGGGCTTTAGAAATAAGAACTAGATTAGTTGCATTCACTTCCTTTAGCAGTTTGAATTTGGTGAAAAAATTATGAACTGCTTTTAAAATATCTTTCTTGATTATATCCCAACTATGGATAAAGAATTAAACATAGAAACCATCTAGACCTCCACTTGATTGCCTATTCATGGAAAAAAGAGTTTCTTTAATTTCTTGATCTGTTGCCTTAATGACAAGATTGTCAGCTTCTTCAGGCTGCACTTTTGGTAATTGCAAGTGAGATAGCTCATCAATTTGTAGGATGAAATCATCATTGTTTCCAAACATATTTTTATAGTAGTTAAGTAGAGCCTTATCAACTTCAGTTGGGTTAGAATGTAGGGCCCCAAGCTCATTATGAATGGTAGAGATATGCTCCTTTGCATGTTTGACCTTAATGGCAGCATGGAAATATGCAGTATTGTTGTCCCCCTCGGTAACCCATTTTTGCATCAGTTGCTGCCTCTTCATATTCCCCTCGGTTCTCAAAGATTCATTTAACTCCTCAAAGAATTTTCTCTCAGATTTAGCAGCTTCTACATCAGTAGGATTTAACATAATTAAATCTTGAGCTTCTTTGAGTATTTTCCTTAGCAATGTTGATTTTAAGGACCCATCACCAAATTTTTTGGTAGCCCAATCTCTTAAAGCAAATTTTGTTGCTCTTAATTTCCTGCAAAAAATAAACATAGGGTTTTCATAAAAAATTTCAGACCATGCTTTATTTAATATACTAGTATACTCAAGTTCAAGGACCCAAGTATTATAAAATATGAAGCTTTTTTCTTCTTTTAACAACTTCTGACCCGAGGAGAAAATAAAAGGAGAGCGATTAGATAAGACTGGCTAGGGAATAAAGGATGACATTGTTGGCTATGAGGATAAGGCTTGGAGGTTAGCAAAAGAGTGATCTATATTGGTGAAGGTTCTGACTCCAGTTCGACTCTACTTATTCCTAGATAACTTAGTTCCAGAAGTGGGAATAGAAAGCAAACTAAAGTCATCAATAGCTTTATTGAGAGGAAAAATGTCCTTTGGGAGTGGGAGGTACCACCAAGTTTGTCATGTAAGGCAAGACAACAGTTGAAATCCCTAAAGACAAGCCAGGGATGGGAATTTTGCCTGAAGGATGGAAGTAAATCAAGAAGAGGTTGCCTTGAGTTCAAAGAATTGTGAGCATAAATAATTGAAAGGCAGAAGGAAGATGGGGAATCATTTAACTTGGCTTGGAAGTGCATTACTGGATCAGTACATAGGACAGAGGAGAGAGTCAAAACAGTTAGGTCATAAATTACCATGATACGACCATAAGAAACCTGGTTCAAATTATGGTTAAGGGTCCAAGCAGGATTTATGTGCCTAGCAGCTTTACTATTTAGGGTTTCGTTCAGTTTTGTTTCCAGAATAGTAAACAGTGAAATTTTTCGTTAGTTGATGAAACATTTAACTTGATCTAACTTAGTTAGGGAATGTGCTCCTCTTATATTCCATATTGTATAGGTCTGCGTCATTTGGTATACTTCAATGATTGGTGAACTACATTTTTCATTCTCCTTGTTGAAGGAGATCCCCACTAGCCAGTGGCTTAGTCAACGTTGTCATGTATTTTAGGTTTTAGACCTTTATCTCTTTTCTTATCTGCCATAGAAAGGGGAGGAATGATTCTTGGAGATGGTGGAGGGGTGATCCATCCAGGCATGGTGCTAGTGTTGGAGTAAAAAGCTACAGAGGGGTTTGGCTGGCTGCTGGTGGTGTTGACTTTTTGCATAGTCATGCACAAATTATATATTTAATTTTCAAGAGTTTCTTTGATATGAGTGTCTGCTTGATGTGAAGTTGATGATGTGCTTCCATTTTTTAAAAACTTTACCCGAGTTTCACTTGGTGGTTGAGAATATTCTCCACTGTTACTAGCATTTCCATGTATATTAGTTTCAGTGTGCATACGTGTATCTTCCTTATTCGTGCTTTGGGACTTACTTTGAGTCATATTCAGAACAGCTTGTGGTCCAATGGATATTTTTGGTGATTCTCTCCTGAACTTGTGATTTGCTTGGACTTCAATATCAGCACAAAAAGGTATGTGGGCACATGGTCAACATTAACCATTAACTCGGTCTGCTTATTACTTAAGATTTCTCCCTCCTCACCCTGCTCTTCATTTTCAATGATTACATAGCATGATTCAGGCTCATTATTCTCCACCAACACATTAAACCTATTGCTAGATTTATTGATTTCTTCATTTAGTATGGTGGGTTACCATTTACAACAGAGAAAATTTGAGTTTCAGGTTGCTTTATACCCTTGGCATCATCTGCTGTTATTTCTGCTCTAATTTTATCCTTTTCATTTTGCATATTTCTTTCCTTATCTCTTTTCAATTTTTTCCTCTATGATCAACCTTTCTCCACACCTTCTTTTTTTTACTGACCTTTTTAAGTATTTCATTCTCAACTTTATTCGCCTTGCATTCCTTACTTATTTCTTCCACTGTTCTTGCCTTCTCTTCATAATTCAATTTCATTTTCATACACTTGTCAGTCATATGGCCAAATTCATTACACCATGTACATATTTTTGCTTCCAAAGGTAGTTAATTTGACAATTTGCTCTGATCCATCAAGTAGCCTCACTGCAAATTCATCCAACAACTTTGCTGATGGTGAAATTTCTACCATACATTTGGCATATCAAATTCTTTCCAACCTTTCAGTTGCTCATCCATACACATGAAAGTTCCCACTCTTGAAGCAAGCCAAGTAATGCCCAAGTGAGACCATGACTATAATGGGATATTAGAGAGCTCAATCCACACCGGTACAGTTCTAATCGTACTGCAGCTATTACCCACGTTTGGATCCCATTGCTTAACATGAACAATTTGTTCCTCATGATTATTGGATCAGAAGCAATAACTTTCCTTCTGTCTTCCTCATAAGACAGATTGAAAAGGAATAGAAATCCATCTCATTTGACTTAATAGAACCCTTTATTTTCCATACTCTTTTAAGATAAGCTATTACAGTTAAATATGAAAATGGTTCATCAACAAAAAATCCATCCAACTAGTCGCTCCAAACTTCATTTACTACTTTAATAACATTCTCTGGTGGAACCAAGACTTCTCCATCATAGATTAGAGGCACTTGAATAGGGGAGTACTGCCTTGCATTATGAGTTTTTGCTTTGAAAAGGGAATTCCATTGGACAGAGGGAGCTGACTGTGAAGAAGAGCAGATTAGACTTTGAGAGGGGACGTTTGAAGAATAGTTAAGAGGAGTAGGTGGAGTGGAAAGAATAGCAGAAAGCAGAGGAGGGGTTGGGTCAGGCGGGTCAGGGTCGGGAGGTACAAGACGGGACAGGGGATGAACAGTTGGAGGGATGTTTGAATGTACGGGAGGAGGAATAGAGGAAACAGAGGCCATTAAAAAAAAGAAAAGGCTTGATAAATATTTTTAAGCATTTATTTAAAATATTACTTAAAAAATATCTAATTTAAAATTTATTTAAAAACATCAAAAAATATGTTTTCTTATATTTAAAAATAAACCTTCTACTTAAATAATTCATAATTAATTATTAAAAATATATAAAAATTCAAAACCACTTTTAAAATACTCTAATATAAGTTTGAAAAGACTACTAAAAAGATTGAAGAGAAATACTTAATTTAAAGTTGTTTAAAAACAAATTAAATTCCCAAACAAAAACTATAGTACTTACTGAATGCTGTAAAAAGGGGTTCAGACGTACAAGGTTTAAAAACTGATGTCCTTAAATGTTGTAAATGACTATGAATAGGGGAAGTTTTGAATACTTAACAGTTTTGCCATTTTTCGATATGCAAACTACCTTTTTAGCATCCAACCTTTTCACAGTGACCGATATATGCAATATACATCACAACCATAGCGAGAAACCACTGGAGATCTCTATACAAAATTCCATAGAAAATTTTGAACACAAGGCATTTCCTATGTGCTTCTATAACGACTATTGCTATAAAACCACTTTCAAACTAAAGTACGATTCGATCATCGTTCAACCAAACCCTATGTGCTTTGTTTTAAGGCTATGCAACAATTCATAGAAAGTCATATAAATCCTACATATGTCATTTGCATCCCAAATAGGCCTGTCAATGGATACTCGAAAAAATTAAAATCCATCCGGATCAGTAACCGAAAAAACGGATATTATCCTATATCCGAAAAGCGGATGAGGATATCCGATGTTCGAAAAGAAAATTGGATGCGGATGCGGATGCGGATATGGACATATCTGTATGCAAAATAATCCGTCCGATCCAAAATTAATTATAATAAAAATTATTATTATTACTGATTTATTATTTAATGATGAACTTAAAATATAGTTAGAAATGAATTGTTCCACTTTGAAAAGCTGACTAGTATTGTAGTGTGTGTATTGTCATTTGAGAAAGTGATTTTTTTAGTTCAAAAATATTAGTATAACAAAAATATTATTCAATTTTGGATGCAGATATTTTGGATATTTTCGAATATTCGGAAATATCCGCCTTTTATTTTGGATGCGGATATTTTTGGATATCTAGAATATATCCGCGGATGTGGATACGGATGTTAAATCTCGGATACCTACGGATATCGAATGCGGATTCCGATGCGCATTTAAATTTTCGGATGCGGATGCGGATACAGCCATATCTGCATCCGTTGACAGCCCTAATCCCAAAGCAAGGGTTACAACAATATATCACAATATAAATTCAAGCACATATAATATGGTTAAATAACATTACACACACTTCATATTCATTCCAATGATGAGTTAGCTCACCCTTAAACAAGTAAACAAACAAGCACAAGCTCCCACTTCCTACCTCTACATTGTAAACACCAAAACTTCCTACTCCAACCTTGCTCCACTCATGGCCTAAGGCAAAACGCCTCTGGTGTGCATGGGTTGTTGTGCTCTAAATCTTCTAGCTTAAAGTTGATGGAAGGTGTTTCTATGATGTTGTAGGCTTAACGAAAGAGCATGGAAAGAATTTGAGTTGTTTTTGAGTTGATTTGTTCTTAGGAATTTATAAAGAGAGAAGGAATGAAGAACTAGTTTATCTTTGTACAAAAATTAGAAAAGTGATTCTATGAACTATGGTTGGCTTTATATAAGCATTCAAGTAGTTAACCTACCCTTCCCCTCACCTCTCCTAGCCAGCCAAACCTCGCCCCCTCCATGTGTTCACCTTTCCACCATGCATGTTATAGAGAATATCTCTACTAAATATCCTCTTCCATTTAAGTATCAACTTCCTTTTAGAAGTTTCTAGAAGCTCACTTAGTAAACCATAATTACTGAAAATATTTTTATTAGCCATTAATGACCTCTTATGTTATTTAGACATGTACTAAAGTTTGAACAACTTAAATAGAACAAAAGGCTATTTATTGATGAAATGATTTTCGGTCACATTATCGATATTTCTTCAATTATTTATTTTTGTAAAAAAATTTCAAAGACAAGTTTCCTGCCATTAGTTATTAATTAAAAGGTGTTTAACAAGATAGAACATCACAATTATAGCACTTAACCATGTTTCAAAATTTATGATATTCAAATACGAAGTGTTCAAAATTACAAGTCACTACAATTTACAAATTTCGAAAACTTTTTCTTTTATATGTAAATAATAATCAGCACACAAGTACGTTTATAAATTTCATCCTTTAAGACATAGGGATAGTAACCCATGTTTTTGCAATAACCTTTCCCCATCCTTCGCATGCTAAAATTTATTTTCCTAAAACTACAACACTTCTGGGACTTAACATTATCTACTTTTTGTAGCTAAGACAATTATTTCCTAATTTATTTTATAAACTTCCAGTCTTGCTTTGCATTAGTTAAATGTTTATATGAGATTTTCTTATTTATAGCATTTTCCAATCCATATAGCGGTCAATCTTGAAAATTAATACGGTAATGAAAATGAACACTTCGCATAAAATATCGTACACTTTTTTATACTACGACAACTAATGCTTACAACCTAATTAACATAAAAGAAAAAAATGCTGGAAACTGCCATTCAACATCAACTGACAATAATGATATTGTAGCCCTACCATTTCTTACTTAAATAAAATAGATACTTTTATTATGTCATTCTACCATAACCCATGTATCTTAACTTGCCCTTTTTGCTTCTAATAATTATGGTCCATTCATTACTTCAATTATAACATCCAAATATATTGCTATCTTCTTCTAATCTAAATCTCGTGATAGAATTCTCAAATCTCGGTATATACTTACTTTATTTATAATCTTTCATATGGGTATACTCCAGAACTCATAGAAATGTACTTTTATATCATTTCCTATTTCTTTATGGGTTCTCCTTTGTTGTTTTCACACATGTTTAGTAAAATATTCCTAGGAACATAACAATATTCCTTATACTCAATAAGGGTTTATTGTTGCTATTCTACGAGCATTCATTGTTATTTTATTAACAGTCGTAACTTTTACCATGTCTTTCATAGGCAGTCATCCCTACCAAACCCATATCAAAAATTTGGTTTGGTTTTCACTAGCCTTTATAAAATTAAAACTTCGTAGTCATGAAGTACTTAATTCAAAACTTATATCTTTAAAAATATAAACTTAGAGACTTTTTATTAAATTCAACAATTGCTCAAAAGGGATATGAAAAACTTCTCATTTTAACCAATCTTTAATTGTAGATATCTTAACTTTTAAAACTATGATTTAGAATTTATAAAGCAAGTTTATTTATCAAGTCTCAAAAGTCAATGTTTACAATTTAAAAAATAGCTTCCTTTAAATCCTTTCCTCGATAAATATTTTACTTATTAAAAAGTAGGGTTTTGATTCAAATCATTTATTAGGTTTTGTATTCCAAAAACTCAAGTTTTATACCAAACCATGTCTCAAAAATGTACTCTATAGTATTTCTAAAACATCCTTTATAACTTTAAACAATAAAAACCGGAGTAGACAATGACAACTTCCATTCTAGTATTTTCTTGTCACTCATGCTATTTTTACCTTTAATAGCATATGAGGGGAACTTCTAAAAGATATGTGCAATTAATGCACATAATTATGGAAACTATTCATTTTTCCTACATTGTTCCTAATTAGATTACTAACACTATTTTAATATGAATTTCTGACGTTGGTTCTATTTATATTTCATAATGTTACTACCTTTTAACTTTCTATTACCTAAACTGCTCTTATTTGAATTGCTTCTATTTATATAGTTTTCCACTCAATTGACTGTCTTCTTTATTGAATCATCGTAGTGTGTTTCGCCCACTTCTTTAGCCGTTGGACTTTTCTCCATATTTTCCTCATACGAGAATACGCTTCCTTTCTTCATTTTCGAGCATCTTTACACTTCTATTCTCTTTACCCGATTTAAAATTAATACCACTTTCTATTGTACCCCTTAAAAAGATTCTAATACTTTAAATTTATAAAATCAGAAAAATCGTCGAGTTATACATATGCTTTATTTTCTATTTATTTTAATATTTCCTAAAAAAAATTAAATGTCAACTAGAAATTATATTTTAAATATAAAATAATATTTTATTTTATGGAAAATTTTCAACATTTACTTATTTTTCAAAAATAGAGTTTTCTCTTTTAAATAAATACCATTAAAATCATTTCAAATTTTTTTAGGAAAATAAAAAAAATATTAAGTTAATTCATATGGGTTGGGGCTTAGAGTGGATATTGTTTGTCCATTATTTTGGATTTTTCTTCTTTTCCACTTACTTTTTGGCTTATCTTCTTTCAGAATATATTTAAAATCCGACTATCAACTTGGAGTGATTACTACATACCTTTCTTCGGGAACTTGTTCAATTCTTACTTCCAGACACTTGCAATATATAAATTCTTTACTTCCCACTTATTAGATCTAATGTACATCATCAGTCGACAATGTTGCGAGGATCCAAAACCAAAAGGCAATCTAGACCCAACAAGGAAGTTATGTACCATCCAGCTTTACGGACCCTTCTACATGTCACATTCATGCTCTTCTTAAATCAACGCCTTCCAAGACGACTTATCTCTCATGAGGTGATCGGGATAGGCATATAATTTCAAATCTATCTATTGATCCATCTTATAGTCTCCTTATCCATCTTTAAGAATATGGTTGCAACTACTTCTACAGTTGAAATTTATAGAGTTTGGCATATTATATACATACATACATATATATAATTATAGTAAAATTACAAATACGTTCACTCAGCGTATCCTAACTCTTATGATTGAAGAACCTAAGCTCTGATACCAAATGTAACAATCCGCACCTTAATGGACCTAAATTTTCACTAAATTGAAAATCAAAGTCCACTACAGTATGGATCGTTGGTGTAGTTATCCTGTAAATAAACAAAAGTAGATCAGAGAACCATCGATAAGAACTCACATCATAGTTAGTTAGTACCCCTTACGAGGATTGCCTAATACAAGGAAATGCCCACCTGGTTACATAGTACCCCTTAAAAGGATTATAGTAGACTCTACTTGACTGTTTAAGACTTTAACCTGAGTCAAACCCCCTTTGGTATATTCCCTTTACGTATATGCAAATGTATATTTTCATGGATCCGATAGTTGGAGTGTCCCACATCAGTACAATACATACACAATTATTGTTAGCTCCTCTCGAAGGGCTAATATCTATTATGCAACATTACTGGCCTCACATTCCAAACCTTATTAATGACAATGTCATTCATAGTTAATTCAAATCATTGGCAAGATCTAATAATTCACACCATCATAAACATATACTTGAGGCTATATAAATGTAGCAGTAAAATTATCATGCCTCCTAAATTCAATTATTAGTATTCAGACACTTTTACATAAACTTACTACTTTCTTAATGCTATTAAATGTCATTTACTATTTATCTGTGATTTAATAGATCAAATACCTTTTATTTCTTGATTTTTAATTAATACAATTAGATATGTTTTACTGTTCCTTTTTTAACTAATGGCTACCCTTCTTTGATTATTATAACTCTCCTAATTTCTTATTTCATTGTATTATTACTAATTCATCACTTATTGTTTATTTCCTAACTTATCATATATATATATATATATATATATATTATAAATAACAACAAAATAATTGTTATTATTTCTGTATATAATACTTTGGTTTGGATCTCTATATTTTAATGCCCATAAAAAAGGATATGTTAACAGTGTACTTTTCCATAAATTATCTAAAAGAGGATTTGTGTTGTGTTTGGAATTACAAGGAATTATCTTTTCTATTATTGAAATAGATGGTACAAAATATGGTAATCATCCATATTTTGTACATCTCTTTCTTTTAGTCACATTCCTTGTAATTTCAAACAATACACATTTATACATAATTATAAAGTTGGATAATTTATAGAAATTTATATTGCAACATACTTCATTCTAATGAATTAAAATATTATAAAAATGTCAATCCAATTCTTAACAATTTTCAGTTCACGTTTAATAGCATATAACATTCAAACAATAAGCCTGGAATTTACATAAAATCTTATTTATGAATTATTCATAACTTTTAGGGACTACTTTCGCCCTTACTTTCATAATGTAGGTATATATGATATTTAATCGGATTTAACAATTCATAGAATATGTAGGCAAGGTTCTTAAATTTATTTTGTATATATAAGCCTACAACTTAAAATTTTATAGTTAGGCATACAAGGAACGGATCCACAATGATATAAATCCAATATTATATAAAAATATATAATTTCTCACTCACCTCTTAGCCTCCAAATCTCTAGATCTAAATTCATTCTTCTTATTTGACTCCTTTCCTTCTACCAAAATATGTATTAAAATGTATACATATTTATTAGAATTGTAGATCTAAGAAGAGATTTGAATTAAATGTAGTTGTAAAATTTTAGATTTAGAATTTACCTCTTCTTCGTAGAATCGATACATTCCCATTCTTCTTCTTTTCTCTTATTTTCTACTATTCTTCACTTATATATATATAATCTACTATTTTATCATTTATATACTTCCCATAATTTATGGATAAGATAAAATGGCAGAACTTTTCTCCTTGATTCAGAAAATCTGAGAAGAGAAGTGAGGGACTAGGTGTTATTTATAGGCGCACGAATCAATTCCATGCATTAGAATTAATTATTTTAAAATTGGGCCATTCGATCTAGGTTCAACTCCTAGTCGCCAGTCATCTGCTGATTGACTGCACTGCATTCACTGGCCAGTTGAACCTAGGGTATTGACCAGTGTATCATTTATTTGTTGCCCATTTTGCATGTTTATTTCCTAATATTCTTTTATGTAACGTTAATGCTATTATTAATATTTGTTGAGCATTAAGTAACTATCATTTACTTCCTTCCACACTTAAATTTGATTTGTTTTAATGCTTTCAATTAACATATAATTAATAGTTTCTTAAGCTGATAATATATATCGTCGTCTTTATTTTTAAACGTTAATATTTGTTACCTTTACCGACGTCAATCATTATTTATTTTTTTGGTGCTGATTTAATTAGATTCACCACAACCAATTACTTTAACATGGACGTTTATATTTAATGTTTACTTTAACGCAAAGTCATTAACATTTATTTTTTTAATTGGTTATGAATTATTTTTGATTCGATAACTTCAAACGTAAATAGCTTTTTCATTTGAACTCCGATCGTAAAACTTTATATATGAAAACTGATCGAAAAATCGCTATGAACATAATGTCGCAAGTTTCATAGCCAAATGTTGATGTTTGTAAAAATTCCATTTTTGGGCATCACTAATTATTTATTAATTCTTTTTAATTAATTTTCTCTTATTTTACGGGGTGTTACATGATAATTCTTTATGTTTCCGAAGTACAATCGACTCGGTCTTCACTTCACTAGAATCGCACAAATTTTACTTCTTATTTTGAATCTCCTTCACATCTCGATCTACTATTCAAATGGTCCTCCTTACATAGGTCATGTTTGGCAAATCTTTCATAGCTCTCGAACTTACTGCATCCTTAGGGTCTTAGATACACTTCCTTAGTTGTGCTACATGTAACACATTATGGACCTTAACAAAAGCACTCGACAATTCAACATCATAGGCTACTTTACAGATTGTCCGTGGTATCGGGAATGGGTTAACTTATCTTGGTGCAAACTTCCTTGCCTTCCTGAACCTCATGATGCCTATCATCGATGAAACTTTAACAAACACATGATCCCCTATATTAAATTCTAAATCCTTCCGCCTCTTATCAGCATAATGCTTCTACCTTGATTGAGCATCTTTCATCCTTTGCTAAATCAACTAAACCTTCTCTGAAGCTTCTCTTACAAGATTTGAACCCAGAAAATGTCTCTCTCATCTCACACCAACACACATGCGACTTACATGGTCTTACAAATAACGCCTTGAAAGGTGTCATCCCAATACTAGAACGGTGACTATTATTGTATGAATATTCTATTAAGTGTAAGTGATCTTCCAAAATTCACCAAAGTCTAAGATACATGCTCATAAAAAATCCTCAAGCACTCGATTGATCTTGTCGATCTATCCATATGTATGTGGATGGTAAGTTTCACTCATACATAACTCCAAACCTAGAGCACTTTATAGGCTCTGCCAAAACTCACCGACAAATAACGGGTCTCAATCACTAGCTATAATACTTAAAAATTTCATGGAATCTCACTATAATCTTCACATACGTACTAAGAAGTCATCCTTTTGGACTTCACGAAATGAAATGGGCATTATTAGTCAATCTGTCCATCATGACACATTTATTTTTGTTCTTTTCCCTTGTACTCAACAACCCATCTATGAAGTACATAGAAATTAGATCCTACTTCCACACTAGGACATCTAAAGGCTTTAAAAGTCCACTTGGCTTTTGGTGTTTAGCCTTAACTTATTGGCATTCTCCCACATCACTTTTCATTCCTTCCCAATAGAAGCTCCGCTTCATATCTCGGTGCATTTCAATACCCCTCGGATAGATAGAAAACTTTGAACAATGGCATTCGCCAAAGAACAACTTTCGAAGGTCTCCACTATTTGAAACATACAAATTTCCCTTCTTTTGAAGCCAACCTTTGTCATCGATACCAAAACCTTTAGCCCTTCAGTTTCGCTACTACTCTTCAGGCCATCGATTTGTTTGGCACATCGCGGATCTTATCCATGAGAGCTGGGTGTAATTCTAAGCATGACAACGTCCCTGGAGTTACTTTAACCAGCACTCGACCAAAAATGAACATTAAAAGAAGCTAAATTCTCTAATACCTTCCATTTTAATCATGCCGAAACACAATTCTATAGCTTTTGGTTCACGGCATTAATAACCTTATTTTCTTTCCTCAGGGTGTACTCAATCCAAAAACCATAAAAAGCCATAAATTCCAACCACCTCTATTATTGATTATGCTAGTATATGATTTTTGTTTAATGATAATAAACATATATACTCATTTAAATGTATTTGTTATTGCAATATTATATTGTAACAGAATTAAATAAATATTTTCTAAATAAAATAAATAACACCGAATTAAAATTCAAACATATATTTTACTCAAACAAATATTTTATTACAATTTTGAATAGTACAAATTTGTGCTCTCACTATACATACAAAATTTCAAATACAATACATTTCAATTTATACAACTATCCTCGCTACATGTCGCTCATTCACTCGTATCTTATCTTCAACTCTATTCCAGATTGAATCCAGCATCTGAGTTATCTGCACAGTAAACAATGACGTAGTTAAATAGAAAAGGAAATATTTGTGTAGTGTAAAATAAATTGTGTGTTTTTGAAAATGTTATTTGCCTCAGTTATTTGGGTTGTCCGTCATGATTTAATTTTGAATTCATCAAACACTAACAACATGTGACATGCATATTGTATGATTGTACATGCCACAAGGCCATGCACACCGATATACACTTATAAAACTACAGGGACAGGTGAGAACAAGGTCAAACCTAATCAAAAGATAGGTTCAACTCAAGTGCAATACGAATAAAGTCACGACACGAGCACAAGGTCAAACCCGAGCTATAAGCTGGATTCAACACAGGTGCAATCTAAATGTACTAGTCAATAAAATGGTGAAAACAAGTAAAACTACACAAATAGTCCAAAATAAAAAATGAATAAGTACAGAAAGTGGTGAACAGCACATAAAGGAGGCAAACAAGTATACACATGAACCAATAACTTCAACCAGAACTAGCACACGTGGTCAGAGAACACAAATAAGACAGCGGAGATAAACACCTCAAGTACAAAGCAGGTTACATATTGCAATGCACACAATCAGAACAAAGCAAGCCTAGCAACATGGAAGCAAGTGCAAACTAGCTCGAAGCAACTGTATACAAGTGCACAAAAGTACATACATGAAGCTCAACTGAATGCAAGAACATGACTGCACCGACCAAGTTAATGAACACAGCAGTTCAAACCAGACTATGCTAACAAGTGCATATACAAAAAGCTTCAGATGCAACAAGCACACAAAAACAGCGGCAAGCATATGGAAATACAAGTAAATCAACACAAATCAAATACACATGACTCGATGTAATAGACTACAATGCAACTCAGACTGCAAGACAAGTAAGGAGCAACATGTATACATATAGATGCTACAACAACGAGTAGTCGAGAAAGACCATGTCCACAAAACTTCGAATGAATACAAAACTCAGTTTGTCAACAAGATCCAAGCGGACTACATGATGAACAAATATGCAAGTGAAGATATCAAGTGCACCAACAGTAGTTCAAGAATAAACCAGTGAAGAGAACAGAGGTTCAGAAAGTCTAACAAATACCAAAGGCTACAACTTCAAGCAACAACAAAGTGTACAGTTGTGACTTCATAATGCTTCACATAAAAACAGACAGACTCAAGTGCAAAAAGATAATATATACACACTAGACTTCAAGTCTAACAATGACTGAAGTGCAAAAAGACTCAAGTTAAACTGAGTACAGCTCAGTGCAAAATACAAGCCAGTGAAACACAAGCGCACAGCAACTACACATGAAGCCATGAGTAATTTAACGAAGTCAAAGTCAAATTTTTACAAAATCAAAGTGGTCGAGCATAGAAAATTGAATAATTCAAAGTCGTGGTGACCAAGGTAAATCAACATCATTAAAGCAATTCAAAGCTGTGATAATCAAGTAAACAGAAATTATACGAATTGAAGAAGTCAGAAAACATCACATGCATCCAAATGAAAATCAACGGCCAAGGATGAATTCAATAAAATATATACGAACGTTAATTAGGGAAATTGATCCCTATAAAATCCCAAGTCATCATCCGTGTTCAAATCATTTGAGTTCGAGCAACAACAGAAAGGAACAAATCGTTCAACACGAATCGAAGTTGAGAATAATAAAAAATCAGTAAAAGGAAAAATCGCATACCATTTTAACAATCACACTGACTTAATTGAAGCTGCCATGAACAAATAATTGATCGAAGAAAGTAATTGAAGCATCACTTTCTTTTAAGTGGCGACTTTAACAAATTCAAAAACCCTAATTTTCATAAAGAGGAATGAAGACGAGAAACGATATTTTACCTTGCATTCTTTATCTCTTTGGGCTAGATATAATATGTTGTATGGGCTTTAAATTTTAAAATTAGGGTTTTATTGTTTTAAATAGTTTTTAAATTTATATTTTCTCTTTTAAACTTTTTTAAATTCTATTCATTGACTAGGGGACGAACTAAGGTGGTGTAGTTCGAGAATTCGCAAATCAATGGCTGAGTTGTGGCAGGATTTTGAGCGTAGAGTTAGGTTAGTCGATAGCGGGTGTTGTGAGTTTACGTGTGTAAGCGTCTGACTACTTAATTTCTAGTAAAAACCATGGGGGCAACATGTAGGCAGGGTTTTCCCAGAGTTGGGTAAATCTGTTTTGTTCTATTTCTGCTTTTTATATTCTGTTATTATTCTGCTATTACCAGTGCTGCGATTATTTTATATACTTCCGCATTAAATTTTTATAATTATTAGTATCACCCTATTCATCCCCCCTTTAGGGTGAAATCGATCCTACAAGTGGTATCAGAGCTAGGAATAAAAGCCAATTTTCAATTTTAAAATTTTGATTTTTCAAAAATAAATTACTATTTTTATATGGCTTCTTTGAATAATGCATTTGCTAAGGGTTGGTCCAATATTATTCCACCTATTTTTGATGGAACGGATTTTTTAAATTAAAAATGGAATTTTATTTAAAATTTTTTAATTCTAGATGTTTGGATATTATTGAAAATGAGTGTGTTACAATAGATGAGAAAAATACTTCGATTAATGCTCTTGCTATGCATATATTCTCATATTAATCGTGATAATTTTAACTTTATCTCTCGTTGTGAAAATGCACAGGAAATCTGGAGTACTTTTGATGCAAAATATGGTGCAAAAGGCAACAACAATGAGAAATCCTCCACAATCGACACAGTTAAAGAAACATGCTTAACAGAATTGGCAAAAGGCAGCGGCGATAAAGATTCAATAGCCGATGAGATAAGTGATTTTCCAATCAATCATTTAGTTCTCTAGTGCCAAAAATTAATTCAAAATTATAAATCTCTTGAGTTGAAAAATAATAAGTTGGAAAGGGAACAAGCTAAACTTCACCAGAAAAATAATGATTTGGAAAATGAGCTTAAAAATATGAAGAAAAATGAAAATTCTAATTGCAAAAGGCGATTGAATCATGAAAAAGAATTTGCCCGTCTTCATGAAAACTTTCAAAAGTTAGAAAACGAAATTTTAATTCGAGAGAAAAACATAACTGAGTTGATTTGTAAAAATAATATTTTGCAAAAAGAGTTGGATTGCTTTAAGAAGTTAAAAAATTTGAAATGTACTATTTTTGAAAAGAAATTAAATGAGTTCAATGAAAATTTCAAAACCTTTGAAAAAGAAAACATTATTTTGAGCAAATCTGAAATTATTCGATCAAATCACGAGTTTGAAAAGGAAATTGAAAAAATCAAGGATATTGAAAAAAAAATGAATTTCAAAACTCCAACTTTCTGAAACTGAGATGCTAGAAATTGAGAATAAAATTAGAGAGCTTCAAAATGAAAATATGCGATTAAAAATGAATAGTTTTGAAAAGAGAGATAGTACCATTAGTTGTTGATTGAAGCTAATAAATGAAAAAAAAGTTTTTAAAATCCAAAGTTAATAAACTTGAGTTGGTTACTACGAAATTTTTCACTAGAGATAAATCATTTAATATATTCTTAGAAAATCAACTCTTCGAGAACAAAAGGAATGCATTTGGATTTGCAAAACTATCAAAAATGAACAAATAACCAATAACACTATTAAGGGGAAAAGTATGAGACCCAAACATAAGAAAACCAATCCTATTTGGGTTACAAAAGGCACGAATATAAAATCTCTCAAAGTCAAACAAATCTGGGTGCCGAAAGGAACATATATAAATAGTTTTAGGTCTTCACAAACATATTTTTAAAAATCATTTGCCCAAACAACCATGGACCTATAAAAAAAATAGGTCACAAAAATCTTTTCTCATGTAGGTGTGGTGGCAGGCTAAGGAACAACAATAGTGTTATCTGGATTCTGGCTGTTCCAAGCACACAAAAAGGGCGACAAATCAAAGTTCCTTTGCCTAGTATAAAGGTTGCAAAATCACAATGGGCAACAATGAAAAATTATCGATGAAGGTAAAATAGGTAACGATGCATTTATCTTAAACTATTTATTAAATGTGATAATCTACACCGAAATCTTATTTAATTCAGCCAGTTATGTGATAATGAATGTTGATTCTGATTTGTTGGCCAATTATATATTTTTATTCCAAGAATACTATAAGTATTTATAGAGACTTTGAATTAGTTCATATAGATGTGTTTGGACTAATGATGGTGTTTTATTGATTGTTGATTACTCATGATACAAGTGGATATATTTGTTTATCTCATCTGACACTATATTTGTTTGCTTGCACGGTTTCAATTCAAATTCAAAAGAATGTTATTTAAAAGATGTAAAAAGATTTTAAGGTATTTTTTGCAACTTCACGGTCTAATCTATAACATCCAACTAATGATAATCTTGAGTCAAAGGGAAATTTGGATGTAGATTACACTGGTAATCTAGTTGATAGAAAAATTACTAGTGGAACGTCATTTATTGTGAGACATTCATTAGTTGCATCACATTCTCAGAGAAAATATTTGCATATTTTTCATTTTAAATAATTTTCAATTAGCATACAATTTTTCTTTTATAAAACCCCTTCCAGAAAATATTTTTTTTTATTGACCGAGTTTCAGATTAGTCATTCTAGAAAATTTGATTATTTTTGGATTTGATTTTAAATGACTACATTAACTAATCTGACTCCCTAGTGACTATCGAAAAGATAAATAGTGATGGAAAAAGTGGTGAGTGTTGATATTAATCATATATTATAGCATGAGATAGTATATTTAGTAAATTTCTTTAAAAATTTAAACATGAGTTATAACAACTTTTGATTGGTGAAAATTCCACGACCATCTCTATTTCTATCATATTTCTAATGACCATCACTCATCAAAATCCAATATAGTATGTCAATGTGTGGTATTTTAAACGGGAAATCATTCATTTTACAATTTATTATTTTTTTAGCAATAAAAACGTTCAAAGTATTCACTCTCATTTAAAAGTCCTTACGAATATGCATAGGTGAATTACTTGGAATTTTTGATTATATGCTTTCATGCTCATTTAAAAGTCCCCGCGGTTATGCACGTATGGAACGCATATCAAAATTGACTGATTAAATAGTCAAGTTGAGTCTAATCTCATTTAAAAGTCCTCACGGTTATGCATGGTTAGAAGATACTTGAATTCATTTTGTTTTTTAAATTTGGAATACTACTAATGTCATTTAAAAGTCCCAAAGGTTATGCATGGTTAGAAGATATTCATATTCCTAATATAAATATACCACAAATAGACACGACTATATGGTTTTATATGATAACATCGTTCCTATCACTCTAAAGTGGAATATGCATCAATCAGAGTATTTATGATTTTTGTTTGATTTTACTGAAATTTAATATTTATACTCGATTGGGTACTAATATTGTAATAATGTCTACCACTTTATCTCTATTTTTCTAACACTATTACTCTTTTGCTGATAACAAAAGGGGGAGAGAAAAGTTAATATTTTGGCAAATAAAGGTCAAATATTTTATTTTGTATTTGCATCTAGATTCATTTGCATATTTTATTTATTTTCATGCATATATGAAGGGGGAGCGTTGTTGTAGAGAGGGAGCATTCAAACAGGAGGAGCAAATAGAGTTCATCAATGATCAAATACATTTAATAAATTCAAAATCTTAAATATATGTTTGTTATCATCAAAAGGGGGAGATTGTTGATTATGCTAGTATATGATTTTTGTTTGATGATAATAAACATATATATATATATATATTCATTTAAATGTATTCGTTATTGTAATATTTTATTTTCACAGAATTAAATAAATATTTGCTGAATAAAATAAATAACATAGAATTTAAATTAAAACAGATATTTTATTCGAACAAATATTTTATAAAATTTTGAATACCATAAATTTATGCTCTCATTATACATACAAAATTTCAATTATAATACATTTTAATTTATACAACCGTCCTCGCTACATATCGCTCATTCACTCGTATTTTATCTTCAACTCTATTCCAGAATGAATCCAGCATCAGAGTTATCTGCAAAGTAAACACTAACGCAGTAAAACTGAAAAAGAAATATTTGTGTAGTGTAAAATAAATTGTGTGTTTTTGAAAGTATTATTTGCCTCAGTTATTTGGGTTTTTCGTCATCATTTAATTTTGAATTCATCAAACACGAGCAGCCTGTGACATGCATAGTGTATCATTGTACATGCCACAATGGCCGTGCACACCGATATACCCTTGATATAACTACAGGGATAGGTGAGCACAAGATCAAACCCAATCAAAAGCTAGGTTCAACTCAAGTGCAATACAAATAAAGTCAAGACACGAGCACAAGGTCAAACCCGAGCTATAAGCTGGACTCAACACAGGTGCAATCCAAATGTACAAGTTCAATAAAATGGTCAAAACAACTAAAACAACTCGACCAGTCCAAAATCAAAAATCAACAAGTATAAAAGGTGGTGAATAGCACATAAAGGAGGCAAACAAGTATACACATGAACCAACAACTTCAACCAGAACTAGCACATGTGGTCAGAGAACACAAAGAAGGCGGTAGAGATAAACACCTTAAGTACAAAGCAGGTTACATATTGCAATGCACACGACCAGAACAAAGCAAGCCTGGCAACATAGAAGCAAGTGCAAACTAGCTCGAAGAAACTATATACAAGTGCACAAAAGCATGTTTAACGGCGGAATTTCTATTGAATTTGGAAACCATCGAAAATTTTCAAATTAAAAATATTACCGCAAGCGCACAGCGTACTATTGAAGTACATGGCGAGTATGGGTCGATCCACAGGGAATTGATGATTTTAAAACTCTATTAAATCAAATTAAACCAAAGCCGAGTGAAAGTTATGGTAGAGAATTAGAAAATTAGCTAACTAACTAAAGGAAAAGAGATGCAAATATAAGAGTTAAATGACAATTTAGAAAATAAATCCACTCTCTAGATCATGCAGTTCAACACATATGAAATCATGATCTCTCTTTTATGGTCATTAGTGCTTTAATTGATGTGTTTATCATAAGTGTGGCATATTTGTGTTATTAATTAGCCGACATAAGCCATCAAACTATAACACATCCCTTAAAGCACTTACTAACTTTCATGAAACTTGACAAAGAAAATGAAAATGAAGTCTATTCTAAGTATGGCCTATTAACTATTGATTAGAAATATAGACAATCAAATTTTAATTTCAAATCACTTTCTTTTGCCATAATCATATTTTGATAAAGAGGCATTTTGCGTTAGTGATTGTTTAAGCATAGCCTATTTGATGTCAACAATATAGGCTATCAAATTCAAAGCAAAAACAACAAATAAAACACTTCATTGATCATCATTAAGCAAAAAAAAAGAGCATGAATTAACAAATAGTTGAAGCTACATAATTAGAGAGCTTCATTAGCCCCTAAATTGAAGGGGTTTAGCCTCTCATATTTTTCATTTGATTAACAAATATAGCTTGCAACATGAAAGAAAAAGAAAAGGAAAAAGAGAGCAAAGTAAAGAAAAAACTATTCTACTTGCATGAAAAATAAATCTACACTACTAACATGAAAGTAAATAAACAAAAGAAGCATGTAAAAGAAAGAGAGCACTAATTAACATTGCATAGAAAAAATCAAAGTTACATGAAAAATAAAAATGGCAAAGTAGCCATGGAAAAGAGAAAGAGAACTTGTCTTTTATTTTGAGCCTAAATTAATGAAGAGGAAGAGGAGGGTTGCATGAAACATAAGGGATTATTTATACAAGCATGAAACCCTAATCCATAATTTGAGGAATGACCAAACTACCCTTGAGAAAGTGTGGAGGCCAAGTAATCGTTAGCTTCTACTAATCATCATTTAAGTGTGCATGAAGCCATTATTCCATAAGCATGTGCATTAGCCTCTAATTTGTACATTAAGGTAGGTGGGTAAGTGGGGCCCTCCATGATCTTCACTTTGAATGATTTCCATCTTCATTCCTTTATATTCATGTTGTGCATGCATGTGTCTTCATGAAACCACTCCTATTTGAGATCAAATTCCTACACAAATATATATAAATTTTCAATTAATTTTTATCAAAGAAATATATGCACACAAATGACATTTTTGCCCCTATATGAAGATGGATATGTGACTATTTTGGAATTAATATGGATTTTGATAAAAACAAGTTAAAATACCCTATATGATCATTTATTTAATTTAAACAGAATAAATATGGTGGTAAAAATATGCACATTTACGTGCACATCAAATACCCCCAAACGTATATTTTTATTTGTCCTCGAATAAAGAAACTAAGATAAATCCGTTTTCGTAGGGAGCACGATTACATTGAGCGTATCAACAAGCCGTTAAACCTTTGGGTGTCTCCAGTAGGACGAATGTTGTCCCGTGAGGGTTTTCAGCGGATACTACCCATAACCAAATACAAGATGAAAATATTTACAAAATGCAAGATTTATTTACAAAGAAATGAATGCAAGTTTTTGAAAATACTTACAAATGAAGGATTTATTTTTAAATCGACACAAATAAGTTAAATTTATGTTTTGGTCATTATCTTGAAAATTTAAGTCATTACTCATCAAAATTTCCAACAAAAATCAAGTTATCATAACG
Source organism: Allium cepa (assembly GCA_030765085.1). Lineage (NCBI taxonomy): Eukaryota > Viridiplantae > Streptophyta > Magnoliopsida > Asparagales > Amaryllidaceae > Allium > Allium cepa. The sequence goes on along the minus strand of CM060937.1, from coordinate 978,657,095 downwards.
AATAGACTATAGTTTAACTCATTATTTCAGTTGATAACAAAGTGTAATTATGAAAAGGATCCTTCGTTGATTATCAAAGTTTATCAAAATGGTATTTTCATTTCTTTTCAATAACAAATCAAATCAAATAAGTAAAAATAGTGCTAGGACTTCAATTGCTTGCTCTCTCCTTGTTTGCAAGAAAAATTACACTCCTAGCTCAGGTAAACTGAGGCCGGATATACCACCCATGCACTACCTTTCGGGCTTATGTGAGGGGAGTACAAAGCATGCCGAGTGCACACACTTTCGTGCATACACCTATCGACCGTCGGTGTTTTTTATTAAGTCTGTTTTTTTCACATGTGTTCCACACATGCATAACCGTGAGGACATTTAAATGAGTATGAAAGCACATAATCAAAGATTCCAAGTAATTCACCCATGCATAACCTGAGGACTTTTAAATGAGAATGAATACTTGGATGTTATTATTTTATATTTATATATTTTTTTAAGAGGGAGAGAGAGTTTTGCAAAATATCTTAGCACCATTTAACTTTGAAGACAAAAAAATGTTATATCCTTTACTTTAAATCAACCACTTTTTAAAACAAAGATTTTCAATTAAGATGTACTTCATAATTAACGCATATGAATCTTCCTATATACCAGTTAAACCATTATTATTTGTAATAAAACTTCATTTTTATTTTTGCTAAGATGAATAAATTTTCAAAAATTTCAATTTAATAAACCAAAACCATATATTTATCTTATAGTGTATCTTTAAAAATAAATCAAAAGAAAATTTGTTTTTGGGATTTTTTTAGATTTTAAAACAAAAAGGCAAAAATAAAAAAATGAAGATAAGTCTTCCTCCACACTTGACGTTGATTGTCTCCCCACAATCAACCCAAGTGGAATGAGAAAAATAAAAACAAAAACACGACCTTTATTTAAATGAAAATTAATGGTATTTACACGAGATCAGAAAATATATCGTCAAAAAGTAAATGAAATGGTCTTCCAAAGACCGATTCATTTGTCTCGTCAAGTATGTGAGACACAGCTTAAGCTCGAAAAACCAAACCATAGAAGATTTCAAAGTTAAACGTTGATTTGGAAAAACGAACGTCGTTTATTAAAAATCGTACGAGTTGTTTTATTGTCGATGATTTTTAGGGTTGATTAAATAATTGGTTGAAATTCAAATTTATTTCCACCAAATTGAAATTCAAATTTGTCATTGAAAACTTCTTCAAAATTATTGATTTCAAAAACCCCTTCGGAATTTAACAACTCGTCTTCGGAAATTCCATAAAATTCATGATCATTAAATTCATCTTCCTTTATTGGATTATCAACAACTTTATTACATGTCTCAAGTTCATAATCCAAAGTTGTTGTATTCAAATTTTCCAAATCGAGAAAAGAAAGATCGAATTTACATTTGGTTCCACACCCTCAAAAGAATTGAAATCCAACTCAATTACAGTGTTTTCAAAAACTTCATTAAGATTGTTATTTTCAGTTTCAAAAGTTATTGTTTGAAAATCATCGCTTTGGGTAAAAGATGGATTATCATTTATCTCGTCACATGTTGCAATTTGATTTTGTTTATCACGTTGTCTCATATATGTTTCAAACAAAAAATTTGTGTGATCATCGTAAATTTCATTCATTTGGTAAAGAAAGTCAAATTTGTAATTATTAACGTGAAAATTTTCGATTTGGACTCGTTGAGAACAAGAATTGTCAATTTTGATAAACGGTAGATTATTATTTGATTCTTTGCAAGTTGAGATTTGATTATGATTTTCACGAAAAGTTTTGTATTTTTCAAATAATAAATTCCTGTTATCTTTTTCCATATGGTCAACAAAATCAAATCATGATTGTTAATTTGAAAATATTCATTTTGAATTTGTTGATAACCAAAGTTTTCAATCGTATCTTTATTGAAACCATTACCACTGCCAAAATTATCTGAAAATTGGTTCACATTTTCATCTGGATTTTGAAATTCATTTTGAAGCTCGATATTGAATTGGCATGGGTTATACTCAAAATCATTTGAATTTTGAAGCGAATTCAAATTATGATTATTTTGACTTGAACTATTACACAAATATGAGTTACACAAATAGTTTATACTTTGATTTTGCTGTGTAGAGAGTTCAAATAAAGATAAATGCTATTTTCGAGATTTGAGGGTTACTCATCGTTTTGAAAAGTTTGTTGTCCAAAATTCGAATCGTTTAAAGAATAGTTGTCGTTAAAATATCCATACGAATTTGAAGTGAAATCATATGGATTATATTGATTTCCACAACTATTGTAAAATTCAAGTGAATATGGAAATTCAGACATTTTCAAGAATATGTTTGGTTATTTTATATAAAGGAAAAATATTTACAAATAAAATTTATTTTCAAAAGAGAAATTGATTTTTGTTTTATTTTTTTCCAAATTTTTCTTTGTTTTTGAAAATGTTTTATAATAATTTTTTTTGATTTTGGTTTTTAATTTTTTTTGGATTTTTGAAATTTCAAAGGAAAAATGATTTAAAAATTTCAAGGGAAAAGAAATATTTATAGTTTTGGATTTTGAATTTTTTTTAAATATGAATGAACTAATGCAAAAAAATGAATGCAAGGGTTAATTACAAACGATTTATCCTAAGTTAACCCAAAATTGTATAATCACAAATTGTCTTAAATCAACAAGATAGTTCTCGGCCAGGTAACAGACAGGATTTATCGGTGCACCACGAATCACCGTAGCAATGCACCCGAAGGTTTAAGTACCTTCAGAGGAACAACCACTATAATATTTACGAATCACCGTAATATTTATAAATGGTTATTACTCTGCCGTAGCCTAGACACCAAGAAATTAAATTGTTCAAAGAAGGAAAATTGTCGATATACAATTAAGTGTTGTTGATGTCTAACTGTTTTTATTAATCAAAATCTTGGATGAAATGCACAGCAGAAAATAAACATGTATTAACAATGCAACTACGAATGGATTTTGTGTTTTTTTGGATGTTTGATTTTTTTAAATATATGCAAGCAAACAACAATGCAAGGCAAATAACAGTAGATATCTGTAATTCAAGGCAAATAAAAAGAAAATTGTAAATAAGCAAGCAGTTACCTTTTGGCAAGCTCAGCAAATCAAGCAATTTTTCCAATCTGCTTTGGCAACCTGAAATAAAAGACAAGATATACACAAGTTTTCTTTATATGTTTGTCAAATATGAAAAAAAAAGTGAAAACCAAAACAAAAAAAGTAAAATAAATGAAAACTAAAACTAATACAAGTGATAACAAATGAAAAATGAAAATTAAACAAAGTTAAACTTTTTTTTAAGACTAAAACAAATGGGAAACTCAACACAAACCAAAAAAATTGAAAAACAACTCTCTATCTTTTTTTAAAAAAAAACAAGAAAAGAGAAATTAAACTAAACCACTTCAATAAATAAATAAAAAAATGCCCAGCCCAATTGCTAAGGTCACTGCCCACTAGAAGAAGCCCAAACAATTTTCGTAAAGTCGGAATTTGTTCATCCGTTCTCTCATATATTTCAAAGTCGAATTGAAAATGAAATCAACTCGTTCTCTCCAAAAAAAATCTAATTCATAACGAAATTATCTGCTCTTTTCGTATACTCACAAAGCCAAAATTCGAGATTAATTGTCGGGGTTAGAATTACAATTTTGGGTTTTTGAGTTTGGGGATTCGCGAAGTCGAATCGTGTTCGACTTGGATTCGAGGATGGATGTGGGTTTCGGCAATTGTTTGAATTTGGTTGCGGTGATGGATTGTGACAGAGTGATGCCGATATGAGGATTGCTTCATGTAGAAAGATTGTTCGTGGTGGATGGTCACAGTTGTGAAGCGATTTGAAGATCAAGAAATGCACAGAGGTATGTTGTATTGATTGTGCTCGGCAATGGTGTTATATGGTGGAATATGGAGTGGTTACAGTAGAAGGGGTATGTTGTTGATATGGAATTGTAGACGTGATGTAGCTGTTTAGGGGAAGTCTGACTGTTAGGTATTGATGAATGGTGTCCAGTGGTGATGCAGTTGCTAAATGGTGATGAGGAGAGGTGCAGCGATATACAGGGCACAGAGCAGTAGCAAGTCAGTAGAAAGAGGCTTTGGTAGTGGTTTGTGAAGTGTTGCTTTTCAGATGGGGATGGCAGACAGTGGTGGTTGCAGTTTTGTTGAAATGAAGTTTAGTTTGAGTGATAAGGGGAGGGGATGTAGTGAATAATGTTGTGTTGAGGCAAGAATCACTGATATTGATGAATGATTGCACTGGGAAGGGTTGTATGAGCATTTGGATGGTGCAAGTGTGCACAGTTTTGTGACGGTTTATGGCAATGTTTGGGTTGTTTGGCTGTTGAAGTGAAGGATTGTTTTGAGATATGGAGTTGGGGGATGTTTGCATAGAGTTTATGCTGTAGAGTAGATGTGGCTGTAGTGATGGAGGAGTGATGTATCAGTGGAGTTACAGCTGAGGTTGAGCAATGGGATGGCAACAATTTTGCAGTGAAACTTCTGAAGTTGATGTTTGTGATGACAATGGCCAGGAGTATGTTGAGAGATAGGTAGGGCAGAGAATAAAAGTATAGAAGAATAGAAAAGGTTGTGATATGTGGCAACTTGGAGATATGTAGAGGAGATGTTGGTGAAGAAGAGTTGCACTGTGACAGAGAGGCAGTAAGTTGTAATGGCAGTTTGAAGTGTGGAACAGAAAATGCAAACAAAAAAATTAATCAGAGAAAAATTTGTTATTAGGGAAGGGAGGATGAAAGTGTATGTATAAATGAAAATGTAAATGACAATGTAAAATGTGAAAAAGCAATAAAATAATTTATTTATTTTCAAATAGAACTAGAAATGCAAATGCCAATGGAAATGGCAAGAAGCAAGCACACAAAATCAAATCATATAACAAACATGTATACAAATTTTTTTTAATGCAAACAAACAAACAAAATAAAATCACACAAAAATCAAACAAAAGTAATTCGAAGAATAGAAAAATAAAATCATTACTATTCCCTGGAAATGGCGCCAAAAACTTGTTTAACTGCAGAATTTCTATTGAGTTGGAAAACCGTTGAAAATTTTCAAATTAAAAATATTACTACAAGCTCACAACGTACTATTGAAGTACGTGGCGAGTATGAGTCGATCCGTAGGGAATTGATGATTTTAAAAATCTATTCAATCAGATTAAACCAAAATCGAGTGAAAGTAAAGTTAGAGAATTAGAAAATTAGCTAGCTAACTAAAAGAAAAGAGATGTAAATATAAGAGTTAAACTACAATTTAGAGAATAAATCCACTCTCTAGATCATGTAGTTCAACACATATGAAATCATGATCTCTCTTTTATGGTCATTAGTGCTTTAATTGATGTGCTTATCATAAGTATGGCATAATTGTGCTATTGATTAGCCGACATAAGCCATCAAACTATAACACATCCCTTAAAGCACTTACTAACTTTCATGAAACTTGACAAAGAAAATGGAAATGAAATCTATTTTAAGTATGGCCTTTTAACTATTGATTAGAAATATAGACAATCAAATTTCGATTTCAAATCACTTTCTTTTACCATAATCATATTTTGATGAAGAGGCATTTGCGTTAGTGATTCTTTAAGCATAGCCTATTTGATGTCAACAATATAGGCTATCAAATTCAAAGCAAAAACAACAAATAAAACACTTCATTGATCATCATTAAGCACAAAAAGAGAGCATGAATTAACAAATAGTTGAAGCTACATAATTAGACAGCTTCATTACCTCCTAAATTGAAGGGGTTTAGCCTCTCATATCTGTCATTTGATTAACAAATATAGCTTGCAGCATAAAAGAAAAAGAAAAGGAAAAAGAGAGCAAAGTAAACAAAAAAAACTATTCTACTTGCATGAAAAATAAATCTACACTACTAACATGAAAGTAAATAAACAAATGAAGCATGTAAAAGAAAGAGAGCACTAATTAACGTTGCATAGAAAAAATGAAAATTACATGAAAAATTAAAATGGCTAAGTAGCCATGGAAAAGAGAAAGAGAACTTGTCTTTTATTTTGAGCCTAAACTAATGAAGAGGAAGAGGAGGGTTACATGAAACATAAGGGGTTATTTATACAAGCATGAAACCCTAATCCATAATTTGGGGAATGACCAAACTACCCTTGAGAAAGTATGGAGGTCAAGTAATCATTAGCTTCTACTAATCATCATTTAAGTGTACATGAAGCCATTAATTTCATAAGCATGTGCATTAGCCTCTAATTTATACATTAAGGTAGTTGGGTAGGTGGGGTCCTCCATGACCTTCACTTTGAATTATTTCCATTTCATTCCTTTATATTCATGTTGTGCATGCATGTGTCTTCATGAAACCACTCCTATTTGGGATCAAATTCCTGCACAAATATATATGAATTTTCAATTAATTTTTCTCAAAGAAATATATGCACACAAATGACCGTTTTGCCCCTATATGAAGATGGATATGTGACAATTTGGAATTAATATGGATTTTGGTTAAAAACAAGTTAAAATACCCCATATGATCATTTATTTAATTTAAATAAAATAAATATGGTGGTAAAAATATGCATATTTACGTACACATCAAAGTACATACATGAAGCTCAACTGAATGCAAGAACATGACTACACAGACCAAGTTAATGAACACAGCAGTCCAAACCAGACTATTCTAACAAGAGCATATACAAAAAGCTTCAGATGTAACAAGCACATGAAAACAGCAGCAAGCATATGGAAATACAAGTAAATCATCACAAATCAAATACACATGACTCGATGTAACCAGACTACAATGCAACTAAGACTGCAATGAAAAGTAAGGAGCAACATGTATGCATATATATGCTACAGCAATGAGTAGTCGAGAAAAAACATGTCAACAAAACTTCGAATGAATACAAAGATCAGTCTATCAAGAATCTCCAAGAAGACTACATGATGAACAAATATGCAAGTGGAGATATCAAGTGCACCAACAACAGTTCAAGAATGAACTAGTGAAGACAACAGAGGTGCAGACTACTTAAAGTCTAACAAATACCGATGGCTACAACATAAAGCCACAACAAAGTGTACAGTTGTGACTTCATAATGCTCCACATAAAACCAGACAGACTCAAGTGCACAAAGACAATACACAGACGCTAGACTTCAAGTCTAACAACGACCAAAGTGCAACAAGACATAAGTTTAACCGAGTACAGCTCAATGCAAAATACAAGCCAGTGAAACAAAAGTGCACAGCAGCTACACATGAAGCCGTGAGTAATTGAACGAAGTCAAAGTCAAATTTTCACAAAATCAAAGTGATTGAGCATGGAAAATTGAATAATTCAAAGCCATGGTAACCTAGATAAATCAACACCGTCAAGCAGTTCAAAGCCCTGTTAATCATGTAAACAGAAATTATACGAATTGAAGAAGTTAGAAAACATCACATGCATCTAAACGAAAATCAATGTCCAAGGATGAATTCAATAAAATATATACGAATGATAATTAGGGAGATTGATCCCTATAAAATCCCAAGTCATCATCGGCATTCAAATCATTCGAGTTCAAGCAACAATAGAGAGGAATAAATCATTCAACTCGAATCAAATTCAAGAATAATCAATAGTCTATAAAAGGAATAATCGCATACCATTTTAACAATCGAAGTCGACTAAATTGAAGTTGCCGTGAACATATAATCGATCAAAGAAAGGACTCGAAGCATCACTTTCTTTTAAGCGGCGACTTCAAAGAATTCAGAAACCCTAATTTTCATAAAGAGGAATGAAGACAAGCAAAGATACAGCCATTGTCATAAACGAAAAAGAAAGTAGGCCGAAGAAATAACAATGAAAGGGGACAATATTTTACACTGCATTCTTTATCTCTTTGGGTTGGATATAATATGTTGTTTGGGATTCAAATTTTAAAATTAGGGTTTTATTGTTTTAAATTGTTTTTAAATTTTTATGTTCTCTTTTAAACTTTTGTAAATTCTAGTCATGTGACCAGGGGACGAACTACGGTGTTGAAGTTCGAGAATTCGCAACTCAGTGGCTGAGTTGTGATAGGGTTAAGAGCGTAAAGTTAGGTTAGTCGATAGCGGGTGTCGCGAGTTTACATGTCCAAGTGTCTGACTACTTATTTCTAATAGAAACCTTGGAGGCAGTGTAGCATTCTCGAATTTTAGCCAAGTTTAATTTGACAATTAATTTAATTTTGGAATTAAATTGTGAAATTATTTGTGAATTAATTAGAAAATTTCCAAAATAAATAAAAAAAATTAGATTATAAATAGGATTTTGGTTTGAAATTAAGGATAAGTATTTGATAAATAAATAAATAGGATTTAAAAATAAATATATTGGAAATAAATTGGATTTAAAATTTTATTTTTAAGTTAATACGAATTTCTTTCTAATTATTTAAATATGCATTATAATTTGAAAATGATGTTTTGAATTTGATATAATAAATTTTTCCAAAGGCAAATTTAGAATGAAACTCTAATATATATATTCATGTGAAGTTAAAATTTTAAAACCATTTTTCTTTGAAGATTTATGTAAATGATTAATAAAAGAAATGTATTTATTTACATAAGAAATATGATATAAAGTTATTTTTAAAATATTATTTGTAGCGTTTAACATATAGTAAAAATTTGAATGTTGTTTAAAAGCTAAATTTTATAATATACATATGTGTGTTATTTATTAAAGTATAATTTGTTTTAGGATTCAATTTTTTTCTTAAGATTTTATAAAGGGGAATGCATTTATTTAATAATAGAAATTGTATAGATAAAAACATAAACATTTAAAACAAAAACACATGTTAACATATGAAAATATAAATGCATAAAGGGTTAAAACATAAATTTTAAATTAATTTAAACAAAGGGGTAAACATAATTTTTATAATTTTTAACAAGTGTAAAACATGAAAATAAGTAATTGTACACGTGTTAGTTTATGAGTCAAGTGGCATTTATTTTGTTTAAAATAAATTAAATTTTATAATGAAAAATGAAAACTAAACTACATTCTTCTTTTCTCAAATATGAAATAAGAAAAGGAAACAAAAATCAAAATCAATACCAAAACGAAAATCATCTCAAATTTGAAACAAAAATTACAAATCAAAACCTGAAACAAATCAGGCTACAAATTCAATATCAGAAACCTGACCAAGAAAGAAAAGAGAGATCATCCTAAGAAATTCAAACACTGTAAACAGCAATTCAAAATCTTCAAAACCTGGAAATGTAGCCTGTAATCAAGCAAACCTGGAACAAAATTAAGCTGTAAATCAATTTACATGCCTGGGATTTAATCAAAGCAACTTCAACTCTGTTTTGAAAGCAAGCTCAGAAAAAATCAAACATCAAAGTACAAATTCAAAGCTTAAGCCAAATCATCATTTCCAGTATTCAATCTCCTCTGTTCAAAAGTGAATCAGGTGAGCAAACTTGCCTTGTTCTAATCTTTGATCTGATGTTGTGATGAATGTTGAAATGAAGTTGTAAATGTGTTTGTGTGCATGCAAATATGCATGTATATATGTAGAAATGGGTGTGTGCATGTCTGTACTCACCTCTGTTTAGAGGTTACAGGCATAAGTAAATTTCGAAAAAGTTTAAATCTCTTAATCGAATCAGTATTAACCTTTGACATTTAAACGAAAATTGTTTGTTGAAGTCTGCAGATGATTATAAAAATAGTTTCAGGGATTTAAGTTTAGCAAATAATTTTTAAATTGGGAATAACAGTAAAAATACACATATACGTAAAAAATCAACCAATTTAATTTCTGTTTTGAATTGCATGAATGGATTCGTGAATGAAAATCATGATTTTTAATATACATTTCATGATTTTTAATTTGATATTCGATTAGAATTTTTGAGATGAATGTTTTTGACATTTTGGTCGCCTGCCGTTGAACGACGATGAGCTGTATGGCGTGCTTGGGCCTGAAGGATGAGTGAGTCGAAGGATCATTGGAAAAATGATGCTCGAATTTTTAGAGTGTCGCTGTGGCTTGACGATGACAGGTTAGGGTTTAAGGACCTGTAACTATCGACGAGGTATTTGGGGTTCGTGTTTGATCGTGGGATCATCGGAGATGATCGCAGTTGTGGGGATCGTTGCATGGATGTGTGAAGCTGCTCTGGGAGGAGTGCTGTGATTTCCAGTCGACAAGATCGACGTCGGCGAGTAGCTTTGGTCAATCAAGTTTTTGTTCCTGATGATCGATATTGTTCAATTTCGATCTGTTGGTGAATTTGTGAGTTTGGGTGGTCATGTGTGATGATGGGTTGATCGGTGACTTAAGAGTAGCCTTGGCGAGATATCGAATTTGGTGGATCTACCGTGCACATGCACGGCGCACTCCTCAGTTTGTGGCAAAGTTCTGGTGTAGTTTGCATGGCCTCTGGTGATCTTGGACGGCGTGACGAGGAGATTTCAGATGTATGGTTGTGTTCCAGTTGGAAGTTAGGGTGCTCCATTTTGATTTCTAGGTTATCTCGATGACTTGGGTGGTTGTACAAATAGATGGCGTCGTAGTGGACATGCTGATGATGGGAGAAATGATCAGAGGAGTTTAGATTGGTGTGCACGACGCATAGGGGTATGATTGTGTCAGTGATAAAAGAAGGAGAAGAAAAAGGTGGGAAGCTTGGAGTTGAACTCGATAAAAATGAAAATTTGCTCGAAGAAATACAGTGCAAGAGGAACTCGAAGTAAGGCTCGGGAAGATTTTGAAAATACTCGGGTCGGTAGAATTAAGAGGAAAGTAGTTTTTAACTTTAAAGCAAATCAAAAATTTTGAAACAATTTTGCTAAAACCAAAGTTTTTGTGAATGTTAGAAGTTATCCAAGTTTAAATTTGTTAAAGGTTTTAAATAAAAATTTATTTTAAATTAACTAAGTTTTAAATTTGTTAAAAGTTTTTAAATAAAGTTATTTCAATTTAATTGAGTTTTGAGTATTTAATCTATATAACCTTTATTTTAAAAGTTTATTTTAAATAAACTTAATAATATTAAAGAAGTAAATTAATATTACAAATGTTTTAATTGTTAAATTAACTTTTAAAGTCTAAGTTAATTTATTTGTTAAAGGAAATTAATTACTTAAAGATAATTTCTTAATGAAAATAATTAAGGTAAATTAATTAATGATTTAAAGATTGATTAATCAAGTGTTTAAAGGTTAATTAATTAAGTATAATTAATTAATGTAAGATAGATTAATCAAGTGCTTAAAGGTTAATTAATTAAGTATAATTAATTAATGTAATTAAGGTAATTAATTTAAGAGGTAATTAATTAATTAAAGGTTAGTTAACTAATAAAAGTAATTAATTAATGGTTAAAGTTAATTAAGTAATTAGGGGTAATTACTTATTATAATTAATTAAGGATAATTAATTAAGGGTAATTAAATAATTCTTTAATAGTTATGTTTTAATTAATCTATTAATTAAGTAATTAATTAAGGGTAATTAAATAATTCTTTAATAATTAAGGGTTAATTATTAATGATTAAAAATTTATTCAATTATTAAGGTTGATTAATTAATAATTTAAAGTTAATTAATATATAATTGATTAATTAACCTGGGTTAGTGACTAATATGGTTTCAGTTAACCAGATGATCAAATAATCTTATTTATATGTGACTGTATTCTATTGAATGCTGTGAATTGTTTGATACCTCTACAGTGTGATGCTTTGTGATTTGAATTGTTTTAATTCAAACTGTGAAAAATGTAATTTATTTTATCTGTGATGAGTGTTGTAACAACCCGGAATTTTGGAGATTACTGTTAATATTAAATTATAATGCAAATTATAATTTAATATTGTGTTTAAAAATGAATTGGATAATAAAATCAGGGATTATATTATTTATTTTATATAAACAATATCGTGATGAATATAATTTGGGATTTGAAATTTAAATAAGTCATATTATTTCATTTGAAGCCTATTTCAACATTTCATGGTTGAAAAAAAAAGTGTAAATGAATGAAATAAAGTTTGAAAAACTTTATTTTTGGATTTGGATTGAAAATAAATAATTGGGATGGTTTAATTTTAGTTAATTAGTAATTTTGGAAATTTACTCCAATGTTAGCCTTCTATTGTGAAATAAAAGGAATAATATGAAGAAAATAAAATTTAGAAGTGTAATTAGGCTTGGAATAATGTATTAATGTTATAAAAATGTTAAAATATTTTAATACACTTCATTAGACTTAAAAATAAATTTTATTTGGTTGAAATGGATGAAAATAGTGATTTTTCACTAAAAATGGGAATATTGGTAAATATTGTTAAAAAATTGTGTTATATGGGGAAAATAATATTTTTAATTGGAAAAAAATATTTTGATGACTAAAAAGTGTTAGAATGATTTATTGCAATTTATTTGACACGAAAGAAATTTTTGTTTAAGTTATTGCATTAAAAATAGTGTTTTTACACTAAAATGGTGTAATTTGTAAAATATTGTCAAAGATAGGGTTTTATTTATAAAAATAACTTTTTGTTGTTGAAATAAATTTTATTTTTTTATGTAATAACAATTTTATTGCAAACAATTTGTTGTAGATATTTTATTTGGTTAAAAAAGAGAAAACTAGTGTATAAATTGATTAAATAGGTTAAATATATATAACATAGGATTTCTCTAAGTATATTAGTCTTAGGCTTTTTTGGGCAAAGTTTGAATCCATTAACTCTCTCTAGAACCATCTAGAAAAGAGGAAATAGGTGTATGTATCTTTTTTCTCATCTTCCTCCCCAAAACAAAAGACATGGTAAATAGAGAAAAAGAAAATCAATGGCTCTCCCTAATTAAATCTCAATTCCAATCAATTTCGTTGTTAATTCAAGAAGAACTTCACCAAAATAATAATAAAGATATGATTTCACCTTCAAGCTCCAATCTTTATTCACAAATTTGGGTGTTTGTTATCTAAAATCAAAGGTGAGTTTAAAACTCACATTTTCTAGCTTAGATTGAGATTTCAAGGTAAGAAATCTCAATTTTGTTTGTTGCATGTTTATTTGAAAAATTGCCGTCAGTAAATTGGACATATCTCTTTCGTTTTAAGTCGGAATTTGATAATTTTTGGTGTACTGGAATGCATAGACATAGATCTACAAGTTTCATGTTTTGCGTTTTTTAAAATTTTGACGTTTTCTTGATCACAATCATGCTTGTTTGTTGTTGCCCCGAGAGCAAATTGACAGCAACAACAATCATAGGCCAGAGAAGTGTTTTAGCCATAAGTTTTTCGTTTCTTACCTAATTTAGGTCAAATTTTTTTGCTGGAAAATACATTCAATAAGGAGTAATTTATCTTCAAGTTTCATTTTGATATTTTACAATTTGACTGACCTAAAACGGATTTGTAAGCAGAAGTATAGTTATGACTTTGATAGAATTTCCTGAGTTTGAATCTGATATTGTTTGAGCTATATCTTTCTCGATTTTGATCGGAATTTGATAATTTTAAATTTTTCGAAAACCACAATTCATGTATTACAACTTTCATTCATTGAATTTTCTGTAATTTTGTGGTTAGCTATGTCAAAATCGAATTTTTTTTTACTGCTATCCCGAGAGCAAAACTATTATTTGCTCTATGTTTGAAACTGAAACGAAATTAGCTTTAACTTCTTTGTTTCTTGTCCGAATTTGATAATTTTGGATGTTCAAGAAAGACTAGGTCATGAGCTACAAGTCTCATTCATTGTGTTTTCTGTAATTTTGAAGTTTGCTTGGTCAAAATTATGGTTGTATGTTGCTGTCCTGAGAGCAAAATGACGGCAACAACAATCGTTGACCTTAGAATTGTATTAACTCATTTTTGCTCTCATTCTCTTCGGTTTTGATGATGTTTTTGAGATATTTTGAGAGCTATGATTCCTGTCGGTAGGCTAGCTATACTTGGAGAATTTGAAATTCAAATTTAAATGGAATTTGAATTGATTTTGGGTTAAATTTGAATTGAATTCAAGTGAGATATCCCTCTTAATTTTCATTGCTTTTGGGAACGATTTTCACTAAACCATTTTTGAGATACATGGTCATTTCAAATTATTATTACATACTAGTTTTTTAAATTATTTTTGTAAAAAAAGATAGATTTATTTCCTATAATAAAGGAATTTTAAATATTGGTTTTAATAATCATTTTTGGAAAATCGTTTTAAATTTCGGTTTTCTCTAATAAAATTATTTTATAAATAAAATTACTTATTTTTATGAATTTGGACGTATAAGAAAGGCAATTAAACGGTAAAATAAAACATGTGGTATGGGACACATGTATTTGTTTTATCGCTTAATATCGGTCCCTTTGATGAACTTGTGACGACCTGGAATTTTTGGATGTTTGAAATTGGAATATTTAATTGATTTTAAATATTTAAAAGTTAATTTTTAACTTAAATTCAAATATTATTATTATTTAGCAATTAAGTTATTGGATTCAATAAACTGAAATTGGGTAAATTATTGAATCTTCGGTTTAAGCCTATTAAAAATAATTTGAAGGCTTGTAAAATTTATATTGATAATATTGAAGATAGTAAAAGTGTTAAAATTGAATTTAAAGGTGATTTGTTCAGTTTTGAAAATATATCGTCTAAATCGATATTTAAAAATAGCCATCCGAGGCACAGTCTCTGAATTTGACAAAATTAGTTTCATTGGATCCGTAATATTGTACTATTATCGGATTTCAATTCTCGCAGTGTTTGGAGTGACCGTCTGGCCGTACGATAAGAAAATGCGCTGATAATTAAATCGAATTCAATATAATAACTAGGTTCAAAAAGCTATCTTCTCCATACGATTGAATTAGGACTCGAAAGCTTTTCCATCGTGTTCAGAATAGAGGTATAACATTATAATTGTCTAGTGCCACGCCTCGAAAGGAAATCAAAATTTTGAGTGACGATTTCGGAATGTTTAAAAATTTAAATGTCTATATTTGATGACTGGTCAATGCCACTCACATCAGAGCTTTTTCGTTTCACCTCAAATCAATGTAGCCTTTTTTTGCACGCCACCTCCTTTTCAAAACATCACACCCCCTCCTCTTTTTTTTCAGCTGAGGCATTGAAAATCAAAAGAAACGAAGAAAAAAATGGCCGAATAAATGATTCTTCTCGTTTGATAATTCATCCTTTCTCTTCTCTTCATAATCAAAATCCCTCTCTGAAAAAAATAACAGCTGCCTTCAAATTTATAAACACGAATTCCTTTTTCCTTCCCTCATTTGCAGTTCAAAACTCATGAGCCTCTTTCCCCTTCAATACCGAAATCATAATCGAAAAAAAATCAAATCAATCAAAATACTCGTATAGAGTGGAGACACTTTCGATGAACTGTAAGGGTCCACGACCTGGGGGGATGCGAACGAGTACATCGGGAGAGGTTGTGTGCGACGACTGGGCTGCGTGAGGAATGGTGTTCGACTTTGATTGGAAGGGCTGTCAATTAGGGCTTGGGGTTGCGACCGTTATGGGGGCAAGGCGAGGCACTGGAGGTTGTGGAGGACGATCCATGTGTGGTTGGGGAAGGCTACGATTTGTTGAAATATGGAAGCAAGGAGTTGTGGAAATGGGTAGGTGAAATTTTGGTGGGTTTCGCTGTTGTGGGTGATGCTGTGGGAATTGTGTAGGCTTCTGGATTTGCTGTTGAGCAGAGATAGGTTGTTTGAGTGGCAGTGTTGGGGCGGAAGCAGGTGTCGTTTTGGGTGTTCGCAAGCACTACGCGATTGGGAAGAAGGGTTGTCGAATCCTGGGTGCGCATGTTTTTTATAAGGTAAGATGTTTTTCTTTAATTTTTATATATTTGTTTTTACAGTAAAGAAGATTTCTGTTTAAAATCTGTGGGTTAGGAAATAAATCGTAAATAGAAAACTATAAGCATTTTGTAATGATTGGAAGTTTATATAAAATTGGATTTTTAAATTCTATATTGATTATTTTTATAAACATATATATATGAATTTCAAAATGAAAATAATAATAATAAAATATATATAAATAGCAATTTAAGATGTTGAAAGTTCATATACGAAAATTTGATTTTTTTTTTTAAACCCATGGATTATTTTTCATATATAATTGAAAATGAAGAAAAGTAATATTCAATTTACTAGGCTATGTTAAAAATAATTTATTAAGGTGTTTAATTTATTTAAGTATTTTAGTTGCTAACAAAAAATATTTAATTAAAAAGGAAATTAGTTCAAAATCAAATTAATAAATGGAAATTTATTTTCGATAAATTAGAATATTAATAAATTATATAATGTTTTTAAGGTCTCAAATCGTGAAGGAAACAAACTGGTTTGGGTCGGATTGCAAAACAAAAATCAAAGGTGAGTTAACCTCACTCATCTGGTTGCTATTTAAATTTAAATGATTAAATTTGAATAATTGAATGATTGAATTGATTTGAGGTGCTATATTATATATAGTAGTATATAATATTAGAGTGATTGATTTCCCACATTATATAGCGGATGAGACCCTATGCCCTGCATAATAGCAGATGATAGTATATTAATCCCATATACCGCGATATTCCACCTTGAAGTGGAATTGGTATTTTATTGTGTTAACATCTGTGGATGTAGGGAAAACAGGTTGGAGGGATCCAACTGGATTCCTCAAAATATTTAGTTTTGTTAAAATATTCTGTGATATAATTATTTTCTATCCTGTGATGAATTATATTGATAATTGAAAATGTTGGATACTATGGTTGATTTAAAATATTTCGGTGAACTGAGTTATAAAAATCTATAGAAATGGGATTTCTGAAAGGAAAATAAAAAGTGAATTTTGAGTAAAATAATCATGGAAATTTGAATAAATTAAAAATAAATTTGAAAAGAATAAAAGTGATTTTAAAATTCTAATAAATAAATTTCGAGTATGAAAAAAGGGATTTTGAATAAACAGAGTAATAATGAATTTTAAAACCCAAGTGATATTATTTAAAGGATTAAAGAATTTACTTTAAAATTCAAGGTTAAATTTATAAAGAAGGAATTTGAGAAATTTGAAATTGGTATTTTCAGTTAAAAAATTTTAAATCATAATTAAGGAATAAAAATCTGAAGTCAATAGGTTTTGAAATAAATGTGTAAGTAAAGGAATTTATTTCAAAATGGAGTAAATTGGAAATCAATTTGGAAATTGATTTAAGTGTTTGAAATTGGAAATTTAAAGTAGAATATGACAATGAAATTTATAAACTAGGTTTATAAAAGTGAAGTAATATATCAGTGGATATTTGGAAGAATAAATTCACAGTGGGAATTTATTAAAGGAATGGGTAAATTTGCTTAAAAATTAATAGTGATTTATTTTTAAAAAGGTGTGGAAGGAAAGCGTATTTCCCGGAATAGCCAAGTACGTTTCAAACAAATTTTAAGTATAAGTAAAGAGTTTTAAATTGTTTAAAAAGTATGTTTAGAAAACTTATTATTTCCAAATGTTTAAATTTTTAAGTAACTATTTTCTTTTAATCTATTATAGCAGTAATTATTTAAAGGTGGCTTGGTATTATGTTTTAAAAGTTAGAAATTTAGTTTTATATTGTACAAAGTAGTTTTATTTTAAATATTCTTAAGGTATATATTTTAAATAAGTATTAAAGTAATTTCTAATTTAAATGTTTTAAAGGATATTTTATAATAAAGAGTTTTAAATTATTTTAAAAAGCTAAAGTTTTGTGCTTGGTGTTTTCAGTGGAAGTAAATATTTCGAAATTTATTTCATGAGAAAAGTGTGGTTTGAAAACTGTTTTAAAAAAGGGTTGAAAAAGGAAATATATCTAGCGAAGATATTTTGAGGTTAATAAATAATTTGGTGAAATTATTTATGGTTGATGGATGTTTGTGAATGTTAATTGATAGTTAAATAGCCGACTATCAATATTGGCCAATGCGCTGATCGTTTCGAAGAGACCGGGATCAGGATTAATTTCTCGAAAACCACTTCGATCCGGTTTGACGTTTTCGTGTGGAAAACAATAGTTCGGAGTCGAAGATGGAGCAGTGAAGTGCAAGGGCTACTCGCTACTAATTCTGAGGATGATTTCGAAATGGATGTAGTAGGAGTAGTACCTTCGGTTCCGTTCGAACCCGGGACGGACTTGTATGGATGAATGCTTTCAAAACATCGTCAGGTGGACGATGGGCATTCTAAGTGACACTTTCTAAAAGGTAATGCTTAGCCTCGAGCCTCATCAACCGGGAATGATTGAAAATCAGGGGATATGTAGCAAGGCTAAGTGGGTAGCACCCATTAGGGTGAGGTCATCCCTGTCTAGGTGTCCCTTTTTATTCGGCTTAGTGGTGCGGTTGCCGATCCCAACCGTGGGGTGATCTTACTCGGGATTATCCAGTAAGGGGTTGTCCCAGTCTTGTGTTGCAGGGGATTGAGAGTAATCCTCGGTACGGTGATCTAGGCCACGTACTGTTACAGGTGGTGCCCCAGTGCCTAGTCATTCGTTGGAAATCCATTCTCCCTACGCGCCTTTTACGGTTTTTGTTTGTATAACCCACTTTGTGGCCAGTATGCTGGAATTTAATCATGTAACAATTTTGGCTATTTGAATAAGTATTTGTATATAGACACTATTATAATATCAGAAAATTTTATAATAAATGTTTTAGCTATCGTAAGGTAAAAACCCAACATGTTTATTTGTGGCATGGTCTTACGAGATGCTTTTGTTTTCAAAGGATTTTGAAACTTCAACAATCAATTTGAGCGTGATTGCTCACACTGGTTTTCCAGACTGACTCGGGTGTTATTAAACTATAATGCTCGGGTCAGACCGAGTATTATAGAATACAGGGAAGGATGCTGTGGAGCTCAGGAGATGTGCTGGATGGCGATACATACTTCCGTATTTGTGTTAAGTATTCTGCTGTGTATTCAGATAGTGAGAACAGGTTATGATTACTGTCCAGTTGTGCGTTATGTATACTCTGATGATGTAATGTATAAACAGATGTATTTGTTTTTGTGTAAAGATCATTTATTATCTATTATATTTTATTCCGCTGCGATGGTTAGATTCTGATGTTGTTTTCTATTTTCTTCTTCTACCTCTTCTTCTTTAACCCTAACGGTTCGTATTTTCGTTCACCTTGAGTTGATGTGTTGGAAAATAGTGTTGACTTAAGGGGTACGGATCTGCTGGTCGTTGCATTTGGTATCAGAGCTTAGGTTGGTGATAACCTTGGCTCTGGTGGGGATTACTCATTGAAAATATAGTCCGTAGTACTCTAAAATGAGTTGAGTGTATTAATAGATATGAGCGTGTATTTGTTAGTGAATATAAATTGTTTTAACATTGTATTGACTTATTGGTTGAGTGGAATATGAATTCTGATCTGGTAAGTTGGCCACTATTCGAGAAGAGTTTATAAGACACGGTATTGTTTTGAAGGTGGGTGAATGAAATAATTTTACCCAAAATATATTTTGATATAAAAGAAATATTTCCTTAAATTGTTATATAACTTGGATGTTTGGATAATAATATTCTAAACAAATACGATTATAAAAATTGAAATGACTTGGATAATCAAATGAAAATTTGTATGAGCATAAATTATACAAATGAATTATAGTTAAAATTTGATTTTAAGTCAAAATTTGAAAATTTAAAACCCCGGCGATTTTGGAAGTATTTTTCGAATTGTTTTGAAGATAAATAGTAGCATTATTATTTTAAAGGTATTTCTGAAAGGAAATTGTTTCAAATAAATTTTGGGAAGGGATATAACATTAAGCTCACTTCAGTCACTAGAAAATAATTTCGGTGATGACTGAAGCATCATCGATGTTCATTTTCGAGTTTCTAAGTGACGGATTGCTGTCAAATTGATTTGTTCAGAAAAAACTAGTTTTGTTTTTGAAATTTCAAAGGAAATTTGTTTGGGATGAAAAACCAGGATTGGTTTAAAAATTTGAGAAGTCTGATTTTGAGATAATGGTGGTTTTAAAATGATTTGAACCAAAAGCCGGGTGTTTGAAATCCTGAATCCTTATTTGAATCGAAAATCCTAATGAGGTAAGTATAAACTTGTAAAGTTGAGATATTTCTAAATAAGGGAGGAAAATATTAGCTTTGAATGTTGGAATTAAAATTTAAAGTGAAAAAGTTAAATCAATTTAATTTGGAGAAATTAAATTATGGAAAATTTAATTGATAATTGGAAGAAATAAATTAGTAAATCTTGAATGTGATTGGAATGGGAAAATAAAAATTAAATTTAGATCGAGAAATAAAATTAATTAGAATTAAATTAACTTAAGCAAAGTTAATAATAATGAATTGGATTTGAATTAAGTCGAAATTGAATTGTAATGAAATAAATTGAGATGTAGATGATATTAAGTGGAAGTAAGTTCTTACTTAATTTAAATTCAAGTGGATTGAGTGGATTAAAGAGAATGGTATGATGCCAGATTTAACTGAAGTTAATTTAAATAAAATTGAATTGGAATAAATTAAGTTGAGTTATAGATAATATTGAATGGAATAAAATTCTTACTTAAATAAATAAATGTAAACTAAGTAAGTATTGAATTGGAATAAATAAGCTTCGGAAGCTAAAAAAGAATTGAAAAGCATTGAAATAAAATATAATCCCTAGTTAAAAGTAAAGTGAAAATGTGATTGACTGTAAATGGATGGAGAAGTATGAATATTAATAAGTGAGTAGTTTATAAAAATGTAAAAAGGGAAAAAATAAGCCGAAAGAAAAAAAAACAGTGTTGGAATTTTGGAAAATGAAGGAAAATCCAAACTGGAACTATAAAAAAAATGAACTCAGGAAAATTTAATGAAGTGATTTTTATAATAAAATCGAATATTGATTTAAAAGTTCGAAGTAAGCTAATTAGCTAAATAAATTATTTGATAGAGTATGTTAATAAAATTTAACTCGGTTAAATAAAATGGATTGTAAGTTAATAATGAAGTTTGGAAATAAACTCGAATTATAAATAGAATTCGACTTGGATTGATAATGAATTAAAATAAGTGGAGATGTTGTAAAAATAAAAGGGAATTGGATTAAAATAGAAATGATTTAAGTTACAAATAAAATCCCATTAGAGTATAAATGAGTTAAGTATGTGCTTGGATATTATTTTGATAAATTGAGAATGTGAATTAAAATAAAATGGATGGGCTAACTGAATTAAATAGCAGTGAACTTAAATTTGAAGTTGGAATAAATAAAAGTAAATTCACTTAAGTTTACAATTTATAGAAGCTTGGCTTCGAGGAAGGGTGAAAGTTCAGTAAATAAAAGTTTGGGTTAAAATAATTTGGAAAATGGTTATTGATATAAGCATTGAATGCTGTCAAGCTCAATGAAATGGTTTTAAAAAGAAACCAATGCGGAGATAAGATGAAATGCAAATGTGTGGTTGGTGAATATACTAGAAATGGGATGGAATTTAAAATAAATTGAGTCAGAATCAATTTAAATTGGTTATAAAACTTAAGTAATTATTTATTCACATGGATATCATCAAATTGCATAGAATGAATTGTGGTTTGACGTAAACGAAGGTAATTAAAATTCTATGAGTTGATAGAGATTAAATAAATTGATTTTAAGATCAACTGAAGTGAATATGAGTTTGATTTGGTTAAAAATGAATTGAATGTAAGCAATTGAGTTGTAAACCATTTAAATTGAATGAAGTTGTATACGAATTGGTTGTAAACAATTAAAATTAATGTCGGAACCCTATAAGCTGCTTATAAATATTGTTTAACCTGCATTGCTTTTAGAAACTTGTATGTTTACTAGTTAAATATGTAAAATGTTGTTAAGTTACATGATTTTGGCACTTACGTATTTAAATTGAGTAAGTATAGGTAACGGGAAGCCGTTTGGCTGGATTTGGACGCGCTAATTGCTAAAATAATAAGCCGCTTGCTTAAAATTGCTAAACAGAGGTATGCCTACGCAGTAAAAATAGGAAATATGAACTGTTTTTGTTTGTTCGACAATGTGGATCATGTATATATATTTATATCTCTTGTCAAATTGCAAAAGCTCTTCCGTACAAAGGAGACTCTGCCAAAATTTTCTGAAAATTTTGGGAGTTAGAAAATTTTGGGAGTGGGAAAATTTTTGTTAGCGGCAAAACGATTTCAAATTGGAGTTGAATAAAGAATTTTGGAAATGGAAATTGGAACTAATTTTTTAGTTGAAACTTTCGAAAGGAAATGCACAAAATGATTTTAAATGTTGTAATTGGACATTATTGCTAAATAGGATATATAGGTGTGTTAAGGCAAAGGATAAATGGATGTTTTTGATTTCAGAAGATAATTTGAATTTCCCGACTAAAAAGGTATGTATTTAAATTTCTGTATGAAATTTGATGATTTTCTGGTCTAGCCACTTGGCCTTTTGTTTTCTTTTGGAATTTGGGAGCCCGTAGAGGCATTTTGTAGTTGTACCAAGCTAGCCGCGCAAAGGAAACGTTGACGAAATTTTGCAAAAATTTAGGGAGTTAGAAAATTTTTGAGAAATTTTGAAAATTTAAAACTTGGTTTTGAATTATAATTTGAATGGTTGAATAAGTAAAGTTGTTTGGGAACTATGAAAAAGGTTGGAAAGTTAGTAAGATGGATAGTGTGTCTTTAATAAAGATTTTTTGGTTGTTGTTAAAAACTGTTTGGTTTTAGGAAAATAGTAAACGGGTATTGGACCATTCTTCCTAACTAGTAATTTTGGGGGAGAAATTCTTTTAGGGGAGGAGGAATGTGACGACCCGGAATTTTTGAATGTTTGAAATTAGAATATTTAATTGAGTTTAAATATTTAAAAATTAATTTTTAACTTGAATTCAAATATTAGCAATTAAGTTATTGGATTTAATAAACTGAAATTGGGTAAATTATTGAATCTTCAGTTTAAGCCTGTTAAAAATAATTTGAAGGCTTGTAAAATTTATATTGATAATACTGAAGACAGTAAAAGTGTTAAAATTGAATTTAAAGGTGATTTGTTTAGTTTTGAAAATATATCATTTAAATCGATATTTAAAAATAACCTTCCGAGGCACAGTCTCGGAATTTGATGAAACCAATTTCATTAGATCTGTAATATTGTATTATTATTGTATTTCAATTTTCACAGTGTTTGGAGTGATCGTTTGGCCGTACGATAGGTAAACGCGTTGATAATTAAATCGAAATTTAATATAATAACTCGGTTCAAAAAGCTATCTTCTCCATACGATTGAATTAGGACTCGAAACCTTTTCCGTTGCGTTTAGAATAGTGGTATGACATTATAATTGTCTAGTGGCACGCCTTGATAGGAAATCAAAATTTTAAGTGACGATTTTGGAATGTTTAAAAATTTAAATATCTATATTTGTTGATTGGGTAATGCCACTCACATCAGAGCTTTTTCGTTTCACCTCAAATCACAATAGCCTTCTTTTGCATGCCACCTCCTTTTCAAAACATCACGTCCCCTTCCTCTTTTTTCTTAGCTGAGGCATTGAAAATCAAAAGAAACGAAGAAAAAAAAGGGCCAAATAAATGGTTCTTCTCGTTCGATAATTCATCCTTTCTCTTCTCTTCAAAATCAAAATCCCTCTCTGAAAAAAATAACGGCTGCCTTCAAAATTTATAACCATGAATTCCTTTTTCCTTCCCTCATTCGCAGTTCAAAACTCACGAGCCTATTTCCCCTTCAATACCGAAATCATAATCAAAAAAAAAAATCAAATCAATCAAAATACTCGTATAGAGTGGAGACGTTTTCGATGAACTGTAAGGGGTTGCGACCTGGGGGGAAGCGAACGAGTACATCGAGGGAGGTTGTGTGCAACGACTGGGCTGTGCGAGGAGTGGTGTTCGACTTTGATTGGAAGGGTAGTCGATTAGTGCTTGGGGTTGCGACCGTTATGGGGGCAAGGCGAGGCACTAGAGGTTGTGGGAGGATGATCCACGCGTGGTGGGGAGGGCTACGATTTGTTGAGATATGGAACAAAGGAGTGTGGAAATGGGTAGGTGAAATTTTGGTGAGTTTCGCTATTGTGGGTGATGCTATGGGAATTGTGTAGGTTTTTGGATTTGCTGTTGAACAGAGATAGGTTATTTGAGTGGCAGTGTTGGGGTGGAAGCAGGTGTCGTTTTGGGTGTTCACGAGTACTACGCGATAGGAAAGAAGGGTTGTCGAGTCCTGGGTGCACATGTTTTCTGTAAGGTAAGATGTTTTTCTTTAATTTTTATATATTTGTTTTTATAGTAAAGAAGATTTTAGTTTAAAATCTGTGGGTTAGGAAATGAACTGTAAATAGAAAACTATAAGAATTTTGTAATGATTGGAAGTTTATATAAAACTGGATTTTTAAATTCTATATTGATTATTTTTATAAACATATATATATACATATATATGATTTCAAAATGAAAAAATAATAAAAAATATATAAATAGGAATTTAAGATGTCAAAAGTTCAGATACGAAAATTTGATTTTTTTAAACCCATGGATTATTTTTCATATATAATTGAAAATGAAGAAAAGTAATATTCAATTTACTAGGCTATGTTAAAAATAATTTATTAAGGTGTTTAATTTATTTAATAAACTTATTTTACTATTTTAGTTGCTAACAAAAAAAAATATTTAATTAAAAAGGAAATTAGTTTAAAATCAAATTAATAAATGGAAATTTATTTTCGATAAGTTAGAATATTAATAAATTATATAATGTTTTTTAAGGTCTCGAATCGTGAAGGAAACAAACTGGTTTGGGTCGGATTGCAAAACAAAAATCAACGGTGAGTTAACCTCACTCATCTGGTTGCTCTTTAAATTTAAATGATTAAATTTAAATAATTGATTAAATGATTGAATTGATTTGATGTGCTATATTATATATAGTAGTGTGTGTGTGTGTGTCTATATATATATATATATATATATATATATATATATATATATATATATATATATATTGGAGTGATTGATTTCCCGCATTATATAGCGGATGAGACCCTATGTGCCGCATAATAGCGATGATATTATATTAATCCCATATACCGCGATATTCCACCTTGAAGTGAAATCGGTATTTTATTGTGTTAACATCTGTGATGCAGGGAAAACAGGTTGGAGGGATCCAACTGGATTCCTCAAAATATTTAGTTTTGTTAAAATATTATGTGATATAATTATTTCTATCCTATGATGAATTATATTGATAATTGAAAATGTTGGATACAATGGTTGATTTAAAATATTTCGGTGAACTGAGTTATCAAAATCTATAGAAACGGGATTTCTGAAAGGAAAATAAAAGAGTGAATTTTGAGTAAAATAATCATGGAAATTTGAATAAATTAAAAATCGATTAGAAAAGAATAAAAGTGATTTTAAAATTCTAATAAATAAATTTCGAGTATGAAAAAGGGGATTTTGAAGAAACAGAGTAATAATGAATTTTAAAACCCAAGTGATATTATTTAAAGCATTAAAGAATTTACTTTAAAATTCAAGGTTAAATTTATAAAGAAGGAATTTGAGAAATCTGAAATTGGTATTTTCAGTTAAAAAAATTTAAATCATAATTAAGGAATAAAAATATGAAGTCAATGGGTTTTGAAATAAATGTGTAAGTAAAGAATTTATTTCAAAATGGAGTAAATTGGAAATAAATTTGGAAATTGATATAAGTGTTTGAAATTGGAAATTTAAAGTAGAATATGACTATGAAATTTATAAACTGGATTTATAAAAGTGAAGTAATATATCAATGGATATTTGGAAGAATAATTCACAGTGGGAATTTATTAAAAGGATGGGTAAATTTGCTTAAAAATAAATAGTGATTTATTTTTAAAAAGGTGTGGAAGGAAAGCGTATTTCCCTGAATAGCCAAGTACGTTTCAAACAAATTTTAAGTATAAGTAAAGAGTTTTAAATTGTTTAAAAAGTATGTTTAGAAAACTTATTATTTCTAAATGTTTAAATTCTCAAGTAACTATTTTCTTTTAATCTATTACAGCTGTAATTATTTAAAGGTGGCTTGGTATTATGTTTTAAAAGTTAGAAATTCAGTTTTATATTGTACAAAGTAGTTTTATTTTAAATATTCTTAAGGTATATATTTTGAATAAGTATTAAAGTAATTTCTAATTTAAATGTTTTAAAGGATATTTTATAATAAAGAGTTTTAAATTATTATAAAAAGCTAAAGTGTGCTTGGTGTTTTTAGTGGAAATAAATATTTGGAAATTTATTTCAAGAGAAAAGTGTGGTTTGAAAACTGTTTTCAAAAAGGGTTGAAAATGGAAATATATCTTGCGAAGATGTTTTGAGGTTAATAAATAATTTGGTGAAATTATTTATGGTTGATGGATGTTTGTGAATGTTAATTGATAGTTAAATAACCGACTATCAACATTGGCCAATCCGCTGATCGTTTCGAAAAGACCAGGATCAAGATTAATTTCTTGAAAACCACTTTGATCCCGTTTGAACGTTTTCGTATGGAAAACAAGAGTTCAGAGTCGAAAATGGAGTAGTGAAGTGCAAGGGATAGTCGCTACTAATTCTGAGGATGATTCCAAAATGGATGTAGTGGGAGTAATGCCTTCGGTTCCGTTCGAACCCGGGACGGACTTGTATGGATAAATGCTTTTAGAACATCGTCAGGTGGACGATGGGCATTCTAAGTGAAGCGTTCTAAAAGGTAACGCTTAGCCTCGAGCCTCATCAACCGAGAATGACTGAAAATCAGAGGATATGCAGCAAGGCTAAGTGGGTAGCACCCATTTGGGTGAGGTCATCCCTGTCTAGATGTCCCTTTTTATTTGGCTTAGTGGTGCGGTTGCTAATCCCAATCGTGGAGTGATCTTAGTTGGAATTATCCAGTAAGGGGTAGTCCCGGTCTTGTGATGCAGGGGATTGGGGGTAATCCTCGGTACGGTGATCTAGGCCACGTACTATGACATGTGGTGCCCTAGTGCCTAGTCATTAGTTGGAAATCCATTCTCCCTACGCGCCTTTTACGGTTTTTGTTTTCATAACCCACTTTGTGGCTAGTATGCTGGAATTTAATCATGTAACAATTTCGGCTATTTGAATAAGTTATATAGACACTATTATAATATCAAAGGATTTTATAATAAATGTTTTAGCTATCGTAAGATAAAAACCCGACATGTTTATTTGTGGCGTGGTCTTACGAGATGCTTTTGTTTTTAAAGGATTTTGAAACTTTAATAATCAATTTGAGTGTGATTTCTCACGCTGGTTTTCCAGACTGACTCGGGTGTTATTTAACTATAATGCTCGGGTTAGACCGAGTATTATTGAATACAGGGAAGGATGCTGTGGAGCTCAGGAGACGTGCTAGATGGCGATACATACTTCTGTATTTGTGTTAAGTATTCTGCTATGTATTCAGATAGTGAGGACAGGTTATGATTACTGTCCAGTTGTGTGTTATGTATACTCTGATGATGTAATGTATAAACAGATGTATTTGTTTTTGTGTAAAGATCATTTATTATCTACTATATTTTATTCCGCTGCGATGGTTAGATACTGATGTTGTTTTCTATTTTCTTCTTCTACCTCTTCTTCTTTAACCCTAACGGTTTGTATTTCTGTTTACCTTGAGTTGATGTGTTGGAAAATAGTGTTGACTTAAGGGGTACGGATTTGCGGGTCGTTACAGAACTGTTTGACATGATTTAAGATGTTATTAAATTTTGGGTACATTATATGATCCAAGAACTTCAATTTAGGAGTATATTCGATGAAGGACCATTTTAAGATGTGGTTCTTAATCGTCGATGAAATGAGGTGAATTAAGAGCTAGAAATTCCTAATTGGAATTATGATTATAAATAATCATCTAGATGTTGTTTTTACTTTCCGATGAGATGAGGTAAGCTTCTTTATGATGATTTTACGATGTTGAGATGTATTATGATAGTTTTTACTTATCGATTAGATGAGACAAGTTATGATGCCACTAATACTCGTCAATAAGATGAGACGAGTATGGTATTGTACTTACTCGCCAATGAGATGAGGCTGAGTATGTTTTCATGATGTTTATGATGTTTTACTAGTATGGTACCAACTGACGGCTAGTAAACCGTTAGGTGTGAACGAACGGTATAGGACATACGTTAACACCTATTGGGTTCCTATCCGAGAAGTTGAGACACATTCACGATGTTTACTAGTACTACAGACCACGAGTACTCGGTTGGAGTCATCACGGTGTAGTTGCTACTCCGATCATCACAATGTTATTAACTCGGGTCTTTGTGATTGAAGTCATTATGATGTTATAGACTATAGTCATTCATGATGTTCACGATGTTAAGATGTTATTTAACTCCAGTCACCACAATGTTTATGGTACCAAATAGTAGTACTGGTCACGATGTAGCGCGCGTAGCATTGCTTCCATGCAATCGAGGATATGGCCAATCTGAGATTTCTTTGAGTTTTGATGTTTTAGACTTCGCCGTCTTTAGATGATTATTACATTGATTGCCTAGTCCCAGATGAGATGTATACATATATGGTGAAATCATTTATGATGTTACTCTTTGATTGCGTTATTTGCATTATGGATTGATGATTTGATGATTTTATAGACTACTTGATGTTAAGATGGAGTTGAGATGTATTTATAAATTTATACCGATGAGGTGAGGTATAAATGATTATGAAGAATCTTTTATGATGAGTTTTAGTGATGGATTTAAGATGTATCTATATTCATACCGATGAGACGAGGTATGAATAAGTATATTGCTTCTCTTATGATTGGGTTTTATATTTCCTTGAATGATCCTTAGGATGTGCCAATGAGATGAGGCACGTCCATATGCGTTGTATTCTATGTATGAAGGATATGTACCTTTGATGTATTGTTATATTGACAACCACTTCTAAGAAGATAGTTGAATCATTTAAAGTCATTATCCATATTCCTTTATACTTCCGATGATATGAGGCGAAAGCGATGTTTATTGAGTCTTATCTTTTAAACTTTGCTCGTCGAAGTTCTATTTGCTTAAGTGTCAATTATGCCACTTAAGTATGACTTTATCATCACTATCTCTTCTACTTGCCAAGAAGAGATGTTGTCCTTTCTTATAATGTTGAAACCCTTTTTAGGACATGGCATCCTTTAAGAAAAAGGATACCATAGCTTTCAGATACTTATCCTTATCGATTATTCTGTTTAGCTGATGATTTTAGCTAGCCTGACCCTTGTGTTTTCACTTGGGTCAGACCTAGTTGTTTCAGGTATCATCTATTGGACTTAGCTTGAAGTTGATGTTAGATATCAGCTCTTCTTTCGCTT
The DNA here is from genome assembly GCA_030765085.1 of Allium cepa. Taxonomy (NCBI): domain Eukaryota; kingdom Viridiplantae; phylum Streptophyta; class Magnoliopsida; order Asparagales; family Amaryllidaceae; genus Allium; species Allium cepa. Next base: position 978,627,581 of record CM060937.1, on the reverse strand, counting down.
GAGTAGTTTATTTTTTCTGCATACTCTGATGTTTTTTACATTTGATTTGATTATATGGTGTGGTCGTGTACCACCTTTATTGTATTCATATTATATTGTACTGAACGTGTATCAGTGTATATGTATATATATGATGTTGATTACTATTCTGTGATGTGATTTACATTCAGTTATTGTATTTTGTTCTGATAAATCCATTAGCCACCCATAGTTTTGGATTAAGAATTTATTGGGTATGTCCATCCACTTGAGTTGGAAAAATTATATTGCATTTATCGACGTATTCAATAGATGTTTAAGACAAAATTATAGATGGTCGCCCTTAACCAGCCCTATTCTCTGCTTTAGTAGATAGAATTACTTGTTAATTCTCTTTGCTAAGGTGGGTCTTGGGGTGGGGCTTTACAGCTTCGTATTAGAGCTGTGGTTAGAAAAAAGTAGAATGAACACAGAACAGTACGTATATCATGATACATCGAAGTACAGTACGAGTGAATCATTATCCTTTATTCAAGCTTGTTTTCAAATCAAGCCTTGATTCTTTTTCGAGTTTTGGGATTGTTGAGATGGAATATGTCTAGGAATATAGATATATTGTATTCCGTAGTATTCTATAATAGATTTTGATGTCATATTATCTTATATAAAATCTTATTTGGGATTATTCTATTCTTATTTTTGCCGATACGCGTGAGTTCGTATCGATGGAGCTGATTGATTTCTTTGAGAGTTATGAATCCTATTGAAGGGATCCAAAACTATGGGCTCGTTATGAGCACTCTGAGATTTTATTTGCTGTTGCTTTTGTGAGTATTTGTCTGTTACTCACAATCTTGAGATGCATATGGTTTAAGAGGGATTGACTTATTTGATATTAAGTCCAATCCTTTATTTTATAGATCCTATTGTATATTTAGGTTTCCTATTTTGATTGGTTTATTATTTCTGTCACTTTGGAATGTTAATGATGATTCCAAAGTTTCTGAATTCACTCTTGAGTATCGAGATGTTGATGACATATCTCGTATTCCAGTCAAGGTGACTTTGTTGAATTTTGATGAGGTTGTTTGGTTTTGATATCCAATTGGCCAATTGAGTGTTAAATTGACCTTATTCCTAGTTGTTAGCCTTCGGCTATCCTTCCACGAGGACTTCCACTAAGGAATGGGTGAGTTTCTAGATTGTTCAAGTTTGGTTGAGTTTATCATTCAGCTTTGTTTGAGTGTTCTTTTCAAATACTTAATCAATTTTATCCTTTGTAGCATTACTCTATTTGAAGTAGTGATTCGTGGACTGTGTGCTTCTTCTCCTTCGAGAAGAATATCTTAATTATCTTGTATCTTGATGATTTTTGGGAGTGGCTCCTGACACCGTAAGATTGACGAACACTTTATCTCCTCCTGATGATTTTGAGAATCGAGTATTATCGGAATATCTCGATGCATTCTTTTAATGCTCTTTGGTTTGAGTTTTGAAGCTATATAAATATGAGTTTCAAAAAGAAATTTGAGCTTTGAGATATTTAAAAAAAATCAAATAATATTTCGAGAATATATTTACATGAGTAGTACTACTTTTATAGAAATAATTTGAGAGTGTTGGGTTGTCCATCGAGTAGTTAAGAGTTCTGGTCGATACGCTTGATCAACATTACCGATAGGAATCTCCTAAATGTTATGATGAGGCAATCGGACAGATGGTTTGTGTTTTAAAAATTGAGATTTTGAATATAATATTTTGAGATTGAATATTAAATTTATTTTTGAATGGTAATTGCAGCCATTGATTTTAGAGACGAGTAATAGAGTGGCGAGGCAGTTTTGATCATTCGGTCAACTCTGCAGCCAACAGATATATTTATTTATTAGAGACTCAATGGCGAGGCAATGCCATTTCTTTATATTTAAATTATAAAGATGAGATTATAAATGACATTATTTTTGAGATGTGCTTTATTTGAAGTATATTTTGAGATTTTAGAATCTATATTATATACACTGGATGTTTTAAGAGAAGAGTTATAAGAGAATTTGAAGATTGTTTTTAAACTATTTAAGTGGTTTAATAAAAAGAGTAAAGAGAATTTAGACCCTTAATTTATTTTGAGGAATATTATTATCGATTTACAAATTTCTTTGGAAATTAATTTTGAAGTAAGAGAAGAAATTTGGACTTTTAATTTGAGTTTTAAATAACATACTAAGTAATATAGTAAAAAGTTTGAAAATTTTCAAATGTCGAAAATTGAGATTTAAAATTTAAAATTTAAAAGATGTTGAGATTTTATTTTTTTTAAATATCTTAGATTAAAAGATAATTCAAGATTATATCCTTGTACTTGAGTATATTCTGTCTTTGAGCTATTATTAACGACGTGCATTTTTCATGGTCGTTCGAGTTGGTGGCCTTGTGAGAAGCCATCTTGTGATTTATCAATCTTGTCTATTGTGTCTACCCTATTGTGAAGATGTTATTTCCGTATATTTATGTAGAAAATCTTATTGATGATCTTCTTTATTGCTTAGAGTTTGGGTTTAAGTGAGTTTGATCCCGACACTATTCGTAGACTTTTATGAAATAAATCATTTTCTATTGATTAATTGTTGATTATCTTATTGAGTTTTGATTCGAAGATGGGATGTCTTCGAAATTCTTTCGAGTTACTTGGAAAATTCGATGGTTTGCTAATCACTATATTAGCATTTGATGGCTATTGGATTAACCCCAAGTGAGTTTTTTCTTATTTATCTCTACCATTCTATGTTGAGAGTATGAATGGTTTGAGTTTCGAGCTTGTCTTTTATCCTTTGCTGATGGAATTTTTGTGTTGTTTACATCCTTTTTCCACTAGAAATTGCGAGGACGCAATTTTGTTAAGGGGGAGTCTGTAACAACCCAGGATTTTGGAGATTACTGTTAACATTAAATTATAATGCAAATTATAATTTAATATTGTGTTTAAAAATGAATTGGATAATAAAATAAGGGATTATATTTATTTTATATCAACAATATCTTGATGAATATAATTTGATATTTGAAATCTAAATAAGTCATATTATTTTATTTGAAGCTTATTTCAACATTTGATGGTTGCAAAAAAAGTATAAATGAATGAAATAAAGTTTGAAAAACTTTATTTTTGTATTTGGATTAAAATTAAATAATTGTGATGTTTGATTTTAGTTAATTAGTAATATTGGAAATTTATTCCAATGTTAGCCTTCTATAGTAAAATAAAAGAGATAATATGAAGAAAATAAAATTAGAAGGGTAATTAGGCTTGGAATGATGTATTAGTGTTATAAAAATGTTAAAACATTTTAATACACTTAATTGGACTTAAAAATAAATTTTATTTGGTTGAAATGGATGAAAATAGTGATTTTTCACTAAAAATGGGAATATTGGTAAATACTGTTAAAAAATTGTGTTATATGGGGAAAATAATATTTTTAATAGGAAAAAAATATTTTGATGATTAAAAAGTGTTAGAACGATTTATTGCAATTTATTTGACATGAAAGAAATTTTTGTCAAGTTATTGTATTAAAAATAGTGTTTTTACACTAAAATGGTGTAATTTGTAAATATTGTCAAAGATAGGGTTTTATTTATAAAAATAACTTTTTATTGTTGAAATAAATTTTATTTTTTATATAATAATAATTTTATAGCAAACAATTTGTTGTAGACATTTTATTTGGTTAAAAATGAGAAAACTAGTGTATAAATTGATTAAATAGGTTAAATATGTATATAACATAGGAATTTCTCTAAGTATATTAGTCTTGGGCTTATTTGGGTAAGGTTTAAATCCACTAACTCTCTCTAGAACCAACTAGAAAGGAGGAAATAGGTGTATGTACCTTTTTTCTCATCTTCCTTCCTAAAACAAAAGACACAGTAAACAGAGAGAAAGAAAAACAACGGTTTTTCCTAATTAAATCTCAATTCCAATCAATTTCACTGTTAATTCAAGAAGAACTTCACCAAAATAAGAATAGAGAAATGATTTCACCTTCAAGCTCCAATTTTTCTTTACAAATTTGGGTGTTTGCTATCTGAAATCAAAGGTGAGTTTAAAACTCACATTTTCTAGCTTAGATTGAGATTTCAAGGTAAGAAATCTCAATTTTTTTTGTTTCATATTTATTTGTAAAATTGCCGTCAGTAAATTGGGCATATCTCTTTCTTTTTAAGTAAGAATTCAGTAATTTTAGATGTTCTGGAAAGAATAGACATAGATATACAAGCTTCGTATTTTGAGTTTTTTAAAATTTTGACGTTTTCTTGATCAAAATCATGCTTGTTTGTTGCTGTCCCGAGAGCAAATTGACAGCAGCAACAATCATAGGCCAGAGAAGTGTTTTAGCCATAAGTTTTTAGTTTCTTATCCAATTTAGGTCAAATTTTTTTGCTGGAAAATACATTAGATAAGGAGTAATTTATCTTCAGGTTTCATTTCGATATTTTACTATTTGACTGACCTAAAACAGATTTGTAAGCAGAAGTATAGTCATGTCTTTGACAGAATTTCCTGCGTTTGAATCTGATATTGTTTGAGCTATATCTTTCTCGATTTTGATCCGAATTCGATAATTTTAAATTTTTTGAAAAGAAAAATTCATGTGCTACAACTTTCGTTCATTGAGTTTTTTGTAATTTTGAGGTTAGCTATGTCAAAATCGAATTTTTTTTACTGCTATCCCGAGAGCAAAACTATTATTTGCTCTGTGTTTGAAACTGAAACGAAATTAGCTTTAACTTCTTTGTTTCTTATCCGAATTTGATAATTTTGGATGTTCTGGAAAGACTAGGTCATGAGCTACAAATTTCATTCATTATGTTTTCTGTAGTTTTGAAGTTTGCTTGGTCGAAATTATGGTTGTATGTTGCTGTCCTGAGAGCAAAATGACAGCAACAACAATCGTTGACTTTATAATTGTATTAGCTTGTTTTTGCTCTCATTCTCTTCGGTTTTGATGATGTTTTTGAGAGCTTCGATGCCTGTCAGTAGGCTAGCTATATTTGGAGAATTTGAAGTTCAAATTTAAATGGAATTTGAATTGATTTTGGGTTAAATTTGAATTGAATTCATATTGAATTCAAGTTATCGATTTTGAGATATCCCTCTTAATTTTCATTGCTTTCGAGAACGGTTTTCACTAAACCATTTTTGAGATACATGGTCATTTCAAATTATTATTACATGTTATTTTTTTAAAATTATTTTTGTAAATAAAGATAGATTTATTTCCTATAATAAAGGAATTTCAAATATTGGTTTTAATAATCGTTTTCGGAAAATCGTTTTAAATTTCGGTTTTCTCTAATAAAATTATTTTATAAATAAACTTACTTATTTTTATGAATTTTGGACGTATAAGAAAGACAATTAAACGGTAAAGTAAAACATGTCGTATGGGACACATGTATTTGTTTTATCGCTTAATATCGGTCTTATACTATCGAAACCCTTTAATGAATTGTTTGAGATGATTTAAGATGTTATTAAATTTTGGGCAGATTATATGAACCAAGAACTTCAATTTAGGAGTATATTCGATGAAGGACCATTTTAAGACGTGTTTCTTAATCGCCCCTGAAATGAGGTGAATTAAGAGCTAGAAATTCCTAATTGGAATTATGGTTATAAATAACCATCTAGATGTTATTTTTACTTGCCGATGAGATGAGGAAAGCTTCTTTATGATGATTTTACGATGTTGAGATGTATTATGATAGTTTTTACTTATCGATTAGATGAGACAAGTCACGATGCCACTAGTACTCTTCAATAAGATGAGACGAGTATGGTATTGTATTTACTCGCCAATGAGATGAGGCTGGGTATATTTTCAAGATGTTTATGATGTTTTACTAGTGTGGTACCAACTAACGGCTATTAAACCGCTAGGTGCGAACGTACGGTATGGGACATACGTAAACACCTATTAGGTTTCTATCCGATAAGTTGAGACACATTCACGGTGTTTACTAGTACTACAGACCACGAGTACTCGATTGGAGTCATCACGGTGTAGTTGCTACTCCGATCATCATGATGTTATTAACTCAGGTCTTTGTGACTGGAAGTCATTATGATGTTATAGACTATAGTCATTCATGATGTTCACAATGTTAAGATGTTATTTGACTCCAGTCACCACAATGTTTATGGTACCAAATAGTAGTACTGGTCACGAAGTAGCACGCGTAGTATTGCTTCCATGCAATTGAGGATCTTGCCAATCTGAGATTTCTTTGAGTGTTGATGTTTTAGACTTCACCGTCATTAGATGATTATTACATTGATAGCCTAGTCCCAAATGAGATGTATACATATATGGTGAAATCATCTATGATGTTACTCTTCGATTGAGTTATTTGCATTATGGATTAATGATTTGATGATTTTATAGACTAGTTGATGTTAAGATGGAGTTGAGATGTATTTATAAATTTATACCGATGAGATGAGGTATAAATGATTGTGAATAATCTTTTATGATGAGTTTTAGTGATGGATTTAAGATGTATCTATATTCATACCGATGAGATGAGGTATGAATAAGTATAATGCTTCTTTTATGATTGGGTTTTATATTTCCTTGAATGATCCTTAGGATGTGCCAATGAGATGAGGCACATCCATATGCATTGTATTCTATGTATGAAGGATATGTACCTTTGATGTATTGTTATATTGACAATCACTTCTAAGAAGATAGTTGAATCATTTAAAGTCATTATCCATATTCCTTTATGCTGCCGATAATATGAGGCGAAAGCGATGTTTATTGAGTCTTATCTTTAAAATTTTGCTCGTCGATGTTCCATTTGCTTAAGTGCCAGTTATGCCACTTAAGTATGACTTTATCATCACTATCTCTTCTACATGCCAAGAAGAGATGTTGTCATTTCTTATGATGTTGAAACCCTATTTAGGGCATGACATCCTTTAAGAAAAATGATACCATAGGTTTCACCTACTCATCCTTATCGATTGTTCCGTTTAACTGATGATTTTAGCTAGCCTGACCCATGTGTTTTCACTCGGTTCAAACCGAGTTGTTTCAGGTATCATCTATTGGACTTAGCTTGAAGTTGATGTTGGATATCACCTCTTCTTTCGCTTGAGTAGTTTATTTCTTCTACATACTCTGATGTTTTTTTTTACATTTGATTTGATTATATGGTGTGGTTGTGTACCACCTTTGTTGTATTCATATTGTATTGTACTGAACGTGTATCAGTGTAAATATATATATATATATATATATATATGATGTTGATTACTATTCTGTGATGTGATTTACATTCAGTTATTGTATTTTTTTCTGATAGATCCATTAGCCACCTATAGTTTTGGATTAAGCATTCATTGGGTATGTCCATCCACTTGAATTGAAAAAATTATGTTGCATTTATCGACGTATTCAATAGATGTTTAAGAAAAAATTATAGATGGTCGCCCTTAACCAGCCCTATTCTCCGCTTTAGTAGATAGAATTACTTGTTAATTCTCTTTTCTAAGGTGGGCCTCGGGGTGGGGCGTTACAAGTGTATATTATTTATCTGTGTATCTGTGAATGAAAGATAAGCGTTATAGAGATATACTGCTTATCGATAATTGTTATGCTTGAATCTGTGATGATTGATGATGTTGCACTATTGTGTAAAACCCCTAGGCTACACTATACACACACAATTATGGATTGCATGAGGAAATTGGTTAAGTCACAGATTTTTGAAATGGTTTTAGAAGTTGAATTTTTGAATCCAAATGGGTTTGGAAATGTATTTGGGTTAAACGTGAAAAGCTTTTGAAAAGAAGTTAGAAGATAAAAATTATTTTAAATAACTTAATAAAGTTTTGAAATTCAAATAATTTGATTTGAATTTGAATTTAAAAGTTGGAATTGAATTCTATGTTTGGAAACTATGATTTAAAATTTTTATACAAGTTATAAATGTGTTTATATGGGTTAAACCATATTAAAAGTATTGATTTTGGAATTTGAATTTAACCCAAGGGCTTTAACTTGTACGAATGAAATCGGATTTTCCGAAATGAAAATAATTTGTTTTCAAATAATAAAGCTTTCATTTAAGGAAAGAATTTCCAATTGTTGTTATAAGGGATTTCAAGTTTGAAATGAAAATGTTTTTTCCAAGTTATGAATAAATCTTTGGAAACAGGTTTGAAAGCTATGAATTAAATCTTTGATTTAAAGATTAGATGAGTTAATCCGATTTGAAGTGGAAATTGTTTTGGAGTCCGTGAATGGGTCTTTGTGAAAACTGGGTGAACTTTGTGAAGTGAATCTTTTTGTTTAAAGGATTTGGAAATGGTAATTTGTTTAAACCATTTGAAAAGAAAGGTTTTGGGTTTTAAAGTTTTGACTTAACTGAAATCCCAATATCCCTATGTTTTTAAATATTGCGCTCATTATTCGGTTTAGCCGGAAGAGGACTTTGTGTCATATAACCCATTTCAAATAATGATACGACGTTATGGATAGCATTTGAAGACCGGTGGTGAAGACCGGGTATTTACGAGAACGATAGGATAACCTATCGAATGGCTCTGCACTGAGTAGTTACGGTATAGAGATCTCCATATGTGAAGAGGAATCCGATCGGGGTTGTGAATGTTTGGATTGCAAGGGCTTCTTTAGAAGTGCCTTCGGTTGTGTTCAAACCTGGAACAGACTTGTATGGATGTGTGTCTGACGTTACACTTTGAGATGTAAAGCTGCTTTCTATCAAATACACTTCTGTTTGATGGCGGAGATTTATTCTCTTAGCTTAACACCCTTCTTTGAGACTTACGAGTTCAGAGGTTATGTAGTTGATGGTTACTAGTGATACATTCCCAATTTGGTAATGTGGCATACTAAGTGTTGCTGATCATTTGTTATCAAAGCATGGCTTTGTGAAAAAGTGTAGCTTTGTGGACGAGACTGCATCAGGACCTCACTCCTCTGAAATGGTCGAAACAGGAAAGATGCGGCAAGGTTGCAGGGGTTGCGCCCCTAGGGTATGTCCATTCCTTTTGGAAAAGGGTGGTATCATGGTATGGAGCCCAGTACTTAACTCATGTGGACACTGTATATTTATTACTGTGTGATGTTGCTTTGGGGTTAAGGATCCTCGGATAAAGGTCGCAAACGACCGGGGATGGCATATCTTAGGTGTTACTACCAGGAAGGGGGTAAACCGGCCTTGTGTTGTCAGAGATCCGTGTAGGTTCTCGGGGTGTCCCTCCAGAGGCGTTCCCATGTGATAATAGGAAGTTCCTTGGCTTGACCATTTGTTGGAAAATCCAATCTCCAATATGCTCCTTGTACGATTTTAGTTGTATAACCTGCCATTTACTTATGGTGGTCACCACTGTTTAGATGGTAGCTATAGTAGACATACAATAATGGTTGTATGTTGGCTAAGATTAATATTATACTTTTGAAAGGTTTTTTTGCACTATGCACTAATAATAATATCAAATGGTTTTCTCGTATCAAGCATTTTTGACTATTATAAGGAGAAATCTCCTCCAATTCTGCGTTTGCATGGTGTGTGCGGCGAGAGGCCCTATAGTAGTTTCATTTTCCAAAAAGCATTACGGATTTCAAATTTTAAATTCTTCTGTTGTTTGTTCTAAAGATAAACTATTTTTGTTTGCTCATACCAGTCTCATGACTGACCCAGAGTTTATTGTTCCCTTCCTAAACTCTGGGTGCCCACAATTTTCCACACGGGCAGTCTAAAGTTGGGTTTTTCAGATAATCCAACAATAGGTATAGATTCGGTAGCCTTCAAAGTCTTTAGTTTGGTAGCATTTGGAAATCTACTTCAGCTTTTGGATCTTTGAAGATTTGATTGGAAATCACGTTTGGGATCGCATTTGCTACAAGTTCAAATTGATGGTGATTCGAGCTTGAAGTTTAGAGCTTTGGCTTTGGAGTTTTGGTTGGGAGTTGCATTTTTGGATTCTCTTGAAGACTTTGCTCATGTTGAGATATTTCCGCTGTGGTGTTATGTTGTATACAATTCTCTATTGGTGTTGGGTTGTTGTATCATGATGTATATCACATTGTATCTTTGTTGTATATAAAGGTTATCATCTTTTGTTTCTGTTGTGTTGTTTATCATCTTATGTTGTTGCAAGCTCTGGCGTTACGGATTTGATGTCATTTGTCAGGCATCGAGTTCGGGTCGTCACAAGTGGTATCAGAGCTAAAGGTTGAGTAAGAACTTTAGCTACGGAGTGTAACACATTAGATGGCTCATTAGAAATAGGGTGAAGTATACCCTAGAATGAGTACAACTAGTGAAACCGAAAACCCAAATTTCTCAGTCTATTTCCTTTAACTGTTGTTATTCTGTAATATATCTCGTCCGGATGCCTAAATCGATTTTCTTACTATTTACAAATATTAAGAATGAGTGGAAGAAAAGGACGAGGTAGGGGACGGGGAAGTACCATTTCAACAGGTCAAGGCCCTGCAACAAAAGATATTTCTACTCAATCTCAACTAATCTGGCTGATCTATATCGAAGTTTTTCCAAACTTGGTGGAAAGCCATTCACAGGCAAGGAAACCATTATCGAAGCACAAGCCTAGATTCAATCGTGAGAAAGGATTTTCAAAGGACTAAAATTGGAAGATGATCAGATGCGATTGATAGCTTCCTGGAAACTTCAGGAAGAGGCTTTAGCTTAGTGGGAAACTATCACATTAGATGAGTCGGTGGATGAGTTTACTTAGAGTCGTTTCAAGGAAGTGTTTGAGCAGCGATATATGTCGTCTGTTGGTATCTCCAGAATGTACCAGGAGTTTACGGATTTGAAGCAGGGAAGTTTATCGTTTGAGGAATACTTGAACAAATTCAATGAATTATCTCGATTTGGTCCGGAGTTGGTGAATACGCCTTTAAAGAAGATTGAAAAGTTTATTCGGGAAATGAACTAGGAATTCTAAGGGAGGATGACTACTCACGTAAAAGAATCTTTCTCTGAATTGATCGATATGGGTTATAGATACGATACCCTAGATAAGCGAGAAGTTTCAGAGGGGAAGGGAAATACAAGCAATCTGAGTTGGAGGAAAAGGAAGTTCGGCGGAAAGAAACCGTGGAGAGGCAAAGGAAATAAGAATAGACAGAAGAAAAAGGTGAAAGATGTTACTTGTCTCAATTGCTTGGAGAAAGGCCATTACTCGAACAATTGCAAGAACCCCTGGAGGCAAGGAGAGAGAGCCATTTATGAGGCCAGCACAGGAATCTAGGGAATGCTATTGTTGCCGCAAGCCGGGACATAGGATCAAGGATTCCCCTGCACGGAAGCAAGCTCTAGTAGCGAAGGTGTATGCAATCAAAGACGATCATTCACCTCAAAGGCTGATAAAGGAAAATGAATTTTAGAAGGTAACCTTCTTGTTTATGATAAAAAAATTCGAATTTTGCTAGACACAGGAACTACACAAAGTTTTATTTTTCATCAAATCGTAAATGAGATCAATCTTAAATCTGAGATCATAATTTAATCTATTTTTGTCTGTTTCATTGGGTTTCGATCTATTCTACGAATGGTCAGTTATCCCTTCGAACTAACCAATACCCTTTTATTTTTCGTAGACCTGGATAAATCGAGTACTTCATGAAATATTGAATGAGTTTGTTCTCATATCTATTGTTGATATTCTGATTTGGAAAGCCAAATGCAGAATAGATATCCAATTTGATCAGAAAAGATATTTCTCTAACTTTTATCTGTTCTTGGTTGTCTCCCTGGCAAATCTCGGGGACGAAATTTTCTTAAGGGGGAATCTGTAACATTCCCGAACTTTAGCCAAGTTTAATTTGACAATTAATTTAATTTCGGAATTAAATTATGAAATTATTTGTGAATTAATTAGAAAATTTCCAGAATAAATTAAAAAAATAGATTATAAATAAGATTTGGGTTTGAAATTTAAGGATAAGTATTTTATAAATAAAAAAATTAGATTTAAAAATAAATATATTAGAAATAAATTGGATTTAAAATTTTATTTTTAAGTTAATAAGAATTTGTTTCTAATTATTTAAATATGCATTATAATTTGAAAACGATGTTTTGAATTTGATATAATAAATTTTTCCAAAGGCTAATTTAGAATGAAACTCTAATATATTTATTAATGTGAAGTTAAAATTTTAAAACCATTTTTCTTTGAAGATTTATGTAAATGATTAATAAAAGAAATGTATTTGTTTAAATAAGAAATATGATATAAAGTTATCTTTAAAATATTATTTGTAGTGTTTAACATATAGTAAAAAAATTTGAATGTAGTTTAAAAGCTAAATTTTATAATATACATATGTGTGTTATTTATTAAAGTATAATTTGTTTTAAAATTCAATTTTTTTCTTAAGATTTTATAAAGGAGAATGCATTTATTTAATAATAGAAATTGTATAGATAAAAACATAAACATTTAAAACAAAAACACATGTTAACATATGAAAATATAAATGCATAAAGGGTTAAAACATAAATTTTAAATTAATTTAAACAAAGGGGTATACATAATTTTTATAATTTTTAACAAGTGTAAAACATGAAAATAAGTAATTATACAAGTGTTGGTTTATGAGACAAGTGGCATTTATTTTGTTTAAAATGAATTAAATTTCATTTTGAAAAATGAAAATTAAACTACATTCTTCTTTTCTCAAATCTGAAATAAGAAAAGGAAATAAAATCAAAATCAATACCAAAACAAAAATCATCTCAAATTTGAAACAAAAATTACAGATCAAAACCTGAAAAAAATAAGTTATAAATTCAATATCAAAAATCTGACCAAGAAAGAAAAAAAGAGGTCAACTCAGGAAATTCAAACACTGTAAACAGCAATTCAAAATCTTCAAGCCTGGAAATGTAGCCTGTAATCAAGCAAACCAGGAACAAAATTAAGTTGCAAATCAATTTACAAGCCTGGGATTTAATCAAAGCAACTTCAACTCTGTTTTGAAAGCAAGCTCGGAAAAAATCAAACATCAAAGTACAAATTCAAAGCTTAAGCCAAATCATCATTTTATTCAACCTCCTTTGTTCAAAAATGAATCAGGTGAGAAAACTTGCCTTTTTCTAAACTCTGATCTGATGCTGGGATGAATGTTGAAATGAAGTTTTAAACGTGTTTGTGTGCATGCAAATATGCATGTATATATGTAGAAATGGGTGTGTGCATGTCTGTACTCACCTTTGTTTAGAGGTTATAGGCATAAGTAAATTTCAAAAAAATTTAAATCTCTTAATCGAATCAGTATTAACCTTTGACATTTAAAAATTGTTTGTTGAATTCTGCAGATGATTATAAAAATAGTTTCAAGGATTTAAATTCAACAAATAATTTTTAAATTGGGAATAACAGTAAAAATACATATATATGTAAAAAATCAACCAATTTAATTTCTATTTTGAATTGCATGAATGGATTCGTGAACAAAAATCATGATTTTTAATATATGTTTCATGATTTCTAATTTGATATTCGATTAGAATTTTTGAGATGAACGTTTTCGACATTTTGGTCGCCTGCCGTTGAACGGCGACTAGCTGTATGGCGTTCTTGGGCCTGAAGGATGAGTGAGGCTGGAGGATCATTGGAAAAATGGTGCTCGAATTTTTATGGCATCGTTGTGGCTAGACGACGACAGGTTAGGGTTTAAGGACCTGTAACTATCGACGAGGTATTTGGGGTTCGTGTGTCGTTGTGGGATCATCGGAGATGATCGCAGTTGTGGGGATCATTGCATGGATGTGTGAAGCTGCTCTGGGAGGAGTGTCGTAACTTCCAATCGATGAGATCGACGACGGCGAGTAGTTTTGGTTAATCAAGTTTCTGTTCCTGATGATCGATATTGTTCAATTTCGATCTGTTGGTGAATTGGTGAGTTTAGGTGGTCATGTGCAATGATGGGTTGATCGATGACTTGAGAGTAGCCTTGGCAAGGTATCGTAGTTGGTGGATCTTCCATACACGTGCACGGTGCACTCCTTAGTTTGTGGCGAAGTTCTGGTGTAGTTTGCGTGGCCTCTGGTGATCATGGACGGCGTGACGAGGAGATTTCAGATGCATGGTTGTTTTCCAAGTGGAAGTGAGGGTGCTCGATTTTGATTTCGAGGTTATCTTGATGACCTAGGTGGTTGTACAGATAGATGGCATCGTAGTGGACATGCTAATGATCGGAGAAATGATCGGAGGAGTTTAGATTGGCGTGCACGATGCACAGGGGTATGATTGTGTCAGTAATAAAAGAAGAAGAAGAAGAAGAAGGTGGGAAGCTCGGAGTTGAACTCGAGAAAAATGAAAATTTGCTCGAAGAACTGTAACGCGAGGGGAACCCGAAGTAAGGCCCGAGAAGATTTTGAAAATACTCGGATCGATGGAATTAAGAGGAAACCAGTTTTTAACTTTAAAGCAAATCAAAAAATTTGAAATTTTTTGCTAAAACCAAATTTTGGTGAATGTTAGAAGTCATCCAAGTTTAAATTTGTTAAAGGTTTTAAATAAAAATTATTTTAAATTAACTAAGTTTTTAAATAAGTTATTTCAATTTAATTGAGTTTTGAGTATCTATATAACCTTTATTTTAAAAGTTTATTTTGAATAAACTTAATAATATTAAAGAAGTAAATTAATATTACAAATGTTTTAATTGTTAAATTAGCTTTTAAAGTCTAAGTTAATTTATTTGTTAAAGGAAATTAATTAATTAAAGTTAATTTCTTAATGAAAATAATTAAGGTAAATTAATTAATGATGTAAAGATTGATTAATCATGTGTTTAAAGGTTAATTATTAAGTATAATTAATGTAATTAAGGTAATTAATTTAAGAGGTAATTAATTAATTAAAGGTTAGTTAATTAATAAAAGTAAATAATTAATGGTTAAAGTTAATTAAGTAATTAGGGTAATTACTTATTATAATTAATTAAGGGTAATTAAATAATTCTTTAATAATGAAGGGTTAATTAATTTATTAATTAAGTAATTAATTAATGGTAATTAAATAATTCTTTAATAATTAAGGGTTAATTACTAAGGATTAAAAATTTATTCAATTATTAAGGTTGATTAATTAATAATTTAAAGTTAATTAATTTATAATTGGTTAATTAACTTGGGTTATTGACTAAACTGGTTTCAATTAACCAGATGATCAAATAATCTTACTTATGGATGAATGTATTCTGTTGAATGCTGTGAATTGTTTGGTACCTCTACTATGTGATGCTTTGTGATTTGAATTGTGTTAATTCAAACTGTGGTAAATGTAATTTATTTTATCTATGATGAGTGTATATTATTTATCTGTGTATCTGTGAGTGAAAGATAGGCGTTATAGAGATATACCGCTTATCGATAATTGCTATGCTTGAATCTGTGATGATTGATGATGTTGCACTATTGTGTAAAACCCCTGAATTACACTATACACATACAAATATGGATTGCACGAGGAAATTAGTTGGGTCACGGATTTTGAAATGGTTTTAAAAGTTGAATTTTTGAATCCAAATGGGTTTGGAAATGGATTTGGATGAAACGTAAAAGCTTTTGAAAAGGAGTTAAAAGATAAAAGTTATTTTGAATAACTTAATAAAGTTTTGAAATTCAAATAATTTGATTTGAATTTGAATTTAAAAGTTGGAATTGAATTCTATGTTTGGAAACTATGATTTAAAATTTTTATACAATTTATAAATGTGTTTATATGGGTTAAACCATTTTAAAAGTATTGATTTTGGAATTTGAGTTTAACCTAAGGGCTTTAACTTGTACAAATGAAATCGGATTTTCCGAAACGAAAACTATTTGTTTTCAAATAATAAAGCTTTCATTTAAGGAAAGAATTTCCAATTGTTGTTAAAGGGAATTTCAAGTTTGAAATGAAAATGTTTTTTCCAAGTTATGAACAAATCTTTGGAAACAGGTTTGAAAGCTATGAATTAAATCTTTGATTTAAAGATTGGATGAGTTAATCCGATTTGAAGTGGAAATTGTTTTGGAGTCCGTGAATGGATCTTTATGAAAACTGGGTGAACTTTGTGAAGTGAGTCTTTTTGTTTAAAGGATTTGGAAATGGTAATTTGTTTAAACCATTTGAAAAGAAAGGTTTTGGGTTTTAAAGTCGTGACTTAACTGAAATCCCAATATCCATATGTTTTTAAATATTGCGCTCATTATTCGGTTTAGCCGGGAGAGGACCTTGTGTCATATAACCCATTCCGAATAATGATACGACGTTATGGATAGCATTTGAAGACCGGTGGTAAGACCGGTTATTTACTAGAACGATAAGATAACCTATCGAATGGCTCTGCACTGAGTAGCTACGGTATAGAGATCTCCATATGTGATGGGGAGTCCGATCGGGATTGTGAGTAACCAGATTGCAAGGGCTTCTTTGGAAGTGCTTTTGGTTGTGTTCGAACCCGAAACAGACTTGTATGGATGTGTTTCTAATGTTACACTTTGAGATGTAAAGCTGGTTTCTATCAAATACATTTCTGTTTGGCGGTGGAGATTTATTCTCTTAGCTTAACACCCTTCTCTGAGACGTACAGGCTCAGAGGTTATATAGTTGATGGTTACTAGTGATACATTCCCAATTTGGTAATGTGGCATACGAAGTGTTGTTGATCATTTGTTGATCAAAGCATGGCTTTATGAAAAAGTGTAGCTTTGTGGACGAGACTGCATCAGGACCTCACTCCCCGGAAATGGTCGAAACAGGAAAGATGCGGCAAGGTTGCAAGGGTCGCGCCCCTAGGGTATGTCCATTCATTTTGGAAAAGGGTGGTATCATGGTATGGAGCCCAGATACTTAACTCGTGTGGACATTGTGTATTTATTACTGTGTGATGTTGCTTTGTGGTTGAGGATCCTCGAATAAAGGTCGCAAACGACCGGGGATGTCATATCTTAGGTGTTACTCCCGGGAAGGGAGTAAACCGGCCTTGTGTTGGCAGAGATCCTGGTAGGTTCTCAGGGCGTCCCACCAGAGGTGTTCCCATGTGGCAATAGGAAGTTTCCTGGCCTGACCATTTGTTGGAAAATCCAATCTCCAATACGCGTCTTGTACGTTTTAGTTGTACAACCTGCCATTTATTTATGGTGGTCACCACTGTTTAGATGGTAGCTATAGTAGGTATACAATAATGGTTGTGTGCTGGCTAAGATTAATATTATACTTTCGAAATGTTTTTCTGCATTATGCACTAATAATAATATCAAATGCTTTTCGCGTATCAAGCATTTTTGACTATCATAAGGAGAAATCTCCTCCAATTCTGCGTTTGCATGGTGCGTGCGGCGGGAGGCCTTATGGTAGTTTCATTTTCCAAAAAGCATTGCGATTTCAAATTTTAAATTCTTTTGTTGTTTGTTTTAAAGATAAAAAATTTTTGTTTGTTCATACCAGTCCCATAACTGACCCGGAGTTTATTGTTCTCTTCCTAAACTTTGTGTAACGACCCAGTATTTTCAACCATTCGCATCCGCACATGTCGAACTTGAATTGTTCAAAATACCGTGTTGTAATTAAAATTTGGCAAATCTCAAAATATACAGTAAATAATTAATCACAGAATCACAAACACAGAATCAGAATACTCACAGCGGAATTTAAAAATACTTAGTGGTTCATGAAGCCACTATAAATAATCTCAATCAAATAAAATTTACATAGTCTTTAATCCAAATATAGTTTTAAATCATCAGTAGAACAATCCAAATGTCCACTAGTCTTGATTTCAAAAATTTAGATAAAGAACTGGGAAGGAAGTTTGCCAGCAGCTTGAAAGTGATCTACAGAAATCCTAGCTCCGGGATGAAAACTGAACTGCAACTCAGGCTGACCCGAGCGTAAAATAAAACATAAACACTCGAGTCAGGACATACATACTTATATAGTGTAAGCTAATTCAAGTGTACTGTAATATAGAGCAAGTAACTTAAAGGATGCTTGGGACCGCCCATCCTCTAAGGATCCGTTAAACTATTTACTATGTAGTAATACTTCGCTATTATAATAGTGTCTATTAGTAAAATAAACTTACTTTTAAATAGCGTTAAGGCTTTACATTTTCCACCTTAACACATAATATATTCCCATAGTCTATACAGTACCATAATCTCCCCCGGAATGGGCGTCGTCAGAGGGCACTCCATAGGTATGGTACAAAACCAAAATCGTATAAGGCGCGCTAGGGTAGGTGACACGGCACAACTAGGCAATGCCAGGGTAGATATACCAATTACGCTTCTGGACCGATGGAAACGCGCAGCGCGCAGCTGCCGCCCACCTCGAACAACACTCCCAAATCAAAGGTGCGCACCAAAACAATCACAAAAGTAATAGAATGGCATACGAAGAAGTGCGTCCGATCAGAGGTGCTACCTCATTAATCCGTCGATCGCTCCTGTTTTAGCCACCTTATGCCAACTCAAGGGAGTCGGGTCCACGTATATACCTCAAAGGAAACGTCACCACCATCCTACTTCATTCTGGAATCTCCACCGTGTACACGGTTGTTAAAGTGGTTTCGGTATCGACAGAGAGTATGCCAGATATCCGATCCCGGTCTCTTTAACAACCAAACGTTATTATAACCCGTGGTTACAACTTTTAGAAATGGTATTTATACTTTAAAAATCAAAATAAGTTTCAAATAAATTTCAATACCATAATATCATTTCAACCATCATTTATTTAAACATCAGTCATTTTATTTAATATAAAATACCATTTAAATTTATTCAATTTATTTAGGAATTAATTTGCCTTTCAACTCACATTTAAAAGTTAAATTCTTCCATTTAAAACCATTTAAAGTCAATTCCTTATTTTTTATTAATTACATATTAAATTCCAAAATTTAAGCCTTTTTCCCTAAAGATTATTTCCATTTATTTTAAACAATCCGAAAATTCAGTTTCCGTAGCATTTATGAAATGCCACCTAAAGTCTGTAAGTCAAAACAGTTCATTTATAAAAGACAGCATTTAAGTGCTGTAATAAATTATTCACTTAACAATCAAATTTTAAATTCCCAAATATAACTTATTATCAATTATTTCCTTATTAAAACTCACTTTTAACAAAATTTCAGAATTTCCCAAAATAAGTTATATTCCAAAAAAATTACTTAAACATTAATTTTTTTTAACATTTTGACTTATTCAAAAAATCGTTATAAATTTTATAAAAATCCTTTACATTTGAACCAGAATATTATAAATTCCCATTTAAAATACTTTTAAACATTTCAGAAAAATATTATATAAACCACGGGTCTGTATATAGTTTTCTAGCCTAGGTCAAGTGATACGGATTTATATCATTTCAATCCGCAATTTACAAAATCCCAGGTTCTATCATTTCAAACCCGCAATCCCAAGTTAACAAATAAATAATTAAACAATTAAATAAATGAACAAATGATTATCGTTCAGGCCTATCATTTCAGCCTATAACGATCTCAAATTTACAGGGAACTTACAGTGATGATTTAATCAGTAAATAAGAATTACATAGTATAACTGCAATAATATTACAATAGATAAACAACTGATGAGATGTCAATTTAAAATGGGGTTTAACATCATATGTTATATCACAGGCAGATAAAATTTAGTAAATAATTTACAAATACACTTGTGATAAATCACGGATATATAGGTATGTTTGTCTGGTGAGAAATACTCACCTTAAAGCTGCAGAAAATTTGATTCAAAATGAAAATCCCCCGAAAAAGGATCACACAGCGGGTAAAGATCAAATTTTCCCCGGATGTCACGCCTAGATTCAAGATCCAAATACCGAATACGTGATTTTAAAAATTACGGTCAAAGCAAAAAATTTGAGACAATTGGAACGAATAGAGTAAAAGAAATTTTGGTTCAGCTTTTGCTCGACTGCCTCACCCCACATCCCGACCCCAACTTCATAGGCTTGGCAATGCTATTTATTATTATTATATATATATATATAAATTTTTCCAACGGCATGTCCTACTTATCTAGTTTGAAAATATGAATTTTATGCAAAACTTGCGTCTCTGCCTAGATAAACACGTCTCTGCCAAACTCCAAATCAAAACATGCACACATCATAACATCTCCATATTTTTAAAGTCCTTTCCCTATAGTCACGCCTCCCCTTCGGTTTTTAGATAACACGTCCAATATCTCCATGCATAGATGCAAACTATCCCACGCAACTATATGCTTCAAAGCATTGCAGGCCTTCAACTGAAACTCTTTATATTCTTTTGCCATTTTATGAACCATGCCTTGCAAAACACGTCCCATTTTGACATTCTATGTCTTCCTTCAAATTTGGAAAGCCTTCTATCAGTTCAACTCAATGATATTACAGGGTTATGCTCGGCAATGGTCTTTTTTTTTCATTGTGGCTGTAACAACCTATATCAACTACAGGCACACACGCATGAAATCTCTACAGAATGCAACTAAGCTTGACTTCCTATATGATATGCACGGCAAAACATGGCAACACTATCAGGGGGAAAAGAAAGGCATGTACTTAGTCAAAGACGGTAGAAATATGGAGTGAGAAGTAGCCGAGCAAGGTGAAAAAGAAAAGGAAAAAAAACTGAAGAAGGAAAACAAAAATATAAGGGAGGGGGAAAGAAAACAGAGAGAATACAAAAGAAAGAGAGGAATAGAAATATTACCTGATTGTATGCAAGCTCACGAGAAGAAACAGAGAGAAGATAGTGGAATTTTGTAACTGAGTATGGTGTATATATATAGATAAACAACTTGCGAAATTTAAGGAAGAGGCAAGCAAGAAAAAGAAAAAAAAATATGTGTGATTTCTTTCCAGTTTTCTTTAGTTTGATTTCTAGAAAAATATGCACGATTTATATTGCTAGATTTGAATGGATAAGGCTTGCATTGTTTGATTAGCAAGGTTTAAATGCAGAGAAGAAACGACAAGCATTGATGGAAGATAATTTATACGTGATTAATATTGCCAATTTTCTTTCATTCGAATGGATAAGTCTGAGTGATTTTAAATGCAGAGAGGAAAGAATTTGAACCATTCCAAGCTATAACTAAATTCTTGATTTAATGCATTCATTCTGATGCGTGAATTAAAAATGAATACAGGGACATGCGCAAGAAATAATAGATAAGGAAGGTAAGAGGCAATGCCAAAAATGTTAAAAGAATAAAATATTATGTCACGCGCAAAGGAAGGCAAATTTGATTTTCTCTCAGATAATATATGCGTGATTTTATTGCCAGATATACGAAAAATTTGATTGCAACGTTATATCTCTTTTTTTTCCAATTAATAGTTGTGTGCTATTTTTATAGTCTGAGAGATTTATATACAAAGAATCAGCAACTATTAGTTTGCTTTGGATGCTACTTCAAGGACAGATTTGAATGCATGCGTTGATTTATGTTACGGAGAGAAAAATGGTAAGAAATTTAATTTTCTGATTGATTGAATTTTAGAAGGCAAGCAATTATATTTGATTGAGAGGAATGAATGGCAAGTGGAATAAAAATTATTTGTGAAAGTTTTTAAATCAAATCTCTATAAAGAGGCAAATGAAAAAGATGTTAAAGGAAATAAATTTCACTGATATGTCATGCGCAAGGAAAGCAAGTTTGATTTCTTTCCAGATGATATTTGCGTGAAAGGGAAGCATGATTTTGAAAACAATATTGGTAGTGGGAATCTCCTTAATCAGTGCATGATTTTAGAGAAACGGATAGGCACGAAATCAATACGTTTTGGTTGGAAATCTCCTAACTGATTTTATTAATCCATATAGATATTGAAATATAATTTTTTTTAAATACGCCAAACTGACGCATTACAATACACCCAAAAATTTATACAAAAGTAACGTTTTTAATTTATACGTTTTTACGTTACTTATATCATTACAATGCGTACCCTTTTTAAATGCGAAATTTAACAGTTTGTAAAACACTGGATTTTACAAAGTTATTACTTAACTAAAATTTTAACTTGTTTACATTCTTCGTATTTAAAATATACATAGTTCATTTTTATTAAAATTCCAATTGGAGTTGTCTTTTAACAAAGTAAAAATTTCAAAACTTCCAATTTTATATTTAGACTTTTAGGAAATGATTAAATCAAGTTAAAATTTATATTAAATTTCAAGGTTTTATAAATAAAAAGAAATAAAGAGTAGACAATTAAAACGGCAAGCAATTAAGACAATATAACGCATACCCTTTTAGTCTCTTCCAAGCCATAAATAAAAGATATAAACAAGCAATAATCTAATAAATAAACATGACTGTCAAAAATAAAAATAGAAAGATAAAATAGAGGTGGATATATGAAATAATAATAATAAGAACATATATATATATATAATATGTAATAAAAGTAGAAAAATTTATTGCGTGTAAAACGCTGTATTTTATCAAAAAAAAGTATAAGTTTTAAATTCCCAATAAATCCATATATTTGATTTCTCAATCATGTTATTGAATCGACTATTAACTTATCCTCTTATGGGTAATATTAAAATTGGTTTTTATACTAATACATAAAAAAAATTCCAATTCATCCAAATTTCAATTAATTACTTTCCAATAACTACCATGCTTTAATCCTACTCTTTTATTAAATCTGTTATCGCTTTATAAACCTAGTTATTATTTGTTTATCTTTCCTTATAAAAATATATATTCCAATTTTCATCTTTCTTTTGAAATAACTTGTTAATTTCAATTATATTGAATTTCCCAAATATATACATTTATCATAAATAAAACCTAAATCAATTTATTCAACTTGGTTTCATTCCTTTATTCCATCTTATGAATAAAATATAAATTTCCATTTATGTCATTTCATTTACATTCACCCATTACAGTTATAGTTCTATCTCACATTAATGAACATTTACCTACATTTAAATGTTATTGACTTCCAACTCTGAATTTAGCAGCCCTCAATAAAAAGGTGACTTGCATAAATGTTGTCACTAACTTTATATTACACTCAAGTTTATTATTTCCACTAATTATCAGAATTGCTTATATAATGTTGAATTGACTCCATTACCTTACGTTTATTTGCATATATTCAATTTGATACCCAAATGTAACAGTTAAAACTTCATTAATAGACCAATTAGATAGTAACATACAACCATTACTATATCCCTATTATTTTCATTTCATTTTAAACACTCACTTCATTATAAATTATAAAGGTTTTTTTTTTCTTCTTAAATTTAATTACAAAAATCTTATTAAATTAACTAGTTTAATTATCGAAATTTACAGGTCATTATACTTTGGGTGTCCATAATTTTCCACACGGGCAGTCTAGAGTTGGGTTTTTCAGATAATGCAATAATAGGTGTAGATTCGGTAGCCTTCGAAGTCTTTAGTTTGGTAGCATTTGGAAATCTTCTTCAGCTTTTCGATCTTTGAAGTTTTGGTTAGCAATCGCGTTTGGGATCGCATTTGCCATTAGTTCAAATTGATGGTGGTTCGAGCTTGAATTTTAGAGCTTTGGCTTTGGAGTTTTGGTTTGGAGTTGTAGTTTTGGATTCTCTTGAAGACTTTGCTCATGTTAAGATATTTCCGCTGTGGTGTTGTGTTGTATACAATTCTCTATTGGTATTGGGTTATTGTATCATGATGTATATCACATTATATCTTTATGTATATCAAGGTTATCATCTTTTGTTTCCGCGTGTTGTTTATCATTTAATGTTGTTGTAAGCTCCGGCGATACAGATTCGATGTCGTTTGTCGGGCATCGAGTTTGGGTCGTCACAGGCAGCACGTAGGCAGGGTTTTGCTGAAGCTGGATAAATTTGTGTTGTTCTATGTAACATCCCGCCTTTTCGCACACTTTAAACCGACACACGTGCCAATTCAAAGCATACGCAAGGGCGGATTGTTATGGGGTAAATAAGAAAAACAGAGAAGAAATAAAACAAAATAGAATCTCACAGCGGAAGGATAAAATATAATAATCAATATACAGTTCATGATAACTGTTTACAAAATATTTATTTTACTTATACAATGAATATCAGAGTTACACATACCAATACAATCAATGCAGCGGAAATTTAGAGTGTGGTGCAATACTATAGATAATAATAATACGACTCCTTCGTCTTCGTCCTTCAAAGCTAAAGTCTTCGATCCTGAAACGCTCGGACTGACCCGAGCGAATTTGAAAAGACAAAAACACTCGAGTCAGACTAAAAGATCATATGTGAGTTAAATTAACAGAAATAAATATGAGTACAGTAACTCAAGAGATGTTCGGGATTTACATCTCCTAAGGATCCGTTAAACTATTTACTATGTAGTATATTGCGCTATTATAATAGTGTCTATTTATAAAATAAACTTACTTTTAACTAGCGTTAAGGGGTTACCCATATAGCCCTTAACACAAATAATGCCAATAGTCTATACAGTACCGTAATACCTCCTGATCGGGAAGCTACCAGAGGATACTCCATAGGTACGACACAAATAAAAACTCGTAGTAAAGGCTCGGTATGGTAGGTGACACGGCACAACTAGGCAATGCCAGGGTAGATATACCAATTGCTATCCAGGCTGGTGGAAACGCGTAGCCGCAGTTACCGCCCACCTCGGACTAACTCCCCAAAATCAAAATATAGAAGTGGCCACTGAATCAATCCAAAATCAAAGTATAATATCGAAGAGGAGGGTCCGATCAGAGGAATGACCTCATTGGCCTGAGAATCGCTCCTGTTTTAGCCACCTTATGCCAACTCACGGGAGTCGGGTCCACGTATTTACCTTACAGGAAACGTCGCCACCACCTACTTCATTCTGGAATCTCCACCGCGTACAAGGTTAGTCAAAGTGGTTTTCGGTATCGACAGAGAGTATGTCAGATATCCGATCCCGGTCTCTTCGCCAACCCATCGTTATTATAACACCGCGGTCATTTAAAAATAGGTTATACTTTAAAAATTAGAATAAACATTCCATTTCATAACCATGAATACGATATCATTTCAAAACCCAAAACCATATTTTATCACTTATCCCAAATATAATTCTTTTCCAAAATCAAAATGCTTTAACTTCATATCGTCTGAAAATCAAATAATTTCAAAGCATAGTATTTTGAAAATCATAATTTAAAACCATAACTTCTATAAAAAAAACTTGAATGGTTTGGACATTCAACGGTATATGAATTAAATGGTTTAACTTAAATGTTACTTTGTAAAGAAAATAGTTCTCATGGCTTTACAAATACATTTCTTTATTAAAGTCTAAACCAAAATTTATATTATCTCTCTCAAGTTCCAAAACCACTTCAATTTATTTATATATACATATATCCATTTTGAGTATCAATATTTCAAACTAAAGTTGGATTTTATGCTTTCAACAAATCAATTGTTCTATTAATTAGTCTTGAATATTCACATAAAATCCATAAATAATAAGACTTCAATTTCTAGTAATAAAATATATATATATTCCCAATTCAAATTATACTAGAATATTCATTTCAATTTATTTTGGGAAAAATCCAATTATAAATATCATATCTTAAAATTTCCAAACTTAACATTTAAACATATGATATAAATTATTAAACTCCATTTTCTTAATTTTTTTCCATTTTTAAATAAAGATTTTTATACACCTTTTAATTTCAAAATTTTCAACTTCATATGTATATATATGGAAGAATAATATTTATACAATATAAAATTTAAGATTTTTAGAAACCGTATTCCATCCAAACCATAGAAATCACATTAAAATAGTTATATATAGACCGCGGTGCCTGTATAAAATTTTCTATCCTATGGTCAAGTGATACGGATATTTATTATTTCAATCCGCAATTTAAAAGATATAAAATTTTGCGGTTGTATATCATTTCAAACCACAATCCCGAATGAAATGAAATATGCATGATAATTCGCAATTTTATGATATTCAATAAACATCCATTAACATCATCCATCATCCAATCAAAATCATCAAGCAATATCAATCAATAACAATTTATATTTGATAATAGATAACAGGTAATAACTGGCAATTTTATTCAGATTAAATTTAACAACTATTAATCTAATAGTTTATATTTAGTAATAATCTATATAACTGTTAACTAGCAGTTTATAGGCAAACAAATAAATTCTAACTAT
This sequence comes from Allium cepa, assembly GCA_030765085.1. Lineage (NCBI taxonomy): Eukaryota > Viridiplantae > Streptophyta > Magnoliopsida > Asparagales > Amaryllidaceae > Allium > Allium cepa. Next base: position 978,601,314 of record CM060937.1, on the reverse strand, counting down.
CAATTAATACGCAATAAATAAATTAAATTAACAGTTAACTTAATAAATGCAATTCAACAAATATGAGTGAAATAAACATGCCAAATACTCATAAATAAATTGCTATTCATTTCTAAAATTAATTTAACAAACATAAAAGCTTCTAGTAGTTGTGAGTGGGTTTTAAACACTCACCTTTGGAATTTAAATCGAATTTAAATTCAGTTTAAACTCAAAATTTTGACGGTCTCCAAATCCATCCAAACCAGCGTCAAAACGTCAGAAATTCCGATACGATCCCAGCAAAACAAACCGCGCGTGAATCCGAGCTCGTATGCAAAAGTTATGGAAATTTGAAAAATGGAAAAATTCTGGTCCTGGGTCGACTTCGGGTTCGACTTCGGTGCGCCGCCTCAATTCCCCGGTGCTTGCTTGGAGTTTTCGCCAAAACGACCCGGAGCGACCCGAGTCATTTTCTTCCTGACCCGAAGTTGCTCTAGGGTTTTCTCCCCTGAAACCCGAAGCGCGACCAGAAGCTGCTGCAGATCTGATTTTTTTTTTTTTTTGAACTGACTGTATCTAGGGTTAGCACCCATTGAAGAAGAAGAGGAGCTTGAAGAAAGTATACGCTCAGATGAAAAGAAATTAGGTGGAGACTAGGGCTTGTAGCTAGGTTTATATAGAGGGGTTAGAGATAGAGTAGATAGACCGTAGAATGAACGTGCGGAACAAACTATGGCCCAAAAAGCCCGCTATGCCTCCGGAACCGAATTTATTAAATCTATATATCCAAATAGATAATTTAAAATATTCTGAACGCGATGGAAAAAGTTTCACGTCCAAATTTGATCGTATGAAGAAGTTATGCTGAAAACAAAATTTCCAAATTGATTCAAATTGATTTTAATTAAATTTGATTTCAAGGCGTTTCACGCCCGTACGATCAAACGACAAGTCCGATCGATACGAAACTTGAAACCCTATAATAATTCACCGATACGGATCCGATGAAACTGGTTTCATCGAAATCCGAGTCCGTGACAAAAAAAGGCTATTTTTATATTCATTAAATAAATCAAAATAAATTACAAAAATCCAAATTTTATATTATATTCTAAAATTGTCCAAATTTTATTACTTATATAATTTAATCAATTTCAAATGATTTAACAAGCTTGGATGTGAATTAAAATTATAAGTATATCAATTTGCAGTGTTAATTTCTGCACTTTCCTATATTTAAGAATTATAAAATTAAATGCTCAAAACCCCGTATATTAGATTTTAACTTTTATATACTCATTCTTTATCAAAATAGGGATGCCACATACTTTGGTTCATGATTCACAATATTATTCTTAAAGTTCATTTTAAATTTCAGTAACGTAATATTTAACGTTAAATTCCCTTTATTTATGCAATAAGCGCAATTATTGAATTTGATACTCAAATTGATTTATAGATTCTGCTTTCAAAAAATCTATATCAACAATTTGGTCTAATTATAAATAGAATAAGTATTAACCTCATCTTATAGAATTAATTATTGCAATAAATCCAATTTACCATATCTTAAATCCAAATTAATAGATAAAGCTTGATTCCTTTATTAACTCCTTTGGTTTTCAATTAACCTTTTATGGTGAATATAAATTCCAATGTATAATTGAAACCTTATTTCCATTTGATTTCACTATTTCATTAAAAATCCTCATATTCCAGCTAAATTTCAACTAACGTATAAATTAGCTATTTCAATTTCATTTAATTGCGATTATCATACTATAGAAATTAAATTCCATTAAATAAATAAATAAATGTTGATTCCCATCTATTTACATTATATTACATTGGTACTTCTATTTACAACTTAGCTTTGTATAAATGTTTGAATGTAGAATCTTGTCTATTTCACGTATTAATTAAGCCTTAAAAATCAATTAATATTATATCCTTGGTCTAACCTCATTTTACCCATATTTATATTAATATATCCTTTGAATTAGGTAAATTACCATTGATTATCTACCTTAACTTATCAGACTCCACTAACATAATGGTTAAATATTAATTCCATTTGTAAAAAAAAAACAATCCACAAGATTTGCATTTCACATTGCAAATGAATTCATAAATCTTGGCTTTCTTTTTCTTTGCTTCTTAAAGGCCAAATCAAACTACCCTATCATCACTAATTTATGGCAATTAATTGCAATTGATTCTCCATTAAACTACATAAGTTGTCCAATTGAAACCTAAGTGAAACGTTTATTTATTTAAAAATCCTACTGTTTAAAAGAGTATATCATCTACGGTATAATTTACATTTGACCTGATTTCTCATATATTTCACACAACAGTGAATTCCAATTTCTACCAACATTATGTTTAATATAAATTGGAAATCCAAATCATTGGTATTTCACAACCTTATTGCGTACATTTACGTATAGTTACACTAAGTCCATACACTGATTCATGAATTCATTAATTAATACACAATTTGCCTTTGTTTTCTTATATTAAGTTTATTACCGTTTTTAAGTACATTCATTATCGAACAATATTCATAAAAAAATTTATCTACACTTATTGCATTGGTTTATTCAACGGTCACCAAATGAAACAATCCTACTATTTATTTTAATATTAAATGAATCCCATTCTAGTAAATATTTTATTAATATTCACTAATTCAACATTTATTGGTTTCTTAACATTAACTTTTAACAAAGTGTGACAATTACATTATCCAAAACTATTGTCATAAAAATTAAATTGTTACATTAAATTCCAATTACTATAACAAATTACTACATTTTCTCAAATAAATCTTAATGCCTTTTTTTTCTAAATCAGGTTAGAAATTATATTAATTTAACTCATTTAATATTATTAATTTAACGGGTCGTTACAATCTCCCCCACTCAAAACTTTTCGTCCCCGAAAAGGAAAAAGAAGGGAAAAGGAAGAATAAAACATTACATCTTATTTCAAATATTAACTTATAAACAATAATTTACTAAATTAATTTCCTTAACTGAGATATGCCCGTTTTATAGTCATTATAACCTTTTATACTTAAATCATTAAAGTTTGGAAAATATTCAACAAAATTCTAAGTCCAAAATTTACGAAAATTTTTGGCAGAGTCTCCTTTGTACGGAGAGACTCTGGAGAAAATATAATATCAAAATATACAAATATATTACATATATTATCAAAATATTATCCCAACACGGGCAAAATTATAAAATAGCGCTTTAAACGTAATCCGAAAACGTACCTATTTGTCGGGCAATACGCTTATTATTAGGGAACCAGAGCAGTAGCAGTGGCTTCCATAGCCTACATTTCACTTATAAAATCTAAAAGGTTAAATATTTATTTTAAAGTGAACTATTCAAGTGGATTCAATCATTAATCAACCAAACAATTCAACAACCATCAACCTTACAAACAACATACATACACACACAAAGCAATCATTTAATCCATCAAACAAATAGTTGTTTGGGTTCAAACTTGAAATTTGTATGAAATGAAATTAACTATCAAGTGCATCCTTTACTCAACAGTCTTAGATGGAACAAAGATAGATTATTTATTCATCCAACAACTTCAAGTTCCTTACCCCACAATCATAAATCAAACAATACAATTCAAACCAACAACCAAATTAACTTATTATACATTTATTTCATGCTTCAGTGGTTTGATTTTCTTTCTTTCATTTATGGAGGGATTTCTTTATTTCTTACAATTTTCGTTTTCCATTTATTACAAAATTCATTATATTTGCATTCCAATTTATTGACTAAAGTTTATATCATCTATTTATACTACTTACCTTTACTTATATAGTAAAATTTCCAATTTAACTTAAGTTTATACAATTAATTCTCATTAATAACAGCAAATTTATTGAATACCTTTATTACCTCAAGCTTCACTTGTAAGATTTCCCCTTACATTTTCTTACTAACATTGCAACTTTTATTATATGGTAAGTTATGTATGTTTTAAGAATGTAAGTGAAAATTTACAAGTTTCTTCTCAATTCCTTAAATTAATATATATTTGTTTTATAAATTACAATTTCAACTTACCTTTAATTTCATTCATTTATTTAATGTTGAAGTTTCTATTATATTTAATAGTAGTAACAATTTAATTACCCACTTTCTATTATATTTAATTACAGTAACCCTTTTTAATTACACTTAAATTATTAACCCTTTAACCTTCATTCTTAAAAATAAGGAATTTTATTAATTAATTACTTAGGGTTTACAGTCATTTATATATTACTTACTTTCTATTATATTAGAATAGGGGGAAATTAAGGCGTACTTAAGTTAATAACCCTACAATCAAACTTTATAAATTAAGGAATTTCATTTTTACTTTCTTAAGGTTAAAATCACCTATTAATAATACAACCTTTAATTTTAGTAAAATTCCAATCATCACTTAAGTTAATACCATTAAATTCTTATTTATAACAGTAATTTATTGAATACTTCATTATTTCCAAAAATTCTACTTGCATAATATTCTATTCCACTCTTAATTCACATTTCAACTTTTTATACTTGGTAAGTTATTTATGTTAAAGAAAAAGCAAAAGAACTTATACAAGTTTAATCTCAACCCTTTTAATTCGTTGATTTTCAATAAATCTTTACCATTATTTATCAGTTAAAATTTTAACTTCCTTTATACCTAGCATTAATTTTCTTACTTAAATTAGAGGTTTCAATCCATTTATTACTTACTTTATATTTCCCTAAAAATAATTTAAACCATTAATTAGTGGAAAATTTTAGAATTAAATACCGGGTCAATTTTCAATTTTATTTTAAAAATAATAGATAAATGAGTTCTTACAACTTATATCTCAATTTATATTTAAAACAATTTAAAATTTTAGATAATTTCAAAATAAATCTGCAGTAGAATTTACTACCGTGGCCTTTCCCCTACGAAACTCGAAAATGAAAGTCGATGATGCGGCCGCCATCACCGAAATTATTTTCTAGCGATAGAGAGGAAAGTACAAAATTTATTTTCTCCAAAATCCTCTTTTAAAACAATTCTTCCGAATTATACTAAACATTTATATAAGAAATTACCTATAAACCAAATCATTATATTTCACAAATCCTTTGAAAGAAGATTTTCAAAAATCCCGGACTTAAGTTCTAAAATCTCCAATTTGATTTATTATAATTTCAACTTAGCTTCAATTGTTATAAATATTTTTATTTCCTAACACCCAATCTATAGCAACCAAATATATATATATATATATATATTTTTATAAAAATATTTTTATATATAGAAAATATAATAGGCAAAATTATTTCATTCACCTATATTAAAAACAAATATTATGTCGGTTTGTCCTATTAAGTGTTTAGAAATCCCTATTGATGTCATAGCGTCCCATGCATCAACCAGAATTTATAAATACAAAGCGGAACAGATTAACACAATATCAAAATCTTTATTAACACTAACAAATACGCTCTCTCATATATGTACACTCAGCGACTCCCATAGGGTATTACTACCCTATTAACAAAGAGTCAAACCCCACAAAACCAAGGTTTATCGCTAAACCAAAGCTCTGATACCAACTGTAACATCCCGCCTTTTCGCACACTTTAAACCGACACATGTGCCAATTCAAAGCATACGCAAGGGCGGATTGTTATGGGGTAAATAAGAAAAACAGAGAAGAAATAAAACAAAATAGAATCTCACAGCGGAAGGATAAAATATAATAATCAATATACAGTTCATGATAACTGTTTACAAAATATTTATTTTACTTATACAATGAATATCAGAGTTACACATACCAATACAATCAATGCAGCGGAAATTTAGAGTGTGGTGCAATACTATAGATAATAATAATACGACTCCTTCGTCTTCGTCCTTCAAAGCTAAAGTCTTCGATCCTGAAACGCTCGGACTGACCCGAGCGAATTTGAAAAGACAAAAACACTCGAGTCAGACTAAAAGATCTTATGTGAGTTAAATTAACAGAAATAAATATGAGTACAGTAACTCAAGAGATGTTCGGGATTTACATCTCCTAAGGATCCGTTAAACTATTTACTATGTAGTATATTGCGCTATTATAATAGTGTCTATTTATAAAATAAACTTACTTTTAAATAGCGTTAAGGGGTTACCCATATAGCCCTTAACACAAATAATGCCAATAGTCTATACAGTACCGTAATACCTCCTGATCGGGAAGCTACCAGAGGATACTCCATAGGTACGACACAAATAGTAACTCGTAGTAAAGGCTCGGTATGGTAGGTGACACGGCACAACTAGGCAATGCCAGGGTAGATATACCAATTGCTATCCAGGCTGGTGGAAACGCGTAGCCGCAGTTACCGCCCACCTCGGACTAACTCCCCAAAATCAAAATATAGAAGTGGCCACTGAATCAATCCAAAATCAAAGTATAATATCGAAGAGGAGGGTCCGATCAGAGGAATGACCTCATTGGCCTGAGAATCGCTCCTGTTTTAGCCACCTTATGCCAACTCACGGGAGTCGGGTCCACGTATTTACCTTACAGGAAACGTCGCCACCACCTACTTCATTCTGGAATCTCCACCGCGTACACGGTTAGTCAAAGTGGTTTTCGGTATCGACAGAGAGTATGTCAGATATCCGATCCCGGTCTCTTTGCCAACCCATCGTTATTATAACACCGCGGTCATTTAAAAATAGGTTATACTTTAAAAATCAGAATAAACATTCCACTTCATAACCATGAATACGATATCATTTCAAAACCCAAAACCATATTTTATCACTTATCCCAAATATAATTCTTTTCCAAAATCAAAATGCTTTAACTTCATATCGTCTGAAAATCAAATAATTTCAAAGCATAGTATTTTGAAAATCATAATTTAAAACCATAACTTCTATAAAAAAAACTTGAATGGTTTGGACATTCAACGGTATATGAATTAAATGGTTTAACTTAAATGTTACTTTGTAAAGAAAATAGTTCTCATGGCTTTACAAATACATTTCTTTATTAAAGTCTAAACCAAAATTTATATTATCTCTCTCAAGTTCCAAAACCACTTCAATTTATTTATATATACATATATCCATTTTGAGTATCAATATTTCAAACTAAAGTTGGATTTTATGCTTTCAACAAATCAATTGTTCTATTAATTAGTCTTGAATATTCACATAAAATCCATAAATAATAAGACTTCAATTTCTAGTAATAAAATATATATATATTCCCAATTCAAATTATACTAGAATATTCATTTCAATTTATTTTGGGAAAAATCCAATTATAAATATCATATCTTAAAATTTCCAAACTTAACATTTAAACATATGATATAAATTATTAAACTCCATTTTCTTAATTTTTTTCCATTTTTAAATAAAGATTTTTATACACCTTTTAATTTCAAAATTTTCAACTTCATATGTATATATATGGAAGAATAATATTTATACAATATAAAATTTAAGATTTTTAGAAACCGTATTCCATCCAAACCATAGAAATCACATTAAAATAGTTATATATAGACCGCGGTGCCTGTATAAAATTTTCTATCCTATGGTCAAGTGATACGGATATTTATCATTTCAATCCGCAATTTAAAAGATATAAAATTTTGCGGTTGTATATCATTTCAAACCACAATCCCGAATGAAATGAAATATGCATGATAATTCGCAATTTTATGATATTCAATAAACATCCATCAACATCATCCATCATCCAATCAAAATCATCAAGCAATATCAATCAATAACAATTTATATTTGATAATAGATAACAGGTAATAACTGGCAATTTTATTCAGATTAAATTTAACAACTATTAATCTAATAGTTTATATTCAGTAATAATCTATATAACTGTTAACTAGCAGTTTATAGGCAAACAAATAAATTCTAACTATCAATTAATACGCAATAAATAAATTAAATTAACAGTTAACTTAATAAATGCAATTCAACAAATATGAGTGAAATAAACATGCCAAATACTCATAAATATATTGCTATTCATTTCTAAAATTAATTTAACAAACATAAAAGCTTCTAGTAGTTGTGAGTGGGTTTTAAACACTCACCTTTGGAATTTAAATCGAATTTAAATTCAATTTAAACTCAAAATTTTGACGGTCTCCAAATCCATCCAAACCAGCGTCAAAACGTCAGAAATTCCGATACGATCCCAGCAAAACAAACCGCGCGTGAATTCGAGCTCGTATGCAAAAGTTATGGAAATTTGAAAAATGGAAAAATTCTGGTCCTGGGTCGACTTCGGGTTCGACTTCGGTGCGCCGCCTCAATTCCCCGGTGCTTGCTTGGAGTTTTCGCCAAAACGACCCGGAGCGACCCGAGTCATTTTCTTCTTGACCCGAAGTTGCTCTAGAGTTTCTCCCCTGAAACCCGAAGCGCGACCAGAAGCTGCTGCAGATCCGGTTTTTTTTTTTTTTTTTTTAAATTTGAATTTTTTTTTTTTGAACTGACTGGATCTAGGGTTAGCACCCATTGAAGAAGAAGAGGAGCTTGAAGAAAGTATACGCTCAGATGAAAAGAAATTAGGTGGAGGCTAGGGCTTGTAGCTAGGTTTATATAGAGGGGTTAGAGATAGAGTAGATAGACCGTAGAATGAACGTGCGGAACAAACTATGGCCCAAAAAGCCCGCTATGCCTCCGGAACCGAATTTATTAAATCTATATATCCAAATAGGTAATTTAAAATATTTTGAACGCGATGGAAAAAGTTTCACGTCCAAATTTGATCGTATGAAGAAGTTATGCTGAAAACAAAATTTCCAAATTGATTCAAATTGATTTTAATTAAATTTGATTTCAAGGCGTTTCACGCCCGTACGATCAAACGACAAGTCCGATCGATACGAAACTTGAAACCCTATAATAATTCACCGATACGGATCCGATGAAACTGGTTTCATCGAAATCCGAGTCCGTGACAAAAAAAGGCTATTTTTATATTCATTAAATAAATCAAAATAAATTACAAAAATCCAAATTTTATATTATATTCTAAAATTGTCCAAATTTTATTACTTATATAATTTAATCAATTTCAAATGATTTAACAAGCTTGGATGTGAATTAAAATTATAAGTATATCAATTTGCAGTGTTAATTTCTGCACTTTCCTATATTTAAGAATTATAAAATTAAATGCTCAAAACCCCGTATATTAGATTTTAACTTTTATATACTCATTCTTTATCCAAATAGGGATGCCACATACTTTGGTTCATGATTCACAATATTATTCTTAAAGTTCATTTTAAATTTCAGTAACGTAATATTTAACGTTAAATTCCCTTTATTTATGCAATAAGCGCAATTATTGAATTTGATACTCAAATTGATTTATAGATTCTGCTTTCAAAAAATCTATATCAACAATTTGGTCTAATTATAAATAGAATAAGTATTAACCTCATCTTATAGAATTAATTATTGCAATAAATCCAATTTACCATATCTTAAATCCAAATTAATAGATAAAGCTTGATTCCTTTATTAACTCCTTTGGTTTTCAATTAACCTTTTATGGTGAATATAAATTCCAATGTATAATTGAAACCTTATTTCCATTTGATTTCACTATTTCATTAAAAATCCTCATATTCCAGCTAAATTTCAACTAACGTATAAATTAGCTATTTCAATTTCATTTAATTGCGATTATCATACTATAGAAATTAAATTCCATTAAATAAATAAATAAATGTTGATTCCCATCTATTTACATTATATTACATTGGTACTTCTATTTACAACTTAGCTTTGTATAAATGTTTAAATGTAGAATCTTGTCTATTTCACGTATTAATTAAGCCTTAAAAATCAATTAATATTATATCCTTGGTCTAACCTCATTTTACCCATATTTATATTAATATATCCTTTGAATTAGGTAAATTACCATTGATTATCTACCTTAACTTATCAGACTCCACTAACGTAATGGTTAAATATTAATTCCATTTGTAAAAAAAAACAATCCACAAGATTTGCATTTCACATTGCAAATGAATTCATAAATCTTGGCTTTCTTTTTCTTTGCTTCTTAAAGGCCAAATCAAACTACCCTATCATCACTAATTTATGGCAATTAATTGCAATTGATTCTCCATTAAACTACATAAGTTGTCCAATTGAAACCTAAGTGAAACGTTTATTTATTTAAAAATCCTACTGTTTAAAAGAGTATATCATCTACGGTATAATTTACATTTGACCTGATTTCTCATATATTTCACACAACAGTGAATTCCAATTTCTACCAACATTATGTTTAATATAAATTGGAAATCCAAATCATTGGTATTTCACAACCTTATTGCGTACATTTACGTATAGTTACACTAAGTCCATACACTGATTCATGAATTCATTAATTAATACACAATTTGCCTTTGTTTTCTTATATTAAGTTTATTACCGTTTTTAAGTACATTCATTATCGAACAATATTCATAAAAAAATTTATCTACACTTATTGCATTGGTTTATTCAACGGTCACCAAATGAAACAATCCTACTATTTATTTTAATATTAAATGAATCCCATTCTAGTAAATATTTTATTAATATTCACTAATTCAACATTTATTGGTTTCTTAACATTAACTTTTAACAAAGTGTGACAATTACATTATCCAAAACTATTGTCATAAAAATTAAATTGTTACATTAAATTCCAATTACTATAACAAATTACTACATTTTCTCAAATAAATCTTAAAGCCTTTTTTTTTCTAAATCAGGTTAGAAATTATATTAATTTAACTCATTTAATATTATTAATTTAACGGGTCGTTACATTCTATTTCTGCTTTTTATATTCTGCTATTACCTATGTTGCTATTATTCTACTATTATCCGTGCTGTGATTATTTTATATACATTCGCATTGAATTTTTATAATTATTAGTATCACCCTACTCACCTCCCCCCCCCCTCCCCCCCGGCCTCTAGGGTGAAATCGATCCTACATCTACCATCTCATGTTCAACTCCATCGAGGAGAACAATTCTCTTAAAAGCATATGGTCGATAAACAGCTCAAACTATTCCTCAAGGAGGTAATGCCTCTACACCTTTAGCATAAACATAACTTCTCCTAACTCTAAGTCATGCGTCGGATATTGAGTCTCATGGAGTCGCAATTTGTCTAGATGCATAAGCTATCATTTTACCTCTTTGCAACAACAGTTTCCCTAACCTCACACATGAAGCATCGATATATACTATCATATCATTGTTTCCCTTGGGCATCATTAAAACTGAAGCATTTGTCAAATGGTGCTTCGGACTCTTAGAATGTCATTTTGCACTCTTTCTGTAATGACTCGTAATTTAATCACTTTGAATATGAATATTTAATATATTTTCAAATAATCAATTAATGGATTTTATAACTCAAATAAATCCCTTTTTAATAATGAATAGTGATGATGGTGTTGTTTTCGAAATTTTTTCACAAAAATAATCAGTTCAAAGAAAGGTATAAAATGTGACCGGAAATTGTTTTTCGAATTTTTGATTTTCCGTCGTCTAAAAGTTGTCGAAAATTTTATATGCATTTTATTAAACATATGCACACATATTTATATTAACGTAAGTATGGATAGGTAAATAATATGGTGAAAATGTATTTACTTAAGTAATATAAGAAGATGTGACATCTCAAAAATTTAAATAAAAATAAATTAAGAATGAAATGTCACATTATCACTTGCACATCATGGTACAAAGGAAGTGGATTATATGGTGGACAAAGGGGAGGGTGGAGGTGCCTTGCCTATGGTTAAGGGAGAGGGGGAGATGTGATGATGTGGTGCAAAATGAGTGGAGGGTATGTAAGGAAGAGTATCTTGGTAAACATATTCCACTTTTTATAAAAATAATTCTCTTATTTTTGCTTCTTATTTTTTCATTTCATCTCTTACTTTTCAAAAGCTCTATCACCTTCCTTAAGCTTTTGAAAACTTTTTAATGGCTTCCTAGTTCTCAAATTTAAAAGCCTATTGTTTTTCACTTCTTCCTTAAACAAAATCACTAAAGTTCGTTTCTTTCTCCTTTACACCTCCTTACTTACTAAAACAAGACCCATCTCCACCATTTTTAGGGCCGAGCCAACGTTTCCCATAGTCAGCCAATCTCGCCCTTTAGGCCAAAAAATTCAAACTTTTACAAAGAAAAATAAAGGTTAGGTGTTAGTACAAGGCAAGGTGTTAGTTTGACTTAATTCGGTTGCTTTAGGTGAGTAAAAATCTCACCTTTATAAATTAAAGTTATTAGCTTTGATATTGTTTATAATAGTGGTTGCTAATTACTTATTTATATGTACTATAAAGTGATTATGGTTGGCTTGGTTTTCGCTTTAAGAAGACGACGTCATGGTATTTAGTGACTTGAAATTGGTCGGAAAAAGTTTAAGTAAATAATATAAGTGATTCTCCCTACATGTTGTATAGTTGTTACTTACTTTTGCATTTATGTTCATACTTATGTTATGTGATGCTTGGATGAATAGGTGACATATGAAAGTGTATATTGAAGTGTCCATATAGCGACTATCGCTATATCGGCACTTTAAAGATTATCATCTCTTTTGAAATATTTTGGTTTGACCTTGTGCTAAGGTTTTACAAAGTTAATTAATTATTCTAATAATGATGTGATTAAAATTAATTAATCATTTAATAATGATATTTAAAATTAATTAATCGTTTTAAATAATGATGATCAAGATTAATTAATTATTTAATTAATGATGTTTTAACATTAATCAATCGTTTTATTAATGATAGTTTAAGATTAATTAATCACTTTAATAATGATGTTTTAAAGGTAATTAATCATTTTAACTAATGATGTTTAAGGTAAATTAATCATTTTAATAATGATGTATTAAAGTTAATTAATCACATTAATAATGATGCTTTAAAATTGATTAATCATTTTAATAATGATGTACTAAAATCGATTAACATTTTAATAATGATGTTATAAGGATTGTAATAATGACTTTTAAGGTTAATTAATCACTTTAATAATAACGTTTTAAAGTTAGTTAATCATTTTTGATAGGGTCATTTAAAATTAATATTGGCAATGTGAAATCCTAGCACAATTATGTTCTAAAAGTTAAAAAGTTTGATTCGATTACGGAAAAGATAAGTAATTTGATTTCTATAAAATGTTATTGCTTATTTGGAAAGTATTTAGTCGCATTCTTAGTACTAAACATTGAGGTATGAAAATCCGTCCCTATCTCGAAAGTTAAAAAAGTCGTCAAGGCAACGTCTAGAGGTAACACTACCTTCACTTATCCGACTTCATTTTCAACCAAGAAACAGTACAAGTTTGAACTCGACGAGTGGTGGTGTGAATATGAGATTTAGTTTTCATATACGATCATTTTAAATATTCTCGATAGTTGATTTATTGACTATCAATTCAACTTTATTTTTGTGTATCGTCAATTTAAGATAATTTTTTGCTCATTTTGCGCATTGATATCCTTTGTTGGAAATAACTAAACCTAAAGAGTGAGTAGAAGCCAAGCTATGTGGGGTTACTTCCATTAGGGTATTATCACATATACTCTAGATTGGTTTTGGTTATATGCGCACTAAGATGTGCATTAATTGGATTCTAGGTAAAGGTTGGCGGGGTCCGGCTTGAATGTGTCCAAGAGCCATCGTAATTCTCAAATATATTATAGAGGTATGCTTTTGGCAAAGGGAGGTGCACCCTCTTAGTCATTTGTTGGAAAATTTCCCTTTCCTTCCCTTTGATTCGAATCCTTTGAATTTAATTCTTTATTAATTTCATTGGGATGTGTCTTTCACACTTTGCGTTTTTTAATTCTTTATAACCAATACTTGTGGTTAGATGTAGTTATTATGAGGGGAAACCCTTTTTGAATTTGGCGATGTGGTCTCATATATTGTTTTATTTCCACCCTTTGTCTAGAGTTTTACTCACACTAGACTTATTGTTTGACCTGAGTTGTCTTTTCCTAAACTCTCGGGTTTTTAATTATATTTGAGTAGTCCGAGAGTAAGAGGTCCCTTTGGGCTCTTTAAAGATGATGATGGACGAGTAAGAGGTTCTGTATCTATTTAGTTATATATTTCCGTTGTTATGTTTATCTATGTATGTGTATTTTGGATCAGCAATTGTAAAGGCAAGGTGTACAATTGCCTAGGCTGATAGTAACAATACTTTCGTGTAACTATGATAATTTTATGTTATGGAGTCACCTTATGCACAATATTATTGTTGTATTATATTTAACCATTCAGTTATGAGATTTTCTGTTCTTTTTTTACCCCACGACAACACATCTTTCGGATGCTTGGACAATGGCACACTAATACTGAGGATGTGTTAAGTATCGTTCTCAAGGGTCAAAAAGGTGGATCATCACACCTTCGGCCAGACAAACTTATCGTTCTTTCGAGTACGTCTCATCAATGGTGCTGCTATACGAGATAAGTACTTAATCGATAATATCCTACCAATCCCATGTCCTTATCCCCATGACTATCTCATGTCTCTTCTAACTATTCACGGCTTCAATCTTCAAAGAATATATGATCAGTCCTTCCTTAGGAACTACATGGCCTAGGAACCTAACTTCCTGTTTTTAGAAGTGACACTTGGAAAACTTTGCCTTTAAATTGTGATGTCTTAAGATCTCCAACACCAACCTAAGATGAACTTCATGATCCTGCTCATCCGTGGAATATGTTTTAGGTTGTTAAATTTAAAATTTTATAAGTCTAACACATAACGTACATTCACAATTATACTAGTTAACTGTAGTATGTATTAATTGAATTAAATAATATATATGCACAGTCCGCAATGCGGCAAAAGGTAAAATATCCTTGTGATAACTCCTAAAAATAATCTAGAGATCGCGATAGGTCCTTCCTTGAAATGGATGAAGATGCTCGATCGAGCTTCACCACCATTCTATGGATGGATTTGTCCACTAATTTTTCTTGGTCATAGCAGCATAATGCCCAATATTAAATTGAAAGGGATAACAAATATGATAGTTGAAACAAGTTAAATGAGTTGGCAGTTTATTTTATAAATTTGTGGCTTTAATCGTTTATTTATCGACCCTTTATGTTTATACTCCTACTTAACACGCATCTGAACTTAAACACATAGTAAATGAGTGCATATTAAGTGAAGGTCTAAAATAAAGAGTGTATTTAATATTTGTTTATTTGTTAAATATTACTTCGAATCATCTATCCCCAATATCTCAATCTCTATGTGTCCAAGTAGATCTAATATATTAATTTGTATATGATTAATGAGATACGAGTCTTAATGGCATGCGTTATGTCTTGCATGATAAATTTTAGTACAAGCAATATATAATTATGAAAAAGAGACTATATAATTAATAGAAAGACATGTTATTGCAAGCATAAATCAAAATAATTAGTACGAATGACAAGTGTGAAGCTAAACACTTAAATATAAAATAAGTAATTTATTTCACCTTTTGGCGATTGTTATTCTCTCGGCGTATAATAAGAATAAATGAATTAAATATTAAAAAAATTAAAAATATGCATCGAACATTATAAAAGGAATCATAATTAATGGAAAATGATATCAAAATTGTATTTTTTTTGTCTTTCGATATGAAAAAGTCCATGACGCTACCCAAATTATAAAAATAGGAACATACTTTTATGCAATCAAAAATAAAACCCAGCTAAGATAATTATCTATTTCCTTAGCTTATAACAACGTGGACAACCATGTCAATTATGAGACAATTTTTTTTGTTGAAATGTTGTATAGCCTTATTTGGTTTATTTATAATTGTAGATGTGATTTCAGATGACTATGGTAGAAGGAAACCAATATGTGGATTACTATTTTTTATTTTGAAATACTAAATGAGGACCTGTTTTTATTTCTGATTTAAATCAAAATGGGCAGAGGTCTATGATATAACAAAACATTAAATTACAAATTGAAAGCATAGAGAGCATGTAAAATTATTTAACCTTTAGTTAAGTTGCTTCAAAACAATTCATATACATCAATGGATCTGAGAATAAGGGAATGCGTAATTGTGAATAAGTAATGAATGATAAATTTAAGGTAATGTGATTATCAAGATTTATATATTGGTTGATTCATCTAGAAAGATCTTAAATTATATTCTATTGTAGCCATATATTTTACCTGCTCCACCAATGATGTTGGCTCAATTGGTTAGTAGTTTAGACTACAGGATTAGAAGTCAAGAGTTCGATCCTCGAGATCGACACTTATTTACATTGATGAACCATGCACAAATTCTTTTTCCATGCTCCTGCAGTCTAATACCAATTACATTTGAACAATTCTACTTTATGAATAATTAGAATCGACCTCTAGGTGTAAATACATCTAAATTAATCGAGTAGTGATTTGATCACTTAATTTATTTAGGTGATAATATGGAACAACAGTTTAATATTTAAAATGCTATATATAAAAGGGAATTTCGGAAAGTTCATGGTCGGACTAAAAAATTGTGTTTTTCTTCCAACAATTAATAAAGATAATTGGAATCTGCATATAGGTTTAAATACATCTATAGTAATTGTAGGTTGATTTTATCATCTAGTTCATTTAGGTAATTATAAGGAACGACAATTTAATATTTGAATGTTAAATATAAAGAACATTTAGGGAAGTTCACGACCGGACAAAAAAAATGCTTTTATTCGAACGATTAATAAAGATTATTGGAATTGACATCTAGGATTGAATACATCTATAGTAATCGTTAGGTGATTTTCTCACCTGGTTTATTTAGGTGATTATATGGAATAACAATTTAATATTTAGGCTCCACTTGGGAATTTTTTCTGTCGATCTTGACTGCTTTTGGACGGTTCTAGATTTTAGGTGTTCTCATAACTTTTGTTTGAAAAAAATTTCATGCCGGTTTTGGTGATTATAAAACCATTGAAAAGTGGCGTAGTATAATTTTGATGGTGATTCACAATTCATCAAATTATGGTTTTGAGAAGTTCTAACTTTTTTTTCAATTATATCTGTAATGACCCACTAAACTGTACCCCTTGAGTCAACACTATTCTCCATCAATCAACTCAAGGTGAACAGAAATACGGACCATTTGGGTTAAAGAAGAAGAGGTAGAAAAGGGAAATAGAAAACAACGTCGGAATCTAACCATCGCAGCGGAATAAAATATAATAGATAATTAATGATTTTTACACAAAAACAAATACATCTGTTTACACATTACATCATCAGAGACAGCATCAAAGTTCAATACAAACAACAACACAACTCAGGACGGTTATAATATCTCGTCCTTCCAAAAACCGAATACTCAGCGAAATATTTCATATAAGTACGGAAGTACGTATCGCCATCCAGCTCGTCTCTTGAGCTCCACAGCATCCTTTCCTATATCCTATAATATTCGGTCTGACCCGAGCATTATAGATAAATAACACCCGAGTAAGTCTAGAATACCAGCGTGAGAAAACTACACTCAAATTGATTATTAAAGTTTCAAAATTCTTTTGAAAATAAAAGCATCTCGTAAGACCATGCCACAAATAAACATGTTGGGTTTATACCTTACGATAGCCAAAATACTTTTTATCAAAATGCTCTGATATTATAATAGTGTCTATAGAAAGTAAAATAGAATCTAGCTGAAATGCTTGCATCTCACATTTCAGCAATAGTTGGACACAATCAAAACTGTACAGGCGCGTAAGGAGAATGGATTTCAACTAATGACTAGGCACTGGTGTACCACCTGTTACGGTACTTGGCCTAGATCATCGTATCGAGGATTACTCCCAATCCCCTGCAACACAAGACCGGAACTATCCCTTACTGGATAATCCCGAGTAAGATCACCCCACGGTTGGGATCAGCAACCGCACCACTAAGCCGAATAAAAGGGACATCTAGACAGGGATGATCTCACCCTAATGGGTGCTACCCACTTAGTCTTGCTGCATATCCCCTGATTTTCAGTCATTCCCGATTGATGAAGCTCGAGGCTAAGCGTTACCTTTTTAGAACATATCACTTAGAATGCTCATCATCCACCTGACGATGTTCTGAAAGCATTAATCCGTACAAATCCGTCTCGGGTTCGAACGGAACCGAAGGCACTACCCCTACTACATCCATTTTGGAATCATCTTCAGGATTAGTAACGACTAGCCCTTGCACTTCACTGCTTCATCTTCGAATCCAAACTCGTCTTCTTCACGAAAACGTACAAACCAGATCGAAGTGGTTTTCGAGAAATTAATCCCGATCTCGGTCTCTTCGAAACGATCAGCGCATTGGCCAATATTGATAGTCGGTTATGTAACTATCAATTAACACTCACAACAACAACCATCAAACATAAATAATTTCTCCTGAATTATTTATTAACCTCAAAATATCCTCACAAGATATATTTTCACTTTTCAACCATTTGAAAACAGTTTTCAAACCACACTCTTCTCATGGAATGAATTCCCAAATATTTAGTTCCACTAAAAGCACCAAGTACAAATACTTTAGATTATTAAAATAATTTTAAAACACTTTATTATAAAATATCCTTTAAAACATTAAAATTAAAAATTACTTTAATACTTATTCAAAATATATACTTTAAGAATATTTAAAATAAAACTACTTTGTACAATATAAAACTGAATTTCTAACTTTTAAAACATAATACCAAGCCACCTTTAAATAATTACTTCTATAATAGATTAAAAGAAAATACTTACTTTAGAATTTAAACATTTAGAAATAATAAGTTTTCAAGCATACTTTTAAACAACTTAAAACTTTTTACTTATACTTATTATTTTTTTGAAAACGTACTTGGCTATTTAGGGAAATACGCTTCTCTTTCACATCTTTTAAAAATAAATCACTATTTATTTTTAAACAAATTTACTCATTCCTTTAATAAATTCCCACTGTGAATTTATTCTTCCAAATGTCCACTGATATATTACTTCACTTTTATGAACCCAGTTTATAAATTCCAAAGTCTCACTTCTCTTTTAAAAATCCCGGTTGTAAACACTTAATCAATCTTAAAATTGATTTCCAAATTACTCCCATTTTGAAATAAATTCCTTTTCTTACTTAATTTTATTTCAAAACCAACAGACTTCAGATTTTATTTCTTAATTATGATTTAAAATCTTTTTGACTGAAAATACTAATTCCAAATTTTTCCCAAATTCCTTCTTTATCTTTTCAAATAAATTTAAACCTTGAATTTTTAAAGTAAATTCTTTTATTCCTTTAAATAACATCACTTAAGTTTTAAAATTCATGGTTACCTTGTTTATTCAAAATCCTTTTTTTTCCATACTCAGAATTTATTTATTAGAATTTTAAAATCACTTTTATTCTTTTCCAATTCATTCTTAAATTTATCCAAATTCTCTATAATTATTTTACTTAAAAATTCACTCTTTTATTTTCTTTTCAAAAATCCAATTCTATATATTTTGATAACTCAGTGTACCGAAATATATTCAAGCAAACCATAACATTCAATATTCCAATTATCAATATAATTTATCACAGAATATCAAATATTCATAATACAGAATATCGAAAAATTCTAAATAATTTTGAGGAATCCAGTTGGATCCCTCCAACCTGTATCCCTGCATCCATAGATGTTAGCACAACATAAAATACCAATTCCACTTCGAGGTGGAATATCGCGGTATATGGGTTTATATAATATCATCCGCTATTATGCAGCGCATAGGGTCTCACCCGCTATATAATGCGGGAAATAATCATTCCAATATATACTATATACTACTATATATATAATATAGCACATCAAACCAATTCAATCATTCAACCAATTATTTAAATTTAACAATTTAAATTTAAATAGCAACCCAGAAGAGTGAGATTAACTCACCTTTGATTTTGTTTGCAATTCATTCCAGACCAGCTTGTTTCTTTCAGGTTTTAAACCTTGAATAAACATCATATGATTTTATTAATATTTGACTAATTGAACAATTAATTTCCATTTAATAGATTGGATTAACTAATTATTAAATCTAAAACTAAATTTCCTTTAATACATTATTTTAGAATAGTAAGTTAAACATGTATCTTTATTTATTTATCTTTTCTTTCGAAACCACATATACTTTTATAAAATAAACTGTATAGGTTTTAAAAATCTAATTTTATATAAACTCCTAAAACATTTTAAAATTTCCCCTATACATTTAAATTAAGATTAACTTAAAAGTTAAAATAAAACCTGCTTAACAGACTAAGCTTCCTTTACTGTAAAAACTTCCTCTTAAATACATACGTACATACATACATACATATATATATATCTTTGTTAAATAAAAATCCGATTTAAATTTTCTTCCTCTGTATATACATATATTTATACATTACTAAATTTAAATTGAAAAAAACGAAGCATAAAAACGAAGCATAAAAATAACTACAGATCTACTTTACTACTAAATTCAAATACTGTTATATACTTTTTTTCAATCTGTGTATATGTATATTTTAAATTAAAACAGAATTGTTTTGTGTCTTACTATAAATTAAAATCCTATCTCCAGATATTTTAAACCTATACGTGTGAAAATATTTCATTAAGTTGAATAAAAAAAAAGATGGAATACCTCACTGCCCTGTCAAAGCACAAACCCAGCCCCCCTTCTCCTTCCCGAATCTCCTGCACGAGCACAAACCCCCTGTCGTGCTGCCCAATCAACACTTGATACCAACCGTACGACTTCACTGCCACGTCCATCTCAGCAGCGACCTCGCATAAACCTTCAGACCAGCCACGACCCGCCGCTGCCTTACCGCCGCGCTCAATGGAAGCCGCGACCTCTCTCATACCCGCACCCCAAGTGACCGCTCCCATCGTCAATCGCTCGGTCGCATTAGTACTCATTCGATTTTGAACGAGACCAGGTGCTCGTGCACCTACCTCCCTTGCATTCGAGCTGATTCGATTTTGATTTTAATGTGGACTGCCATTTTTTTTGAATCGATCTGGTTCGTTTATGGAGGAAGGGAATAAATTGTGATTTTATTCTCTTTTGATTTTGAAATTAAAATGAAAGGCTCGGATGTTTTTTAAAAGGAAGAGAGGGAACACGATGGAACGTTGGCGTGCTGCAGTCCAATAGCTACAGTGTTTTCAAAATGAAAGAAAAAGTTATGATGTGAAATAATTATGGCTGCTGAGTAGGTTTATTAAGAAATATTTTTATTTAAATTCCAAACGTCTCGATAAATGCAACTTAAAATCTCGACCTCCTATCGAGGCATGCCGCCAGACGTCTATAATGTTAAACCCCTATTCTGAACGCAATGGAAAAGGTTTCGAGTCCTAATTCGATCGTATAGAGAAATAGCTTTTTGAACTAGTTATTTTATTAAATTTTCGATATAAATTTCAGCACATTTATATATCGTATGCTTACACCACAACTCCAAACACTTAAAAATTTGGAATCCGATAATATTACACTATTATGGATCTAATGAAATTGGTTTTGCCAAATTCCGAGACTGTGCCTCGGAAGGCTATTTTTAAATATCGATTTAAACTATAAAATTTCAGAACTTAACAAAGCACTTACAAATTTAATTTCAACACTTTTACTATCTTCAGTACTATCAATATAAGTTTTACAATCCTTTAAAATATTTTTAACAAGCCTGAAACTCTAGATTTTATATTTTACCCAATTCCCAATTATTAAATTAAATAGTTATATCATCTAACAAACCGCTATATTAAATTCTGAATCTATTTTGTTGAATAATAACCAAACTATTCATATTCAAATTCAATTTATAATCCAAATTAAATATTTAAACCCATTTAAATATTCCAAACACAACGATGAAAAATCCGGGTCGTTACATTCCTCCTCCCTTAAAAGAATTTTGTCCCTGAAATTGCTAAGGCGGACGAATGCCTTAACCCATTAACTTGCTAAAACCCATTTAGTGAAAATCCCATATTCACTTTTCCAATCCTTTAGTTCCAACTAAACAATTAGTTACAATCTCCATTTTCAATTCCAATACGAAATCGTTTTGTTGCTAATGAAAAAAAAATTTCAAAAAATTTCTAACTCCCAAAATTTTCGAAAATTTTTGGCAGAGTCTCCTTTGTTCGGAGGAGCTTTTGCAATTTGACAAGAGATATAAATATATATACATCGACCTACACGGTCGGAAAAACAAAAACAGTTCTTATTTCTTATTTTATTGCATAGGCGCACCTTTATTTAGCATTTTTAAGCAAGCGGCTTATTATTTTAGCATTTTGCGCGATCAAATCCAGCCAAACGGCTTCCCGGTACCTATACTTACTCAATTCAAACATGTAAGCACTATATATAAGAAGTTTATAGCATTTCACTTATATTTAAATAGCTAAAACATGGATTCTATAACAATGCATGTTATATACTCTCATAAGCACATGTGTAAGGTTTCGACACTTATTACAATTGCTTTCAATCAACTCTCAACCCATACAATTCAATTTAAGTGATTTACACTCACTTGCTTGCATACGATTCATTTTTATACCAAACGACTCACATTTATTTTTCTACCAATTCATAGAATTTTATTTAATCTCGTTTTCGTCAAACGACAATTTATTTCTACGCAATTCGACTATATTCATGTGAATAAATAATTACTTAAGCTCATAACCATTTTAAATTGATTCTAACTCAATTTATATTTAATTCCTTCCATTTTATTTCATTCACAACCATTTTATTTAGCTCGACACATTCCACGCTTGTATACTACTAACCACCAAATTAATTCAACCCAAGCTGTTATTTAATGTCTACCCTTCCTACTCGACGTCAAGCTTCTCATTATTCTTAACATAAGTTAATTTACTTCCATTTATTCCAACTTCAAACTTAAGTTCACTTCTATTTGATTCTCATCTAATCAAATTCCATTTAATTCAGTTAGCACATCCATTTTATTTTAATTCACCTTCTCAATTTATCAAAATAACATCCAAGCACATATTTAACTCATTTATACTCGAATTGGATTTTATTTGTAACTCAAATCATTTCTATTATAATCCAATTCCATTTTATTTTTACAACATCTCCACTTATTTTAATTCATTATCAATCCAAGTTGAATTCTATTTATAACTCGAGTTTATTTCCAAACTTCATTATTAACTTACAATCCATTTTATTTAACCGAGTTAAATTTTATTAACATACTCTATTAAATATTTTATTTAGCTAATTAGCTTACTTCCAACTTTTAAATCAATATTCGATTTTATTACAGAAATCACTTCATTAAATTTTTCTGAGTTTATTTTTTTTTCATAATTCCAGTTTGGATTTTCTTTCATTTTCCAAAATTCCAACACTTTTATTTCGACTTATTTATTCCCTTTTTACATTTTTATAAGCTACTCACTTATTAATATTCATATTTCTCCATCCATTTATAGTCAGTCACATTTTCGCTTTACTTTTAACTAGGGATTATACTTTTATTTCAATGCTTTTTAATTCTTTTATAAGCTTCCAAAGCTTATTTATCCCAATTCAATACTTAGTTTATGCTTATTTATTTAAGTAAGAATTTTTTTCCATTCAATGTTATCTATAACTCAACTGAATTTATTTCAATTCAATTTTATTTAACTCAACTCCAGTTAAATCTAGCTACATACCATTATTTTGAATTTTATTAAGAAAGGACTTAATTCCATTTAATATCATCCCACACAATTCACCTTTATTTCATTTCAATTCTTTTCAACTTAATTCAAATACAACTGGGTTTTATTTTCAGTTTAATTCATTTTATTTCAATCCAATTAAATTTCATCTCCCAATCCAAATTTAATTTCTATTTTCTCATTCCAATCACATTCAAGATTTACTAATTATTTCTTCCAATCATCCATTAAATTTTCCAAAATTTAATTTCTCCAAATTAAATTTATTTAACTTTTTCACTTAAAATTTTAATTCCAACATTCAAAGCTCATATTATCCTTCCTTATTTAAAAATCATCTCAACTTTACAAGTTTATAACTTACCTCATCAGGATTTTCAATTCAAATAAGGATTCAGGATTTCAAACACCCGGCTTTTGGTTCAAATCATATTGAAATCACCATTATCCCAAAATCACATTTTTTTTTCCAAATTTTTAAACCCATCCCTTTTTTATCCCAACCAATTTCCTTTGAAATTTCAAAAACAAACTAGTTCTTCTGAGCAAATCAATTTGGCAGCAATCCGTCACTTAGAAACTCGAAAATGAACATCGATGATGCTGCAGTCATCACCGAAATTGTTTTCCTGTGACTGAAGTGAGTTCAATGCTATATCCCTTCCCAAAATTTATTTGAAACAATTTTCTTTCAGAAATACCTCTAAAATAATAATGATATTATTTGTCTTCAAAACACTTCGAAAAACACTTCAAAAATCTCCGGGGTTTTAAATTTTCAAATTTTGACTTAAATCAAATTTTAACTAAAATTCATTTGTATAATTTATGCTCCTACAAATTCCCATTTGATTATCCAAGTCATTCCAATTTTATAATCCTATTTGTTTAAAATATTACCATCCAAACATCCAAGTTATATAACAATTTAAGAAAATATTTCTTTTATATCAAAATAAATTTTGGGTAAAATTATTTCATTCACCCACCTTTAAAACAATACCGTGTCACTTTATCATGTCAGGTGTTTATAAACTCTTCTCGAATAGCGGCCAACTTACTCGATCAGAATTCGTATTCCATTCAACCAATAAGTCAACACAATATTAAAACAATTTATATTCACTAACAAATACGCGCTCATATCTATTAATACGCTCAAATTCATTCTAGAGTACTACGGACTCTATTTTCAATGAGTAATCCCCACAAGAGCCTAGATTATTACCAACCTAAGCTCTGATACCAACTGTAATGACCCGCAAACCCGTACCCCTTGAGTCAACACTATTCTCCATTAATCAACTGAAGACAAACGGAAATATGAACCATTTGGTATAAAGAAGAAGAGGTAGAAGAAGAAAATAGAAAACAACATTAGAATCTAACCATCGCAGCGGAATAAAATATAATAGATAATAAATGATTTGTACACAAAAACAAATACATCTGTTTACACATTACATCATCAGAGTATAGCATCAGAGTTCAATACAAACAACAACACAACTCAGGACGGTTATAGTATCTCGTCCTTCCAAAAACCGAATACACAGCGAAATATTTCATACAAGTACGGAAGTACGTATCGCCATCTAGCTTGTCTCTTGAGCTCCACGGCATCCTTTCCTGTATCCTATAATACTCGGTCTGACCCGAGCATTATAGTTAAATAACACCCGAGTCAGTCTGGAATACCAACGTGAGAAAACCACACTCAAATTGATTATTAAAGTTTCAAAATTCTTTTGAAAACAAAAGCATCTCGTAAGACCAGGCCACAAATAAACATGTCGGTTTTTTACCATACGATAGCCAAAACACTTTTTATCGAAATCTTCTGATATTACAATAGTGTCTATAGAAAGTAAAATAGAATCTAGCTGAAATGCTTGCATCTCACATTTCACAATAGTAAGGCACAATCAAAACCGTATAGGCGCGTAGGGAGAATGGATTTCCAACTAATGACTAGGCACTGGGGTACCACCTGTCACAATACGTGGCCTATATCACCGTACCGAGGATTACTCCCAATCCCATGCAACACAAGACTGGGACTACCCCTTACTGGATAATCCCAAGTAAGATCACCCCACGGTTGGGATCAGCAACCGCACCACTAAGCCGAATAAAAGGGACATCTAGACAGGGATGACCTCACCCTAATGGGTGCTACCCACTTAGCCTTACTGCATATCCCCTGATTTTTAGTCATTCTCGGTTGATGAGGCTCGAGGCTAAGCGTTGCCTTTTTAGGACATATCACTTAGAATGCTCATCGTCCACCTGACGATGTTCTGAAAGCATTCATCCATACAAGTCCGTCCCGGGTTCAAACGGAACCGAAGGCACTACTCCTACTACATCCATTTTGGAATCATCCTCAGGATTAGTAGCGACTAGCCCTTGCACTTCACTGATCCATCTTCGAATCCAAACTCGTCTTCCTCGCGAAAACGTACAAACCGGATCGAAGTGGTTTTCGAGAAATTAATCCCAATCCCGGTCTCATCGAAACGATCAACGCATTGGCCAATATTGATAGTCGGTTCTTTAACTATCAATTAACATTCACAACAACCATCAAACATAAATCATTTCTCCTGAATTATTTATTAACCTCAAAATATCTTCACAAGATATATTTTCACTTTTCAACCCTTTGAAAATAGTTTTCAAAACACACTCTTCTCATGGAATGAATTCCCAAATATTTATTTCCACTAAAAGCACCAAGTACAAATACATCAGATTTTTAAAATAATTTTAGAACACTTTATTATAAAATATCCTTTAAAACATTTAAATTAAAAATTACTTTAATACGTATTCAAAATATATACTTTAGGAATATTTAAAATAAAACTACTTTGTACAATATAAAACTGAATTTCTAACTTTTAAAACATAATACCAAGCCACCTTTAAATAATTACTGCTATAATAGATTAAAAGAAAATACTTACTTTAGAATTTAAACATTTAGAAATAATAAGTTTTTAAACATACTTTTTAAAAAACTTAAAACTTTTACTTATACTTAAAATTTTGCTTTGAAAATGTACTTGGCTATTCAGCGAAATACGCTTCTCTTTCACATCTTTTAAAAATAAATCACTATTTATTTTTAAACAAATTTACTCATTCCTTTAATAAATTCCCACCGTGAATTTATTCTTCCAAATATCCACTGATATATTACTTCACTTTTATAAACCCAATTTATAAATTCCAAAGTCGCACTTCTCTTTTAAAAATCCCGGTTTTAGACACTTAATCAATCTTCAAATTAATTTCCAAATTACTCGATTTTGAAATAAATTCCTTTTCTTACTCAATTTTATTTCAAAACCCATAGTCTTCAGATTTATTTCTTAATTATGATTTAAAATCTTTTTAACTGAAAATACTAATTCCAGATTTTTCCCAAATTCCTTCTTTATCTTTTCAAATAAATTTAAACCTTGAATTTTTAAAGAAAATTCTTTTATTTCTTTAAATAACATCACTTAATTTTTAAAATTCACTATTATTCTGTTTATTCAAAATCCTTTTCTTTCCATACTCGGAATTTATTTATTAGAATTTTAAAATCACTTTTATTCTTTTCCAATTCATTCTTAAATTTATCCAAATTCTCTATAATTATTTTACTTAAAATTCACTCTTTTATTTTCTTTTCAAAAATCCAATTCTATATATTTTGATAACTCAGTGTACCGAAATATATTCAAGCAAACCATAGCATTCAATATTCTAATTATCAATATAATTTATCACAGAATGTCGAATATTCACAATACAGAATATTAAATAATTCTTAATAATTTTGAGGAATCCAGTTGGATCCCTCCAACCTGTTTCCCTGCATCCACGGATGTTAGCGCAACATAAAATACCAATTCCACTTCGAGATGGAATATCGCGGTATATGGGTTTATATAATATCATCCGCTATTATGCGGTGCATAGGGTCTCGTCCGCTATATAATGCGGGAAAACAATCGCTCCAATATATACTATATACTACTATATATAATATAGCACATCAAACCAATTCAATCATTCAACCAGTTATTTAAATTTAACCATTTAAATTTAAATAGCAATCCAGAAGAGTGAGATTAACTCACCTTTGATTTTGTTTGCAATCCATTCTAGACTAGCTTGTTTCTTTTCGAATTTTAAACCTTGAATAAACATTATATGATTTTATTAATATTTGACTAATTGAACAATTAATTTCCATTTAATAGATTGTATTAACTATTTATTAATTCTAAAACTAAATTTCCTTTAATACGTTAATTTAAAATAGTAAGTTTAAACATGTATCTTTATTTATTTATCTTTTCTTTCGAAACCACATATATTTTATAAAATAATCTATATAGGTTTTAAAACTCTAATTTTATATAAACTCCTCAAACATTTTAAAATTTCCCATATACATTTAAATTAAGATTAACTTAAAAATTAAAAAAAAAACTGCTTAACAAACTAAGCTTCCTTTACTGTAAAAACTTCTTCTTTAATACATATACATACATATATATATGTATGTATACATATATATATATGTTAAATAAAAATCTGATTTAAATTTTCTGCCTCTGTATATACATATATTTATACATTACTAAATTTAAATTAAAAAAACGAAGCATAAAAATAACTACAGATCTACTTTACTGCTAAAATCAAATACTGTTATTTTTTTTTCAATCTGTGTATATGTATATTTTAAATTAAAACATAATTGTTTTGTGTCTTACTGTAAATTAAAATCCTATATCTAGATATTTTAAACATGTACGTGTGAAAATATTTCATTAAGTTGAATAAAAAAAAATATGGAATACCTCATTGCCCTGTCAAAGCCCAAACCCAACCCCCCTTCTCCTTCCCAAATCTCCTGCACGAGCACAAACCCCCTGTCGTGCTGCCCAATCAACACTTGATACCAACCGTACGACTTCACTGCCACATCCGTCTTAGCATCGACCTCGGACAAACCTTAAGTCCAACCACGACCCGTCGTTGCCTTACCACTGTGCTCAATGGAAGTCGCGACCTCCCACATGCCTACACCCCAAGTGACCTCCCCCATTGTCAATCGCTCGGTCGTGTTAGTACTCATTCGATTTCGAACGAGACCAGGTGTTCGCGCGCCTACCTCCCTTACATTTGAGCTAATTCGATTTTGATTTCAAAGTGGACTGCCATTTTTTTTTGTTGAACCGATCTGGTTCGTTTATGGAGGAAGGGTATAAATTGCGATTTTATTCTCTTTTGATTTTGAAATTAAAATGAAAGGCTTGGCTGTTTTTTAAAAGGAAGAGAGGGAACACGATGGAACGTTGGTGTGCTGCAATCTAATAACTACAGTGTTTTCGAAATGAAAGAAAATGTTATGATGTGAAATAATTACGGCTGCTGAGTAGGTTTATTAAGAAATATTTTTATTTAAATTCCAAACGTCTCGATAAATGCAACTTAAAATCTCGACCTCTTATCGAGGCATGCCGCCAGGCGTTTATAATGTTAAACCCTTATTCTGAACGCAATGGAAAAGGTTTCAAGTCCTAATTCGGTCGTATGGAGAAGACAGCATTTTGAACTAGTTATTTTATTAAATTTTCGATATAAATTTCAGAACGTTTATATATCGTACGCTCACACCACAACTCCAAACACTCCGAAATTTGGAATCCGATAATATTACACTATTACGGATCCAGTGAAACTGGTTTCGTCAAATTCCGAGTCTGTGCCTTGGAATACTATTTTTAAATATCGATTTAAACGATAAAATTTCAAAACTTAACAAAGCACTTCCAAATTCAATTTCAACACTTTACTATCTTCAGTACTATCAATATAAGTTTTAAAAGCCTTTAAAATATTTTTAACAAGCTTGAAACACCAGATTTTATATTTTACCCAATTCCCAATTATTAAATTAAATAGTTATATCATCCAACAAACCGCTATATTAAATTCTGAATCTATTTTATTGAATAAAAACCAAACTTTTCATATTCAAAATCAATTTATAATCCAAATTAAATATTTAAAACCATTTAAATATTCCAAACTCAACGATGAAAAATCTGGTTCGTTACAATATTTATACTATTCATATTAGAAAAATAATCTTTACAAAATAAGAGAATAAATATAATATATATATTGTAGTGTTACTTTAGTGAAAATCTCTTAAAACCGGCGTATATTAAACTCTAAATCATTTACTAATCAACTATAACAACACTTCATGCAAACCAATCAAACCGCTATAACCATTGACGATCAAAACCGGTACTCTCAAAGCCTCTCATAACTTACTACAAAACTCCCTAATATAGCCTTAAATTGTTTTAGATATAATATATATATATATATATACACACACACACACATACATATATATAAAGAGCATTTAAGAAAGTTACAATCAGACCAAAAAAATGTGTTTTTATTTCAATTATTGATAAAGATAACTTGAATAAACTTCTAGGCTTGAATACGTCTACAGTCATCATATCACCTAGTCCACACAAGTGATTATATGGAAAAAATAATAACAATATATATATATATATGTTTTATATGTGCGTGTGTGTGTATGTAATATATGTGTATAGATATATATAGCGTTTTGGAGAGTTAGTGGTCAGATCAAAAAATTGTGTTTTTATTACAACTATTGATAAAGTAATCGGAATCAACATCTAGGATTGAATACATCTACACTAATTGTAAAGTAATTTTATCATCTAGTTTATTTAGGCGATCATATGGAATAACACTTTAATATTAAAACTGTTATATGCAAAGAGAATTTTGGGAAGTTCACAATTGGACCAACAAATTTAGTTTTTTATTATAGTATATTGCGCGTTTTTGGAAATTCACGGTCATATCAAAAAATCATGTTCTTATTCCAAATTCCAAATATTAATAAAGATAATTGGAATTGACATATAGTTTGAATACGTCTATATCAATGATAGGGTGATTTTATCATCTAATTTATTTGGGTGATTACATGGAATACCAATTTAATATTTAAAATGTTATATATAAAAGGTATTTTGGGAAGTTCACTATCGGACTACATATTGTATTTTTATTACAACTATTAATAAACATAAAAGATAAGGATTTTTTAATTTATGTCTTCTTTAAAACTTAATCGTGCACATAGGCTACTCTTAAAAATATTTACAAATATATACCTTTTTGGTCATGTCAGCACCACGCCGACAAAATTATACTGACGATATTTCAAAATGTGTTAGTAATATTTTAAAGAATAACATGAGCACATTTTCAAAAGTCATCAGCATTATTTACTTGTTTAGTATGAGCGACTTTTCAAATAATGCATATTTATTGCACCCTGAAAAAAGATATACCGGCAACATTTAAAATGTTCGTTCAGTACATTTTTGACAACGTGACGGTGATATAGACAAAATTGATTTATATTTGTAAATATTTTTCAAAATGACATATTTGCGTAATTTAGTTTCCGAATAGGTCCAAATTTAAAAAATTCTCAAATGATATAGGAGTTGTTTGTAGTAAAAAAATTCTTCGTTACCGTTCGTAATGCATTGTCGCATGGGGATGGTAACGGGGCAACTACCCCGTTGAGATGAATGCAGAAGTTAGGGCCATTTGCTTGTTTTACTAATATTAATTATTATATTTAAATTTTAAAGTTTATAACTTGTACAAACGAGTTCTGTTTGATATGCGATATTTTGCATTGCTATTATATCAAAGTACTCTATATTATGGAGTTGGTTTGAACTGAATCCAAGCAACTTATATGCTTCGACGGAGTCCGAGACTGGGATAATTTTTCCACTTTCTCGACCTAACTATTAAGAAATCTTAAAACGGAGATTGTTATAGGGACTCCACTTTTGGTTAAGGAGGGGACTAATTTTTTAAAAAAATTGTTAGGAGGGGTACATAACAGATTAGGCCCCCAATAAAGAAATTAATAACAATCGTAATACTAACCTCATCCTCAATTCTTTCTAATCTCTCCTAACATAGACCCTAATTTCTAATGGAGATTGCTGATTTCAAAGAAGGCACTAATTTGAAAATTGAACCTGACAAAATAATTGATACACAAGAGAGCTTGGTTGAAGATCAGAGATTGACCCATCAGGTAAAAAAAATTCATGTGGGAAAATGGAATGTTATAAATCGCATGATTAAAATCGACGCTGGTCGAACGATGTTGTTCAAACGGCATGATGAAAATCGATAACGACGAGTGGTATTTGTTATGTTAAACAGTAAACCGTTGCCGTTTTTAATTGTGCAAGATGTTTTGCTTTGCCGGTTTTGAATTGGGTTATGCGTGTGATATAATGTAAAAACGGTAAGGTGCTGCCGAAAATTTTATCAAAACACATTTGGGATTGGCCCTTTTTTATTGCGGTAAACGTTCTTGCTTTACCGGTTTTGAAGTTTGAGGTTGCTTGTGGTATAAAGTAAAAAAGCGTAAGGTGTAGCCAAAAATTTTGTTAAAACATGGCGCCCATTGGCCCTTTTTTTACAATTTAAATGTTATTTATTTGCCGATTTTATGAAATAGTATTTTCTTCTGATTACTTACTTTTTTCTTAATTCCGCTACAGAGCGATGAACAATTTGATAATGATTTGCTTCAAAAAGAAGATAAGTTCGAAGAAAATGGAGAAGATGATGATAATGATATCGAAGAAGATGAGAATAATGAGGACCATGTTGAATTTCCATATTTAATTGAATATCTCACAACTAATAGGGCATGATTACTGTCACTTCATTCTAAATTATAAGTAAGTAAATTCATTTGTACTAGGTTATAAAAATATGAATTAATATGTTCATAAATAATGCAGATTTTTAATTCGAAAGAGGAAGTACGAGATTCATATATGGAACATGGACTAAGTATCAATTGTGTAATTGTGACTAAAATAACTAGATTTCGGAAACAACAATAGAATGAGATCATGGATGGTACTGGTATGTAAATGGAGTGATGAATATTGCAGCCAAAAGCAAAGAATTTTGTACCAAAAACCGAACAAAAGCGAAGAATAACAGGAAGTAAGAAATGCGGTTGTTTGTTTGAGTTACCTGCCACTTGTCGAATTGATGGAAAGTGGATACTTACGGCAAAAATAGAGTCATAATCACAATCTTCCTAATTGTTTAACCGATCATGCTTATGTTGCAACGATGAAAGATAGTGAATTAAAGATTGTTGAAATCATGACTAATAGTGTAGTTAGACCATGCAAATACTGTCCATAATTAAATTAGAAAACCCTAAAAGTCGGTCGATAATAAGAAATGTTTACAATGCAAAAGTAAATTAAAATTGCAAACTACTGAAGGGAGATCAGTTATGCAACAGTTTATGAAACTATCAATTGAACATCATTATTATGCGTTTCATAGAGTTGATCTAGCCACCAATCAAATATCCGACCTATTTTTTAGTCATCCAAGGTGTATTGATCTTGCAAAGTGTTTCATCAAATTTTATTCTTGAATTGTACTTTCAAAACTAATCATTTTAAACTCCCTTATTTTCACATGGTGTCACATACGTCAACGGGAAAAACATTCACTGTTGCAATAGCTTTTATAAGTCGAGAAACCACAGAATCATATAGTTGGGCTCTTGAATGCGTTAGGAGTCTTTATAGAGAAAATTAGATTTCGAATGTTATTATAACGGATGCTGAAGTCGCTCTTATTAAAGCAATGTCGACTGTATTCTAACAGCTCATCAAGTCTTATGTGCATGGCATATCTCTAAAATAGTGCAAGCGAATTGCAAACCAAAATTCATTAAAAGTAGAAGAGCGATTGTTGGTGATAAGGAGATTGTGGTGAAAGATGAGCAAGGTAAAAAAGAATATCGGCGGCTCTTTTGGGATGGTTGGATTAATATCATAAACTCTCTAACCAAAGAAGAATATGAATGGAACTTAAAATCATTTCGAGAAGAATGGTCCTCGAAGAAAAAAAGTTCGGTAATATATGTGCTTAGAAATTTATTGAGTAAATATAAATAAATGTTTGTGCTGGCGTGGACTGACAACTATAAACATTATGTCTCCACTAGTATTGTTGAAAGTTCACACCAACGTTTAAAATTATATTCTGATTCTACAGCAGATAGTTTTGTACAGAATTGGACAAATGCACATTTGTATGTAGAAAATGAAATAGTAGCTATCGAATATGCTTTTGAATCAAGTGCCACAAGATTAATGCATCATTTTCGAAATTAGCCAATGTTCAAGAACTAATAAGATTTGTATCTCATAAAGTTTTGGATTTGCTATTACATGAATTGAGTGTCATTTCTCAAGTTGGTTTGACTATTGAATGTTGTGGATGTATTCTATGGAAACTTAATTTCTTACCTTGTTCCTATATGCTTGAGGATTTTAAATTGAAATATTGGTATATTCCTTTCTGCTCTATTGATTCTTTTTAGAAACAACTAACATGCAAATCTCCAACTGTACACCATTCGACTATAGAGTTTCTTGAGTTACCTGAAATTAAAGCCCTTCAAAGTAGATATGAGAATGCACCAGATAATGAGCGAGTTGTATTGAAAAGTGATTTGAAAGTACTAGCTTTTCCATTGAGAACAAAAACCTTAGAACCCCTGGTGGCCACACTAAGAAAAGGTAGTCCTTTTATAAAGCAAAGAAAAAAAAGACAGCTCAACAAAACGAGATCCTTCTTATTTCAAGCATGTTGAAGCTTCTTTGTTGCACGGTTCTAATCCTACTCCTACACGTTCACATAGAACTCGTGGTATAACAAAGAAAAAATTTAGAACAATCACATCGATGCTAACCATTTGATGCAAATGCCAAGCATTGTGAAGCCTTACATAATTGGGTTGGAAGATATGTCGAATGACGGTGATTGTGGTTATTAGGTTGTCATGAACCAATTAAAGTTGCATAGTAAAAGACCCGATAATCCATGCAAATACGTACGTGAGGCAAAGATTGATAACTTAGAGCTAAATAAGGAAATGTACAAAAAGATATGGGATGATTGTGGATTCAATGAACTAAAGAACATGATACAGTCCAAGAGTTATATTGCAAAGAATGAATGGATGCAAATGCCCAAATCAGGATATGTTATTGCAAAAAAATTTGGTTCTATTGTGGCGATGTTAAGTAAGTTTGAGAGCTGTACTTTTGTCCCCACAACAGTATGTGCAAATTTATTAAATTAAAAGAGGATGGTGGTCATGCGTTATGTTGATAATTCTCATTTTGTTAGTATTCAACTCAAAACAGACTGTCCCTTACTCCAACTTTATGATCTTTATATTTTCAAAGGATATTTAATATTGATGCAAGCGATTGGATTAGATAGTACCAAAACAAAATTGACAAGTACATGGCTGTGGCGGAAACTAATGATGATGGTCAAATAGTAGTCGAATTAGAGTAGGCTGATAGCAATGTTATTATAGTTGTATGGTTTAAATGCAAATCTTATTTGGTAGAATTGACAAGAACAAACCTTTTGTAATGGGATGATAACTAGTTTAACTGTACTCTTGCTTTGGTAGAAATGAATAATTTAATTGTTGCTTTGATAAAATGATAGTTTAATTATTTTGGCAGAAATGACTACTTTGATTGTTCGATAGTTTAATTGTTTCGGCAGAATGATAGTTTAATTATTTTGGCAGAAATGACTACATTAACTGTTGTTTTGTTGTACTCATAACTGTTGTTCAATCGAATAGTTTAATTGACGGTTCACTACCGAAATGGTGAGGCAAGGCTGTTTTATTCTCCATTTATAACCACACATTGTCGTTTAACACGAAGTACTTCGATAGAGCATGACCGTCTAACCGTCTGACCATTTTTTCTAGTATTCGTATCAACCCGAGAGTTTACGGCATAATATGGACGTTTTAAATATACTACTTTGGCAGCCTATTACTGTTTAAGCAGTGTATATGGCAACAGCTCCAACCCGAGAGTTTACGGCACGACCTGGTCGTTTCTATCATAAAACTTCGGTAGCCTATTGCCATTTGAGCAGTGCATATTCCAACCTGAGAATTTACAGCATAACTTGGCCATTTTTATTATAAAACTTACGTAGACTATTTCGTCCGAGCAGTATAAAAATATGAGAGTTTATGGCATAACTGGCCATTTTTATTATAAAACTTCGACCGACCATAGCCGTATGTGAAAACACCACTTGATCAGATTGTTCTCGGCAACTATTTGTTGTTTCACACACTATTGTTTGGTCATTCACAGTCGAAAATAGTACATAAATGTGAAAATTACTAGCCAAATTTAAACTTTAAACAGAATACGTTTAACCTACGTTGAATACCATATTAATATCAAACTGCATTGACTACCATATCAATATCGATATCACAGAATAGTACCATATCAAACTAAATTTCTTCATATTATATCAAACTATATCAACACAAACCAGATTATCTAAATAAACCCCAAAATACATTTAAACTACATAACACGTTGTCTTAGTACATACCATAAAATAAACCAACACCACTTTCGCTCCAACGCCACAAAAAAAAGACAACAAACTACAAAACACATCTACTTTTTCTTACTTACATATTTCTTCACATGCTTGCCTTTCAGTCCAACACCACTTGCTTTGCTTTTGCTCGCCTTCATGCTACATTTTGTTCTTCCATTGACATGGTCTCCCCATAAAGCTCTGATGGTTCAATGTCCTTTGTTCATTCGACCTTTTATAAAACTTGAATCATTGATTCAATTGGAGTGCATGATCGAATAAAGTCAACAACGTGTCAAAATCGACGTTTCTGGAAAGAAAAACGAAGAGTCAATACAAGTATTAAGTGCGGTAGGCATATTTTGTTTCATTAAACAAATTAATGTAAGCAAGGCACTTCAATGCGAATAAGAAGCGAATTCTGCTGACTAGCCACGAGAAGATGAGATGCATTGTTATACCACTCCATATAAGTTTCATCACAATCTCGAGGATGAACAATTTCTCGTGATATTAGACTCTCATTGAGGAGACGTTCCATTCACTCCAAGCAAAATCTCCTAATTTAAAGTATGTAGCTTTAAATCTTCAAGAAGACGACTTAAATTTCTTTTTGCCAAGAGTAAATGGAGTAATCCAGATGGATCGAACATACTCAAATTGGCGTAGAAATCTTTTAAGGAAATATACTTTTATGGTTTTAAAGCAAATAACAGGACCGTTGTATACCATACATTGTTGAAATTGATAAAATTATCGGTTCTCATTGAAATAATCCCATATAATGTCACGGCTTTGTATATCATCAATCCTCTCTCTAAGAGTAACCAAATCTAAAGCTAAGTTCATACCCATTTCCTTTGCAAAATAGAAAGCGGCTCTCTCATCACCTTCACCCCCACCAACACACTGATTATATCATTTGAGACTTAGGAAGTGCTCAAATATGCAAACCTAAAACCAGGTAAAATATATATAAATATGTGATATTATATATGGTTTGAGTATAAAGATAGTACAAACTTGTACACTTAATTAAAGCAAGGTCATACGACCAATCATTTGGTGGACATCTTTTCTTATATTTTGACCTAAATTACGCAACAACTAACTCAAACAAGTAGTTGCCTAAGAATAAGTATGCACTTGTTTTAAATCCCTAAGGCATTGTAGAAAATGCATGAAAACTTTATTCCTAGACTTATCATGACAAACTAAACACCTAATCATGTACAAAAGGTATGCCGTCGCACAATGCATCTTTCATTCATCACTATCCGACTCCTTAGAACCTTCAAATTGACTTATTAAGCATTCCAATCTAATCTTCTTATCACCGGTCAATACAAGAATAGCAATTGCCTTGTTTGTCCGAAGACACCGATCCATCAAGTCATATACATCGCTATAACTAATACCCTTAGATCGTCAAAGAGGTCCCATCATAGCTCTTCCTTCAGTTGGAAGGCCAGTCATGCGAACGACTTCATCAATAGTAAATCTCATTTCATCAAAGGGTAGATGAAAAGTGTATGTTTTGAGATAAAATCTTTCGACAAAAGAATTGATAAGAACTTTATCAAGTCTTTCATGAGCATGTACTACTAATTGGCAATATTCTGATTGAACAACTACATCCTTTATGAAAGAACATTCATTCTTATAATCCCACCACTTTTGTTGGAACATGACTATGAACTTTTACTAATCTGGCTTCTCCCCGTGGTTTCCACGTTATATATACATTAATCAAAACATATAAACTCATAATTTTAACTTCATTCTCAACATAACAAAATGAAAACTTATATAGAAGTTCCAAATTTTATGAGCTATATGATATTTAAATGCAAATAATAGTGATGGATGATCTTCAAATTAAGATGGCTGAGGGGATGCTTGTTTTCTTAGACTCTCCCTTTCTTTTTTACCTTTCCTCTTTGTCTCCTCCTCTAGCTCTTCTTCCTCTACACTATCATCATCTTTGCCACCTTTGTCATCGTCACTCTCTTTCTCTGTGACGCCCCACCTCTATACCCACGCTAGCCAAGAACACTACGGTGTAACGCTGTCAACTAGCACGGAGGATAAGGCTGTTGAGGAGCGACCATCTGTATAATTGCTTTGCGTGAGCATCGATATGTCAGATAGTATAACATGCATTTCTTATCAAGAGGGAAATCCGACATACCGACACAAACTCAAAGCTACTACACAGTGGCTATAATATCTTCGGAAACAAATACAGAAATAAACATAACATAAATCAGTCACAGATAAT
Organism: Allium cepa; assembly: GCA_030765085.1. Classification (NCBI taxonomy): domain Eukaryota; kingdom Viridiplantae; phylum Streptophyta; class Magnoliopsida; order Asparagales; family Amaryllidaceae; genus Allium; species Allium cepa. Next base: position 978,562,583 of record CM060937.1, on the reverse strand, counting down.
TCATATCACAAAGGCGGAAATAGATATGAATATTACACATGAAAGTGTACATCAGAGTAGTGGTCAAACAAGATCCACAATATCCAAAAAGAATAGATACAAGTGCTAGACAAAAGAATAAGTATACATCATAGAGTCTGTATCTCAAATGTATACAACAAAAACTACTAAACTAAAGTAGTTAACCAAAAGTCAGAGAAGCAAATCCCGGAAGGAAGTCAAGCGGAAGCACCTGTAACATCTCGGTCTGACCCGAGTATTATTTCATAAGAAAATAATAAACGGATCAGTCTAGCTATAAATATCAGATGAAGTGATATATAATAAGAGATATGACATAAACATATAATAATCACAATGCCAAGCTGTGATAAATAAGTAATTGAAAATCAACAAGAGATTAATCAACATCACAATAATCTACTCAAGATAAAAAGGAATGTCATACTCCTAATTTCATTCACCAAACCACAATAAATGACATATATATCAATGCCCATCGTAAAAGTTGGTGAAACATAAATTCCATAAATCAACACACGAAATCCAGAAATCACAATAAAAGGGAACAACGACGTCATACAGCGGGACATCCGATGAACCAAATCACAATCAAAGGGAACAACGACGTCGTACAGCGCGACATCCGATGAACCAAATCACAATCAAAGGGAACAACGACGTCGTACAGCGGGACATCCGATGAACCAAAACACAATCAAAGGGAACAACGACGTCGTACAGCGAGACATCCGATGAACCAAATCACAATCAAAGGGAACAACGACGTCGTACAGCGAGACATTCGATGAACCAAAACACAATCAAAGGGAACAACGACGTCGTACAGCGAGACATCCGATGAACCAAAACACAATCAAAGGGAACAACGACGTCGTACAGCGAGACATCCGATGAACCAAAACACAATCAAAGGGAACAACGACGTCGTACAGCGAGACATCCGATGAACCAAATCACAATCAAAGGGAACAACGACGTCGTACAGCGAGACATCCGATGAACCAAAACACAATCAAAGGGAACAACGACGTCGTACAGTGAGACATCCGATGAACCAAATCACAATCAAAGGGAACAACGACGTCGTACAGCGAGACATCCAATGAACCAAATCACAATCAAAGGGAACAACGACGTCGTACAGCGAGACATCCAATGAACCAAAATCTCTAAGACATTGCTCAATGCTAGTCTAAAACATAAAATGATCGTCATGGTCAAAGAGAAGTGTCGATTACAGTAAGCTAGTAAATATATGAGCTTAGCTTCATGTCCCATAACCACTAGCTTAACTTAAATATTTACGAACAAATTGTAGATCTCCACTAGAAAATTGTCACAAGTGGTTCAATCGAACAAGTCCAAAAATTAACCAACGAAGTAAACGCAAGCATTTCATACCACTTGTTTTACTAAGTCGTTTAATTAGATTTCTCATACGAGTGAGGTAAAGGTTTGTATATACTAATAGATTGGAAACCGGTTTGAGAAAACGAGCTTTGTAATAAAATAGTGTTGAAATCATTTGAAGAAAGAGTTTTGATATTTACTACTAGTATAGAAAACCTTTATATTTTAAAGTGACAAATCATAGAAGTGATTGTAGAAACAATCGGGCATAAAAATTCACATTCGAAGACGTGAATAAAATCCAAAGAAATCGATATAAAATCCATCAAAATGGATATATCTAAAATTCCCAAAGAAAAGGTCATCAAAGTCGATAATAAATGACAGCAACAAAAGGGAGACAAGACGAATTGATTAAAGTTGGATATTCAAACGAATTAGCAATATAGGCTAATCTGGCAAATAGTAGCAGGTCGGTCGACCTGACTCCCTGAGTCGGTCGACCGAACCAGAGGTTGGAAGTGCTCGGGGCACCAGGTCGGTCGACCGGCCCAGGGGGCTCGGTCGGCCGAAGCCTGTAACCAGCACTTCCAAACAGAGGCAGGAAGTGCCTGGACTACAGGTCGGTCGACCGGCCCAGGGGGCTCGGTCGGCCGAACCTGTAAGCTTGCACTTCCTACCCTATTTCAAAAGAGGTGCAACTCTCGATCAAATTGCAATCGCACGAGCAACGACGCTAAGGGTTTATGCCAATCGACTACCCGGTCCTATATGCTCCTCGATGCATCACCAAAAACATGTTCAAACATCAAAGTTAGGATTTTTAATGAATTGAACTCAAAACACTAAAAATTGGAATATTCACAAAAGCAATCCAAATCAAAATCAAATGCACATGAATAAGTGTTAGGAATTCATACCTAACAATAGAAGAGAATTATAAGCATAGATGTGAGATTAAAAATCTCATCTTTGAACCCAAAAACAATGAATGAGAAGCTTGAAGACAAGGGGAGATCAACCACACTTCAATCTCAACACTAGAAGCTTGAATCTAAGCTCAAAAGAAGAACATTCCCTAAGTTAAGTTTAGGAAATTTCTGAAATCAAAGAGAGAATGAGTTGGAGAAGATAAAGAGAAAGCTTACCAATGGGTTCTCATAGATTTTGGAGCAAGAACTTGGATTTTGCTATGGAACTAGGGCTTGGAGTTTTAATTTCCACTCCTCTCCACATTGTTGCTAAAGCTTGAAGGGTTAGGAAAATAGAAAGGAAGTAAATGAAGAGGAGAGGGTTGGGACTGAATACATAAGTGGGGTTAATGGGCTCAGCCCAAACCAAAGCCCTAAGTGAAAAAGTGGAAAAAATCAACTATCTCCAAACATATCGAAGTTTATACTCAAAAAGGTCGCAAACGTCATTTTGAACTCAATGGAAGTGGTCTCGAGTCCTAATTCGGCTGTTTGCAAAAAGTAGCTTTTCGGACTAAAATCCGACTAACGATAAAATATTTAAATAAAATATTTAAATATAAAATCGATAAATATGCGGGTTGTTACATTCTCCATCTCTTCATTCCCTATATTTTCATCCTTTCCATCACCTTCATCACCATCATAAGTATTGGTCTCCTCATCAGAACAACGATTGTCATCCACACTTTGATTTTCACTTAAACTTTGTTCACGTTCATTGTCTTCTTGTTCATTTACATCCACTTTTTTCCTTTTTGCGCTAGCAATTGTTTTTTTCTTTACGTAGCTAACTTTTTTTGATTAGAAGCCATGGATGGTACGCGAGTAGACATAGATGTATTTTTTTGCTGCAAATAAACATGGAGTTGAATTGGCAAAAGACAGTAAGATAATGCCAATAATTGTGATATAGCATGATATAATTGCATGTGATATAGTATGCTACGTTAATTGTTTTTCACATTTTTTGACATAAACGATGGTATAGTTTATGATAGAGTCACAATAATAATTAAAATCCAACAATCCCTTAACTTAAACATAAATCCAAATATAGTTTCAATTAAGATAACATGAACATACTATGGTTTCAATTAACATGACATAAACATAAGATAACATAACTATAGTTTCAAATGTAGTAATTGAAAGCCAACAATTAAAATAACATACTACCAAGGTTGGTTCGATAGGGTATTGCCGCAAAAAACGGTATAAGGTTGTTGAAAACAATGTATAATATTATTTTGGTACGCAATTCTATTTCGACAACATGTGGCCATATATTTCTCATTTTTCCAGCGGAGAGCCATAGTTTTTAACACCTTTAAGCCACCAAACCCCATCGTGTTCATCTTCTTCCCCAAACAAATGTTTTCCTCAAAATGCTAAATCATCAACACAAAATTTCAAAACTGTGCATACCTTTCTAAGAGCCACTCTATCAGATTAGGATCCGACCGCTCTCTCTTGGTAGTCTTCGTTCGCACCATGGTAACCAATCAAAACCCTAACTTTAATTATGTGAGTGAAATAGACGTGAACCGAAACCCCAGTTAATCTAAACCTTAGTGAATATGGTTGTGTTTTATTGAACGATAAGAGTTGAGTGAAATAGGCAGAAATAACATCTATAATTCAAATCTGCATCTAGGTTAATATTTGAATGTTATATATAAAGGGCATTTAGGGAAGTTCGCGATCGGACCAAAAAATTATGCTTTTATTCCAACTATTACTAAAGGTTATTGGAATCTCTAGGTTTAAATCATCTATGGTAATCATTAGGTATTTTTTCACCGAGTTTATTTAGGTGATTAAATGGAATACAATTTAATATTTAGGATTCGTTTGGTAGTTTTTGTTTCTGTCGATTATGATTGCTTTTGAATGGCTCTGTATTTCAGGTGTTGTCATAACTTTTGTTTGTACCTTTTTCATGTCGGTTATTGATTGAATAAAATAATGAAATTTAAAATTATAGAAATTCTTGAGCTCCCCCGTATGCAATCATATAACTTTTCAGCAAATCTGAGAATACAGTAACATTTGATTGAGATCTCAAATCTGAAACAATGTTTAAAACCAAAAAAAAAATCAAAAAAGGCTGATCATCATCTTCATTTCTCAAATATTAACCAAATCAAAATATGAATCAAATATGCAAATTAAAGTCAACATTACCAAGCAATGCAAAGCTTCAGTTTTTCTTTCAACTCTGAGATTTCCTGAACCAATCAAAAATTTGTGCAATATCAACTAAAACCTGGAAATTTAAAAAATGAAGATCAATGCAAAAGTTCCCAACCTGGGAATCAAGAGCAACATAACTAATCCAATTTCAAGCAAGATCAATCTGAGGTAATTTTTTAACTCTAAAGTTTAATGAATTTGTAATTTCAAAAAAATCAAGTCTTTAACATAAAACAAATTTAAAACTGCAGATTTATAAATAAAAACACAGCTGCAGTTTGAACCAGAGACAGTGCAAAATTTCTGGAACTAATCAAAGGCAAGTGATTTTATTTAAAGATTTGAATTTAAAGTGGTTAACTAGTAGCAAAGCAAAGATTTAAAGCAACTGAATCAATTTAAGATGCAGATCTAAGCTTCTAAAAGATTAAAGAAGAAAGTTCCAGCTCCAGATCACTTCATCCCCAGGCTCTGCTCTTCAATCATGACTGTGAGCAAACCCCTAAACCTTATTTATCTTGATGATCATCTGGAATGTGCCTAAATAATTGTGTGAACATGTTTGCATGTCTTTGAATATCTGTGAATTGATGGATACTTTCCTGTGTCTATGCATGATTTTCTCTGTTCTCCATACAGACTTTAAAAGCATGATCAAAGAAGAGAAAGAAAATTCAAACCACCCTACCCAAACAGTTTAAACCCTGATCTCTGGACAAAAAGTGTTTGTAGATGTATAACTATATTTTTAAAAATAAATTCAAATAAAATATTGAGTAAAACTTTTGAAAATATGAGAATACAGTAATGAACTAATTATAAGTTGAAAGTCAATGAATTAAATTTCATGTTTGAATTCCATAATCAGGTTCCTATTAATAAATGATGATTTTAGAAGAAAATTTCACAAATTTTAAGCATGTGAAGATCGAGATTTTTCGAGATGACCATTTTGTGGTTTTCATCAAATTCTGTTGATCGAGATGATGGTGTTCATCATGGTCGTGGTCGTGGTTTGTCTGGGAGTTGTCAATCACGAGAAAAATGGATTCGTATTTTTTTGTGGTCGTAGTAATCGGAGTTCCACGAAGTAGGTTTCTGACCTAGTTTTTAGTTGATACGAGGAATCGGGTTGATACGTCGTTGTAGGTGATCTGCAAGCGATCGCACAAAGGGGGTTTGACGCGTGTGAGCATGACGAAGCTTTGGAAGTGATGGCGAAGCCTCAGATGATCGTGATTGTCGTCGGTAAGTCAATTTGCGTTGGGGGATTTGGTACCAGGTAGTGCCATACACACTATGTTTTGGGTTCAGAAGGGTTTGACATTTCTGGGTGATCGAGTCGATGGTCGGAGTTATTGGTGACTTGTGGAAGATGTCGGCGACGACCAGAGATGGTCGGAATAATGGTGCATGTGCACGCATTCATGTTTGTGCATCTGGGATAACGTGGTTTGGGAAGAACGTGAAATCTCGAGTACCGAATACGACACTCGTCTTTAAATGCCGCAGATCCAAACTTCGAATCTGGTTCGTCGGAGCTTATAACACATTAAGTACAACACATCGGAAGAAATGAAATAATATATTTGATATACATCATTTGTTACAACTGAATACAATAGAATGATACAATAGATATCAATACTATCAGAGATACAAGAAATATCAGTAGAAAGATAATGTCTTCAATGCCAAATGTAACGATCCCAGTTTTAAAGACGAATTTAAATTTCTAATTTAAATTGAATTTTTGGATTAAATTATGGATTTGTTTGAATTTTTCAATTTTGATAAGATATGTATACTTATTTATTTTATAAATTGGATTTGAAATTTATTATAAATGTAATTAAATTGGATTAGAAATAAAATGTTTAAAGAAACTACTAATCAATATAGAATATAAGTGTATAGAACAAAATATGTGTTATAAATTTAATACTTAAGTTAGAAATATAATTATAAGATAAATTACAAAATATCAAGTAAACAAATAAAAGAAATTTTACATACAAATGAACATCTAAGCACATATAGAATATAAAGTGAATACAAAGGACCAAAGTAAATGATAACAAATGAAACATATACAATAGGCAAGCAAGAAAATAAACAAAACAAAGCAAATACATTCAAGTAAGAAACAAAGTAAAATGTTTCCATCTTTTCCAGACAAATAAAATATGTAGCTGTGAAGTAGAATATGGGTAAGCATAAACAAGTACTAAAGAAGAAAAATAAAAATAATACAGGTAAGCTAGGCTGTAGACAAAGTATGGGTAATAGCTTGCAAATGAAAACCTAAAGTACATACACATTGCATGTTTCCATCTCTAGCAATTAATGCTAGCACTATCATCAGCCACCAAAGTAACATATAGTCAAAACAAGGATAGAAAAAGCTCTGGCCAAATCTTTACAAAATATTTCCAGTACATAATAAATTATATTAACCTGTAATCCTTTCTTTTATATACATCATTCCCATTCGTTCACTTAAAAAATGAGCAAAAAAAAAAGAGTTAAACAAAAGTTCAAATTAAAACAACAACTCAACTCAACCAGAGGAAAGCAAGATGCAAATCAAAAATTTAAAAATCTAGAAATATAGTTTCAGCCTTCCACCTGGAATCAAGGTTGAGCTCAAAACTTGAAAGTATCAAAGAAAAAAAAAGATTTGCTCTCTGGTTTCAATGAATTCAAGTTCAAAACTTAATCTCTGTTATCATCAACATCCCAGTTTCAAGCCTGTTTCTGGTTTTGATCTCTGTTGCAAAACTTTTCAATGGTGAGCAAACTTTCCACCCATGATCTACTTCTATATCTTGATATTGTGGTTGATACTTGAATGCATTATGAAATGTTGTTTAGCTGTTAAATATGTCTGTATCTTTAGGTATATATATGTAGATATGGTGTGTATGTTTGCAACATATTTTGTTTACAGGCAACAGGTTTCAATCCTGTTTAAAGTAAAATAAAAAATCTCATTACCCAAAACCTTTTAGACTAGGAGCTTTGGAAGAATACATCACTGTAAATTTTGTTTACAGGTATTCAACTTAGACTTTGATTAAAAAAAAATGGTTGTTGCACAAAAAAAAATTCAAGTATACAATCTAAATCTACACTGAAATTTATGATTTTTAAAACTAAAACGGAGATTTTTAGTTTGGTATTTTAAGAGTAATGTATATGTGAACCAAATTTGCATTTTGTCCATTTTCAAACAATCAAATCAATTTAAAAGCTGAAACTTGAATTGAAGCAAGTTTGATCATTGTTGAGTTTGGAAAAATTATTAAAGAAATTTTCTATTGCACGGTTGGATTGGACGAGTTCAATTTAGGGTTTCGACCCCTGTTTTGAACAGAGATGGAAAATTGATTGCCGCGGTTTCATCAAGGCATCGAGTTCGATCGCACCTATGGGGATAGGCGTGTGGACCAGAGGCAAAAGCTTGGGTGAAGGTGCTTGTTCGATGGTGGACGGAATCATCGATGATGATGGGTTTTGTTGCCGAGATTTGGGTTCTGATGGGGACTGACCTACTCATTTTTGATTCTCAGTATATGTAACAACCCTGAATTTTGAACAATTTAAAAATGAAAATATTTAATTAATTTTAAATATTTGAATGATGGTTTAGTTTGAATTCCCAATATAACTATAAATTGGCGATTAAATTTTAGAATTTAATCTATTTAAGTTGAATAAAATTTGAATTTGACTTTGGAGTTGAATTAAATATTGAATTTGTATTTTAAATTCAAACTAATGACTTAGAAAAATAATTTGGATACAAGAATTATTATTTATGTAAATTAATAAAGGATGGTTAGTATTAATAACATTTTCTTAACTTAAATAAAATAGAATAAAATTTTAATCAATATAAAATAAATAGAGAAATACACGTAGTTAAAAATTCAAACAACAGAATTTACAAAACAAAGTAAAGAAAATAATTATGCAAAACAAATTGAATTTAAATTGAAAAGAAAAAAAAATATAAAAATAAACATAAAATAAAAAGAGTATACTGCCTTACTCTTATCAGCCAAATTCGTGCCTTAATCTATGCCGTAACCCACGCAAAAACACGTCTCCCCTTTCCCTTATATTCATTCGAAACCCTACCCTTTCAAAGCAGAACGAAGAGAAAAAAAGGGCGTCTCTCGTCTCCTCTTCGTCGTTCAAAAATTAGGGCTTCAGCTTCATCTTCGTTCGTCTTTCTTCAACAATTAGGGTTTTTCAAAATCAAAGGTGCCGGCTTCGTCTCAGAACAGTTCGTCTTTCCTTCGATTGTGCTAAGGCGAGTGGTTTTTACACTCACATCTAGTTCAAATTCGTAAATTTCTTGTTTGATTTCTGACTTGGTCAATTTGTGCCTTGGTCGTCACTGTACTGTTTTGATTCCATGGTCGCAACTGCTTGATTTGTTTGATTTTTTACTTGACGTTCCACTTTGACTTCGGCCATGGTGATAATTTCTGACTATGTCACTTTGTATATTTTTGATTGTACGTGATACTCACGGCCTTGAATTGCCTTGCTCATCACGGTTTCGATTTTGCTGGTTCGATTTTGGCACTGGCTTGTCCAGTATCGGCTTTGGCACTGCGGTTGATATCATTTGAAACTACTACCTGATGCTTTATTCAAAACCGCTATTACATTTGAATTTTTACATTTAAAAAAATAATTGATTTTGGCATAAAGAAAATTGTCTTTGACTGATTCCACTTGGATATGTGTTCGCACTGCATATGTATGTGCAAGTGTTGTGCGCATTGTTTTGATTCTATATGAATTCACATCTATACACTTGTTGGTGCACTGAGCTCTGTAGACATATGCATTGACTTCGCCTCTGACTTGATTTTGAGATGCATTGCGATTTGGTTGAACTTGCTACCGTTTTGATTTTGATTTGAGAGTGCTACTTTAAATTCTTTGCTCAATATTACCTTGACAGGCCATACATTTTAGTTGTTGTTTCAATTGCAGTTTGTAATTTGATTCCTTATTGGTTGATGATGTTCCTCACAAGTATGTCGAGATTTTCTTTTGTCTGTGATATTGCCTTTTTCATGGTGATATTCACACTGCTGCATTGATTTGGAGGCTGCTATACTATTTCTTGTTCCATTTTTACTGCTGTATCACCAGATTTGTAAGTTCATGCGTTGAGGCTGCTATCATCTCTCGATGTTCACTAGTCTGGTCTGTTGCTCTGTTCATCATTGTAGTATCATTGTGTATATAGGCGCACATTGATGTTATATGCAATAGTAGAATTGTTTCCCTGATGTATCACTTGTTGTCATTCATTTGTAGTTGTACCTGTTTTGTTGTCTTCATGAACATGCCGAGACGTGTTAACCTTACTAGTTCACTATTTAATTCATGTTGCATATTCTTTGTAGTACATGTCAGGTCAGTTAAATTGATTCACTTTCGTCTTGCATGCTTGCATATAAGAATGCCCAGACCGTGATTTAGAGGCTTGCATATGATAGAGTGCATGTGTATTAAAATGTCCAAACTACTTTTCATTCTTGCATATATACATAGTGTTTATAAAATTAAAACATGTTATATAGTTATTTCGAATGGAGCAGGCATATTATAATATCCCAAATAAAAAAAATAAAAAATAAAAAAAAGAAATCAGGTCCAGATGTTTCAAAAAGTTGGTATCTGGTTCATATCCCAGTAATTGTAGATTAGCTTGCACACTTTGATCTACTTCATACCAGTAGCATTTATTAGCTCATGTGTTTCCAACTTGGGTCCTTTGTACCTTTTTCGGTCCACTGTTGCATTCCTTTTGCTATGCTGGTTCATTTATAAGTATGTGTCATTGCCTTGTGTATTGATGGTTACTGACATGTTGGAGTTGAGAGATTTTGTGTTGTTTTGAGTTTGCTGTTGCATTTTATTTTTTCTGGACTCCCTCTGATTCATTTCATGTTTGTACCATTGCCCTTGTGTCCATGTGGTGACTACATTTTCGTTGCAGTTTGCCCTTGATTGCTGCAGTTGTGTTGAGTCATGATAGTTGTGACTTGACCTCTGCAGTTTTGGTGGCTGTTAGTATTCACCGTTGTGGCGAGGCAGTGCACATGTGTATAAATACGCGTGTGTGTACTGCAGCCACACAAAGCTCAGTTACAAAAGTGGTATCAGAGCTTTGGTTTACACAAAGCTCAGTTTATGATGTTTAATATGAATAGTTACTAGGATCACTTTAAAGAAAACGTTTTTCAAAATCTAAAGAAGTATAAAATTGTTTCTTTAATAAAAGGTATTTTAAAAATTCAAATCTTTTTCGAAAATTCCCCTCTCTAATTTTAGGTTTGCGATAGTTTCTCTTCGGTAAGGTCTCTTTAGATTTGAGTCCCGAATCATTCGAAAACCCATTATCGAATTACTGAGATTTATGGAAAATAAAATATAAGTTAAGTGAATTAATGAATTGGTTTGAATCAAATATTTTGAATATCTCCAAAATAATAATTGTGAAATAAAATGACATGTCAATTTAGTATAACCAAGAAGATCATTAAACTATAACTTGGGAATTTGATTCTGAATTCTTTTGAAAATTGATTTCAAATGTTTTGAAGAATGATTTAATAAATAAATGGATTATAAGTACTTAACTTATAAATGGACTTTTGGTATATAATGGAGTTATATAAATTGAATTGAATTAATAAAGAAGATTTATAAATCGAAGTTTTATAAATAGAAATGGAATTTGTAAAGATTGTTTATAAATTCGAAACCAATTGAATCTGATAAATGAAACATAGAAGTTATTAAAGGAGATATATTCGTGATTTCGGACAGCGAATTATCCTTTATGTTAGATATTGTGATAGTAAATGTTGGTTGGGAATTTTATCTACGATTTTGGACAGTGGATAATCCTTTAAATAAAAAGTGTAGAAACACTGAATTGATTTAAATAAGTATATTCACGATTTTGGACAGTGAATATATTATTGAATAAAACGGATCTGTTTTAGGGAAGTGATCTTATGAAATGAGGTTAATGTGGAAATATTAATTTAATGGAACCAAGTTGATGAATGACTTACTAAAGAACTAGTTGATTATTTTTGAAATAGAAAGCAAATGCAAAGTTCAAATGAGATTTAGATTTCAAATTTGAAGTTGTCAACATGATAATCCATTATAGGTTTAATAAATTCAGTGATGAATTTGAATTTAAACGTGCGGAAAATTAAATTAAGTGAAAAACTTAATATTGAAAAGTTTGAAATTGGTTTAAAACTAATATTATGAAAAGTATGAGGAATTCAAACTATGAATTAAGTTGAAGTTGAAATTGAAAAAGTTAATAGTTTTAAAGATGTTTTAAAATGCATTAACTATCGAATACATAGATTTCAACATTCATTGTTGAAATAGGCGTTTTCAAGAAATAAGGAAATGGTGGACTATAACACTGTTGTTATAGTAAATGGCTTCCGAAAGGAAATGTTGTTTATAGTATTGGGATTTATATATCTATCTTAAATTTCGAATCCCTATACTAGTGATTTTTGAGTTGTCGTAACGATGTTTTACGTAACATTCGTTTTGACTCAAATAATTGTGTTTAAAAGAACGCCTTCCTTAAAGAATGTAATATATACTTAATTTTTATTCAAGTATATTGAATATTTTCCGTGTTGAAAATAAATGAACTTGTGAATTACTTGTTAAATAAGTAGGGAAATGTTTTCCAATATGAAATGAAAGGTTTGAAATTTTATCTTTTGAAGATAAATTGAAAAAAAATGAATATTTGAAATTTGTTTCAAATGGTTAAGTTGGAAAATTATATATATCTTGTAAAGATATTTTTGGGAAATTTGAACGATCAGTTCAACTTGAATATTTTCAAAAAAAAGATTGAATCTTGAGTTAAATTGAGTTTAACTTTGACATCAAAAGCAATATAAGTTGAACTTTGAATTTTGGATAGTCGATTTGGATTGTATGTCTAACATGGTGAATTGATGACATAGCAATTGATCTCTATTAAATATATATCTGTTGGTGGCGGAGAATTTATTCTTTTAGCTTAACACCCTTCTCTGAGACGTACGAGCTTAGAGGTTATATATCGATAGACACCAATTATGTGTTGAGAATTGACGATGTAACGTGAAATCCAAATCGAATGTGAAGTCGATAATGAATTGGATTATGAATGTGAATTAGGTTTGAGATAACCTTAAATTTTCAAATCGATTTAGAGGAAAATTTTAAATAAAATGGAAAATTTTGGAATCCTCTATTTGTTATGAATGTGAATTGAGTTTCCGTAACTTATATATGTGAATGTAATAATTCGAAAACCATCAGTTTGGAAAGTCATTATTATGAAAAGTCCTGTGTAGGTTTACATAGGTATGATATGTACGAAACGTGAAATGAAGTACTATATGTATATGACATATGTTTTCTAAAACTGAGGATATGGAAATGTACCTTCCATTTATTATTTGTGAAGGTGATTGGAACTCGGTGGAGTGTCCATTGGAAATCGTAGCTACGTAGAATTTCCATTAGTGGAATGTCCATTGGGACTGACTGGAAACCCCCACGATGGATCATCGTGTTGGGATTATGTGAATTGATGCTGGCGTAATTCGTGGGGCGTGATGCCTACAGTTACAAGCGAATCCACTGGGATAATGGCGCAACCGTCGTGTAAACTGCGATCTAGAGGCCGAAGCGTAATTTGAGGGGCGAGATGCCTACGGTCACGAGCGATTCTACTGGGATAGTAGCGTAACCGTCGTGTGAACTGCGATCTATGGCAACAACCATGGCGAAATTCAAGAGAGATGTGAAATCTACAGTTACAAGCGATTCTACTGGGATAGTAGCATAACCGCCGGGTAAACTGTGATCCATGGGGGAACGTGCTTTCCATATCCATTTTTAAAAGAATTTTTAAAAGTATTTTCACTGGGAGTTGAAGCAAGTATATTTAGTACTTGGAGATTTTTAGACTTGCGCCTGGCCAGCGTATGCCTAAAGTCTGTAAGAACGACGATGGACTTGTTAAACTTCGAGTTAGCAAGTATTTTCAAAACTTTGAATAGAAAATCAATAGTCTGAAATTAGAATTACATAATTCTAACCTAATGAATTAAGGAAGAAGATTTTTAAAATATCTTGAAAGCACACAGCTTTGGAAAAGATATGATATGTAAATATCTAGCATGAAGAATTTCAAGTTTAAAAATCTGAGTTTTGTAAGTCAAAAAAAAATTTGGTAAAAGACTTTTGCGTCTTGATTATAGAAATCGATGAATAAAGCTAGTGAGATAAAATAAATGGAATAAATCCTATATTTTAATAAGATTTGAACTTGGTAAAATTGTGTAGGGTATAAATATCGGCGAGATTTTAACAATTGTTTTTCCTAACTTATAATTTCGGGACGAAATTCTTTTAAGGGGGGAAGATTGTAACAACCCTGAATTTTGAACAATTTAAAAATGAAAATATTTAACTAATTTTAAATATTTGAATGATGGTTTAGTTTGAATTCCCAATATAACTATAAATTGGCGATTAAATTTTAGAATTTAATCTATTTAAGTTGAATAAAATTTGAATTTGACTTTGGAGTTGAATTAAATATTGAATTTGTATTTTAAATTCAAACTAATGACTTAGAAAAATAATTTGGATACAAGAATTATTATTTATGTAAATTAATAAAGGATGGTTAGTATTAATAACATTTTCTTAACTTAAATAAAATAGAATAAAATTTTAATCAATATAAAATAAATAGAGAAATACACGTAGTTAAAAATTCAAACAACAGAATTTACAAAACAAAGTAAAGAAAATAATTATGCAAAACAAATTGAATTTAAATTGAAAAGAAAAAAATATATAAAAATAAACATAAAATAAAAAGAGTATACTGCCTTACTCTTATCAGCCAAATTCGTGCCTTAATCTATGCCGTAACCCACGCAAAAACACGTCTCCCCTTTCCCTTATATTCATTCGAAACCCTACCCTTTCAAAGCAGAACGAAGAAAAAAATGGCGTCTCTCGTCTCCTCTTCGTCGTTCAAAAATTAGGGCTTCAGCTTCATCTTCGTTCGTCTTTCTTCAACAATTAGGGTTTTTCAAAATCAAAGGTGCCGGCTTCGTCTCAGAACAGTTCGTCTTTCCTTCGATTGTGCTAAGGCGAGTGGTTTTTACACTCACATCTAGTTCAAATTCGTAAATTTCTTGTTTGATTTCTGACTTGGTCAATTTGTGCCTTGGTCGTCACTGTACTGTTTTGATTCCATGGTCGCAACTGCTTGATTTGTTTGATTTTTTACTTGACGTTCCACTTTGACTTCGGCCATGGTGATAATTTCTGACTATGTCACTTTGTATATTTTTGATTGTACGTGATACTCACGGCCTTGAATTGCCTTGCTCATCACGGTTTCGATTTTGCTGGTTCGATTTTGGCACTGGCTTGTCCAGTATCGGCTTTGGCACCGCGGTTGATATCATTTGAAACTACTACCTGATGCTTTATTCAAAACCGCTATTACATTTGAATTTTTACATTTAAAAAAATAATTGATTTTGGCATAAAGAAAATTGTCTTTGACTGATTCCACTTGGATATGTGTTCGCACTGCATATGTATGTGCAAGTGTTGTGCGCATTGTTTTGATTCTATATGAATTCACATCTGTACACTTGTTGGTGCACTGAGCTCTGTAGACATATGCATTGACTTCGCCTCTGACTTGATTTTGAGCTGCATTGCGATTTGGTTGAACTTGCTACAGTTTTGATTTTGATTTGAGAGTGCTACTTTAAATTCTTTGCTCAATATTACCTTGACAGGCCATACATTTTAGTTGTTGTTTCAATTGCAGTTTGTAATTTGATTCCTTATTGGTTGATGATGTTCCTCACAAGTATGTCGAGATTTTCTTTTGTCTGTGATATTGCCTTTTTCATGGTGATATTCACACTGCTGCATTGATTTGGAGGCTGTTATACTATTTCTTGTTCCATTTTTACTGCTGTATCACCAGATTTGTAAGTTCATGCGTTGAGGCTGCTATCATCTCTCGCTGTTCACTAGTCTGGTCTGTTGCTCTGTTCATCATTGTAATATCATTGTGTACATAGGCGCACATTGATGTTATATGCAATAGTAGAATTGTTTCCCTGATGTATCACTTGTTGTCATTCATTTGTAGTTGTACCTGTTTTGTTGTCTTCATGAACATGCCGAGACGTGTTAACCTTACTAGTTCACTGTTTAATTCATGTTGCATATTCTTTGTAGTACATGTCGGGTCAGTTAAATTGATTCACTTTCGTCTTGCATGCTTGCATATAAGAATGCCCAGGCCGTGATTTAGAGGCTTGCATATGATAGAGTGCATGTGTATTAAAATGTCCAAACTACTTTTCATTCTTGCATATAAACATAGTGTTTATAAAATTAAAACATGTTATGTAGTTATTTCAAATAGAGCAGGCATATTATAATATCCCAAATAAATAAATAAAAAAAGAAAAAGAAATCAGGTCCAGATGTTTCAAAAAGTTGGTATCTGGTTCATATCCCAGTAATTGTAGATTAGCTTGCACACTTTGATCTACTTCATACCAGTAGCATTTATTAGCTCATGTGTTTCCAACTAGGGTCCTTTGTACCTTTTTCGGTCCACTGTTGCATTCCTTTTGCTATGCTGGTTCATTTATAAGTATGTGTCATTGCCTTGTGTATTGATGGTTACTGACATGTTGTAGTTGAGAGCTTTTGTGTTGTTTTGAGTTTGCTGTTGCATTTTTTTTTCTAGACTCCCTCTGATTCATTTCATGTTTGTACCATTGCCCTTGTGTCCATGTGGTGACTACATTTTCGTTGCAGTTTGCCCTTGATTGCTGCAGTTGTGTTGAGTCATGATAGTTGTGACTTGACCTCTACAGTTTTGATGGCTGTTAGTATTCACCGTTGTGGCGAGGCAGTGCACATATGTATAAATACGCGTGCGTGTACTGCAGCCACACAGTTTAACGTTTTAAATGTGGCGAGGCCGTACACGCGTGCGTGTACTGCAGCCAATCAGTTTGATGTTTTTAAGTAACTTTTCAATTATTTGAATTAATTTGATTTAAATTGATGATTTTGTTGTTAACCGCCGTTTAGGCAATTGTAATGTTTTTTCTCTAAATTATCTTCATTCAAAATTCTTTCATATACCTTCGTTGATAATTGAATCTACTGATTTATTGTTTAACACTGATAAGTGTTATATTTACCGTTATCCGATTTCTTGTTAAAGGATCGGATAGGTGAATTTATAATTGACTGTCGTCTAATTGTTGTTTGATTATTATTGCCTCTATGCACTAATAACTGAGTTTGAATTAGACTGACCTGTGTATTATTTTCTTTTGAATGTAATACTCGGGTCAGACCGAGTAATTTTACAGCTTGAAGATTTTCAGGCCGCGAAGTTAGAGAGAGGGGGATTAAAGCTTTACTTCAGTTTTCAAGATTTCTTTTGTACTTTAAAAAGATATATATATATATATATATATATATATATATAGATAATTGTTCCGCTGTATTAAAATCTGATTCATTGTATAAAACTCTGATGTATAAAAGAAAAATTATTTATGAGAAATATATGATTGTTCTGTGATTCTGTGACTGATTCTGTTTAAATTACATAAACTAAATAACAATCCGTCATTTTGAACATTTCTAGTTGGTTTAATTACCGACTAGAGGCGGTTAGAGCGGCGGGTCGTTACAAAAGTGGTATCAGAGCTTTGGTTTACACAAAGCTCAGTTTATGATGTTTAATATGAATAGTTACTAGGATCACTTTAAAGAAAACGTTTTTCAAAATCTAAAGAAGTATAAAATTGTTTCTTTAATAAAAGGTATTTTAAAAATTCAAATCTTTTTCGGAAATTCCCCTCTCTAATTTTAGGTTTGCGATAGTTTCTCTTCGGTAAGGTCTCTTTAGATTTGAGTCCCGAATCATTCGAAAACCCATTATCGAATTACTGAGATTTATGGAAAATAAACTATAAGTTAAGTGAATTAATGAATTGGTTTGAATCAAATATTTTGAATATCTCCAAAATAATAATTGTGAAATAAAATGACATGTCAATTTAGTATAACCAAGAAGATCATTAAACTATAACTTGGGAATTTGATTCTGAATTCTTTTGAAAATTGATTTCAAATGTTTTGAAGAATGATTTAATAAATAAATGGATTATAAGTACTTAACTTATAAATGGACTTTTGGTATATAATGGAGTTATATAAATTGAATTGAATTAATAAAGAAGATTTATAAATCGAAGTTTTATAAATAGAAATGGAATTTGTAAAGATTGTTTATAAATTCGAAACCAATTGAATCTGATAAATGAAACATAGAAGTTATTAAAGGAGATATATTCGTGATTTCGGACAGCGAATTATCCTTTATGTTAGATATTGTGATAGTAAATGTTGGTTGGAATTTTATCTACGATTTTGGACAGTGGATAATCCTTTAAATAAAAAGTGTAGAAACACTGAATTGATTTAAATAAGTATATTCACGATTTTGGACAGTGAATATATTATTGAATAAAACGGATCTGTTTTAGGGAAGTGATATTATGAAATGAGGTTAATGTGGAAATATTAATTTAATGGAACCAAGTTGATGAATGACTTACTAAAGAACTAGTTGATTATTTTTGAAATAGAAAGCAAATGCAAAGTTCAAATGAGATTTAGATTTCAAATTTGAAGTTGTCAACATGATAATCCATTATAGGTTTAATAAATTCAGTGATGAATTTGAATTTAAACGTGCGGAAAATTAAATTAAGTGAAAAACTTAATATTGAAAAGTTTGAAATTGGTTTAAAACTAATATTATGAAAAGTATGAGGAATTCAAACTATGAATTAAGTTGAAGTTGAAATTGAAAAAGTTAATAGTTTTAAAGATGTTTTAAAATGCATTAACTATCGAATACATAGATTTCAACATTCATTGTTGAAATAGGCGTTTTCGAGAAATAAGGAAATGGTGGACTATAACACTGTTGTTATAGTAAATGGTTTTCGAAAGGAAATGTTGTTTATAGTATTGGGATTTATATATCTATCTTAAATTTCGAATCCCTATACTAGTGATTTTTGAGTTGTCGTAACGATGTTTTACGTAACATTCGTTTTGACTCAAATAATTGTGTTTAAAAGAACGCCTTCCTTAAAGAATGGAATATATACTTAATTTTGATTCAAGTATATTGAATATTTTCCGTGTTGAAAATAAATGAACTTGTGAATTACTTATTAAATAAGTAGGGAAATGTTTTCCAATATGAAATGAAAGGTTTGAAATTTTATCTTTTAAAGATAAATTGAAAAAAATGAATATTTGAAATTTGTTTCAAATGGTTAAGTTGGAAAATTATATATATCTTGTAAAGATATTTTTGGGAAATTTGAACGATCAGTTCAACTTGAATATTTTCAAAAAAAATATTGAATCTTTAGTTAAATTGAGTTTAACTTTGACATCAAAAGCAATATAAGTTGAACTTTGAATTTTGGATAGTCGATTTGGATTGTATGTCTAGCATGGTGAATTGATGACATAGCAATTGATCTCTATTAAATATATATCTGTTGGTGGCGGAGAATTTATTCTTTTATCTTAACACCCTTCTCTGAGACGTACGAGCTTAGAGGTTATATATCGATAGACACCAATTATGTGTTGAGAATTGACGATGTAACGTGAAATCCAAATCGAATGTGAAGTCGATAATGAATTGGATTATGAATGTGAATTAGGTTTGAGATAACCTTAAATTTTCAAATCGATTTAGAGGAAAATTTTAAATTAAATGGAAAATTTTGGAATCCTCTATTTGTTATGAATGTGAATTGAGTTTCCGTAACTTATATATGTGAATGTAATAATTCGAAAACCATCAGTTTGGAAAGTCATTATTATGAAAAGTCCTGTGTAGGTTTACATAGGTATGATATGTACGAAATGTGAAATGAAGTACTATATGTATATGACATATGTTTTCTAAAACTGAGGATATGGAAATGTACCTTCCATTTATTATTTGTGAAGGTGATTGGAACTCGGTGGAGTGTCCATTGGAAATCGTAGCTACGTAGAATTTCCATTAGTGGAATGTCCATTGGGACTGACTGGAATCCCCCACGATGGATCATCGTGTTGGGATTATGTGAATTGATGCTGGCGTAATTCGTGGGGCGTGATGCCGACAGTTACAAGCGAATCCACTGGGATAGTGGCGCAACCGCCGTGTAAACTGCGATCTAGAGGCCGAAGCGTAATTTGAGGGGCGAGATGCCTACGGTCACGAGCGATTCTACTGGGATAGTAGCGTAACCGTCGTGTGAACCGCGATCTATGGCAACAACCATGGCGAAATTCAAGAGAGATGTGAAATCTACAGTTACAAGCGATTCTACTGGGATAGTAGCGTAACCGCCGGGTAAACTGTGATCCATGGGGGAACGTGCTTTCCATATCCATTTTTAAAAGAATTTTTAAAAGTATTTTCACTGGGAATTGAAGCAAGTATATTTAGTACTTGGAGATTTTTAGACTTGCGCCTGGCCAGCGTATGCCTAAAGTCTGTAAGAACGACGATGGACTTGTTAAACTTCGAGTTAGCAAGTATTTTCAAAACTTTGAATAGAAAATCAATAGTCTGAAATTAGAATTACATAATTCTAACCTAATGAATTAAGAAGAAGATTTTTAAAATATCTTGAAAGCACACAGCTTTGGAAAAGATATGATATGTAAATATCTAGCATGAAGAATTTCAAGTTTAAAAATCTGAGTTTTGTAAGTCAAAAAAAAAATTTGGTAAAAGACTTTTGCGTCTTGATTATAGAAATCGATGAATAAAGCTAGTGAGATAAAATAAATGGAATAAATCCTATATTTTAATAAGATTTGAACTTGGTAAAATTGTGTAGGGTATAAATATCGGCGAGATTTTAACAATTGTTTTTCCTAACTTATAATTTCGGGACGAAATTCTTTTAAGGGGGGAAGATTGTAACAACCCTGAATTTTGAACAATTTAAAAATGAAAATATTTAACTAATTTTAAATATTTGAATGATGGTTTAGTTTGAATTCCCAATATAACTATTAATTGGCGATTAAATTTTAGAATTTAATCTATTTAAGTTGAATAAAATTTGAATTTGACTTTGGAGTTGAATTAAATATTGAATTTGTATTTTAAATTCAAACTAATGACTTAGAAAAATAATTTGGATACAAGAATTATTATTTATGTAAATTAATAAAGGATGGTTAGTATTAATAACATTTCCTTAACTTAAATAAAATAGAATAAAATTTTAATCAATATAAAATAAATAGAGAAATACACGTAGTTAAAAATTCAAACAACAGAATTTACAAAACAAAGTAAAGAAAATAATTATGCAAAACAAATTGATTTTAAATTGAAAAGAAAAATATATAAAAATAAACATAAAATAAAAAGAGTATACTGCCTTACTCTTATCAGCCAAATTCGTGCCTTAATCTATGCCGTAACCCACGTAAAAACACGTCTCCCCTTTCCCTTATATTCATTCGAAACCCTACCCTTTCAAAGTAGAACGAAGAAAAAAAAAGGCGTCTCTCGTCTCCTCTTCGTCGTTCAAAAATTAGGGCTTCAGCTTCATCTTCGTTCGTCTTTCTTCAACAATTAGGGTTTTTCAAAATCAAAGGTGCCGGCTTCGTCTCAGAACAGTTCGTCGTTCCTTCGATTGTGCTAAGGTGAGTGGTTTTTACACTCACATCTAGTTCAAATTCGTAAATTTCTTGTTTGATTTCTGACTTGGTCAATTTGTGCCTTGGTCGTCACTGTACTGTTTTGATTCCATGGTCGCAACTGCTTGATTTGTTTGATTTTTTACTTGACGTTCCACTTTGACTTCGGCCATGGTGATAATTTCTGACTATGTCACTTTGTATATTTTTGATTGTACGTGATACTCACGGTGTAACGACCCGTAAATTTTCGATAATTAAATTAGCTAATTTAATAAGATTTCGTGATTCAATGTTAGAAAAAAATTTGTAATTCATTTGGAATAATAATAACTGGAATGAATTGCAATAATTATCCAAGTAATGAAAAAAAAGCTACTTAGTGAATGCCTTTGCAATCAATAGTTGAATAGGATATTAAATGTTGAATTCATTGGGTATGATAGAGTAATTGATTGATAAGTAAAATCTATTTGAAGTCAAATATTGAATATTGAACACGTAATTGTTTAAATTAAATATTTAAAACTTATTGAATAATTGAATAACTGTAAAATGAAAATAGTGTTCTAAATTTTGAAATGGTTTTAAAAGTTGAATCTTATAAGTTCAATTTCAATATTTCAAAAGATAATGAATTATTGGATAAGCGAAATTGTCTAAATTAAATATTTGGAATTTATTGGATAAATAAAATAACGGGTTTAATATGATTAAAAATGATTTGTAAAATTTTATTTTATCATATTGGAGTTATAGTGATGTTATAGAACTTTTAAAACTGAATTTAAAATTTATTTGTGAAAATTGAATATTTTAATATTTAATTATCGCCTGAAAAATAGCCAATTTTTGAACAGTCTCAGAATTGGACGAAACTAGTTCTATTGGATCCGTAATAGTTAGTTATTACCGGATTTCAATTTTCGTGTCAATCGGAGTTATCGTTTGAGCGTGGCAGCTCGAAACGCATCGAATTGTTTTTAATTTAAATTTGGCGAGTGAAAATAACCATTTTTCAAAAAGTCTCGGATTTCGACGAAACCAGTTTCATCGGATCCGTAATGTGATATTATTGTAAGGTTTCAAATTTCAAGTCAATTGGATTTACCGTTTGTCCGGTACGAATTAAAACGCCTAGAAATCGATTTAAATCGGTTTAATTTAAATCGAACGTTTTCAGCCATAACTCGCACATACTTCCGAATTAGCTTCCGAAACCTATTCCATTGTGTCCGGAACACGGGGTAAACCTTAGAAACGCTGGTTACGGCGCCGAAATCGGAGTTCGGAATTTCCGGATGAATAGTGTCGAACGAAACTCTATAAATACACCCACCATCTTCATAATTTTATAAAAAAATAACAAAACCCTAACCCTAATACTTGCTAGCCGCCACTTATACATGAATGGCCAGAAATTAGCTTCATTCATCTCTCAATCTCTCTCAATCTACAAAGAATTAGAAGAAGTGTTCAACACGAAAAAGGTAGAGCATGAAGAGAGCTTGAAATCCATACGGATATGATCTTGGTTGGAGCGACATGGAGTGAGAGAAAGGGGGCCGTTTGCATCAGTTTTTGCACGCAAAACGAGGCACTACAGTGGGCCGAGCTCCACCATAGGGGGGCCGAAGGTAGCTCAGGTTTGGGGCTTCGCGTTGGCGTTGGTTTGATCGAGTTTCGTTGAGTATTGGTGTTGCAATGTTTAACCCTAGTTCTTGTGTCATGGGTTCAAGTGTGCGTGCTCCTTCCTGTAGCCGTGCGTGAGGAGATGAAAGAGGGAGATGGAGGTGGGACGTTAGATCTACAATGGACGGCCAAGATCTGCTTGGTATAAAAATTTGTAAATTAATGTTGTAAATATAAGTATATAAACTCGTGTAACTTTAAACCATCTTAACTTTGTCATGCGAGGTCGGAATCGGTCGAAACAAGTTGCGTGGCGTTCGTATTGTCGAATACTTCACTATGGAACTGGATTGGAATCATTTGGAGCTAGAGAAAATTTTGAGTTAAATCGAACGTCGTTCGATTTGATTTAAAATCGTAAAAATCAAGGTGAGTGTTTTATAACGCTCACACCGTACTAAATATTTTTATGCTAGTTAAATTTGATATTATGAAGTGTTATGATTTTATTTGTCGTTGTTTGGTAAAAATTTAATTGTCATATAGCTTGTCATTTGCATTAACCGTTGAAAAATTAAATTGACAGTTAAATTGAAATTAAAATTGGATTGCGATTAAATTACCTGACATTGATAACTATGAAACTGCCATGAATTGTATTGTTTATTGGATGATGTATTTTGATGGATGCTATTGGTTGATAATTGAATGTTTGGATGTTTATTTGCTTATATAGATCCTGTTATGCATACATATGATACTGAGATTAATTTAAGTAATGTATACTCACTCCTGACATTTAATTGAAATAAAAAAATTACTTGGCCATAGGATAGAAAATTATATACGGACACCGAATTGGCTAAATAAATAATTTTTGAAATCGTCGATTTAAAATTTATTTAAATGTTTTGATTTAAAAGTTATAAATAGAAATCAATTTATAGAAATCAAATTTGTCGAAAATTTGAGTTGGAATGTTGAAATAAATTTTGGTTAAAAGAAATTGGTAAATAATTTAAGTTGTGACTTAAAAAAAAAATAAAAATTTGGATATGATTGAATTTCAAAATCTATTTATTTTAAAGATTGAACATTATTTCGAGCTTTGAATATTACTAAGTAAAAGTGATATGAAATGATATTTTGAAATCGAGTTTGGAATTGAATCATATTTGGAATTTGGATTTAAACTTGAATATTGTTGGAAATTTTGTTAAGTGTTATAAATTGATATTTTGAGAAATCAAGCTCCAAATCGATATAAATTGAAATTGAATTAATTAATGGTGAATGTAGAATTGAATTGATTTGAAGTAAAAGTTGACATTGTTTTGAATTGAAATCGAAATTGAATCGGTAGAATGGAAATTGAAATTGATTTGAATTGGGAAGTTATAATTGAAATGGATTGATTTTGAAGCTGTTTTAATTTGTTTTCCAAATTACTCTGTTATATAAACCATTTTGAATACTTAAACTATTTTAATCTATTTTAAATCTACTTAACCCAATTTAAATTATTTTAAACTAATTTATCTATTTTAAATCCATTTTAAAGATTTTAAGTGTTTTTAACTATTTTAATTATTTAAACTACTTTTAAACTACTTAAAACTATTTTTCTAAAATCCTAAGCTGGTCAATAAGGTGAAATGTTTATATTTAAATCTTGAATTTAAATATGAAATCTGATATTTTGAAAGATACGATGATATTTGAATGGATTTGATTTTTGAAGCGAATATGATATTTTGATATCAATTATGAATCGATTTGAAATATAAAAGAGCCAACGGTGTAATAATACGTAGTTATTAAAGAGACCGGGATCGGATATGGACATACTCTCTGTCGATACCGAAAACCACTTTAATAACTATTATACGTGGAGTGTTGATCCAGAATGAAGTGGATGGTTTGGTGAACGCGTTGACTGAAGAAAGAGAACGATTATTGGATGACCCCTGACATGACTAAAACAGGAGCCGCGCCGGGCCATTGAGGTTCGCCACCTCTAGCGGACACACTTCTTCGATACCATATCTATTACATTTGTGATGCGATTTGGGTGCACCCCTTGATTTGGGAGTGTTGTTTCGCGGTGTTGGGGTAGCTGCTGGCTATGCCCAACATCAGTCCGGATCACGCAACTACTAGTATCCTAGTTGGTATCGCCTCATGTACCTTGTCATACTGATTATCCTATTCGCGACCACTACGTTTTGATTTGTACCTTGAGTATATGGATTGCCCTCTGGTGACTTCCGGTTTTGGGGAAACTACGGTCTTGTATATGCTTTTGGGAATATAAAAATGTGTTAAGGGGGATTATGGTAACGCCTTAACGCTATTTTGATACTTTATATTACTGATAGACATTATCTACTTAGCGTATATTACTACATAGTAGATAGTTTCACGGATCCTTGAGAGATGGAAAATCCCGTAACATCTCTTAAGTTATTGCACGCACGTTGACACTGGATAGGAGATGTCAAACCCCGTAAACATCTCCGACGCCGTTACACTCATATTTATTTACGACTGATTTAACTTTCATAAGGATATTTAGTCCTGACTCGAGTGTTTGTCTTTTCATTACGCTCGGGTCAGTCCTGAGTTTTCAGTTTAGGTTGAAGATCATTTCCTTGGAGGACGGAGACGAAGATTTGGTATATTATCTACTACTATTATATTCATTCCATTCCGCTGCATTGTTGTATGATATTTGCTGTGTATGTAACTCTGATAAATGTTGTATAATAATAATCAAATGTATTCATTTCAAATGTATTCATTTAATTAACAGCTTCATGAACTGTTATTTTATTATTATACTTTAGCCTTCCGCTGTGAGATTCTGTGTTGTTTCATTTCCTTTATTTCCCTTCCTTTTCTTTTCTTAATTACCCCAATAACTATCTGCCCTTTTAATGGTTTGGAATCGACATGTGTATTTGATCGTCGGTTTAAACTGTCCAAAAAGGCGGGTCGTTACAGTTGGTATCAGAGCTTTGGTTTAGCGATAAACCTTGGCTCTAGTGGGGAATAACTCATTGAAATAGAGGTAAACTATATGAATGAGTTGAGTGTATATGAGAGAGCGTACTTGTTATTTGATATAAAATGGTTTTATATTGTGTTAATTTGTTCCGTTGAGTATTTATGAATTCTGGTCGATACTTGGGACGCCAAGGCGTCGATAGGAATTTCTAAACACTCGAATAGGACAAACCAACACAATATCGTTTTGGAATATATTTTATATATAAAAGAATTATTTGAATATTTATTCATTTTGATTGAATTGATTGTTAGGAGATGATAATATTAGATTATTATCGTTATTGTTTGATCAGTCAATATTTACAACAATTGATTAAATAACAATGGATTTAGGAAAATGAAATCTTGTAAACACAATTGATAATGAATATAAATGAATTTTAACTTGGATTTGGGAATTTAAATTCCGGTGCTTGAGATTGACTTACAAGAATATGAAAAACATAATATGAGTATTATATGATAGTATAATTGAGTTGAAATTGTTTTCGAAGGATTTTTTTTATGATAAGTGTTATATTCCCTTCTCTTGACGCTAGAAAATGATTTCGGTGATGAGTGCACGCATCATCGGCGTTTATTTTCGAGAGTCCGAGTGGGGGAGACCACTTAATAGCTTGTCTAAACCTTGTTTTGACTCAAATTTTATTTTGTTTTGCATTCTCTATAGTATGATTTGATATATAAATTATATAAGTATATATTATTTCAAACCTTGATTGAAATGAAACCGGGATTGGAATTCTTAAGTTCTTTAATAATTAATGATTTTTTTTTTTATGATTGAAATGAATTTAGACTTGAATCATTAAGGAACTTCTGAATTGTGAAATGAGAAATGAACCTAAGAGCTAAGTGAAAATATCAATTGAAGTAGAAATCCTTAGAATTAGGAAATTATGAACTTAAAATAAAATTGAAACTGTAAAACTCGCATAGTATTAAATTTCATTCTATAGCATAGATATAACTTACCAAAATACTTAAGAAGTTCAAAATGTTATATGGATTGTTAATTGGATAATATACGAGTATAGGTTTGAATAATGAAATGTGCATTTAATTAATGGTTTGCAAATATAAATAAAATTGTTAGTAAATAATTGGAATTCAAATTAACATTTAAAGGTGATTCACAATTATGTTAATATAAAATGGAAATACTATATGTGAATGAAAATGTGAAATTGAATTATAGTGAAATTTAAGTAATGACTTAAGAATTAATTAATTGAAAATTCAACTTTAAATGGAAAGAAGTTGTATGTTGTTTAACTACATTCTATTTGCATAACTATAACTTACCAAATACTTAAAAGGTTTAAAATGCTAATAAGGATAAGAAGAGAAATAATATACCAGTGTGAGAATGAAAATAAAATGTGAAGATCTAATTGATAGTTGTAAATATAAAAGAAATTTAAGCGGTAAAATGAATGATATATATAAGTGAATGAATAAAATTTAAAATTAATGAAATATAAATTTGGTAAATGGAAACTGATTAAATTTGAATATAACTAAATGTTTATAAGCTTGGAAGTGTATGAAATTAAAGTTGACTTGGAAATGTATAATTGATTTAGTGTAGATTTTGGATGGATGTTAATGTTTGATATGCATTGGTTGTTAGATGGATGATAATTGATTAAGTAGAATTCATTAGTGTTAATGGAATTGAATAAAGGGAATAAAATTTTAAAATAATAAAATTCAAATTCGAAGCAAAGTGAAATTAAATATAATGGAATTCAATTTAAATTGAAGCAAATTGACTTTAATTTAAAATATGAATGAAACAAACTTGAATAAATCGGAAACAAATTAAATGTAAACCTATTGCATGGATGAATAAGAAAATAGATGCCTTTGTGTTTATGATTGTCTTTAGAAAATTTGAAGTTTTGATGGTTTGCACTTTGAAATAATAAAAGCAAATTTTTGGGAAAAAATCCAAAATGGTCCAATACATGCTGAAACGAAAACAACCATAACTTTTAAATGGCTAAACGGAATTCGACGATTTTGGACTTTTCAGAAAGCTTAGAAACTATAGCACAACTTTTGTTTAGATAACTTGAGAAAATTCCTTCGTCTGCTTGGTTAAAAACTTGAATGTTACTCGCTGTCCTGTGTAAAAATAAGTAAAATCAGTAGTATACATCCTTAGTATTTTCGCCATATCTTTTGACTGGTTTATCGGATTTTGATGATCTTGCACTTTTTGGAAATCTAAGAACTTAAGCTAAAACTTTTGTTTTAAGTGTTTTGTGTTTTGATATCGTTTAGAAGGTCGAAAACGTGGGTGAACGTCGCTGACCTGCACAAACACTGCCCAGGCTGAATCGTATCCCCTAAGTAAAACGGCCATAACTTTTGAACGGATGATCCGAATTCAATGATTTTGGACATTCCGGAAAACCTGAAATGAATGCAACAACTTTTGTTTAGATTCTGTTGTCAAATTTTACCGTTTAGGTGACCTAAAGCTAAGATTTGTTTGCTGTCCAGTAATTGAAATCTCAGTTTTGAAGCTAAATATGTTATGTATATGTTGTGTAGGCTAAGTATATCTATCTATCTTTATATGCATGGTTCTAACTTAGTTGTTGAGCATTTTAGTAGGTGGCAAAGGGGTTGCGCTTCGTTGTGGAGCTCGCTTCTACGCTAAACGCATAATGTAAGTAAATTGCTAATAAATGCTAAATAAAAGGTACGCTTACGGTTTTATATGATATTGGTGATATTTATATGTTGTTTCCCCACATATGGGATGCCTCATCATTGAGATGAGATGAATATTTGTGATATATATGCTATTATATTTTTCCGATCGAGCCGCGCAAAGGAGACTCTGTCGAATTTTTCCGTAAATCCGGGTGTTAGAAATTTTTTTCAAGTTTAATTTTTTTTTTATAACTTGTTTTGATAATTAACTTTTAAGTTTAGAAAGCCGTTTGGAGTAACTTAGTGGAAGCGTAGTTATGACTTTATAAATGGAATTTCATTGTTTTATAAGTTGGTAACTTTGAATAAAATATATCTAATGTTGAATTCTATACTTAGTTTCTTTTCCTTTCTTTTCCCTTCTTTTCCTTTTCGAGGACGAAAAGTTTTGAGTGGGGGAGAGTGTAACGACCCGTAAATTTTCGATAATTAAATTAGCTAATTTAATAAGATTTCGTGATTCAATGTTAGAAAAAAACTTGTAATTCATTTGGAATAATAATAACTGGAATGAATTGCAATAATTATCCAAGTAATGAAAAAAAAGCTACTTAGTGAATGCCTTTGCAATCAATAGTTGAATAGGATATTAAATGTTGAATTCATTGGGTATGATAGAGTAATTGATTGATAAGTAAAATCTATTTGAAGTCAAATATTGAATATTGAACACGTAATTGTTTAAATTAAATATTTAAAACTTATTGAATAATTGAATAACTGTAAAATGAAAATAGTGTTCTAAATTTTGAAATGGTTTTAAAAGTTGAATCTTATAAGTTCAATTTCAATATTTCAAAAGATAATGAATTATTGGATAAGCGAAATTGTCTAAATTAAATATTTGGAATTTATTGGATAAATAAAATAACGGGTTTAATATGATTAAAAATGATTTGTAAAATTTTATTTTATCATATTGGAGTTATAGTGATGTTATAGAACTTTTAAAACTGAATTTAAAATTTATTTGTGAAAATTGAATATTTTAATATTTAATTATCGCCTGAAAAATAGCCAATTTTTGAACAGTCTCAGAATTGGACGAAACTAGTTCTATTGGATCCGTAATAGTTAGTTATTACCGGATTTCAATTTTCGTGTCAATCGGAGTTATCGTTTGAGCGTGGCAGCTCGAAACGCATCGAATTGTTTTTAATTTAAATTTGGCGAGTGAAAATAACCATTTTTCAAAAAGTCTCGGATTTCGACGAAACCAGTTTCATCGGATCCGTAATGTGATATTATTGTAAGGTTTCAAATTTCAAGTCAATTGGATTTACCGTTTGTCCGGTACGAATTAAAACGCCTAGAAATCGATTTAAATCGGTTTAATTTAAATCGAACGTTTTCAGCCATAACTCGCACATACTTCCGAATTAGCTTCCGAAACCTATTCCATTGTGTCCGGAACACGGGGTAAACCTTAGAAACGCTGGTTACGGCGCCGAAATCGGAGTTCGGAATTTCCGGATGAATAGTGTCGAACGAAACTCTATAAATACACCCACCATCTTCATAATTTTATAAAAAAATAACAAAACCCTAACCCTAATACTTGCTAGCCGCCACTTATACATGAATGGCCAGAAATTAGCTTCATTCATCTCTCAATCTCTCTCAATCTACAAAGAATTAGAAGAAGTGTTCAACACGAAAAAGGTAGAGCATGAAGAGAGCTTGAAATCCATACGGATATGATCTTGGTTGGAGCGACATGGAGTGAGAGAAAGGGGGCCGTTTGCATCAGTTTTTGCACGCAAAACGAGGCACTACAGTGGGCCGAGCTCCACCATAGGGGGGCCGAAGGTAGCTCAGGTTTGGGGCTTCGCGTTGGCGTTGGTTTGATCGAGTTTCGTTGAGTATTGGTGTTGCAATGTTTAACCCTAGTTCTTGTGTCATGGGTTCAAGTGTGCGTGCTCCTTCCTGTAGCCGTGCGTGAGGAGATGAAAGAGGGAGATGGAGGTGGGACGTTAGATCTACAATGGACGGCCAAGATCTGCTTGGTATAAAAATTTGTAAATTAATGTTGTAAATATAAGTATATAAACTCGTGTAACTTTAAACCATCTTAACTTTGTCATGCGAGGTCGGAATCGGTCGAAACAAGTTGCGTGGCGTTCGTATTGTCGAATACTTCACTATGGAACTGGATTGGAATCATTTGGAGCTAGAGAAAATTTTGAGTTAAATCGAACGTCGTTCGATTTGATTTAAAATCGTAAAAATCAAGGTGAGTGTTTTATAACGCTCACACCGTACTAAATATTTTTATGCTAGTTAAATTTGATATTATGAAGTGTTATGATTTTATTTGTCGTTGTTTGGTAAAAATTTAATTGTCATATAGCTTGTCATTTGCATTAACCGTTGAAAAATTAAATTGACAGTTAAATTGAAATTAAAATTGGATTGCGATTAAATTACCTGACATTGATAACTATGAAACTGCCATGAATTGTATTGTTTATTGGATGATGTATTTTGATGGATGCTATTGGTTGATAATTGAATGTTTGGATGTTTATTTGCTTATATAGATCCTGTTATGCATACATATGATACTGAGATTAATTTAAGTAATGTATACTCACTCCTGACATTTAATTGAAATAAAAAAATTACTTGGCCATAGGATAGAAAATTATATACGGACACCGAATTGGCTAAATAAATAATTTTTGAAATCGTCGATTTAAAATTTATTTAAATGTTTTGATTTAAAAGTTATAAATAGAAATCAATTTATAGAAATCAAATTTGTCGAAAATTTGAGTTGGAATGTTGAAATAAATTTTGGTTAAAAGAAATTGGTAAATAATTTAAGTTGTGACTTAAAAAAAAAATAAAAATTTGGATATGATTGAATTTCAAAATCTATTTATTTTAAAGATTGAACATTATTTCGAGCTTTGAATATTACTAAGTAAAAGTGATATGAAATGATATTTTGAAATCGAGTTTGGAATTGAATCATATTTGGAATTTGGATTTAAACTTGAATATTGTTGGAAATTTTGTTAAGTGTTATAAATTGATATTTTGAGAAATCAAGCTCCAAATCGATATAAATTGAAATTGAATTAATTAATGGTGAATGTAGAATTGAATTGATTTGAAGTAAAAGTTGACATTGTTTTGAATTGAAATCGAAATTGAATCGGTAGAATGGAAATTGAAATTGATTTGAATTGGGAAGTTATAATTGAAATGGATTGATTTTGAAGCTGTTTTAATTTGTTTTCCAAATTACTCTGTTATATAAACCATTTTGAATACTTAAACTATTTTAATCTATTTTAAATCTACTTAACCCAATTTAAATTATTTTAAACTAATTTATCTATTTTAAATCCATTTTAAAGATTTTAAGTGTTTTTAACTATTTTAATTATTTAAACTACTTTTAAACTACTTAAAACTATTTTTCTAAAATCCTAAGCTGGTCAATAAGGTGAAATGTTTATATTTAAATCTTGAATTTAAATATGAAATCTGATATTTTGAAAGATACGATGATATTTGAATGGATTTGATTTTTGAAGCGAATATGATATTTTGATATCAATTATGAATCGATTTGAAATATAAAAGAGCCAACGGTGTAATAATACGTAGTTATTAAAGAGACCGGGATCGGATATGGACATACTCTCTGTCGATACCGAAAACCACTTTAATAACTATTATACGTGGAGTGTTGATCCAGAATGAAGTGGATGGTTTGGTGAACGCGTTGACTGAAGAAAGAGAACGATTATTGGATGACCCCTGACATGACTAAAACAGGAGCCGCGCCGGGCCATTGAGGTTCGCCACCTCTAGCGGACACACTTCTTCGATACCATATCTATTACATTTGTGATGCGATTTGGGTGCACCCCTTGATTTGGGAGTGTTGTTTCGCGGTGTTGGGGTAGCTGCTGGCTATGCCCAACATCAGTCCGGATCACGCAACTACTAGTATCCTAGTTGGTATCGCCTCATGTACCTTGTCATACTGATTATCCTATTCGCGACCACTACGTTTTGATTTGTACCTTGAGTATATGGATTGCCCTCTGGTGACTTCCGGTTTTGGGGAAACTACGGTCTTGTATATGCTTTTGGGAATATAAAAATGTGTTAAGGGGGATTATGGTAACGCCTTAACGCTATTTTGATACTTTATATTACTGATAGACATTATCTACTTAGCGTATATTACTACATAGTAGATAGTTTCACGGATCCTTGAGAGATGGAAAATCCCGTAACATCTCTTAAGTTATTGCACGCACGTTGACACTGGATAGGAGATGTCAAACCCCGTAAACATCTCCGACGCCTTTACACTCATATTTATTTACGACTGATTTAACTTTCATAAGGATATTTAGTCCTGACTCGAGTGTTTGTCTTTTCATTACGCTCGGGTCAGTCCTGAGTTTTCAGTTTAGGTTGAAGATCATTTCCTTGGAGGACGGAGACGAAGATTTGGTATATTATCTACTACTATTATATTCATTCCATTCCGCTGCATTGTTGTATGATATTTGCTGTGTATGTAACTCTGATAAATGTTGTATAATAATAATCAAATGTATTCATTTCAAATGTATTCATTTAATTAACAGCTTCATGAACTGTTATTTTATTATTATACTTTAGCCTTCCGCTGTGAGATTCTGTGTTGTTTCATTTCCTTTATTTCCCTTCCTTTTCTTTTCTTAATTACCCCAATAACTATCTGCCCTTTTAATGGTTTGGAATCGACATGTGTATTTGATCGTCGGTTTAAACTGTCCAAAAAGGCGGGTCGTTACACACGGCCTTGAATTGCCTTGCTCATCACGGTTTCGATTTTGCTGGTTCGATTTTGGCACTGGCTTGTCCAGTATCGGCTTTGGCACCGCGGTTGATATCATTTGAAACTACTACCTGATGCTTTATTCAAAACCGCTATTACATTTGAATTTTTACATTTAAAAAAATAATTGATTTTGGCATAAAGAAAATTGTCTTTGACTGATTCCACTTGGATATGTGTTCGCACTGCATATGTATGTGCAAGTGTTGTGCGCATTGTTTTGATTCTATATGAATTTACATCTGTACACTTGTTGGTGCACTGAGCTCTGTAGACATATGCATTGACTTCGCCTCTGACTTGATTTTGAGCTGCACTGCGATTTGGTTGAACTTGCTACAGTTTTGATTTTGATTTGAGAGTGCTACTTTAAATTCTTTGCTCAATATTACCTTGACAGGCCATACATTTTAGTTGTTGTTTCAATTGCAGTTTGTAATTTGATTCCTTATTGGTTGATGATGTTCCTCACAAGTATGTCGAGATTTTCTTTTGTCTGTGATATTGCCTTTTTCATGGTGATATTCACACTGCTGCATTGATTTGGAGGCTGCTATACTATTTCTTGTTCCATTTTTACTGCTGTATCACCAGATTTGTAAGTTCATGCGTTGAGGCTGCTATCATCTCTCGCTGTTCACTAGTCTGGTCTGTTGCTCTGTTCATCATTGTAATATCATTGTGTACATAGGCGCACATTGATGTTATATGCAATAGTAGAATTGTTTCCCTGATGTATCACTTGTTGTCATTCATTTGTAGTTGTACCTGTTTTGTTGTCTTCATGAACATGCCGAGACGTGTTAACCTTACTAGTTCACTGTTTAATCCATGTTGCATATTCTTTGTAGTACATGTCAGGTCAGTTAAATTGATTCACTTTCGTCTTGCATGCTTGCATATAAGAATGCCCAGGCCGTGATTTAGAGGCTTGCATATGATAGAGTGCATGTGTATTAAAATGTCCAAACTACTTTTCATTCTTGCATATAAACATAGTGTTTGTAAAATTGTTATATAGTTATTTCGAATGGAGCAGGCATATTATAATATCCCAAATAAATAAATAAAGAAAGAAAAAGAAATCAGGTCCAGATGTTTCAAAAAGTTGGTTACTGGTTCATATCCCAGTAATTGTAAATTAGCTTGCACACTTTGATCTACTTCATACAAGTAGCATTTATTAGCTCATGTGTTTCCAACTTGGGTCCTTTGTACCTTTTTCGGTCCACTGTTGCATTCCTTTTGCTATGCTGGTTCATTTATAAGTATGTGTCATTGCCTTGTGTATTGATGGTTACTGACATGTTGGAGTTGAGAGCTTTTGTGTTGTTTTGAGTTTGCTGTTGCATTTTTTTTTTTGGACTCCCTCTGATTCATTTCATGTTTGTACCATTGCCCTTGTGTCCATGTGGTGACTACATTTTCGTTGCAGTTTGCCCTTGATTGCTGCAGTTGTGTTGAGTCATGATAGTTGTGACTTGACCTCTGTAGTTTTGGTGGCTGTTAGTGTTCACCGTTGTGGCGAGGCAGTGCACATATGTATAAATACGCGTGCGTGTACTGCAGCCACACAGTTTAACGTTTTAAATGTGGCGAGGCCGTACACGCGTGCGTGTACTGCAGCCAATCAGTTTGATGTTTTTAAGTAACTTTTCAATTATTTGAATTAATTTGATTTAAATTGATGATTTTGCTGTTAACCGCCGTTTAGGCAATTGTAATGTTTTTTCTCTAAATTATCTTCATTCAAAATTCTTTCATATACCTTCGTTGATAATTGAATCTACTGATTTATTGTTTAACACTGATAAGTGTTATATTTACCGTTATCCGATTTCTTGTTAAAGGATCGGATAGGTGAATTTATAATTGACTGTCGTCTAATTGTTGTTTGATTATTATTGCCTCTATGCACTAATAACTGAGTTTGAATTAGACTGACCTGTGTATTATTTTCTTTTGAATGTAATACTCGGGTCAGACCGAGTAATTTTACAGCTTGAAGATTTTCAGGCCGCGAAGTTAGAGAGAGGGGGATTAAAGCTTTACTTCAGTTTTCAGGATTTCTTTTGTACTTCAAAAAGATATATATATATATATATATATATAGATAATTGTTCCGCTGTATTAAAATCTGATTCATTGTATAAAACTCTGATGTATAAAAGAAAAATTATTTATGAGAAATATATGATTGTTCTGTGATTCTGTGACTGATTCTGTTTAAATTACATAAACTAAATAACAATCCGTCATTTTGAACGTTTCTAGTTGGTTTAATTACCGACTAGAGGCGGTTAGAGCGGTGGGTCATTACAGTATAACTCGACAATTGGGTTGTTCGTGATGATGGAGGGGACGATGTGTGACTCGCCTGTGATGTTGGAGTTCGTCTGAGGACGGCCGCGCCGCCGTACACGTGCACAGGCACGTTATTTTCGTGTGTCAGGTACGATGGTGAATGTCGCGTGTTGATTCTCGAGTAGGGGGTGGCTGCTTCGAGTTCGTACTCGTATACGCGAGTATATTTCCTGATGCTTTTGTTTTAAAATTAAGTTCAAGTTTAACTCACTGGGAAAAAAAGAGGAAGAAGAAGTATATGTGAGGGAGAGAGTTGCTTCGGGGAAATGCAAGGGAATCTCGAGTGTTTACTCGAGAAAAATCTGGGTATTCTCGGGTTTTTTGTTAAACTGGAATATTATGTTGTAAAGGTGTGAAGTTGAACAACTTGTTTTCTACAAGTTTTAAACACTGAAACTTAATAAAGAGTTCAACAGTTAAAGTCAAGCAATTTAAACAAGTTTTCATTGTTTTAGTTAATGCTTCAACAAAGTTTTTAACATCTAATTATTATTTTTAATCAAGTAATTAAGTTAAATATGAAATTGATTAACTTTTAAAGTTGTAGTTAATATTAAATTGATTTTCAAAGTTTAAAGAAGATTTCTTTGAAAATGTTAATTAGTGAATAATTAATATTAAGTAATTATTTTAGAAAGTAAATAAGAATAATTTCATTTTAATTATAATTAGAGTTTGAATTAATTAATGTTTAAGTGATAAGTAAATTGCAATTAACTACTCAAGTTAATTTGCGAGAACGATAGGATAACCTATCGATTGTCTCTGCACCGAGTAGCTACGGTATAGAGATTCCCTAAGTGATGGGAAGTCCGATCGGGATTGTGAATACCCGGATTGCAAGGACTTCTTTGGAAGTGCCTTCGATTTTGTTCGAACCCAGAAAAGACTTGAATGGATTGTATGTCTGACATTTCATTTTGAGATATAAAGCAGATTTCTTTCAAATACATTTCTGTTGGTGGCGGAGAATTTATTCTCTTAGCATTAACACCCTTCTTTGAGACGTACGAGCTCAGAGGTTATGTAGTTGAAGGTTATCAGCGATATATTACCAACTTGGTAACATGGCATGCTGAGTGTTGTTGATCATTTGTTGATCAAAGCGTGGCTTTTGTAAAAAGCATAGCTTTGTGGACGAGACTTCGTCGAGACTCACAAACCGGTAATGGTCGAAACAGGAATTGTGCGGCAAGGTTTTCAAGGATAGCTTCCCTAGGGTATGACCATTCCTTCTGGAAAAGAGTAGTAACATGGTATGGAGTCCAGATACTTACTCATGTGGACACACTATATTATTTACTGTGTGATGTTGTTGGTTAGAGAGCTCTCGTTTAAAGGTCCCAAAGGACCGGAGGTGGCATATTTGAGGTTTTGTATATTCCCCCGGGAAGGGGGGTAGCCGGCCTTGTTTGGCAGAGATCCAGTTGGGTTCTCGGAGCGTCCTTCCAAAGGCGTTTCCATGTGGCAATGGGAAGTTCCTTGGCCTAACCATTTGTTGGAAAAATCCATTCATCCAATACGAGCCTTGTACGGTATTAGTTGTATTACCTGCCATCTACTTATGGTGGCGCCCCACTGTTTGGATAGTAGCTATAGTAGGCATAGTTTGAAATGTCTATGCTGGCTAAGATTTATATTCTACTTTCGAAATGTTTTTCTGCACTTTGCACTTATAGTAATAATATCAAAGAAATTCGCGTATCAAGCATATTTGACTATCATAAGGAGAAATCTCCTCCGATTCTGCGTTTGCATTGTGTGTGTGTGCGGGAGGCCTTATGGTAGTCTCATTTTTCAAAAGCATTGCGATTACAAAAATTTAAATCTTTTATTTTTTTTAAAGACAAACTGTTTTTGTTTGCTCACACCAGTCCCACGACTGACCCAGAGTTTATTGTTTATTTCCTAAACTCTGGTTGATCAAAATTTTCTACACGGGCAGTCTAGAGTTTGGTTTTTCAGATAATTAGGTTCAGTGGATTATCTGGAGCTAGTTCAGTTTTTGGATATGGACGAGACTTACTTAGTGCTATCTTGATGGTGGATCGAGCTAGGAGTTTTGGAGCTTTGTCTTTGGAGCTTTTTGGATCAGAGTTGCAGTATTATATTCTAAGAAAGACTTATTTCATATTGTATCGTGTTCCGCTGTATTTTGTGTTGTATATTCTCTGATGTTGATGATTATCATTGTATCAAATTGATGTATCGAATATTGTATTCATGTTATATCAGTGATATCATCTTTTATTTTCCGCTGTGTTATTTATCATTTAATGGTGTTGCAAGCTCCCGCGAAACGAATTTGATGTTGTTTGTCAGACATCGAGTTCGGGTCCTGACAGATTGGTATCAGAGCTGAAGGTTGAGTAAGAACTTTAGCTATGGAGTGTAACACCTTAGATGGCTCATTAGAGATAGGGTGAAGTATACCCTAGAATGAGTACAACCAGTGGAACCAAAACCCAAATTTCTTAATCTATTTTCTTTATCTGTTGTTATTCTCTGAGATATTTCGTCCGAATGCCCAAATCAGATATCTTACTATTTACAGATAGTAAGAATGAGTGGAAGAAGAGGATGAAATAGGAGACAGGAAAGTACTATTTTAGCTTGTCAAAACCATGCAACGATAGACATTCCTATTCAATCTCAATTGAATTTGGCCGATTTATATCGAAGTTTTTCTAGACTAGGTGGAAAGCCGTTCACTGGCAAAGAAACCGTTATCGAAGCACAAGCATGGATTCGATCGTGCGAAAAGATTTTCAAAGGACTAAAGTTAGAAGATGATCAGATGCGATTGATAGCTTCTTGGCAACTCCAGGAAGAGGCTTTAGTTTGGTGGGAAACTGTTACCGTGGATGAGTCGGCAGATGAATTTACTTGGAGTCTTTTCAAGGAAGTGTTTGAGCAGCGATATATGTTGTCTGCTGGTATCTCTAGAGTGTACCAGGAGTTTATGGATTTAGAGCAAGGAAGTTTATCATTTGAAGAATACTTAAACAAATTTATTGAATTATCTCGATTTGGTCCAGAATTGGTGAATACACCAGTAAAGAAGAATGAAAAGTTTATTCGGGGAATGAACAAGGAGTTTCAGGAACGGATGACTACTCACGTAAAGGAATCTTTTTCTGAATTAATTGATATGGGCTATAGATATGATACTCTGGAAAAGCAAAAAGATCCTGAGGAGAATGGAGATAGAAGTAATCTGAATTGGAGGAAAAGGAAGTTTGGCGGAAAGAAATCGAGGAAAAATAAAGGAAAGAAGAATATACAGAAGAAAAAGAAGGATGTTACTTGTCTCAATTGCTTGGAGAAAGGTCACTACTCGGATAAATGTAAGAATTCTTGGAAGCCAGGAATGAGAGAGCCATTTATGAGGCCAGATCAGGAATCTACGGGATGCTATAAATGCCGCAAGCCGGGACATAGGATCAACAACTGTCCAGCAACGAAGCAGACTTTAGTAAAGAAAGTGTATGCAATCAGAGATGATTCTTCAACCTCCACAAGCTGATTTAGGAAAAGAAATTTTATAAGGTAATCTTCTCGTTTACGATTAAATTGTTCGAATTTTGTTCGACACTGGAACTATCATTAGTTGTATTTCTCAACAAATCGTGAATGAGTTAAATCTTGAATCCAAAATCGTAATCGAATCTATTTCTATCTATTTCATTGGGTTTCGATATATTCTACGAATGGTAGTTATCCCTTCGATCTAACCAATACCCCCGTATACTTCGTAGATCAGATAACCCAATTATTTCGTAATTGATTGAGTTTGTTCTCATATTTATTGTTGATATTCTGATTTGGAAAATCAAATGCAGAATTGATATTCAGTTTGATCTAGAAAGATATTTCTCTATCTTTCATCTATTTTTGTGTCTCCTTGGCAAATTTCGAGGACGAAATTCCTTTTAAGAGGGGAAGTCTGTAACGATCCCAGTTTTAAAGACGAATTTAAATTTCTAATTTAAATTGAATTTTTGGATTAAATTATGGATTTGTTTGAATTTTTCAATTTTGATAAGATATGTATACTTATTTATTTTATAAATTGGATTTGAAACTTATTATGAATGTAATTAAATTGGATTAGAAATAAAATGTTTAAAGAAACTACTTATCAACATAGAATATAAGTGTATAGAACAAAATATGTGTTATAAATTTAATACTTAAGTTAGAAATATAATTATAAGATAAATTACAAAATATCAAGTAAACAAATAAAAGAAATTTTACATACAAATGAACATCTAAGCACATATAGAATATAAAGTGAATAAAAAGGAGCAAAGTAAATGATAACAAATGAAACATATACAATAGGCAAGCAAGAAAATAAACAAAACAAAGCAAATACATTCAAGTAAGAAACAAAGTAAAATGTTTCCATCTTTTCCAGACAAATAAAATATGTAGCTGTGAAGTAGAATATGGGTAAGCATAAACAAGTACTAAAGAAGAAAAATAAAAATAATACAGGTAAGCTAGGCTGTAGACAAAGTATGGGTAATAGCTTGCAAATGAAAACCTAAAGTACATACACATTGCATGTTTCCATCTCTAGCAATTAATTCTAGCACTATCATCAGCCACCAAAGTAACATATAGTCAAAACAAGGATAGAAAAAGCTCTGGCCAAATCTTTACAAAATATTTCCAGTACATAATAAATTATATTAACCTGTAATCCTTTCTTTTATATACATCATTCCCATTTGTTCACTTAAAAAATGAGCAGAAAAAAAAGAGTTAAACAAAAGTTCAAATTAAAACAGCAACTCAACTCAACCAGAGGAAAGCAAGATGCAAATCAAAAAATTTAAAATCTGGAAATATAGTTTCAGCCTTCCACCTGGAATCAAGGTTGAGCTCAAAACCTGAAAGTATCAAAGAAAAAAAAAAGATTTGCTCTCTGGTTTCAATGAATTCAAGTTCAAAACTTAATCTCTGTTATCATCAACATCCCAGTTTCAAGCCTGTTTCTGGTTTTGATCTCTGTTGCAAAACTTTTCAATGGTGAGCAAACTTTCCACCCATGATCTACTTCTATATCTTGATATTGTGGTTGATACTTGAATGCATTATGAAATGTTGTTTAGCTGTTAAATATGTCTGTATCTTTAGGTATATATATGTAGATATGGTGTGTATGTTTGCAACATATTTTGTTTACAGGCAACAGGTTTCAATCCTGTTTAAAGTAAAATAAAAAATCTCATTACCCAAAACCTTTTAGACTAGGAGCTTTGGAAGAATACATCACTGTAAATTTTGTTTACAGGTATTCAACTTAGACTTTGATAAAAAAAAATGATTGTTGCACAAAAAAAAATTCAAGTTCATAATCTAAATCTATACTGAAATTTATGATTTTTAAAACTAAAACGAAGATTTTTAGTTCGGTATTTTAAGAGTAATGTGCATGTGAACCAAATTTGCATTTTGTCCATTTTCAAACAATCAAATCAATTTTAAAAGCTGAAACTTGAATTGAAGCAAGTTTGATCATTGTTGAGTTTGGAAAAATTATTAAAGAAATTTTCTATTGCACGGTTGGATTGGACGAGTTCAATTTAGGGTTTCGGCCCCTGTTTTGAACAGAGATGGAAAATTGATTGCCGCGGTTTCATCAAGGCATCGAGTTCGATCGCACCTATGGGGATAGGCGTGTGGACCAGAGGCGAAAGCTTGGGTGAAGGTGCTTGTTCGATGGTGGCCGGAATCATCGATGATGATGGGTTTTGTTGCCGAGATTTGGGTTCTGATGGGGACTGACCTACTCGTTTTTGATTCTCAGTATAACTCGACAATTGGGTTGTTCGTGATGATGGAGGGGACGATGTGTGACTCGCCTATGATGTTGGAGTTCGTCTGAGGACGGTCGCGCCGCCGTACACATGCACAGGCACGTTATTGTCGTGTGTCAGCTACGATGGTGAATGTCGCGTGTTGATTCTCGAGTAGGGGGGTGGCTGCTTCGAGTTCGTACACGTGTACGCGAGTATATTTCCTGATGCTTTTGTTTTAAAATTAAGTTCAAGTTTAACTCACTGGGAAAAAAAGAGGAAGAAGAAGTATATGTGAGGGAGAGAGTTGCTTCGGGGAAATGCAAGGGAATCTCGAGTGTTTACTCGAGAAAAATCTGGGTATTCTCGGGTTTTTTGTTAAACTGGAATATTATGTTGTAAAGGTGTGAAGTTGAACAACTTGTTTTCTACAAGTTTTAAACACTGAAACTTAATAAAGAGTTCAACAGTTAAAGTCAAGCAATTTAAACAAGTTTTCATTGTTTTAGTTAATGCTTCAACAAAGTTTTTAACATCTAATTATTATTTTTAATCAAGTAATTAAGTTAAATATGAAATTGATTAACTTTTAAAGTTGTAGTTAATATTAAATTGATTTTCAAAGTTTAAAGAAGATTTCTTTGAAAATGTTAATTAGTGAATAATTAACATTAAGTAATTATTTTAGAAAGTAAATAAGAATAATTTCATTTTAATTATAATTAGAGTTTGAATTAATTAATGTTTAAGTGATAAGTAAATTGCAATTAACTACTCAAGTTAATTTGTGGATAATTAATAGTTAATTAATTAAGAATTAATAATTGATCAACTAAGTAAATTAATGATAAAAAAATGGGTAATTAAGTTTGATTATTAATTTAGATTTTTACTTAATGATTTAAAGTAATAAATTTAGTAATTAAGACCTAATAATTGTTTTCAACAATTTATCAATTTAATAATTTGAAAAGGAATAGGAATTAATTTGTAAATTAAGTTAATTAAAATGGATAATTTATTATTTAAATTAATTAATGGTTTGGGTTAATTAAATAAATAATTAAAGATTTAATTACTTAATTAAGGTTTAAATATTTATTAATTTAGGAGTAATTACTTAGTTATTGCAAATTTATTTAAAGATAATAAATTAAGGATTAATTATTAATGAAGAGTTAATTAATGATTTCATTAAAAGATAATTTATTAAATGTTTTGAAATTAATTGATTATTAATTTACTATGACTAGCGAATTTACTCATAGAAATTAATCTGATTTAAATTAATCAGATAATTTAATAGACCCTATTTAGGGATGTTTGGATTATATTGGATGATGAATTGTTTGATATCCCTGACATGTGA
The DNA here is from genome assembly GCA_030765085.1 of Allium cepa. Lineage (NCBI taxonomy): Eukaryota > Viridiplantae > Streptophyta > Magnoliopsida > Asparagales > Amaryllidaceae > Allium > Allium cepa. Next base: position 978,519,332 of record CM060937.1, on the reverse strand, counting down.
TGCTTTGCGTTATATCCTGATTCGTATTGTGATCTGTGATGTAATTAATTATCTGTGATGTAATTCATTACCTGTGATATGTATATCTGTGATCTGTGAATAAAGACAAGCGTTATAGTTTATATCACTTATCGGATATATTGTCGTATTTGATCTGTGATGATTGAATGATGTTGCACTATTGTGTTAAACCCCTGGACCACACTTATACACACACAAATATGGATTTCACGTGGAAATCGGTTAAGTCACAGATTTTTAAATAAGTTTGAATTTGAATTTTAAATTCAAATATTTTTGGAATAAATTAAGTTTAATATGAAAAGCTTTTGAAAAGCTGTTTTAAGAATAAAAGTTATTTTTGAATAACTAATAAAGATTTGGAATTTGAATAATCGGATTTAGATTGAAATTCAAAAATCTGAAATTGAATTCTATATTCAGTATTTATGATTTAAAAAGGACTTTACAAGTTATACGGGTTTAAACCATTTTTAAGCGTTGATTTGGAAATTTGAATTAAACCAAAGATTGTAACTTGTATAAATGGAATCGGATTTTTCCAAAATAAAACTATTGTTTCTAAGTGATAAAAAGCTTTCATATGAGTAATGAACTTCCAATTTATATTAAAGAGATTTCAAGTTTGAATTGAAAATGATTTTTCAAGTTATGAATGAATCTTTGGAAACAGTTTTGGAAGTTATGAGATAAATCTTGATTTAAAGATTTAGATAAATTAATCAAATTGAAAAGAAAATTTCTTTGAAAATCCGTGAATGAATCTTTGTGAAACTGAATGAACTTTGTGAAGTAAATCTTTTTGTTTAAAAGATTTGAAATGGTAATTGGTTTAAACCATTTGAAAGAAAGTTTGGAATTATTAAGTTGTGACTTAATTAAAATCCTATATCCATATGTTTTAAATGTTGCGCTCACTATTCGGGTTAGCCGGAAAAGGACTTTTAGGTCGTATAACCCATTCCGAATATGTGATACGTCGTTATGGATAGCATTTGAAGACCAGTGGTGAAGACCAGGTATTTGCGAGAACGATAGGATAACCTATCGATTGTCTCTGCACCGAGTAGCTACGGTATAGAGATTCCCTAAGTGATGGGAAGTCCGATCGGGATTGTGAATACCCGGATTGCAGGGACTTCTTTGGAAGTGCCTTCGGTTCTGTTCGAACCCAGAACATACTTGAATGGATTATATGTCTGACATTTCATTTTGAGATATAAAGCAGATTTCTTTCAAATACATTTCTGTTGGTGGCGGAGAATTTATTCTCTTAGCATTAACACCCTTCTTTGAGACGTACGAGCTCAGATGTTATGTAGTTGAAGGTTATCAGCGATATATTCCCAACTTGGTAATATGACATGCTGAGTGTTGTTGATCATTTGTTGATCAAAGCGTGGCTTTTGTAAAAAGCGTAGCTTTGTGGACGAGACTTCGTCGAGCCTCACAAACCGGTAATGGTCGAAAAAGGAATTGTGCGGCAAGGTTTTCAGGGATAGCTTCCCTAGGGTATGACCATTCCTTCTGGAAAAGAGTAGTATCATGGTATGGAGTCCAGATACTTACTCATGTGGACACACTATATTATTTACTGTGTGATGCTGTTGGTTAGAGAGCTCTCGTTTAAAGGTCCCAAATGACCGGGGGTGGCATATCTGAGGTTTTGTATATTCCCCCGGGAAGGGGGGTAGCCGGCCTTGTTTGGCATAGATCCAGTTGGGTTCTCGGGGCGTCCTTCCAAAGGCGTTTCTATGTGGCAATGGGAAGTTCCTTGGCCTGACCATTTGTTGGAAAAATCCATTCATCCAATACGAGCCTTGTACGGTATTAGTTGTACTACCTGCCATCTACTTATGGTGGCGCCCCACTGTTTGGATAGTAGCTATAGTAGGCATAGTTCGAAATGTCTATGCTGGCTAAGATTTATATTCTACTTTCGAAATATTTTTCTGCACTTTGCACTTATAGTAATAATATCAAAGAAATTCGCGTATCAAGCATATTTGACTACCATAAGGAGAAATCTCCTCCGATTCTGCGTTTGCATTGTGTGTGTGTGTGGGAGGCCTTATGGTAGTCTCATTTTTCAAAAGCATTGCGATTATAAAAATTTAAATCTTTGATTTTTTTTAAAGACAAACTGTTTTTGTTTGCTCACACTAGTCCCACGACTGACCCAGAGTTTATTGTTTATTTCCTAAACTCTGGGTGCTCAAAATTTTCTACACGGGCAGTCTAGAGTTTGGTTTTTCAGATAATTAGGTTCAGTGGATTATCTGGAGCTAGTTCAGTTTTTGGATATGGACGAGACTTGCTTAGTGCTATCTTGATGGTGGATCGAGCTAGGAGTTTTGGAGCTTTGTCTTTGGAGCTTTATGGATCAGAGTTGCAGTATTATATTCTGAGAAGACTTATTTCATATTGTATCGTGTTCCGATGTATTTTGTGTTGTATATTCTCTGATGTTGATGATTATCATTGTATCAAATTGATGTATCGGATATTGTATTCATGTTATATCAGTGATATCATCTTTTATTTTCCGCTGTGTTATTTATCATTTAATGGTGTTGCAAGCTCCCGCGAAACGAATTTGATGTTGTTTGTCGGACATCGAGTTCGGGTCGTGACACCAAACTTCAAAGACTCCATCTTCAATTTAAAGCTACCTCGAACCCTCATCAAGTTGCACAAAGATAATTTTTTCAAAAATAGGGATTTACAGTAAAAATACTTAGAAATTTTTAAGGTAAGAGAAGTCATGCAACATGTGGGAGCCCCAAGTCCCCCAATCTCGTCCTCTTCTCGCACTCATACTTACTATCAATGGATAGTAAGAGAATTTATTGAGGTATTCGAACGGATATCTTAGGGATTACTCGTTCTAGGGTGTACTTCACCCTATCTCTAATGAGCTACTTAATGTGTTATACTCCTGAGCTAAAGTTTTAACCTTCAGCTCTGATACCAGATGAAACGACCCTGACTCGACCTTCGAAAATCAGCACCGAATACGACACTCGTATTCGAATGCCGTAGATCCAAACGTCAAATCTGGTTCGTCGGAGCTTATAACACATTAAGTACAACACAGCGGAAGAAATGAATAATACAAATGATATACAACATTTGATACAATATCTGATATAATATGATACAACAGATGATACAATAGATGTCAATATACATCAGAGATATGATACAAGACAATAGCAACGGAAAGAAAAGATAACCCCAGCAGCGGAACAATATCTCCAATATGGTCTTCAAGAAAGAACTCCAGTATCGGTAACCTCCATCTCCAAGGCACCAATCTAGAAATAGCTCGAACTCCCAATAACGATGCACAAAGATATGCAAGTGCAGTCATGATCCAAAGACTGAACTAGCTCCAGATAATCTACTAAACCTGACTATCTGAAAAAACTAACTCTAGACTGCCCGTGTGGGAGAATTGTGGGCACCCAGAGTTTAGGAAAGGAACAATAAACTTCAGGTCAGTCGTAAGACTGGTATGAGCAAACAAAACAGTTTATCTTTTAAAACAGACAACAAGAGAATTTAAATAAATCCGCAATGCTTTTTAGAAAATGAAACTACCATAAGGCCTCCCGCCACACACACAGTGCAAACGCAGAATTGGAGGAGATTTCTCCTTATGATAGTCAAATATGCTTGATTCGAGAAAATTTCTTTGATATTATTACTAATGCATAGTGTAGGAAAACCATTTCGAAAGTATAATATAAATCCTAGCCAGCATAGACATTCCGAACTATGCCTACTATAGCTACCACCCAAACAGTGGTGACCACCATAAGTAAATGGTAGGTTCTAAAACTAAAACCGTACAAGGAGCGTATTGAAGAATGGATTTCCAATAAATGGTCAGGCTAAGGAACTTCCTACTGTCCATGGGTACGCCTCTGGTAGGACGTCCCGAGAACCTAACCAGATCTCTGCCAACACAAGGCCGGGTTACCTTTGTAACTAGGGAACTACTACTCGAGCAAGCCATGCCCCGGTCCTTTGGGACCTTTATCCGAGGTGCCCCTCAACCACAAAGCAATCACAAAGGAATAGATTTGCAGTGTCCACATGAGTAAGTATCTGGGCTCCATACCATGATACCACCCTTTTCCAGAAGGGAATGACACACCCTAAAGGGCGCGACCCTCATAACCTTGCCGCATCTTTCATGTTTTGACCATTTCCGGGGTGTGAGGTCCTAACGCAGTCTCGTCCACAAAGCTACGCTTTATACAAAAGCCATGCTTTGATCAACAAATGATACACAGCAGCACTTAGCATGTCACACTACCAAAATGGGAGTATATCACTGATAAATATCAACTACATAACCTCTGAGCTCGTACGTCTCAGAGAAGGGTGTTAAGCTAAGAGAATAAATTCTCCGTCACCAAGCAGAAATGTATTTGATAGAGATCAGTTTAATATCTCAAAGTGCAATGTCGGACATACAACCATACAACCATACAAGTCTGTTCCGGGTTCGAACAGAACCGAAGGCACTTCCGAAGAAGCCCTTGCAAATCCTGGTATCCACAATTACGATCGGACTTTCCATCACATATGGAGAACTCTATACCGGAGCAACTCAGTGCAGAGTCAATTGACAGGTTATCCTATCGTTCTCGAAGACACCCGGTCTTTAACACCGGTCTTCAAATGCAATCTATAACGTCGTATCATTAATCGGAATGGGTTATATGACACAAGGTCCTCTTCCGGCTAAACCGAATAATGAGCGCAATTTTAAAAACATATGGATATGGGATTTCAGTTAAGTCACAACTTAAAAATCCAAAGCTTTCAAATGGTTAAACAAATTACCATTTCAAATCTTTAAACAAAAAGATTTATTTCACAAAGTTCACCCAGTTTCACAAAGATCTATTCATAGATTTCCAAAACGATTTCCATTTCAATTGGATTAACTCATTAAATCTTTAAATTAAAGATTTAACTTTTAGCTTTCAAACCCGTTTCCAAAGATTTATTCATAACTTGGAAATTATTTTCATTTTAAACTTGAAATCCTTTTAACACAAATTGGATATTCATTTCTTATGTGAAAGCTTTTATTATTTAGAAACAAATAGTTTTCGTTTCGGAAAGATCCGATTTCATTTATACAAGTTAAAATCTTTGGGTTGAATTCAAATTCCCAAAACAACACTTTTAAAATAGTTTAAACCCATATGAACCCATTTATAAGTTGAATAACCTTTTTAAACCATAGTTCCCAAATCATAGAATTCAATTTCAAATATTGAATTCAAATTTTTAAATCAAATTATTTAAATTTCAAAACTCAATCAAGTTATTCAAAATAATTTTTATTTTTGAAAATTCATTTTCAAAAGCTTTCAATTCTAATTCCAAAACTATTTTTGGATTCAAAAATTCAATCTTTAAAACTATTTCAAAATCTGTGACTTAACCCATTTCCACGTGCAATCCTTATTTGTTTGTGTATAAGTGTAGTCCAAGGGTTTTTATACAATAGTGCATGACATCAATCATATCAATATCGATAAGCGGTATGACCCATAACGCTTATCATCATCACAGATTCATAGATTCATAGATAAAGTAAATTAATCAATCACAAAGATTCACTAATACGATTCGATGTGGGTTTCGAATAACAAACTGAAATCCGACTCCCTGTCGCATCGAAATTCAAATGTCGTTTTACGGGTCAAGGGGTTTTCATATTCATACAACCATATATTCATCACAAATATAGCAGCTCAACGCAAAGCATCACATAGCATCATATCACATATCAAATATATTAATCCATCACACAACATTCAATATCAATCAAACATCTTCGACCTTTTTCATGTCGGTTATTGATTGTTATAAAACCGGTAAAAAGCGGCACAATGTTATTTTAATGGTAATTCTCGACCTATCAAGTTGTGGTTTTGAGATGTTCTAGCTTTTTTTGCAATTATATCTATACTCGTCATATTAGAAAATTAATCTTCACAAAATAAGATAATAAATATAAGAATATATAAGTGTAGCGTTACTTTAGTGAAAACTCTTAAAACCAGTATATATTAAACTCTAAAGCATTACTGCTTGACTATAAAAATAATTCATGTAATTAATTAAAACCGCTACAACCATTGACGATCAAAATCAATACTCTCAAAGCCTCTCATAACCATTACTACAAAACTCACAAATAGAGCCTTGAAATGTTATATATAAAGGACATTTTAGAAAGTTCAGGGTCAGATCGGAAAATTATGTTTTTATTTCAACTGTTAATAAAGATAATTGGAATCAACGTCTAGGTTTGAACACGTCTATAGTTATCATAAGATGATTTCACCTAGTCTACACAAGTGATTATATGGAATAACAATATGTAGGTTTAAATACGTCTATGTAATCGTAGGGTGATTTTTCATCTAATTTACTTGGGTGATTATAAGGAATAACAATTTAATATTTAAAATGTTATATCTAAATGGTTTTTGGGGAAGTACACGGTCAAACAACAAATTGTATTTTTATTACAACTATTATTAAACATATAAAATAAGGATTTTCTCAATTTATGTATGTTTTAAAACTTAATCACGCAAATAGGCTACTCTTAAAAATATTTACAAATATAGACCATTTTTGGTCATGTCAGCACCGACAACATTTCAAAAGGCGTCAGTAATATTTCAAAAAATAGACAAACACCTTTGTCCAAGTGGTTAATTGATTCGGCTTTGGTGCAGAATGTCACAAGTTCGAAACTTGCTTTCGAACGTTTATTTGGCATGGGATATGTTGTCCCAATGATTTGTTGTATATAAAGTACCAGTCCAAAAAAAAAAAAAAATATTTCAAAAAATAACATGGGCGTATTTTCAAAGTCGTTAGTATTGTTTCAAATAATGCATATTTACTGGATGTTTAAAAAAATATACTGACAACATTCGAAATGTTCGTCGGTACATTTTTGACAGCGTGATGGTGACACATGCAAATTGACTTATATTTGTAAATACTTTTAAAAATGACATATTTGCGTAATTTAGTTTTCGAATAGGTTCAAATTTAAAAAAATTCTCAAATGGTAAAGGAGCGTTTGCAGTAAATTTTTGCTCCGTTACCGTTCGTGACGCGTCTGACGAATGAGGAACGGTGAAAGGACAACCGTCTCGTTGAGATGAATGTTGAAGTTATGTCCGTTTGCTTGTTTTAATAATATTAATTATTAAATTGAAATTTCTTATAAATTTTGTAAATTAATAACTGATACAAATGAGGTCCGTTTGAGATGCCTTTTTTTATCGAATCGAGGTACCCTAGTAGTTGATTTGAACCAAATGAGGGCAATTTGTATGCTAAGGTGGACTGTGGAACTGGGAACAAGAGGCAGGACTGCGCCTTATGTAACTTGTTTCACTTTCCTAGTTTTTCCACTTTCTCAGCCCGACTACCCAACTTATTTGTGGCTCGCCATAAACTTTTGCATTGAAATAATGTCAGCTTTGAAGCGAAAATCCCTAGAACCACCAGTCACGGATCCCAGTTCACTTTCTAAAGCACAGAAGGTTGAAGAAGAGCCAAAAGTTGAACCAGTAGTAGCTGACGGACCTATTGCCTGTCTACATGATGTGTCGTATCCTGCAAATTACGATTTTTCGAGGTCGAAAGCACAAAACATGGATGACAAACCCACGCCTGCAAAGACTTTTCCGTTCGACCTTGATCCGTTTCAGTCGGAAGCGATTAAATGTCTTGATAATGGAGAATCTGTCATGGTATGTCTGTTTTTTGGCAAATTCTATTTAAACTTGGTAATGAAAAATTGAATTTTTTTCCCAGTGAAGTCTGCAAACCCAAAAAATAGTTTAGTAGTAAAAATTTAATTTTTGTCTTCGATGATTTAAAAACCCAATTCATGTTTTCTTCAGAATTACAATTAAAAATATCTGTAAACCCAAAATGAAAAATTAATTTTTTCTTCGCTGATTAAGAAAATAGGGTTTTGAAAAAGCGGGGTTTAGACAATAAGGAACTGACGTAAGAACATAATGGAGTTGAGAAGAAAGAAAGCACGCAGCTTTCTAAGGGTATTTTAATCTTTAAAATTTTATTTATTTTAGGGGAGGTTACTAAATAATTATTTGTGTTGAAATAGAATTTGCCTTGTTTTTTATCAGTGTTCTACCTATTCAGACAAAAGTATTCAGACATTTTTTTGGCAAATTGTATTTGAACCCAGAGATGTGTTGAGTTGGCCTCCAAATTTTGAATTTCTAGAATTTAAATTTTTGAAAACTATTCGTTTCAATTAGAAGTTCCAAAAATTCTATAATTCGAAGTCTAAAAATTCATTTCTTTTAGACATTATAATTTCAAACATTCAAAAATATGTACTAAATGATGAAAATTTAATATCCCAAAATAAATATTTTTACAGCTTCTTCTAATATTCCAAATTTTCTTAATTATTTTTTTAATTAATTTAAAATGTTTAAAATTTAAAATTTCTACATTTAGCGATCTTTATTTAAAAATCGGTTGATATAGAGGACATTATTGTCAAAAGAAATTTAATTATTAATTCTAAGGGGAAATTTTTTTAAAGGACAAATTAAAGTAAATAATTACTCACAAGGACACACACAGTTTTTACCGTAAGGACAAAGCCAAAAGTCCAGATAAAATTTAAAACAAAATAAAGAATTCCGTTCGTCTTCTTTCTCTTTGCTTTCACCCAGAATCTGACGAAATTTTGCTCGACAAAAAAAGGGCACCATAAACTAAAAGCAAATCTACATCTCCAATACAACTGCAACAATCGACAGTTGACGAACAACGAGCACAACAATCGACAGTCAAAGAAACCATAGCTACGTCGGAAGTGAAGCAACAAAGTAAAAATTGAAATGTTGAATCACTTCCAACAGTAGATATTCAAAAAGAAAATGCAATAATAGAAGAGGAAAATATACCTCTAGCGCAAATGATAGCAAAGACAATAAAGGAAAAAAGTAACAAGTTAAAACTTTGAAAACCTATATCAGTAGAAGATGAAAAGCAAAATAGAGAAAAAAGAATAAAAAGAATACATGAAAAAAATGCAGCAATTGAAAGCAGATCAGAAATAAGAGAAAGTATATCAGAGAAGGTAATTGATACTATAAAATCAAGTATAACAAAGTTAGTATAGTTTTATTATAGTAACATTGAATATTTTTGCACAGAATAAAGAAAAGAACATGTAGCAACAAATAGCTGCAGAGAAAACAGTTTAAGAAAATATGCAAAAAAGAGAATAAAGAACAAAATGAAAAAATGAAAAAATGATTCAAAAGAAAATACAAACAGAAACCGAGGTAACTGAAATTGCAAAATTATAAAACTAATACTAACAATTTCATACTGTTAATTGTATTCTAATATTATCAAAAAAGTTAAACAAGAAAAATCTCAGAAAGAAGAGAAAAAAGTTGCAGATGAAGAATCAGAAGAAGAACTCAATTTGGTAAAATTAAAAACATTATAACTTTATAACATAATAGATAGTACAAAAATAATACCTATGAATCATTTGGTAAAAGAAAAAGCTGATAATTACAACAAACTGATATCTACTTACAACAAATAATAGTCTGTATCATTTAATGTAAATCGTTTGGTAAAATAATAGTCAGTATCATTTAGTTGAAATATGATACTTCCAAAAAATTGATACCTAGTTACAAAAAACTGATACCTACTTACAAAAAATTGATACCTACGTGAAAATAAAATGATACCTACTTACAGAAAGCCGATACCTACTTAGTACAAACTGATACCTATTTACTACAAACTGATACCTTTTTACCGCAAACTTGAAATCGTTACATATTTGGCTGGAGATATTTCACTGCAGCTAATACCCAACCTATTGTTATGTTTCACAAATAACTTATTGTCTTTATTTTAAAATAATAGGATGATGATCCTCTCCTCAACATATCTTTTAAATAACGTTTACCATTAACAACATTTGAACAGACAAATCCAGTAGAAGATGAAGAAGCGCGAACATTAGATGAACTTGAAATAGAAGCACCATCAATATATTCCAATTCAGAACCCTTAACCTTAACAGTAAAACAAAAAAAGAACTGTTCTTTTATAAATGAAAAATAAATTATACTCTGAATATCAGAATTAGTGTCAACCATAATAGATTTGTCCTCAAGTATATAAGATATCTGAATAGAAGAAGGAGTTAATTGAGACCAACATCGACATATCTCATTCTTCAAATCATACAAAGAGCAATCAATAGACAATCGAGTGCTAAAAGCGTTATTATTCAACACAAAGAGACAAAGAAGACTTTATCACCACTGCCAAAAAAATAAAAAAAAACATTAGTAAAAATATGTTCACTTTAGACATTAATTTTTTCATTTCACAAACTGATACCTACCGTATACAAAACTGATATCTAGTTACTGATCATAAAAAAAATGATACTAAGAAAAAATAAAAATGATACGCAGAAACCGAACCTAATCCACTCTATCACAACTTTATATACAACCCAAACGACTTTATATCAAAACTTTGAAGAAAAACGAGATCACGGTAGAAATATGAAAAGAACGAGATCGACAAACGTGCATGAGAAAAATATGATAGATAAACTACAATTTTCAGAAGAACGAAATTGAAATGATCAAACAAGGTTGATCCATATTTTGATTGTGAGAGAGATAGTGGATCACAACAGAAAAATTTGACCGAAAGGAAGAAGAAGAAGCACGCGAAAGTAGGCTGGAAGGAAAATACGTGCGTGTGTCCTTGTGAGAAAATTATTAGCGGACCGTCCTACATCCAAAAAAGCCCTAAAAATTGTACTTAAGGAAAATTTCCTATAATTTCAATCAGAAGTTTTAGAATGCAAACAAATAAGTAAGCGATTATTCAAAATTAAACATTCAGCATTCAAAATTCAGCATTTTAAACAAACGCAGCCAAGTTTAGGTGGGTAGTTAAATTGGATATTTGTGTATTTTGAATGATCTGGGTAAGTTTAGCTCTTTTAAGAGTTGGGAATTTGAGACTGAATTAGGAAAACAGAAGGAGCAAGATCATGTGCACCCTAATAACCAATCATTCAAAAAATACGTTCTTTAGTAGTGTGCATCCTAATTTTTATTAAATCATCTAGCAATGTATTGTCCAATTAGAAGAAATACCTTGTTCCACATAATGCCTAATCGTTTTGCTACATATGCTGAACAGTTATATGGAAGGTGGAATATAACATTTTAGAATTAATTAGCGTGTAATTTAAGTTGATTTTGGGTGTAATTAACCAATGTTACTTCCATAGCAATGAAGTAGAAAAAGTTGATATAGTGTTTACAAAATTTTCTTCTGTCTGAAGAAACAATTTATTGAAATATGAGTCATCCGTTCCATTGATATTGATATGAGCAAATCTAGAATCAAAAAAATGCTTGGAGTTCCTCTATTCAATTATTTTCCTTCTTCTTGTTGCTGGATATCTCGTTCATATCTATTTTCTCTTTTTTTTGGAGCTTCTAGTGAGTTGCAGGTAGAGTTAGAAAAATAAAATCTTTGATGATTCCATCATATATGATTGAGTTGCAAAAACTTCTAGATAGGTATCCTACATTTAATTTGAATATTTTTTGGTTAAAGAATCTTTTTCCAGTTGCTCTGGGACGATTAAGAAATTCTTTGAAATAGATATGAAGTTATACTTATAAGGCAACATGCTATTGGGCGGTGGTCCTATTTACGAGGTCAAATCAATATGTTCTAAGAAGAAGCATTTTAATTTAAATCTCATCGACTCATAAGTATCATATCAAATTCCATCAATCGAACCACATTTCAAGAAATATGAGACATCTAAGTCGTACAAGTAAAAATTCCTATTCATTGATAAGAAAAAGAAAAAAATTCGAACGATTATTGGATCGATGATAAAATTGAATCTTGAGTCATGAACCGTGATTTGAAAAATGATGAAGAAAGATAATTTTTGGTTCAGTTCTCCATCTTAATAACAAAAATGGATTGATCAAATTACATCAAGTCTAATTCTTAGTGATCATTTATCAACGAATGATTCAGGCAATTAAATAGAACAACCGAGATTATTTATTTACGATACCTAGTTGATATTCAAAAAAGCATCCGATGAATTATGAGTTCAATTGATTCTATTTAGCAGAAAGACAAGTATTTCTTGCTCATTTTCAGGCAATCACTTATCCGTAAACTCCGTGTGAGGCTAATGAATTTCATTTTCCATCTCATAGAAAGCCAGCTTCGCTTTGCTTAGCCCTATCCCTTTCTAAGGTATTTTAATGATAGATTTTATAGGAACTGGACGATTTTGTTTGGTCAAAACCTAGCGGCAAACTTCTATGTTTATTTCATTGCGGTATTTCCAAACAAGTTCCTGGATGACAAGCTAAAGAGTGTCTTATTTACGATATTGATAGTGATGATACTGACATATCCATATTGATGATAGTGACGATATTGATGACGACCTTGATACAGAGTTGCTAATATGGCGAATGTGCTAGCTATGTATATGCTGCCAAAAAATAGATCAATTTGATATCACCTTTATATTCTAATTAGCAAAAGCAACGTTTTCTTTCATAATATGGATTCCAAACATTTATGATCTGTATGTGAATGAGTTGAATTACTTATCCCTCGAAATATTAGAGAACTATCTCTTTTGGGATTGTGAAAGTTTTTTCACTAGAAATATTCTTGTTACTGTTTCGACTCATATTCCAAAAAAATTGGATCCTGCTCCAATATCTCTGAATAAATTAAATACATACGTTAAAATAGGAAAATTTCTTATTTCATAACAATGAGAACACTTTTTTATTCTTTTATATACTAGAGGATTTCACTTGAAAAAGAAAATATTACATACCAACGGATTCAGATCCATAACTATGGATTTTGATGCAAAAGATGTAGCATTTATTAATGATGTCTTATCAATTAGTATTATATAGAAGAAATCAATTATAAAAATTAATACAATTAGATCGGTTTATAGATAAACTTAGGATTTGTGATCTGAGGTAAGATTGGTTCAGGATCATGGGTGTTTTTCTATTAGATATGAATAACCGTTGCACAAAATGTACTTCTGAGTAATTGCCCATAGATCTTATATCTATATGTGAAAGGAAGGTACTTCAAACTTGAAACAAGTATGAAGAAATTAACGATATTCTTTATCTTTTGAGTTATTTTGCCGGATTGATCGTTTAAGATCTTTGGTTTTCACCCGGACTTGGATCCAGTGAAAAAAAGGATCGCTTCTTATAAATTCGTTCAGAACAAGGTTTTCAACATGTGATTTAAATCATAAATCGAAAAGTTTAAATTTTAAATCGAAACGAGATTCAAATCGTAAATCGTAGATTTAAAATATCCACATTTTAAGGTTTGTATGTGCTTTGAAGTTGATTTTGATGTTTGTACTTCTACAATTAAACTTAAAAACTTAATTTTCTCTCTAATTTCGTTTTTATTTTGTTTTGAAAACATCATAATGGGAATTGTGAATCTAAATAAGCATGTTAAATATATTACTATGAGTTGAATGTGTTTTTTATTATGGTTTTAACTAAGTTCAAATCTGAATATAAATCGAACCGTAAAGGGAGGGATCCGATTTGAATCGGAATTTAAATCGTACGATTTTAATATTTTTGACGACAATGGTTGAGAATGCTTTTGATTTAGCTCGTGGTCTATTAGAAGGTGCTTTGGCGGGATTCCCACAAACAGAAAATGATTGCCGTCAGCTTGGTGATAATCGATTGACATTATTTTTTCGGCTGAATCAAGGAATTCCTTAGATATTATACAAAATGAATCTTTTTATATCGTTGATAAAAAATTTCTATGGAAAATACGAACCAGAGTTTAAAGAAGTGGAAGGAGCCCTCGACCCACAATAAATAGATGATGGTTTATTCAATCACATAGTTTTGAATCCTAGAATATGACGCTCTTGTGGCAATCTATTTAATTGTATCAAAAAGTTCATTGAACTAGAATTTCTCTTATGGATCGGGTCATTTTGGGGGTAAGCGGATCATTTATCATAAAAAGATAAAGCTTCAAAAGAATGATTTAGAGTTCTTATAGAGTGGAACCATGCGGTACCAAATACGAGATAGGTCGTCCAAAGAATAAGGCTTTTTTCGAATAAGTCAAATCGTTTGAGAATTCATTTTTTCATATTCAAAGATCAACCTTTTATGTTTGTGTTTTCGCGTGAGAATTCTATGCGGATGAATAGATATCAAATGAGTTTATTACTACCCAAACAAATTCTTTACATCTATATCTACATTGGTTCATCAAGAATACATGCTTCGGATCCCTTCAAAATTCCACCGGTGTACTTAAATTGTGTAGGCTTCTAAAGCCTGAGAATCATGCCTTAAAAAATGAAATAAATCTTTAAAAAATTTAAAAAGTTATTTTTAAGTACTTTAAGTCTTTTGGGATGTTAAGATATGATTCTTGTGGGTTTTGATAAGATATATCTAAGACAAACTGACTCACATAGTTAAGTTCTTCAAGTTTTGACGATACTCAAGAAGTGCAGCGCACAATTTTCAGTTCTTTTCGAGCTTTGTTGATGTCATATCGCTTGTTTTTGTGCCGAGATAGGTGTATGAAATTGTCGCCATCAAAATCCAGGAATCTTGCTGTAACATTTTTTTTCTTTTTGATGATGACAACTCATGCAAAGAATGTTATATGATGCTGATATGAATGCAGTACTCCCCTGAATGCGTGCGTAATATATCTATACTGGCCCTGATTGCATGCATATATTCAAATATTTCTCCCCTTTGGTGATCACAAAAAGGAGAAAAAAATAAATTAAAATACTCCAGAATGCATATTACAGAATGAACAACAGAACGTCACAGAATGGACATCGCACAATGAACAATAAAATGTCACAATAGAATATAAACCATAATGTCATCATATAATACAAATGCTAAACCAAATGTCAAACAAAACAACAGATGCAAAGACATCTTTATTGATAGTTGTAATATCTTTGGTGTCACACTCTTTTGGTGTCAGCGAGAACTACCAAAAATGCCTCTCTATAGATATTATCCAAATCTTATTATCATTTGAAAATATGATCTAACAAAAAACTTATTTTACCAATTCAAAACACCACTCTACAAATATTACCAAATCAAATCTTAATTACCTAAAAATAGGATCTAACAAATAAACTTTGTTTACTAATTCAAATGCCTCTCAACAAATATTTTCGAATCAAATCATATCATTTGAAAATAGGACCCGACTTATAAATTTTCTTTTGAAATTCATTCTTCCATTTACAAATATTACTAAATCAGATCTTATCACTTAAAAATAGGATGCGACAAATAAATATCTTTTAGAAATTTATTTTTTATTAATTAATAATAGAAATAAAAATTGAAACAAAAAAGTCAGATGTCACAACAAAGAAATAAAAACTAAAACTAACTACACCTATATTCAACGCAAAAAATACGATTAAACACGTATAATTGGTAAAAAAATAATTCACGCGCAAAGCGTGTGCCGTAACGCTCGTAATAAAAAATAAACTAGATGTCCAAAGACACCAAATAAGGAGGAGCTATAGTCTGTGACCTACAATATTCCTCGGGAGTACTCAGATCAGACTCCGTTAAGGTGTTATTCTGCTTGGGGCGTCAGAGGATGAATTGGAGAACCTGATGCATGAGTGACTGTCGCACGTGGTCTGCGTCCTCTAACGGTGGCGTCCATCTTGGCAGGTCCAGTAGGCTGCTGATATGTGGACCTGCTGCACCAGTGTCATGTGCTCCCTTTTGGAAGTCATGAACCAATGGCTGATATATAAGTGGAGATTGAAGAGCACTACCCTCGCTGCTCATCTTCACTCCACTCTCCCTCGTACGAATAGAACCACATAAACATGTAAGAAGAGAATAAATAAGGCCTAACTCCTTTTGCTCCTTTTGCTCTTCCTTAGTCGATCATATCAATTTCTCCTGTCTATTAAGCATCGAGATGATCCGATCCTCTCTAGATGGAGAGGGAGACTGTGGAGAAGCATGATGCCGAGGAGAGGAGGGTAAATCTTGCTCTATTGGCTGGTATGCAGGAGTCTCAATATAAATCTCATCTAAAACTGTAGGAATCTTTGTTGCTTTTAATCCTCTGGCATCAAACACAGGAACACTGATGTCGAACACGAATTTCGTCGTCTAGAGGCACATCAAAGTGGCGAAGCATAATAGAAATCAAGTTGCTATATGAGTTACATCGACGTCTTTTACCCGACCGGTTTTCAATCATATTATCCATGATCATATGAGCCCAATTTACTCTAATATTTTCAATGATTGCATAAGCGGGTTTTTTAACCAATGGATATATCTCATCAAAGCTGCTTGTTTTAGGGTTAAGTTATATTGAAGAATTTTAATGACAATGTGGGCTAAACGTGTTAAATTCGAAATCATTCAATCCACATTTTGTCTTTCAATGACTTGTCGCATGATATATTCATCGTTCATCGCCAATTCATCTACAGTGACCCCTGCGGAAGAAATTCATAAAATTGCTCTTAACGCTCCTTTACTAAATTTAATGTCAATTCCTTTAACATTTGCATATAGCACTAGTCCATTATCATCTTGACCAAATTCTAAATTTGCATAAAAAAGTGTAATACATCGTGGATAGATGTCTATCTCATGACCGCTTATGTCTATAATGCTTACTAGTTGTGCCATAGTAAAGATATTGCAAATATCATATAAGAAAAGCGAATTTAGATTTACCAGTCAGCCTCATAGCGATTCATTCATCATAATCGCATTGAATCTCTTAATGTTTTCTTTTTTGTTATTAGTCGTTCCTTTTACATCTTCCATGAGAATTTAATCGATAGATACAAAAGATGTTGAGGAGATCGGTTTTTGGTCGCTTCCCATGATGAGGAGTAGTGATTTTGAATGAAAAAAATTAAGGGATTTGGTAATTTTTGAAGCTGGGGTTAACGGGGGTAAGAAGTAAAAATCGATTTAAAGAAAATGAGGAGAGGAAGTAAAAGATAGTAGATTAAAAGGCTCTCGGAATTGCTGAAATAACCGTCACCCGGGGACCGATGTACATGGCACCGGTGCACTGGTGTGTGTTGTATCTATAGTTCTTTTATTTTTAAAGAGTTATATATATATATATATATATATATATATATTGTGTATAATTCTAATGACTTATGTTATTAAAAAAAATCTCAATTTTATAGTAAATATGCAGTTAAAAAAATTGTAAAATGTTTTAAAGTTTGTTATTTATAAATCCTTTTATTGCTATTTATTTCTTAAAGAATATTTGTAAATAATTTGTACTCTATTGTGATGAAGGTAGTAAAAACCTTTTTACTTTTTTTAAACCTTTAAAATTACAAAATTTATGTACTTATTTATTCTATTTTAACTTTACTGTAAAAAATATATAAAACTTAATATAATAGTTTTATTTTTATTGAACTCTTTTTTAATAACGATTTAATTTCTTGAAACGTAATATAAAATTTTAGTTAAGTTTATAAAATATACATAAGTTAAAAGATTTAATGAAAGTCTAGTGGATCGTGTATATATGGCTAAGCCATTAACCAACGTGTATAAGTATATTAATAAGCTAACTAGAAATAAAAAGTAAAGTAAAAAGAACTTGCACACCATAATTTTTATACTACGGACCGTCGTCCTATGTTCGGTAACAGAACTCTATTCTGGCTTTTTACCCACTAAAATTCTTACTTCACCCGGAGGAACGAGTCTATACAATGCCTAAGCTGCTGAACAAGTTTTTTTACAAACCCGACACAAAAGTTGTCTTTGACAGTAGTCGTGTCTGAATACACTGATTTGCCGAATACAATACAATGATCCTATAACTTACAATAATTGTTTTATAGATGAATGTGCAAGAGCTTTACGATGTAGAAATGAAAAAACTGATAATGTATTTGATTTGCTGATTTGAAAATGTTTGGTAACTAGGGTATAGAAATCGGAATTGAGAATCATAAAGCAAAAATCGTATTTTCCTCTTTGAAATCATAGTCTATGTATAGAAATCAAAAGGTACGAAGAGGAGTTGCAACGTTTACCATTGAAGTCTGAAAGGGGATTTGCGACCCAAAAAAGGAAGAAAAACACGACCTTTTATTTTTTTTCTATGGGCTTTGGATCCCTTCAAAATTCACGTGCACCGGTGTACTTCACACCGGTCCATCGGTGTACGTAAGTTGTGCATGCTTCTGAAGCCTAAGAATCACGCCTTAAAAAACATTAAATGGATCTTTAAACATTATAAAAAATTATTTTTAAGTACTTTAAGGCTTTTAGATATTAAAATATATTTCTTGTGAGTTTTGACAAGATATATCTAAGAAAAACTGACTCACATAGTTAACGTCTTCACGTGTTTCTTCTTTGACAATACCCTAGAAGTGTAGCGCACAATCTTCAATTCTTTTTGAGCTCTGTTAACACCATATCTCTTGTTTTCCTGCTGAGACTAGTGTTTGAAATTGTCGTCATTAAATCTGGAAAATTTTACTTTAATATTTATCAAATCTATCTATCTAAAGGAGCGCTATTGGATCAAATGACAAAGACATTGTGGAGAAAGAGATAGCTTTGCGCAGATGAAATGTTTGATTCATTAACGTGGGAAAGATTTCTCATTCTTTAGCCGTAAAGATATATAGCGATGAAAAGGGGATTGAGTGGGAAAAAAATTAACCGGTGGATAAGGAAAACGATTCCATATATAAGACTACATCAGATAAGAAATCCAAAAAGAAAGACAAAGACTTCTACTTACTAAGAGGTAGGAATTCTCTTTGTTCCTCATTAGTTGAGTGGTTGCCTTGTAGGGAGAATGAACCCGATTCTTCTTCTCTGCTCTCGATGAAATAGGAAAATTTTGATTTAGTCTTTGCAACAAATAACAATGAAGATCTCAAAGCATACTCTATAATACAAAGTTCATGGTAACTGGATGCTGCAAGACGGTCCATCGAGACTATACTTTTGTTACTATTTCAGTTCATGTCTCACTTATTTTTATCTAAGCAAAACTACTTATATTTCTAGTGTGTAAAGTAGAACATGTTAGGGCAATCAAAAAACATAAAAGCTGGTGTTTTAGTATTTGTTCACAAACTTATTATATATTTTAGCTGTTATCTATGTACCTGGTTAGGTTTCAGCACATACATCAGCTGGAAAGACTGTCATTGCATCGTATGCAATTGCTATGTCATTGAAAAACCAACAAAGGGTCATTTATACTTCTCCAATTAAAGCGCTAAGTAACCAAAAGTACAGAGATTTCAAAGAAGAATTCTCAGATGTGGGCCTTATGACTGGAGATGTAACAATTGAACCAAATGCAACTTGCTTGGTAAGATGTGATACATATTATATTTCCTGCGTTTTATTCAGTTGAATATTTACTAACCTACTAATGATTGAGCTTCAGGTTATGACGACAGAGATTTGGCGTAGCATGCTATATAAAGGATCAGAGCATTTACGAGAGGTTGCATGGATTATCTTTGATGAAGTTCATTATATGCGTGACAGTGAACGAGGTGTTGTTTGGGAAGAAAGTATTGTTATGGCTCCAAGAAACTCACGTTTTGTATTCCTTTCTGCTACCGTTCCTAATGCTAAAGAGTTTGCCGATTGGGTGGCTAAGGTGCTTGATACATTTACATGGAATTATGCCATACTTAAATAGTACAAACATGTTTTTATTTTACTTTCAGAATTTCGTCATCTTATTTCTTTAGCTGGCAGCATTACAAATGTACCGTACTTGCTTCTCTTATTAGCTCTTGTATATATGTGCCACATTGTAACACATTTAGAATAAAATTTTACTCACAAATATGCAATAAGCACTGCAACTTGAAGAGCCAAAAGAACAATAAAATTAATAGTATAGGATACAGGCGTAATAACCCATGCAACATATTTGGAATCCGATGTGATTATATGCTTTGTATAAGCCATAAAAGACATTAAACATCGGTTCATTGGAAAATATTATATTATATCTTCATTGACCAATTCATAGTGTTTGGTTATACTTCATGAATTTACTAAATTTTAGATCATAATATGCTCAAGCCAGGTACATCAGCAGCCATGCCACATTGTTTATACAGATTATCGACCAACACCACTTCAGCATTACATATTTCCTTCTGGAGGTGATGGTTTATATTTAGTGGTGGATGAAAATGGTAAATTTAGAGAGGACAATTTTCAAAAAGCTCTCAATGCGCTTGTTCCTACCAGAGAAGGTGATAAGAAAAAAGGAAATGGGAGGTGGGAAAATGGTTTACTGCCAGAAAAGCGTAGCGAGGACAGCGACATATTTAAAATGGTTAAAATGATTATTCAGCGGCAGTACGACCCTGTGATACTGTTTAGTTTTAGCAAAAGGGAATGTGAATTTCTTGCGATGCAGGTATTGTTATATATAGTGAGAACTTACGAATTATTGCTTCAAATAATCAATGAATATTCTTTTTTGAAGAAGCTCCTTAAAAATTGCATAGTTATGGGTTTTATGCCTTGAAATCTTTGATTAGAATTTGAACAGTTCACATGTTAAAGAGTTCAGCAAACATTATTTACAGTTACATCATTTTTATTTTTGTAGTAACTATTTGGAAGCAAAATTTTTTATACAGCGGTTAATCTATTTCTTCATTGCACTTTAGATGGCAAAAATGGACTTAAATGAAGATGATGAGAAAACAAATATTGAGACTATCTTCTGGAGTGCAATGGATATGCTTTCCGATGATGACAAAAAACTTCCTCAGGCATGTTATATGCTTTTAGGTTTATTTCAATTGACCATACCACCAGGTTTATTAGCTCTAACATGCACTTATGACAGCACCCTGCAATTATGTTTTTTCTCTTTCCCAGTAATATTTGTTTAATTCAAAATTTTTCTTTTAATGTATTTATGCAGGTTTCAAATATGCTTCCCCTTTTGAAACGAGGAATCGGTGTACATCATTCAGGCCTGTTGCCAATTTTGAAGGAAGTGATTGAAATACTATTTCAAGAAGGACTTATCAAGGTTTGCATCAATTGTTGTTTGCTGTCTTAATTATCAGTTCTTTTGGATAGTTCCAATACTACGTAATTTGTCCACATGGGAAATGGTCGCATAACTGAGCGACTCTTCCAGTACAAGTGCGTAGCGCTCTATATGAAATAATTCTAAATCCTCATAATGATCCTCATAATGATATCATGAAGGGAAAACATTAACACGTATGAAACTGTAATTAATCACATAGTTTGGCTTTTGGATACATCTTATAAATATGTGTGAATGTACTGATATTTCTGGAAATGCGACCACATTCATTTCTGTAAAAAGGTCTAACATGTTCTTTGGTATGGTCACTTATAAGCACTAACTTATTAATTGATATGAACTTAGTTTTTGATCAATCACATGAATTGTCTAAAGATGGAGAAATGACCATTAATACAACACTTAAAAATTAGCAGCTGTATATAATTATTCCTTGATTGACTCATATTTAAAGTCAAAGTCAGCTTAACTATGCCCTTTAGGACAACTTTTAATCTCAAACCAGTTCTTCATTATCCTAATTGAGCACTTGTCCGGATCTATGGTTTTGAGCAACTTTTCCACTTATTGTCGTAAATTATTTAATAACATGACATTTATATCATATAAGAAACCGAATTCAACTACTAACGAGTAATATGTGGATTTAGTATTCCTGCAATGTATTTTTTTTACGCATGCAAGTGGGAACAGATATTTGAACAAGATCGAAAAAATACAACCATTTAAAATAACAATTGCTAGGAATGAGATATGAACATGGTTTGATAAAAGATATCAATCTTGAAACTTCACGAATGTTTTAGTATACACATACATACATATAGCTATATACATAAATACATATAAACATATAACACATTATATATACGGGGGTGTGTATTAGGATACAAGATAAAACACAGAATAGAGGCACAATAGATGTTAGTTGTGAGATCTCATTGAAGGTTGAATTCAGAGGAAGATCCGATGGTTAACATCTCTTGTGTCACCACTTCTGTCGTTTATATGTGTCTAACTAGATTTTTCTATTTACACACACATATATGTATATGTGTGTGTAAACGGAAAAATCTCTACACACACATGTATAGTTATATGTATATGTATGTGTGTGTATGGGCAAGGATCTGCAACTCCTCATTTCTGCTACCCCTGTGTCCCCTTGATTTCCACCACACATTCTGATTTAAATAACATACTCTCTCTCTCTTGCCACCTCATTATATTATTTAAATCGGAATGTGGGGTTGAAATCATGAGGAATAAAGATGTAGCAAGAATGAGATGTAGCCGATTCTTGTCTTATGTGTGTGTGTATTATTAATGGTTTGTGTACTGCATGTTAAAATCAAATAATATTCATTATCCCGTTTAGATATTATTCTAATAACTAATGATGCTAGCATTACTTGTAAATTGTAATAATTGAAAAAGTTCTAAAAGTGTATTTCCTTCAAATAAAAGGGGCAATATGATCAATTTTTTCTCTATTCCTTTAACAAAGAGTTATTGAAAACATTTGTGCCCAAGGGAAACGTGTTTTACTTCGAAACGCGTTCTCATTTACTTCAAAACGTGTTCTCTAATATCTTTTGAACCGTGGGTTTAACTATGAAACGTTGACATTTTATAAGTCTCTGATTTTTAGACATTTTAGTCCTTAACGCATTTAGCTACAATGTAACATTAGTTTAAAACTGTTTCTGATAGCATGGAACTATTTTTTCTAGTGTTTGTTTGCTACGGAAACCTTCAGTATAGGCTTAAACATGCCTGCAAAGACAGTTGTCTTCACAAATGTGCGTAAGTTTGATGGGGATAAGTTCAGATATATATCTAGTGGCGAATATATCCAGATGAGTGGTCGTGCTGGTCGTAGAGGTATTGATGCACGTGGTGTTTGTATTCTGATGGTTGATGAAAAAATGGAGCCATCTACTGCCAAAATGATGGTGAAAGGAGGTGCTGATTGTTTGAATAGGTACGGATTGATGATTATTTTTCATCTTGCTGTGGGCATACTACATATATTTTATTGAGACGCTTGTGAAAATTGCTGACATGATAAACTGGCATGCATGCAATGTGTGTGCACGCAACAATATGTTTTTCCTAAATTGCACTCCTACGTTAATAGCATATTGAATGGTAGATGTATGTGCATTTATCTTTTAAAACATTGCAATAGTTGAGACTTGACAGAATAGATTGTGTGTTAGTTACAAAATGATCAAGACCGGTTCTTTGCAAATCAGGGTCCGAACAAAATAAAATAAAATCGGACCTTATATCTATGTAATTGAATATTATAAAAAACGTGTTATATTAAATAAAATATTATTCATGGTAAATATGAAATTGAACGATCTGAGAAAGTTGTATCGTATGTGAATGGTATAATTTAGAATAGTTCTTTGAAAATTTATTGAAAACACAAAATGTTTTTGCTACAAAAGGTTTATGTTCATAACCTCTGAGTCACAACCTAAAGCCCAACCACATGGACCAACATGATTTGATATTGTGTCGAAATTATAAAACAATCCAGCCCTAAATATAAACAAAATAATTTGGTCCATATTCATGGGCTTTGGTGGCATAGTGCATGGGCTGGTTCTGTAACATGATGGAACATTTTGATCTTGTTGAACTGTTTGCAGAGATTGTAAGTTTGTAACTCTGACATATTTTGAACCACTAGCTGTTCGTTTATGGTGCTATGGCCTATGAGTAGCTTAATTTTCTGAATTTTCATTGCTTATTTTTTGAAGTGCATTCCACCTGAGCTATAACATGCTGCTGAATCAACTGAGGAGCGAAGACGGTGATCCAGAAAATCTTCTCAGAAATTCATTTTTTCAGTTTCAAGCAGATAGTGCACTTCCCGATCTAGAGGTTTGTTGCATCGATTTTACTCTTATAACTAGTTTATAGTACTCCAGATTTTAGAAACAAAGCTAATATAAGGTTCTGTAATTTGTGCAAAAAGCTGTACATATTCCAATATAATTAATTACCTATCATTTGTTATTCATCCATTATCGATGATGATTATAGTTATCATCAAGATGCACCAGGTTTTTTTTTCCTCTTCGATGCTCAATCCGTTTTTACAGAAACAAGCAAAGGAGCTGGAAGCAGAGAGAGATTCATTTGTTATTGAAGAAGAGGATAGCGTAGAGAATTATTATAATCTCCTTGAAAATCATAAAAGTTTGAAAGAAGATGTCCGTAATATCGTATTTTCTCCCAAGAATTGCTTACCTTTCTTACAGCCTGGAAGGCTTGTACGTGTAAGATGTACCCAGGACAATCAGAAGGCACCGTATTCTATAGAAGTTCATACAACATGGGCAGTGCTGATTGATTTTGAAAAAATAAAAAACCCTGGTGAAGGTATGCATAGTAAGAAAATAAGCTCATTTTTAGGTAGATATCTCTAGGCCACTGTATTTTGTTCCTATAACATATAAATTACATATAATTTCTTAATCTGCAGAATGGCCGCTATGAGATGTTGATGAAGTTAACATGTTTTAAACCTAGTTTTTGTGAAGTTAATGTCTGTGTGGATGATTTGGTCGATGTCTAATACAATTTTATATGACACAGAAAAAACTATCAGGATATCAAATTATAATGTGAATGTCCTTACAAGGTGTGTGTCGAACAAGGATGTAGGTGTGAAGAAGTCAATGAAAGTTGTCCCATTAAATGAGCCAGGAGAGGCTGCTGTAGTTTCATTGCCACTTTCTGAGGTTACTGTCATTCAATCTATAAAAATTACGGCTTACAATAATAGTAGTTGCAAATTCTTAGAAGTTCTTGTTCACTGATACATAATTAATACTTTGGCTAGGTTGATAGCCTTAGTAGTGTCCGCCTCTTTATCCCAAAGGATCTTTTACCATTGCAAGCTAGAGAGAACACTTTAAGGAAAATATCAGAAGTTCTTTCAAGATTCTCCAAGGATGGAATGCCTCTTTTAGACCCAGAAGAAGATATGAAAGTATGTTGTGCATGGTTTTACACTTTTACTTCTCTTAATCTGAATTCCTGTTTAAACAACATGCACAAGAAAGCAAACTGAATTTGTAGTTTTCTAGTAGGTTAAGCCCAAAGGTATGTCTACACATATGTAAGTCCTTGGAAGTATAAACGTGTGCACTGTTTACTGAGTGAGGTATTTACATGCCACAATATCTGAAAAATAAAATAAAAGATATTGCTTTCATGTTTCTTTATACTAATCCGTATCATGCTCGTCCCGGATCGCAAGTCTAGTGCTAAAACTCTTTGACTGAATCTAGGGGTCTTGGGTTTGAATTTCCGTTTTTTTTTTAATTTTTTAATTTTTTAAAACTATACTCTCAGGAGTTGAGCTTTTTTAAAACTAATCCCTATCATGCTTGATAACTTTTAGATACAAAGTAGCTCTCTGAAAAAAGTCAATAGGAGGATCGAGCTCCTGGAGAGCTTATTCAACAAGCATGATATAAGAAACTCCCCACTTATCCAGCAGAAGCTGAAAGTATTTCATGAAAAACAAGAATTGACTGCAAGAATCAAGTCTGTAAAGCAAGCATTGAAGTTATCCACAGCATTGGCATTCAAAGATGAACTGAAGGCGAGAAAACGTGTTCTTCGAAGATTGGGGTAAAATATTTGTTCCATGACTGTTAACTTGTTTATTTAACATACATGTTTCTTTGCATTTCAAGACATATGTTCTGTTTATTCTTTCTTAATTCATCTCCAAATACAAGGCTTAAGTAATTTTCAGTAGCTCTTTTTTTCTTGATCTTAACCTATAAGAAAATTTGGAGAATAGCAGGTCAAGGTACACTTGTCATAGTTGTTCTGCTTCTAAGCTTGTCACCAATCAAGAGCGTTGAGATCAAATCAACTTCTTTTGTGATGTCGATCTCAATGTAGTTCATATGGGTGAATATTGAAATACCGCCGGTATATTGCCAACTTCAAGCGACATTTATTGGAATATTCCTTGAAATATTGCTCAATATATTTGCAATATATTGATGATTTTCGTCGATATATCTACGATATCAGACCCATATTTGATACAAATATCAAAGAAAATAATCAAATTCCGCCATTTTCTGAAGAATACATTTCAACAAAACTTTAGTGATATTAGTATGGTCCCGTGCTTCGGACATGGGCAAGGGCATTTTCGGAATTTCAAAAAGACACCAAATAAATTAGTTCAATGAATTTTCTTTATTAGTAGTAGAGATAGAGATATGCACGTTCTTTGAGTATACATTATACATACATGCACATATACATATAATTGTATCAATTGTATGAAGGGCTTAAAAGGTGAATATTTAGTTATTTGCATCTTTTTTCATCACCATTTTCTTTTAATATGTCTTAACATTTAAGCTGATGCTGCGCTCCAATACCATTTAATATATAGCATAGCATATTTGAATAGGCTTAGATATTTCAATATATAGCATAGCATATTGGTCCTTGGTCATTATTTTACCGACTATTTTACTGATATTGACTACATAGGTCGAACTTTTTTGAGCTCTGTATAATGATGAACCCAGCATCTTATCTTATACTACTTACTAAAAGGACAATCTCTCTTTTCTGGAAAATCATGCATGACAAAACCACAATGAGGTTGATAGTTGAACTTTAGAAATCTAAACTACTAGGAAAAATAGGCAGCTACTAAGCAAAGTCATAGGTTCGAATCCCCATATCCTTGATTTTTTTATTTATTACTATTATAGAATACATACCAAAACTTTTGAAAGTCTTAATTTCCATTTCAATTTTTTTTTAAATTTGTTCTGAAATCTCATTAATCTCAAATTTTTACGGTGTACTTCTCAACAAATGAAATCCAGATTAAGAAAACATACTACTAAACTTCTACATCAGTAAGAAAGGGAAAAAAAAACAAGCAATGTAATAAGTAATAACAAAAATATTCATACTACAAAAGTTTACAATGAATTAGTGCTAGAACTTAGTGGAAACAATTTTTTTTTTGATATGTTTACAATATGTTTAAAATTAATTCATACTAACTTCATACTAATTTTTTTTATAGGTAAATAAAAAAAAACCATACAGATTTTTTAGTACAAACACATTTTGTTCAAATTATAATAAAAAAATTCTAGGTTTTTACTTGAATAATTTTAATACTAAATACTTTTTGATCCACCCACATATTTACACGCTAATCAAAAACAAGATGTGTTAAATAATAATGTATAGCTAAGTTTCTACACCAGAATGGACTAGCGAATAAATTTTTACTGGACAGGTAAACATATAAAATAAATTAAAAAAAAAAACTTACATTTTTTGCATGCTTTCAAAGTGATACGTGATATTGGATATCATCAAAAGATGCTTGCAGTTAATATGTATTTTTCCATTGAGTCACTATAAAAATGTGGAGTTTTGTTAAAATTATAGCTAAAAAATATTCAAAATTTCAACTTACCATGTTAATAGCAAACATATCTTTTCCAAAACCTTTGTAGATTATATTTTAACTTCAAATGTGAACATATAACACTGCTTACAACTCTTTGTTCATCATCCCATGTGTTTTAATTATCAAATTGCTCAATTTATTCAAAAGTTTCATCAAAAATGTATGCAAAGCACAAGGTAAATAAAAAATATTACTCATTGTCCTTATTTTGTCTAAATTACACCGTGAACCTTGCAGATATACTACTGATGAGGATGTTGTGCAGTTGAAGGGAATGGTAGCATGTGAAATCACTTCTGCAGATGAACTAACCCTAACAGAGCTTGTGTTTAGTGGAGTACTCAAGGATGTAAATGTAGAATCAATGGTTGCACTTCTTTCTTGTTTTGTGTGGCAGGAGAAGCTCCGTGATGCTCCAAAGCCAAGAGTGCAACTTGATCTGCTGTTTACGCAGTTACAAGAGACGGCAAGGAGAGTTGCTACTGTTCAGCTTGAATGCAAGGTTACATACTTAACCTCTTGATCCATACTAATACACTTTTCTTAATCGATAAGAGATTATGAAGCGCCACTTCTCAAGCATTTTACATATTAACATCCTAATAACCTAGAGTGCCTTTTGGCTTTTGTCATGTTCTACACGTTTTCCGAACGTGGACGTATCTATTTCCTGAGATTCTGATGGTCCTGTAGCAAATTCAAAAATGGAACACAAAACATTCTATTGCTGGAAAACAGCCCCTTTAGCAATTTCCCAGTTGCAAGTCAATGTATGTCAAATCCTATGATATTCTATATATACTGGACATGTAAATCAGGAAAATGGTAAGATTATTTCAAGGGATTTGAGTTTTAGTCTGCTACTGTGTGAATTTTCTACTTGCTTGCTCAATAATCCTTTATCTCGTCTGGGCACTGGGTATATTTGAGCACATGTATTTCAATGCTATATACATCAAAAAAGCACTTCTTTTCATCCAATTTACATTTCACTCATGAAAATCATGCTTGTTAAGGTACCTGCTTAAGCGCGCTTAGGCTAGAAAGCGCTCAGGGTGTAACCTATGCATTTTTCTACCTTCAAAGGCTTAGATATCAGTAAAAGAGCATGATAACGTCTTCTTCTCTTTTTTTTCGAAATTAAAAGGTGAGAAGCATATTTTCTTACGCCTTAAGAAAAATGTGATCACACACCACTTTTTTCTTTTGTTTTTATATATTCTTTTACGTTCTCTTCTATTTTCTATAGTTTTCTTCTACTCTTTTTCCTTATGCCCACAAATGTTAGGCTATGGGAAATCCATTTATTATTGACATTGAACTATTCAAATTTTATTTGAAATTTCTATCTAAAGCTGAAATTGATTGAAGGACAGAGTTATTCTGTCTGTTTCTGATTTCTTAAGTTTCTACCTTTTTATTTGATTTTAACTTTCATTTAGAGTGTTTTAAACCTGTTAAATTCTATATTTTGTACTGATTCTGAATGCTATTAATTGCTGATTTAGAATGTTGTTTACAAATTTAATTTAATTTAATTATTCAGTTATAAAGCATTAGTGATATCAAGTTATTTGATTGAAGCCTTTTTTTTGCTCTTCTCATAATTTTTGTGTCATGTGTGACAGATGCAAATTGATGTTGACAATTTTGTGAACTCTTTTCGCCCTGATATTATGGAGGCGGTGTATACATGGGCAAAAGGCTCCAAATTCTTTGAAATAATGGAAATAACACAGGTATTTGAAGGAAGCCTAATAAGAGCAATTAGAAGATTAGAAGAAATTTTACAACAATTAATTCTAGCAGCAAAGTCTATAGGAGAAACACAATTAGAATCAAAGTTCGAGGAAGCGGTTACAAAAATTAAGAGGGATATTGTCTTTGCTGCATCCTTGTATTTGTAGTTGGTACAAATTTTAATTTGGGAAATACAAATTGAATTTCAGCAATTTTGTAGTTTAGGAATTTTAGAGAGAATTTATCAAACGATGGCTTTTGTATTACCTACCAATTGTATATTATTTTCATTTATCGATATTATTATAGGATATCGATGTTATTATAGGCTTAATCATTGATTCCACTCAATTTGGAGAAGAATATCGTAAGCAATTATTGATACATCCGTATATATCTTTAGTTTTTATAGTTGTATCTTTTTTCCGGTGAGTCGATGTCTGAGGTTTGAATTTCTGCACCCTTACCTAGTGCAGTTTGAATGCTTTTTAAGTAAAACATTCAAAGTAATTATTTGATTATTGTGTTAATCATATATCGAATATCACATTCCACGTAAGCTGATCCAAGTTTAAATTAAATTAGAAGCAAGCTGATCCAAGTTTAAATTAAATTAGAAGCACGGAGCGAAACTTAAGTATCTCTAAACATTTGCCTCTGTCAATTTATTTATTATTTGTTAAGTCTCTCCCTTATAGGTTTAATATATGTAAAATGTCCTTTCTTGTGATTTTATATAAACGAGGTCTCTAGTCGTGGTCGTGTTTTTCTTTTACAACCAGTCGGTGTTATCACATCTTTATTAATGTTTGACATTTTATTTGGTTTTAATATATAAAATGCAACAACTTTTTGTAGAAATATCATATTAATAAACTGTATTGCCGGTTACACATTATTTAAAATAAAAGATAGGGACCCGAATTTAATATTCTATTTTTAGAATAAGAAAGCATGCATTTTGATGTTTTAAAGGTTCAAACCCATAAATCTCAATCTAAAGCGTCATACACTTGCCGGTTGAGCTAATGGTCCTCGACGTCTCTGTCTCTTTGAACATAGATATTGGTGATCTTCATTTTCTCTCTTTCCTAAATGAAAAGGAGGAGATAACCTTCGATTTATTTCTGCAATGGTAACACTTTGATACAAATAATATTAACATAGTAAGTTTAGCAACAGTTGCTTACAAAGCAACTGGCATAAAACTTGCTCTATCGTTGATCAATCAATCAACAGTGGGATTCATTTATCATTTATTTGAAACTGAAAAATAAACTGAACCAATCCTTAGACAAGTGCTAGATGTGAATTTTTATTTTTATTGCATATTAACAATTTTTTTAATTTTAATAGTGTTAACTGTTTATATGTAAATATGTTACTCCTAAATGATAAAGTCAAGGGAGTGCCCCATGGGTTTTGTGTAGACAGTGATGTAACATAACTCTATAAATTTTCTTGTTCAAAATAAATAATGTTTTTGATTTTATTTTCTATTATATGTGCTTTTATATATGGATATAAATAATGAAATAAATGTATCAAACATACATATAGGTAGAAAATCCTTAGAAGAAGTAATTTCGACTGGAATCGCGAATGTGTTCGTAATCATGGGTATTGAATCGATATCTAAATACTTACTTCTCAAATTTTCCTAGTCAAAATGTATCGAGAAAATAATATCGATATATTCATTCAAACTAGTGTATGTAACGTTCTCAGTAGAAGAACTGTGAATTACTCATGACCATTAGAGGGGAGGGGGCAACAAGGGGTTATGTACTTGTGGTTGTTTGGAACAATCACATGACGATTCAACGAGAGTATTTCATAAGTTAATACAACTAAGTCAAAATTGAAGATCTCATTGCAATGACGTGCAATAGTCTTTAGACTTAAGGGTACTATGGATCTTAATTACCTAGGTTGTACTCTGAATATGGTCACACATATGGCATATCGACCAGTTACTTGAAGTGAAACATTACTCAAGAGATGATTCGTTTTCTTCGTTGTAGAAGATAGTATCACTATAACTGATAGCTAACCTAAAGTAAAAATTCTTGGTCATAGTAAATCGATTAATCGATAAATGTTATCTGGTTGAACCAATGACTTTAATATAGTCTACATAGTTAATTACATATATTAATTGAGTTTTTGACCTCAGACTAAACTCTAGTCATCTTAGTGATCATGAAAAAAACATGCACAAAATATCATTAGATGTTGTAGCTTAATAATGATTAAAATTGGATTTCATCCAACCGGTCTATAAGTGATTAAACTTGTGTCCAATATCGTGCTTCAGTAAAGTTCGTACTGACTTAAGTATTTAAATTGTTCAAATAGTGACCAAAGCCGAGTTCACACTAATAAGTCAACACAATCGTGTTAATGGTTAATTTCCTAGTTCGAAAAATTTAAAATTAATTTATAAATGTTATAAATTAATAATAAAATTAATAAAAATATTCTATTGAATTTTTATGGTATTTTAAATATTTATTGAAGCACAAAAATTAATTGAAACGATGTATAAGTTATTTATTGATTTAATTAAAGAATGAGCTTAAATAAATTAATTAAACAATTTATTAAATCGTTAAATCAATTAGTCCTGAATTTTGGAAGCCCAAACGTAAATAGGGAAAGGGGGGGTTTGGTGGCGTAGGCCGCATAGCATATGAGAGGAGGGTGGAAACTTTGTATTTAGATACGGAGAGAAGAGTACTAGATGTTTGTGATCCAAATAACTATAAATAGCCAACCCCTTTATAGTACAAAGAAACCTTAACCTAGCCTCCATTGTTGAAACATTGGTGATACCATGTAAACTGGGTTGCATCCCATGGTCAGGGAGAAAGAACTAGAAGTTCATGTTGGTGCGAGATTCCAACACTAGACCACTCAAATCGAAACCCCACAAGCGCAGCGGAAGATGGAATCGTGGTAAATAGTGTAAAAACAACCAATCAAACTCAATTCCAATCTCAATCGATCCAAAAGCAATCACAATCCCAAACAAGCAATATAGAAATCAAAGCAATAATGAAAAATAAACCACACACCGATTTATAGTGGTTCTACTAACGTCGTGTTAGTGTACATCCACTTTAAGAGAGAGCTTTTATTAATACCGACGAGAAGAGTACAAGAGATTGAATACAATGATCAAATTCTAATTAGAATTGAATTTGTGGAGAAAAGAATTGAAGAAAATTAGGTTTTGATAAACCCTAATTTGGTGGAGGCTGATCTCTTGCAGTTGCTTGCACGCTTATAGATCTGAAATCTGAGGTTAGCTTATATAGGAGAATAAAAACCCTAGGCAATGTTCCAAAATTGCCCCTGTGAATATCACAAAATTTTCACCAAGTCCGTGTTAGAGAAAACAGACGAAAGCCGTTTCAGACGTCTGGTCTAACCCACTGGAGCACATTTTCTCCAGTTTAGACGTCTGACCAAAAGGTCAGATGTCTGCTCTAACCTTCTGGAGCACCTTTGCTTCAGTTCAGACGTCTGGTCTAACCTTCTGGAGCACCTTTGCTTCAGTTCAGACGTCTGACCCATTTGGTCAGACGTCTGAAAAAGTGATGTGGAAGCACTTTTGTCCCAAATCAGACGTCTGAAAAATGGGTCAGACGTCTGAAAAAGGATTCTGTCCCAACTTTGCCTTCTTCACCTTTTCTCTTATAACTTCCACATCCGAACTTCGATTTGCGAACCGTTTCCTCCGTTACGAAGCTACTTCCGACCTCTACAAATTTACATATAGTGTCACCAATATTTAACACTCCACCTTGACACTACATCCATCTTCAATTCCAATGGTACCATACCATCAATGACAACCGATAGCGCCAACTATCACCTCCCTCTACCAAACATGAATGCGTTCCCAATGAGCTTCTGCAAAGCCAACGCCCATTGCACTCCACTAACGAGCTCAGGCAAAGCCCCCGCCCGCTAATGAAATGTTGAAAACATCCAAATCCTAAACTATCTCACCAAAGACTAGCACTTACCAAGAAGATAGAACCTCAATCTCTCACCGATACTCTTCCTCATCTACCACCAAGCTCCTCCCTTAACCGTGCCACCCCGTGGCACCTAGCACTTCTCCAAGCGAATCAAGTTCGAGCAATGCTCGAACTTTCCAACCGTCAATACCTTAGTGAACATATCCGCCGCGTTGTCCTTTGTGTGCACTTTCCGAAGATATACTTGCTTATCTTCATCCATGGCTACTAGAAATGACTCTCTCACCTCAATATGCTTAGTCCATGAGCTAAACGCCAAATTCTCTGCCAAGTGAATAGCACTCTGGCTATCACATCGAACTTCAATACTATCATGCCCGAATCCCAAGTCACACAATAATCGCTTCAAATAGAGTGCTTCCTTTGCCGCCTCCACTGCGGCTATCAACTCCGCTTCCGTAGTGGATAAAGCAACTACGGTCTGCAATCTATAGATCTTCAACTTATGGCTGTAACCCCAAGTGTGAAGACATATCCGGAAGTTGATTTTCTTCGATCCCTATTACCGGCGTAGTCCGAATCACAATAACCAACTAACTTGCAATCTATTGCCTTACTATCGCCAAAAACAAGACCATGAGATGATGTGCCTCTAAGGTATCTCAATATAAGCTTCACAGCTTCCCAATGCGATTTCCCCGAATTAGCCATGTATCGACTAACCATCCCGACGGCATTTGCAATATCGGACCTTGTACACACCATAGCATACATTAGACTTCCAACCGCACTAGCATATGACACATTTGCCATATAAGTCCTGTCTTCCTTCAAGATAGGTGATCCTTTACTCGAAAGCTTCGTATGCAAAGGTAAAGGTGTATTTGACGCCTTTGCATTTTCCATGCTAAACCGGCAAAGCACTTTCTCTATGTACTCCTTTTGAGTTAGTTTCAACTCAAAACGCTTTTGATCCCTTACAATTTCCATTCCCAATATCCTTCTTGCTTCTCCAAGATCCTTCATTTCGAACTCTGATTTCAAACTCAGTTTTAGCTTGTTGATTTCATTTTTATCCTTCGAAGCAATGAGCATGTCGTCCACATACAAGAGTAAATACACCCAACAATCATTTTTCAACTTCTTGAAATAAACACAAGCATCTTTGAAAACCATTTTCAAGCATGAAATGATCAAACCTCTTGTACCATTGTCTAGGTGATTGCTTTAAACCATATAGTGATTTCTTCAACTTGCAAACCAAATTTGACTTACCATCTACAACAAAACCCTGTGGTTGCTCCATGTAGATGTCTTCATCCAAGTCCCCATGCAAGAAGGCGGTCTTCACATCAAGTTTCTCCAACTCCAAGTTGTGAATAGCAACAATAACAAGTAATATCCGGATAGAAGTGTG
Organism: Allium cepa; assembly: GCA_030765085.1. Taxonomy (NCBI): domain Eukaryota; kingdom Viridiplantae; phylum Streptophyta; class Magnoliopsida; order Asparagales; family Amaryllidaceae; genus Allium; species Allium cepa. The sequence continues at coordinate 978,484,372 of CM060937.1, read as the reverse complement.
GCGCACAACCGGTGCGAATATCTCATCATACTCCTTTCCCTTCCTTTGTGCAAACCCCTTAGCCACTAGCCTAGCTTTGTATCTTCCATCTCCTTCACCTTGTATATCCATCTGCACCCAATAGCACGGTTTCCTTTAGGAAGTGGAACCAAATCCCAAGTTTGATTCTTCAACAATGATTGCATCTCTTCCTCCACGACAAAAATCCATTTCGAGCTATTACTCGATTTCATGACATCATCAAGGTCAATCGGCTCATCTTGGACTACATGAAGAGCATAGTCCAAATCATCACAAAAGCCAAGATAGTTCCAATCACCATATCTTTCAGGTGGCCTTATAGTACGACGACCAACCCGAGTAGCAATACCATCACCTAAACTCCCTTCGGCTCCACCTTAAACCGAATCTTCTCTATAATCATGTACATCACCAACACTACTAGAGGCACCCTGTGGACTATGTGATGTAACATCAACTGCTACTTCCTTACAAGCATCTCCTACTACTCTACTCTCTCTATTCCTTGGACAAAATGTGGAAATAATTTCCTTCTCCTTTAATTCATCATGAACCAAATCTGGAACATCCGATGAGCTCACATTCTCCTTAAATATCGCCGACTCATCAAAAGTAACATGACGAGAATTCACCACCTTCTTCGTTTCTGGATTCCAAATCCGATAGCCTTTTATACCGTCTGTATAGCCAAGCAAAATCCCCTTGAAAGCTCTTGGTTTAAGCTTATCATTTCCCGGATCATGCACATAAACCAGACTGCCAAACACACGAAGATAACTCAAGTCAATGCTCTTTCCCTTCCATACTTCCTCCGGAATTTTGTTACCAATAGTTGAGCACGGAATTCAATTAATAATATGCACTGCGATTGACAAAGCTTCAGCCCAAAATCCCTTTGCCAAACCCGATGTCAATCTCAGGCTTCGAGCTTTCTCAAGTAGAGTACGATTCATCATCTCCGCAACACCATTCGACTGCGGATCTTCAGGTGTAGTAAAATGCCTCCGAATACCATGATGCTTGCAATACTCCAGAAATTCTCCGGAAACATACTCTCCGCCATTGTCAGACCTAAGGACTTTCAAAGACTTCCCACTCTCATTTTCAACAAGAGCCTTCCATGCTTTGAAATTTGCAAATGCCTCCGACTTGGCCTTCATTACATACACCCAAACTTTTTGAGGAAAGTCATCTATAAAAGAAATATAATAGCGATCTCCACCTAAAGAAGCTACAGGTGCCGGTCCCCAAACATCCGTGTGAACATACCCAAGAACCCTTCTCGAATCATGCTTTCCCTCACCGAATGAAATTTTAGTTTGCTTCCCCATGATGCATTCATCGCAAAAATCTAACTTGTTGAAACTTTCTCCATCGATCATCTCTCTCTTCCGAAAAACATCTAAACTCCTCTCCGAGACATGACCCAACCTCAAATGCCACAGCCTAGTCGCATCCAAGCCACGAGAACTATCAACTTCTATACAAGTTTCACCTTCTACAGTCACTCCTTGAAGCAAATAAATGCCATGAGTCCTTGCACCCTTCATCACCACAAGCGCCCTCCTTCGAAACCCGCAAGCTATCACTCTCAATAGTGATCTTACAACCTAAAGAATCCAGCTGCCCCAAAGAGATAAGAGACTTCCTAAGTCCCGGAACATAGTGCACATTACTGAGAGTACGAACCACTCCGTCAAACATTCGAATTTGCACGGAACCAATGCCTTTCGACTTACAAATAGCACCATTTTCCATAACAATTGAATTTCCTTCTTTGTCGATGTAAGAAGAAAAACAATTTCTATTTGGCATCATATGATAAGACGCCCCACAATCGAGCACCCATTCGCTACCCGAAACATCCGATGTTACCGCCGACAAAACATCTACATCTCCCTCACCAATTCCACTCTCCACCGCTACTGATGAAGATGCTACTTCCTTCTTTGCCTTCTCCTTGTCCGGACACTCATTCTTCCAATGACCGGGCTTCCTACAAATATAGCACTTGCCTTTTCTTTCCTTCGACTTTCCTCTCCAACCGGGGTTCCTTGATTTAGAACGCCCCCGGTTCTCCTTCTTCACATACCTCTACTTCTCGCTAAGAAGACCCGTCTTGACATCATCAAGTGTCAATGTATCCCGGCTATGGATCAAATTATTTGAGAAACCTATATAGCGATCTGGCAACGAACATAATAATATCATTGCCTTTTGCTCTTCCTCAATCTTCAAATCTACCGCCTTCATCTTCATTAGCAAATCATCAAAAATGTTTAAGTGCGCCTTCAGCGAAGTACCTTCCTTCATCTTATAGGTGAAGAACGTTCGCAATAAGATCAAACGATTTATCAGTGACTTCTTCATATATAATTCCTCCAACTTGTCCCAAATACCCTTAACAGTTGTCTCACCACTAATTTCAGAGATAACGTTCTCTCCCATAGCAAATTGAAGTGTAGTGAATGTCCATTCTTCCATCTCCTCTCTCTCAACATCTGAGATGTCCGTTGACAATAAATGTGTGTCAAACACTACCCGATGCACCTGATTCCTCCTCAGAACCGCTTTCATCTTCCATTGCCATTTTTCAAAATCATTATCGTCATTCCACTTGTCTATTACCAACTGTGATCCTGAAGCTGCGTACGAGCCACGTACATAAGGAGCTACACCACTTGGATTACCCATTGAGGAGCTACTAGAGTTACTACTTGATTCAGGCATTTCTACAACCACCTACCAACACCAATGCTCTGATACCAAATGTTGGTGCGAGATTCCAACACGTGACCACTCAAATCGAAACCCCACAAGCGCAGTGGAAGATGGAATCGTGGTAAATAGTGTAAAAACAACCAATCAACAACTCAACTCCAATCTCAATCGATCCAAAAGCAATCACAATCCCAAAAAAGCAATATAGAAATCAAAGCAATAATGAAAAATAAATCATACACCGATTTATAGTGGTTCTACTAACGTTGTGTTAGTGTAGATCCACTTTAAGAGAGAGCTTTTATTAATACTGATGAGAAGAGTACAAGAGATTGAATACAATGATCAAATTCTAATTAGAATTGAATTTGTAGAGAAAAGAATTGAAGAAAATTAGGTTTTGATAAACCCTAATTTGGTAGAGGCTGATCTCTTGCAGTTGCTTGCACGCTTATAGATCTGAAACCTGAGGCTAGCTTATATGGGAGAATAAAAACCCTAGGCAATGTTTCGAAATTGCCCCTGCGGATATCACAAAATTTTCACCAAATACGTGTGAGAGAAAACAGGCAAAAGCCGTTTCAAACGTCTGACCAGAAGGTCAGACGTCTGGTCTAACCCACTGGAGTGCATTTGCTCCAGTTCAGACGTTTGACCAAAAGGTCAGACGTCTGGTCTAACCTTCTGGAGCACCTTTGCTTCAGTTTAGACGTCTGACCCATTTGGTCAGACGTATGAAAAAATGCTCTAGAAGCACTTTTGTCCCAAATCAGACGTCTGAAAAATGGGTCAGACGTCTGAAAAAGGGTTATGTCCCAACTTTGCCTTCTTCACCTTTTCTCTTATAACTTCCACATCCGAACTCCGATTTGTGAACCGTTTCCTCCGTTACGAAGCTACTTCCGACATCTACAAATTTACATATAGTGTCGCCAATATTTAATAGTTCAGAGAAGGAAACGATTAATAGTCAAAGTTTTCTACAATCATTGGGATCAAAAAAGGTAACAATCCCTTTTAATCATTTCACAAATATATGTATTTCGTTTATATGCTTCCGATCCCCTAAACTTTTTCGCCATAAATATAAATAAAAATTGTAAAATATTTTTTGATTTTAATAATTAAATAATATGCAAATATATTTAATTATAATATATGTACGTACGTACATATATGTGTATGCATGCATGCATGCATGAATATACACTATTGTTATAAAAAATATCAATTCAGATTTTATTTTTATTTTTATTGGAATTAATTATATATATACATATATACGTTTTAAATTTAAATTATTTAAAATTTGATATACGATTTTAAATTTAAAAATAATCAATATTTTATTCCTAGTTTAAGAAATTAAAAAAATATTTTGAATTTTATAATTAGATATACATATACGCATGGATTTGAATTTACAAAAAAAAATTACTCATGGCCTTTTAAAATAATTTTTTTTGAATTTTGAAAACGTCAAAACTAGTTTAAAGTTTGAATCTATACATAATATTATCAATTAGAAAATATATAAATATTATTTTTGATAGCAAGAGTGATACTTAATTTAAGTAGAGCAGTCGTTTTGGTGTTTCGAGGAATCGAACCCAAGATCTCTAAAACCATAATCTAGATATACCACTTAAGGTAGTGGTCCTTGAGATAAAATAAAAATAATATATATATAGACTATTTTAAATATAATAAAAATAATATTTATATATATTTCAACACACATACATATATAGTTTAAATAATATTATGTTATACATATATAAATCATTATTAAAATTAATGGCCAAATAAAAAAAAACCTATTTTACATTCATTATATTTATATTTATGTATATGTGTGTATGACATATTTTCAGAAAAAATATGTATGTGACCCTATTATTAGCTTATGACATTAAAACCTGTTTATTGAACCTAATTATACACCCATGACATACGTTCATCATGTATACCATGGTTAGATCATCATATTTATTGTTATATTGTTTGTATTGTGAATACGACCATACTATAAAATTTAAATAAAAAGCTTAATTAAATTTTCATAAATGATAACTTACATTATGATTGAATCATAACAAATAAACATAAAATTATAATATATTAATTAATTAACTAAAATGATACCCCAAAATCCTTTATTAATCACCACCGAATATGATTTAATACAAAATATTTTATTCATGTAAACACAAAATATGATTTTGTGCAAATTAAGAATTTATTTTTTGAAATTTTCTCCTTTTACCCTACTATTAATGCACCCGACCAATACTAAATTCATTTTCTATGCAGTTTATGTGTATAATTATTCTTGAATTTAGTTGTGGTAGTTCATGTTAATTAGATTATTTAGAAATGATTAATTTTAATATCTTAATTTATTTTTATATAATTGTATTTTTGAAAGTGCAGATTTATTTTCTTTTCTCGAACTCGATCCATGAATTTGATTTTTATTACAGTTTTCTTTATACATTTATCATATTTTGAACTCATTGAGTTTATTTTGCGAAATTTCATATAAACTATATATCCAGAAAGCATTTTATTTTTCATGGTAACATACATACATACATATACACTGTTGTTGTTGAAAGTTCTGACTATTTGCACTTAAGTTTATTTTTCTATGAAACATTGTGTGTGTGAGTGTGTGTATAAGTGTAACGACCTGGAATTTCAAATACTTCGTATATATCTAAATTATTTAAATTTTTAAATCTTGAATTTAATATGAATAAATATATTTAATAACCTTGTTAACCCCTTCTAAAGAAGTACCAATGAAGGTAGAATTGCTTTCAAAAAATATTTATAAAAATTAGATAGTATAAAGAAATATCAATAACGTGACCCGAAACCGTTTTATCGATAAACGACTTCAAAATGTGTGAAATTATCATCCCAGAGCACTATCTTCGATTTTGATTAAAGTAGCGCCATCGGGGCTGGAATAATGAGGTGATGTGCATCCACGAGTTTCGTGGCGATCCAACTTTCTGTATGGTCGTATGAGTCCATAACATGTTGTGATTTATTTGAGATAATTTAATATAACATATATTTTATCATTAAAACACCACCCCACTACTCCTCTCAACCAATTTTACTATTTCCCTTTTTATTTCTTTCTTCATCTCCTCTAAATAAAATACATAGTCGTCTCCTACCTTCAATTGTTTCGAGAGCTACGAGTGATGAAAGTCGATGACGTTGGATCCGCTGGGCCTGTATGGAGGAGGGATTCAAATCGATATGTTCGTTGTAAGGTCCGGTTGAGCTTGGCCATGTGTGATGTTTGAAGCCGCCGGCTAGGGCCGGGTCATGTAAGGGCATGAGGCCACTTTTGGTAGAATGAAGAGTGCTGTTGTGAAATTGGCTCGATGAGGAGTATTTTGGCATTAGGCGAAGGAGTTCGTGTGGGTCGAGGAAATTTGCAACTTTATGAAGTCAAGGAGGAGGCATAGTTGTTGCGATTGGATGGGGAATGCAAGAGGTTGAATTGAAGGCACGGTGGACTTTGCATCCGAAGAGAAGTTGATTGACGTTGGTTGAAGAAGCTTCGGTGCTTCGAGGAAAAGTGCGACATTTCTCACCAACGGCTTCCAGGTCACAATTGGATTCGTAGGGTTGAGCTTGATGAGGCAAGGCCCATTGCGAAGAGCACATGAAGTGTGGCACGATGGAGTTAACGGTTCGTCATTTCATTATGTGTAGGTGGATATAGGAAGAGAGAGGTATGTACATAGATGGGTTTGTGCGTGTACAGGATTTATGCACATATATTTAAGAATTGGGAGAGAAGAGCGATTAGTGGAAAATAATGTAATTAATTAGTTAACGGTATTTAATTTATATTACATAATTCAAAATCCCATAAAATCAATATCTTTTGTATACAAGGTTAAATTGAAACACCATCTTCACCGTTGCACTCATAGTGAGATTATCTACGTCTTGGTCTGGGTTTGGCTTGGGTGAGTTCGCTCACCATCTAATTGTATATGTTGTGTATAAATGTTTGTTGTGTTAAAAATAAGTAAAATTAAATAACAATGCAAGTTGTTACTTTTGGACCCCTCCTTGCTTTAAAATGAAAGTGATACCATTATATATAGTATAATCTCTCTTATAACCCTCCAAAACATATAATGTGGCAGTGACTTGTTGTTTACATGTTTGATAGTGTGTTATAAATGTTTGAAGCGAAATAGTTGCTATAAACACGCTTTGAATCACTCGATTTAACATATATTAGTTAAAATATGAATATGTTATGAATATATATATATATATAGATATATGGTTGTACTATACATATTTTGGTGTATTTGACATAAAAGAATTGGTTTGTGAAGTTATAGAAATTATGAAAGTTAAAAGCGAAACGGTCGCTGTGGATGCACTTTGAAAAAGCTGCATGTTCGATGATTTTTAAAATTAACTTTGAAAGATATATTAGGGGATTCTTTGTATTTTTAGTAAGTACTATAAGTGTACTTTTTATTAGAAAAACATTGAAATTTAAATATATTTTTAATAATTATTTATATACTTTTAAAGTAAAGGGTTTTAAATTATAGGCCATCCTTTAATTGTCTAGTAAATTATAAATTAGTTATATTAAATTTTTTAAAACAAATGTTTTAAACCATAGTATAAGTATTTTCAAAAGTATATTTTAATATATTTTTAAACAAATATGGATTATATAAAATTAGATAAAGATTTTATTAAAGTATGGAAAGGCTTATGTAATATAATACCTTTGAAATTGTTTTAAGATTTTATTAATTGTATTAGCTTATAAATAAATTAGTATACGTATAAATAAGCGAAATTTTTAACTAACAAAGGAGTATTTATTCACAAGCAAAGTTTTAACTAACAAAGGAGTATTAAATAATAAGCAAAGTTTTTCATTAATAAAGGAATATTAATTAATAAGCAAAGTTGTTAAGTAATAAAGGAAGTTTTAATTAATAAAGGAATTTTTATTAATAAAAGAATTTTAATTAGATAAGGAAGTTTAATTAAATGAAAGAAGATTTACTAAACATAAGGAGTTTGACTAATAAAAGAGGTTTGATTAATAAAGGATTAATTACTTAAAAAAGAGATTAAAAGTCATGGATGTGACTTAATCATGCTTTGTGTGAATTAATCAGATTTTTGAAAATTAATCGTGCTTTGTCTGTTTACTTGTCTATGGAAAGTATTCAGTAGTGTACTTAGCACCAAAAGTCAGCAAAACTAGGCTTGTTCTGCCTGTGAGAGTTAAGACCAATGTTCAATAAGGGTGTAGAAGACATTGTGCTCTAACCTACAGACTTTGCTTTTAACCGAAGGTTAGAGTGATTTGAAAAGGTTGGAAACATGATAAATTTACGAGACTTGGTTTTCATTTACAATCGCCTATCTTGTACTTGATAGTTGATTAGTCGACTATTGAAATTGGCCAAAATAACTTAGGAAATATCAAGAAGAAACACGAGGGTTGTATGGCACAATTATATTTGGAGATGCTATACTGTACGTATAAACTCATCTTGTTCTTCTAAGACAAATGATAAGGGAATCCATTCGGATAGGAGATGATTTCCACCCATATGTATTATCTATTTATTTATCAAAGAACCAGGGTTGAGTTAACCGAATATCTGTCGAATGGTTTTGGAGTGTCCAGTGAGCAAACTAGTATACTTATATGTGATGATTTGGAACCACAACCACTTCAAAACCATATAAGTGATCTATGCTTTGGAAGAAGTTTGTGATCTATTCAAGATACTATATTCGATTGGGGATTCATGGGCGGTTCGAGATGCTGGATTCCATGTGTGATCTCGAGATCTGTTCGAGTTGTGGCTCGTGTGTTAGGATGCTAAACATGACTTTATAATAGGTAATTACTAAAACTAGAGTATGGTGCCTAGCTGTGAAGTGTTTAGCAAGCCCATTAGGTATATCGACTCTATATCTAGAGATGCTATCAATATTGCTAACGGGAGTTGATGGCATTTGGTGTAAACGTCTCCAGTCGTTGACCAGTTATGGCTTACCAATATATGATGCTTGGAAGAGTATCTCTGATCCTTGTGCAGGAGGTTGGATTTGGCTTGACCAGAGAGATTTCCATGGAAAACCTATGCAATTATGCGAACACGCCTTAGCGGTATTGATTGTATTACTATTATTGTTGTTGTGTGTATACGACACAACTATTTTATGATTTATATTCTGCACCTTAGACATTATCTATTTTATCTCTATATGTACTTATTAGATGTTTGGTTCTTTTGAAGGGATAACCGTTACAACATTCTGTGTGGTCTCAAAAGTAATGATATATGTTGGTCGCATATTTCTAAGTTTCTTACGCTAGACTTAGGTCTAACACATGGTTTTTGTTTTCCCTAAATTCCTCATGTGCTCCTTCGAGTAGTCTAAGAATGGTAGACTTTAGTTGCATGTTCATTGAAGCTCGAGGAGGAAAGCTGGATGTTTCACCTATCATAATGTTCTTATTTCCGCTACATTACTATGTTGTACATTTCAGCATTTGTAAGAACATACTATTATAACTGCTCAAGCTGATGATAGTATTTAGAATTGTGACTTTGAAATGCTTTATATCTTAGAGTGACATTTTTGTACCGTCTTTTGATATTATATATTATCTTTCCGTTGTGAGATTATGATATTATGCTACTTCTTTCTTGTTCTATTTCTTATTCTTTTACCCTAACAATCCGCCTTTCCGACACTTGAGTGCTTAACACGTAAATACCGTGGATGTATTAGTATCAACATTCGACGGTAAAAAAGGCGGGTCGTTATAGCTGGTATCAGAGCTGAAGGTTAGGCAAGAACCTTGGCTTTGGTTAGATATAGCTCATTACATCGTAGGATGAGTTAAGTGTATTATACATATGAGATCATATTGGTATTTGTTTTAAATGAATGCCTTACTGTTAAAATTAAAGGATCTTATATAAGTGTGGTTATTCAAATGTAGTTTAATTAATATAGGGATTAATGATATTCGTTTATTATCCCATGTTGATTGATTAGTCATGCTCGGCCAATTTATAAGCATTAATTATTGCTTGTTGATTTGTGCTTTACCATTTTATGAATAGTACCTTTTCACTGTATGGGTTGGATAGACAGTATTCGCAGGTGCATTAAAATGAACACCTTGCGAATTAAATTTCACAGTTTGACTATATGGCGTTCGGTGATAATGTTGGGTTAAAAAGCTAACTCTAATAAAATATATTTTTTAATCTAAATTAAATATGAGATATTTTGTAAATAAACATCTGTGAAAAGTTTTATATTAAAAGTAATTTTATGTAAGTATGATTTATAAATGAAAAGGATTGAAACTGACATTGTGAGAACTTAAATCCCGATGTCTTTGAAAATATTTTTCAAGATTTTGGAAAAATAGTAATAGTATTATTTGAAATTAACTATTTGGTAAATTGGTTTTTGAAATTGATATCAAGGTACTTAGTAATATTTATAATGTATTTAATGTCGCTTTGAAAATGATTTTGGTTAAGTCCGAAATGTGTGATTTGGATGTCCTGAACTCACTTTTGTTGCTAGAAATAATTATGGTGATGACTGTAGCATCATCGGCGTTCATTTTCAGGTTTCTATGTAGGGGATGCTATAGATTGTTTTTCGTAAAACAAATTTTGATTTAATCCAATGAATATGACTTGATATACAAAAGATATATGTAAATATTATTATTTCAATTGATTTAAAATAAAATCTGGTGTTTAGTTCAAAAAATTTCTCTAAAAGAAATTTGATATAAAATATGGAGTATTTATGTAAACTTTTGAAATAAGCTTTCCATATGAAAATGTTTTATATGTATGCTACGTTGGGTGCCCGAGTGGTAGTGGCATAACCCAAATAATTGTGAAACATTTTCTCATTTTCTCTTTGTAGAAAAAGTGCATTTGAAAAATTGGTAAAACTTTGTTAAGTTATTTTATGGACACATGTAGCATATGCATTAGAATTGTATGGTTTATGCAACATGTTATGGTATGTTATTTGGTAGTTTTCATTTGCTAAAATGCAATAAGATTTTTCGGCTATTTTGAATGGTTGGAAACTTCCGAATCATTGTGGAATTTGAAGCTAAATGTTTCTGTGAAAATATAAAAGTTGAGTTTATTCAACACTTGAACATAGAAGATAGTAGAATTTAAACAAGTTTTAAAAATGGCCAAACATACTTGATAAATAAGACAAATTTCTTGTTTCGTATACACTCTTAGGATGTAGCAGAATATTTTATGAATATGAGCTTAAGTTATAAAATTTTTATGAACTAGAAGTTATGTTTTATGAAATGTTTCATAAATGGTTTTAGTATTGAATTTTATACTATGTGTATAAAAGAAAGTAATAAAAGTAATTGGTGGACTTAAGAAACTAATATGATAAATGCATAAGTTATATGTAGATCATCTTATTCGCATGACATTCTTGGTCCAGTATATGATTTCGAGGTGATTTACACTAGTCCGAACAAGGATTTTTAATTCATTTCTTGACAGTCAACACTTGATATGAATTCTTGATATGATCTAGTGACCAAGAAATTCGGGCACTTCATCTTCAAATATCGAAACATTTTGAAATATAATCAAGGGTTGTAAATATAATTTTATAATCTTGTTAGACATCATTTAATTAATAAATAATGATAGGAGACTTGTATTTGAAATTTTTCTTACAAAAATATACTCTTTAAAGAAAAATTGATAATGTGACAGAAATTGATTTATAAGTAAAACAACCTTTTGATCAATATAAGTTGTTTGAACTCTTGTGCACTTGTTTAATGATCAAATGAACACATTTGCAACTAATTAACACACTCCTCTTCGTAAAACAATGGAAGGTTATAGAAGCTTCCAAGTGGATAAGAGATGATAGAGTTAGGGGATGCCTTAGGGGCAATTATGTAATTTGTTACACATATCTAACTCATTGAACAATCTTATTCACAATAAAGGTATTTCTTTCCATTATATACTTGATATAATGTGGTTATATTAATTATTTAGTTTAATTAAAAGTATATTTAATAGAAAATCCATAAATGGTATATTTGTGATAGCAGTTACAAGGTGTAGTAACCGTGAGTAATTTATGACAATAAAACAAATATACCATTTTAAATATTCCCAGTCAAGATGCATCGAGACTGGATATCGTATATCCATTGAGATTAGTGTATGTAACACTCTCTAAATGTTGGGCAGCGTATTACTCATGACTTCTGGGGGAACCTAGAGGTAACGTACAGATAGTTATTAGATAACTATGGAATGACTCACTCGATAGTCGTGTGTTGGTTAATATAACGAATGTCAAACAGAAAATATCGATGTGACTGATTTACACAGTTCTCTCTGACATGAGAATACTGTGAATCTTCAATATCAAAGATACGCTTTGATTATAGTCAAATCATGGCGTGGAGTTCCTTTGAGTGACTATAGTTGGGTCGAGTGGAAGTATTGGAAGTGGAGCACTATTCGAGAGAGAATTCATCTCCTCGGTAATATGGGATTGGTGTCAACTTAAGTGAAGTCAAATTTAAAGTCTCTGGCCAGAGCATTTTGGTTAGTAATAATAATAATTATTGAACCAAGGACTTTGTATATGGACTATAATGCTGAATGTGGATGATATTGGAATTTTGACCATTAGCAAATTCCATAAATCCAAAGTGATATAGTTTTGATAAAAAGAATTAGTGTAAATAATTGTCACTATTAGGTACCGCTTATAATAAGTAAAATTGGATTTTACTAAAAGACGTGGAAGCAATAAATTCGGTCAAAATGTAACATCACTTGCTAAGTGACGTATGAACGTTAATATTCGAAAAGTTCAATATTAATCGCTGACTGAATTTACATCTATGAGTCACACAACCGTAATGATAAATTTTTTTAAAAACCAGATGATTTAATTAATTCATAAAATATTGTTAATTAATTAAATTAATTGATATTTGAGAATATTAAGTATTAATTATTTGATGTTTGGAAGTTTTTTATAATTATTTTAATCCATTCATAAAAGTTATATTTGCGCGCATTGTATGCGATATTAATGTAATTTAAAGATAATTGCATCAAATGATATATGGAAATTTTATGTCATTTGATGACATAATTTAAGGAAATTTTATGTCATTTAAGACATGATTTGTGAAAATATTATGTCATTTGATGACGTACGTGTAATAAAGGATTGGAGAGAGAGAAACAATCAAGGGAATTAATTAGGGAAGCTTTAATAAAAGAATGGAAAATGTTTCATTCTTTCAAATAAAATATATTTTCTAATTCATTCTGGACGTATAATTCATTCTTTCTCAATCAGTCTGTTTCTTTCTCCCCTCCTAAGTTTTCATGACAGAAAAAATTCAATAATTCTTTCAACTCCATATGAAAACATCAAAAATAAATAAAACAGAAGTAGTTCATCCATCTCTTGCAAGGATAGCATGGGAATCTTGAAGATATGAGGAGACATCATTATTCAAGGTGTGTCTTCTAGGCAACATCCTAAGGGGAGTCCATTTTCATGATGTGTGTAACAACCTACTCTTTAGGACCATTCAAATCGGCAATCATCCACTCATGTCAGGCTGAATTGCTCAAAACAACAGATTGTTAATTTATATTTTGCAAAATTTAGCATATATAGTAAATAAATCAATCACAGAATCACAGACACAAAGTAATATAACAATAGGCAGTGGAGTAGATAAATAGTAGTTCATGAAGCTACTATAAAACATTTGAGTTTAAAACAAAATACAACAGAATATCTCAAGTACATAGGAGTCACTAATACAAAAGCAACTGACTAGTCCGAATAAAATAACTGGAAATAACCGAAACAACTGAAAGCTGAATAGAAAAAGCAGATGTTCAAGCAAAGCTTCAGGCTCTAAAGGTGTGTCTCAAATGTGTTGACACTCAGTCCGACCCGAGCATAAAGAAAAACACAAAAGACTCGAGTCATAATTAACATTCTTGTATTAGTAAATTAGCTCAAGTGAAATGTCAAATGAAATGCAAATAACTTAAAGGATGCTTGGGATACCCATCCTTTAAGGATCTGTTAAACTATCTACATACATAGTACAATACGCTACATGTATAATGTCCATAATAAATTAAACTATTAAAATAGCTTTAAGGCGTTACCCATATCCCCTTTAACACATTTTATATATTCTCGTAGTCTATACAGATACTGTAAGCTCCACCAAACTAGTGGTTTACTTAGGGAGAACTCCGTAGGTAAGGTACAAAACAAACTCGTAGTGGGCGCGATAAGGCATGTGACAAGGCATGCAAGGCAATGCCTAGGGTAGGATTCTACCTTTTTGCATTCTCGGACTGGTGGTAATGCATAGCAACTACTACCGCCCATCTCGAGACACACTCCTAAATCAAGGGTACACCCGATAAAATCATATAGTAATAGAATGGTATTAAAGAAATGTGCCCGATCGGAGGTGCGACCTCACTTGGCCGGGTATAGAACCTGTTTTAGCCACATCAAGCTGACTCGCGGGAGTAAGGGCTGCATTAATACCTCATATAGAATCGTTCATCAAACCATCCTACTTCCTTCTGGAATCTCCACCATGTGCACAGTTGTTAAAGTGGTTTTCGGTATTGGCAGAGAGTATGACAATATTCAGTTTCGGTATCTTTAATAACCAAACGCTTATTTCACACAGTAGTCATTTATAAAATCATCTTTATAATCATTTCAAACAGTTCATACTTCATATCAAAAGATCATATTCACTTCAAATCATATCACTTTCGAAATCATATTCACTTTCAAAATCGTATTCAATTCAAAATTATGTCACTTTAAATCATATTCATTTTCAAAATCATTATATCAAAATATTTGCATTTGAATCCGTTAACTCTAAATCATAACAGATCTAACTTAAACAATCTGAAAGTAGTATATATACTAGAATAATTATTAAAAATAGTTCATATATAGAAATAGGTTATAGATTTAAAATAGTTTATATATTAAAAGTATATATATTAAAAAGAGTTAATGTCGAGAATAGTTTCAAATTAGAATTGTTTCTTCCAATTCCACAAATCCATTCAAATAAACTTTAGTTCTAAATTGAATTTAAACCAATCCCATTTCAACAATTGCAAATAAAAGGGTTAAAGGTTCACTTCAAATCCTTATTGAACCCATTTTAATTTATATCGATTTTAAATCCAAGTTTGAACTATAAATTTAAACCACTTCAAATTCAATAGGTTTTAGAATTTAAATATTCAAACACTTTACAATAACTCAACTCGATAAATTTCATTTATATCTCAAATTTCAACATTTAATTTTGTTTAAATTGGAAAATATTCACTTAATCATTTTTAATTAAACATTTGCATAAAATCTCAAATTCAAATTCATATTCAAATTAAATATTCAAATTCAATTTATCATATTTTGAAAATATCCATTTAATCACCTTTAATCAAAATCAAGTTATCACGTTATAAAAATCATATCTTTAAAATCTCAAATCAATAAGTTTTCAAATCAATTTTATTTAAATTCAATTCTTAAATAAATTAAATTACAAATCAACTTTAATTTATTTTTCCCACTCTTATTTAATATAAAGTTATTACAAAAAATCTACTTAAAATATTAATATAAATTTAAATAAATACTTGACATATTATACATATATTATTAGTTAAATTATATTATTAATAATTGTACTAATTATTATTAAATTAAATCCTATTATTAGAAAATTTATTTTAAATCTTATTTTATATATTTTAGAAGTAATAAAGTTATAAGTAAATTTTATAATTTTCATTTTAAAACTTAACTTATAATTTTAAAATTTCCAAACATATAATTTTAAAAATCTAAATTTTACTTATATATTGAAATACAATCTCTATATTATATTTTTAAAAAACCAATCCTTATTAAAACCCATATATTTCCTTTCAAAACTATGGAAATCAATTTTCCAAAATTAGACTAATGGTGTCCGTATATAATTTTCAATCATATGGTCAAGTGATACAGATATTTATCATTTCAATTTGCAATTTAATTTTTTTATGGGTATATATCATTTCAACCCGCAATCCCAAAATTTAAATTTA
Source organism: Allium cepa (assembly GCA_030765085.1). NCBI lineage: Eukaryota > Viridiplantae > Streptophyta > Magnoliopsida > Asparagales > Amaryllidaceae > Allium > Allium cepa. Next base: position 978,468,371 of record CM060937.1, on the reverse strand, counting down.
ATAAAATCGCTTGGGTTTATCATTTCAACTCATAACAATTTTCCCCTAATCTATAAGATCGTTCGGGTATGTATCATTTCAATCCATAGGGATATTCCTAACTAACATGGAACTTGCAGAGTGAGGACAATAGAATAATAATATAAAATGATGTACATATCAATATCAGGCATATATCATCATTAACAATTTAAATATAATATAATATAACAGGTTATTGTGTCATTGTCATAGATAAATAATTGCAGATAATGGCATATAATATTTAACAATTAAATAACTAACAATTCAAATTAAACAACATATTTCGATTGTCATTTCATGTGAATTAAACTGACTAAATATAAGAATGTTAATCATGAGTGATTTCTCACCTTTCGAGGCTCGAGAATCGATAATGAAAGAAATTGAACGCGGATAAGCGAGGACAAGCTAGAGTTGCGAAAATAATCTCCGACAGCAACAGAAACAAGCAAAACAACTGACTTGAACTCGATAATTCGATGAAAACAAAATATATAAATTCATTTAGAAATCTAAATTTTACTCACCTGTTCAAAATAAAAAATCTATATATTATATTTTAGAACCCAATACTCAATTTAAAATCATTAAAATTATCGGATCGTTACAATGTGCTTCAAGGTTTTGGGTAATAAGGTCTGTTTTTCTTTAATAGATAATGATATTTGATGTAATGTTTGTTGAAAGAGAAATTTAATTATCATAATTTGTATGTACATATCATTGCCACATTTAAGTTGAACATTGTTTGTGTAGCTTGAATTGTTTGTTGATTGAATCAATTGGTGTTTTATTTAGTAAATCAAAACTAATATTTGTATATGTTTAAATATAATGTTTTGTTTTGGAACTACGTTCTAAATATTCCATTTAAAGTCTAATTTTATGTTCAATTTATCAATTGGGTTCTTATTTTGATAAACTAAAATTAAAATTAACATTTATATATGTTTGAATAATTTTTTTTGTTGTAGATCTATATTGTAAACATTCAATTCAATGTATAATCCTTTAGATCTAAAATTTTGTATGTTCATATTATTTTGATTGGATTTACTTTAACAAATTAAGCTAAAATTTGTTTATAAATATTACAGTATTTTATTGAAGATTCATGTTTTAAATCATATAAAACAAAATGTAATTTTAGGTTTGAAAATTTACATGTATGTATTTTGTGTTTGTATTGTTTTGGAAATTAAAAAAAAGGAAGATGTTTTGGCAACAAAATTAATTTTTATTGTCTCTAATTTGTATTAATTAGAGATATTTTATTGAATATTACATGCACACAATTAATGTTTTGACAGTGAACCTACTTTTAAATTGATTGCTATAAATCTCTGATTTTATTAAGTAGAAAGACTTGATTTAATCTTATATGTATGTCAACATATATGAAATTTATTATATGTTTTCTATATTGTCAAAGTATGATTAGATTTCTTTCCAAAGGGGGAAAACAACTTAAATGAGGCAATAATATATACGTACATTTATTTTCACTGTTTATATGCTTATATTATGATGCCTATAATTTGTCATTTAAATGATGCATTAATTACGTTTATGAAATGGGAAACTGATCCAATCATCGTTGTTACCATTTATTTGTTTCCCATTTTTCCTTTATGTGATTAGTTATCCATTTAATTTTATTTATATGTCTACACCTTGCCATCAATTGATAGCACCTACCGTATGTCGCACTTACAGAATTAACACTAACACACACACACACACACACACTTATATTCATGCCATATACATGTTGCTAATTAATGACATTCATACGATTAATCAATTTAATTAAAAAGAGAGAAATGAAAGGTTTTTCTCTCCATAAAAATAATGAGCCCCTCATTAATTGAATAAGTTAAGGGAAGAAAACGAAAAGTTTCCTTCTTAAATAAATTTATGCCCCATCATTAATTGCATAACTTAATATAAAGAAAATGAAAAGTTTCATTCTCTAAATAAATTTAATAAATTACCATTACACACAAATATGTACATAAGAATATATTTGATATATTCTAGTTTACATACACAATAAATTAAAGTAAATCTTTATCTATAAAGTTAAATTAGATATGGATTTTACTTAAAAGAAACTTAGAAAAGTTCTAAGTACATATAGACTTCATAGGCCCATTAAAAATCCAAAATGGCTAATTTTTTTGAAATTCACCCATTTCTTCCGCTGCGGGCTAGGACAGTTCCAACAAGATATATTATCATGTAAGGGGTGTAACGATATTTAGCTAAAGGAAGTAATGTAAAGGAGAAGTGATTGGGGGTGAGCCTTCCATGACATGAGAGAAGGGGTGAGAACAAGCATAAAAAGCACCATTTGAAGCCCATATAAGGAAGGGCATACCTTTGATAATAAATCACAAATTCATAAAGAAAAACCAAGCTTTCTTCCATGTTTTCTTCTTCTGTTATGTTCTAAATAAAATATTTGTGAAACTCTTCCAAATCAACTCAAATTTGGAGTGGATCCTTGGGAAAACATTACAACAACTCCTAGGTAGTTTTTTTTGGAGGAAGCAAAGACACACCCACCCTACATCAGGAGGTATTGAGCAATAAGAGGGGTTTATAGGGGCAAAAGCAAGTGCAAAGCAATAAAGGAAGGACGGAAAGGTGGTTACAAGGGTGAGGTTAGACTTGGGTGCTTGGTTCTTGTTAGTTTATTGGGTTAAAGGTGAGTTAAATCACCACTTTAAATGAAAATATAACCATATATGTTTAGGTTTGATTGTATATATGTGGTTTAAATTGATGTTGACATACTTTGAAACATTAGTTTTGATTCTTACTTTGAAAGCAAATGGAATATGTAATCTATATGAACAGACTTGAACATACTTGAATGGACTTGCATAATATGTGGCATAACCTTGAAAAAAAGCACGTAGGTTGTAGTTGAACTTTGGTTTAGACTGAACTCTAATTTGAGAGTGCACTTATAGCGATAGTCGTTGTGAATGCACTTAGGAATTGCTTTGTTTTTAGCTATTTCTACGGAACTTTGTAAAGATATCCTTAGGGGCTTATCACCATATTTATTATTTTTTGCATGCATTTCTTACTACCGTGAAAAAACATTAGATAGTAAAAAGTTAAGTTACATTCCAAAAAATGGCCAAAACTTCACTTGTGCAAAACCGCCCCATTTAGCCTTTGATCTGTGGACTTAAAAGGTTTGAAAAAATATTTAAATTTAAGTATTTTGTTTTATTCTTTTTTCAGTTGTTTACTAATCCATTTTAGAGTATTTAAAAGTTGTTTTAGATATTTATGAATTTTTTAAGATTAGTTATGTATTTTTAGGGAAGGTGTTTTTTTAAGTTTTTAAGAATTTTATAAACTTGTTATTTACAAGTAATATTTTGAGTAAATATTTTGAAACCTATTATAAGTATTTTAAACTCATTTTTAAGTATATATAGTTTTTAGAATATTAATTTATTATTTTATTAAAGTGTAAAAATCTTATGTAATATTATCTTTTAAAGTGTTTTATTAAATATCTAGTTTTATAGATGAAATTACTATAATATATCATCTTTAAAAGGGTTTTAAAAGTAAAACAAAAGGTTCAAAAAGGGGTTAATAAGTGTTTAGTGGCTGAATGGTTGATTGTTTATTACTTGTTTGAAAAATAATTAACTATGCTTATCACTAAAACCGATGAAGTGGGCTTATCTATTTGTGAGGGTTAAGATTAACGTTCGAGTAGGGATATAAGCAGTAGCGCTCTCACCTACCGGCTTTCCTCTCGACCAATGAATAGTTAAGTCTGGAATGTCGAAGACTTGTTAATCATGTTGATTTCTTACTTGTTTGTGAAATCATTAATATTATACTTAACACTAAAAATCGATGTGGTAGACTTATCTATTCATGAGATTAAAGAATGAAGTGCTTAGGCAAGGCTTTAATGGAGCCGGTGCTCTAACTTGTCTGGCTTCACTTTTGGACGAGGAATTGGTAAGTTGGAAGTCAGGGATGAGTTAAGTATATGAACATTAACTTGTATAAGCAACTATTTTTGACCAAATAGTCGATTAGTCGACTATCGAACTTGACCTAATGTTGACTTAGGACGTATCTAAAAGCTTCATGATTTCATACCAATGAGAAACCATGGGGAGGAGCATTGGTACGAAACATCTCTAGCTTTCGCTTACTTTTGAATGAACTGGAATTGAGTTTACTGAAAATTCATCGAATTGTTTTGAAGAGACCGAGATATAAGTGTTTGATTACCAAATATCACTTCAAAACTAGTATATGAGTTCTATGTTTTGGGAGCGGTTCAAGACTGAAATATTACAGAGTTGAAACATTCATCCTAAAGTTAGGTCCAAGGAAGAGGTCAATATTAACATTTCAAATAATGCTGTCATGTGGGACTGTCTATCTTTAGGAGTATTCTAAGAGAGAGGGCAACGTTAGCGTTTGTCGGAGGGCTTATGCAGGAATCTAGATAGACATTCGAGATCTATTCGAGATGCTCAAATCCATTTGAGGATTCATGTTCTGTTCGAGTGATGAAGATTCATATGAATGTCGAATGCAACCCCAACATCGAAAATGGCTAAACATAGAGTGGGACACACAATCTTAGGTTTCGTTAAGTTTTGAGGGTATGTCAACTCCATTATTTAGAGATGCTTTTAGAAGATGCTAGCAGGAGTTATTGGTACTTAGTTCCACACAGTTCATACTATGTTCTGGTGATGGGAAAATTGTGTTTACCTTATGGTATATTTTATTTAAAGATATTCAATGCTCGAAAGGTACTTTCTAGTCCCTATAATGGAGATCCGCATTAGTTACTTGAAGCATCTCCGTAGAAAAATTCATTATGTAAACATACTTTAGCAGTTTTGATTATAACTTCTAATCTGCTGTTGAATGTATCCATTCCTACTAATTAATATGACTTATATTCTACACTCTAGTCATAACCTATCCTATCACTATGTTAAACTTAATGATAGTTTCATTTGAGGAGAAACCATTACGGTTATTCGTATGGTCTTAATTATTACTGTTACTTGGTATATATTTATTGAGTTTCTCACGCTGTTTACCAGCTTGATCCGAGTGTTATTTTCTTATAATACTCAGGTCAGTCTATGCATATGTCAAGATTTAGCCTTGGAAGCTTTGGAGCTTATGGAAACGAGTTGGATGTTTACTTAGCACAACATTCTTATTTCCACTGCATTACTGTATTGTATATGTCATCATTTTGAGACAGGCGGTTATAACTATCCAGGCTGTTGACTGTACGTATGTTTTGTACTTATGAAATTTTTGTATTCAAAATAACCGTTTCTATTGTTCTTCTAGTATTATATGTTATCGTTTCATTGTGAGATTCTGCTGTTGTATTCACTCTTTCTTGTTCTATTCTATTTTTTTATTTTACCCTAACTTTCTGTCTTTTTGGTACATAAGTGTTCGACATACGAATATCATGGATGTATTTGGTATCAATATTTGAAAGTTGAAAAGTCAGGTTATTAAATATGATTCCAAAGTTTTCTATCATAGTATATGACTATGTAAGGAAAATAGAGGTTTCTAATTAAGGAACTTGATCGGAGTCCGCACTAGAGAGGTCAAGTGATCTATACTAGTTTGGAAGTGAAATCTAAGTGGTTGATCAAATGATCGAATTTGATATTGCATATGGATAACATATGTACATCGTACGGGTTTTAGTATATTAATATGCCATGTTTGTTGGCTTTTGGAGATTTGGAAAATGACTCTTTGAAATGTTTGATATAGTTTAAATAATCGACTAAGTAATGATCTAAGGCTGTTGAGCTAAAATACTCTTAGTAGTTTATGTATCATCCTTATGCGATGAGAAGTTTTCTAAACCTGAGAATAACCGTGAGCTTTGCTTGTTAGTGATTGTAATACTATTAAGTATTGCTATGTGATTGTTTCATTTGGTTACTCGTGTTGGAATTTTGAGGATGAAATATTTTATGTTGGGGAGAATACAACAACCCGAAATTTTAAACACTCTATATTCAAGTATCCAAAATTATTTAAATATTTATATCTTGAATTTAATATGATTAAGTTGATTTAATAAAATTTCTAAGCCCCTTTTAAATAATAACTAATGAAGGTAGAATTGTTTTTGAAAAATGTTTACAGAAAAATAATAGTTAAAAATTATATAGACAATATGAAACGGTTTTATCGATTAAAGGCCACAAAACGTGTGGAATTATCATCTCGATGCGTTGTCATGAATTTTGATGAAACTAGTGCAATCGGGACTGGAATAGCGAGGTAGTGTGCACGGACGAGTTTCTTAGTGATCTGACGTGCTGTGTGGTCATACGAATCCATAACGTGTTGCGATTTATTTGAGAAAATTTAATACAACATAAATTATGTTATACAAACACCACCCCAATACTCCTCTTAGTAACTTTTCCTCTTTCCCATTTTATTTCTTTCTTTATTCATCTCCTATAAAGAAAATACATACCCACCTCCCACCTTCAATTATTTCAAGTGCTATGAGCGGCGAAAGTCGACGATGTTGGATCTGTTAGGCTTGTATGCAGGAGGGCTTCAAATCGGTATAGTATTTTTGCGAGCTTGTCCATGTGCGATATTTAAAGCCACCAGCTAGTTTGGGCCACGGAGGAGCGTGAGGCCACAGTTGGTAGATCGGAGAGTAGCATTATGAAATTAGTTCGAAAGGGAGTAATTGTTGTTAGTTGGAAGAGATCGGGGTAATTCGTGACTTTGTGAAGTCAAGAAGTACGCATGGGTGTCGCAATTTGACAAAGAAGGTCGGAAGTCAAATTGAAGGTGCGATTGGGCTTGGCATGGGATGAGAAGTTGATTGACATTGGCTGGAGAAGCTCCGGTGCTTCGAGGAAAGATGCAACATTTCTTTTGTCATCGGCGGCTTTTAGGTCGCAATTGGATTCTTACTCCCAAGCTTGATGAGGCAAGGTCCATCGTGAAGAGCGTGCAAACCGTGGTGCAGTGGAGTTGATGATTCATCGTATCATTATGTGTAGGTGGAGATAGTAGGAGAGAGGTATGAGTGTGGATGGGTTTGTGCATGTATAAGCTTCATGCACATGGTTTTGGGAAATGCGGGAGAAGAGGGACTAGTGGAAAAGAAGGTAATAAATTAGTTAATGGTATTTTATTAATATTATATAATCCAAAATCCTGTAAAATAAATATCTCTTGCATATGAGGTCCAATCGAGATGCTGTCTTTGCCATTGCACTCGTAGTGAGATTATCTACGTCTTAATTTGGCTTTCGATTGGGTAAGTTAATCATCATATAATTATATATGTTGTGTATATAATGTTTGTTGTGTTAAAAATAAGTAAAACCAAATAACAATGCAAGTTATTACTTTTGGACCCTACCTTGCTTTGGAAAGCAAGTGAAAACATTATATGTAGTATAATCTCTCTTATAATCCTCTAGAACATGCAATGTGGCCATGACTTGTTGTTTACATGTTCAATAGTGTGTTGTAAAAATTTGAAGCAAAATAGTCGCCATAAATGCACTTTGAAATCCCTTGTATTTAAAATGTGTTAAATTGGTTAAAATTTGAATATATTGTGAACACACACATGCATACACATATAGTTGTTCTCTATAGATGCTTTGGTGTTTTTGACGTAAAAAAATGGTTTGGGAAGTTATAGAAATTGTGAAACGAAGTTGTGAAAGTTAAAAACGAAAAGGTTGCTATGCATCCACTTAGAAAATGCCTTGTCTCCGGTGATTTTTAAAATCAACTTTGAAAAACATCCTAGGGGCTTATTTTCATTTTTAGTAAGTACTATAAGTGTACTTATTACTAAAAAAATATTGAAGTTCCATTTTCTAAAATAATATGTCTAAGGAATCGAACTTCATCTCTCCATAAATGGCATTTAGAAAATTTAGCTTTCAGCTGATGACTCCTAAGAGTTTGGAGAACACAGCTCAAATGTGACTCATGCGTCTTCTTTGATTTGGAAAAGACAAGAATATCATCAACGAAAACCAGAACAAACTTGTTGAGAACATCGCGGAAAACGCGATTCATAAGATCGACAAAGAAGGTAGGAGCATTGGTTAATCCAAAAGGCATGACTAACCATTCATAGAAACCATTCTCTATTTGGAAAGTAGTCTTGGGAATGCTCTCCTCAGCTACACGAAACTAGTGGAAACCAGTGGCAAGATCAAGCTGAGAGAAAATTTTAGCTCCGTAGTGCCGATCAAATATATCATTGATACGAGGCATCGGATATCGGTTCTTCAAGATAAGCTTGTTCAACTCTTTATAATCAACTCACATTCTCAAATAACCATCAGATTTGGTGGAAAAGACCACAACAAATCCCGATTCAGAATAACTCTGCCTAATCAAACCCTTAGAGAACAAATTCTCGATCTGCTTCTTTAACTCGACTTTCTCGCTGGGTGCCATCCGCTTGGGAGGAAGAACAACTGGTCGAGCATCAGGAATAAGATCAATGCATAATTCAATTTTCCGCTTAGGAGGAAGAGAAGTGACTTCACCAAAAACATTTGGATAATCTCCAACCATCGGGATGGAGTCTAGATCACTAGGTTGAGAATCATGTGAGAAGATAAAACTGCATGCATAATCATGAGGCATTCGACATTCAATTACCAAAGGCTCGCCCAACTCACCGACTAAGGAAACAGTTCGGGCCTTACTAGAAATGACTGCATCATATCTCTTTAACCAATCACGTCCAAGTAAAATATCAAATGCATCAAAACCCAAAATATAGAAATTTCGGATGATTCGATGCTTCTTGTAAAGAATTTTCACCCCTTTACAAATCATACTAAAGATTAGCGGAGCCATCGATGGGATTAGTCACACATAATGATGAAGTCGCCAATTGAGGTTGCAAAATATGCTGAAATTTATTACAGAGATCAACAGATATAAAGCTATGAGATGCACCAGTGTCAAATAGGACACGAATAGGATAGTCATGCAAGGTAAAGGAGCTCTGAAGAGTACCTTGGTTATCACTGGCAGGAGGAGGAGGAGAAATGATTGAAGTCAAAGCAAAGACTCCAAATGTCCTGCCTCTCTGTTGGGTGGGACAGTTATTCTTGAAGTGACCAGGCTGCAAACAGAGGTGGCAAAGGTTGTTTCTGGTTGCCTGGACTGGGGGAGGAATAGTAGCTCCGACGGGAGATGGACAACTGTTGGCATAGTGTGGTCTCACTTGAAACAAGTGGTGAAAGATAGGTCAAGAGATCGCTTCTGAGGAGCATATCCAATACCATGAGTATCCTGCCAGTTCTTCTTCTGCTGCTGGAAGTTAGGCTTCCTCTTCTTAGAACTATTGGGACTGCCCTGAGATGCTAAAACTGCCCGCTTACCCTTGGAAGTAGGATTCTCAAATCTGGTGGCCATATTCATAAGAGAAGTAAAGGTGCAGTGAATATGAATAATCAATCAGTCATAATACTCTGGGCGAGCACCATGAATAAACTTCTCATTCTTCTTGAGTAGAGTATCAATCAAATTGGGACCAAACTTGGATAGCTCATTGAACTTCCTCTCATATTCAGCAACAATCATATCTCCCTGCTCAAGGTCCATGAATTCCCTATACAACTGAGATTTCCCGGCTTTGGGCATCAACTTGGCCATAAAAGCATCCTTGTAGAGATGGATCCAAGATAAGATAAGATAAGGAGATAAATTTCAAAGATATAGATTCAACAGAGATAAGTTAGAAAAGGATAACTAAGGACCTCACCTGAACTGCTGCCAAGTGATAATAGCCTCGACAGTCTGTGCGGTAACAAATTCCCACCAATCCTAGATGGACTACCGTAACTGCCAAGTAGCTAAATGACACATCTGAGCATCAGTCATCTCAAGTCCAGTGAAAATCCTCTCAAGACTCTTCAGCCATTTCCAAGCGTCGATAATACTCCCTGCTCCAATGAACTTGGTACCTCCAAGCTAAGAGTACTCCTTTCAAAGCTGGGTGAACCTAACAGGCTGAGCAGGTGTAATGGGAGCAACAACTGGTGGTGCAGGGACAACAGTTGATGCAGGGCATTTCCATGACCCCTACCACGAACATTCCTACGGTTACTCATCTGGAAATACAAGAATAGATTTAGAACAAATATAAAGTTCCAAAATTTCAAAAGAAATCCTAATTAAAGACAATTCTAACTCAGAATTTCAAGCACGAATGGATATGATTCCGTAATTAATTCAACCCATTCTAAGGTATTACTTCCTATCTCTAATGAGTTTTTATGCTAATCTTTGCCTAAACCAGAGCTTTGATGCAACTGTAATGACCCGCAATTTCGAACCATTCAAATCGACAATAATCCACACATGTCGGACTTGAATTGCTCAAATTAACAAATTGTTAATTTATAATTGGCAAAACTTAGCATATATAGTAATAAATTAATTACAGAATCACAGACACAAAGTTCTACAACGACAAGCGGTAGAAAAGATAAATAGTAGTTCGTAAAGCTACTACAGAAATAACATGGCCCAAAATAGAATACATCAGAAATCCCAATAGATGGAAGTCTCAAACATAAAAGCAAATGACAAGTTTGAAACATACAACTGAAAATAAAAAAATAAACTAAAAGCTGAAATAGATAAGATAGATCTTCCAAGCAAATTCCAAGCTCCAAAAGATGAGTTTCAAAAGCTGTGACACTCAGGCTGACCCAAGCATAAAGCAAAACACAAAACACTCGAGTCGGAATTAACATTGTTATGCAAGTAAATCAAACTCAGGTGAAATATCAAGTGAGGTGCAATATTAACTCAAAGGATGTTGGGATTCCATCCTTTAAGGATCCGATAAAGTGTAACGACCCGCAAATCCGTATCCCTTAAGTCGACACTATTCAACATAAATCAACTCAAGTTGTACAGAAATATGAACCATTTGGGTTAAAGAAGAAGAGATAGAAGAAGAAAATAGAAAACAACATCAGAATCTAACCATCGTAGCGGAATAAAATATAATAGATAATAAATGATCTTTACTCAAAATCAAATATATCTGTTTATATATTACATCATCAGAGTACATCAGTCACAGTTCAACATCAATAACATACAACTGGATATACAGCTAATCAACACAGTGGAATATATATAAAACAAATACGGAAATACGTATCGTCATCCAGCTCGTCTCCTGAGCTCCACAGCATCATATCCTGTATCCTATAATACTCGGTCTGACCCGAGCATTATAGTTAAATAACACCCGAGTCAGTCTGGACTAACAGCGTGAGAAAATCACACCCAATTGATTATTAAGTTTCAAAAATCCTTTTGAAAACAAAGGCATCTCGTAAGACCACACCACAAATAAACATGTCGGGTTTTTGCCTTACGATAGCTAAAACATTTTTTTATAAAAATCCTCTGATATTATAATAGGGTCTATATACAAATACTTATTAAAATAGCCGAAATTGTTACATGATTAAATTCCAGCTACTAGCCACAGAGTGGGTAATACAAACAAAACTCGTACATGGCTCGTAGGGAGAATGGATTTCCAACTAATGACTAGGCACTGGGGTACCACCTATCACAGTACGTGGCCTAGATCACAGTACCGAGGAGTACGCCCGCTCCCCTGCAACACAAGACCGGGACTACCCCTTACTGGATAATCCCGAGTGAGATCACCCCGCGGTTAGGATTAGCAACCGCACCACTAAGCCGAAATAAAAGGAACATCTAGACAGGGATGACCTCACCCTGAATGGGTGCTACCCACCTAGCCTTGCTGCATAACCCTTGATTTTCAGTCATTTCCGGTTGATGAGGGTTGAGGCTAAGCGTTACCTTTTTAGAACATATCCCTTAGAATGCCCATCGCCCACCCGACGATGTTCCGAAAGCATTCATCCATACAAGTCCGTCCCGGGTTCGAACGGAACCGAAGGCACTATTCCTACTGCATCCATTTTAGAAATATCCTCAGGATTTGTAGCGACTAGCCCTTGCACTTCACTACTCCATCTTCGAATCCAACTCGTTTCCACGAAACTTACAAACCGGATCGAAGTGGTTTTCGAGAAATAAATCTCGATCCCGGTCTCATCGAAATGATCAACGTATTTGGCCAATATTGATAGTCGGTTATTTAACTATCAATTGATATTCATAAACAACCATCAACCAGTAAATAATTTTCCAAATTATTTATTAATCCCAAACTATCTTCACAATATATATTTTCACTTTTCAAACCCTTTTGAAAACAGTTTTCAAACTATCTTCCTTTTTCTGAATAAATTTCCCAAATATTTTCTATTTCTTCTGAAATCACCAAGTACAACACTTAGATTTCAAAATGATTTAAAACGCCTTATTATAAAATATACCTTTAAATATTTAAATTAAACTACTTTAATGCTTTATTAAAAAAATATATACTTTAAAAATAATTAAAATAAAGCTACTTTATAGAATATAGAACTAAATTTCTCTTTTTAAAACAAAATACCAAGTTACCTTAAATAATTACTACGATAATAGATTTGAAAAATATTTACTTTAGAATTTAAACATTTAGAAATAATAAATTTTCTAAAACATGCTATTTAAAACAACATTAAACTTTTATCTTATGTTAAAAAAAATTACTTTGAAAACGTACTTGGCTATCCACAGAAATATACTTCTCTTCACATTCTTCTTTAAATTTCCAATTTCAAACAGTTGAATCAATTTCCAAACTGATTTCCAATTTACTCCCTTTTATTCCAAAATCCATTAATTTCAGATTTTATTCCTTAATTATGATTTAAAATACTTTTATCTGAAAATACCAATTTTAGATTTCTCAAATTACGTCTTAATCCTGTTAATAAACTTATACTTTAAATTTTAAAATAATTCTTTATTCCTTTAAAATAATAACACTTGATTTTTACAATTCATTAATTTCTGTTTATTTAAAATCCTTTTCTTTTTCATACTCGAAGTTATTTATTAGTATTTTAACATCACTTTCATTTCTTTTCAATTCATTCTTAATTTATTCAAATTTTCTATAATGATTTCGCTTACAAATTCACTTCTTTTAATTTCTTTCCAAAATCCAAATTATATATTTTTGGTAACTCATTATACCCAAATATAGTCAATCAAACCATAGCATTCAATATTCCAATATAATTCATCATAGAATATCAATTAATCACACAGAGAATATTAAATAATTTAAATAAATGTTGAGGGACCTAGTTGGATCCCTCCAACCTGTTTTCCCTGCATCCATAGACGTTAGCACAACATAAAATACTAATTCCACTTCGAAGTGGAATGTCACGATATATGGGTTTTAAAATATGAAATCATCCACTATTTGATGTGGGAAATCAAACATTCCAAGGTATACCATATACTACTATACAATATGACACACCAAACCAATCAATCAATCAATCAACCAATCATTTAAATTTGACTATTTAAATTTAATTTAAACTCAACTGAGTGAGATTAACTCACCTTTGCTTTTATTTGCAATCCCCTTCAATATTGCCTTGGTTTCCCGGTTTGTAACCTTGTATAGACATCACATAATTTTTTTATCAACATTGGAGTCAATATTAACATTTAAATTTCCATTTATAATTTAATTAACCAAAGATTTCATTTTTTAGACAAGTATTATGCGTTTTATACTAATTTCCTCTTATAGATTTTTTTAGTAACAAAACAATAATTAAAGAAGTAAATTGAATAAATCTACTACCAAATCCATTATTTAAAAAAAAATGAACTTCGTAAGCTAAAAATGTGAGTGTGTATATATATCTACAGTAATTTTTTTTTCAATATAGACATATATATTCAGAATCGAGTTGATATAGGTTTTAAACCCTATTGTAACCATTTTTTCTTATATACATATATGCTGATAATTGATAAATGAACATCAAAGAGTTTAAACCTACCTAACTAAAATAAAATTTAGTTACTTACCAATACAGTTCGAGGCCGCCCTCCCTGACGCGAACACGCGCGATGTCGCTTCCTCGATTCGCCGCCACAACCCATCGTCAATCCCTAGCCACGGCCTCGACGAAACGCGATGCCGCCCACGCGAACGATACTGAACTCAAATCCTCGTCGACGCGATAGCAGCGACCACGACACACGCAAGGCTCCAACCTCTATTGTGCGCGACCCTCGATCTCGTTCCCACCACCCAAATTTGCCGATTATTTATGAAATCGAACGATTTGATTTTAGAAGGGGGAAAATTTTTTGGGTTTCAGTTCACCATTTATATTTTTATATTTTTTATTTCTGATGCGAGCGATTTGAAACGAAGGGGTCGGCCATTTCTAGATTTCGCTCGGCCTTTACTTTCTCTTGATGAAGTTAATTTGTTCTCTCTGATTATGAAAGGAACCACAAGATTTAAGAACGATGGGTAGCGTAAGGGAGAAGGAATAATAGCTACAGTAGCCTGAAACGAAATAAAATCAGCTGATGTGAAAGAATTTAACTGAGGATGACCAGGATATAAATATTTAAATTAAATTCAAATTCAAATGCAAAAGCAACATAAAATTTCCAACTCCTATCGAGGCGTGCCGCTAGGCGTTTATAACGTTATACCCCTATTCCGAACGCAATGGGAAAGATTTCGGGTCCAAATTCGATCGTATGTAGAAGATAGCTTTTTGAATCGAATTAAAGTATTTAATTTTCGATATTAACTCCAGCGCGTTTATATATCGTACACTCACACACTAACTCCGATCAATACGAAATTTGAAATCGATAATAATACAATATTACAGACCCAATGGAACTGGTTTCGTCGAATTCTGAGACTGTCCCTCGGAAGGCTATTTTTAAATTCAATTTAAAACGATAAAATTTTGAAACTGAACAAATCACTGTTAAATTTAATTTTAACAGTTCTATTATCTTCAGCAGTGTCGGTATAAATTTTAGGAACCTTCAAATTATTTTTAACGCGCTTAAAACTCTAGATTCAACATTTTACCCAAGTTCAAATTATTTAATTCAATAATTTAATTATCAAATAATTAGTGATATTTGAATTCAGGTTAAAATTAACCTTTAAATATTTAAAATCAATTAAATGTTCCGATTTCAATTGCTTAAAAATTTCGGGTCGTCACATTCCTTTCCCCTTAATAGAACTTCGTCCCCGAAATTACTAGTTAGGAAAAATGGTCCAATACCTGTTACCCTTTTCCCTAAAACTAAACAGTTTAATTAACTTGCCATAACATATTTTTTTCATTTAAAGACCCACTATTTCTTCAACCAACTTCCCTAAACCTTTCATAGTTTTCAAATAACTTTACTTATTCAACCATTCAAATTTAATTTAAATCCAAATTTAAACTATCAAAATTTTCTAACTCTCTAAATTTTTGAAAAATTTCGCCAGCATCTCCTTTGCGCGGCTAGCTCGGTACAGCTACAAAAGGCCTCTACGGGCTCCTAAATTCCAAAAGAAAACAAAAGGCCAAGTGGCTACATCAAAAACCCAATCAAATTTCATAGAAATTTAAACACATACCTTTTTGTCGAGCATTTCAAATTTATCTTTTGAAATCAAAACCAATTTCCCTTTTTCATACCTGCATATCCTTCATAACAATAATATCCAATCATAATTTTCCACAAACATTTTATTTACTTCCTCACAAAATGTCAATATCTATTCATTCAAATATTAACTTAGATTATATTTGTGGTATCAATTTTTCATTTAAGAATTTACCATTCCTTTCTTAAGTTTCGTATAAGCATTTTATATGCTTCTTATATTAATTGTCACCTTACCACTTTAGTTTATACCTATTTCTATTCAAATTGATTCCTTTATTACCATATGAATTCAATTTATTTTCAACTCTAAATATTAAATTTTATTTTTCATTTATACTGATTCATGTCATTATTTTAAATTAGTTTCATTTACTAATTTATTTCAATTTCCAGTTTGAAATCGTTTTGTCGTTAACAAAATTTTCCAAAATTTTCAAAAAAAATCTATCTCCCAAAATTTTCGAAATTTTTTGGCAGAGTCTTTTTTGTACGGAGGAGCTTTTGCAATTTGACAAAAGATACAAATATATATACATCGACCCACACGGTCGGAAAAACCAAAAACAGTTCATATTTTCTATTTTTATTGCGTAGGCGCACCTTATTTAGCATTTTTAAGCAAGCGGCTTTTAATTTTAGCAATTAGCGCAACTAAATCTAGCCCCACGACTTCCAGGTACCCGTACTTACTCAATTTAAACATGTAAGTGCCATATATATAAAGTTTAACAACATTTCACTTATTTACAATAGTTAAACACATGAATTCTAACAGCCATGCACATTAAACACTTTTTATAAGCAATTTAAGTATTCCAACATTAATTTTAATTGCTTACAACAAATCACACATCGTTTCACCTAAATCCGAATGGTTAACAACTTCCATGCTTACATTTAATTTATTTTTAAGTAAAACGAACTCATATTTAATTCAATTGATCTCAAAATCAATTTATTTTACTCCTATCAATTCATAGAATTTTAATTACTTCCATTTACATCAAATGATAATTTATTCTATGCAATTTGACGAGATCTATGTGAATAAATAAGTACTTATGTTTTATAACCAATTTAAATTGATTCCAACTCAATTTATACTTAATTCTATTCCATTTTTAAATTTATTCACAATCCATATATTCTCATTTTCATTGCATTTTTAAATTTGAATCCATTTACTCGCATTTCATTTTATTAACCAAACTAGTTTCATTATTCAAACAGGTTCCATTCAAAACCACTTGATCTAGCTCGACACATTCTATTAAATTTTATCTCTTTTCAATTTTATTCACGATCCATTCATTTACATTTCATTCCATAGTTTATTCCAAACTATTTTATTTAGTTCGAAAACAATCCGAGCTATTTCATTCAATAACTATTTCTCAACTTATTTAAACCACACTTCATTTTGAGTTCGGCTTTCATTCAACACTTACTTAAGTCAATAACTTAAGTTCATTTCCATTTCTTTTTATAATAAGTTCTACTACCATCTTTCATTTGATTCTTATTTATTCCATCCATTTATTTATTCAATATAGTTAGTTTATCCACTCAATCCATTATGAATTTTCATTTCCTTACTCAATTCATCCAAAATTATTTTCTTAATAACAAGGCCATTTCCAATGTATTTCTACTTATTTGGATTTTATTTGCAATTCATGCATTACTATTTTATTCCAATTTCTTTTATTTTGGCAGCAGTTTCAATTATATTTAATTTGTTAACACTTCAAGTCGAATTTTAATTAATAATTCAAGTTCTGATTCTACCATTCACTTTTAATTTACCATCAAATTTTATTACTCACAATTCAATTTCTACTTAACCAATTTAAATTCCATTAACAAATTCAATTAACAAATTTTATTCCAAATTAATCCTCTCCTTATTTATCATTCCATACTTGATTTTTAATCTCCAAATCTCTTTATTTAATTTTCTTAAGTTTAATTTATTTCATAATTTAAGTTTGGATTTTTGTTTTATTTTCCAATTCATCAAAAATATTTATGTTGGGTTTTCTATCCCATTTTTCAATTTATAAGTCACAGCTTATTATTTTACACATTTCATTCTAGGCTTCAATATATTCATCTTTTATTTTTTAACTCAAGAATTACGCTTATTTATAGCCCAAGCATATTTTTATTCCATAAATTTTTAATTCTTTTACAAGTTATTCTAATTTATTTATTTCAATCTAATCCTTATCTAACTTATTTTCCATTTATTCAGGTAAAAATCTAATTTCATTCGATAACTCAATTGAATTTTTATTCCAATTCAATTTTATTTTAACTCAGATTTATTTAATTCAATTCGATTTCAACTTAATTCGAACACAACTGGATATTATTTCAGCCTATTCAATTAATTTCAATCCAGTTAAATTTTATTCCCCAATCAAAGTTAATTTCATTTTTAACCTTTCACCTTAAATTTAAATTTCCAACATTCAAAGTTTATATTTCCTTCGTGATTTAAAAATCATCTCAATTTATAAGCTTACAACCAATCTAATCAGGATTTTTAAACACCCGACTTTTGGTTTCAATTATTTTGAAATCTTCAACATCTCAAATCACATTTCTCAAAAGTCAAACCAATCCTGGTTTTGTTCCCAACAAATTTCTTTTGAGATTTTCAAAAACAACTAGCTTTTCTGAACAAATCAATTTGGTAGCAATCCGTCACTTAGAAATTCGAAAATGAATACTGATGATGCGACCGTCATCATCAGAATTATTTCCCGATAATCCAAGTGAATTCAGTGCTATATCGCTTTCAAAATCCATTTAAAACAAACTCCCCTTTCAGAAATACCTCTAAAACAATAATGCTATTATTTATCTTCAAAACACTACGACAAACACTTCAAAAATCTTCAGGATTTTAACTTTCCAAATCCTGCTTCAATCAAATTTTACTATAATTCATTTGCATAGTTTCTGCTCATACAAATTCTCATTTGATTATATTTCAATTTATAAATTACATTTATAATTCATATTTATAAATTACACTTTATAATGAATTTATTCCCTTAATCTTTGGTTACATTTTCAATTCTAGTTAAATTTCCACTCAACAATGATAATGATTTAAATATCATCATCCCTAACATCCAAGCAACCATAATTAGCTAAAATAGTTTACAAAAAATTTTCTTTATCTCAAAATATATTTTTGGGTAAAGTTATTTCATTCACCCACATTTAAAACAATACCGTGTCAACTTTCTATTCAAGTGTTTAGAAACCCCTTCGATACAGTTGTCCAGACTGTGTCGACGAAGGTTCATCTGCCACTCAATAAACCAAGCAACACAATATTAAAACAATTTATATTCAATAAAAATACGCGCTCATATCTATTAATACGCTCAAACACATTCTAGAGTACTACGGACTCTAATTTAAATGAGTAATTCCCACCAGAGCCAAGGTCATCACCAACCTAAGCTCTGATACCAAGTGTAACGACCCACAAATCTGTACCGAGTCGACACTATTCAACATAAATCAACTCAAATTGTACAGAAATACGAACCATTTGGGTTAAAGAAGAAGAGGTAGAAGAAGAAAATAGAAAACAACATCAAAATCTAACCATCGCAGCGGAATAAAATATAATAGATAATAAATGATCTTTACTCAAAATCAAATATATCTGTTTATATATTACATCATCAGAGTACATCAATCACAGTTCAACATCAATAACATACAACTGGATATACAGCTAATCAACACAGCAGAATATATATAAAACAAATACAGAAATACGTATCGTCATCCAGCTCGTCTCTTGAGCTCCACAGCATCATATCCTGTATCCTATAATACTCGGTCTGACCCGAGCATTATAGTTAAATAACACCCGAGTCAGTCTGGAATACCAGCATGAGAAAATCACACCCAATTGATTATTAAGTTTCAAAAACCCTTTTGAAAACAAAAGCATCTCGTAAGACCACACCACAAATAAACATGTCGGGTTTTTACCTTATGATAGCTAAAACACTTTTTATAAAAATCCTCTGATATTATAATAGGGTCTATATACAAATACTTATTAAAATAACCGAAATTGTTACATGATTAAATTTCAGCTACCAGCCACACAGTGGGTAATACAAACAAAACTCGTACAAGGCTCGTTGGGAGAATTGATTTCCAACTAATGACTAGGCACTGGGGTACCACCTGTCACAGTACGTGGCCTAGATCACAGTACCGAGGAGTACGCCCGCTCCCCTGCAACACAAGACCGGGGCTACCCCTTACTGGATAATCCCGAGTGAGATCACCCCACGGTTGGGATCAGCAATCGCACCACTAAGCTGAAATAAAAGGAACATCTAGACAGGGATGGCCTCATCCTGAATGGATGCTACCCACCTAGCCTTGCTGCATAACCCCTGATTTTCATTCATTCCCGGTTGATGAGGCTTGAGGCTAAGTGTTACCTTTTTAGAGAATATCCCTTAGAATGCCCATTGTCCACCTGGCGATGTTCCGAAAGCATTCATCCATACAAGTCCGTCCCGGGTTCGAACGGAACCGAAGGTACTATTCCTACTACATCCATTTCGGAAATATCCTCAGGATTAGTAGCGACTAGCCCTTGCACTTCATTACTCCATCTTCGAATCCAACTCTTTTTCATGAAACGTACAAACTGGATCGAAGTGGTTTTCGAGAAATAAATCTCGATCCCGATCTCTTCGAAACGATCAACGTATTTGGCCAATATTGATAGTCGGTTATTTAACTATCAATTGATATTCATAAACAACCATCAGCCAGTAAATAATTTCCCAAATTATTTATTAATCCCAAAATATCTTCACAAGATATATTTCCACTTTTCAAACCCTTTTGAAAACAGTTTTCAAACTGTCTTCTTTTTTCTGAATAAATTTCCCAAATATTTTCTATTTCTTCTGAAATCACCAAATACATCACTTAGATTTCAAAATGATTTAAAACACCTTATTATAAAATATACCTTTAAATATTTAAATTAAACTACTTTAATGCTTTATTAAAAAAATATATACTTTAAAAATAATTAAAATAAAGCTACTTTATAGAATATAGAACTAAATTTCTCTTTTTAAAACACAATACCAAGTTACCTTAAATAATTACTACGATAATAGATTTGAAAAATATTTACTTTAGAATTTAAACATTCAGAAATAATAAATTTTCTAAAACATGCTTTTTAAAACAACATTAAACTTTTATCTTATATTAAAAAAAAATTACTTTGAAAACGTACTTGGCTATCCAGAGAAATATACTTCTCTTCACATTCTTCTTTAAATTTTCAATTTCAAACAGTTGAATCAATTTCCAAATTGATTTCCAATTTACTCCCTTTTATTCCAAAATCCATTAATTTTAGATTTTATTCCTCAATTATGATTTAAAATACTTTTATCTGAAAATACCAATTTTAGATTTCTCAAATTACCTCTTAATCTTGTTAATAAACTTATACTTTAAATTTTAAAATAATTCTTTATTCCTTTAAAATAATAACAATTGATTTTTACAATTCATTAATTTCTGTTTATTTAAAATCTTTTTCTTTTTCATACTCGAAGTTATTTATTATTATTTTAATATCACTTTCATTTCTTTTCATTCTTAATTTATTCAAATTTTCTATAATGATTTCGCTTACAAATTCACTTCTTTTATTTTCTTTCCAAAATCCAATTTATATATTTTCGGTAACTCATTATTCCCAAATATAGTCAATCATACCATAGCATTCAATATTTCAATATAATTCATCATAGAATATCAATTAATCACACAGAGAATATTAAATAATTTAAATAAATGTCGAGGGACCTAGTTGGATCCCTCCAACCCGTTTTTCCTGCATCCACAGACGTTAGCACAACATAAAATACTAATTCCACTTCGAAGTGGAATATCACGGTATATGGGTTTTAAAATATAAAATCATCCACTATTTGATGTGGGAAATCAAACATTCCAAGATATACTATATACTACTATATAATATAACACACCAAATCAAATCAATTAATCAACCAATTATTTAAATTTAATATAAACTCAACTGAGTGAGATTAACTCACCTTTGCTTTTATTTGCAATCCCCTTCAATATTGCCTTGGTTTCCCAATTTATAACCTTGTATAGACATCACATAATTTTTTTTATCAACATTGGAGTCAATATCAACATTTAAATTTCCATTTATAATTTAATTAACCAAAGATTTCATTTTTTAGACAAGTATTATACGTTTTAAACTAATTTCCTCTTATAGATTTTTTTTAGTAACAAAACAATAATTAAAGAAGTAAATTGAATACATCTACTACCAAATCCATTATTTAAAAAAAATGAACTTCGTAAGCTAAAAATGTGAGTGTATGTATATATCTACAGTAATAATTTTTTTCAGTATAGACATATATATTCAGAATTGTAACGACCCGTATTTTACGTGTCGATAAATCGTAAAATAGATGCCATCAAGTCGTTAGTATTGTTGTTAAGTTGTTTAAAGTTTGAGTTGAGCGACTTATAGGTTTGGAACGACCTAGGAGTTAGGTCGTGTAGGGGTTAAGTCGTATAGGATTTAGGTCGTGTGGAAGTTAGGTCGGTTGAGCGACCTGAGGGGTGAGCGACCTAAGGAAGAAAAGCGACTTAAGACAGTATGACCTAATAGTTAGCGAGTTAGTATGTTAGAACTAGTTAACGAGTTAAGAGATAGGTCGTGGACGAGTTAAGGATTGGAGCGACCTAAGGAAGCTAGCGACCTATAGGAATGACCGACCTATAGATGTTAGCGACTTAGTGGAGTAAGCGACCTAAGAGGGTGAAACGAGTTAGCGACCTAGTGGTGAGCGACTTAAGGGGGGGTAGCGACCTAGTGGTGAGTGCGGGGTTATAGTTAGGTCGTGAGACGACCTAAGGTTGCAAGCGACTTAGGTCGTTAGGTCGAGGCACTGCATGTGTTGGGTCGAGCCTGTGTTGAGTCGCGCATAGGTTAAGTCGTGGACTTGTTAGGTCGTTGACTCGAGTCTGTAGGCCGCATGAGTATTAGGTCGTTAAGTCGCGCGTGTTTAGGTCGTTGAGTCGCGTGTAGGGCTGAGTCGTTAAGTCCTGTCTGTTTTAGGTCGCGTGTAGGCTCGAGTTGGTAGGTCGTTAGGTCGGGGGAGCTGCTAGGTCGTAGGTCGGCCATAGTTAGGTCGTGAGCGACCTAAAAGCGAGCGACTTAAGGATTTCCAACCTATAAATAGAAGGGTTTGGTTCACTTTTTGGCACCGGATTTTGAAGCGACGAAGTGCTGCTATTTTGAGAACTCGACTACAACATTTCTTCACTTCTTTTCTCCACTCTAATCTAGTGCTAACACCCATCCAAGATCGAAGATCAAGATCAAAGATTCAAGAGCCAAAGTTGAAGATCTTCATCCAAGAAAGAGAGATTTCATCATTTGAAGTGGAATCTTGTCGGATCAAGCTTAGTTCTTCGCTGTCCAGATCTGAAGTTGTTATCTTTTGAGGTGTTTAGGTGATTTGGTGAGTGGTGGTTATCTCTCACACGGACCCAAAGGAGTATATTGGATCGGTGGTTTGTTTATGTGTTAAAGAGAGTGATTTCGTGCATTTTTCTCAAGTCTGCATGTAGATCTATTGTTCATGATGATTTGACATCTATTTTACTACATGTTACTTATGCAAGTTCATTCATCAAGTTGTAGAGATATTGTTCATAATTCATGCTTGTTAGAATGCATGTTAGATTTGGACTCTTTATTTACGAAATTGCCATTATTGTTGTAATTGTTTATTTAGATCTTGTTTGAATGATTGATTACTTGGATTAATGTTTGATTTGATGGATTAGTTGATTGATAACTTGATTTGGACAAGTTGGTCAAAGATGATTCAAAAGCTAAGTGGAAAAGCTCTTGAATAAGAAAAGCTGCTTGTGGCATATGAAGCGGATGTTGAAGCTCATATGGATAGATTTGATGATGATGTTGAGATGGGACTTTGCTATGATGCGATGAAGCAAAGCATGATGTGAGAAAGCCTTGGTTTAATCCAGACGGGATCATCCCAAGCATGTTGATAACTCGGTGATGTGGTCCGGGTTTGTGTATAATGGTTAGCTCGAGAGGCGCTTGAGCTAGTATGTGAATAGTCGTCGAGGAGGATGACTAGAAGGCTGAGATTTCATCGTTGTTGAAG
Source organism: Allium cepa (assembly GCA_030765085.1). Classification (NCBI taxonomy): domain Eukaryota; kingdom Viridiplantae; phylum Streptophyta; class Magnoliopsida; order Asparagales; family Amaryllidaceae; genus Allium; species Allium cepa. The sequence continues at coordinate 978,444,393 of CM060937.1, read as the reverse complement.
GTTCTAGCATGCTCAAAGCAAGAGTACGTTGGAACGGGTCACGACGACGTTCCAGACACGGGTCACGATGACGTGTTAGTACTCTGGGCAGATGCGAAAGTCCTAGGCACGGGTCACGACGACGTGCAGAGTTATGTCTAGAACCGGGGTTACCATTATCCCTTGACGGACGGATGAAAGAATGAGCCGGTCATTCAATTAACGGTGATATCGAAGCAATGATAACAGTGATAGCCAGAGTCATGGATGTTTGGTTGTATCATCATTCGGACTCAAGAGCGGTGTTTTCTGAGTGCTTATCTGATCTTGGTTTAGGCCTTGGGGGTTTGTACTTGGAAAACATCAACCTTGACTCGAGTGATAATTGCTTTACTTTAATTGTCTGCTTTGCTATGTTTGTTTCTGCTTAGTGTGTCTGGGGCTATCACTGTAGAAAGAGGTGGAGTGGGATGGTTGGGTTCCTATTCCTTTGTACCATTTATGCTCTTTTGGTATGTTTGATAGTTGATTTACTGCTCACTAAGACTTTTGTCTGACTCAAGGTTTTATGTTTAATTCTTATTACCTTGGGCTGTTCATCCATGTTGGGATGGGCAGACTAGGTAACAGGCGACAGGTGCTGTTCTTAGTGACTAACGCTGTTGATGACGAAGACGAGCTGGAGGCTTTTGCATATTGTTTTCTTACTATATGTACTGGGTATTCCGCTGTTTGTATGGTTCTCTGAGTGTTATGTGGTGAGGCTTGATGTATTGGCTATTCAGATGTTTATATCAAATTGTTATGAGCTTATATGATGAGACTTCTGTTCTATAGAGCTTCACTATGTATACTTTCTATTGTATTTTACCCATGCGCTGTGAGTAATACGATAGGCTATTCTGTGTTTACCTTACCCTGACTATCGTCCATGGCTGCCTGGCACACTTTCAGCGCACCATTTCCTTGTTTCCGTGCGGGAGTCATGGGCGGTCGTCACATTCGGTATCAGAGCTTTGGTTAATCGATTTTAGTCAACGCTCGTTGACGTAACTACGTATAAGGGACGTAATTGTAATTTTGATGGATGATTACTATATATAATATAGTAGTTTAGAAGGATTTGAACTCGTTATGCAGTTGTTTCTCAAGGTGTTCTAAGTCATTCCTTTTTGTAGATATTAAGGATGAGTCGAAGAGTGAGACCAGCTGCTAGGGAAGGCCGTGCTGATGGAGCTGTTGATTGTGCTGCGATGTTCGAAGCTATGATGACTTCGATCATGAGAAGGATACCAGCTTCAGGGCCATCAGTTGATGTTGGAGTTTAAGTTCAAGCTCCAAAACCAGTGGATTTTGCTAAGCTTTGCAAGGACTATACTGCTCTTGGAGGAAAGGTTTTCTTGGGAACAGAGTCAACCATTGAAGTCCAAAGATGGATAGATGCTTGTCGAAGGATCTTTGGTGATTTGGGAATTGAGGATGCAACTAAGAGGAAGCTTGCATCAAGACAGCTTCAAGGAAGAGCTTCTGATTGGTGGAACTCTATCACCATTGATACTCCGGAGGAAGAGATTACTTGGGTACAGTTCCAAGCTAGATTTGAAGCTAAGTTCATTTCTACGGCTCAGAAATCTGTTTTGTTTAAGAAGTTTGTGGAGCTCAAGCAAGGTGGAAGACCAGTTCTTGAGTATGTTTCTGAATTTGAAGCTTTGTCCAAGTATGCCAGATCGTATATTGAGTCTTCATATCAGAAGAACGAGAAGTTTGTGACAGGCTTGGATAGTTATCTTGGGAGGCAGTTGGTGGATCATCTGGACGATCCGTTTGAGAAGCTTGTGGAGAAAGCTCTCAGGCACGAGAGTTTGTTTCCTAAGGAAGGGTCTGTTGTTGCTGTGACCAAGGAAGAGTCCAAACCACAGCAGGGTGGAAACAAGAAGAGGAAGCAGCAACAGCAAAAGGGTAAGGATGGTCAGAAGAAGCCAAAGGGTGAAGTGACCTGCTACAATTGTCGGCAGAAGGGCCATTTCTCTAGGGATTGCAAGAATCCAAAGGTGCAGTTGAAGTGCCACAACTGTGATAAGCTGGGGCATATCAGGAAGGACTGTCCAGAACCGAGAAAGGATAAGCAGATTGTGCAAGCTTATGCTTTGGGGGCCGTGCCATCATCTTTGAAGGCTCCTACTGCTGAAGAGGAGGGAAAGAGCGTGGTGGTTCAAGGTACTCTTTCCATTTGTGGTGTTCCAGTTAGAGTGTTGTTTGATACTGGGGCGTCGCATTCCTTTGTTTGTAGTGAACTTATGGGCCGGTTAGGTTTGGAACCGGAAATTGTTGATAGACCATTGGTTGTGACTAATCTAGTTGGGGGTTCGTCTTATTTGAGTATGGTATGTCGTGGTCTAATTGTATCGAGTCATGATTGCTCTTTTGTTTGTGATTGTTTTGTTCTGAACTTTGCCTGGTTCGGAATTATTTTGGGTATGGACTGGCTTAGGAAGTATGCGGCAAGGGTTGATTGTAAGAGGCTGGAGGTGACAGTCGAGAATGTGGAGGGGCGAAAGGTTGTGATACGATGTAAGCATGAAGAAGGCGTCTTCATGAGCTTCATGTATTCGCTGGTTGTTCCACGGGATGGACTGTCATCGGTGCCTATTGTGAATGGATTTGAGGATGTCTTTGACGAGGTCAAAGGGTTACCGCCGCATAGAGAGATCGAGTTTCGTATCGATCTAGTTGAAGGAGCCAGACCAGTTGTGATGCCTCTTAGGTGAGTGGCGCCTAGGGAACAGCAAGAGTTGAAGGTGCAAGTTGATGATCTTTTACAGAAAGGATTCATTCGGCGTAGCGTGTCCGAATGGGGTGCACCAGTTGTGTTCGCAACCAAAGCGGATGGATCGTTGAGGTTGTGTGTAGATTATCGTGAGCTGAATAAAGTGACTAAGAAGAACAAGTATCCATTGCCAAGAATAGATGACTTGTTTGATCAGCTTCCCGAAGCTAAGGTGTTTTCTCAGATGGATCTGGCAACGGGATTTCACCAGTTGAGAGTGGCAAAGGATAGTGTTCCGAAGACTGCTTTTAGGACACCATCCGGTTTTTATGAGTGGCTGGTAATGCCGTTTGGATTGACCAATGCACCAGCGTATTTTGTGGATCTTATGAATAGAGTATTCAGGGATCAGTTGAACAAGTTCGTACTTGTGTTCGTGGATGATATTTTGCTTTATTCCAGAACTGAAGAACACAAGACGCACTTACGTGTTGTTTTGGAAATCTTGCGGAAACATCAGCTGAAGGCTAAGTTTTCGAAGTGTCACTTCTGGAAAAGCGAAGTGAGGTTCTTAGGCCATGTTATCTCTGGAAATGGAATAGCGGTTGATCCCGCCAAGGTGGCAGCGATCCAGGATTGGGTTAGACCTAAGAATGCATCTGATGTGAGAAGTTGGTTAGACCTGAGAATGCATCTGATGTGAGAAGTTTTCTTGGATTAGCAGGATATTATCGTCGGTTTATCAAAGACTTTTCCAAGATAGCTGCACCGTTAACAGGATTGACGAAAAAGAACCAAGTGTTCAGATGGGATGCTAAGTGTGAGCAAGCTTTCGGAATCCTGAAAGAGCGACTGACAAGTGCTCCTGTTTTGATTATTCTAAGTGGGAATGATGAGATGGTGGTTTACACCGATGCATGTGGTACTGGACTTGGAGCAGTGCTGATGCAAAAGGATAAAGTTGTTGCATTTGCAAGTCGACAACTGAAGCCGCATGAAATGAATTATCCGACTCATGATTTAGAATTGGCGGCGATTGTGTTTGCTCTGAAGATGTGGAGACATTATCTATTGGGAGTTCGATTCGAGTTGTTTACAGATCATAAGTCATTGAAGTATCTTTTCTCCCAAAAGGATTTGAATCTTCGGCAGCAACGATGGCTAGAGTTTTTAGCATCATATGATTTTGGTATAGCCTATACTCCGGGAAAAGGTAACGCAGTGGCTGATGCGTTAAGTCGAAGACATGCAGGATTGGGAGCCATGTTTTCAGAATGGAAGAGTCTCGAGTATTTGGCTGGATTTGACTTCAAGCCCAGATGTGAATTGGAACCTGAGATGTTGGCAAACTTATCAATAAGACCTACTCTTGTGGAAAGAATTGGCGAGAGCCAAAAGCAAGACGATAAGCTTGTCAAGACTATCCGCGATTTGGAATCTGGATTGAATCCAGAAAAGGATAAAGGATTTGAAGTCGATCGAGAGGGTTGGCTTCGGAAACAAGGACGACTAGTTGTTTCCGATATAGATGAATTGAGGGATGAAGTTCTAAAAGAGAGTCATCGCTCGAAGTTGACAATTCATCCAGGTGGAAATAAGATGTATCGGGATATGAAAAGGACTTACTACTGGGAAGGTATGGAGAAGGATGTTGGAAATTTTATTTCCAAATGTATGAACCGCTAGTTGGTAAAAGCTGAGCAGAAGAAGCCCAGTGGATTGCTTCAGCCATTGGAAGTTCCTACGTGGAAGTGGGAGCAAATATCGATGGATTTTATCGATGGTCTACCTAGAACCAGGGCAGGGAATGAAGGGATTTGGGTCATTGTAGATCGTTTGACTAAGAGTGCAAGATTCATTCCTGTTCGATCAACTAGGACTGCATCGAAATTGGCTGAGTTGTATGTTAAGTGGATAGTTCGATTCCATGGTATTCCAAAGAGTATAGTGAGCGATCGAGACCCATTGTTCACTAGTGGATTTTGGAAGAGCTTCCATGAAGTTTTGGGAACCGACTTGTGTTTGAGTACAGCTTATCACCCCTAGACAGATGGTCAGACCGAGAGAGTCAACCGAGTTTTGGAAGATCTTCTCAGAGCATGTGTTTTGGACTTCGGAGGATCATGGGAAGACCATCTTCATTTGGTGGAATTTTCATATAATAACAGTTACCAGTCAAGTATTGGTATGGCACCATATGAGGCATTGTATGGAAGACCGTGTAACTCTCCGACATGTTGGTTGGAAACTGGAGAAAAGTTGATACTTGGGCCAGAAATGATTCGACAGACTTCGGATCGCATAGAAATCATTCGGCGACGAATGAAGGCAGCCCAAGATCGTCAGAAAAGTTATGCCGATAATCGTCGTAAGGATTTGGAATTCGACGTAGGCGATATGGTTTTTGTGAAGATTTCTCCACTGAAGAATGTTATTCGATTCGGGAAGAAAGGAAAGTTGACTCCAAGATTTGTTGGACCATTCCCGATCATCGAGCGAATTGGAAAGCTCACCTATAGATTGGAAATACCAAAAAAGATGGCAGGTGTGCACAATGTTTTTCATGTATCTTATCTACGGAAGTATGTGCACGACTCGAATACGGTGGTTTCTGCTGATAGCTGTGAAGATTTAGAGGTTGATCCAGTTGTTACGAGACCTCGTAAGCCGCTTCGTGTTGTGGAAACCGACACGAAACAGCTTAGGAGGAAGTCGGTCAAGTTGCTCAAGATACAATGGAGTGATGATGTTAACGACTGTACATGGGAGGAGGAAGAGAGGACGAAAGCAGCTCATCCTGAACTCTTCGAGGTATGGCCCTAAGGTGTCGTGACATCTCACGAATTTGTAACTTGTTCTAGTCTTAGAATTCTGCACGATAGGCTAGTAATTGGATGCATGGTTTGTTGATTGCTATGGATGGTAGGCATGCGGAATAACTTTGGTTGCTCTTGTTTGTTTGGAATTTCGGGGGCGAAATTCCTAAGGGGGAGAGAATGTAACGACCCGTAATTTACGTGTCGATAAATCGTAAAATAGATGCCATCAAGTCATTAGTATTGTCGTTAAGTTGTTTAAAGTTTGAGTTGAGCGACTTATAGGTTTGGAACGACCTAGGAGTTAGGTCGTGTAGGGGTTAAGTCGTATAGGATTTAGGTCATGTGGAAGTTAGGTCGGTTGAGCGACCTAAGGAAGAAAAGCGACTTAAGACAGTATGACCTAGTAGTTAGCGAGTTAGTATGTTAGAACTAGTTAACGAGTTAAGAGATAGGTCGTGGACGAGTTAAGGATTGGAGCGACCTAAGGAAGCTAGCGACCTATAGGAATGACCGACCTATAGATGTTAGCGACTTAGTGGAGTAAGCGACCTAAGAGGGTGAAGCGAGTTAGCGACCTAGTGGTGAGCGACTTAAGGGGGGGGGGGGGCAGCGACCTAGTGGTGAGTGCGGGGTTATAGTTAGGTCGTGAGACGACCTAAGGTTGCAAGCGACTTAGGTCGTTAGGTCGAGGCACTGCATGTGTTGGGTCGAGCCTGTGTTGAGTCGCGCATAGGTTAAGTCGTGGACTTGTTAGGTCGTTGACTCGAGTCTGTAGGCCGCATGAGTATTAGGTCGTTAAGTCGCGCGTGTTTAGGTCGTTGAGTCGCGTGTAGGGCTGAGTCGTTAAGTCGTGTCTGTTTTAGGTCGCGCGTAGGCTCGAGTTGGTAGGTCGTTAGGTCGGGGGAGCTGCTAGGTCGTAGGTCGGCCATAGTTAGGTCGTGAGCGACCTAAAAGCGAGCGACCTAAGGATTTCCAGCCTATAAATAGAGAGGTTTGGTTCACTTTTTGGCACCGGATTTTGAAGCGACGAAGTGCTGCTATTTTGAGAACTCGACTACAACATTTCTTCACTTCTTTTCTCCACTCTAATTTAGTGCTAACACCCATCCAAGATCGAAGATCAAGATCAAAGATTCAAGAGCCAAAGTTGAAGATCTTCATCCAACAAAGAGAGATTTCATCATTTGAAGTGGAATCTTGTCGGATCAAGCTTAGTTCTTCGCTGTCCAAATCTGAAGTTGTTATCTTTTGAGGTGTTTAGGTGATTTGGTGAGTGGTGGTTATCTCTCACACGGACCCAAAGGAGTATATTGGATCGGTGGTTTGTTTATGTGTTAAAGAGAGTGAATTCGTGCATTTTTCTCAAGTCTGCATGTAGATCTATTGTTTATGATGATTTGACATCTATTTTACTACATGTTACTTATGCAAGTTCATTCATCAAGTTGTAGAGATATTGTTCATAATTCATGCTTGTTAGAATGCATGTTAGGTTTGGACTCTTTATTTACGAAATTGCCATTATTGTTGTAATTGTTTATTTAGATCTTGTTTGAATGATTGATTACTTGGATTAATGTTTGATTTGATGGATTAGTTGATTGATAACTTTATTTGGACAAGTTGGTCGAAGATGATTCAAAAGCTAAGTGGAAAAGCTCTTGAATAAGGAAAGCTGCTTGTGACATATGAAGCGGATGTTGAAGCTCATATGGATAGATTTGATGATGATGTTGAGATGGGACTTTGCTATGATGTGATGAAGCAAAGCATGATGTGAGAAAGCCTTGGTTTAATCCAGACGGGATCATCCCAAGCATGTTGATAACTCGGTGATGTGGTCCGGGTTTGTGTATAATGGTTAGCTCGAGAGGCGCTTGAGCTAGTATGTGAATAGTCGTCGAGGAGGATGACTAGAAGGCTGAGATTTCATCGTTGTTGAAGGTTCTAGCATGCTCAAAGCAAGAGTACGTTGGAACGGGTCACGACGACGTTCCAGACACGGGTCACGATGACGTGTTAGTACTCTGGGCAGATGCGAAAGTCCTAGGCACGGGTCACGACGACGTGCAGAGTTATGTCTAGAACCGGGGTTACCATTATCCCTTGACGGACGGATGAAAGAATGAGCCGGTCATTCAATTAACGGTGGTATCGAAACAATGATAACAGTGATAGCCAGAGTCATGTATGTTTGGTTGTATCATCATTCGGACTCAAGAGCGGTGTTTTCTGAGTGCTTATCTGATCTTGGTTTAGGCCTTGGGGGTTTGTACTTGGAAAACATCGACCTTGACTCGAGTGATAATTGCTTTACTTTAATTGTCTGCTTTGCTATGTTTGTTTCTGCTTAGTGTGTCTGGGGCTATCACTGTAGAAAGAGGTGGAGTGGGATGGTTGGGTTCCTATTCCTTTGTACCCTTTATGCTCTTTTGGTATGTTTGATAGTTGATTTACTGCTCACTAAGACTTTTGTCTGACTCAAGGTTTTATGTTTAACTCTTATTACCTTGGGTTGTTCATCCATGTTGGGATGGGCAGACTAGGTAGCAGGTGACAGGTGTTGTTCTTAGTGACTAACGTTGTTGATGACGAAGACGAGCTGGAGGCTTTTGCATATTGTTTTCTTACTATATGTACTGGGTATTCCGCTGTTTGTATGGTTCTCTGAGTGTTATGTAGTGAGGCTTGATGTATTGGCTATTCAGATGTTTGTATCAAATTGTTATGAGCTTATATGATGAGACTTCTGTTCTATAGAGCTTCACTATGTATACTTTCTATTGTATTTTACCCATGCGCTGTGAGTAATACGATAGGCTATTCTGTGTTTACCTTACCCTGACTATCGTCCATGGCTGCCTGGCACACTTTCAGCGCACCATTTCCTTGTTTCCGTGCGGGAGTCATGGGAAGTCGTCACAAGAATCGAACTAATATAGGTTTTAAACCCTATTGTAACCATTTTTTCTTATATACATATATGATGATAATTGATAAATGAACAAATTAAATTCAAAGAGTTTAAACCTACCTAACTAAAATAAAATTTAGTTACTTACCGATACAGTTCAAGGCCGCCCTCCCTGACGCGAACACGCGCGATGTCGCTGCCTCGATTCGCCGCCACAACCCTTCGTCAAGCCCTAGCCACGGCCTCGACAAAACGCAACACCGCCCACGCGAACGATATTGAACCCAAACCCTCGCCGACGCGATAGCAGCGACCACGACACACGCAAGGCTCCAATCTCTATTGTGCGCGACCCTCGATCTCGTTCCTCCCCCCAAATTTTTCGATTATTTATGAATCGAACGATTTGATTTTAGAAGAGGGAAAAAGTTTTGGGTTTCCGTTCACCATTTTTATTTTTATATTATTTTTTTTCTGATGCGAGCGACTTGAAACGAAGGGGTCGACCATTTCTAGATTTCGCTCGGCCTTTACTTTCTCTTGATGAAGTTAATTTGTTCTCTCTGATTATGAAAGGAACCACAAGATTTAAGAACGATGGGTAGCGTAAGGGAGAAGGAATGATAGCTACAGTAGCCTGAAACGAAATAAAATCAGCTAATGTGAAAGAATTTAACTGAGGATGACCATGATATAAATATTTGAATTAAATTCAAATTCAAATGCAAAAGCGACATAAAATTCCAAACTCCTATCGAGGCGTGCCGCTAGGCATTTATAACGTTATACCCCTATTCCGAACGCAGTGGGAAAGATTTCAGGTCCAAATTTGATCGTATAGAGAAGATAGCTTTTTGAATCGAACTAAAGTATTTAATTTTCGATATTAATTCTAGTGCGCTTATATATCGTACACTCACACACTAACTCCGATCAATACGAAATTTAAAATCCGATAATAATTCAATATTACGGACCCAATGGAACTAGTTTCGTCGAATTCTGAGACTGTCCCTCGGAAGGCTATTTTTAAATTCAATTTAAAACGATAAAATTTCAAAACTGAACAAATCACTATTAAATTTAATTTTAACACTTCTATTATCTTCAACACTGTCAGTATAAATTTTACGAACCTTCAAATTATTTTTAACAGGCTTAAAACTCTAGATTCAGTATTTTACCCAACTTCAAATTATTTAATTCAATAATTTAATTATCAAATAATTAGTGATATTTGAATTCATGTTAAAATTAACCTTTAAATATTTAAAATCAATTAAATATTCCGATTTCAATTGCTCAAAAATTCCAGGTCGTCGCATAAATTATCTACATACATAGTACAATAACTACATATACAATGTCTACAGTAAAGTAGAATATCAAAATAGTGTTAAGGCGTTACTCATATCCCCCTCAACACATTTTATATATTCCCGTCGTCTATGCAGATACTGTAAGCTTCACCAAACCGGTGGGATACTCAGGTAGCATTCCATACGTACGGAATTAAACAAACTCGTAGTGGGCGCGATAAGGCATGCGACAAGGCCCACAAGGCAATGCCCTAGGTAGGATACTACCGTTTGTGGATCCGGGCTGGAGGTGACGCATAGTAGCTACTGCCGCCCACCTTGAGACACACTCCCAAATCAAAGGTGTGCACACCATCATCAAATCACAAAAGCAATAGATATGGTTTCGCAGAAGCATGCTCGACCAAAGATGCGACCTCACTTGGCCCAACGTAGCTCCTGTTTTAGTCACATCAAGCTGACTCGCGAGAGTCAGGGTTGCGTTCATACCTCATATAGACGTCGCCAAACCATCCTACTTCGTTATAGAATCTTCACCATGTACACAGTTGTTAAAGTGGTTTTCAGTGTTGGTAGAGAGTATGACAATATCTGATCCTTGTCTCTTTAACAACTACAGGCTTATTTCATACCGTGGTCATTTTAAAATCACTTTTTAAATTTCTAAAAAAATATCAAATCACCAATTTTAATCAAAATTAAATACTCAATTTTAATTTAGTTATACAGGAAAATAGACACAGGGAAGAAGTTGCAAAAAATTTAGTCTCAGGGACAATAAGTTTGCTTTTTAGTCTGAAGGACACTTTCTAGTGTAAACAGAAAATGATAGTTACAACTATCATTCTGTGATTTATACTAGAAAGTATCCTTCAGCCTAAAAAGCAAACTTGTTTTCTCTGAGACTAAATTTTTCTTCAACTTTTTCCTTGAGCCTAAAAACCCCTTATTTATATTTGAAATTATTTATTTAATCACCTTGATCAAATCAAGTTATAAATCATACTTATAAATTTCCAAAATCATTAAGTTCCAAATAAATCCTTATGTAATTCAATTATTAACCAATTTATATTACAAATCAATTTAAATTTACCTTTCCACTTTTAATTGATTAAAGTTATAGAAATCTAAGCTAAATATTAATATAAAATTTAAATGAGCATTTTAAAAATATTATAAAAATTAAAAATAAATTTTATAAAATTAAATCAAATTACCTTTTATTTAAATCTATTTTAAATCTTATTTTATATATTTAAAAATAATAAAATTATGAGTAAAAAATTAAAATTTACATTTTAAACTTTAATATAATTTTAAATTTTCCAAAGCATAAAATTTTGAAATTCTAAACTTACATATACTAAAATAAAATATTTATATTATATTTAAAAAATCAAAACTTATAGATTTCCTTTCAAAACTTTGGAAATTATTTTTCAAAATAAACCAAAGGTTTTCGTATTAATTTTTCTAACCTATGGTCAAGTAATATGGATATTTATCGTTTCAATCCGCAATAATTTAAATTTACGGGTTTATATCATTTCAACCCGCAATCCCAAAATTTGAAAATCAAATGAAAATCGCTTGGGTTTATCATTTCAACCCATAATGATTTTTCCATAATATATAAGATCGTTCAGGTACGTATCATTTCAACCCATAGGGGTTTCTAAGCTAACATGGAACTTCTAGAGTGACAACAATAAATAAATATCATATCATCAATTTCAGGCATATATAATCATTTGCATATGTATATTAGCATAGCATATATATGCAACACAGCACAACAATGTATATGTAAATTTAACAGTGAAAGCAAGGAAGCAAGGAGGAGATTGGAGGCTCGGGTTTGCTTGGGGTCGAGATGGCTGCTGCTTTGGGTAGAGCTTCGGGCCAGAAGGGGTGGCGCTTCGGGTCGGAGGGAAGGTCGTGGGTTCCGGGTAGCACTTAGGGTCGATTGAATGGTTGCTTTGAGCTGTGCTCGGGTCGATGGTGGGTGTTTGGGTGGTGGCGATGGTTCGAGTCGGAGGGCAGGCATGATTTGGATTTGGTGGTCTCGTTCAAACTTCAGGTCAGAAAGAGTCAAACACGGCCGATCTGGGTTTCATGGAGGTGGAGGTATCGGTGGCTTTAGGTCTGCTTCGAGTTAGTGGTGGGAGGCACAGGGACGGCTTCGAGCTAGGAGTGGTGGTCTCGGAAATGGCTCCGGGTTTTGGTTGTCAGGTGGATTGGGTTTGAGCTTGGGGTCGGTTGGGGCTGTCTCGGAGATGGCTTCCGGTTTGTGGAAGGGGAACATGAGTATGGGCTTGGGAAAACAGGTAAGGAGCATGTGTAGTGCTTCGGCAAAGGAGGAACACAATGGATCTTGAGCAAAGAGAAAGGAGGCAGCAACGAGCTTTTTTCGTGCCAAAAAATGAAATATCTGGGTAGGTGCTCAGGCAAAAAAATGAAGGAGAAGGTCGACTTCAGGAAACAAACTCACCTTTTTATTTTTGTTTTATTTTAGAGTGAACAGGCAAAAATGAAAGAGGAAGAGACAAAAGCTATTATATATCCATTCAAAGGAATAGAAGAGGACAATCGGTGGTTTCAAAAATTTATTGAAGCAAAGTAGCTTTTGGGCTTATATGGCTGAAATTTGAAAAGGCAAAGGAAACAAAATGACTCAAATACGGCACCGATATGACAAACTGTTTTGTCATTTTCGCCGCGTACCGGACACCGAATTATAGAAACGAATATACTGCAGAGATCGGTACGACGAGACGAACAGAATGGTACATATATATCAGCGATACGACCAAGTTATAAAAACTCGATTTTTCGCTGCCGAAAATGCCGAAAATAAGACAAACGGATCTAAAGCAGTCCAAAAATAGAGAAATGAAATACGTTGTCTCACTCAGAAAACGATATACAATTTTATTATATAAAAACATTCAGGTTTCAAAAATATTTTAGTTATAACAAATTTCAACTGATTAAAATTTAAAATTTTGAAAATAAATAAACTTTCAAATTTTCAAATAAAAATTCACCATTTGCTATGTTTAAATAGACGTATTACAAATATCGCATTTTAATTTCAAAATTTTATTGTTCAGTTTCAAGAAAATTTTTTAGTTAATTACTTTATAAAATCATTAAGGTTCTTGGGTCGTTAGACTTATCTACAAGATATTTGCTAATTTTCTATGCCAAATGGTCTTATTTCTTTGAACCAGATTGCCCTTATTCTCGGTAGATGTATAATACAGAACTCATTATTTGCCATGTGCTCGTGAAAAGTCAGTGTGCATTAAAATTGATCTTAAAAAGGCCTATGATAAAATCAACAGGCAATTTATTTTGCACATGATGATTCATATGGGTTTTAGTAAAAAATTGCACACCTCATTTATTTACGTATAACCACCCCATCCTTCTGTTTGCTTATAAATAGCCAACCTCGTTTTTTTTAGCAGCAAGATGAACCAAATCAAAAATCTTGCTTGACTATGTATGAGCGAGCGAAAATCCCTTGTCTTCTTTAGTAAAGGAGTTGCGGCAAAGAATCAGATTTTCAACATAAATTCAGCAAGGTAATTTGTCAATTACTTATCTTGATTTGTCTTTATTTTCTCATAAACGGAAGAATTCTGATTTTGGAGCTCTACTTGACAAAATTAATAGGAAGATTAATCATTTGAACAACAAGTTACTCAACATCAATGGGAGATTAGAGTTAATTAAATATGTTATATATCATACGGTTGATTTTTGGACGATGTTTTGTCAAATTCCATGTTCTGTTGTACATAAAATCAGTTCCCTATGTGCCAATTTCTTATGGCCGAGTCTATTAACACCTTAGGAATCTCCTTTCACCCCCCGCTGAAATAAAAGAAAATTTAGTGACCAATTTAACCCTTGGTTTATCTTATCCTTCCCATTTTGAATATTGTTTTATCAAGCATTCTTTAACTGAATCATGAAATTTAGTTCTAACTCGCAGTAGTACAGTCATGCAGAATCGCAACTGATTTTTTTTTCTTTTTTCTCATTAGAATTTATGTTAACTACTTCTAGAATTTCAGTGATTCACAAAATAGAAACTTGTTTAGATTTCCAAGCCATTAATCATTTTCAAACTAAAGAGCAGGTTAAATAGAAAAATGTAAAATGATTGCTCAAGTTAGATTTCAATCTCCTTTTCCTTCTAGTATGTTTTGATTTTGATGTAAGAAGCACCAAATGAAGAAGAAAATGCAAAGATGAAGGTGAGATGATAATTAATCGGGGTGCATATGGCATTAAATGAGTTTGATAAAAAAAAGGTTAAAACTTCAGGGGAGGGAGGGGGAGGGAGAGAGATTAATGGAGGCAAATAGAATCAGCAAATTTTTATAGGGAAATAAAGTTCACAAAATCAAATGGGTAAATGTGGGTAAACCTAAGAGGAGTGGGTTTTGGTCTTTGAAATTCAAAAGATTTGTTTCAAGATGATTCTTTGAAACTTTTGTGGAGATTCCTTTAAGGTGACTGTTTATGGGTATTATGGACAGGAATAGATATTGCCATAAGAAATTTTTTTTGGATAATGCATATTGATAGTAATTCATTTATCATTTGGAAAACGTTAATGAAAATAAGAGATGCTACTAAGGAGCTAAGTAGTAGATCAATTGCAAAGGGCAGCTCTACTAACTTTTATTTTGGTCCTTGGATATGGGAATAATTTGGTTGATATTCTTGGTTGGAAATTGTTCAAGGCCTCGTGTGGACATTTTATCACAAATTTGAAATGGCAACTAGAACATTAACACCCTTTGTTTTCCTCCTAACATTAACCTAAAGATTACTCAACTCAAAATTGATAAGGATCCTATGCATGACCAATGGACATGGCTACCTGACCCTATACATGGCTTTTCTTTGAAACCAGTTTGGGGTTGTTTAAGTCCTAGACGCATGCAATTGGAGTGGTATAAACATATTTAGAATTCAAAATATGCATCAAAAATGTCCATTTATGCTTATCTTGTCAAATTAAATAGACATAATGCTAAGGATTGTGTGTACAAATGAAGTAATGAAATTAATTATACTTGCTACCTTTGTTTTCAACCATAGAAAACTTGTTCCCGTTTATTTTTTAATTGTCAATATTCAAAATCTATATGGGATAGTGTATCAACATTACTTCAACATAATTTTAGAGTTGATTGTAATATGTATAGCATCCTACATAATATCACGCGGACATAGACAGGGAATCAAGCTTTTAGGGATCTAATGGACATTTAATTTACTATAGTTATATAGAACATTTGGTGTGATAGGAATGGTGGGATTTTTAATAGATTGTTCTTCCAAATCAGGTGTGACTTTACCATATTTTACAAAATATTAATTTAATTCTTCAAAGTAAGCAATTGAATGGTGGCAAGATAGCTGATAAAAAACTAATCTTTTCAAATTCTGACACTTCATCGGTAGATTAACTACCGCTATTTACTTTGAATGCTATTATTAGATTTCAATGAAACGATATTTTCAAATTAAAGCATATTTTGAAGATATTTCGAGTCAGCCGCCTCTTTTGTTTCATTAAAGAAAATGAATTACCTATATGGGAATGATATGAGAAGGAATTATTTTTGGAGATGGAGTAATTAATCAATTTCCTAATCATTTGATTAAAGAAGACATTTTATCATGCATATGCGTATTGGAAGAACCTGAAAAAATCAAGTAGATATACGTTTTCCATATGATTTGATGAATTGGCGAGATGTTGAATATTGATTTATTGACATAAATCAATTACTTCAAGCCAACTAATAATATCTCTATAAAGACAATCATTCTTTATATATTTTATCAATGTCTTATTAACTAGTTTTTAACCAAGAAGAAGTCAATGGAAGTTACAATGTCAAGGTGGAGATGAAATGACTCAAAAACATGAAAGCATATTTAGAAGTAGAAGTGAAACAACTCTAGGAAGTTTGAGAGAGACTGGAGCAAGAGACATAGCTCGGTATCAAACTATATAGGTCGATGCCGACCTATAATTTCTCTCCAAATTAGCTCCCAAACTCCATACTTCTCATATACATCATTAATAGCTCGTGATCAAGTGGTTTTTCTAGAGTTTGGACAATCAATTCCAAGGTAGATGAGAAGTAAGCCAAGAAAGCCTGTTAACTCAATCGATAGAGAGAAGATTACTAGAATCAACCAATAATTAATGAAAATAGCATAGGACCATGAACATAAAGATTGAAGAGTAGAACAAGAGTCGAGTGGAATTTGCAAGAGAATTTATAGCTTAGTACCGAGCTACATAGGTCGGTATCGACTTATCTCCTTGGGTCATTATACTTCAATTTTTCTTGTGCGGCATTGGGCTATCTCATGGACCTTAATGCAAGCGGACTTCTGATCCAGTACCCCTTTTTTCCTATAAATACAAACCTATGTGCGGCTAAAGAAGGATCTGGTTTCTGCTAATTCCATACGTGGAAGCTCTGCCTCTTATCCATCTCTTTCCTTCACACAATAGTCATCTAGGCAGCTACCCTTGGTAGTTCTTAACGATAGAATTTGTCAAACCCTTGTACTATTTGTAACAACCCGCATATTATACGATTGTGTATTTAAATATTTTATTTAAATATAGCATCGTTATTCGGATTTTGATCCGAAAAGTTACTTTGTGCAAACAACCGAATTTGGACTCGATACCACTTCCATTGAGTTCAAAATGGTGTTTGCGACCTTTTTGAGTATAAACTTCGATATGTTTGGAGTTAGTAGAATTTTTGCTGCTTTTCACTTAGGGATTTGGGTTGGGTTTCAACCCATTAACCCCACTTATTACTCTAGCTCAGTCCACCTCTCCTCTTCACTTCATTCTTATTTTCCTAACACTCAAGTTTCACTGAAAATGGAGAGAGGAATGGGAAATTAAAACTCCAAGCCCTAAACATCTTTGCAAATTCAAGTTCTAGCTCCAATTTCATAGAAGAAGCTTTGGTAAGCCTTCTCTTCTTCTTCTCCAACTCATCCTCCTTTCAATTTCAGAAATTTCTAAACCTAACTTAGGAAATGTTCTTCTTTTAAGCTTAGGTTGAAGCTTCTTGAGTTGTTATTGAAGAGGAATTGATCTTAGCTTGTTTTAAAAAGCTTCTCCTTCATTGATTTGGGTTTAAAAGTGAGATTTTTATCTCACATCTAAGTCTATAATTATCTATGACTGCTAGGTATGAATTCCTAACATCTTTACGTGTTCATTTGATATTGATTTGTATTGATTTGGTGAATATTTCAATTTTTGATGTTTTGGTCTAATTTTATGAAATCCTATTATAGATATTTGGACATTGATATTCGAGGTGTATCGAAGAGCCTGTAAGGCTGGGTTGTCGCTTGGCATAAATCCTTCGTCGTTGTTGCTCGTCCGATCGCTTCCGATAATCATTTTGGCCATCATTGGCCTAGGTTCAGGGAATGCCCTGAACTTCAGTTTCAGACGTCTGAAACGTAGGATTCGGACGTCTGAATATTATACTGGAAATTTTTATTCCCCAGTATTCAGACGTCTGAATCCAAACCTCCATACGTCTGAATTGGCTCGAATGCAACCAGAAAGAAAATAGGCTAAAATTGCCTATTTCAGACGTCTGAAATATAAGGTTCAGACGTTTGAATTGTTTTCTGGAAAACTTTTATTTTTCCAGATTCAGACGTCTGAATCCTTGATTTTAGACGTCCGAATCTGTTGTCTAGGCTCTATTTTGCCTATTTAGCTTGAGTTTCTAAATTTAATCGATTCGTGTTGTTTCCCTTTTGTTGTTATCACTTATTATCGACTTGGATGACATTTTCTTCGGGATTTTTGGGAATATCCATTTTGATGGATTTGGTATCGATTTCTTTGGATCTTATTCACGTCTTCGAATGTGAATTTTGGTGATTGATTGTTTCTACAACCATTTCTGTGATTTGTCACTTTAAAAATATAAAGGTTTCAATACTAGTAGTAAATATTAAAACTCTTTCATCAAAACGATTTCAACACTATTTTATTACAAAGCTCGTTTCTTAAACCGTTTTCCAATCTACTAGCATATACAAACCTTTACCTCACTCGTATGAGAAATCTAATTAAACGACTTAGTAAAAACAAGTGGTATGAAACGCTTGCGTTTACCTCGTCGGTTAATTCTTGGACTTGTTCGATTGAACCTCTTGTGAAAATTTTCAAGTGGAGATCTACAATTTGTTCGTAAATACTTAAGTCAAGCCAGTGGTTATGGGACATGAAGCTAAACTCATTTATTTACTAGCTTAATGTAAATGACACTTCTCGGTGATCATTGATGATCATTTTATGTGATTTAGACTAGCTATATGCTATGTTTCTTTGTCCACGTAGGGGACGGTACCTCGTTTTATTGAGTTTCGTCTCATTTCTTTTATAGGCTAACGACATATGTATTATTTGGAGTTTCGACTCAATTTTTGTGGGCTAGCGACCCATGTTCTTTTATGGACTTCGGTCCATTGGACGTACCTTTGTACTACGTCGTTGCACCAGCTCATCAGGATCATCAGGCGTATCGTTGTACTACGTCGTTGTTCCAAATTATTCGATTTTCAGGTTCGTCGGACATACCGATATTGTACTACGTCGTTGCACCGGCTCTAGGGTTAGCGACCATTGGATAGCGTCCCGTTTGTGATACACGTGTTGGTGAGTTTTCATGCTTCCGCTTTGTGATAGGCCTCCCCCTTTTGCGATTTCTGGATTTCTAATTGATGATTTCTAGAATTTGTGTCTCACCACTTTTTATGATTGGCAGCGATATGATGTCAATATTTGTGGTTTGGTGAATAAAATAAAGAACATGACATTCTTTTTACTGTTATGAGACTCTTGAGATATTGTATGATTTTGGTAGATCTTCTAATGTACACTTTTCATAGTATAACATTATTGTTATCATACGTTTTTGTTATATCTCATATTCATCTGATATTTATAGTTAGACTGACCCGTTTATTATTTTCTTATTAAATAATACTCGGGTCAGACCGAGATATTACAGGTGCTTCTGCTTGACTCTTTATTTGAAGCCATCAATCTGACTTTTGTCAAACTGCATCAGATCTGTAGTTTTTGATGTTATACATTCGAGATATAGACTCCTTGATGTATATATTTTTTAGCACTTGTATCTATTCTTTTGTTATATTGTGGATCTTGTTAGACCACTACTCTGATACACACTTTTATGTGCAATATTCATATCTGTTTTCGCCTTTGAGATATGAACTTTTGTGACTGATTTGTGTTACGATATTTCTATATTTGTTTCCGAAGATTACATATAGCCACTGTGTAGTAGCTTTGAGTTTGTTTCGGCATGTCGGATTTCCTCTTGAAATGAAATGCATCTTGTACTATCTGACATACCGGTGCTCGCACAAAGCAATTACATGGATGGTCGCTCCTTAACAGCCTTATTCTTCGTGCTAGTTGACGGCATTACTCCGTAGTGTCCTTGGCTAGCGTGAGTATAGAGGTAGGGCGTCACAGCTTGGTATCAGAGCCAAACTTCGAAATAATGTAGAATAATTTAACAAGGATCATCATCCTAAGTCCATCTTAGGAGTTGTGCCTTAGGATTTAATTCGAGTCTTTGTACCGTCTTATCCTATTTTCTTTTGCGATGCCTTGTTTTATCAATCATTATTGTTTGATATTCATTTTGTGAATACCTTTTTCTTCTTCTTTCTTTCTTTCTTAAAGAAGAGAAATGGTTAGACCTGGTCGTCCCATCGCCGGTCAATCTAGTGCTAATCCCAAGATGGAGTATTTATGTCTGCACAACAACTTCTTGATCTTGTGAAGAATGCACAGGCTGCCGGACCCATTCCAGAGCCTACCCACCCTAAATCCGGGTTTGCATGCTTGTGCAGTGACTATACCAACTTGGGTGGGAGGCCATTCAGGGGTTCCGAAAGCGTCATTCAGGTCCAAGCTTGGCTTAGAACATACGATCGCATCTTTACTCGCATGAATCTTATTGATCTTCATCGAGTTCAAGTGGCTTATAGTATGCTCCAAGAAAGAGCATTAGATTGGTATGAGCTTCTTATCTCTGAAATTATTGAAGCAGATCTTACTTGGGAGCAATTCCAGGAAAGATTTCAATCGAAATTTGTACCAAAAGCTGAGAAAGTGACTTTGGCCCATCGTTTTATTGACCTTGTTCAAGGTGAATCTTCTGTGACGGAATATATCGCAACTTTCGAATCTCTTTCTAAATACGAGGTTGAGTACATTAACACTCCATTGAAGAAGAATCAGAGATTTGTCTATGACTTGAATAGAAATCTCAAGAAGCCATTACTTTTGAAATTAGAAGTTGCTTTCGATCAACTTATTGATATCACTCTTCGACTTGAAGAGGCAGATAAGGAAAGTGATGTAGAAGTTATGGGTTCCAAACCAAACTTCAACGACAACAAGAAAAGGCCTATTAAATTCAAAGGCCCTAATCTCAATAAGAAAGGAAAACAAGCAGCTTCGGTAGCAAAAACTCCTACCTTGGTAGTGGGCAATGCTACAATTGTGGTTCTAAGGACCATTATGCCAATAGATGTCTGAAACCTCTCTTTTGTCGTTATTGCAAAAGTTCAGGTCATCTTCTATCTTCATGTCCCAAACTTCAAGGCAAGAAGGAGGGAAAACTAAATGTGGCGCAAACTCCTAGTAACACTTCTCGTGGTCAAGGTATTTCTCATTCTATCCTTGATGGCATTATTATGTTTCGTGATCAACCCATTCGAGTTCTTTTTGATACGGGTGCATCCCATTCTTTTATATCAAAAGAGCTTGTTGATACTTTTTCTTTGAGTGTTATGGCTTTAATGACTTCTTTGAGAATTGCGAATCCGGTTGGTGGATCCGCAACACTTAGTTTGCTTTGTAAAGATGTCGAGATTATTTTGTGTGATTTTTCTTTCCGAGCCGATTTGCATGTCATGCGTTACTTGGGCTTCGGAATGATTTTGTGAATGGATTGGCTTAACTGTTGTGAAGCCCATATCCTATGTCCTGAGCGGGCTATTTATCTTCGACATCCTCAATCTGTTAAGCAGATTTCTACTATTCTTAAAGATTCGGATTCCAACTTCACCGCATCTTTATATTCTTTAAATCCTCATGATGACGATAATGATGACGAGGAAGATGCCATTTCTCTTATTCACGTTGTTCGTGAATTTTCCGACATATTTGAGCCCGTTTTAGGATTGCCACTTAAGCGAGCAATTGAGTTCAGAATTAATCTAATTCCTGGAGCTTTACCTATTACTCGACCTCCTTATCGTATGTCCAATAAGGAAAATGAAGAGATGCGCAAACAATTATCCGAATTGAAGATGAAGCAATTTATTCGTTCTAGTTCCTCTCCTTGGGGAGCTTCAGCTAGTTTTGTGAAGAAATCCATTGGTACACTTAGGCTTTACGTTGATTACCGCACGCTTAATGATATTACTATCAAGAATAAATATCATTTACCTCGGATTGATGATTTATTTGATCAGCTTTGTGGTGCTAGAGTCTTTTCACAATTAGACTTAGCAACCGGTTTTCATCAGCTTCGTATTGCAAAGGATAGCATTCCTTTGACATCATTCCGTACTCGTTATGGATCGTATGAATGGCTTGTTATGCCATTTGGTTTAACGAATGCTCCGGCTTATTTCTTTTACCTTATGAATCGAGTTTTCAAAGACTTCCTCGATCGATTTGTTCTCATCTTTATAGATGATATTCTTGTTTATTCTAAAACCGAGGAAGAGCATGAAAAGCATCTTTGGATTGTATTGGAAACTCTTAGGAGCAATCAATTGAAAGCAAAATTTTATAAATGCCACTTTTGGCAATCTCGTGTGAAGTTTCCTGGCCATATTATTTCCGAATCCGGAATTTCCGTGGATCATTCAAAGATTTAAGCGATACAAGATTGGAAGAGACCGGAGAGTGCGACGGAGATTCGTAGCTTTCTTGGATTGGCAGGTTATTACCGCCGGTTCATAAAGGGCTTTTCTAAAATTTCCATGCCTCTTACTAGCTTGACAAAGAAAGGAGTTAAATACATTTAGTCGGACAAATGTGAAGCTTCTTTCCGGAAATTAAAAGGACTCCTTTCCGATGCTCCTATTCTTGTGATTCTCGAGGGGAACCAAGATTTTACTGTTTATACCGATGCTAGTCGTGTCGGGTTGGGTGCCATTCTTATGCAAAGAGAACGTGTTATTGCCTATGCTTCTTGGAAATTGAAGCCTGTCGAGACTAGATATGTCACCCATGACTTAGAGCTCGCGGCTATTATTTTCACCCTTCGAATTTGGCGTCATTATCTTTTGGGAGAGAATTTATTCTCTACACCGATCATAAATTTTTGAAGTATTTATTTTCTCAAAAGGAACTTAATTTACGTCAACAACGTTGGCTCGAATTTCTTGCATCTTATGATCTTGATATTCTTTATACTCCCGGAAAGGGAAATCTTGTTGTCGATGCCCTTAGTCGTAAGCAACAAGCGGTTGTTTCTATGATGATATCCGAATGGAATGATCTCGGAATTTTGTCCACTTGCGAGATTCGGATCGTGAATCCGATTTATGTACATCTCTTGTTTTACGTATCCTTGAGGCTCATCCATCTCTTTTAGACCACACCCTTGAAGCTCAAAAGCTAGATCTCGAATTGGCTCTTCTTAGCCAAAGTTGTAGGGATAAAATTGATATTGAAGGTTTGAAAGACTTTGATATTGATTCTCGTGGCGGTATTCGAAAATTTGGTAGACTTATCGTGCCAAATATTAGTGATCTTCGTAAAGACATTTTAGAAGATTCTCATCGTTCTAAGTTTACCATTCATTCCGGTAGTAATAAAATGTAAGCGGATATGAAGCGACTTTATTATTGGGATGAAATGAAATCTGACATTGCTAACTTCATTAAGCGTTGCATGACTTGCCAACTTGTCAAGGCTGAGCATCAAAGGCCCGGTGGGTTATTGCAACCTTTGGACATTCCAATTTGGAAGTGGGATCAAATTTCCATGGATTTTATTAACGGACTTCCCCGTTCTCGTTCGGGTCATGATAGCTTATGAGTGATAGTTGATAGGCTTACAAAATCCACCCATTTTATTCCCTTTCGGTCCAATCGGACCGTACCTCTTTTGGCCAAACTTTTTATTAAAGAAATTGTAAAATTGCATGGGGTTCCTACTTCTATTGTTAGCGATCGTGATCCAGTGTTTACTAGTGGATTTTAGAAGAGTCTTCAAAAAGCTTTTGGAATGAAGCTTAATTTTAGCACCGCTTATTATGCTCAGTCCGATGGACAAACCGAGCATGTGAATCAAACTCTTGAAGATCTTCTTCGTGCATGTGTTCTTGATTTTGGTGGAAGTTGGGAAGATCATATTTCTCTTGTTGAGTTTTCCTATAATAATAACTTCCAATCTAGTATTGGTATGGCACCTTTTGAGGCACTCTATGAAAGGCCATGCCGATCTCCTTCTTGTTGGCTTGAGGCCGGTGAGAAGTTGGTTTTAGGTCTAGATTTTATTCGAGATTCCACAGAAAAGATCGATCTTATCCGTCATAGGATGAAAGAAGCTCAAAGTAGGCAAAAATCCTATGCCGATAACCGAAGAAGGAAATTAAAATTTTCTGTAGGAGATTTTGTGTTTATTCGTGTTTCACCTATGAAGGGTGTTGTGCGTTTCAGTCGATCGGAAAAATTAACACCTCGATATATTGGTCCATTTCCCATCACCGAATGTATTGGTTCAGTGGCTTATCGCCTCTCATTACCGGCTCAATTCTCTGCTATTCATGACGTGTTTCACGTTTCTCAATTACGAAAATGCCTTCGAAATTCTGATTCTATTCTTGAGCCCGGTGTTGTTGAAGAAATTGAAGTTACGCCTAATTGACTTATGAGCAACATCCTATTTGTATTATTGCATCGGAGGTTGAGCGCCTTCGAAATAAAGATGTCCCTCTTGTGAAGGTTCAATGGTCCTTAAATCCTAAGGATTGCTCTTGGGAATCTAGAGAATTCATCGAGCGAACACATTCGGACTTACTTTCTCGTGCTCTTTGAGGTGAACTTTTTATTTCAAATTTCTTTTGTGTTGATACGCTTTTATTGTTGTTACTTTTTATTTTCATCTTAAATATTGCGAGGACGCAATTTCTTTAAGGAGGAGAGTCTGTAACAAGCCGCATATTTTAAGATTGTGTATTTAAATATTTTATCTAAATATAGCATCGTTATTAGGATTTTAGTCCGAAAGGTTACTTTGTGCAAACAGCCGAATTTGGACTCAATACCACTTCCATTGAGTTCAAAATGGTGTTTGCGACCTTTTTGAATATAAACTTCGATATTGTTTGGAGTTAGTAGAATTTTTGCTACTTTTCACTTAGGGCTTTGGGTTGGGTTTCAGCCCATTAACCCCACTTATTACTCTAGCTCAGTCCACCTCTCCTCTTCACTTCATTCTTATTTTCCTAACACTCAAGTTTCACTGAAAATGGAGAGAGGAATGGGAAATTAAAACTCCAAGCCCTAAACATCTTTGAAAATTCAAGTTCTAGCTCCAAATTCATAGAAGAAGTTTTGGTAAGCCTTCTCTTCTTCTTCTCCAACTCATCCTCCTTTCAATTTCAGAAATTCCTAAACCTAACATAGGAAATGTTCTTCTTTTAAGCTTAGGTTGAATCTTCTTGAATTATTATTGAAGAGGAATTGATCTTAGCTTGTTTTAAAAAGCTTCTCCTTCATTGATTTGTGTTTAAAACTAGGATTTTTATCTCACATCTAAGTCTATAATTATCTTTGATTGCTAGGTATGAATTCCTTACATCTTTACGTGTTCATTTGATTTTGATTTGGATTGATTTGGTGAATATTCCAATTTTTGGCGTTTTGGTCTAATTTTATGAAATCCTATTATGAATATTTAGACATTGATATTCGAGGCGTATCGAAAAGCCTTT
This sequence comes from Allium cepa, assembly GCA_030765085.1. Classification (NCBI taxonomy): domain Eukaryota; kingdom Viridiplantae; phylum Streptophyta; class Magnoliopsida; order Asparagales; family Amaryllidaceae; genus Allium; species Allium cepa. The sequence goes on along the minus strand of CM060937.1, from coordinate 978,419,503 downwards.
AAGGTTGGATTGTCGCTTGGCATAAATCCTTAGCCGTTGTTGCTGGTCCGATCGCTTTCGATAATAATTTTGGCCATCATTGGCCTAGGTTCAGGGAATGCCCTGAACTTCAGTTTCAGACGTCTGAAACGTAGGATTCAGACGTCTGAATATTATACTGGGAATTTTTATTCCCCAGTATTCAGACGTCTGAATCCAAACCTCCAGACGTCTGAATTGGCTCGAATTCAACCAGAAAAAAAATAGGCTAAAATTGCCTATTTCAGACGTCTGAAATATAAGGTTCAGACGTCTGAATTATGTTCTGGAAAACTTTTATTTTTCCATATTCAGACGTCTGAATCCTTGATTTCAGACGTCTGAATCTGCTGTCTAGGCTCTATTTTGCCTATTTAGCTTGAGTTTCTAAATTTAATCGATTCGTGTTGTTTCCCTTTTGTTGTTATCACTTATTATTGACTTGGATGACATTTTCTTCGGGATTTTTGGGAATATCCATTTTGATGGATTTGGTATCGATTTCTTTGGATCTTATTCACGTCTTCGAATGTGAATTTTGGTGATTGATTGTTTCTACAATCATTTTTATGATTTGTCACTTTAAAAGTATAAAGGTTTCAATACTACTAGTAAATATTAAAACTCTTTCATCAAAACGATTTCAACACTATTTTATTACAAAGCTCGTTTCTTACACCGTTTTCCAATCTACTAGCTTATACAAACCTTTACCTCACTCGTATGAGAAATCTCATTAAACGGCTTAGTAAAAACAAGTGGTGAGAAACGCTTGCGTTTACCTCGTCGGTTAATTCTTGGACTTGTTCGATTAAACCACTTGTGACAATTTTCGAGTGGTGTCACAACCAGGTATTTTCAACCATTCACATCCATTATAAGTGCATAGGCAGACACTCATGCCGGAATTGAATTGCTCAAAATACCGTGTTGTAAATAAAATTTTGGCAAACCTCAGAATATACAGCAAATAAAAATCACAGATCTCAGACACAGAGTATATAAAAATGCAGCGGAAGAAAAAGAGATAGTAGTTCATGAAGCTACTATATAAAATATGAGATACATCAGAGTTAAATAAGATATAGCAGAAGAGTAGCAGGATACATCAGGTACAAATCAGATACATCACTGAACCACTGGATACTGAAACAAAATAGATGGCTGGATCTTCAAGGAAAGCTCCAACGCCGAAAGTGAATTTTGAATGCTAACTCAATTAATCTGACCCGAGAGTAAAGCAAAATACAAAACCCTCGAGTCAGGACATAAATACTTATAAACTGTAAATCAACTCAAGTGAACAGTAACAAAATGCATCAGTAACTTAAAGGATGCTTGGGACCGCCCATCCTCTAAGGATCCGTTAAACTATTTACTATGTAGTAATATACGCTATATACGGTAGTGTCTAATCAGTAAAGTATAATCATATAGAAAATAGCGTTAAGGGGATGGTGAACCTTAACGCGGTCGGATCTTTAAAACCAAAATCGTAGTGGGCTCGATATAAGGATATGACACGGCACGCGAGGCAATGCCAGGGTGGATACACCGTTTGCACTCCCGGACCGGTGGTGATGGCAAGCCAGCAGCTTCCGCCCACCTCGAACAATATCCCCGAATCAAAAGTGGCGCCACTGAATCGAATCACAAAAGTAATAGAATAGTTTCCGATGGAGCATGCTCGATGAAAGGGTGCGACCCTTTGTGTAGCCCGGTATAGCTCCTGTTTTAGTCATATATGCCAACTCACGGGAGTTGGGTCCACGTAATATATACCTCGAGAACGTCGCCACCATCCTACTTCATTCTGGAATCTCCACCGCGTACACAGTTGTTAAAGTGGTTTTCGGTATTGGCCGGCTATAAGACAATATCCGATCCCGGTCTCTTTAACAACCAATCGTTATTATAACCCGTAGTTATGACTTTTTAAAACAATATTTATACTTCAAAATAAAATACTATTTCAACCCAAATCTTTATCAAAATAAAGATTAAATCATTCCAAAATATCATATCTTTCGGATCTTCTTTTCAAATCATTTTAATATCAAAATATCATATCTTTCAAAACCACATTTCAATCATTTAATATATCAAAATATCATATCCTTCCGAAACCACATTCATTTCAAATCTTTATTCATTTTATTCAATTTAAAATATCATTTCAATCCATATTTCAAAACAGTATATATTCCAAAAATCATTTTTAATCATTAAAATGAAGTTATTATGTTTAATAATTAAATTATTAAATTTCCAAAATTTTCGACTTCCAAAGTTCATTTATTCACTTAAGTTTATCAAAGCAGTGAAAATTCACTTTTCGTGGCATTTAGAAAACACTACGGAAAAATACATTCAAAACAGTTCAATTTAACAAAAGACAACATTTTAAAATGTTGTAATAGGGTTTACCTAAATTTCGAATAAACTTAGTTAAATTCAACAATTTATAGCACTTACAAAAATTGCTATAATAGCTTTTAATTCAATTTAGCTTTTTAGTTCATTATCATCAACTACAGCATTTTCAAATGCTGTAATATCATTTACATTGTAATTAATAGCATTTCAAAAATACAGTCAATTAACTTCAAATATTCAATATAATTTCTCAACCAATTATATTTTTATTTAAAACATTTTTAACTTATAAAATCATACATTTTCACATTTATAACATCATTTAATTTTTCCTCAAGTTCATGATTTAATAAAGTTAAATTTCCATTCAAAAATCAAGATTTAATAATAATTCACTTATTAAATTGCAATGTTCAATTTTAAATCCATTACATTAAATTTCAACTTAACACTTAAGTTCAAATTCTAAAATATAACTTAATTTATTTTTATTTACTTAACTAAAAGTTCACTTTTGCGTCAATTTCATGAATTTCCAGTTTTAGTTATATTTTAAAATTTCAACTTACAATATTCATTCATTTCACATTTCAACTTTGTGAAAAAATCATTAATATGATATAAAATCACTTTTAATTCATTTAAATTCAAATTATCATAAATTTATCATAATTTCATATTCAATTTAATTTCCAATTATAATTAAATCAAATTTTCCAAAATAACTTACGTTCAAAATTTTCATTAATTCATTTCACTTACAATTGTTCAGAAAATCAATAATATTTTACAAAAATCATTTTTTATTAAATCTCAAATCAAAATATTATATTAATTAAATTTCTAAAATATTTTAAAAATTTTAGAAAAACATATTTTAACTACGGGCCTGTATAAAATTTTCTACACTAGGTAAAGTGATACGGGTAATATATCATTTCAACCCGTAATTTACAAAGAAAATCCGGGTTTTATCATTTCAAACCCGCAATCCCAAGTTAAAATAAATTAAATAAAATAAATCAGGCCTATCATTTCAGCCCGTAATGATTCTATTCTAACAGGGAACTTGCAGTGTAATCATATATAGGAATAATATAAACAAGGTCAATATCACAATATACAGTCATATATCAGATGTCAGGTGAAAATTAACAGTTTAAACATGGTAATAACATGGTAATAACATGACATAGCATATCATATGATCATCATTATCTTGCATAAACATTTTATATTACTAAACACTTGTCATCAATTCACTTCTCATAAGTATAAATGTCAGAGTGAGAAAGACTCACTTTTTCAAGCTGAAGACCAAAACAACAAACACAAGTGTGATTCCAAAAGCACGACAAGCACGATATAGCATGACTTTTGATTTGAATGAATGGAGAGCGAATCAAATCTACAACCATTGTGTACAACCCAAAACAAAACAAAAAAAAATCAAAATCAAAACAACAAAATTCAATACGACTTTAAAATGCAATAACATTGAAATAAAAGGAGATACGACTACGCAGTCTTTTGCTTTGCCTTCTCTATTGTTTGGTATGGCTTTGGGGTCTGATGTGGTTCAGATGTGGTCAAGTTTTGGGTCAGGTTTGGGCTAACATAGCTCGGGTTCAAGGCAAGACAAGGTGGAGTTTGTACATGAGGAGGTGATGTGGTTTTGAAGTCAATTAGGTGGTTTTTGATCAAAACAAGGGCTCGGCCATGGGGATTGGGCTCGGCCTGTGATGTGTCATGACTGGACAGAGGTGGAGAGGGGTGTGTTGTGGTCAGGTCTGGGGAGTGGTGGCGGCTATGGTGGTGGTTTGGGTGGTGGTTGAAGTGGATGAGCATGTAGAGGTCAAATAAGCATGGATCTAGGCATCTAGGTTGTAATTTGAGGGGTTTGACCATCAAAAGGGGTTCGACCATGGTCATATCTGATGGGGTAGATGGTGGTGATGGTTGGGAAGAGGTGTAGGAGGTGGTGGCCGTGGCTATGAAGGAGAGGCCAAGAAATACACATGAGAAAACAAGGCAAAATATAAGAAAACAATGGAAAAAGAAGAGCAAAAAGAAGAGGAAAAGAGGAGCCATTACCAAACCTTTCTAGCCGTGAAAAATGAAGTGGAGAGGAATGTTTTCATGTGAAAATGAGGTAAGAAATGCACAGCTACAATAAAGAAAGGAACGGTCAAAGGAAATTAAATCTATTAATTGGAAAAGAAACGGAAGAAGAAACGTTAAAACGGTTTTACGTTTTTTTGCTTTCAAACCTTTTAAACTTCCTATATATATTCATATACATCTTAAATAACTGAAAACACTTATAAATTTCAGTTAGATTTTGAAAATATAACAGATAAAAAAAATATTAATAATTAAATATTAATTAGATATGATTAAAATAAGAAAAATAGCACAGAAAATGAAAACTTGACTTAAGAATTAGAAATAACTTCAATATACTTTGGAAAAATTTACTTTAATTTAAATACATGTAAAATGAATAAAATAAAGTAAAACACAGCAAATAAAAGTGAGTGCATAAAATAAATAAATAAATTTTAATTATATATAATTAAATTAAGAAAATGGCTTAAAATTGTAGACTAGGGTTTAAAATTAGAAATAAATTCAAATGAACTTTAGAAAAATTATATTATCATTTTAAAAATACTTAAAAGTCAAAATATACATAATATAACATATTTTCACATATTAAAATAAAATATAACAAAGAAGAAGTAATTTATACAATTTAAAATAGTCATTGTTAAATAACCCTATATACGCACAATATTGTAAAGGGTATAACTTTCACAATTTACATCCAAATTCAACGAAACGAAAAGTGGTGTTCTTAGAATTTTATGTACTTTCATAATAAAAGAAAAAAAATTAAAATTTTAAACTTTTAAAATTTTAAGTTAAAAGTCACAGTTTGACTATTTTGACCAAAATCAGCATTTCAGGCAAATATTCAACTTACACAAGTTTGGAATTATAACTCATATAAAAATTAAGATTATATTTAAATAATAAATTTAATCATTTCAAATAAGTAAAATAAGTTTTTAAATCAAAATCTTACATTAAAAATAATTAAAATATACAATAAAATAATTACAAAATACAGGGTTGTTACACTCTCCCCCACTCAAAACTTTTCGTCCCCGAAAAGGAATGAGGTATGGAAGGGCATAGAAAAGATAGAGTGAAATAGGATTAAGATAAGATGATAAGAAGATTGAAGTTATACCTGATAACTGTTGTTATAGGTAAGTTTTACAAGATGGAGGTGATCTTTCCAAGATCCTCCAGAATCAAGAACACAAGCACGAAAAAGGTGGATTCAAAACGATTACCAAAGGTCTATCAAGATTATAGAAAGATTTCGAAACAGAAAGATTATAGAAAGATACCTATACCGGTCTACAGCAAGATAAGGATAATAAGGACAACCAAAAGATAGTTTGAAAACAAAATAAGGAAATGAATTTGAAAGCATGGAAATTTCAACTTAAACAGAGAATAAATCTTTACACAAGTTAACTAAATCTTAACTATCTCAAATTTCATTATCTTATTATCCAATCATCTAAAATTAACCATTTTTAAAACCAGAGGTTTGAAAAATAATCATTTATTACACTCACATTGTACTTAATAAATTTAATTCTTCTTTATTCCTAATTAAACTTAAATTTATTCCTCTCAATATATTCATCATTGATGTTAAATATACTTACACTTATTATAACTGCTTTATTTTATTCTTAGTTCTTCTAACATTGTTTTATTGTAAGTTATTCAATTACCCTTTATTATTTTTTAACTCTGTTAATCGTTTTATAACTTAAAATTTAAGTGTATAGCATTTATTATAACCACTCAAATTTTATTTATACATCTTTTTTATATTGTACATTATTCAATTACATTTTTAACTTCTGAAATTTTCTTAAGTTATATTTGAATGCAATTGTATTATACAAATAAACCTTCCAACTAAATCATTTCATGCTTGATATTCATCCAAAATTTTGATAGATTGATTTTTTTTTTGGAATTATTCTTTAAAATAAAATTTAAGAATTAAATTTCCGATTTCTTCAAACCATTTAGAGATAAGTAATAATATATATACATATATAATATGTCAAATCAAATTTCAATCATATATATATATATATATTATAAATCAAGTCATATTTTAGAAATTCAAATCAATTTAATTTCCCAAAACAAAGCTGTAGCAAGACTACAGAACATTCTCCTAACTTCGAAACTCGAAAATGAACGTCGATGATGTCGCGATCATCACCGAAGTTATTTTCCAGCGACAAAGAGAAGAGCACAAATTTTAAACCTTTAAAATTCTTTGAAAACAAATTCTATTCAAAATACTTTAAATAATATAACCTTTTAAAACTTTAAACCAAAGTTCGAAATAATCGAAATTCAAATCCTCAAATTCTTGTTTTAAATTCAATTCAGTTCCCAAATAAATTTATAAACAAATATTTATAGATCTATTTGTAGAACAATAAATGATAAATCAAGTATTATCATTTCAAATTATCAATTTAAATCATTTCATTAAGTTCCATAAATTTGCTTATATATCAAAATTTATTTCATTAACCAATTTTTTTTTAAAACATATTGTGTCCGTTTGTTCTGTCAAAGTGTTTTGAAAATCTTATCGATAACGCTGATCAGACGTATCGATCAGAAACCCAACTCAACATCAACAACTCAAACAACACAATATTTAAAACAAAACATAGATATACAAGTACACTTCAAAATGTTTGGAAGAATAGATTGGAAACAAAAGACAAGATGATTAAATAACAAAATAGGGAGGTGGATAAGCCTAAATAAATCACGGGCAACCTTAACCGGGTCAACCTTGACTTAAAGAATAAGATCAATGTGGATTTTCTAGGGTAAATCTATATTCGATCTCAAGAGTTAGAGTATGAAATAACAAAAGATATTAGCATCTAAACCAAGGATAGATAAGAATCTCTGGTGAATCGACGCTAACTGCAAAGGAGTTTTCCCCCTTTTCAATTAAATTTGAAATTGGCGTGACCGCCGACTCACCAGAAAGATCATTCGAAGCGGAGTTATGGAATGCTCCAGAGTCAAAAGAAGATGAATAGTGAGGGATACGAATGGATTTTGGAACCGTAGGGAAGTTCCAAAATTCAAGAGGATTGAGTCAAAAAGGAAGAGATTCAAACTCGAATGAAAGTGATTCTGTAAATACATTCACTCCATATGCTGAGTTTTGCCTAGAGCTACCAAAGCTCTGATACCAACTGTCACAACCAGGTATTTTCAACCATTCACATCCATTATAAGTGCATAGGCAGACACTCATGCCGGAATTGAATTGCTCAAAATACCGTGTTGTAAATAAAATTTTGGCAAACCTCAGAATATACAGTAAATAAAAATCACAGATCTCAGACACAGAGTATATAAAAATGCAGCGGAAGAAAAAGAGATAGTAGTTCATGAAGCTACTATATAAAATATGAGATACATCAGAGTTAAATAAGATACAACAGAAGAGTAACAGGATACATCAGGTACAAATCAGATACATCACTGAACCACTGGATACTGAAACAAAATAGATGACTGGATCTTCAAGGAAATCTCCAACGCCGTAGGTGAATCTTGAATGCTAACTCAATCAATCTGACTCGAGCGTAAAGCAAAATACAAAACCCTCGAGTCAGGACATAAATACTTATAAACTGTAAATCAACTCAAGTGAACAGTAACAAAATGCATCAGTAACTTAAAGGATGCTTGGGACCGCCCATCCTCTAAGGATCCGTTAAACTATTTACTATGTAGTAATATACGCTATATACGGTAGTGTCTAATCAGTAAAGTATAATCATATAGAAAATAGCGTTAAGGGGATGGTGAACCTTAACGCGGTCGGATCTTTAAAACCAAAATCGTAGTGGGCTCGATATAAGGATATGACACGGCACGCGAGGCAATGCGAGGGTGGATACACCGTTTGCACTCCCGGACCGGTGGTGACGGCAAGCCAGCAGCTTCCGCCCACCTCGAACAATACCCCCGAATCAAAAGTGGGGCCACCGAATCGAATCACAAAAGTAATAGAATAGTTTCCGATGGAGCATGCTCGATGAAAGGGTGCGACCCTTTGTGTAGCCCGGTATAGCTCCTGTTTTAGTCATATATGCCAACTCACGGGAGTTGGGTCCACGTAATATATACCTCGAGAACGTCGCCACCATCCTACTTCATTCTGGAATCTCCACCGCGTACACAGTTGTTAAAGTGGTTTTCGGTATTGGCCGGCTATAAGACAATATCCGATCCCGGTCTCTTTAACAACCAATCGTTATTATAACCCGTAGTTATGACTTTTTAAAACAATATTTATACTTCAAAATAAAATACTATTTCAACCCAAATCTTTATCAAAATAAAGATTAAATCATTCCAAAATATCATATCTTTCGGATCTTCTTTTCAAATCATTTTAATATCAAAATATCATATCTTTCAAAACCACATTTCAATCATTTAATATATCAAAATATCATATCCTTCCGAAACCACATTCATTTCAAATCATTATTCATTTTATTCAATTTAAAATATCATTTCAATCCATATTTCAAAACAGTATATATTCCAAAAATCATTTTTAATCATTAAAATGAAGTTATTATGTTTAATAATTAAATTATTAAATTTCCAAAATTTTCGACTTCCAAAGTTCATTTATTCACTTAAGTTTATCAAAGCAGTGAAAATTCACTTTTCGTGGCATTTAGAAAACGCTACGGAAAAATACATTCAAAACAGTTCAATTTAACAAAAGACAACTTTTTAAAATGTTGTAATAGGGTTTACTTAAATTTCGAATAAACTTAGTTAAATTCAACAATTTATAGCACTTACAAAAATTGCTAAAATAGCTTTTAATTCAATTTAGCTTTTTAGTTCATTATCATCAACTACAACATTTTCAAATGCTGTAATATCATTTACATTGTAATTAATAGCATTTCAAAAATACAGTCAATTAACTTCAAATATTCAATATAATTTCTCAACCAGTTATATTTTTATTTAAAACATTTTTAACTTATAAAATCATACATTTTCACATTTATAACATCATTTAATTTTTCCTCAAGTTCATGATTTTATAAAGTTAAATTTCCATTCAAAAATCAAGATTTAATAATAATTCACTTATTAAATTGCAATGTTCAATTTTAAATCCACTACATTAAATTTCAACTTAACACTTAAGTTCAAATTCTAAAATATAACTTAATTTATTTTTATTTACTTAACTAAAAGTTCACTTTTACGTCAATTTTATAAATTTCCAGTTTTAGTTATATTTCAAAATTTCAACTTACAATATTCATTCATTTCACATTTCAACTTTGTTAAAAAATCATTAATATGATATAAAATCACTTTTAATTCATTTAAATTCAAATTATCATAAATTTATCATAATTTCATATTCAATTTAATTTCCAATTATAATTAAATCAAATTTTCCAAAATAACTTACGTTCAAAATTTTCATTAATTCATTTCACTTACAATTGTTCAGAAAATCAATAATATTTTACAAAAATCATTTTTTATTAAATCTCAAATCAAAATATTATATTAATTAAATTTCTAAAATATTTTAAAAATTTTAGAAAAACATATTTTAACTACGGGCCTGTATAAAATTTTCTACGCTAGGTAAAGTGATACGGGTAATATATCATTTCAACCCGTAATTTACAAAGAAAATCCGGGTTTTATCATTTCAAACCCGCAATCCCAAGTTAAAATAAATTAAATAAAATAAATCAGGCCTATCATTTCAGCCCGTAATGATTCTATTCTAACAGGGAACTTGCAGTGTAATCATATACAGGAATAATATAAACAAGGTCAATATCACAATATACAGTCATATATCAGATGTCAGGTGAAAATTAACAGTTTAAACATGGTAATAACATGGTAATAACATGGCATAGCATATCATATGATCATCATTATCTTGCATAAACATTTTATATTACTAAACACTTGTCATCAATTCACTTCTCATAAGTATAAATGTCAGAGTGAGAAAGACTCACCTTTTCAAGCTGAAGACCAAAACAACAAACACAAGTGTGTTTCCAAAAGCACGACAAGCACGATATAGCATGACTTTTGATTTGAATGAATGGAGAGCGAATCAAATCTACAACCATTGTGTACAACCCAAAACAAAAAAAAACAAAAAATCAAAACAACAAAATTCAATACGACTTTAAAATGCAATAACATTGAAATAAAAGGAGATACGACTACGCAGCCTTTTGCTTTGCCTTCTCTATTGTTTGGTATGGCTTTGGGGTCTGATGTGGTTCAGATGTGGTCAATTTTTGGGTCAGGTTTGGGCTAACATAGCTCGGGTTCAAGGCAAGACAAGGTGGAGTTTGTACATGAGGAGGTGATGTGGTTTTGAAGTCAATTAGGTGGTTTTTGGTCAAAACAAGGGCTCGGCCATGGGGATTGGGCTCGGCCTGTGATGTGTCATGACTGGACAGAGGTGGGGAGGGGTGTGTTGTGGTCAGGTCTGGGGAGTGGTGGCGGCTATGGTGGTGGTTTGGGTGGTGGTTGAAGTGGATGAGCATGTAGATGTCAAATAAGCATGGATCTAGGCATCTAGGTTGTAATTTGAGGGGTTTGACCATCAAAAGGGGTTCGAACATGGTCAGATCTGATGGGGTAGATGGTGGTGATGGTTGGGAAGAGGTGTAGGAGGTGGTGGCCGTGGCTATGGAGGAGAGGCCAAGCAATACACATGAGAAAACAAGGCAAAATATAAGAAAACAATGGAAAAAGAAGAGCAAAAAGAAGAGGAAAAGAGGAGCCATTACCAAACCTTTCTAGCCGTGAAAAATGAAGTGGAGAGGAATGTTTTCATGTGAAAATGAGGTAAGAAATGCACAGCTACAATAAAGAAAGGAACGGTCAAAGGAAATTAAATCTATTAATTGGAAAAGAAACAGAAGAAGAAACGTTAAAACGGTTTTACGTTTCTTTGCTTTCAAACCTTTTAAACTTCCTATATATATTCATATACATCTTAAATAACTGAAAACACTTATAAATTTCAGTTAGATTTTGAAAATATAACAGATAAACAAAATATTAATAATTAAATATTAATTAGATATGATTAAAATAAGAAAAATAGCACAGAAAATGAAAACTTGACTTAAGAATTAGAAATAACTTCAATATACTTTGGAAAAATTTACTTTAATTTAAATACATGTAAAATGAATAAAATAAAGTAAAACACAGCAAATAAAAGTGAGTGCATAAAATAAATAAATAAATTTTAATTATATATAATTAAATTAAGAAAATGGCTTAAAATTGTAGACTAGGCTTTAAAATTAGAAATAAATTCAAATTAACTTTAGAAAAATTATATTATCATTTTAAAAATACTTAAAAGTAAAAATATACATAATATAACATATTATCACATATTAAATAAAACATAACAAAGAAGAAGTAATCTATACAATTTAAAATAGTCATTGTTAAATAACCCTATATACGCACAATATTGTAAAGGGTATAACTTTCACAATTTACATCCAAATTCAACGAAACGAAAAGTGGTGTTCTTAGAATTTTATGTACTTTCATAATAAAAGAAAAAAAATTAAAATTTTAAAATTTTAAGTTAAAAGTCACAGTTTGACTATTTTGACCAAAATCAGCATTTCAGGCAAATATTCAACTTACACAAGTTTGGAATTATAACTCATATAAAAATCAAGATTATATTTAAATAATAAATTTAATCATTTCAAATAAGTAAAATAAGTTTTTAAATCAAAATCTTACATTAAAAATAATTAAAATATACAATAAAATAATTACAAAATACAGGGTTGTTACAAGTGGAGATCTACAATTTGTTCGTAAATACTTAAGTCAAGCCAGTGGTTATGGGACATGAAGCTAAACTCATTTATTTACTAGCTTAATGTAAATGACACTTCTCGGTGATCATTGATGATCATTTTATGTGATCTAGACTAGCTATATGCTATGTTTCTTTGTCCACGTAGGGGACGGTACCTCATTTTATTGAGCTTCGTCTCATTTCTTTTATAGGCTAATGACCTATGTATTATTTGGAGTTTCGACTCAATTTTTGTGGGCTAGCGACCCATGTTCTTTTATGGAGTTCGGTCCATCGGACATACCTTTGTACTACGTCGTTGCACCAGCTCATCAGGATCATCGGGTGTACCGTTGTACTACATCGTTGTTCCGAATTATTCGAGTTTCGGGTTCCTCGGGCGTACCGATATTGTATTACGTCGTTGCACCGGCTCTATGGTTAGCGACCATGGGATAGCGTCATGTTTGTGATACACGTGTTGGTGAGTTTTCATGCTCCCTCTTTGTGATAGGCCTCCCCCTTTTGCGATTTCTGGATTTCTGGATTTCTAATTGATGATTTCTAGAATTTGTGTTTTACCAGCTTTTATGATTGACAGCGATATGATGTCAATATTTGTGGTTTGGTGAATAAAATAAAGAATATGACATTCTTTTTGCTGTTATGAGACTCTTGAGATATTGTATGATTTTGGTAGATCTTCTAATGTATACTTTTCATAGTATGACATTATTGTTATCATACGTTTTTGTTATATCTCATATTCTATCTCATATTTATCTGATATTTATTGCTAGACTGATCCGTTTATTATTTTCTTATTAAATAATACTCGGGCCAGACCGAGATATTACAGGTGCTTCTGCTTGACTCTTTATTTGGAGCCATCAATCTGACTTTTGTCAAACTACATCAGATTTGTAGTTTTTGATGTTATACATTCGAGATATAGACTCCTTGATGTATACATATTCTTTTGTCTAGCACTTATATCTATTCTTTTATTATATTGTGGATCTTGTTAGACCACTACTCTGACACACTTTTATGTGTAATATTCATATCTGTTTCCGCCTTTGAGATATGAACTTCTGTGACCGATTTGTGTTATGATATTTCTATATTTGTTTCCGAAGATTACATATAGCCATTGTGTAGTAGCTTTGAGTTTGTATCGGCATGTCGGATTTCTCTGTTGAAATGAAATGCATGTTGTACTATCTAACATTCCGGTGCTCGCACAAAGCAATTACATAGATGATCGCTCCTCAACAGCCTTATTCTTCGTGCTAGTTGACGGCTTTACTCCGTAGTGTCCTTGGTTAGCGTGAGTATAGAGGTGGGGCGTCACACTATTGACTTATACTCTCTATAATTCTCTGTAATCCAATGCAAAGTCTACAAAATCAATCAATAAATGCTACAAAGTGGATGTAGTTCAGAGATTGTCGAACAACTATAAAAAAATTATGTCTCTCTACTTTTATATCCATTCTATTGTCTTTTATTTTCAACTGTTATTAGCTAGATTTGGATCTCACAAGTTACCTAGAACTCAATCTTGGGTGTTGATTCTTTTTCGGTGGCAATATTTTAGTGCTTTCATTGAGAAAACTGAATCCGAGGTTAGATCTTGCTCTATACGTTGGTTAGATAGACCCAAAATTTAGATCCGAAAAATTTGCTTGAAGAAGATGAAGAATTGTTAACAAAAGTCATGGTACTAAGACGATCTAATAGATCCGCATAAGCTATAGTCAGTAGTGATGAGGGGAATGTTCAGTAGACCAAACTAAACAATCAACAGGCAGTTCCAAGATCCTCTATTCGACATGAAGCCATCGCTAGAGGTAAGCTTAACCGGATGATCCACGAACTTAACTAGAAGTTTACGACGGTCAAAAAGCTTTCATGGATAAGATGGATGGGTTGCTAATTTTGCAGCCACCGATAATAAGAAGAGTTAGAAGAGAAACTTCTCCTATAATAAAACAAGAGAACTCTTCAGTTTCTGGCTTAAACAAGAGAGATGGAAAGCCAAATCAAAAGGAAGTGAATATCAGATTTGTAAGAAGTGTAGTAGGAGGAAGTAAGAGCGCTCCCCCATAAGAAACAACTCGGTACCGAGCTAAAACAGCTAAATACCATGCTAAAACAGCTCGATACCATCCCAAATGTCCCACTTGACGATGTTTGCGAGGGTGATGAGCTGTTGATTCTGGCTTTGACGATGACATGCAGCTGGATGATGGTAATGATGGGTTGAATATTGGTGCTAATGGAAAAAATGCTAGAGTTGGAGTTCAAACTGCCGTGGCAAGACCAACCATATGCCAACGAACTCTCTAAAAGTGGTTCTCCCAGACAATAGAGAACCTTGACTACAGTAGGAAAGCCGAGGTTATTTATGGAGCCAAACACTCGGTCCAGCCCCTGACAATCAACCTATGGATTACCATGGCAGCGAGGAGTACATCGCTGACATGGTCAAACATTGGTGGAGAAGGGAAAAGGCAGGAAAAATCAAGAGTGGGGTTCCGTACCAAGCCGAACTCCATTTACTAAAAAATGTCCTGAGAGAAGAATACCTTTGGAAGTCCATCATGCTGGTCATGCTGGTAATGCCACCCCAACATAGGATGATCCATCTGTTTCTATTATCAAATAATATGTATTAAGAGGTAAAGTCATTGGATCTAATCTTTTTACTAATTCTTTTATTTTTTGTATCTGTTTTATGTCTTCATCATTAAATTCTCTCTTTCCTTTAGGACTGGCTTTATTGTATAAAGTTCCTGTATATCTAGATAGGTTTTTTAAGAAAGGTCTTGCATAGTTTACTAATCCAGGAAATGACTGTAATTGTTTTAGATTTCTATTTTATTAGGAAATTCTAGTATTTTTCTGGAAATATGGGGTTGTAATTCTACTTGACCTTTACCAATCTTTAACTCCTAAAAATTCAATAGTGTTTTTAAACAATTCCATTTTCTTTTTAGAGATTATTAAACCATGTGCTTCAAATAATCTGAGTATAGTATATAAATGAGATATGTATTCTTTTTTATTTTTGGAGAATACTAGTATATCATCTATGTATACGCATGTGAATTGACTATAATGTCTAAAGATGTTATTCATTTTTCGTTGAAACATTTGTGGTACATTTTTTAGTCCAAATGGCATTACAAGCCATTCATAATGTCTTTCTGAACAAGTGAAAGTGGTCCATGTTATAGATTCTAGATGCATTTTTATTTGCTAAAATCCAGATTTTAAATCAAATTTAGAGAACCAATAATTGTTATGTATTTTGTTAATTAATACATCTTTATCAAGAATGCAAAATCCATCTTCATTAGTATTATCATTTAATTTGGTATAGTCCATTACCATTCTAAATCGTCCCCGTTTTCTTTCAGATTCTTTTTGTACTATGAATGCTGCCGTTCTATGTCTGGAATCTGTTTTTCTTATTATGTCTAATTTGTTTAATATTTCTATGTACATTTTAAATTCTTTCATCATCCAATTATCATATTTCGAAGATCTAGTTTTTATTGTATTATTTGGATTAATTATATCTAACTTATAGTAAATAGCATCTTTCTCCCAATATTTTAAAGGTTTTTCTCCTACAATTTCTATTTTTTTCTAATTTACTAATTATTTGGTCCATATCTTCGATAGTTAATATTAGTTTACTTATTTTTGTTGGGTATATCATTGCGAAAGATATGTCATATTCAGAATCATATTGTATATTGTTTTCAATTTATGAATCAGAGTTTGAATATAACTGCTATCTTTTTGGCATTGTCCAGGAATTTTACAGTCGCAAAATTTTTTTGGCTCTTGGTTTTTATATCAACCACGCTTCTCTAGTGCATACTCTGATAGGACATGTGTTAGGGTTGTTTTCTCTTATATCTGTAAATAGTCTTTGTCAAAGGAAATTTTTTCCATTTTCACTTAATAAAAAAATCTAAGCCTAATATTAGATTCATATTTCCTAAATTTAGTTTAGTTACCCATATTTGTTTTAGGTTGTAATGTTGGGACCAATCATTACAAGTAGTTTGAAAACTTAATTGAGCATTTGGTATTATATCTGACATTGTTGCTGTAGTTCCATCAAACTGGAGACTTCTTGTTGGTTTTGTAGCTTTGATTATTAGATATTGAAGCACTAATTCTGAGTTTATTGTTGAACTTGTAGCTCATGTATGTATAAATGCTAGTAATTGGATTTCTAGTCCTTTCACGTTTATCATTGTTAATATTCTTAATTCTTTTAGGTTTTCTATGGTACAGATTAGAGGAATTTGTAAAGGTTGGTCAATTGTATTAAGATTATTTATGTGTATTAGATCATAACTTTCTTGTATAATTTCTTTTCCTTTATTTTGTCTTAGATTTTGGGTTGCCATTTCTATTTTTTCTATTTCAAGTTGTTGGAGTTATGTTTTTAATTCATCCAACTCAAGCTCTAAATTGTTTACTCTTTCTTCTAGAAGTTTTACTATATCTTTATTAATTTTATTTTTATCTATGTACTGTAGTTTTTTCTCATTTGGTATTTTTAATCCAAATTGTTTCTCTGCACAAATATAACATATTTCTATGGTACATTTCTTGCATTTAAATCTTTTGTCAAAGGCTGGGTACCAAGGAAAGAAGTAACATTTATTAGTATCCTTTCCCATCTTATATTTGAATTCATGCATACCAATTTCTTAATCCATTAAATTAAGGAATCGTTCTAAATAATCTTTTTGGTTTAGCTAATCCTTTGTTAATTCTTCTATTAGAGAATAGTCTGAATTAGAAAGTAAATTTTGTTCTTCTAGGCCTTCAAGTGATATTATAGAGTATATAGTGGAAGTCTCAGTGACATCTGAGGCTATTTCTAATAAATCTTCTTTTACTGAATCAATTAGGTTTGATTCTCTAGTAAATAAATTATGTCTTTTTGGACATGTGGATGATAAATGTCCTTTCTCATTGCATGCAAAACATGTAATTGTATCTGTATATATTTTCTTAGGACTGTATTTTCTAACATGTCTTGTTCTAGCAGTTGATTGTCTTAAATAATATATTTTTTGTATAATGTTTTTTAGGTTTAGGTTCTCTAATAAGAGAATCTTTATATCCATATTGTTGTGGAGCGTATATTTGAGGGCAAAATCCATAATTATTTTGTTTCAGTTCCCTTTGTATTTGGATGTATGTACATTTCTTTATAAGTTCAGATATAATATGAGTTATTCTAATTCCTATGTTATCATAAGTAGGGGGTATACTTTTATACATTTCATCCCAAGATTTATGTATTTCTTTTCTTAAATCACCAGGTAATTTAGAAAATAATCTATCACCTATTTCTTTAGAATAGTAATTACCAGAAGTTGTTGCATAATATAAAAATTCATTTAAGAATTTTATTATATGTTTCCAATCTAAACGTTGTATTTGTTCTAGATCACGCATAGCTTCTTGTTGTCTAAGAGTCAATACTGTATTTACTTCTCTGCCAGTTATTATTCTATGTATTAAGTAAGCAAAATTATATATATATTTCCACAAGGGTTTCTACTTCATTTGGGAATTTTCTTTTATAAGCTTCCCACATTCCTTTCGCAATATCTTCTAAATAGTTTTTTGCAGTTTTGGCCATTTCTTCGCCAGAATTTATATTAGGATGCTTTGCTGAATAGTCTCTGGCTATTGCAGCAGTCTAATGTTCTAGATAGGTATCCAGTAATTGTAGACGGCATTCTGTAACATTAAGGATTACCGAATTTGTTTCAAAAAAAACGCTATTTTAGTTGGTATTCTTTAACCTATAGTTCTTAAATTTTTATTTTCATTATTGTAACGATTAACCTGAATTCTAGGAGGATGTCGTAGAGGATAGTCCATTTTATGGGGAGGATCCTTTGGATAAGTTACATTTGAACTTTCTCTTATTCCTTCCATCAATTTGATTGGCTAATTGTTATTAACTTAGTAGAATCATTTGAAAAGGTTTCCAACATATGTATTTTTTTGATTCTAATATTGTTTTTATCATCCATATAAACAAATGTATTATTATTTATCTGTCTACTTTGTCATAGTTGTTCTAATTCATATAATTCAAATGGTTCTAAGACCATTCCATCATAGGTAGAACCTTAGTTGTTGTTCTAATTCATATAATTCAAATTGTTTAATAGTTTTGTAGACATTAAATTTATTGTTTGTTGATTTCCATCACAGATAGAAAGAGTTTCATCTCTATGATGTCAATATAAACCAGTGTTTATTGTAAAAATCCCTGTTCTATTTAATTCTTTTGGGTTTAAAGTATTTAATTGGTTATTTGAAAATACTTCTAAGTCGCTATCAATGTTTATTATTTCTTCTAACTGAGATTGTGAACTTACAGATCTTTTCAGAATACTATCGATCCAATAATTTGAAGACAGATTGTTACTTTCACTAGGTCTATCTCTATCCATTATTATTCTAGAAGTTCCTGTAAAAGTTCTAATACTCATTACATTTTATCAAATTTTTCGAAAGTTAAGAAGCTTATCTTAGCTTTTTTATTTTTATTTGGTTCTAGATCAACCGGTCCTAAATTCAGATTTGATATTTTTCTATTAGTTGATTAATATCATAGTCTTTTCCTTGTGTTGATTTATCTAAGTTATTTATTTGTTTTGATAAGTTTGTTATCTGTTTATCCATTATATCTAACCTATCATGTAATCGATTTATCATTGCAATAATAGTATTACTCATTAGACATAATGCATTATCTCCTTTAGCTGAAAATGTATCAGCTTGAGTAGTAAAGTCTTGTGCTATGAATGCATAAGCAGGTAAAGAGTACATGTGTTGAGCTACTAAAGAAGTAATAACCCCTAAAGAGGCTAGAGCAAGGCCTAATTGAAAATGAATCGAATTGTTGATTGTATCCTGTTGTTAAAGATTCAATTTGCTTTAGCGCCATGTTTACATAAGCAGTGGCTTCTTTATACCATGTACTGTCATAACCCATACTAATTTAGTTGTATACATTTAATTTCTTGTAATATTTGTTCAAGTTTTTGAATATGACATTTAATATGTTTTTTATTAGTTTCAGCTTGATTTTTGATTTGTAAAATCAAATCTTTAGACAGTATTTCAATTTCTTTAGGTTTGTTTTCTTCTATCATTTGCCTTAGTGAGATTATACCGTGTTTGTTAGGAAAACTTTTAAGATTCAAAGCCTTAAATTTCTTTGCAGTTTTCTTATCTGTATATCAAATTCATCTATTTTATGCAAACAAGTCTTTAGATAACCTTGGTTAAATTGTATTTGTTGAAATTCTTTATTTCTTGAAACCATACTTTCAAAAATAAAATCAACTAATTTATAGATTTTCTTATAGGATTATATATTTCTAGATTTAATATTCAAATTTTTTATAATTGGTTTCTGAAATAAAACTAGGTTTTGTTTTATTCATTAGTGATCGTAAGCTCTGATACCATAAAAGGAGGAGGGAGTGGTTTTTAAACTATCTTAGTGGCAACTGTTGAGACTTGGTTTTGATTCATGACACAAAGTTATCACTACGATATACAGATTTGATGACTGCTACGACAAAAAAAGAATATATACTACATGGAGACAAGACATCAAAATCGGTGCATCAATTATATTATTCTTATTTTTGAGTCTTAGGTCAATTTTGTTAAAATCTCTCCTCATTTACATATATACTAGCTTATATATTTAATCGTTTTATTTCCAAATAATTTATACATATATAAGCATATATATTATAAAAGTGTTTAAAGTTAGAATCATTATATAATATATATACATATTATACCTGTGTAAACTGTGCAAATTGCACAGATATTGCCAGGTCAGTCGACCGACCCAGAGGCTCAGTCGACTAACCCGGAAATTTCTGTGCAATATGCACAGGTGCACAGATATACAAATATATATTCAAAAATTCATTTGAATATTCAGTCGACTGATCCAGAGGTTCAGTTGACTGAATTTCTACAACGACTACTTTTTGAAAAGACACGACTATTTGTGAAAAGTTACTAACCTCTATGAAAAGATTTAGACGCAACACTTTAATCGAAACTCTTCATCAATAGTCGCTGCTTTCTAACCTCTATAAATACATACTCTAACTTAATTCCAAATTATAAAATTTTCTTATCTAACTCTCTTGAATCTATTTGCAATTATACTTTCAATTATTCTGCATCAAAGCAATATTATACCTTTCTATTCTTTATAGACTTCAAATATATATTTTATACTCGAGGAGAAGATTATAGGAAGGGTGTACTACAAGTGACAAATCCGTGTTATTAGAACATACAAAGTCAAAGCAATCTTTTGTATTTGTTGAATTCCTATTCTACTGCTCAGGTGTGTGAAGTCCTCTTCGACTGGTGAGGTGAAATCCTGTTCTACTGCTCAGGTCCTGTTTGGCTGCTCCATGGTTGTATAGACCTGTTCCTTCGGGTTAAGTGAGGGTTGTTATTTTAGTGAAATTCCATAAGGAGTTTGGGACTAGACGTAGAACGGTGCTCAGAACTAGTATAAAAATCTCTGGTTTCATTTTATTATACTGCTTCTATATTCCGCACTATTTACTGTATAACTATCATCACTACACTCTGTATTATCGTATATCCGTAGTACACGATCCATAACACACTTTCATTTAGTATCAGAGTAAGGTTGATCGTCATATGGTCGTTCGAGACCATATAAGTCATTTATTTTTGGAAGACGATATGCACCAACTCAAGTCCATGTCATTAAGACGAAAAGCAAGAATTATACACCGTGCGGTAATGAAAACCGTAACTCCACGAACCGAGAGTTATGAACTTGTTTATGAACATAACTTTAAAGCCTTATACGCTATCTTCGGAAATATTAAAGTCAATTGGCTACGATTAGTTCTTGATAAATCCTTAAGCTTCAACAATAGTCGAATGAATGTCATCTACTATGGTGAATATATTATGCGATTGCTAAAAGCATGTGAGATTCCGAAACCTGACTCACCAGTATCAACTGTCGGGTACTTAAACTCTCGTACTTTAGCATTAATAAAGCTACCAGTTTCTCAATCTCTTCCTATCATTACTTTTGAATAATGGACTCAACGGCAATTATCCAAGATCAACCACAATAAGAACAATAACAAGGCGAAGCATCCTATCCAACTCGCTAAAGATCAACTAGTCGACAACAAGACGAAATTTTGATTCCTAATCTAGGCCTTCCTCTACATGAGTCTATTTCCATGATATGTCGTAACCAACAAATTCTTCAATCCCATATCACTAAAGTGGATAAAAAGCTCGATAAGGTTAAAGGATTTTTTACAAAGTTATGGCAAGCTATCTCATGTTCATCCGGCACTTCCACGGCTACACTAGGTGATCCGAGTAAGCATCCGTCTTCACTTGGTCTTCCTCTTCCATTGATCAAGCAAGTAGTAGCGACAATGGTGGAGATGGAGGCGATATTGGTGGTCAAACATTGCATGGTGATAGGAGTAAGAAAAAATGGCATAAGGTGTTATTTTTCTTATGAAAACATTAATCTTTATTTGACTACATTTTGGTTTGTATTAAATAGCCACTCTTTTCCGATTGTTTCAAGACTCTTGTTTTTGGTATTTTAATGTATGAATGATCGCTTCCTTCACAATATCTACGACATTATAGCTTCATACTTTCATATTCCTTACTCCTTTTTGTCGATGAAAAAAGGGGAGAAATATATTACTAATATTATTAAATGAAGGATATAGAGCATCAAAGATTCAGGGGAAGTAAATATTTATATTATATATACAGTCGAAATCTATATCTATTTACAGGTTGTCATCAATCAAAAGGGGGGAGAATGTTGAGACTTGGTTTTGATTCATGACACAAAGCTATCACTACGATATACAGATTTGACGAGTGCTACGACAAAAAGAGAATATATACTACATGAAGACAAGACATCAAAATCGGTGCATCAATTATATTATTCTTATTTTTGAATCCTAGGTCAATTTTGTTAAAATCTCTCCTCGTTTACGTATATATTAGCTTATATATTTAATCGTTTTATTTCCAAATAATTTATACATATATAAGCATATAAAATATATATATTATAAAAGTGTTTAAAGTTATATATATATATATATTATACCTACGTAAGCTGTGCAAATTGCACAGATATTGCCATGTCAGTTGACTGACCCAAAGGCTCAGTCGAATTACCCGAAAATTTCTGTTCAACATGCACACATACACAGATATACAAATATATATTTAAAAATTCGTTTGAATGTTCAGTCGACTGACCCAAATGTTCAGTTGACTGAATACAACTACTTTTTGAAAAGACATGACTATTTGTGAAGAGTTACGAACCTCTACGAAAAGATTTGGACACAACACTTCAATCGAAACTCTTCATCAACAGTCGCTACTTTCTAACCTCTATAAATACATACTCTAACTTGATTCCAAATTATCGAATTTTTTTATCTAACTCTCTTGAATCTATTTTAAATTACACTTTCAATTATTCTGCATCAAAGAAATATTATACCTTTCTATTATTCATAAACTTCAAACATATGTATTTATACTCGAGGGGAAGATTGTAGGAAGAGTGTACTGCAAGTGACAAATCCGTGTTATTAGAACACGCAAAGTCAAAGCAATCTTTTGCATTTGTCGAAGTCCTGTTCTGCTGCTCAGGGGTGTGAAGTCCTCTTCGGCTGCTGAGCAAAATCCTGTTCTACTGCTCAGGTCCCTGTTCGGCTGCTCAGCGGTTTTATAGATCTATTCCTCTGGGTTAAGTGAGGATTATTATTTTAGTGAAATTCTAGAAGGAGTCTGGGACTGGACGTAGCACAGTGCTCCGAACCAGTATAAAAATCTCTGGTGTCATTTTATTATACTGCTTTTATATTCCACATTATTTACTATATAGCTATCATCACTACACTCTGTATTATCGTATATCCATATTACACGATCCATAGCACGCTTTCAGCAACTTGTAAGATTAACATCCAAGGGTGCACTAAGTAGATTTCTAAGCTAGGAATTAGGAGCCTTATCTTTCTTTCATAGTCTTCTAATTTCATTCTTAGAACCTTATAGTTTCTTTGTCCTCCTGATTTATTACCAATGGTCATTATAAGTATCTAAAAAACTATATGAGTTATTTTGTTCTTCCATTTCTTCTTGGTTGTTTAAGCATGTTGCGATATTCTTCACAAATTTTTTTAAATGTTCTTTTGCTTATTGGTCTCATTTCCTTAGAATTATTTATTATGATATGTCTATTTATATTCCTTAGGGTATAGAATAAGTTTATGTCAGGCTCATCGGTCATGTATATTAATTCCTTTGTACATTTATTTTGAATATAGTAGCAATTTCATATTGTTCTTTTTATTTATGTTTAAGCCTTTCATATATGAAACAGTTTTGTTAAAAATTCTTCTAAATATTGCTCAAGTGTCTCCATCTATTTTTCTCTTTTAAATGTTTCTGGAATTTTATAAAATGTTTTTATATGGCAAATATTAGAACTATTTTTTTTGCTTGGGAAAGTAAGTAGAGCTTTCTGGAATATTAAAGAAAAGATTTAAAGTACAAAAGATACTAAAATACCAAAATTAATCTTACAAAGCATTACCTAGACGTATGTTTAATAATACTCAGATATGATCATGTTTGGAAACATTTTAACTTATTGCCAAAAACTTGTTTCTTAACTAGCAAAAATCCTCACCTTGTCACTCTTGTCCTACTATTTTCCCCTAATAGTATATAGGCAGGTACTTTTTCAGATTTAAATGAGCTTATGTCTGTTGGATTATAGGTTAAGAGAGACGCGGATGGTCTTTGTATTTGGTGTCAAAGTAAAATATTTCAAATATATAATATCTGGGTACAAGTAGCATAATCATAAGTAATCTAAGTAAGTAATCTAAGTAAGTAGAATCTTACATAGCTATAAAGCTTAAATCCTTTCTTCCTTTAGCTCTGATTAAAAGGTTTTAGCTACAAATCATGAAGTCAAATATATATATATATATATGTATGTATATAATTCAGTCAACCGATGGGTCGACCTAGGCAAGGGGTGACCGCCCGGTCGACCCGCCTTGGCTTTTGGCAATCGAACGAACGTTCATTCGATTGTTCCAGAGCCTATTGGTGACGTGTTTTGCATTATTCTAACCAATCCGATCCATCTATTTTTGCATCTGATGGCTCCTGTTCAGCCTATGACATGGATGCATCCTATTCAATCCCCAATTCAACGGTCCGAGATACACTTCTACCCCTATAAATAGACCCTTAGACCTAACACTTTTTCTCATTCTAGGTTTTCTCCATTTGGGTTCACCTTTTTAGGAAGGTCCCTAAACGGAATAATTTTTACAAAGGAGAAAATCGTTATTAATTAAATTATTTTACAACTCCAAGTGGATCCGAGAAGACCAAAGGAAGAGCTTATGACTGGAGGTGAGTGATTATAATTATTTTAAGATTTCTTTAGGTAAATTAAAATAATAGGGTTTCCAATAGTTGTAGTTTTACTACGATTTTGGAATAGCTTTTTTACCATTTTTAGATATATTTTCCAGTCTATTCCTTTGTAGTTATTCTTTTTCAGTTAATTATAGTTTATTGCTATTTAAGTATAGCTTTTTATTTATTTACAGTCTATTTACAGTATTTAAATTTATTTATTGTTAAGCATAGCTTTTTATTTGATTATAGTTTATTTACAGTATTTAAGTTTATTTATTGTTATTTATTTCTATATTTACATTTTTGTCTACGTTTTGGATTTTATGTAAACATCTTCTTCCTCCTTTTCTTCGTGTATGGATTAAAATAAATTAAACGGGAATATGGATTATATAAGTGAGAATATAGAATGAAGAAAGTAAGATGCAAATTATAAAAAATGTAATAAATTGGACTGTAATAAATTGGACTGTAATAAATAAATTGGACTGTAATAAATAATGGAATTAGACTGCAATAAATTGGACTGCAATTAATTGGACTGAAATTATACCTAATTATGATTAGAATTAGGCTAATTAATTGGCTTGGATATAACTTAGAATTTTAAAACAGAGTAAAAGGTGATAGATGCTTATTTTCACACTTAGGCCTTGGGTTACGTAATAAGTATGATTATAACGTAGGTTATAATAAGAAAAAGAATGGAATAAGCTTATTTTAAGACTTAGGACAAATTAATAAGCAAAGATAGTGAAGATAATAATAAATGCTTATTTAAATAATTTATCTAAGTTAATAAGCAAAGATGAAAGTTGAACTTGTACCTAATAGCATTCCCTATTAGACAAAACGATAGTCTCACATTAGCCTGAAGTGAGATGAGGGCACGCTTATGCTAAAAAGGGTAGTAATTGGTCAATTAGAAGTCTAAATCACGGGGGATTTGGATAAGAGGCGCAACTAGATATTTTTTGGATGTAGGGCCAGTACCAACAACATTTCTCCTATTTTTTATAGACACGCGGTGATCTCACAATAGCCTAAAGTGAGACGAGGGGCACGCTCATGCTGGAGTTTGAGGTAATAAGAAGACCCTATATGTGGAGCAAAAGGTAGCATGTGCATGGTGGCAGTTATGCGTGCGACTTCCATTCGGGTGCTCAGTAATAGCTATGAGTTCCAAGCGCTTAGTAATGAGTGTCTTTAGTAGAGATCATTGCTTTCTATGTAGGGAGCTATATATGTTTTCCGGTCCATAGTGGTTGCTCTGTGCACCTTTCGCCATTGGCTGTTGTGTAGGGAATTATATAGCAGTTGGTCCGTAGAAAGGTCTATGGAGTAGCAAATCGATCAAAGAGGGTAGAATTAGGGTTACATCCTAATTACAAGATTAGGAATTCAGCCCAATCAAAGCAGAAATCAAGGACAAGTGTAAGCAATTAAAGTTATCCTATCTTATAAATTAAGCAATATTTAATCGTACATATTTCCAGTTTATTTCTTCCTACTTCCTTTGTTTCCTCTTTAAATGCTAGAACTGTTATAAAATCTATTACTTTTACTTTACTTAAAGATTCTAGTAGTTACCATCACTCACCAGACTTTTAGTTTGACGACTCCTCTATTTCCCTCTTTTTCTTCAATAGGCAGTCAAGGGAGAGGACAGTAGACTTGCGGTTGATTGGAGATTTTCTTGGAGGATTTTTCTACCATATATTTCTGTTATTTCAGCTTTAGTTCTTTCTGTGTACTGGCTTATTTTAAGGGATATTATGTACTCTGATTTTGAGACTATGAATTTTATAAGACATGATGGGTTTTAAGATATGGATAATGTATTTGGTATTTGACTTATTTATGAAGCAATTGTGAAACTTTTATTTTAAATAAGCTATTATCTTAGTTTCCGCTATTTTTACCTATTTTTGTCTTGTGAATCTTAATCTTTGTTAGTTTTATTTATACCTACAATGCACCATGCCTTTTAATGTGTCCTTTGGGGTATATTAAGGGGTGTGTCACTGGGGATCTGAGCCTAAGGTTACTGGATTCCTAAATACTTTATTTTAAAAGTAAAAGTATTTTCCAAAATAACTTCTCCTGAAAAGTATTTTTCTAAAAGGAACTCTTAGAAATGGTTTTTAAGTATAAATGTGTTTTTATAAAAATCACCTCAAAGTCCAATGTTATCTTCTTCTGATTCTTTTGAGTCTAAATTCTCTTTTCTTTGCATAGAATGATTGACTAGTTCCATAGAGTTATGGTACCAGCAAGGGCTAGTGCCCAATACAACACTAGTAGGTGGAATCCCTTTAATCCACCCACATCAGCCCCCCTTTCTGAGCTATGCAAGGACTTCGCTAGTATAGGAGGCAGAATGTTTTCCAGAATGGAGGATTCCGAGGAGACGCGGCTTAGTTTTGTTAATATGGAACAAAGGTTTAGGCGATTACATTTAGAGGACCGACAGAGAGTTCAACCTACATCTTGGCAGTTGAAGAGAGAGCTTGAGAAGGCTCCTACAAGCTCTATGAAGCAATGTGGGAAGGACAAGAGGAAGGAGGGAGGACCTCAGAAGTGAATCAAGAAAAGTGGGAGATGTAAGCATTGTAGAATGACTGGTCATTACACAAAAGACAACAAGAAGGAAGGAATGAAGGGATGGTGTTTCAATTGTGGACAGCTTGGTTACTTTAGTAAGATTTGTCCTCAGAAAATGGCGCAGGAAGCGAGCACACCTATAGTACAGATTCAGGCTTTGGATGCAGCATCTTCTAAGAGCGGACTAGATAGAGGTAGAAAAGTCACCGTAAGGTTTGATGTCTATTTCGGATTTTTCCTATTCAACCTCTTTTTTATTCTACAGCATCACACTCTTCCATTTTCTAGCTCCTTGTTTGGTTATTTGCACTTAGATATCTCCTTAGTAGTAGACCCTATTGTTGTTTCAAACCCATAGGAGGATCGGCACACTTGTCCACGGTTTGCAGGAGTTTGAAAATTTTTCCCAGGTATAGAATTTGCTAAGACGCTTATGTTTTGGGATTTTCGGGGTACAAGATGATTTTGGAAATGGATTGACTATCCACATATGAGGCTATATTAGATTGTGAGAGGAGAGTCATTGGACTAGAGACATGCATTAGTAGGAATCTCGAGATTTCTTGCAACCAACAAGGGTCTGTTATGTTGAGCTTCCTTTATTCTCCCGATTCATCTTCGTCAGATTTGCATTCGGTTCCTGTCATCGGAGATTTTGTAGACGTCTTTGAGGAGGTTACGAGACTACCCCCTAAGAGAGATATAAACTTCAGGATTTATTTTACTAGCCAGTAGCATTACCCGTAGGGCATATGGTGCCTAGGAAAAGGAAATGATTAAGCAAGCAGATCCGTGAGCTTTTGAGAAATGTTTCATAAGAAGAAACATATCGGAATTAGGAGTGTCAGTCATCTTCTCTACCAAAGCAGATGGTTCTCTTCGACTTTGCATTGACTATAGAGAATTGAATAAGCTCACAAAGAAGAACCATTATCCACTCTCTAGGATAGATGACCTTTTTGACCAGTCAGTTAGCTCTGTAGTATTCTCTCAGCTTGATTTAGCCATTGGATTTCATCGGCTTAGGGTCGCTGATGGCAGCATCGATAAAACTGCATTTAGGACATCCAATGGACTCTTTGGGCTAGCCAATGCCCCGGCCTATTTTGTTGATTTTATGAGCTATGTCTTTAGAGTCGTCTTAAAATAAAGTTCGTGGTGGTATTCGGGTCGACATTTTGGTATTTTTCAAGAAGTATGGAAGAGAATGTTATTCATCTAAAGGAGGTTCTTTGTATGCTTAATGTTCATCAGCTGAAGACAGAGTTTTTGAAATATCACTTTTAAAGTGCGTTTATTGGGCATAGAGGATGTCTACATATGGTAGGGATTTAAGAAACAGTTTTGTACATTTAGGATTTGGATTATGGAAATCGAAAGAGAGGTAGGCAAAGGTTAGAGATGTACAATAAAATTCAGTAGCAAGAAGAAAGTCCATGTGTAGATAATTGCAGAAATTATAATTGTCTCAAACAAGTGAATTTGATGGTGATGCCTTAGAATAAATATGAGTATACAAGAGGAATAGGAGTAAAAGCCTTTAGTTTAAGAAAAATACTCCTAGGTTAGTAAGGACCAAATCCACTTTATGCCAAGCCTAATAACATTAACATTTTGAAATTTAAAAAGTTGAAGAAAAAAAATGTAATTGTCAGAATTGAAAATTTTCATTATTAATATTTCATTTTATAAAATAAAAATGGGGGTTTTAAAGAATGGCATGAAATTTAAGTTGGTTTTTATATAATGAAAAATTGGAAATCTTTTTGAAGAATAATGGAATGTATATAAATAACTCACCAGATTCTTTGTAAGTAAACAAAGATTTTAAATATAAAAACCTAGAGTATATCAAGTATCGAAAACGTAGATTACAGCTTTTATAATTGTAATAAATATTTTCGTGAAAAATAAGAGGAGCATAGGCTATAACACTACTGTCATAGTACGTGACCCCTAAGAGAAATATTTTTACACGGGTATATGTGATTTATCGGTATTTGTTTAATTGAAACCGTACACTAGTATTTTTGGGTTGTAGTAACGGTGTTTTACGCAACGTTCGTTTTAACCCAAATAAAAACGTATTTTTAAAAGGTAATTTCTAAGTGTAGAAACAAAATGGATTGCAAAGTACACTTATTATTTTTAATAAACATAAAGAAGTGTTTTTGTAGTTATGGAAATATTGAAACAGTTTTGAAGATGTGTTTTTCTGGAAGGAAAATGCGTAAGTTAGATATTAAATAACATTTATCATGGGAGAATATAAATTAAACATATTTTAATCTATTGGAATGGAAAGAATAATGGTATGATTTTCAATGAAACCAACAAAAATATTTTGTGCAAGTTACAAGGAATACATGAAAGAGATATACAAGGTATGAAAAGCACCATATTTTGTATAGCCTGTTTTGAAAAATATAAAATAAGTTCCTTGTAATTTCATATAAACATGAAATTCTCTATTTAAAGGTTCATAGAAGGTTTTAGCATTAATAATTTCTCATTTGAGAAAGTAATTCCTATATATTAAGATATGAGGCCGTGAAGTGTAATAAGAAGATGTTTTGGAAACACGTAAAAATAGTTTAAAGATATATTAAAAAGAAAAATGTTTGGTGAAAAAGTACATAAGTCTTTGAAAATGAAAAACTTAATGAAAGTAGAATTTGAAAATTCAAACTTTTACTAAAAAGGTCTTTAAAAGAAAACGAGGAATAAGTTTTGGACTTAGAGTTTGAAAGTTTTTCCCTCTAAGTTGGGAAATAATGTTAAGTAACCGAGTATTTTTGAATTTAATAGAAACTCAAAAGTAACACATTATGAAGACAAAGATTTTAGGATTTGACATTTCGAAAATTTAGTAGTCTTAGTTTTTGAAACTATAGATACCCAACCAAACTCTTATAAATATGGAGTATAGAGAAATCATTTCCTAGGTGTGACGGAAAGACCATGTAGGGGATGGCAGTGATTACTTTTGAAAGCAATAATAGAGCTTCTGTAGAGTGTATAGGACCCTAGTGAGAACCTGTGAATATTAATTCATGTGAGCGGACTAAAGAAGAACAAAAAAATGAAATTAGTAAGATAGTAAGACGTGAATGGTTGAGAATGGATATTCCTGATTTTGGAAGAACTTGGGTAAAGCATCTTCCTTTAGTGGAATTCACATAAGATAGTAGTTCTCAAGTTAGCATTGGAGTGGCACCTTTCGAAGCTCTTTATGGAAGACCGCACAAGCCGCCTTCATGTTGGATAGAGTCTACAGAGGGATTGCCTTAGCCCCGACATGGTTAAGGAGACTTCGGAGAAGATTAGTTTGATTGGGAGAAAATTCTTATCTCTTATCCACATCTCTCTTTGGTAGAAAATTTTGAATTTCCTACTTCCCATCTTTAGTGTTGAAAAGGTTCTTTCCTTTATTATCCTTTAGGAGGGTAGAACTTAGAACTTAACCTATGGATGGTAGGATTTGATGTAAACATGTTATAAATGATAGATGCAAGTGGTTGTAAATGTTTTCTAGTGGATTCTATGGATGCATATACTTATACTAGGCACTATTTTCCTTTAGGAATCGACCTAGCTAGGACACTGGAGCATATGCATATGGATGTGCATGTATTTTATTTTTCATGATTGCTATAAACGGATGTTTATCACATGATTTTTGCATTTGGATGATGTTTTAGCACGCATATAGAATTATCAGTTATCATTAGATTTTTTTATATTTATTTGGATACATGGCACGGACATGATTGCATAAAAGGAGGTCAACCGAATCAGTGTACGTCTAATCTTTTGCATTACTTAGTGACATTTACAGTATACTAGTTGCACAAGTATCATAAATTACATTAGAAAAAAAACTTAAGGACAATGGCTGAATGGTTGATGATTGAGTAGTTGATTGTAGAATTGGATGAAAACATTTTGTACATTCTTTTATCCTTAAAGATTTCGGGGACGAAATCCCTTAAGGAGGGGAGAATGCAACAACCAGAAATTTAAACCGTAAAAATTAATTCGTTAATTAATTAAATAATAAAATAACTTTGTGAAATTATCATAATTGAGCCACGGGAGTTGCACTATTATGTTTGTGGTAATTTTCCAATTAATTTCCATACATTGAACGTCAGAATCCGAGCTAATATGACCAAGTTATAAAATGACAAAATAAGCAGAAAAAGAATATATATATATATATATATATATATATTATACATGATGACTAGCCGGTCGACCTGGGTAAGGGGGCGGTCGACCCGCCTTGGCTTTTGGCAAGCGAACGAACGTTCGTTCGTTCGAATGTTCGGCAGCCTATTAGTGACGTGTTTTGCATTTTTCTGACCAATCCGATCCATCTATTTTCGCATCTGATGGCTCTTGTTCAGCCTATGACATGGATGCATCCTATTCAATCTCCAAATCCAACGGTCCGAGATCCACTTCTACCCCTATAAATAGACCCATCTACCTAACACTTTTTCTCATTCCAGGTTTTCTCCAATTGGGTTCACCTTTCTAGGAAGGACCCTAAATAGAATAATTTTTCCATAGGAGTAAATCGTTGTAAATTAAATTATTTTACAACTCTAAGTGGATCCGGGAAGACCAAAGGAAGAGCTTAGGACCGGAGATGAGTGGTTGTAATTATTTTAAGATTTCTTTAAGTAATTTAAAATAATAGGGTTTCCAGTATTTGTAGTTTTACAATGATTTTGGAATAGCCTTTTTAAAGTTTTAGATCTATTTTCCAGTCTATTCCTTTGTAGTTATTCTTTTTCAATTAATTATAGTTTTTTTCTATTTAAGCATAGCTTTTATTTATTTAAAGTTTATTTACAATATTTAAGTTTATTACTGTTAACCATAACTTTCTATTTGATTGCAGTTTATTACGGTATTTAAGTAAATTTACTTTTATATGTTTCTTTATTTACATATTTTTCTACATTTTAGATTTTATATAAGCGTCTATTCTCTTCCTCCTCCTTTTTCTTCGCGTATGGAGTGGAATAAATAAAACGCGAATATGGATTGTATAAGTGAGAATATAAAATGAAGAAAGTAAGATGTAAATTATAAACACTGTGATAAAAAATGGAATTAGACTGTAATAAATAATGGAATTGGACTATAATAAATAATGGAATTGGACTGCAATAAATAATGGAATTGGACTGAAATTATGCCTAATTATGATTAGAATTGGACTAATTAATTGGCTTAATTATAAAAAAGAGTAAAAGATGAAATAGGCTTATTTTGTCACTTAGACCTTGGGTTAAGTAATAAGTATGATTATAACATAGTTTATAATAAGAAAAAGAACGGAATGAGGCTTATTTTAAGATTTAGGATAAATTAATAAGCAAAGATAGTGAAGATAATAATAAAGGCTTATTTAAATAATTTATCTATTTATCTAAGTTAATAAGCAAAGATGAAAGTAGGACCTGTACCAAATAACATTACCTATTAGACAAAACAGTTGTCTCACATTGGCCTGAAGTGAGATGAGGGTACGCTTATGCTAAAAAGGGTAGTAATTGGTCAATTAGCAGTCCAAATCACCGGGGATTTGGATAAGGGGCGCAACTAGATATTGCTTGGATGAAGGGCCAGTACCAACAGCATCTCCCCTATTTCTATGGACACATGGTGATCTCACATTAGCCTGAAGTGAGATAAAGGGCACTCTTATGCTAGAGTTTGAGGTAGTAAGAAGACCCAATAGGTGGAGCAAAAGGTAGCATGGGAATGGTGGCAGTTATGCATGCGACTTCCATTCGGGTGCTCAGCAATAGCTATGAGTTACAAGCGCTTAGTATGAGTGTCATTCGTAGACATCATTGCCTTCTGTGCAGGGAGCTATATATGTCGCCTGATCCATAATGGTTTCTCTGATGCACCTTTCGTACATGTCATTGGCTGATGTGTAGGGAGTTATATAGCGGCTAGTCCGCAGAAAGGTCTATGGAGTAGCAGGTCGATCAAAAAGGGTAGAAATAGGGTTACATCCTAATTATAGGATTAGGAATTCAGCGTAATTAAAGAAGAAATCAAGGGCAAGTGCAAGCAATCAAAGATAACCTATTTTATAAATTGAGAAATATTTAATCGTACTTATTTCCAGTTTATTTCTTCTTTATTTCCTTTGTTTCTTCTTTATATGCTAGAACTATTGTAGAGTTTATTACTTTTACTTTACATAAAGATTTTAGTATTTACTATCACTCATCAAACTTTTAGTCTAACCAACTCCTCTATTTTCCCCCTTTTTCCCCATAGGCAATCAAGGGAGAGGACAGTAGACTTGCGGTTGCTTGGAGATTTTCTTAAAGGAGTTTTCTACCAGGTATTTCTTTTATTTCGGCTTTAGTTCTTTCTTTGTACTGGCTTATTTTGAGGATATTATGTACTCTTATTTTGAGACTATGAATTTTTATAAGACATGATGGATTTTAAGATATGGATTTGTATCTAGTATTTGACTTATTTATGAAGCAATTGCGAAACTTTTATTTTAAATAAGTTATTATCTTAGTTTCTGCTATTTTTACCTATTTTTATCTTATGAATCTTGTTCTCTGTTACTTTTATTTATACGTACAACGTACCATGCCTTTTAATGCATCCTTTGGGGTATATTAAGGGGTGTGGAGTGTTTCAACAATCAACGAACACAAAAATCGACATCACCATTAAACTCTCTAGCTTTTCCTCTTTCTATCGATCACCACTACAACACGCTTGACCCCCTTTTAGCATCATGACATCCACTACACTAGAACCTACGGTCGAAATCGCGACCCCCAAGACGCGACCGTATCCCACTAGAAAATCGCCACCACCTTGCCTTGCTTCTCTGAGCTTGAATACACCCTCAAATCGAATTAATACCTCACCAATCCCAAGTATTTGCTAACCTAGGTTCCTATCCATTTACTGTCGAACTCCTTAATGATGCAGCGACCTTCTGTATACATACCAAAGTGAAGAACTTGTCACCAACAATCTATAGATACCAGTTTTTATGATTTTTCGTTATTGCTCTTGATTTTGTTAAAGGATGTAAACCTCCATTTCGTTTACTACAAATGGGTATAAAAAGCGGATGGAGAGATAGGTGAATAGTGCACGGGTATGGGTGTATGTAAGGTGATGACCTGGGGTATTAGGAAATGGTATGGGCTTAAGTACGGACTAATATATATTATTTTATTTCAAATTATCTAGCTTGACGTACTCGAAAAACTTGAACTCTAATTGAGGTATGCCTCTTGGCATTCTATATGTAATACACTTATTTCGAACACAATGGAACTAGTTTCGAGATCAAATTTGATTATATACAAGATAGCTTTTCAAACCCAGTTATATTATATTAATTTTTGAAATAAATTTATAAGCATTTCAGACTCGTACGTTCACATGATATATCTGATCGCCATGAAATTCGTTAACTTATAATAATTCACTATAACAGATCTAATGAAACTGACTTAGTCCAAATCCGAGACAGTCTCTTAGAAGGCTATTTTCACACGTTAATTAAAAAGAATTATTATAAAAACCAAATTAATCACTTTTAAATCAAAATTAAAAGTTTACTGTCTTTATTCTTATTTGAATAGAATTTAAATCGGCGTTGGAAACTATTTTTATGCATATCAAAATCAGGATTTAATTATTTAAACAATTTCAAATATTAAATTCAACAATTCTTTTATCAAATAAATCGCCATATTTGAATTTCAAGTTATTTAACTTATAAAATTAACTTTTCAAAATTTAAAATAGATTAAATATTCTAAATTCAAATGACTAAAATTCTGGGTCGTTACAATCTTTCCCCCTTTAAAGAATTTCGTTCCCAAAATTAGCAAGTAAGAAAAATGCCCGAAACCATTAACTTTTAAAAATCACTTAGTTGAAATATATTGCTAAATTCTTTTAAGCCTTTAACTTTCCAAAATCAAGTTGTTGAAACTTTTTTAGCACACCTTTTATAAATCTTTAAATTCATTCATACATTTCAACTAATATTATTCTAAGTAATAACATAAGAAAAAAAAAATCAAATTTTAGTAATAAAAAATTTCTTCCAAATTTTCTAACACCTTAAATTTTCGCCAGCGTCTCCTTTGCATGGTTCGATCGGAACAACTACAACTCGCCATTACTGTCTCAAACCAACAAAAGAAAACAAAGTCCAAATGGCTTAATCATAAAACCATCAAATCAAACAACAATATAAATGTGTACCTTTTTGTCGGGCAACCAAATTTTACTTATAAAATCAAAGATATCAACTAGATTTTGCCTCTATATACCTGCATCTAACTTACACATGATATTCGACCGTATAATTTATAACCATATCATTTGCGTTTCCAAATATCAACTTTTATTATGACCAAAGCTATAAGATGTACATATATCATTCATAAACAACACCAAATCTGATCATTCGTTTGATCACACGATTTCACTTTCGAACTAGTATCATTCACATGACCACTCCAGTGCGGACTTAGATCTTGTTCCTTGATTAGAAACCATCATTCTCCTTGCATAGCCATATACTATAGCGACCCACAGTTCCGTACCCTTTGGCCTAATAACAATTCACTCCTGTTCAACCCAAATTGTACGAAAGCAAATAACTAGGGTAAAAAAGAAGAAAAAGATAGAAGAAAAATAGAACAACAACACAGAATCTCACAATCGCAGCGGAATAAAAAATTATAATATATAATAACATATTTTTATACAAAAGAATCTGTAACACTTTATATACTTACAATCATCGGAGTACAACAATCAATACATCAACTGGACAATTATATAACTTGCTTCTTACACTGCGGAATATAAATCCAGTATGGAAATATGTCTGAAACTCCTCTAGCTCGTCCCCAGAGCTTCACAGCATTTAAACCTGGATCTGTAATGTTCGGTTATACCCGAGCATTATAATAAAATAACACCCGAGTCAGTCTAGAAAACCAGCATGAGAAAAACACAATCAATTTGAATTATTAGAGTTACCAAAATCCTTTGAAAAACAAAGGTATCTCATAAGACTACTTCACACGTAAACACAACGGGTTTTTCCCTAACCACAACATTTTATAGAAAATCCAGCGATATTATAATAATATCTAAATACAAATACTTATTCAAATAGCTGAAATTATTACATTAATTAAATTCCAGCATACCAAGCTCTACAAACAAAACCGTAAGCTTGTATTGGAGAATGGATTCCAATGAATGACTGGGCCACTAGGGTACCGCCCATCACAGTACACCTCTAGGACAATGTACCAAGGACCTCGCCGACATCCCTTACTACACAAGACCGGCCTACCCCTAACGTGGATAAATCGAATATCTTATCATCCCGGGTGTTCCCACCCTTACTATCGAGCCTTCTTCTTTCATATATACCTATAACTAAGATAAATAAGGTTCCGAGGACATCTAGAAAAGTGATAACATACCCTACCTGGGTGCGACCCACTTAGCCTTGCTGCATCTTTCCTTTTTGGCCATTCTTGGTTGATGAGGTTCGAGGCCAAGCGTTACCTTTTAAGAGAATTTTTTTACTTTGAATGCTCATCGTCCTCCAATGACGATGTTCTGATAGCATTCTTCCATACAAGTTGTCCTGGGGTCTACAAAAACTGAATCACCGTCTTCATCATCTTCACGGTATTCATTCCTTACGTTCAAACTAGATCGAAGTGGTTTCGAATAATTAAATCCGATCTCGGTCTCTTCGAAACAATTAGCGAAATTGGCTAATATTGATAGTCGGTTATTTAACTATCCAATAACATGCATAAGAAGTCACTAGGCCTTATTATAACTTTTCTCAAAATATCTACTTTCAAAATACCTTTATAAGACATATCGATCCTTTCCAGCATTCGAAAAACAATTTCAAATACTTAAACCCGTAGCCGGATCTTTCCAACCCATCCCAACACTTAGAATATTTTCGAATTTCCATTTTTATACTAAGGAAAATATTATAAAACTTATTTTCCAAAATCTTTCAAACACCAACACTTAAGAGAATATTTCCTAACTTATTCTATAAGTCTCCGAAATCACCACTAAATTCCCTTCTTCCAATTTCCAGAACCAAGTACATTTATTTATACCCCATTCAATAATTTATAACTTCTTTATAAATTCATATTTTCATTTTCAAAATCCCTATATTCAACATTTAAAATTTTATTTCCTCCAAATCCCTTATAAAATCCCTTCCCTCCAAATCACATCCATTAAAAATCCCAATAACGAATCTCGAGAGAATTTATAAATAAAAATTTCAATCACTTCAAACTCTATATATATATATAAGTATTTTAAAGAATAATGATTTATTTTTAGAAACATGTTTGAATAATTATTTAAAATATCGAAAACACTTTTATAAACATCAGTAACTCAGTTTTGGTTAAACAGATAAATTTTCAAAGCTGAATTTTAAAGTTAAAATTCACTAAATTAAGTACTTAATATTTGAAAATCTACTTAACGTAGTTTTTGAATCCTAACTAGTTTAAAATCCCATGGTTTTAAATAATTTTTTTTACCTTTTTAAGAACAAACTTAACTTCTTAGGATTAAAATACTTTTTAAAAACCTCAATAACCAATTTAAATTATAAACTCTTCTCGAATCACATTATACCCTTCCATTTAGATCTTCTTAACCATTTCCACCTTTCAAAATAGTATCTACTATTTTCTCACCCTATTTCCTTATTTTAATATAAATTCACTTGTAAATTTGTATTTCCAACCTATCATATGATATCAGTTTCCTTTATTTATAACATCATTTTATAAATTTTATAACCCCTTTAGTTTTTACTTTTTATAAAAAAATCTTATCTATAAATCCCATCATATAATTTTATTTCTTGTCAATCCCACTTATACCTCCAATCTATTTTTAATATTGGTTTTAACTCCTTTCATATCTTAGAATACCATCTGCACACTCCTTTATATAATTAACTTTTAAAGTCTCTATTTAAACCCATTCACAAATAGTTATGTACAATCCAAAAGCTAATATATTATCATTTCCAATCCCTTTTCTTGAAAACAATTTAGTTTCAAATATAATTATTTTTATATCAAAATTCCCTTTAATTTTAAAAATATACTTATGGAATTTTTTAAAAATTTACAATTCAGGCCAATGCTATGATAGCATCCAATAATTTCAATCACTACAATAATCTATACTAGATTATTCTACACAATCCATATATCACTATGAAAAGTAAACAATGTATTTGAGGAATCCAGTTGGATCCCTCCACCTGTTTCCCTACATCCACAGATGTTAATACAACATAAAATAATACCAATTCCACTTCAAGGAGGATATCACGGTATATAAGGTCATTGCGATTATGCGGGGCGTATAGAGTCCCATCTGCTATAATGTGCTGGAATATCACTCAAAATACTAGCATATATACTACTATATATATTTAACATCCATAAGACAAAAATTTATAGATACAACTAGCACTCAACATTTTATTTTAACTGTTTAAAATAAAAACTAGTAATCCAAAAGGGTGAGAATTTTCTCACCTTGATTTTTAATTGCGATCCATTCCAATTTTCTTCTATACCCTACGAATTTAATGGCACGACCTCGTATGAACAATTTAAGACGTATATACGTTAGTGATTATTTTTGGAATTAAACTAATTATACCTAAATTAAACTTTAATTAAAACTAAATTTTTACCATTTACCTCCGTTCATACGCGAACCCACCACCAATCTGGCCCATACTTCTGCCAATAGTCGCCTAACTCAGAGAAACCCACCACTTCCATCCCATCATTGCTGCCGAACTCGGCCACCTCAGCTCCTAATCAAACATGACCAACCCATCACCAGATACCTATCGTGAATTGAACCCATAGCTCACCTTGTCCTCGGCCTCGAGCCTTGCCTAAGCGTCGACCTTCGATGGACCAGTGCCACGTCCATCGCCTCACACCTCGTGCTCGAGTTCGAAACCTCCCATCTGCCTCTCACCTTGCAGTTGCGACAAAACCCCAACCTTCGAACACCTCCCCGAGTTCCACGTACACGCGCGCGAGGTCGACTTTCCCCCTCCAGCCCTCGATTTGTCGGCCCCTCCATTTATTTTCTCTGCTCGTTTTTTTTATTCTGACTTTGAATTCAATTTGAAGATATTGGAAAGGAAGGCTCGGGTTTTTAAACGAGAAGGGTAGTGTGTTTAAATAAGTTTGCGTGTTTGAATAGGTTAGGTCAAAGTCCTAGGTTGTAGAGAAAGGACAGGTTTTGACTAGAATATATATAAATATATTAATTAAATTCAAAATGTCTCGTTTTACGTAACTTAAAATCTCGAACCCCTATCAAGGTGTGCCGCTAGGTGCTTATAATGTTATGCCCCTATTTCGAACGCAATGAAAAATGTTTCGAGCCCTAATTCGATCGGATGGAGAAGATAGCTTTTTAAATTAACTATTTAAATTAATTTCGATTAAATATTTCTAGGCGTTTATACTCCGTACAACCAAACGATAACTCCAAACACTACGAAATTTGAAATCGATAATAATACACTATTATGGATCCAATGGAACTAGTTTCATTGAAATCCGAGACTGTGCCCCGAATCGCTATTTTTAAATGTCAATTTGAACAATTTTTTTAAGTTGAGCAAATCACTTTTAAATTCAATTTTAAAACTTTTATTATCTTCATTATTATAAATATAAATTCTACAAGCCTATAAATTATTTTATAGAGCTTAAAACTTAAGATACAATAATTTAACAAATATTCAATTATTAAAATCCAATAATTAAATTATCCAAAATTGCCATATTCAAATTCTGAATTTATTTTATAAATAAAAACCCAAATTTCCATATTCAAAACCAATCTAAAGTTCAAATTCAATATTTAAAACCATTTAAATATTCAAAATCGAACAACGAAAAATCTGGGTCGTTACATATACTATGATAGAGAACCCAAGAATCAATCAAAATCCATATCTAGTGTTCGACGTCGAGAATCGAGTGAAAAAAATATTAATTCGAACCGATATAAACCATTTCAAAATTATATACTCAGGTCTGGATCAAACCATTATGCGAATAAAATAATATACATACAATTTATTTATTTATTTAAATTGGTCTCTCGTTATTCAGATTCTTTTATTTACGTTCGTTTATTCATAATCATTATTCATATTACTACTTAGTGTATTTCTCTCAATACTAATGCCAGTTAAGAACTATTCCATCATATTTTACTTAAGTTTATTATAAACATTTATATACACCACAACTCATGTTTATTTTCACTTTACATCTTACATTCATATTCGATTTAAATAAACTTAAATTTCATTTAAATCATTTAATTTATTTACTTGATTATTTAATTTTATCCAATCACATTCTAAATCATATACAATTTACTAATTTATTTAATTAATTCATTCCATTATTCCGTTTCCAACTGCAATCATTTCATTTAACTTAAGTTAAATTTCTTTTCTTAACATTTATATTCAATAATTTTAAATTTTGTTTTAATTACTAGTTATTAAAACTTATAAGTTACAAACTTATTTCCTCATATTTTCATAAAATACTCAAATGAAAATTTTCAGATTTTGAATATCCTATTCTTATTTCAATTTATTTTGAAACAATACTATAATTATTTTCTTTGTATTTTGAATTATACTTTTGAATTTTAAAATCAAAACTAGTTTTATCTAGAAAAAATTCCAGTGGTAGCAGTCTATTGCTTAGAAACTGAAAAATGAACGTCGATGATGCTACAGTCATCATCGAAATTATTTTCCAACGACCAAAGTTGGTTCGGTGCTTTCTATCTCTTTTAAATTCCATTTTAAAATATTTCCAATCAAATATATTTTCTATGTAATATTATCATTATTTTCCAAAACTTTGATGACAATTTCCAAAATCAATGGGATTTAAATTCTCAATTCTCAGCTTTTAAATCCTTTTATTTACATATCATATTTATAAATTTTCTTTTTATATAATTTCAGTTTGGTTATATAAAACAGTTTCTTGATTGTTTATCTTGTTTTCATTATGATAATAACAATTTTTATTAGAACAAAAACAACAAATAACAAATGATAAATGATAATAATAAAATATTATCGTTCACTAACAACCAAACATACCATATATACTATAATAATTTCTAAAATTTATTCCTTTATATAAAAATATAATTTTAGTAAAATTATTTCATTTACTCAATTCTAAAACAATACAATGACGAATTGTCATGTCCAAGTGTTTGGAGATCCCTATCAATAACATTCATTTCTCGTGTTAACCAGAATCCATAAGCCACTCAATTGATCAACTAACACAATATAAAACATTTTTGTATCATTAATAAATAAGTACTCATACACACACACACACACACACACACACACACATTTAAACTCATTCTAGGATGCTACTATCCTTATCTCTAATGAGCACCCCCACCAAAGCCAAGGTTCTCGCTTAACCTTCAGCTATAATACCAAGTTGTAATGGTCTAGGCTATTCAACCATCAACAGTGACGATCGGTAGGCATTTCAAGCATCCCAGTACCACCGTGGCATTACATTGGTACCTCAAATCTGCTTTTTTGGCCAGCCTCGCGATTGTAAGAACCTAGCAAAATAACCCATCAAGGCTTATACTACCTCTTCGGGATGTGTAGGGGTAAGAATCTCTTGCTCGCCTCCAAACCGAAAGTGAAAGCCCTCTATCACGTTAATCCAACCAATGGAAACAGATCTGATCTCGGTCCCTTCAAAACAAGTTTCGATAATTTTCGGTAAAGTCAGTCTCCGTTTTTTAAGAAATAAACAGTCAATGATAAGAGCGGAGATCTCCTTCTAACTGTTAGTGGATGGATTTCCTTATCATTTGTCATTGGAAAACGAAATGAGATTTATATGCACAATGCATCATCATTAGATATGAC
Source organism: Allium cepa (assembly GCA_030765085.1). Lineage (NCBI taxonomy): Eukaryota > Viridiplantae > Streptophyta > Magnoliopsida > Asparagales > Amaryllidaceae > Allium > Allium cepa. Next base: position 978,376,829 of record CM060937.1, on the reverse strand, counting down.
TATGCTATATTAACTCACGTGTTTCTCTTAGATATTTTCAAAGTTACTTTTCCGGTCTAAATACAATAATCGGTTATTCAACTATCAACAAACATACATCCAAATTAGGGATTTATTTCCAAAGGGTAAAACAACATTAGTTTAGTACACGAGTAACAACAAGCCCCCTTAATTAACCTTTTTGTTAGTTAAAATCACTTTGTAATATTTTTATACCATACCTTTACAAAATTCATTCACAAACCCATACATTTTCAATACTTGGACAATATCTATATACTTACCTTAACGATATAAGTATATTCACAAAAAAATGAGAAAGAATTCCTTTTTATACAATTCTACAATCATTTATAAATACCTTATAATTTTAAAACCATTTATAACTATTTTATAAACCTTTGGAATCATTTATAAAACTCTTTTATATATTCCTAAAATCATTTATAACCCCTTTATAAATCCACAAAACCATTTACAAGATTCCTTTTATAAATCCATAAACCCATTTCTAAACAGGTAAATAGGCACAAGGAAGAAGTTGCAAAAAAAATTAGCCGTAGGGACAACAAGTTTGCTTTTTAGTTTGAAGGACACTTTTTAGTGTAAACCGAAAATGATAGTTACAACTATCATTCTGCGATTTACACTAAAAAATATCCTTCAGGCTAAAATACAAACTTCTTGCCCCTGAAACTAAATTTTTCTCTAACTTTTTCCTTTAGCCTAAAAACCCCTTTTTAAAACTCTTTATAAATATCTAAAACCATTTATAATTTTTTTTTACCACGTAAATAATCTTCCTTTAAGTTTTCCAAACCATGTTATAAGATACCTCTTATAAAACCAAATCTGTTTATAAAACTCTATTTATAAATCTCGAAAACATTTATAAATAAACTCTAATCACTTACCTAAAAACACTATTGTATAATAACAATAATTATTAGTGAAACTCTTTATAAATATCTAAATTATAATTTTTTTTACCATGTAAATAATCTTCCTTTAAGTTTTCCAAACCATATTATAAGATACCTCTTATAAAACCCAAATCTGTTAATAAAATTCTATTTATAAATCTCGAAAACATTTATAAATAAACTCTAATCACATACTTAAAAACACTATTGTATAATAATAATTATTAGTGATAAACAATAATTAAACTTTGAAACATCTTAAAAATAATAATTAATAAATCCAAAACATTATTAAATAAATAATAGTAACTAATCTTTACCATTGTTATAAATAGTAATAATTTATTTTTAAAAAATTAATAATAATTCTTATTGTTAATTTCAAGCCATATTTATTTTTAAAATAATTAACTTTTCAAAATATTAAAAATATCGATAAATAACTTTTAAACAACGTTAAATTTCAATAAATAACCATAAAACGTTATTAAATATAAATAACTAAATTTTAAAAACAATATTAAATAAAAATAATCTTAAAATAATGTTCAACAAATTACCTAGAAGAGACAGATAAAAAGGTTGGAGTAAAATATAAATTAAATCCTTTTGAACAAAATGTTTTCGAAACCCAAATTCAGATTTTAAAATCATCTCATGTCTCAAAATTTAACTCCAACTCCATCGACAATTTATAGTATTTTTAAAATACCAATTGTAGGCCAATAGCTACAAATACTAAACCAATATCGATATTGATTTTTCTATTACTAATGGGTTTCAGTTTTGAACATAAACAATGTCCTAACCAATAATGCCCATAAATCAGGTTTCATATCTAATAATTCATATAACATGAATTTTATTGGAAATAAATCAACATTCGCAAGGAATCCCGTTGGATTCCTCCAACCCATCTCCCTGCATCACAATTCATATATATATATATATATATATATATATATATATATATATCAACACATGTATATAAAAAATATTCAACAGTGGTGAGGAATCCTTTTGGATCCCTCCAACCAATCTCCTATATTACAGACAATATATTATTATATAATGTGGGTCATCCACTACTCGGCTGGTATATATAAAAGGTCATCCGCTCCAGTAGCGGCCGTAAATCCAAACCAACTAATAAAGCAATAAATCATCCAAACATCCAATCGATAATTTTTATCAACTATATAATATTACCAGTTAACCAAAAGGTGAGCTTAATTCACTAAAATCCCTGTTGTCGTCGAGACTTCCATTTTGGAACTAAAATCGAACGACATCCATTTTAGCCCAAATTTTTAGTTGTCTCCAATTTCGTCCAAACCAGTTCCTTTGCGAAGTTTTCATGGCAATGAGCACAACATAAAAATCAACACCTCCATTGGACCTCGTATGGATGAGATGTATAATTTATAAGTTAACGATTTAAATAATTTAATTAATTAAAGTAGTTACACTTATATACTAGTTACCCTCTCTAATCACATTCTTCCCCTTCTCAAATCAAGTCCTTCCCACTCTTAAAAATCGGCGATTCCTCTCCGCGCTGTGGTGCTCTCTCTCCTCCTCCTCCTCATTACAATTGACGAACACCAAAATCAAAATCACCATTGAACTCTCTAGCTTTCCCTCTCCTCGTCCATACCATTATAACATGCTCGACCCCACCTTTAGCATCACGACATCCACATTACACCACAGCCAACGGCTAAAATCGCAGCCCTTAAGACAGACCAGACCCCATTATAAAATCACCATCGTCTTGCCTTGCTTCTCTGAGATCGAATACACCCTCAAATCGAACCAAAACCTCACCAATCCCATGTATATGCTAACCCTAGTTCCTATCCATTTACTATCGAACTCCTCAATGGTGTCGCAACCTTCTACATACATACCAAATTGAAGAACCTGTCACCACCAATCCATAGATACCAGTTTTTATGATTTTTCGTTAAGTATTAATTTTTCTCTTGATTTATTTAAGGATGTAAACCTCCATTTCAATCACTGCAAATGGGCTTAAAAGGGGATGGAGAGATGGGTTAACAGTGCACGGGTATGGGTGTATGTAAGGTGAAGACATGGGGTATGAGGAAAAGGTATGGGCCTAAGTATGGACTAATGTATATTATTTTATTTCAAATTGTCTAGCTTGACATATCCGAAAATCTCATACTTCAATCGAGGTGTGCCTTTTGGCATTCTATAAGTAATACCTCTATTACAAACACAATAGAACTAGTTTCGAGATCTAATTTGATCATATGCAAATGATGGATTTTCAAACCTAGTTATATTATATTAATTTATGAAATTAGTTTATAAGCATTTCAAACTCGTATGACCACATGATACATCCGGTCGTTATGAAATTCGTTAACTTACAACAATTCAATATTACGGATCCAATAAAAATGGTTTCGTCTAAATCCAAGATAGTGCCCTAGAAGACTATTTTCACATGTTAATTAAAATGAATTATTATAAAAACCAAATTAATCATTTTTAAATCTAAATTAAAACTCTACTATCTTCATTTTTATTTAAGTAGTATTTAAATCAGCTCTCGAAAATTATTTGTATTCATATTAAATTCAAGATTTTATTATTTAAACAATTCAAAATATTAAATTCAATAATTTAATTATCAAATAAATCGCCATATTTGAAATTCAAGTTATATGACTTATAAAATTAACTTTTTAATATTCAAAATCAATTAAATATTCCAAATTCAAATGACTAAAATGTTACGTTAAATGGATTCCGAACTTGATATTTATTTATAGATATCAAAAGAGATCAAGAGAGAAAAGAGAGAAAAAAGATCAAGAAAGTAAGACTAGAAAATTGTTAAATGGATTCCGATCTTGATATTTATTTATAGATATCAAAAGTTACGTTAAATAGTTGTAACCATTCATTAACAATTATTTCTGTTTGTAGAAATACTCACGAATAATCGCAATTCTTTGAAATATCTTTTAAGGAAATAGCCATTATTTAGTGATCAGTCAACTGTTAGTTTAATGAATAAGAACGTTGGTACGCACCAATTTTCAAAAATAAGTTTATATAAGAAAATTTCACTATTTTATCAACTTAGTATGTTTTCTGTCGATTGCATAACATTTAGTCGACTGAAATCAATATTTAGTCCACGAAATAGTGGACGTCCTGTTTTTATATATAAAACTCTTTGAAAAACTTTGTGTAACTCTTTTATATTTGAAAGTACTTATGGTGTGTGTGCATATGAACTACCAAGGAGATTTTACAAGTAAATCTAGGACCAAGTACATACATTGGACTAGACGATCTTATAGCTTTGTAGTGCTTGTAGTATGGATGATCCATCCTGGCTTTGACATCGAATCTCCAACTCAGTAGCTTGTTGTACTTGCATATATTGCATACTAGATATATGCAGAGTTATAGTTGTCATCATTAAAACATCAAAACCGGTGTTCTATGATAGGTGAACAATTGCATATATTCCTAACCTTACAATGCTCATAGATATATAATATAGTACAACGGAAAGTAAAACACTATGATAGGTGAAAATCCAACTCTTCTCTAAATGTGACAAAACTCAAGTAATATGATGAACATATAAATTCAATGAGACCATATTGCTAAACGCAGAATGAGTATTTACCTCACAAGAACAACATCCATGCAAAAAGAGTGAAAATAAGCGATAGAAAACAAATCGAAATAAAAAGGGTGGGTACAAGTAAGAATAAATCCCATATTTAATGAATGTACATAAATAATATCAAATTGCAAGGTTGAAAGAATGTAAATAATCAGAACAAAATCCAAATTGGAATGAATGGACAAAACAAGGTAAAAATCCAAACATGAAAGAATGGACAAAAATAATTAAACATTGAGAAGAGTACGAGGCGGTTCTCAATGCAATTAAGAAAACAATTCAAATATTTGAATTATTGACAAAGTAAAAAAAGAAGTTTTTCCAATAATGACTAGGAGACTGTACTCCCCTTACCGAAAGTATACCTCTAGAAATATAGATGAGAACTCTGACGGCTCTCTGAAACCTTCAAGCCGGACCTCGCCAACTATTACCGAGAACCAGAGTATTTCACATCTTAATGCACACAATGAATCCAATCTAGGGTGGATGTGAAAATACCTTAATGGGAGCAACCCAATATAGCTTGGCCCACACTTGCTCCTTAGGGTTAGTCATTTCCAACAAAGGGTAACAAAGCTCAAAAGAAAAACAAATCGTCCTGGATAGACAAAATAAAAAGAAGAAAGCAGAATCAAAGTCAATAGTCGATACATCAACTATCGAGATGACAAAGCGGTTGTTTACACTTATGCTTGATTTTCACATCACTATACTTTTAAAGACACTTTAAAAACACTCTTAAAATTTTCTTTTAAAAAAAAACAAATTATATTTCCTAAGTATACTAAAACCAAGGTCAAAACATTGTTTATTATAAACCCAAAACAATTTATACAGCTTTATTTCGAAACAATTCCATTTAAAGTATTTTTCATTTATAAACAATCATTTATAAATTTAAAACAACATTTATTATCCCAAAAGATAATAAATCAATTTAAATACCTTTTTAAATTTAAAAAAAACATTAATTTATCCCAAAGGATAATTTATATTACTTTTCTATAACTTTAAAACCAAATTTATTTTCCCCCAAAGAGAATAAATCAAATTCAAAATCTCTCTATAAATGTAAACCAACATTAGTTACCCTAAAAGATAACTATTCATATTTATAATCTTTTATAAATTTAAAACGATATTAATTATTTTGAAAGATAACTAATAGTATTTAATATCTTTTAGTGAATAAATCAATTATCTTTAAAACATCTTTGTTAAATTCATTACTAACTTAAACATCTTTATTAAATCAGCTATTTAACATTAAACATTAAATCACTTTAAAACACTAACATTAAATTAGTTAATTTGCTTTAATCACTTTTATTAAATCAATTAATTTACTTAAATGGCTTTGTTAAGTTAAATAATTAACTTTAAAAATCATTAGTTAAATTGATTAATTACATTTAAATATCATTAATTAGAATGACTATCTAAATTTCTAGTATAATGATTTAAAATGATTAATAAAATTCAATTATCTTTAACTAAAAAGAAGTAATTAAATTCAAGCACCGTTAACTAAAACAATTAATTAAACGCAAGTATCATTTATTAAATGCAAGTATCATTAATTAAAATAATTAACTGAATTAAAATATCATTAATCAAAATGATTGGTTAAATTCAAATCTCATTAATTAAAATGATTAATTAAATCCAAATATCATCAATTAAAATGATTAATTAATTTAAGCATCATTAGTTAAAATGATTAATTGATTGCAAACATCATCAACTAAAATGAGTAACTACATTCAAATATTGTTAATTAAAATGATTAATTAACTTAAAACATCATTAATTAAAATAATTTGTTAAATTCAAATAATCATTAATTAAAATGATTAATTAAATTAAGATATCATTAATTAAAATGATTAATGAATTTTAAACAACTATTTTTATGAAAATACAAGCTTAAGACAACGAATACAAAAGTTTTAGGGAGATGACATTTAATAAATGCCGGTATAGCGAAAATTGCTATAATAACACTTAAACAATTTAAATAGAATATCACGATAAATTTCAACTAAAAATCAATACAAGCGCATAATGAAATAAATTATTATTATTAGCGAGAAATCTCTTAGGGTGTCTCTATAAATGTTCCATGCAAAACAATGGTTACGGGCAATATATACAAATCATATGGGTTCACATCAATTAAGTGAATGTGTCATCCTTTTTCCAAAACAAGATTTCAACCAAACAATCAATCAAACAATGACAACAATATTTGAACTATTAACCAAGCATTCAGCAGTAAATTTATAGCATCACAAATACTATAGCTAATTTAGTGGTGAGTAAACTTATCCAGATTCCAGTTTTTCGTCGAACCATTCTGGTTTGAACTAAAATCGAAGGGGCGGTTGATTTTAACACAAAATTATAAGAGGTTCAAACTCCATCAATCCAATTTCATCGCAAAGCTAATGGTTCCATGAGTACAATGCATCTTACCGCGCTTGAGTCCGACCCCTTATGAAATAGATATTTAGTGTACAAGGTTTTAAATTAACTAAAATAATTAACTAATCAATTACACTAATTAATACCCCAATAAAGTCCTAATCTTGGCTGCAAATCCTCGAACTCGAGCACCCTAGGCCCCTAAACATGACTCCGATTAACTACCTAGCACTATCGCCATAGGCCACTATCCAATGCCACACTCCACTAGAAGGAAGCCCCGACCCCAACGAATCTACTGGCACCGGCCTCGACCTACCGTGCTGCCGCCGACAAAAATGAATGAAAAAAAACCAAGTGTTGTTTATATCCATATTCCTATTTACATGCTATGAACCACCTCAATCTGATGTCCATCTAGTCCAACTCCCCCGCCATGCAACTCTCTAGTTGGGACCACCGTATATCTCGACCCAAAGTGGCACCGATCATCTGAGGCCGTTAAGTGAGGGTTTTTGATTTTGGCGGCTCGGGTTTCTATTTCCTTGGTTGGCCAAAAGAGAGAGGGTTGTGGTCCTTTTATATATTTTCTAGCCGGTGCTATTCACCCCTAAAATTCACGGATTCCAATCGACGGGTGCTTAATGGTGTTGCTAGCCAATTACCCATATTCTGAACTCAATTGAACTATTTCCGAGACCTAATTATAATATATACAAAAGTTATCCTTTTACAACACAATTACATTATTTTAATTCTCTAAAATTAACCAGCTACCCGTTTTGAGCTCGCCGACCACACAGCACGTCCAATCGTCACAGAATTCGTCGATGTACAACAATTTATTATTCTAGATCCAACGGCACTAGTTTCATCAGAATCCAAAATAGTGTGCTCGAATGCTAATTTCACACATTTAAATTTCGTTTTATTCTTCAATCACATTATTGATATTTATCTCAACTATTTATTATTATAAATAAAGTTACAAATTGAATCATCTTATTTATTATTAAAAGCAGTTAAGCAAGACTATTAAATCATTTAATTAATATTTAATTCACCATACAAATATTTAAATACTCGCTATTTTTAAATTCATTTATTATCCTTTGAAAATTTAAATATTTGAAATTAATTAAATACTCAAATTCAAAAACGGTCAAATTTTTGGGATGTTACAAAGCTGAAGTTGATAATAGACTATATCGTTTCTATAAATAAAAAAGATTACCATAGGGAGTAATTTGTATTAAAAAGGCATTCCTTTACTTTTCTTTAGTAAATATTATAGTTTGAAAATGTTCAATTAGAACATTGAAACTAGCAAACATGAACATGCAATGTATAGATAATTGTAAAATTCAACATATTTATGTAACAACCCTAGATTTTTGTATATTATTTAAATTGGACTTTCTTCTATTTTTAAATTATTTTAAATTTGTTTTATTTCAAACATTTCATTTTTAAATATAAATGATGATTATTAAGTGATTTATAGTTCAAACTAGTATAATTTGAATATTTCACTGTAAAGTGAATTTCTGGTCAAGCTGTTCATACTGTGACTTTTAAACTTCAAATTTAAATTTTTTAAAATCTTAAATTTTATCTTTTATTATGAAAATAGATATAATAACTTGAATACTGCTTTTCGTTTCATTGAAAGCGGAGTTAAACTGTAGAAGTTATGTACATTTCAATTTTGGGTGTAATTTGATTTATTTAACAATTTTGTCTATTTTAAATTATATAAATCTTATTTTCTTTGTCATATTTTATTGTATGTATATTTTTGTATTATAATAATTTTTAAATGAAGTAAACAATTTTCCAAAGTCAATGGTGATTTAATTGTAATTTCTGGACACCGTTTTGGATTTTTAAGCAATTTCTTTAAATCTTTTTCTATTTTTTTAAATTTAATTAATTATTTTTAATATGTGTTAATATGTTTTTAAGTATATTTTTTCTTTTAATATTTTTTTAAAGTGATGTTATAATTTTTCCAAAGTTTACTGTGTTGATTTCTTTTTTTTTAAAAGGCCGTTTTCTTATTTTCTGCTATTTTCTTCATTAAAGTTATATTTAAATTTAATTTTTTTTGGTGAATGTACTTTTATTTTATATTATTATTTATGTTTAAAAATATATTACAAGCTCATATGAATTTTCTAAAATTTATTTCATTTAATTTCAATTTTTCTAGACTAGTTTACTATTTTTAGCTATTTTCCTTGATTTAACTTTATATAATTGATAAATATTATATATATTTTTATATTTTGATAAATTTTCGAAATTTTATCTGGGATTATTATTATTTCCAGAAATATCAATTTATATAAACAAAATTAAGAAAATTTGAAAGGTTTTAAAAGCTTTGAAACGTAAAGTCGTTTCACCTCCTAAGTCGTTTCTTTTACCATTTCCTCATTTACTCTTTGACCATTTTTTTTCTTTTTCTATTGAATAGCCGTGTATTTTCCTTCCTATTCATGTGAGAAACTTCTCACTTTCCATCATCAAACTCGAGGCTAGAAGTATTGAAGGTAATGGCTTCCATTTCATCTTCTTCTTCCTTTGTTTTTCTACTTTTCTATTTGAATTTTGTACTTGTTCTCACCTTCATAGCTTGGCTCCTCCTCAACTAGATCTGACCTGACCTCCACCACCTCCTTCCTCTGACCATCTCCCATCCTACTACCTCTCCATTTCAGGCCAAGCCAATCCAAGGTGAAGACCACCACAAAATCCACCAAAAACCATCAGAAACTATCACTTATGGCCTAAAATTGTCATCTCCTCCTTCTACCACCATTTGCCGCCACTACCACCACCACCACCTCTGACCTGACCTCCACCCTCTTCCACATCACTCACCACCATCTGAACCACTTGTTGGGCCCACCTAGCCTCTGGCCGAGCACAATAGGAGCATAGAGATGAAGTTGTTGCCTTATAGTTGCCTTGAAATTGTATAGTTTTGCACCTATACCGTCTCATCACTTTTACACCATGTTGGCCGACTACTTTGGACCCCAAACCCGACCCAATCCTCTGCCTTAGCTGAGCTTATTCCATCTCTAACTGAAGCATATGAGGTTGAGAACAAGTGCAATTCGTTTAATGTTGTTTTGGGGTTTTGTTTCTAATGCTATTTGGTGATAACTTGCGTTGAAACTTACATATATTTGCATTGTTTTGTGTAAATATTTGAACAAGTCTAATTGCTTTGGCTCTCCACTCTCTTGTCGTATCCGTGTTGTTGTGCCTTCGTAGTGTCGGTATGTGTGCTTTGGCAGCGATCTCCAGCTTTGAACATGTGAGTACTTCTCACCAGACATTATGTACTTATATAAGTAGTAAATTGACACCCTATGAATCTGTAGAACTATATGATCATGTTATAACTGCTTATATTATTATCATATGATGTTCACACCTGTTATTACACCTATTATATTATATGTTACTGTTGTTTCATGCTATTCTGTTTATTTTATCTGTTCATCACACTGCAAGTTCCCTTTAGATTAGAATCACTATGGGTTGAAATGATACATACCCGAACGGACTTTGGAATAAGGGAAAATTGTTATGGGCTGAAATGATAGGCCTGAATGATTTTTGACTTATCTTATTTACTTGGGACTGCGGGTTTGAAATGATAAAACCCGTATTTTTCTTTGTAAATTACAGGTTGAAATGATACATTACCCGTATCACTTTACCTAGCGTAGAAAATTATATACAGGCCCGTAGTTAAAATATGTTTTTCTAAAAAATTTAAAATATTTTAGAAATTTACTTATTATAATATTTTTATTTAAAATTAAATAAAAATATAATTTTTGTAAAGTATTATTGATTTTCTGGAAATCTATAAGTTAAATAAATTATGGAAAAGTTAGAAAATCTGAATGTAAGTTATTTTGGAAATTTTGATTTTAATGGAATTTAAATTAACTTTGAAAATATGATAAATTTATGATATTTTGAATTTTTAATTAATTTAAAATGATTTTTATAACATATTGATGATTTTTGAATAAAGTTAAAATGTTAATGAGTGAATATTGAGTTGAATTTGGAAATATAACTTAAATTGGAATTTATGAATTTGGTTTAAAAGTGAAATTTTAAGTTAAGCTAAATAAAATGGAACTCAGTTATATTCGAAATTTTAAACTTAAGTGTTAAGTTGAAATTTAATGTAATGAATTTAAATTTGAATGTTGAAATTTGATAAGTGAATTATTAATAAATATTGATTTTTGAAGGAAACTTAACTTTATAAAATCATGAATTTAAGGAAAATTAAATGATGCTTATAAATGTGAAAACGTATGATTTTATAAGTTAAAAATGATTTAAATAAAAATATAAGTGTTTGTGAAATTCTATTGAATATTTGAAGTTAATTAACAGCATTTTTAATACCGTCTTTTGTTAAATTTAACTGTTTTTTTGAATGTAACTTTCTGTAGCATTTTCTAAATGCTGCGAAACTTGAATTTTCATTGTTTTAATAAATTTAAGTGCATAAATGAACATTGAAAAGTTTAAACTTTTGGCATTTAATAATTTAATAATTAAATTTAATAACTTCATTTTTATGATTTAATAATGAAGTAATTTGTTTTGAAATATAACTATTTGATATATTAAAATGATTGAAATGTGGTTTCGAAAGATATGAAATTTTGATATATTAAAATGATTGAAACGTGGTTTCGAAAGACATGATATTTTGATATATTAAAATGATTGAAATGTGGTTTCGAAAAGATATGATATTTTGATATATTAAAATGATTTGAAAAGAAGTTCTGAAAGATATGATATTTTGGAAATGAAGCTTTGAAAGGTTATGATATTTTGATATCTTAAAATGATTTGAAAGGAAGTTTTGAAAGGATATGATAATTTAATATATTGAAATGGTTAGAAATGACTTGATATTTATTTTGATAAATATTTGAATTGAAAGATATGGTATGATGATATATTGAAATGGTTTGGAAATGATTTAATCTTTGTTTTGATAAAGATTTGGGTTGAAATGATATTTTATTTTGAAGTATAAAATGTTGGTTTAAGTTATAACTACGGGTTATAATAAGATTGGTTGTTAAAGAGACCGGGATCGTATATTGTCTTATAGCCGGCCAATACCGAAAACCACTTTAACAACTGTGTACGCGGTGGAGATTCCAGAATGAAGTAGGATGGTGGCGACGTTCTCGAGGTATATTACGTGGACCCAACTCCCATGAGTTGACATATATGACTAAAACAAGAGCTATACCGGGCTACACAAAGGGTCGCACCCTTTCATCGAGCATGCTCCATCGAAAACCATTCTATTACTTTTGTGATTCGATACGTGGCGCCACTTTGATTCGGTGGTATTGTTCGAGGTGGGCGGAAGTTGCTAGCTTGCCGTCACCACCGTCCGGGAGTGGAAACGGTGTATCCACCCTGGCATTGCCTCGCGTGCCGTGTCATATCCTTATATCGAGCCCACTACGATTTTGGTTTTAAAGATCCGACCGCGTTAAGGTTCACCATCCCCTTAATGCTATTTTCTATATGATTATACTTTACTGATTAGACACTACTGTATATAGCGTATATTACTACATAGTAAATAGTTTAACGGATCCTTAGAGGATGGGCGGTCCCAAGCATCTTCTAAGTTACTTGTACCTTTACTACAGTTCACTTGAGTTGGTTTACATTGTATAAGTATGTATGTCCTGACTCGAGTGTTTGTATTTTTATTTACGCTCGGGTCAGCCTGAGTTATTCACAGATTTGGATTTCCACTTTCTGGAGATTGAAATCACTGGAGATTATCTACTTGCCAAGTTTTATCCTTTGCAGTCTGTTGTTCCTTTCCGCTCTTGTATTAGTAGACTTCTATGTAGTGAGACTTCCTTTGTACTTTATTTCTTCTGTTGTATTTTATGTAACTCTGATATTTTTATATGGTAGCTTCATGAACTACTATTTCTTTTACTTCCGCTGCATTATTATTACTCTGTGTCTGTGATCTGTGATTTTTATTTACTGTATATTCTGAGATTTGCCAAATTTTTATTTACAACGCGGTATTTTGAGCAATTCAATTCCGGCATGAGTGTCTACCTATACACTTATAATGGATGTGAATGGTTGAAAATATCGGGGCGCTACAATTTATATCAAGTTGGAGATGGTATTATACCTACCAGTACACATGCACATTTGAAGGATGTATGCAAAAAATGGAACGTTCATAGTTGGAAATGAAAGCTAAGAGCATTCCCAACAGAGTGTCGGTTGAGCTCTTCTGAGTTACTTTGGCAACTCAGAAGGTTGCCAAAGCAACCCAGGGGGTTACTTCTTAGCCGGCTAAGCTTGACCAGCTTTATTTTGGTCGGCTAAGGCAGTGGTCTACCATATGATCGTTTCCACTTAGCCGGCTAAGTCCAAATGGTCATATTGTTGATCGTTGCGACTTAGCCGGCTATAATATAGCCAGCTAAGTCCCTACGATCATGTAAATGGTCGTTGCCCCTCCAACTCCATCCTTATCAACATAACTTATCAATTTTAAAATTTTATTTACACCATTTTAGTTATATTTCTTACTCTTATCAACACATTTTCTTCAAACAATCTCAGTGATATCGAAAAATTCAAAAGGAAAATCTCAAAGATCTTAATCTTCTAGATTTCTATCTCAACTAAGATCAAATAATCAAAATCCGAATCAATTCAATCAGAATATGTATAATTCTCAGTACGATCCAAATCAATTTCATTCTCAACAAGCTACAAATTCATATCAGCCACACTAAAATCAAAATTTCTTTCATTCTCAACAAGGTTCGAACCATTACCAAAATTCTCAAAATGCGATAGTTTGTTTCAACAAAACAATAACTATGATCAAAACTACGTATCTTCCAATAGCCAACAACGTTCAGATTGCCTTATCATCATAAAATTTATCAAGGAATCTCAATAATCAATTTAGAGACAATAGATTTGAAAACCAAGAATCCCAATTTGAAGGCAATGAAATAGCTGAAGAGGAAGAAGTTTATAGGAATTGTAAAATTTCTTCTACTCATACTTAGGAAAATCAAACAACGAGAATCGATAGTATTGAATCTACAAATGCGAAACCAAAAGCTGCAAAAATGATTAAGTGGTCACCGAACGAGCAAGCTGAATTAGCATTCTATTGGGTTGAATGTACTAGAGACAATAAGAAAGATATGAGACAAAGTGAAACTTCATTTTGGACTTCTGTACGCAATATATTCAACTTTCGACGTCCAAATAGTCTCCCATGAATGGTTGATTCTTTGAAGCGGACGTGGAAAAGAATAAATGTCGCCTGTCAACATTGGAAAGAAATAATGGCCGGCCTGCATTCAAGACAACAAAGTGGGGGCAAACGACATGGACCTAGTAATGATTTTAAATTTGTAGTTCAAATTATCAAGTATTATGTTATATTATTCTTATAGTACTTCATCATATATAGCTCAATCAAGAAAATGCAATGTATATGTCAGAACATAATAATCAACCATTCAACATGCACCATTGCTATGACATACTTGCGAAAGAGGAAAAATGGAGTCGAGTGCAACAAGAACATTCAGTAATGTGCTTTCTTCCTAGAAAGATGAGAGATAAATCTAGCGCTGCTAATTCTGTTCCACATGAAGACACCCCTTCACAACTAGTAGAGGTGGTAGGCTATTGGGAAGGTTCAAGGGTAAGAAAAAAACCGATCCTGAGGATAGTGCACATTATGAACATATTGGAGAGCTATGGTGATTGCTGAAGATGCAAATAAATTATACCTGGAAACAAAAGAAACAAAGAGATTTGAAGGGGCAATGAAAAAGCAACGACGTCATGATGAAAAACAAAAGTTAAGAAATAATGAGCTAGAGTTAAGAAAACAAAAATCAACATGATAACAAGGGCTAATGATATGGCTCTTTTAACTTGCAACTTAAACGAACTCAATCCCGTGCAAAGGATTTATATGGAGAAGCAACTTGAGGAGTACCATAGAATTCAAGCGTGATTGTAGGAAACTAGTTTCCTATAATGTATCTTAGCATTGCATCTATTATTTGATCTCGTGAGTGTTAGTTGTAGTGTCATATTTAGTGTTTTGTTAATATGATTGTCGCTGTATTAGTTGGAGTTATTGGTAACGATGTTGTTGTCAATTTTGTTATTATTGATATTGTTATAGTTTCAGGCTCATCTTGACTTAGCATTCTCGCTGTTGTTATTACTATTAACACATCAACAACAACTTAGTATAATAGATATAACAAATTCAAACACAAACATTAATACAAAAAGTCAACAACAACTTATTGCAATAGATAAGTGAAACACAAGCACCTTCTAAACATCACTTCTACTAGTGGTTTCCTATATGTTCCCAGTAGTGTTCCACTAATTTTTCTCCTAGATCAAAACGAGCTTGTGGATCTCTAATGTCTTATATTCTTTGCAAGTATTCAACAAAAGTATTTGGGCCTTAAAAGCTTTTTATGAAATGCTATAGCAATGTCTGGATAGTTTCCCAATTGAAGCTCATACCTACCACGTTCTTCTTCGATAATCATATTATGTAAAATTATACATATGATATCAGATAATACCGCCGGATCGCGGTAGCATACCTCTTTTCTTAATATATGAAACCTACCTTGAAGCACTCCAACTGCTTGTTTAACATCTTTCCTCAAACTCTCTTGTTGTTTGGTGAACCTGGCTTCTTTTACGTTATTTGTTCTTTTGTAAGCTTGTACAAGTTTTTTCTATCTTGGGTAATTCCATCTACCAGATAGTAACCCATGGAATGATTTTTGTCTCTTATTTTGTAATTGCGTGGAGGTGATATATTATTGCATAAGTCATTAAATAAATATGACTTTCGTAGAACTTTAATATCATTCAATGAACCTGGTGCTCCAAAAAAGCATGTAATGTATACAAATCGAACGAAGCAACTACTTCCAAGACCAGAGTTGCCTTTTTACAATTTCCTGTGTATTGGCCCTGCAATGCAACTGGATAGTTTTTCCATCTCTAATGCATACAATCTAAGCTATCTAACATACCTAGAAAGGCTCGTTGAGATCCCATTGCTAGCAATCTGTCAATGTCTTAAGGGGTAGGGGATTGAAAATATTCTTCACCAAACATACAAACAAAGGTTTTGCAAAATTCTTTCATACTTAATATTTTCGTTGAGTCTCCATCCCGCACTTTGTCATCTTGCGAATAACTAGAAATTCCATATGATATCATGCGAAGTGCAACCATAACCTTTTGCATTGGAGAAATTCCAAGTTTGTTGATTCCATTTTTGCTGTGGGTGAAAAAATATTTGTTTTGGTTAATTTGTCGAGAACCCAATTAAGATATTCTTTGAAATATGGAATCTTCATCTAAAATCCACGTCCTTGTATATGGGGTTTTCCGTAAAATAATCCTTGATCAATTGGTTATTCCCGCCAGCATAGTCACATCCATAACGCAAGTCTTTTCTTCCAACATCGCTACCTCCTTAGAGTGACATAGAGCTTTCAGCAATTTCATGGGCCAATAAATCCCTAGTTTCAGTAACAAACATTCTTTGTTGAGTAATACAATGTTCAATGAAATCGTCAAAAGATGATAAAGATGACGGACGTGGATGAAAAGCACAACAAACTTTTTATAGAACTCATTTAATATAGGTAGAAGAACAGTGGTGGTTAGTTTGGAAATTTTGAATGTGTATGTTATTCGACATCCTTACTTCTATTTATAAGTTATTGATGTTCAATGGATAATGGAATGTCACAGGATTTAGTCATATGGATTTTAATAATGGTAATGTGTCGGGTCACATCAACCATTATAGCCAAACGCACTGTTTTATACGCATTAAAGATTTGTCAAGTAGCTACAAAAATGTCTGGAGGTCGGGTCTTGTCTGAAACAGAATTAAAGCTGACTAATGTTGATTAAAGCTGATGGATATTAAGAGGTCGGGTCTTAACTGAAATAGAATTAAAGCTAATGGACCCATCGGTCATATTGATTAAAGCTGAGTGATGTGGATTAAAGCTGAGTGATGTGGATTAAAGCTGGTGGTTGTCAGGAGGTTGGGTCTTGTTTAAAACATAGTTAAAGCTGATGGACCCACTGGTCATATTGATTAAAGCCGAGTAATGTGGATTAAAGCCGATGGATTCAGGGGGCCGGGTCTTGTCAGAAACAAAATTAAAACTAATGGACCCACTGGTCATACTGATTAAAGCCGATGGATATCAGAAGGTCGGGTCTTGTCTGAAACAGAATTAAAGCTAATGGACCCATTGGTTATATGGATTAAAGCTAATGGATGTTAGGTAGTCAGGTCAATGTAGACACTATGCATTTCTTTACATGGATTAAAGATGATGGATGTAGAGTGAGAATGACAGCAATGTCGGGTCAAATTGGCGCTGTATCCATGTTTCACTGCTTTACACGGACAATATATTATGCTATATAAATATCGTTTTGATTTCCGTACTTCTCTTCATTATTTTCATAGCAGTAGTATATAAAAATGGTCGATTACAATCATAATTCTTTGCCATCCTCGTACTCATACGAAGGTCTATTACAACACAATAGCCCATTGAATACATCCTTTCCTCAATCACCGATCGAATGGTATTTTGAAATGGAGGAAAGACACAATGCCGATGTAAGAGAACTTGAGATAGAAGTGCAATAGCACATGCAGCTGGAAAATGGTAGACGTCAAATAGAAGAGCGGCGTAGCTTTAAGGGAATAAGAGAACGAAGGAATGAAATATGACACTAAGTACCTCGCACAGATCAAGAGGTTAATTCTCCAGAGATCTGCTGTAGCTGTGGTGTTTCTGTTCTGTATGCTGCTGTAAGTAACAAAATCGACATTTTTCGGTGGCACTATATATGCCGTAATTCTTCTGATGGTTGTGGACTTTGGTAATGGATTGACGATCCTCTTCCTCATCGTGTAGTTGTGTATGCTGACGAACTTGAAAACCAAATTCAGATGCTTCAAAGGATGTTGGGTTTGATAACTTATCAGGTGGTCGAAGGCAGCTTTTTTAATCATCGGTTGTCGTGTTTTTTTCCGTGATGTTGTCTTGTTTTACTGTTTGTTGTCTTGTTTGTGTTCTAGGAAGTTGTTTGCGTATATTATTTGTTATTTTCGTAAGTTAAGTCTTGTTGTTAATGTTTTCTATGAGTTAAATGCTGTTATTATGTTAAGTGCGTAGTAGATTTTTAAAACACAGACTTTACTTGAATTTGAAGGTATATGTAACTTACTGGTACTACAAAAGCTGAAGGTAACTAACTTAACAGTCCTACTTAACTAGCCTAAATGTTATTCAGATTGTCTAATACATCCAACCCAGAGATTATATATAGCATGTCCAACAAAATTAACGTGATATTCCCACCAATAATGGGAATAAAATGTAGCCCGTGTTAATTGAAATATATCTTCTTCCTTCACTGTTTTTATATTGGTTCTATGTCTTCGGCAAGCTCCAGTAACGTGACAAAAGTGCTTCGAATTTCCAAAATCCTTCGAATTAATCTACAATTAGGATGATTGTTAAAAGTCTCATTTAGAGTTACCCAAAAATCTTGCTCTAACTCCTCTTCTATGTGTCTACAGTCAGTTTCTATATACAATTTGATTAGTACTAAATAATCATCGGGAGTCCATCTTTTAGTTGCTATTGAAAATTATTGACGATATTGAGAATAATTGAAGATGTTGTGAATTTTCAATACAAAATTTTGGTATAAATAGAAAGTTCATGATCCGCATCTCGTGAATCAAGTGCCTTCTAATCAACCACATGGCAAGCATCCACAAACATGGATCTAAATAAACACAAATGTGTTTGTTCCTTCACATTGTGATGTACACATTGTCAAACAAAATAGGAAATCCAAAGCTGATACAGTTATGCAAACACTACTAGTTAATACACTGGTACAAATAATGATAGTAAACACAAAACAATGATAATACACTAATACAAACAATGCTATTACATATAAACCAGTGAAACACTGATACAAACTCTGCTAGGAAATACAGAACGATGATAATACATTGATACACACACTATTAGGACATATACGAATAGTAATAGTACATACAACCATTGGTTCAACGAATTGGTGCTCATCATCAAAAAAATGGACTGCATCACCATTATTGTCATCGTTGTCATCGTCATCGTCATCTACTCTACGTGTAGGATGATATCCCTACTCATCAACTGTAGTAAGCTCGCTAATACGAGCAGCCAACTCATCTATGCTCCGTTAGTGCTCGACGTACATGACCTGGCGAAGTCCGATCTGCATTTGAAACAAATCCTTATATGAAAATGTAGCTGGATCTGGGTACTGTGAAATCTCAAGCCGAAGGGTATCAATATATCTATCAACCACTGTTTTCGGTATACCAACTGTCCAATCGTAATCTCTTATCTAGGATAGCTGTAGAGCATGATATACCTGACTACTCTGTGTAAGGTCCTGTAAAACAATGGGGACAACACCATTTCGGATGCCTAAAGGCCCTACCAAATTAACGGATGCAACATGAACAAAAGTAGCTATATGCAGGGGAGTCTAAAACCGACGCTAAAAAGATGCATAATCTAAATTCATCATGATGAAGTAATTAGCGGGCCACCACTCTCATACTTTTGTAAATCAACGCTGTCACACACCTTCAAAAAAGGTGTATCCGGATGTGGATCATCAGGAACAAAATCACCATCTAATGTCTATCTCCAACTATGCTCACCTAGTAACCAATAAAATCCTAAGATGGATGGGGATGATACCAATGGAAAATGTCTAGCAGATAGAAATGCAACATGCACTACAATAGGATTGGTCATAAAAGGCGAACCATCATAAGGATGCCAAACAACACTCTCTCGTATGGTCCATAACTCGATCTGATTTCGGATCATAGGAAATAATTGACGTACCTCTCCTCCTGGCACCATTCTATGGTTTTCTTGGGCCCATGCTCTAACTCGAAGGAAGAAAATGGGTAATATAGAGTCCAACGTCGGATAAGTAATGTTGCAAAAGTATTTATAGTACTAGTACTGTAAAAGCTCCCAACAAACTATAATGGACGTGGATCTACCCTTAAAGACGCACTAATGATCCAAAGAGCGATAAAAATATGCTAATATCAAAGTCCCCTAATCATATGTGAATAGACTATCAAACGACAATTCCGCTACAGCTGCAACGTATGTGGCCGGCCACGTATTCAATGCATTTGTAAAGAATAAGTTCCCCATCATGTACAGAAGAAATAGTCGAGCAATCTCCAAATGGTTCTCCGTGCTACCACCATGTATCAATTCATTAATTGCTTGTCTAATGTAAGAGCATCTAATCTGCAATCAGTCCATCATGTAAGTCAAGATGTGGAAGTACATTGGATAAACGGTGGAGTGCTGGTACTCCTCGTCATATGGTAAGGTCACCTCCTTTCTAATGCCTAAACCGGTAAGCATAGAAAATTCTGATAGGGTAAAACCCAACTCTTCAAAACTAAAGTGGAATTTTTGAGTGGTCTTATACCAACAGGCGGCTAAAGCACCA
This sequence comes from Allium cepa, assembly GCA_030765085.1. Classification (NCBI taxonomy): domain Eukaryota; kingdom Viridiplantae; phylum Streptophyta; class Magnoliopsida; order Asparagales; family Amaryllidaceae; genus Allium; species Allium cepa. The sequence continues at coordinate 978,356,084 of CM060937.1, read as the reverse complement.
CATAACCGAACATCCGAACTTAAAAGATTATCGATGCCTATTAAAGTAATTTACGATTATTGAAAGTGCTAAAAAGAAGTAAATAAATATATAATGATTATGTAAATATGTACACAAGAAATCTCATCCTATATCTCAAAGAAAAGTATGAATAATGGTGTTGGCATCATAAGATCGGATCAGTCTATGAAGGCGGATTACACTAACCTAAGAGCCACGGATGCGCTTATGACGAGTATAATTTAAAACAGGTTGCATATTCAATTTTTATTGTACAATTTTAACTAATAAAATAATTTAAAGGTAGATAACTTATAGAATTTTCAACACACATGCTGACGCATACTTCGTCATTTGGGAGTATATAAAAATTGATTAAATTCATCTCGAGTCCCAAATTTGGTTCAGCGTGGGGATCCAGAACCATATTTATTGTATTTCTACTTGCGCCTACACCTAACCACCGTGCTTCGTTGACCTCCTATTCCCGGCATCGATATGTCTGCACTTTCTTTGGCGGAGGCATTTTCCACGGATGGTGGAACTACTGCGCCTGTCGCTTTCTCGGATTCTCCTCAAAGTTCTTCTCATTCTTATAATTTTTTTGGAATTTTTTTAAAATAAAGGAAACAATGGTGGCAGCTAGGAGGAAGTGAAGGAGATGAGAGGACAGGAGAGTGGTGGAACATAATGGGGTAACCAGCTTATTTATAACAGGTTACCCCTTGTACACTTAGCCGGCTAAGTGTACGTTGTGGATTGTAATCCACAGCTCACGTGGATTGCAATTCAATGGATATGGATTGCAATCCACAACCAATCCCTTAGCCAAATAAAATTTAGCTGGCTAAGGGAGAACATAATTCTGCTTCTTTCCTATTCATTGATGGTGGGTTTTCGTTCAACCCAGTGGAATCGACACAACCCACTCCCAAGCGTTGGGAATGCTCTAAATAGGATGGTTGTTGTCTTACCATCTATTTCTTCAATGTGGAATCATTTCAATACGAATATATAAATTATTCATGTTAGGTTGCTTACTGCAATACACTGCCTTGGATTCATAAATGTAGAAGTACTTTTATAGTAAAGCAAAAGATAATCCAGTCAATTTTACAATTATAATCTATTATTGTTTACGTTATACATTGCGGATATACAATAATTGAAAGAGTAGAAAACAAAGACACATATTTGCACTTTTCAAACTATCACGTGCAATAAGGAATTGACCAACATTTACTTTAGCAAAAACAAAGGAATTTAGAGTTGGTTTCCTCGTTAAATTTTTCATCATTTCAGTACACACTAGAATCCCAAGGCCTTATGACCTTGTATCAGATTTATTAAATTTATTTTCTTCTTTCTTTTCTTTTTCCATATATCATACTTATTAAACAAAATAAATAAATAAAATATGTTATTCAAAAAAGTCAATATATGCTTTTCAAATAGAGTAGAAACAACCATTGTTTCTTCCTATTGTTAAGAATCTTTTCACAGAATTATGGTTTGCAAAAAAAGAGCATATCATTAAAGATAATCTAAAGTTTAAAAGGCACAAACCTCTGAACTTCCATAAGTTGAAGCTTGTGTATCCCTTTACAAATTCTCTTTTGCCCTTCGTAGCATTCGTATATTATAAAAAATAAGGACAATCTTTAACCAAATTTTTTAATGATATATTTAACTTAATCTGTGGATTTTAATAGGACATATAAAACCATAGATCTTAAAACCTAAAAAAATTCAAAAACTAAATACAGTTTTAACAAAAATAAGCACACAAATAGTCATATATTCTCTTTCATACATAATAGAATAGATTGTATCTTATATATTATAAAGCAAAATCTAGATCAAAAGTGGTCAAAGTGAAGTTTTTTTTGAACTTCTAAAAATGACCATGTGCAAAAGATAAACAACAATGAAATTAAGGATATATTTTATTGTAGATCCAGACTCTTAATTAAAATATTTTTGTTTGACATATTTTGGATTGTTTCTTACTTACATGGATAAGGACAGAAGTAGAACCGAAACTAGGGAGCATTAGTTGATGACCATACTAATGCACGAAAAATTGGATCCATAATTTAATAACTTGTAATTCATACAAAATAAATTAGCGGAAAGTATTACTTTAGAACATTTGGATGTGGCCAATACAACTTCATCGTTTAAGTTTAAGCTAAGTCACATAACTCCACCAACCTCTCATCATATAAATACACAATGGAAACATACAACAAAAAAACTTATAAATTATTAAAAAAGAAAAAACAAATAGTTAGATCCTTATATTTCTATTTTTATCCGATTAGTAAATAAGCATATTTTTATAGTACCTTCTTTTCTTATCCTGATTAGACCAAAGTTAAGTTTTATTATCGTAGAATTTATATTGCTTCACCTTACATTAAAATCTTGTTTTTTAAAGTTTGAGTATTCTTGTTAACCATCTAAAGTTTTTGTCATAGTCTAAAGTTGTATCACTTAAGTTGATACCAACTAAGAAGTTAAAATTGATAATTGACTATATCTTTTCTATAAATACAAAAAGATTAGCATAGGAATTATTTTGTGTTAAATACATTCCTTTACTTTACTTTTATAAATGATAGTAGTTTGAAAGTATTCAATTACAACCGTGAAGTTAGAAAAGATGAACATGTAATATATGGATGATCATAACATTCAACTTATTTTTATCGAGTTGGAGATGGTATTATACCTGCCAGTACACATGCATTTCCAAGGGAAGGATGCAAAAAAAATGTGTTTAGAGTTGAAAATGAATGCTAAATTGGACCATGGTTATCTTACCTTTAAGTTATTACTTCAATGTTGAAGCATTCTAATAGAAACATATAAATTATTTTTGTTAAGTGGTTTACTCCAATACACTATGTTAACAAGAAATCTTGTCAACATCCCCGATACTATTCTTGAAATAATTTAATTTGAACAAGACCAAGTTGTTGAGAGGATTTTTTCCTTCGCAAACATGCCTTTCGACTAGAGTGATACAGTCAAAATGATTTGAGGTGATAGCTTTATCTTTCGACCAGATTGGCTTAATCGAAAGGATTAATAAGGTTGCTCAACCTTACGACCAGATTGGCTCGGTCGAATGAGTTAGTGAGGCTATCTTAACCCTTCGACCAGGTTGGTACAGTTGGATGACCTTATGGAGTTAAATTTGGGGAATTGTTTTTGAGATCATCATTTTATTGAGTCTCATCCTTCCGGGTAGTCAAAAACAGCCTATCATCTTTATGTTCCACCCCTTTCGATCATGTTGAAAGGTAACATTCAAGACCTTTCAATTATGTCAAAAGGGGATGCTTACTTCACCAGTATGTCTCAGTTGCTTTCAACCCCATGGTTTCATTATTCTTATTATAGAACCCCTGAAAGGGTTATTGGTGTCTCAAAGGGTTGATCCCCTTCGAATGAGTTCTACTATGTATGACTGTTAGCTTAATATAAACTAAGCTTCCTTTCAAAAATACTCCTTTTGATCAGGTCGAGAGGGGTTTTTCCTTTCGAAGTAGCCCTAGCTTATAGTTATCTACAATTCACTTTGTTTCATTGTATAAGATCATTTTAGGTATTCCGAAGGCTCATGCACTCAACATGGTCGACACCGCATCATCATTTCTATTTTAGCGTTAAAGGTAGGTTTCGATGATGATGTGTTTTGACTGGAAATGCCTAAGTCGATCTTATACACAGCATAGACAAAAAGAGATCATGAGAAAAGGTTAGAATCATGTGCAATTGATCATTAGCTAATGATCTAAATGATCTTCCTCATCATCAATATCCTTAATGAAAAGCCATCTCCCATTTTTATTCAGAATCCAAAATGAGTTACAAGATATTGAGCTATTTCCCTAATTTGATTTAGGGTTTCTTCCAAAAAAATTGTCACTAAGAAAGTAGAGTAAAGAAAATGAATTCAGAATTTCAGAATTCGATCCCCAAAACTAGACCCATTGGGTCTTATTTATAGATGCAGGCGGCCCTCCTTTCGCGCCCTTGCTTTCTTGAATCTTCTTTTAATATTATGGACTTTGACCCATTCGAAAGGCTTGTATATGCTTTCAAAAAGGCTGTGATGGGGGCGAAACCTTTGACTTCGAAAGGTTTGGCATGTAGTTGGGAGAGCACCATCGGTTACCTTCGAAAGGGGTTCCGAAGTCATTCTTGCTTGTTTATCTATGTCAAAAGGTTGGTAGTGGTGGAAGGGTCTATCTATTTCCATTTAGGTTGAGGCCTTTGCACTGTATATGTAGTTGGTGTCTTCGACTCCTACGATACTTGCTCAATGCCTTCGAAACACCCTTTTAACGTCCTTCATGATGTCTTGGTCTGTTTCTTCACCAAAACCTCAATCTTGTTAACCTTTTTTCATACTTTTGCTCTCAAGTAGGTTTTAGGGCTAACATTTTTCCCTTCCCTATATGAAAGAAGCTTTTTTATTTAGGATAAAGATTTCATAACTTTCTTACTCTTTATAACTTTATTTTTCCTGCAAAATTCAAAGTTAGCGATATTCACTGTTGTTATCATCATACTTACATGCATGTTTACCAATAGGTCAGCATACTAATGCCCTCATTCACATGGTAAGCATCATTTGGAATTAATAAACACCAACTTAATTTTGGCATTAAGAAAACTAGCCTGAAACTTTCAGTTATCTGCAATAGACTCAATTATATCATATCTCTAGTTTAGGATTTGGTACAGATTAGAAAACCATGAAATCCAACCTAGATTAGGGTATTAACTTATGAAGTTTGGAAGTTGATAACGTGACATCCAAAATCCAAATAACAATAACCGAAAAATAATCCTCTGTATGGCATTTCTATACCCAGATTCAAGTTTTTTGAGTAAATCAAACGAGAATTAGTAAGCATTGTCTTTATATCAAGTCCCTAGCCCAGATGAGGGCATATGTTAGACAATAATTATTGCAAAAGAATCTATAACCCAGATTAGGGCACTTGTTGTATAAGCAGACTTTCATAGGAGTAGTTGTTAAAATAGAAATCCTTTGCCCAGATTGGGGCATGTGTTGGACAACCAGAATTCCATAGAGATTATCTTTTACAATAGAAGCCATGAACCCAGATTAGGGCTTTAAGGAAAAATAAAATAATAATCTCAAAACCCAAGTCTGAGTACAAAGAATCATAATGATCAATGATGTTCCTATACCCAAATTCGAGCATAATAGGGATGGTGATTAATGAAGTCCTGAAACCCAGATTCAGGTAAATGTGACAGATAAATAGATATTCATTATTAAAATTTCACACCTAGATTAGGGTTTGAACGAGTAATTGTGTCGATACTAGATTCAGGTATAAAGCAATGAAGTTCTAAAATGAATATCCCGAAACCCAGATTTGGGTATTTAATTAATGATGTTTAGAAATGAAAGTGTCGAAACCCATATTTAGGTATTTATAATCGAAACTCTATTCTACTCCTTTGATGTGTGAACCCTTCAGGTCTTATATAGAAGTAATTTGTCCAGTAGCCACTTGAACTTGGACATCTTAGTCCGTAATTTGAAATGCCTCCTTCTCGAGCTTGAACATCTTAGTTCATGATCTGAGGAGCCTCTTCTTTGGCTTAGACATCTCAATCTATCATATAATATACCTCTCTTCGGGCTTGGACATCGTAGTCCATTGTTGAACAAGCCTCTCTTTGGGCTTGGACATCTTAGTCCATTGTGATTGAGCCTCTCTTCAGGCTTGGACATCTTAGTCCATTGTGATTGAGCCTCTCTTCGAGCTTGGACATCTTAGTCCATTGTGATTGACCCTCTTCTCGGGCTTGGATGTTTTAGTCCAACTTGGTTACCTCATCTTATAGACTGAAACCAAGGACTTACTCGACCTTCCTCTAGAAGGTGCTCTGACCTGGCCCTTTTGTAGCATGGACAGAGGCTTGTTTGATGCTTTACCCTGGCTATCTTATGGCATGGATAAAGGCTTACTTCGTCCTCCTTCCAAAAGGTGCCTTACCCTGGCCCTATTGTGGCGTGGATAAGGGCAAGTTCGGTGCTTTACCATGGCCATCTTATGGCGCGGATAAAGGCTTACTCCGTCCTCCCTCCAAGAGGTGCCTGGACCTGACCAAAGGCGTGGGCAAGGGCTTGTCTGGTGCTTTATGCTGGCCATCTCATGGTGCGGCTAAAGGCTTACCCACCCTCCCTCTAAGAGGTGCTCTGCCTTGGCCAACTTGGTGCGGATAGAGGCTTTTCTACCATCTTAGTTAGGCTACCATCATAGGTAGTGTCCAAATATAAGGAGCGTTTCGCTCCCAACCATGTAGATGTTCTCTTTTCAAAAATTAGCTCTTTATTGATTCATATTTGGAAAATACGACCTTAAATTATCAGCATTCCATGTTCTAGGTAGGACGACACAATTTGTAGGCTCCCAAAGGGATTACTTTGCAAACGACTAATTGTCCTAGGGATCCATCTGCAGGATTCTTTGTATTGACCACTACTCTAAGGAGTACAAGTCTCCCTCATGAAATGATCGAGTTTTACTCTTGAATTATAATGCTTCGAGATTCTTCTCTGATATTCGGCGGTTCTTACCGCTGCTTCATCTCTTAGTTCATTTATCAAATCCAATGATACTCTTTTAACTCTTTATTCTTATCAAACGGGAAGGCAATTCTTCGGTATTAAGGAATCTCAATCTCGATTGGTAGCATCGCCTCACACCCATATGTTAAAGAATAAGAGGTAGGTCTCATTGCTGTCTTAATAGACATTCGGTAAGCCCATAACACAAGTGATAGCTCTTCTACCCAATTTCCTTTCGCCTTTTTCAGAATTGTTTTTATGGGTTATTTACAGCCTCAACTACTTCATTGGCTTTTGGATGTGCGACAGATGAAAAACTTTTAATTATCCCATTCTTATAGCAGAAGCGGGAGAATTCTTCGCTCTCAAATTGGGTTCCATTATTAGAAATTATTTCTTAGGGAATTCCAAACCTGGTTATGATGTTCTTGATAACAAATTTCAGTACTTTTCCAGAAGTGATTTTTGGAAGTTGTTCCGCTTCAACCCATTTAGTAAAATAATTAATGGTCATTATGGCATACTTTGCCTCTCCCTTTGAAATTGGCAATGGGCCAATTAAATCTATTCCCCATACATCAAAGGGTCATGGACTTGTAATTGGAGTTATTTGACTTGGGGGCAATCTGGGCATCTTTGAATATTTTTGACATTTTTTGCATCTTTTCACATAGTCATCGGCTTAGCTTACCATTTGGGGCCAGTAAAACCCTTGCCTCGTTATTTTCTCGCCAGCTTTGTCCCATTTGAATGGTCTACACAAAACCCTTAGTGTGCTTCCGTCGTTAATTTTACCCCATCATTCATGCTCACACATCTCAAATAGGGAAGAGCATATCCTTTTTTATAGAGAATTTCGTTCATTGTTGTGAAGGTAGGAGCTTGTCTCTTGACTTTTCTTGCTTCTCCTTTGTCATAGGGGAGTATTCCTTTAACAAGATATTCAACAATAAATGGCATCCATGTATCATTATATGTGCTATTTGGACCTGGTTGATTCACCCTTCATCTGCTCATTCTTTATAACTTTCTTTTTTCATTCCCCCTTGGGACTTCTCTTGAGATCTCGTCTTAACTAGCAATTCCTTCCCTTGCTCGGTTGTTTCCTTTTCGATACTTGGCTTTTCCTAATATTCGACGGGGATAATATGTGTCTCTGGGGCTCCTCTTGAGCTGGCTAATTTTGCTATAAAGTCTGCATGCGCATCTTCTACTCTTGGAACTTTATTTATCAAAAAATCCTCAAACAAAGCAAGCATTTGTAATATCTCCTTCACACATAATGATAGCTTGGGGTCCTTTGTTTGGTATACCTACTTTACTTGATTTACCATCAGTTGGAAGTCGCTAAAAATCTGACTTCGTGGGATTTTCAGTTCCAGTGCCAAGGTTAATCTTGCTATCATTGATTCATACTCTGCCACATTATTGGTTGTAAGAAATCCCAGTTTCATGGCATAATGAAGATGATGTCCGTCTAGGGTTATGATTATATACCCTGCTCCATCCTCTTGTTCATTTGACGCTCCATCTACGAATAATTACCACATGGGCTTTTGATCTTTCTCTTTTTTCGATTGTTCCATTATAAAATGAGTACACTCATTAACAAAGTCTGTCAATGCCTTCCCTTTGATTGCAGCTCATGGCTGAAGTTCTATATCGTATTGACTAAGCTCAATCCCCCATTTCACAATCTTCGAAAAGTTTCAGGCTTACTAAAAACTTGCTTAAGAGGAAAATTGGTTAATACCTTGATTGAATGTGCCTGAAAGTATGCTTAGTTTAGGTCCGTGTAATCAATGCATGTTCTCCATTTTCCGTTTGGCTTTTTCACCAAAACTGGGTTAGCTAACCATTTAGGATAATATACCTTCTGGATCAATCCATTCTCAAGGAGTTTGTCAACCTCCTCCTTTAGAGCATCTGATCAGACTTTGTCCAATTGTCACTTTCTCTGCTTTGTTGGGGTTGCTCCGGATTGATATTAAGAGCCTGATACATGATAGTCGGATTGATTCCCACCATATCAGAATGCGACGAAGCAAACACATCCTTGATAACTCTGAGGAACTGTATCAAGTCTTTCATTAACTCACAATCAAGATCTTTTCCCACTTTAACTATTTTAGAAGCATTCTATGAATCTATGTGGGCTTCCACAAGGTCTTTTATGAGTTTTATCCTCTGTATTTTCCCTCGGGAGTCGAACTTGTGACTATAGGACCCTCCTCTTTTGAGTTAGCATCAATTCTCTTTCTCTTGCTTCTTGTAGGGATGTACCTTTGATGCATATTTTGTTATACTTTTTAATGTTAATCTTTGCTTCGAATGTTGATTGTGAAAAACCATCATCCGAAGGCTGTAAAACAGTAGAATTATGAATGTAAGCAGAATACTCCCTTTTGTATTGGTCAAGTATAGCAAAGTACATTTCTCGGGAGCTAAATTGTTCCCCTCGTGTTGTTCCCCAACCTCGCTTTGTTAGGAATTTTACCATGAGGTACATTAGAGAGAAAAAAGCATCGGTCTCATCCAAGGCTGGTCTGCCAAAGAAGGCATTGTAGTAGGAAGGTTGATCATTTATCACAAAAATAGTTTCGAATGTTCGGCAAGTTAGCGGCAATCCCATTTGTACCAGTAGCTTTATCTACCCAATTGGAGCTGACCTTTATTGTTGAGCCCAAATATCGGCTCTATGCTCGGCTGTAATTTATGCTCTAGGATATTCATCTGATCGAAGGCTTGTTTGAAGATGACATTAACCGCACTACCTATATCGACCAGAATCTTTAACAATGGATAGCCCAATTTGGGCAGTAATTATGAGGGGGTCATTATGAGGATGATGGACTCCTTTGTGCAGCTCTTATGGGGTGGCCACCAGACTAGGAATTTGGATGCTAAGGCGTGGGTTTTTCATTGGAGGCTCCTCTTGAACAGAATAGACTCCTTCTTTAGCCTCTCTGATATATCTGCTTCAGGCCCCTTTACTAGTCTCTGCTGGATGTGGCCCGCCATGGATCACATCAATCCTGTTGATTGGTGGGCATAAGCTCAGAGGATCCTCGTCTTCTAGCACATTCACAGCGTTTCCTAGGCGCTTCTGCAGAGCATTTTCTATTCTCTAGGCTTTATGATGGTCTTCAGCAAATTCTTTTAGATTGCCTTTTCGGATCAGCTTTTGGATTATTCCGGCCAGAACTCTGCACTCATTAGTTTTATGGCCATTAGCTTTGTGATAAGTGCAGTAATCCCCTCCTTTTTTCTGGATTATTCTTAGCTTTTAAGAAGGTTGGAAAGTTGAATCTTTCCTTAGCTATATCATATATGTAAGACAGTGGCTTGTTTAAAGCAACTATGTTAGCAACTGGTTCATCCCTTCTGGTCCTTTTGTGGCCATGGTCCAAGCCAAATCTTCCCCCTTCCTTCCTGGGAATTTTTTTCTTCTTGGTGTAGTAAAACTAATCCATCTGGATGAACTTGTTGGCTTAAAAGTGGAAGTCTTGTAGATCTTTGCAGCCATTAACAAAGGACTGCTTCCAGAAAGGGGTATTCTCAATTAAGCCAGAATGGACAACTATGAGCTTATCGCAATCATTCATATCATTGGCCTTTAAAGCTTCAATGTTGAACCTTCTCAAATAATTCCCCAAAGAATCTTCCTACCTCTGCTTTATATTTTCCAAGACTGTATAATCAATAGTAGGATCCTTACAAATGCAGAATTGGGATTAGAACTCGTAAGAAAATTGTTTCTAGGAGTAGATGGTCTTTTTCTCTGTATTGCCTATAATATTTGGCTGCCGCTCTCTAGAGAGCAACGAGGAACAATCGACATCTGACCTGCCCTAGAAGAATTAGACAAATCCATCTGGCTGTCAAAAGCCATAAGATGATCATCGGGGTTTGTAACCCTATGATATTTCATGGACATGATTTTGACATATGGAGGTATTACTGTGGCCATGATCTTGTCGGTGAAAGTTGGTGCCTTCTAATTGTCATTGACATTTTCGTCCATAGTTCTTTTTCCCTTGGAATTCATAGCATCTTTGATAGCCTTCTTAGCAGTACCTTTCAGAAAAGCTTCGACACTGTTGTAATTCTTTTGATTTGGGTGGTACTCTTTAGATGTTGAACTACTAGACTCTTCCAATGATTTGTCGACAACTCTTCCCTGATGATTGGCTCTTGTGTGGGCTAGTTCCCTCTTTTTCGAGGAGGGCAAGTCCACTTTGTCTTTGCATTCTTTGAAATTAATCTTCAGATTCCTCCTAAGAGAGACCAATTCTTCTCCTTGAGTCTGTCTCGGGGTCTTTGAAGACTTTTGAGATAAAGCCATCTTTGGCAAATCCTGCATTTCTTGCAGCTATTGTTCCAAGTGCTTGATTTTTGTTGTGTTTTCATCTTGTCATCTCAGCGATGAAGTCTGTCCTGGAATGACCCCATCCAGGTTAAATGATGGAGCAATATTTTCTTCGATGGTGATAGTGTGTATTGCTTCCTCCATAATTCCACTCAAACGCTTTGACCTCATTTTTTTCTATGCAAGAGAAATGAACCGCAATTAGTTTGTATACAATGACAAGGTCGGAGGTTCGATCCCTCCTTCTAGTGCCAAAAACTTAACAAGAAATCTTATCAACATCCCCAATGCTATTCTTAAAATAATTTAAATTGAACAAGACCAAGTTTTTGAGATGATTTTCTCCTTCGTAAACATGCCTTCCGATTAGAGTGATACAATCAAAATGGTTTGAGATGACAGCTCTATCTTTTGACTAGATTGGCTTAATAGAAAGGATTAACGAGGTTTCCCAACCTTTCGACCAGATTGGCTCAGTCGAATGAGTTAATGAGGCTATCTTAACCCTTCGACTAGATTGGTACAGTCGAAAGCCTTCAAGGAGTTCACTTTGGGGCATAGTTTTTGAGATCATCATTTTATCGAGTCTCATCCTTCTAGTGAGTCAAAAACTACCGATCATCCTTGTGTTCCCCCTCTTTTGACCATGTTGAAATGTAACATTCAAGACCTTTCAATTATGTCAAAAGGGGATGCTTACTTCACCAGTATATCTCAGTTTTTTTTTGACCCCATGATTTCATTATTCTTACTATGGAACCCCTTCAAAAGGGTTATTGGTGTCTCAAAGGGTTGATCTCCTTCAAATGAGTTCCACTTTATATGACTGTTAGCCAAATATAAACTAAGATTCCTTCCGAAAATACTCCTTTCGATCAGGTCAAGAGGGGTTTTTTCCTTTTGAAGCAGTCCTAGCTTACAATTGTCTACAATTCACTTTGTTTTCTTATATAAGATCATTCTTGGTATTCCCAAGACTTATGCACTCAACATGGTCGACACCCCATCATCATTTCGGTTTTCAATGTTAAACGTAGGCTCCAATGATGATGTTTTTTGAGTGGAAATGCCCAAGTTGATCTTATACACAACATAGAAAAAAAGAGATCATAAGAAAAGGTTAGAATCATATAAAATTTATCATTAGTCGAGCTAATGACCTAAATATTCTTCCTCGTCGCTAATATCCTTAATGAACAAGCCATCTCCCATTTTTATTCGTAATCCAAAATGAGTTACAAGATATTGAGCCTATTCCCTGATTTGATTTAGGGTTTCTTCCAAATATAATTGTCACTAAGAAAGTAGAGTAAAGAAAATGAATTCAGGATTCTAGAATTCAGTCCTCAAAACTAGACCCCATGAGTCTTATTTATTGATGAAGGTGGCCCCACTTTCACGCCCTTGCTTTCGACCGAGTCGAAAGGACCCCTTTTTATATGTTGTTTTACTCTTTTTGACATAGTCGAAGGCCATGCCTCCTTTCAATGTTGTCGAAAGGTGTCCTGTACTCTTCTTATCTTACTCTAGATATTCCTTTATCCTTTCTAGACCTTTCGACTCAGTCGAAAGGGTCTTTATCATCCTGTCACCTTTATTGATTTTGGAGTACGACATCCTTCATAGTGCCCTTCAACACTATCGAAAGGTGTCCTGAATGCCTCTTCACCTCTTTGTTGTTAGTGGAATTTAGTTTGGGGTTATCGACACTGTCGATGGATTGATTATATTATTTCGAAGAGATTCAATTGTCAATGGTTTCGATGATGTTGAGTAGCCCCTGAATGCATGCATGTAAGTTGCTGCAGAATCTTCATTTAACATTATGGATATTCGAAAGGCTTGTATATGCTTTCAAAAAGGCTATGATGGGGGCAAAACCTTTGACTTCGAAAGGTTTGGCATGTAGTTGGGAGAGCACCATCAGTTACCTTCGAAAGGGATTCCAAAGTCATTCTTGCTTGTTTATCTATGCCGAAGGTTGGTAATGGCCAAAGGATCTATCTCTTTCCATCTGGTTCAAAGGCCTTTGCACTATAGTGTAGTTGGTGCCTTCGACTCCTTCGTACCCGCACAAAGCCTTCGAAACACCCTTTTTATGTCATGTGTGATGCCTTGGCCCGTTTCTTCATCGAAGTCTCAATCTTATTAACCTTCTTTCATACTTCTGCTCTCACGTAGGTTTTATGGCTAACACACTACCTTCGATCCATACATACAGAAACAATTTTATAGTAAAGCAAAATATAATTCAGATATCTTTTACATTTATATTATATTACCATGTATGTTATACATTGCAGGTATATAGCTATCGAAAGAGCATGAAACAAAGACATGTATTTCCACTTTCCAAACTATCACATGTAAGAAATAAGTGTCAGCATTTATCTAGCCCAAGCAAAGGTATTTAGATTTGGTTCCCTCATGGAAAATTTATTTTAATCATTTTAGTACACACTATAATCTCAAAACCTATATGACCCTGTATCAGATTTATTAAAATTTTCTAATCTTTTTGTTCTCTCTAATTCATATATCATACTTATTAAACAAAACAAAAAGAAGATATATTATCCAAAATAAAATTATATCCTAAAATCCATATATGCTTTTCAAATAGCGTAGAAACAATCATTGTTTTCACCTCTTTTAAGAATATTTTCAAAGAAATATGATTTCTCAAAAAATGGTATGCCACTAAAGATGATCTAAAGTTTAAAAGGTGCAAACATTTGAACATCCATAAGTTAAATCTATTTTCCCTTTTCAAATACTTTTACACCCTTCATGTAATTCCTACATTATAGAAAATAAAAACAATCTTGATCAAAATTTTGAGGATATATTTAACTTAAACATTAGATTTTAATGTTATGTCTAACTCGCACTATATTAGAGCGGGTAGTAGACTGAATTATGATTAGTCTCATAGTGTAAGATATTCTGAAAGAGATGAGCATATATATGAGATTAGTAGCATGTAACAACAAGGGATTCCTTTTGTTATAATAAATCATGAAAATATATGTGCTCTAAAGAGGATGTAGGGATATTCAATCATGATGCTGGCATTAGAATGAGCTTCGTTCAGTGGTCTTTCTTCTTCTATGCTAAATGAAGTGCGCACATAGTGGAGATGTGAGGGGTGTCGAACATTTTCAACATGGTATCAGAGTCGATGGTTCGATGGGACTAATATGACGTAGCATTGATCTAATTATACTCCATTATGTGGATTAAGCTCAGGATTCTCATTAAGATGGAATTATATGTTAGAACGTAGCCTGCTCTATCCATGGAAAAGAAGACTCTTTGTAAAACATCTTGGCCAACCTACTAAGTGGTGGAAATGCCCTAATTCGAGCTGCTGGAGGTGTAAGCTGATAGAGTTAGAGGTATGCCCTAGGGATAATTATGTTACTTGTTACATATATCTAACTTATGACCAATCTTATTCAAATAAACGTTATTTTCTTTTTATTATATACATGATATAATGTGTTATATTAATTAATTAGTTTAATTAAAAGTATATTCAATAGAAAATCCATAAATGATGTGTTTTGTAATAGCAGTTACAAAGTGTTGCAATCGTGAGTAATCTATCACAATGGAAACAAATATACTACTTTGAATATTCCTAGTCAAGATGTATCGAGATTGGATATTAATACAACCGTTAGGACTAGAGTATGTAATGCTTTCCAAATGTTGGGCTGTGTAACTTATGGCTGTTGGGGTGCCAAGGGTTTACATACTGATACAACCGTTAGGACTTGAGAATACCATTGATCTTCAATGTGAAAGCTCCGTTTAGATTATAGTTAAATCATGGCACAACGTCTATTGAACGGTTACAGTTGGTCGAGTGAAAACATTGAAAGTGAAACATTGTTCAATAGAGGATTCGTCTCCTCGGTTATATAAGGTTAGTATAATGGACAACTGATGTCAACTCAAATTCAAAGTCTCTAACCAAAGCAGTTCGATTAATAATTATTATTATTAAAGAAACATGGACTTTGTGTTTGGACTATAAAGATGAATGTGGAAGATATTTGAATTTTAACAATTACCAAATTCCATAAGTCCTAATGTATTATAGTTTTGACGAAGAGACTTGATGTAAATAATTATCACTATCGAGTATTGCTTATAATAAGTAAAATTGTATCTTACCAAAAGACGTGTAAGGGATAAATTCAACCAAAATGTCACACCCTTGCTTAGTGACGTGTGAACGTTAATTCGAAAAGTTCGATATTGATCGCTAATTGAATCTATACCTTTGAGTTACACAACCGTAATAATGAATTCTCTGGAAAACCAGATGATTTAGTTAATTTATAAAATGTTGTAAATTGATTAAATTAATTGATATTTGAGAAACATTAACTAACATTTAATTTATTTTATGTTTGTAAGTTGTTTCAAACTATTTTAATGCATGTATAAAAGTTATATTTGCATGCATTGACATATAATATCGATATAATTTAAATAAAAGATAATTGCATGCAATGATTTATGGAATTTTTTTGTTATTTAATGACATATGATGTGAAAAGAAAGGATAGGAGAGAGAGAGAATCAAAGGAATCGATTATAGACGTTTTAATTTGAGAATGGGAAAGATTTTATTCTTTCAAATAAAACATATTCTCTAATTCATATGTATGTAAAAATGCATTCTTTCTGATTCATTCTTATATTTTCTCTCCTTCTAACTTTTCATGGCAGAAAACAAACAAAACTTCCAAAATATTTCAACTCCAAGTAAAAACATCAAATAAAGAAAAACAAAAGTGATTCATCCATCTCTTGCAAGGATTGGGTGTGGATCTCGAAGGTTCAAGGAGATACCATCATTCAAGGTGTGTTCCACTGGCTACATCTTAAGGTAAAATTTTCATTTTATTTATTAATATAATCTTCTTATTCATATGATTTTCTCTTGCATATCACATATTAACATAAGTTTATCTATTTAACTTGATCTAATTCCCTTTTGTCACACCTTTTCTAGTAATATACGTTTATAATATCAATTTGATTTAGATTCATTTTGTGCTATTCCATTTTAATTACATGTTTATTTTTTAATAATAGAGTTGTGGCATATTCTTAATATTAAAGCTATGACATATTACATCTCATTTAATTATTCGTTCATGATGTTCTTATGGTTTAGATCTGAAATTTTCAGTACAACCAAAATCTTTATTGATGCTATCTTCACCTATCAAAACCTAAAAATAAAGAATTACTCACGCTATGATATGCCCCCTTCAACAAAATAAAAATTAAGCAGCTAATTATCTCCTTTCCCTCTCATTTTTTCATTTTTAACATTTTACCCTGAAACCTTTTTCCATCGTCTTCGACCCTGAAACCCTAAATTCCTTTTCTAAAACCCCATTATCTATGCCAAATCGATCAATCTTTGAAAGCCCTAACTCTGAAGTAGTCTCGCTTGAATATTCTTTGTCCGCAGGTCGTGTCTTTGTAGGTAAAATCAATCCCTCCTTTCTCAGTTTCATTGCATTGACTCGTATAAGAAAAACTATCCTTATTTCATGTTAATATATTATTGTTGTTGATTTCATGTTAATCCTTTGAAATGTTTTATATTTTTTAGATTTCTAATTGTTGGAAAAACAGAGTTATTTTTAAAAGATTGGATCTTTTGTTTAGTTTTCATTTCTAAACTTGTATTTATTTCATTCCTTCATTAAACTTGATTTTTTTTCATTGTTCGAGTTTTGTATGACTATATATAAGTAGTTAACAACATATAAGAAGTTAATGACATATAATGGTAGATCAAGTCATACTGATTAGTAGTTTTGAGTTGGTTGACTACATATAAGAACTTAACAATATGCTTACCATTCTATTTCTTGTATGCTGTGAATTCCATTATCCTTTGATGCATTGTTGGTGTTAAAATTTTCATTGTTCCATGTTGTATTGTAATTTTGGAACAATCTGTATGTTTTGGTTATATCAGTACCTATAGTTATGCATCAGAATCGAGTTTGAATATCAGTTGGCCCCTTGATAAGATTGTGAATAAGTCCATATGTTTGTTGTAAAAATTTGATATGTGAGTACGAAACATTAATTAAATAATTCAACTTCTTCTCTATGCATGAGACATTAATTAAATATTCACCAAAATGATTTCAATTTATGTAAAAATTGATTTGGATTAGTAAGTATATTTGTTGCTTCCAGCCTTAACAAGGGAAAGATAGACTATTAGATTAAATCTTTAATTTTTTATTCTAGTTAAGTGATTTTTTTTTTGTTATATCATACATTATTAGATGAGTTATTAGAACAATTTTTGGTTTCCTTTGGTAAGTTTATTTTAACAATGGCAAGTAACTATATTTTTTGGTTTGATTCAGTAGTGAGTTGCATAGCTTAATTTTCTCTATTAGTCTTTGGTTTGGTTATTGCATAAACCGAGTCTTTATATGATAAATTACTATATGCTTTAAGTAAAGTACTGTAAGATCTCTAAAGATACTAAAAATTATAGAAATTATATTTACGTTTTTTCCACTAAACGAAGACCAAAAATTTCGAATTCTAACAGAGAATGGAGCTGTATATTATTACCACTAAAAGAATGAAACTTTTTAATGGTTAAAAAAGAATTAGAGCATATCATAATAGTAGCATTGACATAAATGTAAGAGTTTGCTATAATTATATCATATGCATCATTATTAGATGACATAATAATTAGCTTCATATCTCAAACTATTGTATGTCCTTTATTCGGAGAATTGATTTTTGAATAAGATTTTATTAGTAATATTACTGATATTATATTTGTACTAATATTAATATATACATATTAATAATTGAAAAATTGTATTAGTGTCCCTATGTGCATCTATTTGGCATTCCTTTTTAGAAAAGAGAAATATTTTAATAATTTGTTTGTGAATGCAAATTTTTGATATTTAGATCATGATTACATTACAGATGACTCCTTTTTAGAAAGACAACTTCTTTATACTGATGAATTTCCTTTTTAACAATTTAGATTTTTTTTGTTTTGTTTTTAGGGTTAAATTGACAAACCTAAAACCAGATTTATGAACAAAACTTGCAGATTTTTAGACTTGAATAACTCTATACCAGTTTATTCCAGTTTTTGGACAATGAATTTCACTCACTTTCATTCTTTCAAATCTAATATGAACTACCCCATAACTATTTTAAGCATGATTAACTATTGTTGTAACCACAATTAACCTATAATTAACTACTTAGCATAATACAACACAAAATCTAACTACTGATTCAATGGCATACATTTTATTAAAGGATAATGAAAGCGCCTTATTGCAACAGACTCTTCCAATATACGTGGATGATGGTGGGACAACCATAATGCTAACATGCCATATTCCACTGTAGAAGATCAAGATGTAACTTTCGGTATGTTTTACTCCTTGCTCCTACGAACACTTGTATAGTTATTTTTAAACAGTTTAGATTTATATTTTTTTACTCTTTGGAGTAGTACTTCATTTATTTTTTGCAAAGATTGGCTTTTTACTTATATGCAGATTCATATTACCATTATCATTTTTTTAACCAATAACAAAAGGAACTCGATGCGTTACTTGGTGCTTGATAGTGTAAATAAGTTCTTTCATATTGATATTGAAAATTTGGTTTAGTAATAGGATTCATATTTTGTAACTTTGAGCCATTCCTATTTATGGTGCTTGCTAATGTTTTTGGTAGGGATAGAAACCTACTTCTCTCATCAATCAATTATTTTGTACACGATGTTTCCTTTTTTGCTCAGTCCAACTGAACTTTAAGTGAAGTTAAGAAGTCTATAAATTTGGGTTTACAATAAATGGTATCAGCTATTTTATACTTTATTCTTTTCATTTTTCCATTTAGGCTTTCCACAAGCATGGACATAACTATTTTGAAAAAATAAAATTAAATAACAACCTAATTAAAACTTTAGCATCAGTAGTTATTTTTGGCCTTAATTTTTTTTCCAGCTAGGTCAATGTTTAGTTTAGTATGGTATAATTTTAGATTAGAAAGATGCGCTTGGTGGTTTTAATACTTCATATGATTGATGAATCTTGGACATGATTTGTTAATTTCTGCAACTATATAGTTTAGACTATCTATATACCGAATCTAGGTCATGATTTGTTATTAGCTCCTCATCGGCAAGTTTTTGCAATTTAATTTTGGCTAATATCATTTTTAGTGTGATAGATCGTAATGATTAATGCATGTTCCAGTAACATTGTTTTCTCTTAATGTTGTTTTTTTCAAAAGAAAACACTGCATTCAAAGATCCAAATATTTTAATCTAATGTTTGATTCCAGTCCAATTTAACGAAGTAGCTAAACTTCGCCTTAACAAATCAGTTATTTCATGTTCATCAAAGTTAACTGACTGAACCAAATGGACTTATTATTGATTCAGTTTTCATAGTTTAGTTTTTTTAGGATTGAATCAAACTATTATTGGTCATCACTGGCTTTATGTTAAATTATGTAATGGGTACAAATTAAGCACCTTATAAATGGTCTTTATGGAATATGGCATCTAAATCAATATTTCAATATTAAAAGGCACTATTGCAAAGCTTAGACAAACTCTACCAATATAGAAAATGTAATTTTTGTTACACATGGTAACTAAATTTAGTTATATCTTAAAATGCCTTAGTTGTATATTAAACATAAGTGCTCTCTTTCATTTTCCAACAAATAGAACATTGAGAAATGGAGAGAAAACAATGAGAAATTTAGTCATCTTCTTCTTTTTTACCAAAAGACATGACCAATTAGAATTGACTGCCTAAAATAGAGTGCAAGCACCTCATTGTACCCATTTTTGGAGAGTGGAACTTCAAATTTTGTTTTAGTACGTTTATAGTTTCATTAAAAATATGCTATGTAGTAACATGGTATAAAGTTGAACATGTCTATGTATAACTATATGCCATTTTCATGTTTAGTATCAAGTCCATATCCACATCTATGTTCTTATTGCTACTTCTAACAAAAATAATATAAACAAGCAATACATTACTCTGTAGGTTGCTTGCACATTTGTGCATGAACTCACTTATATGTATTTGAAAACCTCGAAGAATGATAGCAATATACATGGCTGTATCGAAAGTCAAAAGTTTAGAAATGAAAATTTAAATAGTAAGATAGAAACTCATAAATGTGACATTGAGCATCTAAGATAATAAAAGATGTTAGTGTGTGTTCACATTTTGAAAACAATACATGCATATTAGGCTTGAAAATACAGTCATGCTGATTAGTCTTATATCATAGAGGCATCACAAACATTTAATCTCATGCTGTATGTTTTTATACAATTGATGCCATTTATCACTAAGAATGGTGCAAGTTTGTTGGCTTCACAGTATTTTGAATGTCAAACATGACATATATGTCTGAAGTTTTAGTTGCTCATACATGGACAAAATTAATTAGTACTTTTATACATTTTAAATATGTGACTATATTTTCACCAATATCAAATTGAAGTAGCATGAAACATTCCACGGTACATGTGGATCATCTCATGAAAGTGGATGATATTCTATCCACATAACATGGGGTTCATGTTAATTCCAATGACACATGTGTCATAATGATAGCAGTGCTGCCCTGGTCAATATGAATGTCTTAGTTTAACTTTTTTTTTGTTAATATTGTTGCATATAAGTTGGATAACTTTGAATATATTACCAACTGAAACCTTTGAGAGAAATGTCTGAAATTGAAATTGTTGTAATTAAGTGATGATATTTTTAAGGTTTTGATGCAGTCCCAAACGTCAGTAACATCGTTCATCCACATATGAAAGGGTCATGGAAGCAAATCTAGTTTTCTGCATTGGTAACAGGGTCCAATATGGGCTTATGTCAATGATTTCGAACATGAAGATTTATTAGTGAAACTTGCAACCTTAATATGCCCAACCAAATGCACTCTCAAACTCTTGACATATATTCATATGTAGTATTTTTATATACTATCTAAGACTAGCAATATGTAATAAAGTACCCAATTTCAATATGCACAGGCATGTGTATTATGTATGTATGTATGCCATCAATTTATGATATAATATGATAACATATGTAGGTCAAATTGGAAACCGAATTCTTTATATTTGGCCAGTTGCGCTTTATACCACTATCTCAAGTAGATCCTTCTTACCTATAGGATTTTTGTGGGATGAAGGCTTCCATCAACTTATTATTTGGTTAGTTGCCTATTGCCTTTGTTTACACAATATGCACCCATGCAAAAGTACACATAAATGAATAATTGAGAAACGATGAGGGGACTTAAGTGAAAACTTGTTAAACTATAAATTTCCATGTACTAGCAAGTATTTTTTTGTCTAGTACCTATTTAATTCATTTATTTTCATAAATTTACTTTTTGAATAATTATGAAGTGAATATCTAGGCGTTGGGATATAAAGATCAGCATGGGTATTTTTGGTAATTGGCTAGATTTGTTTAATATGGATGGATGGATTCCTCGGGAACAAATGCTAGGTGTCGAAGCTCTCAGGTGAAATTCTCATATATCGAAAAGGGTCAATGTACTCTTTGTAACAAGTGAAATGCACCTATCCTACAAATATGTATTTTGTGTTCAGTAAAGTGCCTAGGGAATTTGTTCTTAAACATCCATCAAATGGAAATCTACCAACTTTATTTCTTCTATTGCACGGTGAAGTTACTTCCACCCACCTCCTTTTGTCTTATTCTGTTAATTACATTTTCATCCAAAATCAATACAGTTTAAACTGAATTCGGTTATTTAGGGAATTTGGACACTTAATTTCTGATTGAAACTATAAGTTAGAAACATAGTGATTATTCCACTGTATACATTACCCTATTAAGTAATCTTTCTTCTGGGAGCTGTTTCTGTGGTGAATATTTATAACTTCTCTTTTTGTATTGCCTGGTATAAAAATTGACTTGATTTTGACATTTGAACCAATCAGATTTGATTAGCAACTCAAAAGCAAATAGGTTTTCACCAGAAGAAATTGAGGAGACTAAAACGTTTCTCAGTAGAGCTTACAACCATCTGAGCTCATAGTTTGAGTGGTTTAATTCTACACAGCAAGGTGAATTGTTTAAAACTTTCAGTATACCATATGTTCAAAGAAATGCAGGTATTATACGAAAAAATTTATCCAATTTTCCGTTACTATCATATTTTGAACTATTCATTTGAGATCAAACGTTTATTAAGGTAATTGATATCCTGAAATGTAATGGATGCATGTTGGAAGGATAAGGGTTAAGATAGGTAAAATGATTTGTTAAGAATGTGTGGTGTACGTACGGGAACATTGGGAAGGGAATATCGCCTTGTTTGCTATGCCACCTTTGTCTTGTTGTATGTGCCCTTGACTAAATTGTTAGATAAAGTAATAATACAATGAAGTCTAGCTAGCTCTATCTAATGCTTAAATGTTTTCTTTACACCCCCGCTAAATATGATTTTTTTATAGCCTCTTCTAAATCATAAACCCTCATCAAAGAGTTTGTCCATTGTCAATTGCATTTGAAGGAAATAAAGAATAACAATATTTTGAGAAGGAAGACGATATTGCTTTAAAAGATGATTTTTTTCCAATATGAGTCCTATTCTTAAGTAACACTTTGATGACGATCATTATCTTTTTTTCTTGTCAATGGTAACTACATCTATTTGGAGATCAAATATCTAAAAACCGTATGTATCACGCTAAACTTTTTGCAACAACTCGTAGTATACGAAGCACTAGGAGTTAATTAAGGATTGTGTGGTGCAAACAAGGAATTAGAGATACAGGCAGTGTGAAGCAACCACACATGCAACTCAATTTTCAAAACTATGTAACATTTGCAACTCAGTTTTGTGAAGTTGAATTGCAAAAGCAGCTTAATTTGTAATTTCAAAATTTTTGGCAATGCAAATCAATTGCAACCAAGTTGAAAACCGACTCAGTTTACAAAATCAGTTGCAAAATAAAACTCAGTGTTGCATGTCATTGGAGTAGTGTTTTTTGATTATTAACGCGTTAAACATGATCCTTGGTCTGTGTTGACGATAGTTGCATATAATTAATAATTTTGATAAATATAGTGTTATTTTCTTCAGCAATAAGGTCAAAAAATAGAGTGAAAAACTTGCTTTTCTGTTCTAGTTAGAAAAAATATTTTTTTTTTATGATTTTAGATTTTACACAAATATTCATAATAGATACAAAACTAATAATCATTTATCAAAAGTCTGTGATAAATCCACATTATACGTTATATTTTAGAATAACCTGTTTCTAGAGATAATTGCAGGTATAGAACATAAACTAAATAAGGAAAATTAATAGGTACGGAAAAAAGAATTAAGAATCATAAAAACAGTAATAAATTTTGTGTTGGATATTTCCTTTTATGTGTTTACTTTAGAAAGTAACTGGTTGTTTCATTTTCCACAACCTTCTTTAAAAATGAGCATAATATGTGTAGCTATACTTTTCACCGCTGAATGGAATATGATTACTGATTACAAGACATAAATTATCATCAAGCTCATTTTTTTGCTTATCTTATGGAACAACTTACGCTTTATCTCTAAGTGTGCAAATATTACTTGATAAATAATATTGGCATTCACACCCTTTGCATAATTACATAACTCTTTTGTAGATCTGCACCCTAATTATTCTCTTTACTTTGCGATATAGGTACACAAAACATTGCTTTGCTATATGGAAGATTTCCAGCTAAATTTAATAAAAGGTATGTTTTCATGCATTTGAATATGGACGCTATTATGAAGTATATTTGTTATGTATGATATAAATCCGATCTTGTTTGATCGTGTAAATGTAAATTGAATTGGGATGTGCGGGAAAACACTAACTGCACAAATGAGATGCTGTCGAAAATTCATGAAATTTGATAAGTTAATAAAAATCAACAAAGTTTATAAGAATTAACTAAGTTAACCAAGTTTTATAAAAATTAAATAATTTTCTAAAAGTTAACTAAGTTTTATAAAATTAAAATAATACCTAAATATCAATAAAATTTTATGAAATTTAAATAAATTTATAAAAATTAACTAAGTATAAAAATTTAACTAAGATAACTAAGTTATATAAAATAATTAAAATTAAAAAAGTTTACTTAATTTATAAAAATTAACTAATTTTTATAAAATTAGCTACGGTATTAAGTTTTACACAAATTTAACTAAATTAACTAAAATTTTATAAAAATTAACTAATTATATAAAATTTAATTAAGTTATATGAAAATTAACTAAAATTATTTAATTAATTTATAAACTAAGTCTTATAAATATTCAACTAAGTTAATTAAGCGAGTTTTATAAAAATTAATTGAAGGATATAAAAATTAACTAAGTTAATTAAGTTTTATAAAAAATAATCAAGTTTACAAAAGTTAACTAAATTTAAAAGAAGAATAATAATATAATAATAATACTAGTAGTAATAAAATAATAAAAATAATATAATAATAACAATAAATTAACTAAGTTTAAAACAAGTAACTAAGTTAATTAAGTTCTATAATAATTACATAAGCTAACTATTTTTTTGAATTTATAAGTTTATAAATTTTAATTAAGTTTTATAAAAATTAGTTTTATAAAAATCATGTTCTCTATTTTGAAGTCTTTGTTAAATTGTTATAAAAAATGATTAAGTTTTATAAAAATTATCTAATTTTTATAAAAATTAACCAAGTTTTATAAAAATGAACTAAGTTGATTTGGTTTTATAAAAATTAACTAAGTTAATTAAGTTTTATAAAAGCTATTTAAGTTTATAAAAATTAACTAAATTTAAAAGAATAATAATATAATATAATAATAATAGTAGTAGTTGTAAATTAATATTACAATAATAACAATAATAACAAGATGATAATAATAATAATAATAATAATAATAAATTAACTAAGTTTAAAATAAGTAACTAAGTTAATTAAGTTTAATAATAATTGAATAAGCTAACTATTTTATTAAATTAAATAACTTTATAAAATTTATTTAAGTTTTATAGAAATTAGTTTTATAAAAATCATATTCTCTATTTTGAAATCTTTATTAAATTTTAATAAAAGTTGACTAAGTTTTTAAAAAATTTCTTATTTAATTTTTATAAAAATTAACTAAGTTATATAAAAATGAACTAAGTTAATTGAGTTTTATAATTAACCAAGTTAGCTTAGTTTTATAAAAATTAATTTAGTTTATAAAAATTAACTAAATTCAAAAGAAGAATAATAATATAACATATAATAATAGTAATAGTAATAAAATAATATTATAATAATAATATAAAAATAATGATAATAACTAAGTTTAAAATAAGTAACCAAGTTAATTAAGTTTTATAATAATTAAATAAGCTAACTATTTTTTAAATTAAATAAATTTAAAAAATTTAATTAAGTTTTATAAAAATTAGTTTTATAAAAATCATGTTCTCTATTTTGAAATCTTTGTTAAATTGTTATAAAAATTGACTAAGTTTTATAAAAATTATCTTATTTTTATAAAAATTAGTTAAGTTAACTAATATTTATAAAAATTAGTCAAGTTTATAAAAATTAACTAAATTTAGAAGAATAATAATAGTATAAGATAATAATAATAATAGTAATAAAATAATATAATAATATTAATTATATAATAATAAGACAATAACAACAAATTAACTAAGTTTAAAATAAGTAACAAAGTTAATTAAGTTTTTATAATAATTAAATAAGCCAACTATTTTTTTAAGATTAAATAAGTTTATAAAATTTAATTAATTTTTGCAAAAATTAATAAGTTTATAACAACATACATGAAATTGTTGAATAGTATTATAAACAGAATTTACACCATTTCAGGAAATTTCATATGTTATTGATATCGTTTCCATATGATTATACAAATTAACTAATTTTTTAAAATTAACTAAATTTTATATAAATCAATTTAATTTTATAAAAAAGTAACTATGTTAAACAAGTTTCACATAAACTAATTAAATTTATATGATTAAGTTTCACACACACACATGTATGTATGTATAGTTATAATGACTAATTGTTGAATTTATTTTGAAAGGTAATTATCTGTCTATAGTGCATACAAATAGCAACATGCTGTGGTATGTTAACGATTTGAAGTTCTTTTGAAGCAACAACTATTTTGGTTTGCACTTTTAGTCATCATGTGTTGTACGATCTTTTATCACTTGTATTATTTACACTTTTAATGTAACGTTCATTAAATATTCACATATTATCTATTTTCAATGTGAATGTTGAATGATTAGTTATTTTTCGTTTAATGTAATCTTTATGATTATGTGAAATGATACATCGTATTTATGTAAATTTGTTGATTAATGTGTTCTTAAAACGGTGTTAAAGGATTTACTAACGCTATTAAAGCCTATAGTAGTGTTTATGAAATGCTATTACAGTTAATAAAGCATTTTATGACCGCTGTACACCAACATGTCATTATAATATAGGGTTTTTGTTATAGCATTTTAAGAACGTCATTAATGAGGCTTTTTATAGCATTTTGAAAACGTTATAAAAGATGTTTTTTATAGCGTTTCTTATGTTGCAATAATAAGTCATTGACTTGTTATAATTTGTTGATTTACAGCGTTTATAAAACGATAAAAGCCTTTTGTAGTGTTTTTTAAACGCTATTAAAATGTCTTTTTAGTGAATTTACTACATATTTATATGTGTCTAAATTGTCCCCTTTGTTCTTATTTGAAACCATTCATTTGTATTATTTTATTTTATTTCAACAAATATAAATTAACTATATTGTCCTTCTGAAATCAAATGAGAATTGAAATGTTTATATGTTTTGTTTGAATTTTTTTTGTTAATATATTCTTTTGTTCAAAAGCAAAATAGAAACATAATTGAATTTTTGTGTAAATTTGTTAACTCTTTCTTCTAACACATGCTAAATCACAAACTTTACATATTTGTTTATTATTTTAATTATAAAAGTATCTTGTAATTAATTACATATATGTGTGAATACATTATTTTAATTCAACGTTTATAAAATTTACTTTTATGTTTTTAATTTTAGAATTCTTTCTAAATTGAAACCAGATTTCTATTTATTAATTCTAGATTTCAAAATATGAGAATGCTCAAAATTAGTTTTATGCATATATATTTTAAAGTTTAGTTACTAATTTGAAATGACATTAATTGAATGAGTACAGGAGGAAAGTCCTCTACCTTTCCCTCTTCACAAATGTTTACTTTTATTCTTTAATTGTCCTTTTGTTAATATAAGTCAACTTTTGTCTATTAGTAAAGTTCTTTCAATATATTATGTATAAGCGTAAATTAAACTTACATATACATATGTTAATGTTATTTACATGTTTTAGAAAAAAATTTGGACAACAAAGACACGTGTTAATTCTATAGTAAATGTTAATTTTTTCAATTAACCTGATTAAAAAGAGCGAAAATGAAAATTTTCTCTCTTTGCATTTTTGAGCCCATCCTTATTAATTATTTATGTTAAGAGAAAAAAATAAATGGTTTCTTTTTCTAACCTTTTACATGTTTATTTACATAGTGTTAATTCTGTAGTAAATTTTAATTTGTCTATTAATCTAATTAAAGAGAGAGAAATGAAAGGTTTCTCTCTACATTTATGACCATCTTTCCCTAATTAATTATTTATGTTATGAGAAAAAAATAAATGGTTCCTTTCTCTAACCTTTTGCATGTTTATTTACGTACTTTTATGTGCTGCTCATATATTGTCCTTATCGTTCGAATACACGAATGTATTTGATACATTCATCATACTACATGTTTATTTGAATTAAATTTAAAAATCTTTAGTTATGAAATAAAATAAAACATTGATTTTATTTAAAAGAAACTTAGAAAGTTCTAAGTATATTTAGACTTCGTAGCCCATTAGAGATCCAAAATGATAAGGAAATTTTGAAATTCACCCACTTATTTGCTGTGGGCTGGCCCAGTTCCAACATAAGCGATCTTATCTAAGTGTTGTGATGACTCTGTATAACTTCAAGTTGAATTGAGAAATGCTCGCCAAGGTGGAGTTTTGTTAGGTGTGGCTCACATCGTATTAGAGTGGATGCGTAGATTGGATTATGTTTTACCCCACATCGCAATATATTTTAAAGGAGACGAGTGTGTGTGTGTGTGTGTGTGTGTATATATATATATGAGGTTGGTAGCATGTAACAATAAGGAATTCCTTTTTGTTATAATAAATATTGCATGAAAATATATGTGCTCCAAGGAGATGTAGGGATATCCAATCATGATATTGGCACCAAAAAGGGCTTCTTCAGCATTCTTGCTTCTTCTATACTAAATGAAGTGCATGCATAATGAAGATGCAAGGGGATGCTGAAACATTTTCAACATATAATGGGTCATATAAAATCATGGATCGTAATACTAGGAACATTTAAACTAACTACAGTTTATCTTAAATTATTGTCATAGTAATAGAGATTATTAAACTTTCTTAATCATAGTTATCAACCCAAAAATAGAGACTTTTACTTTTAAGAGTCAAAAGTGAAGTTAAGCATAAAAGCTCCCACTGAAAATCCCTATTGCATACATATAAAAAATTTGGAACAACTTTCTGTTGAATTTAATGAAAAAGGTAAATAAATTTAATATTTTTATAGAATGATTCAAAATAGTGTGATATAATTATGTTATGCATAGTATTATCTTAAGTATTCGGCAACTGATCCATTTCTTAATATTATATTTTGTGCCCATGAAGAAGCAATCCACATCTTTACTCTAAAGAAAACTATGTCTTCCCATTTTTTAGTCCGGTTTTCCATTCGACTCATAAAAGTTTTTCTATTTTTTTATTGAAATGAGATAACCTATGCATTATTAATATTAATATTACTTCAACATATAGTACTTCCAACTTAAAATAGGATCATTAAAGGGTAAAACATAATCTCCGTGTTATTAAACGAATGAGTGTTGGATTTCATGGCTCTTACCTGCTACATAAAATATTTACGTGAGTTTTTTCATTCAGAGTTAGATATATAATACCTTTTAACTTCTTTATTCTCAAGTTTTCTACATATAATACTCTTTTTGTGGTGGATACTTAAGTAAACTTAACGGATCATATGCAAGAAGCTTCATAATGAAAATCTGAAAATGTATATCGTAACCTTACGATAGTCGTTAAAAATGTTATATCAAAAACCATAATATTTTCTAGATTAACAGAACTTAAATAAAATATATGAAAGCACATTTCACTGTGAAAGGTTGAAGCATGTAGAAATGTTGAACAAAAAAAGTGAAATCAAAATTAAAAAATTGTAAACTTACATTAAATGTATAGGAAAATTAGTCAACTAATTCTACACAAATTATGAAGCAGTATAAACATGCAAGATGTGCATTGGCCTATTGTGTAAGCTCGATAAAGAGGGTAACGTAAGTTAATTTTAGAATAATAGAAGGAAAAAAATTAATTGGTTTTGTTAATAGTATTACTAAAAATACAACACCTATTTTGGTTTAAGCATACCAAATTTTGTAAGCATTATGGCTAACAAGGAGGAAACATGAGATATCTTTTCCATAAGACTTCCATTCTAATTTATTAAAAGTTGAATGCTTCAGTGGTTCATGGGATAAAAATATTTAATTTGCTTGCCAATAACCATTTTTAGACTTAACATTAAAAACCCATTGAAAGAAAATGAATAATTGGATTTCCGATGGAATGATATTCCAATATCTCTAGTGTATTAGATGATAGTGACAAAAAAACCATCCTCTTTTCATCATCAAAAGTTCCTAGAAAATGAAAAAAAATCAATAGAATAATCAACCAAAAATAACTAAAAAAAAATCGCTTTATGTAGCATATATCTATTATAATTTGAAAACTCATAACTTTGTCTAAAAAATCGTTTTTCTTTCCTTGCAAATTTCATAATATTAACATCTAATATAGGATCTGATTTTTAGGAAGTTATAAATCAGATAAAGTCAACATGAGCAATCAAACAACTATCAATATTTCGTAATTTAAACATAAAACAACTAGATATAGAGATGACACAATACCATCAAAATCCGATGAAAGAGGGTGGTTTAAATTAATGTTTAGAGTAACAGAAAAAAAAATGTTAACAATAATAATTAAAAATATAACAACTATTTTGGTTAAGCATGCCAAATTGTAGCTAAAAGGGAGGAAATGTGCGATACCTCTTCCATAATGCTTCCATTCTAATTTATTAAAAGTTGAATGCTTCGATAGTTCATGTGATAAAAATATTCATTTTGCTTCCTAATAACCATTTTTGGACTTAGCACAGAAAAAACTACTAAAAGAAAACAAATACCTAGATTTGCGTGGCAATAAAATTCCAGAATCTTCAGTGTCTTAGTCTCTATTGAGAAAAAGAATCCTTCCTCTTTTCATTATCAAATGTCCTATAAAAAAAATAAACAATATAATCAATGAAAAATTACTATAAAAAACATTCGCTCCATGTAGCATATATCCATATTATAATTTATAAACTCAAAACGAGTTCGAGCCCCGAAACTGACAACCCTGTAACAAGTATCCGAAGTATATGTTTGGCAGGCACATACTTCCCTAGAGTTTACAAGCGAAGCTTGGTTCTCTAGGTAATTCAAAAAAAAGCATTTTTCTTTCCTCACAAATTTCATAGTATTAACATCAAATACAGGATCTAATTATTTGGGATGTTTTAAATTACACAAAGTTGTTGAATTTTAGGATCCATCTACATATCGCTCCATAAGGGACAACAAAGAGTTTGGTCAACATCTTTTAACAAAAGAAATCATTTGTTGTTGCATGCGACCAAACTTATATATATCACTCCACCTTCATTATTTTTCACTATATAGGACTAATCTTTTTCAATCTACACCCATTACCCGTATATAATGCGAGACACCCCAACAAATCTCCACTTTGGCTTGCGTCCATTCACGCGTCTTCCACTATGCCAAGTTTAATGTGTGCATCACATCGAGACTTTATTCACATATCATTCTTGCATACCCTACGTACCATGATCTAACTCCACCTTAATTCCGACTACTTAAGCCTACGTTGCTATTTTGGGATCCATCTGCACATCCCTCTGTAGCGGCAGCATAAAGTTTGGTCAACTTTTTTTAACAAAAGGAATTCCACATTCTTACATGCGACCAAACTCATAGATATACCACTCCAACTTCATTATTTTTCATGATGTGAGACTATTCTCTTCCAATCTATACCCATTATCCTTATACAGTATGAGAAACCATAAAATATATGTCTTGGCTCGTGTCTGTTCAAGCATCCTTTGTTGTGCAAACTTTGATGTATACACCATATAAAGACTTTATTCAAGTGTCATTCTACCAGACCCTGCGTGTCATGTCTAGCTCCACCTTAAGTTTGACTACTTAAGCTTACATTACTAACCACCACAATATACAAATCTCTTATGCATTGTCCGTTGCTAAGGCATTACCATTGATTCTGTTACAATGTTGAATTTTTGGAATCCGTCTGCATATCACTCCATGGGGGCAAAAAGAGTTTGGTCAAAATCTTTTAAAGAAAGAATCCGTTATTGTTTTATGCAACCATTCTCATATATACCATACCACTCCATCTCCATTTTTTTTACAATGTGGGACTATTCTTTTCCAGTTTGCACCCATCACCTCCAAACAATGTTAGACATCCCAACACAAATTCTGTGAGAAATCAAACAATTACAAAATTTTGTAATTTAAAAAAATTAGATAAAGAAATGATGAAAAACCGTCAAAAACCAACAAAGGGAGCAGTTTGAATTAATGGTTAGAATAACAGAAAAAATGAAACCAATTGGTTTTGTTAATAGCATTAATAAAAGTATAACACCTATTTTGGTTTAAGCATACCAAATTTTTAGCATTGTGGCTAACAAAGAGGAAATGTGAGATACCTCTTCCATAATAGTTCCACTCTAATTTATTAAAAGTTGAATGCTATAATGGTTCATGTGATAAAACTATTTTGCTTGTTAGAAAACATTTTTTATCTTAGCATGGAAAACCTATTGAAAGAAAACAAACACCCGAATTTGCATTGGAATAGAGTATCTCCAACGTCTTAAAACAATTGACTAAACAATTCCATCCCCTTTTCATTATCAAAAGTTCCTAGAAGAATAACAAAATCAACAATGTAATCAGCCAAAAATAACTTCACAAGAACATTCACTACATGTTGCTAGATCATGTTATAATTTGGGAAATTGCCCAGACTAATCATTTTTCTTTCCATGCAAATTTCTTACAATTATCATCTAATAGAGGATCTAATAATTTGGGAAGTTTTAAATTAGATAAAGTTGGCATGGGAAATCAAACAACTATTAGTATTTTGTAATTTAAATGCAAAACAATAAAATGCCAAGATGATGCAAAAACATTAATTTTAGAATAAAATAAGTAGCTAGCCATTGGGTAGCTATATCTTTAAGATTTCAATGGGAATAGATTAACTGCAAACATCAAATATCAAAATATAAAAAGGTGAACTGGAAAGCAAAATTGAAAATAGGGTTTTATGGACTATCGTGTTGAATTTTGGTTTTCGACGTTTGCTAAAAGAGTAGGTGAATCTTTTCAATGTTTAAGAATATTTAGTCACTCCATGGTATATATTTCTTTCTATTGGTTTTGCCTTTTTCCAAAATTATTTTTTAAACTCGTAAGAGAAGAAGAGCAGTTCCTTGAGGTAGGAGAAATGAATGATATGGATAACGTGGGCAGTTCTGTGGAGCAAGTTTCAACGCTGAAACAACCAACGATGTAGGTAAGATAATGACAAATATATCTTCTTTTCAAATAATATTATTAAGTAGTGCATAATTCACATGGTGGCTATTTATGGATATTCCAAAAGGTTTCACTTTGACACTTTCACCGAGGGCCTCCGTTTATGATATAAAATATTTATAGGAGCATCATAACAGACACTTTTCATACTATATGCAATGTGAACTCTTCATGTGAGAGATCTAAGAACTAAATATACTTTGAACGAAATAAAACTCGCAATAAAAAAATTTTTTACCAACGCTTGTTGTTTTTATGTAGTTATTTGGTCTTGATTTCACTGATTTGAATGATGTCAACCAAGAAAATGGATCAACACCTAGAAATCAGATGAAAGCACCAGTTTTATTAAAAGTAAAGAAAAAAGTAGAAAAAGTAAATGACGACACAAGAATTTTTATAGTGGTACGGTGTAATATGCGGCCTACGTCTACTTTAATCTTTTGTTATTAATTGTTCTCTCTTCGAATTACGACTAATTTTATCAGATCTGGCCACCATCTAGTGGATCTCAGATTTACAACGTGTTTCTAGAATGTTTGAGAGTCACTAATACTAGAGATTTGCTGATCTAATTCCTTAAGCAGCAAATAATGGCTTCCTAGGTGGATTAATGGAGGAGAGATAAGATGTGAAGAAGAAGAAGAAGTCTCTAATAAAAGAGAGATTAGATCTCATTTTGGTTGCAGCTAGGCTTGTATTTATAAGAAGACATAAATATGGAGTCAGAAGGCCACTTGCAATGAAGTCCAAAAGGTGGCCCGTAGTTGCATAAGGAAAATTGGGGTCATACGGCCTAAAACTATAGGGTGGTACCGAGCCATTGTAATGACCCTAATTTTTTATTAAAATTATTTGAAACATTTAACTGGATAAATAAAATAAAATAATGTTAATAATTAAGGGGATTAGATATTTTAGCTAATAAGAGGTCGTGCCTTAATGAATATATAAGCAAAAGAGAATTGAAAGTAAGTAAGTAGGAGAAATATGATAAGGGTAAAATGAGAACATCCTTTATTCTAATGCCCTAAACCCTTCCATTTTCCATTCCTTATTCATTCTAAAATTCACAAGCAAAATTAAAACCCAAAGAGCTCGGCTGGCCACCATTATGTGGAATCAAAAAGAAGATAAGCTAGGAGTCAAGTAGAAAGCTTGAAGGAATTGATCAAAGGGAAAATCTCAACCTTCTTAACACTAAGCCAAGGTGAATAATTGATTTACATCTCATTTTTGATAATGATTTCGGTTTCATGATTGTCTCTAAAGTATTTTTTAAGTAACATGCCATGTTATTGTTTAAATAGATATATTTTCTTGTTGATTATTTATATGATTTTATTTGAATTTTATGATATATTAAGATTAGAACTTAGTAAATGACATCCATATGAGTTGTGTTTTTGATATATGATCAAAACCATTATCTTAGAAGTGGGTTTCAAGTTTCATAATTTTGTATGTAATTGTGGATTTACTATGAATTTTCTATGGGAGAAAATAGTTAGTATTGGGTTTAAATTATTTAAGGCAATTATATAATAATTTTGGGTCCAAAATTTATATATGTTAGAAAATATATTAAAAGTGAATTGTTGTGATTTTTGGAGAATTTTCCTAAGTATTTTACTATTGTCATAAAATTATTTCATTTAAGGGACTTAAATATTTTATATGTTATGTCAAGGAAATAGATATTTGCTAAAATGTTTTAAATTGTAAATTTTGAATTTGGCTGCCTTTCCAGAAAAGGATTTTGATAAAGAAATGACAACCAATTATATTTTGACAAATTAGGTATGTTAGGTAAAAGGAATTACTTTGAAAGGCAATAAACTAGTTTTGTCTCGAATTACAACTTCGCCACCTTAGCTTGCTTCCGTCACCCTACCTAGTTTGACCTTTCGCACCTATTCAAAACCAATGCACATGATATCAAGGAATTTGTATGTTGTGTATTGTAGAATGGTGGAAGGGATTGTGTCGAAGGCATGCAGTCGAAGGGGTTGAAGCCACTCTAATTAGCTTTCGAATCAATCAACTTACTTTTGTTTTAAAAGAAACTTTCGAACAAGTAGTCACATTCCTTTGTTTTTAGAAAGAAGCTTTCGAAAAAGTTGCTACTTGTTTTTGTTTTAAAATAAGCTTCCGAACGGATAGCCGCTTTTGAACCTACTCGATACCCTTGCTGCCGCATTCATATCTCTCGTACTAGTTAAGGCCGCTTTTCTTTATAGCCTTAAAAAATGTATTCAAAAGGGATGCTTTCGTCTTTTAATTTTAAAGCTGCATTCCTAATGCTTTCGAAAGGGCAGTTTAGCTGCTTTTAAATGGTTTCAGAGGCAACGGTTTCAAAAGGGTAGGTTCCGAAGCCATCCTCTTCCCCAACTCTTTTACTTAGATTAAAGCTTTCAAAATGGATACTTTCACTTCTATTTTCTTTGACCCACTAGTTATATTAAATATTAAACCCAATGGTTTCAAATGAAATGATTTTATGGTTTCGAATTAATGTTTCCACAACCCTGTAC
Source organism: Allium cepa (assembly GCA_030765085.1). Taxonomy (NCBI): domain Eukaryota; kingdom Viridiplantae; phylum Streptophyta; class Magnoliopsida; order Asparagales; family Amaryllidaceae; genus Allium; species Allium cepa. Next base: position 978,320,537 of record CM060937.1, on the reverse strand, counting down.
TTGAGCCCAATGCTTTCGAAAGGTATATTGTGAATGTTTCGAAAGATATGTTTTAAGTATTTTGAAAGGAAGGTTCTAATGCTCTCGAAAAATAAGTTTAAATTATTTTGAAAGAGGATGTCTAAGGTTTTAAGTAATGCTTTCGAAAGGGTTGTTTTCAATGATTTTGATAGGTGTTGTTTAAGGTTTTTAAACAAGTGTTTCAAAGGTATTGCTTTGGCTTAATGGCCTAAAGTTTTCTATGTTTAAAAGAGGCTTTAACTTATTTTGAAGGGATAGATAAGTCCATTGATTAGATTTCATCAAAATTGTTTTGTGTAAAACATATATCATGGCATGAGAATTTTAAGTAAAGAAAAAAAAGCATATTTTCCGTGTTTAAGTATGATTCAAAAGGGTTAGATCATTTTGAAACAAAAAATTTCATGGAAAATTGGATGGGGTAGTTAAACCTAAGTGCATGACTCAAATACTAAAAGACCAGTTGGGACTGGTGTAAGGTCACGCCCTATACTTAGCTACTAGCCCCTAGCTAAAATAAGTCTAAAATTCCTATATGCAGGGCTTTGACATAGATGGCACAAAAATAATGTTACACACAAAAGGGAATATATAGAGTAGGATAGGTTATTGATGAGCCCAAAAAACTATTAGGATCGGTTGACCCTAGAAGAAGATAGTTTAGGCCAGATGGCTCGGTATTGTGTCTAATAGTGTTAGATTATTGAGTCAACCAATGCTTACTAGTTAGCTAAATAAAACTATATTACAAACAAATAGTCTATTGGTTACCTGATTTATATGTACATATGTTATTGCTTTAGCTGTCATAATCAGTTTGATTGAATGATTTTGATTTGTAAAAGATATGCTTTTAAAAGGATATTAGTGTGGGGAAACTCGTTCTGCTAAGCGGCATGGTCTCGCATAGTATCAGTAAACCATGATGTAATAGTATTGTTCACACTAGGCTTTATATCTGACTCGAATTTTATATTTTCCTCTTGAACTCTCTGATGCTACAAATTAATTTTAGTAGATTAAGAGTTAAGGTCTTTTCAAGTTTAGTAGGTTGGACGAATAAGCTTCCGAAGACGTGTAGGAGGCAAAGCTAGCTATGTAGGAATTATTTAGTGTTGTTTCCGCTGTGAAGTATTTATGAATAATATGTTTATCTAGTACTCTATTCATCTAAGGGGGCATCTTCATATGTCGTTCTTGGTATAATTTGTAATAATTGTACTTGATTGAAATATGGGAATCATTTTGGGACAATGTCACTGAATATGAAATATTGATTTGGAATGTAATCAGAAAAGTTATTTTTGAAATTTGTGATTTTATTTCATATTCTTGTGCCTTTGATATTACGGATAACATTAATACTACCGTATTTTATCACCGAAAGCTAAATACTATAGATGACTGCACCATCTATAACGTTTAGCTTTGCGTCTCAAGATAGGGTGTACTATAACGTGGTATCAAAGCATAAGTTCATGAAAACATGACAAAAATTTAAGCTTAAAATGATTTTTGTCACATAATCCTGAGGAATTAGATAAAGTATTGGGGTATGGGATAACGTTATAGTAACGTACTTGAATTTTCTATATATATATGTGTGTGTGTGTATATATATATATATAAGTATATGCTTTATCTCTATTCTACCATCTTTCTTAGGCTATTCTTTTGTATCTCACAAAGGCTCGAATGCGGATTTTAAGGAAGTAATATATGGATGTTAGGAATGGAAGATTTAACCTTGGTAGAGGAAGAACCACAACTAGTGGAAATGCCAAACCAAATACTAGGAGGAATCTTGATCGGGCACAAGCTGCTAATGTGGGCGCTGGAGCACGACAAGTTGATATAAGAGCTATGTATCAGTTCTTCGTTCAACTGATGCAAGCCGGAGCTGCTACAAGATTAGTTGAAGGAAATGCAGAATAAAGAAATCAAGAAGATCCAATGGTTAATAACTATGCGGTACTATGTAGAGACTATGCTAGGCTTGGAGGGAAGCCATTCATCGGGACTGAGGACACAGTAGAAGTAGAGAATTTGTTGCTTCATTGTTAAAGAATCTTTGCTGATTTGGGACTTAACAATGAGCAGAAATGAAGATTGGTATCCAGATAGTTTCAAGGAGCAGCATTGTATTGGTGGAACAGTGTTACTATATGAGTAAACGAGGAGACTATAACTTAGGCGAAATTCAAAAGGAGATTTGAGGAAAGATTCATGTCAGAGGTCGCCAAGTAAACTCTGCTGTTTGTTGAGTTGGTGCAGGAAGACAAGACAGTGCTTGAGTATGCTACCAGATTTGAGGAGTTATCGAGATATAGGTATGCTACGGTAGATACCGTTATCCAATGGAATGAGAAGTTCATCCGCAGATTGAAACCTGAGCTTGCTAAAGAAACTTTGCCACAAATTAGGGATCTGTATGATGTAGTTGTTGAGATGGCTTTGGGGCATGAGGAGATGCTTACTTTCCATGACAGTAACAAAGAAAGGGAAACCCAAAGTGGGCAGAACCAGAAGAGAAAGTTTTTTTTATAAGAAAAGCACTCAAAAAGGATGAGCGGCTAAGAGAGGAAAGGCCGAAGCAGTTTGCTATAAGTGCAACAAGAATGGACACTTTGCTCATCAGTGCAGGATAGGCAAAGGGTATAAGGTTGCTAACAAGAAAGGAGTGAGATGCTTCAACTGTGATCAAATTGGACATTATAAGAACCAGTGCAAGAAATCAGCCAAGGATGGGAAAGGAAAAGTGTTTGCATTGGAACCGGCTACCTTAAAACCAACAGTAAAGGAGAAAGGAAAAGATGTATTGGAAGGTACGCTTTTGATTTATAGTGTATCATCTAGAGTTATATTTGATGCTGGTACATCACAATCTTTTGTATCTCATTGTTTGGTAGATAAGCTTAATCTAGAACCTTTATACCTAGTTACATCCTTAAGGATTGCGAGGAGGGTATGCGACTCTTGGGTTGAGATGCGATCACTTAGAGTTTGAGTTGTTAGGCTATATATTTGCTTGCAGTTTGCATATATTTGATTTCGTAAGGCTCAAAATTATTTTGGGCATGGATTGGTTAAGTGGATATGATGCTAGAATATTTTACCACGATAGGAAAATATCACTTATGCACTCTAGTTGTAGTGATCGCATTATATACTCCATAGAAACCCTAATTTTGAGATTAATGCTTTCTTGGGTGTTATGAAGATAGTGGAAAAGTTGAACCGAGTTTTCATTGTTGGAGAATTCGCAGATGTCTTTGAGCCCATGATAAGACTACCACTGAAACAAGCCATTGAATTTCAGATAGATTTAGTACCAGAAGCAGAGCCTATGAGTAGACTACCAAGTAGAATGACACCTACTGAGATGAAGGAGTTAAAGATGTAGTTGATGGATTTAGACGGTAAGAATTTTGTTAGACCAAGCAATTCACCTTAGGGAGCAGCCGCGGTGTTCGTGAGAAAACTGGACTGATCGTTAAGGTTGTACATTGATTATCGTAAGTTGAATGAGAAGATGATGAAGAATCAGTATCCATTACCTAGAAATAATGATTTTTTCGACCTGTTGAGTGGAGCCAAAATATTTTCTTAGTTAGATTTGGCAACAGGGTTTTATCAGCTTAGAGTAGCAGATGATAGTATTCCTTTGACGGTGTTCAGGATAATATATGGATTTTACGAATGGTTAGTGATGCCATTCAGACTAACTAATCCGCCAGCATTTTTCATGGACTTGATGAACAGAATCTTCCTAGAACATTTGGACAAATTCATGTTAGTATTCATAGATGCCATTTTGCTATAATCTAAGGATGAAAGAGAGCGTAAAGTTCATCTTAGAGTGGTGCTTTAGATGTTGAGGCAACATTAATTAAAGCGAAATTTTCGAAGTGTCATTTATGGATGAAGGAAGTGAAGTTTCTTGGTCTTGTAGTCTCAAAAAAAGGATTGCTAGTAGATTCGGCTAAGATTGAGGTAGTTGATAATTGCAAGAGATCCGAGAGAGTGACTGAGATAAAGAGTTTTCTCAGGTTAGCTGGTTATTGTCAGAGGTTTATTATGGATTTTTCATGGATAGCCACACCGATGATTAAGCTAACACATAAAGATGTGAAGTTTGTCTGGATTGAAAAGTGTGAGGAGGCATTCTAGAAATCGAAACATTTAGTAACTAATGCAATGGTGCGAATTGTTCCAGAGGGGAATCAGGACTTAGTGGTGTAAATCGATGCATGTGGAACATGGTTAGGAGCTGTGTTAATGCAAAGAGGTAAAATGATTGCCTATGCTTTTTGATAGCCTAGACCGCATGAAGTTAGGTACCTAACACATGATTTGGAATTAGCTGTGGTGATTTTTGTATTGAAGGTGTGGAGACATTACCTTTGGGAGAAAGATTCGAATTATATAAAGATCATAAGTCACTAAGATATTTATTCTCTCAAAAGGAGTTGAATATGAGACAGTAAAGGTGGCAGGAGTTTTAGCCACTTATGACTTTAGTATTGAGTACAGTTCAGGAAAAGGTAATAGGTTGCAGATGCACTTAGCAGAAAACATCAGAATGTAGTATTGGCAATGAAAGCTGAATGGAAAGATTTCGAAGCATTGACTACATGCAGAATACAATGGATATCAAAGGCTAGTTCCAATTGAGAAACCTCCATATTGTCGTGTTTAGAAGTTCGATCAGTGATGGTCAAAAGGGTTGCTTCTAAACAAGGAGAGGATCCATTATTAGCTGAACGGATCAGAAAATTAAAGAATAGAACAAAGAGAAATGACATGAAAATTTTCAGTTTGACCAGAATGGGTGGTTGAGGAAAAAAGAAAGACTATGTATTTTGAATGTGGGAAACATTAGGTAGGAAATTCTTAGAGAATGCCATCATTCGAAGTTCATTATTCATCTAGGAGGAACAAAGATTTATCAGGATATGAAAAGGAGTTTCTTTTGAGAAGGAATGAAGAGAGATGTAGGCTTATGGGTGCGGCGGCGTTTACGCTATCAACAAGTAAAAGCCGAACATCGAAAATCGAGTGGGTTACTTCAGCCTTTAGATATTCCAGTCTAGAAATCGGATTCTATCTCAATGGATTTCATAGATGGGTTGCCAAGGTCGAGTAGTAGAAATGAGAGTATATGGGTTATAATGGACAAATTGATAAAGAGTACACAGTTTATATCGATTAAGTCGACCAGGACACCACTGTAACGACCCACTATTTTGGACCATTCAAATCGACAATAATCCACACATGTCAGACTTGAATAATTCAAAATAATGGATCGTAATAAAATTTGGAGCAAATAAAATTAATCACATAATCACAGACACAGAAATAGTAGAATATCTCGCAGCGGAAAATAAAATACCATAGTTGTTCATGAAGCTACTATAACAAAGTCTCAAAACAAATACTTAATATCAGTATGAAAACAAAAGCAATAGAAATCCCAAATACAAAGAAGTCCACTAATACAAGAGCCGAAGTAGAACAAATGAAACTGAAATAGATAAATAACTAGATAAGCAGAATCTCCAGCGATTCCTAGCTCCAGAAAGAGAAATCCAAAGCTGTGAATGCTCAAGCTGACCCGAGCGTAAATAAAACACAAACACTCGAGTCAGGACATACATACTTATACAATGTAAACCAACTCAAGTGAACTGCAATAAATGTACAAGTAACTTAAAGGATGCTTGGGACCGCTCATCCTCTAAGGATCCATTAAATTATTTACTATGTAGTAATATTTTCTATTATAATAATTTCTAATAGTAAAATAAACATACTTTAAAATAGCGTCAAGGGGTTACCCATATAGCCCTTAACACGTAATAGTGCCAGTAGACTACAAAGTACCTGCGTACCTTCAGATCGGGAGGCTACGAGAAGATACTCCATAGGTACGATACAAATCAAACTCGTACTATAGCTCGCTATGGTAGGTGACACGACATACAAGGCAATGCCAGGGTAGATATACCAATTATGCACACGGGCTGGCGGTAACGTAGCAGCCACTACGCCCACCTCGGAACACACTCCCAATCAAAATCGGAGGATGGCCATCAAATCAATCACAAGTAAGAGTATTGTATCGAAGAAATGTGTCCGATAGGAGGAATGACCTCACTTCGCCCGAGATTGCTCATGCTTTAGCCACCTTATGCCAACTCACGGGAGTCGGGTCCACGTTCATACCATAATAGGATCGTCGCCACCATCCTACTTCATTCTGGAAACTCCACCACGTACGCAGTTGTTAAAGTGGTTTCGGTATCGACAGAGAGTATGTCCATATCCGATCCCGATCTCTTTAAGAACTAATCGTTATTGTAACCTGTGGTTATACATTTCAAAATGGTATTTTATACTTCAAAATCATTTCAAATTCAAATCTTTATCGGAATAAAGATCAAATCACTTCCAATCCATTTCAAAATATCGAAATATCATATCCTTTCAAAACCACATTTCAAAATGCTTTATATTTCAAATCAAAATACTCCATTTAAACTATTTAAAAGTGAAATCATTATACCTACTAATCAAATATTCAATTCCCAAAATTTTTAACCTTTTCTAAGCTCATTTATTCAGTTAAAAACTACAAAACATTGAAATTTTCAGCTTTTCACAGCACTTAGAAAATTCTGCGGTAAGTTATATTTGAAAACAATTCATTTCAGTAAGGACGGCATTTATAACTGCTGTAGTAGTTCAGTTACACTTGAAAAATCTCATTTCAGCAAACTGCAGCACTTATCAAGTGCTATTGTAGCCTTTTTATTTGTTTCAGATTTTAATTTTCATTCTACAACCACAACACTTACTAAATGCTGTAGTATCTCTTAGTTAAAATTTAGCCATAGTTTATTTGCATCAACCATAGCACTTACAAAATGCTGTAGTATCCTTTACTTCAGATTCTAAGTTAACTTCAGAAATGATAGCATTTCTGAAGTGCTGTTAATTCAATTTTCAAATTTTCAATAAAATTTCAAAAACAATAAAACTTTGATTTTAACCCTTTTAACTTATAAAAATCATATTTTTCTACTCAGAAATGTTCATTTAAATACCCTTTATTATAAAGAAAATTTTTATACATAAAATCAAATTTTTAGTAATTTACTTATTAAATTCAAGCGTACAATTTTCTATTCTTTGTATTTAAAAAAAAAGTTAACTTAACACTTAAGTTTTAATTACCATTTCAAAATATAAACTAAATTTCCATTTTATTTAATTAAATTAAACTTCATTTTTAAACAAAATCTCAAATTTTAATTTTAATTAATATTTCAAATTTCAACTTAACCATTCATTTATTTAACATATTTAATTTATTGAAAAATCACTAATCCGTTATTTAAACATTTTAAATTCAATTTAAATCAAATTATCATAAATTTACATTTTAAAAATACTTAATAATTTCAAGAAAACTTTTAAAAAATAACCACGTGCTGTATAAAATTTTCTAACCTTAGTCAAGTGATACGGATAATATATCATTTCAATCCGCAATTTACAAAGAAAAATCCGGGTTCTATCATTTCAAACCCGCAATCCCAAGTTAAATAAAATAAATAAAAAATCGCTCAGGCCTATCATTTTAGCCCATAATGATTTTTCCTTATTCTAAAGTCCGTTCGGGTATGTATCATTTCAACCCATAGTGATTCTATTCTACAGGGAACTTGCAGTGTGAGAACAGAATAAAATAAACAATATAGCATCATATAGCAGTATTAGATGATGTTACAGGTTTATAAACAAGGGTTAACATCATATGATTCATATCACAGGCAAGTATAACATGATATAATATTTCTAAACATTCACTTTTTATTACTTCACAGTTCTATAAGTATGAATGTCAAGCGTGAATACTCACCTTTTCAAGCTGGAGTTAGCAAATCAAACACATAGATAAATCCAGAAAGCACGATATAGCATGTCTTTTGATTCAAGTGGGTAGAGAGCCAAGATGTTGATCTTGTAGACAACAAATAAAACAAGACAATATAAACATATATATTCAACACAAAATACATTGAAACAATTTGAAATAAAAAGCAACAAAAACAAAATAGCATGACCGTGCCTTAACCACTCAAGTGCTCGGCCTAAGGGTATCATATGCTCGGCCATAATGATGTTATAGGCTCGGGTATGGGTCAAAACACACGGCTAGGCTAGGAGCGAAGGGGTAGGAGTTACAACATGAAGAATACAAAGGGACAAGGCAAAAGAGGAAGGTTTTGTGCACAACTAGGCTCGGCCATGTTATCATTTGGGCTTGGCCATGCATGGTACAGGTCAGGTCAGTGGTCATGCTACTGCCAGAGGTGAAGTCGGCAGGTGGTGGTGGTTCTAGGGTGGCGGCCAAGGTGAAATATGAAGGGGATGGTGAAATTATGGTCGGCTAGGCATTTCAAGGAGTGTTTGGTGGAGTTTTGTGATGTTTGCTTCAAATGGTGGTCACGGCCATATCTGGACAAGGGAAGGGGGGGTGGTTGCTGTCGTGGATGGTAATGGTGGTGGTCGGTGGAGATGACGGTGGTAGAGGCCGAGCAAAGCACAAGAAAGATCAAGGCAAAAGTCAATGGAAAAATGAAGAAAAGTAAGAAAAAAAGAGAAGCCATTACTTACAAAAATATTTCTCAAGTAAGGTAGCCGTGTATTGTGAAGTGGTGAGAAGTTTTTAACGTGAATGAAAATGAGAAATACACGGCTATTGCATAGGAAGTGTACGACCAAAGCAAAGAAATAAAAGGTTAAAAGAAATGAAAAGACAAGGCTAATGAAAAGTCACAAGTTTTAAAGGCTTTGTCTCTTCAAATTTCCACTTTCTTTTATTCAAAATAAACCAATAGAAAATCACCAAAAAAAATAGAAAATGAAAACAAAATAAAGTAGAAATGAAAATAAATAAAATTTTTAGGAAAAATAGAAAATAAATAAGAAAATAGTTTATTAAATTGAAACTAGAATTTAAAATTGTAAACAAAATATAATTAACATTGGAAAATTACCACTATACTTTTAAAATGTTTTACAAATAAAATCTTGAAATAAAATCATTTTTAAAAATATTTTCAAAATGAAATAAAATTTAATTTAAAAATATCTTCAAAAATATAGGGTTGTTACACTCTCCCCCACTCAAATCTTTTCGCCCTCGAAAAGAACGAACAAGGAAAATAAGGAAAGCAAGATAGAAAGGCAAATAGTACCCGAAATAAACAATTCTGGATTCGAAGCACGAATGCTCTCCTCCGTCTCCCAGGTACAATCTCGATCATCAATACTCCACTGTACTTTGACAACACTAACGGTTTTCCTTCTTAGCTGCTTCGTACCCTTGTCGACAATACGAAGTGGCTTCCTCTCGACAATCAGATTAGGCTCAATATCCAAACTATCAAGAGCAGAAGGCTGAACAATAAGGGATGGGTCATGAAGATACCGGCGAAGGTGTGAGACATGGAATACATCATGCACTCCAGAAAGCTTCTCGGGCAAATCCAAATGTTATGCCAAAGAACCAACTATTTCCACAATGCGGAAAGGACCAATGAACCTAGGAGAAAGCTTCCCTCTACGACTAAAGTGAATGACATTCCTTAAGAGAGAGACCTTAAGGAAAACCTGATCACCAATAGCAAACTCTAAACTCCGCTTATGCCTATCAGCGTACTTCTTCTGCCTATCCTGCGCAACCCTCAACTTCCTCTTAATCTCCTCAACTCTCTTAGAAGCCTCCGAAACCAAATCGGGACCAAGAACCAAATGATTATCGGATTCAATCCAGCAAGATGGAGATCTACAAGGTCTTCCGTAAAGAGCTGCAAACAGAGACATTTTAATACTGGCCTGGATTCAAAGATGGAATAAGATAGATAAAGGATTAAGATAAGCTTAAAACAGAAGATTAGATTATACCTGATAACTATTATTGTAGGTGAATTCGACAATACGGAGATGATCTTCCCAAGATCCTCCATAATCAAGCACACAAGCATGAAGTAGATCTTCAAGAATCTGATTTACTCTTTTTGTTTGACCGCCGGTCTGTGGATGGTAAGTAATTCTCAGATTCAGATGAGTACCCAAAGATTCCTAAAAAGCTTTCCAAAACTGACTGGTAAAGATAGGATCAAGATCACAAACAATACTGAGAGGAACACCATGGAGACGAACAATCTCTCTCATGTAGATGTCAGACAAGCTAGAAGTAGAACGGGTAGACTTGAACAGAACGAATTGAATGGACTTGGTCAGTCCATCCACAATAACCCAGATAAACTTAGCATTCTTACGAGTCAAAGCAGTGAGAGGTGCAGCAACCCGAGCAAAATTCTCAATGAATCTCCGGTAATAACCGGCAAGGCCTAGAAAACTACAAATTTCAGAAGAAGTCTTAGGAGTTTCCCAATCCTGTTACAGAATAGGGAGAAATATGAACAATAGAAAAGATAGAATAATTAAATGACGAAGGAAAAAGTGAAAGAAAGAAAGACTTGCATTGATCGTAGAGATCTTGACTGGATCAACAGAAACTCCATTACTAGAAACAATATGTCCAAGGAATCGGACCTCGTCCTTCCAGAATTGACATATAGAAAATTTATCCTTCAATGGATGATTTCTAAGTGTCTACGGAACAGATTTCAAATGCAACTCATGCTCTTACTTTCTCTTAGAGAAGACAAGGATATCATCAACAAAGACTAGAACAAATTTATTAAGCACATCATGAAAAACACGATTCATCAAATCAACAAAGAAAGCAGGAGTATTAGTCAAACCAAAAGGCATGACTAACCATTCATAAAACCCATTCTCAGTATGGAAAGCAGTCTTGGGAATACTTTCCTCAGCAACTCTGAGCTGGTGGAAACCCGTGACAAGATCAAGCTAAGAGAAAACAGTGGCACCATAAACCTGATCAAACATATCATTGATAAGAGGCATTGGATATCTGTTTCTCGTAGTGAGCTTGTTCAGCTCCCTATAATCAACACACATCCTCAAGGATCCATTGGACTTAGTGACGGAAACCATCGCTGCACCCCATTCTGAATGGCTAGGTCTGATCAAAACTTTGGAGAACAAGTCCTCAATTTGTTTTCCCAACTCAACCTTCTCGCCGGGTGCCATTCTTCTAGGAGAAAGAACTACAGGTCGAGCTCCAGTAATAAGATCAATACGGAATTCAATTTCCCGCTTAGGAGGTAAAGCAGTGACTTCACCAAATACATCGGGATAGAATCTGACCACACCGGTCGAATGAAGATCACCAGGAGAAGAATCCAGAGAATAAATAAAACTGCCAGCAAAATCCTGAGGCATGCGGCATTGAATAATCAAGGGATTTCCTTGATCATCAACAAGATAAATAGACCGGACTTTACAAGAGATATGGGCATCTTGCCTACCTAGCCAATCACTTCCAAGCAATAAATCAAAAGCATCGAAGCCTAGAACATAGAAATCACCACTAAAGCGATGATCGGAATAGAGAAGTTTCACTTGCTTGCAAATCCTATTAAGGTTTGCGGGGCCTCCAATGGGATTTGAAACACATAAAGGTACAGAAGCATACTCAGGAGAAAAGGAGATGCTCGAACTTATCACACAAATCAATAGAAATAAAACTATGGAAAGCTCCAGTATCAAATAAAACACGAACATGATGCTGAAATAAAGAAAAGGTGCCCTGAAGAGTACCTTTGTCATCACTAGGAGTAGGAGCTAGAGAAGATGCAGAGGTGACAACAAATATACCGAAAGGCTTACCCTTCTGCTGGGTAGGGCAATCCTTTCTTAAATGGCCAGGCTGAAGACAGATATGGCAGAGGTCATGCCTCATCAACTGAGCAGGAGGAGGAACAGCAACACCAGCTAAAGTAGAGCAACTATTGGCGTAGTGTCCCTTCTGATCACATTTTGAAGCAGGTGATGGTAGAAAGGTCAACAGGCTGCCTCTGAGAAGGAGAAGATGATGAAGATCCCAAATCTGGATTCTTGAGCCAATTCTTCTTCTGTTGCTGGAAAATAGGCTTTCTCTTCTTAGAGTTAGCAGAGGAAGACTGAGATAAAGAGCACCAACAACAGCAGGACCCTTAGAAGTAGGGTTCTCATAACGAATAGCCATATCCATAAGCTCGGTGAAAGGGCTGTGAACATGGGCAATAAGACGATCATAGTACTCACGTAACGACCCGCAAATCCATACCCCATGAGTCAACACTATTCTACATCAATCAACTAAAGTTGAACAGAAATGCGAACCATTAGGGTTAAAGAAGAAGAGGTAGAAAAAGAAAATAGGAAACAACACCAGAATCTAACCATCGCAGCGGAATAAAATATAATAGATAATAAATGATCTTTACTCAAAATCAAATATATCTGTTTATATACTACATCATCAGAGTACATCAATCACAGTTTAACATCAATAACATACAACTGGATACACTGCTACCCAACACAACGGAAAATGTATAAAACAGGTACGAAAGTACGTATCGTCATCTAGCTCGTCTCCTGAGCTCCATAGCATCATATCCTGTATCCTATAATACTCGGTCTAACCCGAGCATTATAGTTGAATAACACCCAAGTCAGTTTGGAATACCAGCGTGAGAAAATCACTCTCAAATTGATTATTAAAGTTTCAAAAATTCTTTGAAAACAAAAGCATCTCATAAGACCACGCCACGAATAAACATGTCGGGTTTTTACCTTACGATAGCTAAACAATTTTTATTAAAATCCTATGATATTATAATAGGGTCTATATACAAATACTTATAAAATAGCCGAAATTGTTACATGATTAAATTCCAGCTACTAGCCACAGAGTGGGTAATACAAACAAAACTCGTACAAGGCTCGTAGGGAGAATGGATTTCCAACTAATGACTAGGCTTTGGGGTACCACCTGTCACGGTACGTGGCCTAGATCACTGTACCGAGGATCACTCCCAACCCCCTGCAACACAAGACCGGGACTACTCCTTACTGGATAATCCCGAGTGAGATCACCCCGCGGTTGGGATCAGCAACTGCACCAATAAGCCGAAATAAAATGGGACATCTAGACAGGGATGACCCCACCCTGAATGGGTGCTATCCACCTAGCCTTGCTGCATAACCCCTGATTTTCAGTCATTCTTGGTTGATGAGGCTTGAGGCTAAGCGTTACCTTTTAAAACAATATCCCTTAGAATGCCCATCGTCCACCTGACGATGATCCGAAAGCATTCATCCATACAAGTCCGTCCCGGGTTCGAACGGAACCGAAGGCACTATTCCTACTACATCCATTTTGGAAATATCCTCAGAATTAGTAGCGACTAGCCCTTGCACTTCACTGCTTCATCTTCGAATCCAAACTCGTTTTCCCACGAAACGTACAAATCGGATCGAAGTGGTTTTCGAGAAATAAATCTCAATCCCGGTCTCTTCGAAATGATCAACGCATTTGGCCAATATTGATAGTCGGTTATTTAACTATCGATTAACATTCACAACAACCATCAAACAATAAATAATTTCCCAAATTATTTATTAATCCCAAAAATATCTTCACAAGATATATTTCTATTTTCAACCCTTTGAAAACAGTTTCAAACCATCTTTCTTTTCAGAATAAACTTTCCTAAATATTTTCTATCTCCATTGAAATCACCAAGCACAAAACTTGATTTTTAAAATAATTTAAAACACTTTACTTTGAAACATACTTTAAAACATTTAAGTTAAAACAACTTCAAGAATTTGTAAAAATACATACTATATGAATATTTGAAAATAAGGTTACTTAATAAAATATAAAACTAGATTTTCACTTTTAGAAACAAAATACTAAGTCAGTCTTTAAATAATTACTACCATAATAGATTAAAAGGAAATACTTACTTTAGAATTTAAGTATTAGAAATAATAAATTTTCCAAAACTTGCTTTTTAAAACAATTTTAAAACTTTTAACTTATATTTAAAAATTCACTTTGAAAACGTACTTGGTTATCTAGGGAGAATTTCCAATTTCAATCACTTAAATCAATTTTCCAAATTGATTTCCAATTTACTCCATTTGAAATAAATTTATTTACTTACTCAATTCATTTAAAATTCGTTAGTTGTGGACTTTATTATTATTATTATTATCCGTTTGATTTTAAATCCTTTAACTGAAATATACAAATTTTAGATCTTCCCAATTTCTTCTTTATTCTTTTCAAAATTTAACTCTTAAATTTAAAATAAATGTTTTGTTCTTTTAAATAATAACACTGAAGTTTAAAAATCCATTAACTTTCTATTTATTCAAAATTTCCTTTTCATACGCGGAATTATTTATTAGAATCTATAACTACTATTATTCTTATCCAATTTATTCTTAATTTATTTAAATTCTCAATAATTATTTCACTTACAAATTCTCTTCATTTATTTCCAAAGATCCAATTCTATATATTTTGATAACTCAGCATGTCGAAATAAATTCAAGCAAACCATATCAATCAACATTCCAATATAATTCATCATAGCATATCAAAATAATCACAATAGTGAATATTAAATGATTTAAATAAATGTTGAGGAATCCAGTTGGATCCCTCCAACCTGTTTCCCTGCATCCACAGATGTTAGCACAATATAAAATACTAGTTCCACTTCGAGGTGGAATATCACGGTATATGGGTTTTAAATATAAAATCATCCGCTATTTAAATGCGGAAATCAAACATTCCAAGATACACTGTATACTATTATATATAACACACCAAATCAAATCAATCAATTGTTTAAATTTGGCTATTTAAATTTAAATTCAGCTGAGTGAGATTAACTCACCTTTGATTCGTTTTGTAATCCACTTCAATATTGCCTTGGATTTTCAGGTGTTTGACCTTAAATAAACAATTTATATAATTTTATTAATATTCGAGATAAATTCGAACAGTTCAACCCACCATTTAAAATTTTAAATCTAGCTAATAATTAAGTTTTAACTTGATGATTAAATTTTTAAACAAATTTCCCTTCGGACAAGTTTCTTAGTAACAAAAATAATTTTAATAATTTCTAATAAAACAAATTAATCACTAAACTCTTAATTTAAAGATAATTTGGCAAAATTAAAATATATAAACGTATATTTATTTCTTTGCGAACTATATAAAAATAACCTATATAGATTTCCTAAAAATTTTGATTTTTTTAAACTTCTAAAATTACATCCTTCGTTTAAAAAATTCTTTTAATCATTTATAACTAAATATATAAATATAAAATATCAGTCAATAGCAAATAGCTTTTCCTCGATTGTTTAGTACGTTTTTTTAAAATTTAATTTAGATTTAAATTAAATAAAATTACGTATACCTTACTGATAAAGAAACGAACCCAGCTCCATCAACAAGCCTCTACGAACGCGGCCTCGAAGCCCACGAGCTTGCGACCCGTCACCATGAACCCTAGCCTCGACCACCTGAGGTGTTCACCATCCCTCTGCTTGCCGACATCCCCATAACAGTCGCAACCCAAACGCAAATTGCGGCCATCCCCTTGCGAGCAGCCTCAAACCCTAATCGCGACCATCCCCTCGTGCTTCGTCCTAAGATTTCAGATCAAAATCCCCTTCGAACACGAGAAGCCCTCGCCTAGCCGACCTCCATTACGCGTGACTCTCGATCTCATTCCCCTCCCATATTTGCCGATTATTTATGAAATCGAACAATTCGATTTTAGAAGAGGGAAAAAGTTTTGGTTTTCGTTCACCATTTTTTTCCTCTAATGCGAGCGATTTGAAACGAAGGGGTCGGCCATTGCATGATTTTGCTCGGCCTTTACTTTCTCTTGATGAAGTTAATTTGTTTTCTATGATTATGGAAGGAACAGCAAGATTTAAGAACGATGGGTAGCGTAAGGGAGAAGGAATAATAGCTACAGTAGCCTGACGCGAAATAAAATCAGCTGATGTGAAAGAATTTAACTGAGGATGACCAGGATATAAATATTTAAATTAAATTCAAATTCAAATGCAAAAGCAACATAAAATTCCAAACTCCTATCGAGGCGTGCCGCTAGGCGTTTATAATGTTATACTCCTATTCCGAACGCAATGGAAAAGGTTTCGGGTCCAAATTCGATCGTATTGAGAAGATAGCTTTCCGAATCGATTATTATCAATTAAAATTTCAGCGCGTTTATATATCGTACGGTCACATAATAACTCCAATCACTACGAAAATTGAAATCTGATAATAATATACTATTACGGATCCAATGGAACTAATTTCGTCGAATTCCGACACTGTGCCTCGGAAGGCTGTTTTTAAATTCAATTATATGATATAAATTGCAAAATTTAATAAACCATTGTTAATTTGATTCCAATACTTCTATTATCTTCGGTATTATCAATACAAATTTTATAAGCCTTCAAATTATATTTTAACAGGCTTAAAACTCCAGATTCAGCATTTTACTCAACTTCAAATTATTGAATTCAATAATTTAATTATCAAATAAATAGTGATATTTGAATTCAAGTTAAAAAATAACTTTTAAATATTTAAAATCAATTAAATATTCCAACTTCAAATGCCTAAAATCCCGCGTCATCACAACTCAGGACGAGCACCGGCTATGAACTTCTCATTCTTCTTGAGAGGAGTGTCTATCAGGCTAGAACCGAACTAAGAAAGTTCGTTAAACTTCCTCTTATACTCAGAAAAAGACATGTTTCCCTACTTGAGATCCATGAACTCCCTATAAAGCTGGGATTTCCCGGCCTCGGGCATCCACTTAGCAACGAAAGCATCCCTGAAAAGATGATAGCTAAGCTTAGAAAAGGCTCGAAAGAGATAAAAAAAAAGAATTCAAAGAAACACAAGAAGATACCTAAATTGCTCCCAAGTAAGGTTAGCCTCGACGGTGTTAGCCGTAACAGACTCCCACCAATCTTGGGCAGCCTCCTACAAATGCCATGCTGCTAACTGACGCTATTGAGCATCAGTAATCTCAAGACCAGTAAAAATATCCTCTCTAAACTCCATAACCATTGCTGGGCTTCAATAATACTCTCTGAACCGGTAAACTTGGTTCCACAAGGTTGAGAGAATTCCTTACAGAGAACAGCGAACCTAACAGGTGCAACCGGCTAAGGAGATGGGGCAATACCATGACCCCTACCTTTGGCATTTCCACGATTCATCCTGAAAAGTCAAGAATGAATTTTAGGACAAAGGTAAAGAGAAGACAAAGATAAATTTACTTGTAAAGATATCATAAAGAAAGAAAATACTAACAATGCAGAGACAAAAGGAAGGAAGTTTAAAAAAAATTCCTCTAAAACAAGAAAATTTTTATATCAAAATAATCTTTGAAAAATCATATTAAAAAAACAGTTTATACTTTGAAAATACGTTCTCTCACAAAGAATGGTTCGGAGGTTGATTTCACTCATTCTAGGGTATTTCAACCCATCTCTAATGAGTTTTTTCTCTACAGGCTAAGGTTTGTCTAGAAACCAAAGCTCTGATACCAACTGTAATGACCCATTATTTTGGACCATTCAAATCGACAATAATGCACATATGTCAGACTTGAATAATTCAAAACAACGGATTGTAATAAAATTTGGAGCAAATAAAATTAATCACAGAATCACAGACACAGAAATATCAGAATATCTCGCAGCGGAAAATAAAATACCATAGTAGTTCATGGAGCTACTATAACAAAGTCTCAAAACAAATACATAATATCAGTCTGAAAACAAACACAATAGAAATCCCGAATACAAAGAAGTCCACTAATATAAGAGCCGAAGTAGAACAACTGAAATTGAAATAGATAAATAACTAGATAAGTAGAATCTCCAGCGATTCCTAGCTTCAGAAAGAGAAATCCAAAGCTGTGAATACTCAGGCTGACCCGAGCGTAAATAAAACACAAACACTCGAGCCAAGACATACATACTTTATAATGTAAACCAACTCAAGTGAACTGCAATAAATGTGCAAGTAACTTAAAGGATGCTTGGGACCGCCCATCCCTTAAGGATCCGTTAAACTATTTACTATGTGGTAATATTCGCTATTATAATAATGTCTAACAGTAAAATAAACATACTTTAAAATAGCGTCAAGGGGTTACCCATATAGCCCTTAACACGTAATAGTGCCAGTAGACTACACAGTACCTGCGTACCTCCAAATCGGGAGGCTACGAAAAGATACTCCATAGGTACGACACAAATCAAACTCGTAGTAAAGCTTGCTATGGTAGGTGACACGGCATACAAGGGAATGCTAGGGTAGATATACCAATTATGCACACGGGCTGGCGGTAACATAGCAGCCACTACGCCTACTTTGGAACACACTCCCTACCAAAATCAGAGGATGGCCATCAAATCAATCACAAGTAAGAGTATAGAATGTGTTCGATAGGAGGAATGACCTCACTTGGCCCGAGATCGCTCCTGTTTTAGCCACCTTATGCCAACTCACGGGAGTCGGGTCCATGTTCATACCACAATAGGATCGTCACCACCATCCTACTTCATTCTGGAAACTCCACCGCCTACACAGTTGTTAAAGTGGTTTTCGGTATCGACAAAGAGTATGTCCATATCTATTCTCGGTCTCTTTAACAACTAATCGTTATTATAACCCGTGGTTATACATTTCAAAATGGTATTTTATGCTTCAAAAATCAATATCATTTCAAATTCAAATCTTTATCAGAATAAAGATCAAATCACTTCCAATCCATTTCAAAATATCAAAATATCATATCCTTTCAAAACCACTTTTGAAAATGGTTTATATTTCAAATCAAAATACTTCGTTTAAACTATTTAAAAGTGAAGTCATTATACCTACTAATCAAATATTTAATTTCCAGAAATTTAACCTTTTCTGAGCTCATTTATTCAGTTAAAAACTACAAAACATTGAAATTTCAGCTTTTCACAGCACTTAGAAAATGTTGCGGTACGTTATATTTGAAAACAATTCATTTCAGCAAAGACAGCATTTATAGCTGCTGTAGTAGTTCAGTTACACTTGAAAAATCTCAGTTTGCTTGCACTTATCAAGTGCTACTGTAGCTCTTTTATTTGTTTCAGATTTTAGTTTTCATTCTGCAACCACAATACTTACCAAGTGTTGTAGTATCACTTAGTTAAAATTTAGCCATAGTTTATTTGCATCAACCACAACACTTACAAAATGCTGCAGTATCCTTTACTTCAGATTCTAAGTTAACTTCAGAAATGTTAGCATTTCTGAAGTGCTGTTAATTCAATTTCCAGATTTTCAGTAAAATTTCGAAAACAATTAAACTTTGTTTTATCCCTTTTACCTTATAAAATCATATTTTTCCACTCAAAAATATTCATTTAAATACCCTTTAACTTATGATTTTTATAAAGAAAATTTTTATACATAAAATCAAAATTTTAATAATTTACTTATTAAATTCAAGCGTACAATTTTCTATTCTTTGTATTTAATTTTTTTTAACTTAACACTTAAGTTTTAATTACCATTTCAAAATATAAATATAAACTAAATTTCCATTTTATTTACTTAACTTAAACTTTATTTCTAAACAAAATCTCAAATTTAAATTTCAAGTTATATTTCAAATTTCACCTTAACCATTCATTTATTTAACATATTTAACT
Organism: Allium cepa; assembly: GCA_030765085.1. NCBI lineage: Eukaryota > Viridiplantae > Streptophyta > Magnoliopsida > Asparagales > Amaryllidaceae > Allium > Allium cepa. The sequence continues at coordinate 978,300,764 of CM060937.1, read as the reverse complement.
TATCGAAAAATCACTAATCCTTTGTTTAAACATTTTAAACTCAATTTAAATCAAATTATCATAAATTTACATTTTAAAAATACTTAAATATTTCAGTAAAACTTTATAAAATAACCACGGGTCTGTATAAAATTTTCTAACCTAAGTCAAGTGATACGGACAATATATCATTTCAATCTGCAATTTACAAAGAAAAATCCAGGTTCTATCATTTCAAACCCGCAATCCCAAGTTAAATAAAATAAATAAAAAATTGCTCAGGCCTATCATTTCAGCCCATAACGATTTTTCCTTATTCTAAAGTCATCTCGAGTATGTGTCATTTCAACTCATAGTGATTCTATTCTACAGGGAACTTGTAGTGTGAGAATAGAATAAAATAAACAATATAGCAATATATAGCAGTATCAGATGATGTGACAGGTTTATAAACAAGGGTTAACATCATATGATTCATCTCACAGGCAGGTAGAACATGATATAATATTTCTACACATCCACTTGTTATCACTTCACAGTTCTATAAGTATGAATGTCAAGCGTGAATACTCACCTTTTCTAGCTGGAGTTAGCAAATCAAATACACAGATAAATCCAGAAAGAACGATACAGCACGACTTTTGATTCAAGTGGGTAGAGAGCCAAGATGTTGATCTTATAGACAATAAATAAAACAAGACAATATAAACATATATATTCAACACAAAATACATTGAAACAATTTGAAATAAAAAGCAACAAAAACAAGATAGCTTGACCATGCCTTAACTACTCAAGTGCTCGGCCTAGGGGTATCATATGCTCGACCATAGTAATGTTATATGCTTGGGTATGGGTCAAAACACACGGCTAGGCTAGGAGTGAAGGGGTAGGAGTTAAAACATGAAGAATACAAAGGGACAAGGCAAAAGAGGAAGGTTTTGTGCACAACTAAGCTCGGCCATGTCATCATTTGGGTTCGGCCATGCATGGTACAGGTTAGGTCAGTGGTCATGCTGTGGCCAAAGGTGAAGTCAGCAGGTGGTGGTGGTTCTAGGGTGGTGGCCGAAGTGAAATATGCAGGGGATGGTAAAATTATGGTCGGCTAGGCATTTCAAGGAGTGTTTTGTGGAGTTTTGTGATGTTTGCTTCAAATGGAGATCACGACCAGATCTGGACAAGGGAATAGGGGGTGGTTGCTGTTGTGGATGGTGATGGTGGTGGTCGGTGGAGATGATGGTGGTAGTGGCTGAGCAAAGCACAAGAGAGATCAAGGCAAAAATCAATGGAAAAATGAAGAAAAGTTAGAAGAAAAGAGAGCCATTACTTACAAAAATATTTCTCAAGTGAGGTAGCGGAGAATTTTGAAGTGGTGAGAATTTTTTCACGTGAATGAAAATGAGAAATACACAGCTATTGCATAGGAAGTGTACGACAAAAACAAAGAAATGAAAGGTCAAAAGAAATGAAAAGACAAGGCTAATGAAAAGTCACAAGTTGTAAAGGCTTTATCTCTTCAAATTTTCACTTTCTTTTATTCAAAATAAACCAATAGAAAATCAAGTAAAAAAATAGAAAATGAAAAAAAAAAGTAGAAATTAAAATAAATAAATATTTTTAGGAAAAATGGAATATACATAAGAAAATAGTTTATTAAATTGAAACTAGAATTTAAATTTGTAAACAAAATACAATTAACATTGAAAAATTACCACTATATTTTTAAAATGTTTTAAAAATAAAATCTTGATATAAAATCAATTTTAAAAATATTTTCAAAATGAAATAAAATCTAATTTAAAAATATTTTCAAAAATCTAGGGTTGTTACAATCACCAAATTTTACTAAGTTATTAATGAGGAATAAAGTTAGGCTGCATGGAATTCCTGGTAGTATTGTAAGTGATAGAAATCCCTTATTCACTAGTGAGTTCAGGAATAGTCTATAGGAGACTTTAGGTACTAAGCTCAACATGAGTACCCCTTACTATCCATAAACAGATGGGCAAATGGAGAGAGTTAACAAAGCCGTAGAGGATTTGTCAAGAGCTTGCATGCTAGATTTCGAAGGATCATGGGAAGACCATCTACATTTAGCCGAGTTTTCGTATAACAACAATTATGAGACTAGTATAGGGATGGTACTATTTGAAACTTTGTATGGAAGGCCATGCAAATCTCCAAATTGTTGGCTAGAGACCGGTGATAGATTAGTTCTTGGTCCAATTTGGTTAAAGAAGCTGCAGAAAAGATTGATTTAATTCGAGCTAGGATGAAGGAAGCCCAGTCTAGGCAGAGGAGTTAAGCTGATAAAAGATGGAAAGACTTATAGTTCTCGGTTGGAGATCATTTTTTTGTCAAGATGTCACCGTTGAAAGGTGTAAGCAGATTTGGAAAATCAGGAAAATTGGCACGAACATTCGTTGGACTATTTCCTATTATAGAAAGGATTGGGAAACTCACATATAGAGTCGAGCTACCAAATAATTTGCCAGGAGTTCATAATTTTTTTCATATTTCTCATCTAATTAAGGAAGTGTATTCGAGATCCAGAAGCTACTATTAAACCGACTGTGTTAGAGGACCTAGTAGTGGAACCAGATATGACAATAGTTAGAAACCAGTTCGTATAGTTGCGGGAGATGAGAAGAGACTAAGGAACCAGACAGCCAGATTATTCAAAGTCCAATGGAGTGACGGTGAGAGAGACTATATTTGGAAAATGGAGAGCAGGATTAGAGATACTTATCCTGACTTGTTTCATGATATGTTATATTTATATGTTTGATAGTTGTGAGTACCTTATTGTAATTTCGAGGATGAAATTCTTTAAGGAGGTGAGTCTGTAAAGACCCTAATTTTTTAGTAACCTTATTTAGAATATTTAAATAGATAATTAAATAAAATAATGTTAATAGCTAAGGGATTGAGATTTTTTAACTAATAAGAGTTCGTGCCGTAATGAATATATAGCAATAGAGAAATGAAACAAAGTAAGTAGGAGGAATACGATAGGGGTAAAATGAAAACAAACTTTATTCTAATACCCTAAAACCTTCCATTTTCCATTCCTTATTCATTCTAACATTCACAAACAAAATTAAAACCCTAAGAGCTTGGCCAATAACCATTAAGAGGAATCAAAAAGAAGATAAGCTAGGAATCAAGTGAAAGCTTGAAGAAATTAATCAAATTGCAAATATCAACCTTCTTAACACTAAATCATGGTGAATAATTGATTTACATCACATTTTTAATAATGATTACGGTTTCACGATTATGTCCGAAGAATTTTGCAAGTAACATGCAATGTTATGGTTGTTTAAGTGTGTGTGTGTATATATATATATATATATATATGTTGATGATTTATATGATTTTATATGGATTTTATGATATGTTTATATTAGCAAACCTATTAAATGTCATCCAAATGATTTTTTTTTTGAAATATGATCAAAAACATTATCTTAGAAGTGGGTTTCAAGTTCATAATTTTCTAAGTAACTGTGGATTTACTATGAATTTTCTATGGGAGAAATATTTAATGTTGGGGTTAAATTATTTAAGATAGTTATATAATAATTTTGGGTCTGAAATTTATATATGTTAGAAAACATATTAAAAATGAATTGTTGTGATTTTTGAGGAATTTTCCTATGTATTTTACTATGGTTGTAAAATTATCTCAGTTAAGGGACTTAAATGTTTTATATGTTATATCAAGGAGAAGGGCTTATTTGCTTAAAATGTTTTAATTGTAAATTTTAATTCGACAGCCTTTTTAGAAAAGGATTTTGACAAAGAAATGAAAACCAATCCAAATTAGGCATGTTAGTTAAAATGGAATTACTTTGAAAGGCAATAAACCAGTTTTGTTTCGAACTACAGCTTCGCCACTTCCTTAGCTTGCTTCCATCACCCCATCCAGTTAGGCCTTTCACACCTATTCGAAACCAATGCACGTGATATCTGTTAGTCCATGAGATGATGATTTTGATGACAACAACCTTAGAATAGATTACAAAATATAAATACTAACATCATAAGTTTAGATAAATATGTATATGGAGGATTTAACCATGCAGGTATCAAGAATGAAGACTGTACAGTATAGAGATTCAAGATATCAAGATTTAAGACTCATGAGTATCAAGATTATTAAGAGTTCAAGAATTGAAGTAATTTATTCTTTAATTAGAAATTTTGTTAAAACTCGTAGAAAAGCACTAGCATCTTAAAATCCAATTTATTCGTGGAATGGAATCCACTTCGAGCCTGTTAAAGGGATGGAACCCTAAGTATGATGGAACCTATGAAAAATCTAGTGGAACATTGTTTTGTATCCGCTAACTTTTTATTCAAAATGATTTTTCAAAATTATATCCTGTTTTCAAAATATTTTCAAAACATTCCTTTTAAAAGATTCAAAACCCTCTATCCTAATTTTAAATAATTTTACCTTAAAATTATCTTTAATTTCAAAGACAAATTACTCCTGATTTTAAACTATCTTTTAAAATAATATATTTAACTTTTAAATATTTATACTTAAGATTTAAAGATAAAATTATAGTTAAATTTTATATATATTATTCTCTATATTTACTTATGTATTTTAACTATAGTCAAGTATATTAGAAAAGTTTAAAATAGTTTTAATATAAGATAAAGGTTATTTTCAAAGAAAATCAAATCATCAAAAATTGCTTTGGGATATCGACAGGCCTATGGTGACCATGTCGACATGGTGTCAGTTGACTTCAAAATTTAAATTTCAAAAGAAGTGTTTATTCGCCATAACTCTTCACGAAAGGACATGGCTGTTGTTCTTCTATAAATAGGGGTTAGTTTCAAAGAATTTTATATCAGATTTTCTGGTTTTTCACTCCTCTTCTTCTTCCACATTTCTTAACACATATTCTTACCATTACTCTGCCGAAATCAACATTGAATCAAACTCGATCTTTTCTAGTTTGATTCTCTATCACTATCTCAACAAGGTTCTCAATGCTATTCAGAGTTATAGGCTTCTTTGTAATCTATTAAGTGAGAAAAGGTGTGATTGTGGCCTTGAAAATCAATCAAGCGAGATAAGGTGTGATTGTAGCCTTGGTAAATCAATTGGGTAAACTTATGGCCCAGAAATCAAGTATCTCTACCCAGAGGATTATGATTCTGGAGGGTGTACCTCATAGCCTTGAAAACGAGGGTGTAATTGTACAATCGCTTTTGAAAGGAAATCCGTACTTGTGTTGCGGGACTGGTTGTAGGGTAACTCCGAACCAGTATAAAATCCGGTGTGTTCTTTCCTTTATTGCTTTTACTTTATTTCTGCATTTTTGTTTGTTTCTGTGGTCAAATCTATGTCTGTATATTGCATACATCCGTGTTCAATTCAACATAAATTCAAAAAGATTTAGTAATTCTTTATAAACACTATTCACCCTCCTCTAGTGTTAATTCTAGCCTTAAGATCCGTAATCCGCATTTCTTTCAATTGGTATCAAAGCGAGGTTTTCAAAGTTTCATAATCTGATTTTTAAAAAAGTTTTTAAAATGGCTATATTTGTTAATACTAGTTTATAAATATTCAAATCATCATTGTTTCATGAGTCTGCATATAATCAATATTCAAATTCAAGTTATCTACCAAAATTATTTGATGTGAAGGAATCATGCTTTATGGCTGTTGAGGAATCAATCCACAACGGACAAATTGTGCAGATCAGAAAGAACATATGGATCCTTGATAGCAGGTGTTCTAGACACATGACTGACAATGCAGATATTCTGAATGATATTACATACAAAGACGGAGGACTGGTTAACTTTGGAGACAATTCAAAAGGATATGTGATTGGCATCGGCAAAGTTGGTAACTCTAAAACTCCTATTATTACTAATGTTTTGCTAGTTAAGAATCTAAAACATAATCTGCTAAGTATAAGTCAACTCTGCGATAAAGGATATAAAATTAAATTTGAAAAAGATAAATGTCTCATCGAAGATAATAATGCAACCATAATGTTTGAGGGAGTCAGGAAAAAGAATATTTATATTCTTAGTATGAAAGTTTCAAATGATAACCTGTGTCTGTTGGCAAATACAAGTGACCCCTGGATTTGGCATAAGAGATTTGGGCATTTGAATTTCAAACTCTTATCTAGGCTGTCAAAACATGATCTAGTAAGAGGTCTCCCTAAAATGAATTTTAAAGTAGACAGTTTATGCGATGCATGTCAATTAGGAAAACTTAGAAAAAATTCCTTTAAATTAAAAGATATGATTTCAACTTCAAAACCTCTTGAATTACTTCATCTTGATTTATTTGGTCCATCTCAAATTCTGTCAATAAAGCAAAGTAAATATGTTTTTGTAATTGTAGATGATTATTCTAGATTTACATGGACAATATTTTTGAAACATAAAAGTGATACTTTTGAATGTTTTAAGACCTTTTCAAAAAAAATTCTAAATCAATTTTCTCTAAAAATTATAACTATTCGAAGTGATCACGGTGGTGAATTTGAAAATGAAAAGTTTGAGGAATTCTGTAATAAAAAAGGGAATAACTCACAATTTTTCATTCCCAAGAACTCCACAGCAAAACGGAGTAGTAGAATGTAAAAATAGGACGATTCAAGAGTGTGTGAGAACTATGTTTTCAAATAGTTATTTACCAAAGAATTTTTGGACAGAAGCAGTTGCTACCGCCTGTTATATTTTAAATAGAATTTTAATTAGACCTCTAACAGATAAGACATCTTATGAACTACTTTATTCAAAGAAACCTAAGGTATCTTATTTCAGAATTTTTGAAAGTAAATGCTATATTCTAAATACAAAAGATAATTTAGATAAATTTAATCCTAAATTCGACAAAGGAATCTTTATCGGATACTCTAATAGAAGTAAAGCATAAAGAGTGTTTAATTTAAAAACAAACACCATTGAAGAAACAATGCATGTTTCATTTGATGAAAATTTCAAAAATTTTGAAGATAAAAATGATGAAGAGGATTTAATCACTCAAAATCAAGAATCAATTGAAACTAATAATGAAATTAATCATCCTAATAAAAGGACTAAACTTTTAAAAGATCATCCTATAGAAAATATAATAGGAGATATGCAATTTGTTGCTAAAACTAGAAATCAACTAAGTCAAATGAGTAATGTAGCTTTTATATCAACTATTGAACCCAAAAAATCCAAAAGAAGCATCAACTGATGATTCATGGATTTTGGCTATGCAAGAAGAATTAAATCAATTTAATAGAAATGATGTTTGGAAACTTGTTCCTAGACCTGAAAATAAAACTATAATTGGATCTAAATGGGTTTATAAAAATAAAATGAATGAACAAGGAGAAGTAGTTAGAAATAAAGCTCGATTAGTCGCTCAAGGTTATTGTCAAGAAGAAGGAATGGATTTTGATGAAACCTTTGCTCCAGTAGTAAGATTGGAAGCCATTAGTATTCTACTTGCTTTCGCGAATCATAATAATTTCAAATTATTTCAAATGGATGTTAAAAGTGCCTTTTTAAATGGATTTGTAAAAGAAGAAGTATATGTTGAACAACCACCACTTTTTGAAAATGATAAATTATCAAATCATGTTTACAAACTTAAGAAAGCATTATATGGTCTAAAACAAGCTCCTAGAGCCTGGTATGATAGATTAAGATCTTATTTATTGCAATCAAATTTTGAAATTGGTAAAGTAGATAATGCTTCTTTTATTAAAAGAAATAAAAATGATATTCAACTAGTACAAGTTTACATAGATGATATCATTTTTGGATCAACTAATTTTGAAATGAATAAAGAATTTTCTGAAATAATGACAAAAGTGTGATGACCCGGAATTTCTAGCAGTTTAAATTTGAATAGTTAATTGGTTTTAAATATTTAAAAGTTAATTTTAATTTGAATTTAAGATATCAATATTTACTTGATAATGAAATCATTGAATTGTATAGCTTACATATTGAATTTTTAATTGAAATTGGGTAAAATTATTGAATCTGAGATTCTAGGCCTGTTTCAAATAATTTGAAGGCTTATAAAATCTGTAATGATAATTCTGAAGATAATAGAATGGTTGGGATTTAATTTAAAGATAATTTGTTCAATTTTAATAATATATCGTTTAAATTGGAATTTAAAAATAGCCTTCCGAGGCATAGTCTCGGAATTCGACGAAACTAGTTCCATTGGATCCGTAATAGTTAGTTATTATCGGATTTCAATTTTCGTAGCATTCGGAGTTGTCGTTTGACCGCGGCAGCTCAAAACGCTTCAAACTATTTTAATCAATTTAATTTTAAATCGATCGTTTTCTTCTGTTACTCGCGTATACGATCGAATCAGCTTCCAAAACACGTTTCATTGTGTTCGGAACGCGGGTAAAACCTTATAAGCGCCTGTCGGCATGTCTGATTCGGGGTTCGGGATTTCACGTTATGATTAACGAGACGTTTTGAGAGTTTTATAATATAATAAAAATTCAAAGTCTAAGGGGTCATAGATATTTTCATTTTATCGTGCCCAAGAAGCCTCTCACCCCTATATCTATTTTCTTAGACAAGTGACCGCGTGGATTCACTTTGCTTCCCCATTTTTCAGTTCTTCCAAAACCCTTACATCGAAATCAACTGCAGAAGAAAAAAAAAATAATTAGGGCATGGCTCGCGATGGAATCACGTTGGAATCACGCGAGCACGAGGAAGCTCAAGGGTGGCGCGCATCTTGTGGTAGGCTTAAAATTGAAGACTCGATAGGGAAGCGCGTGTACAGACAGCAGGATAGCGCACGTCATGGGTGGACTCGAGTGGGGTGTTGGCTATTGAACGAGGCGGAGGCGGGTCGTGAGGGCAGTCTCGAGCTTGAAGAGGTGGGGGTCGAAATCTTTCTGTCGCATTCGATTTAGGGAAGTAGCCATAGGCTCCGCGTCGTTGTCGACATGGCAGAGCTCGAGCTAGGGCATCGGGGTTCCTGTTGGAATTCAGGTATATTCAATTCTTAATACACCTTACTTAAACTTGTATTTAAGTAAAGTCATGATTAAATTTTCATTATCACCTTTCAAGACTGCAGAAATTTATAAGATGATTTTGGTTGTAAATCGTTATGCTACGAACTGAAGTATATAGATGTAAGTGTTTCAGTTAGTATGTGATCTTCGACACTTTGTAAGAAAATTATTAGTTTAAAATTAAAACATCAGTAAAAAACAAAATAATATACATATATATATATATAATAATAATAAAATAATTGGTAGTTAAGCTGATGTACTTAACTCGTTTAATTTTTGAGTTGGTAAAAAAAAAAAAAGATAGTTTGTTAAAAGAAACTATTTAACTATTAGTTTAAATTTTTTTTAAAATCAAATAATGAATTAAAGTAAGTAAATTAATGATAGTAAACTATTGAGTTACAACTCAAGTGTTATTTACTTTATATGGTATTTATTTAAGGTCTTAACCGAGAAGACAAAATCGAATTGGAATGGATTGCAAACAGCAAAATCAAAGGTGAGTAATCTCATGCCCTGGATTTTATTTAAATTTAAATGGTTAAACTTAAATAGTTGGGTGAATGATTGAAATGTTGGATGTGTACTGATAATCTAGTGATTTAGATTTGGTTGTTTCTCGTGTAAATTGTGGTTTTACTCGAGGTGCTTGAATTTTAATAGTTTTGAACTTGAGTCATAAATAAGTAAATGGTTCTGTTTAAAATCAAATAAAGTTTAATGTTCGGTGATTCATTAAATAGGTATGATAATTTTAAAATGGAAACTTTATTAATTAAATTAATTAATGATATGGGTTAAATAAGTTTATATTAATTTGGAATAATCATTTGAGGGTTTAATAAGTGACTACTTATGTAATTAATAAAATAAAATTACTGGCATGATTAAACAAGAGATAAATTAAGATAATTTAATTAAGGAGAATTGAGTTAATTAGAGAAGTAAATGAAAGAATAATTAATTACAAGTTGAGATTAATCGGGAATGATTAATATTTGGGTTGAATTTAGACTAGAACAAATCAAAACATAATTGGAATTCATCAATTTATATAATCAACGATGTAATTAAAGATTGATTAAGTAAGATGAATTAATCAAAGTGACCCATGAGAAATTAAGTAATATAAGTAATTAAGAATTAGATTGATTGATTATAGTTAAATAATTTGTGAAATAATTAAAGATTATTCATCGATTTGGTAAGAATAATTAAAATCATGGAATTAAACAAGGATAATTACTTGAATGTAATTGAGAAATAATTAATCCAAAGTGATTAATTAAGATGAATCATGAAGGGTTGACTAATTTATTGTTTTGGAATTAGTTAACGTTACATGAAAAAATTCTAAATGATTGAGGTTTGAAATTCAATTAGAATCAATTGAATTGACTTGTATGTGATTAAGATTTGCTTATGGATGATTGAATGGTATGAGATACTTTGAATGAGTTGATACCGTTGATATGAGATGTTGTGAATTTCATTTGGATAATTTGGAATTAGGATGACATGAGATCCGAGGAGACCCGGGGTCGGGTATTAGGAAATACCCGAAACCACTTTGGATAAAAGCAAATTTGATGTGTGGGGTCAATGGGTTGGAATAAAACGATTTAAGTGATTGAGATTATTTTATCTAAGTTTGGTACTTAGGAAATGGATATGTGGAATTTGTGATGACTATAACCAAAATTATGGCCTGTGAATTTGAATAAGTTACCTGGGTTTTATTTAAGTTGTCTGTTTTGGTATTCCTTATTAGTTGGGTTTACTCACGCTGGTTTCCAGCCTGACCCGGGTGTTACTTTGGTGTAATGCTCGGGTCAGACCGAGTATTACAGATTTTCAGGTAGGTACGTTTGGAGCTCAGGAGGCGAGCTGGATGGCAAGTACGTACGGAATATTTCCGCTGCAGTATATTATTGTGTATCTGGGACATGATTTATATGTCTAGTGTCTGTATATATATGTGAAACTCTGATGTATATTAAATGTAATCAACAAATATAGTATTCTTTTGTAAACTATTATTTATTATTATATTTTATCAGCTGCGAATGTGAGTTGTTGATGTTTCTTTTCTTCTTCTTCTTCTATCTCTTTCTTCTTTTTCATAACTATCTGGAATTTTCGGGTAAGAAAATTTCGGGTCGTTACATTTGGTATCAGAGCTGAAGGTTAAGCGAGAACCTTGGCTCTGGTAGGGATCACTCATTAAATAGAGTTCGTAGAACTCTATAATGAGTTGAGTGTATATATATGAGCGTGTACTTGTTATTTTCTTATATAAAGGTTTTAAATGGTTTTATATAAAAGTATATTTTGATATCTAAAACATTATTTTCTTCTAATAAATATTAAGGTGATTGGGTGTTAAATTATTGGAATTAAGGTAAGAAGGACTATAATACAACCAAATTAAAATTAAATTAATTAAAAGTGAAATTCTAGAATTAGAACTCAGAAATTAGAATTGTTTGAAACTTTAAATGAACAAAGTTAAATTTGGTTTAAAAAGGTTAAACCAATCTTTGTGAATATAGCTCGAATTATATAATTCGAGATGGTTTAAATTTGAAGTTGGAATTGAACTCATTCAAATTGAATTCGATTTGAATTAATTGGATTTGGGATGGAAGATGTATAAGTTCAAAAATATTTAAATGGGAGATTTGAATTGGATTGAATTGGAATGATTGAAATTGAAGTGGGTTCAATTGAATGGATATTAGTCCAAAGTAATTGGAATAATTTTGGAATTTTAATTTAAGTGGAATTGGTTTAAAATCAAAAAGGAATTTGAAATATAGATTGTAAATGTAATTTATTAATTGAAATAAACTTCATAAATAAATGAGATTATAATTTGAAATAGAATTCCAGAGAATATTTGAAATAGAGTAAGATGAAAATTCCAGAGTAATGTTTAAATATGAATTTGATGGATTGAGAGTTTGGAATTTTGGGAAAAATTAAAATTTCTTTTAGTTTGAAAGTGGTTTCCAAGGGTTTTAAAGAAAGAATAGTATTATTTCAAAAATATTTTTTTGTTTGAAATTTGAGAGATTTGAAATCAAAAATATTTGGAAGTGTTTTTTTAGAGAGATAAAAGCATTGAACTCTTTTGGTCACTGGAAAATAAAGTCGGTGATGACTGCAGCATCATCGATGTTCATTTTCGAGTTTCTAGAAGAGAAATTGCTACCAAATTGTTTTAAATTGGGATTGTTTGTAAATTGGGTTTAATTTTGAAATTCAAAGGGATAATTGAATTTGCCAAAATTTTTTGGATATAGTTGAATTCTAAGGTGATATTGTAATTTGGACATTTGTTTAAACTCTGGAATCTTGATTAAATGTTTATGGAATAATAAAAATATATTGGCTAAATAAAATGTATAATTCTGAGTTAAAAGCAAAATGTGAGTGTAATTGATTATAAATAGAAGATGTAAAATTGAAATTATACTTAAAGTTGTACAAGTTTGAAGATCAAATGGAATTTGATTTGAAGTTGGAAGGAAATTGAGAATCGATTTAATTTAAATTGGGAATGAATCAAGTCCAATGGAAATTGGGGTTAATTAAATTGGGATTGGGTCAATTTAAATGGAGTGGAAATTTAAATTGAATTGTTGGGGAAGTGAACAGTTTTGACTCTAGACCATTTTCAATGTAAATTGTTTTAATATAAGTAGTTTTAAATCTATTTTCTTATCTACTTACCATACAACTTTCTTTTTAAACCCAAACTATTTTTATACTGGTTTTGCCACTACTTTTGGGACTCTTTAACTATTGTACAACTGTTTTATACACTAATTACTAATTTTCAACTAAGTTACGAGTTAATTTTTATTTTACAACTATTTTGCAATTATCTAAAGTTTCTGAAACTATTTAACTATTTTCCAACTATTTTCCTATTAGTTAACCATTTTATAGCTATTTTGCAAACTAATAATTATTTTTCAACTACTTACCTATTTTTAAACTTTTCAAGCTATTTTTCTAAACTGGTCGGAGTTCAAACTGTTATTGATTAAAATACCCAACTGAGATAAGGATTGAAGTACTAATCTAATTGGGGATTAATGTAAAGGTAAATAAGGAATGTGAAATGGTTCTTTTGAACTGAAAGAATATTTTGAGAAATATGAAATGAATAAAGATGAAAATGGGTTATTTCTATGGTTTTTGAGAGTGTTTGGAGTATAAAAGGTGTTTTATACAAGAAAGTAAGGATCCAAAGTTTTAAAAATTTATTTATATATATCAAAATATGTATAAAGGATCCTATGAGGATTTTGAAAAAAAAATTTGGGAACCTTTGGATTTGAAAAAGGCTTTTGAGTTTTGGGTAAAATCAATATTGAATTTGGAAAGCCTAGTTTGAGAATTATCGATTTTGGAAATAATCGATTTTGTGTAAAGGAGCTTTGATAAAATTCATACTAGGTGTATAATTTGAAAGATACTATATGTGTATAGTATAAAGTGTTTTGATGATAGCTCTGGGGAAAAAGGCGCTCCCTTGGAATGGACTTCTCAGGAGTGCCACTGGGTGGCGCTGCCTTGAGCCCCAAGGGGGGTTCTAAAGTTGATCCTGTGAGGAGTCCGGACAAAACTAGTTCCTGAGGATTATGAGTTGAGTTACCATAGCGTAAGTCGTGTGTGCCGCGGAGAGCCAACAGTTACATGGACTTTTGTTGTGACTGCAACGTAACCCAGGATGTAACTGCGACCTATGGTAACATTGCGAAAGTCGTGTGTGCCGCTGAGAGCCAACAGTCTGCGGTTGAGTTTATCTCGGTAGACTGCGACTTATGTAGGAGTGGAGAAGTTTCATTTCATCAGCGAAAATCAGAGGCCGCTGAGAGCCTGCAGTTACATGGACTTTTGTTGTGACTGCAACGTAACCCTGGTATGTAACTGTGACCATGGATGGGTGTGATGATTTCCAGAGCATCCTCACTAAAAAAAAAAAAATATTTCCTCTATTTTCAAAATTGTTTTCCAAGTATTTTCACTGGGTGTTGAAAACGGGTTTACCAAGTACTTATAGATTTTCGGTTCTACGCCTGATCAACGTATGACTGAATTTCTGTAAGAACAAGGATGGACTGGTTGAGACATCGAGTTATAAGAAATATTTTTATAAAAAGCTATTTTATTTGTATTGTCTAAATTTGAAGGCGTTCCTAAATTTTTAAGTAAAAAGGGGATTTCAAACTGGAATTATAAAATAAAATTGGACTCGGGAAATTTCAATGAAGCGATTCTTTGAAATAAAATCGCATATTGATTTGAAAGTTGGAAGTAAGCTAATTAACAAAATAATTACTTGATGAAGTATGTTAATAAAATTTAACTTTGGTTAATAAATGGATTGTAAGTTGATAATGAAGTTTGGAAATGAATTTGAATTATAAATAGAATTCGACTTGGATTTGGTAATGAATTAAATAAGTGGTGTTGTAAAAAAAAAATAAAAAAAATAAAGTTGGCTTGAAAGGGTGATGGTTTGACTTGCAAATAAAATTTAAGTGATTTGAATAATATATAGTGTAATTTGCAAGTAAATTGTGACAAAATGGAAGTGTTGTTGAATGAAATAAAAGCGAATTATAATTGAAATGGTTTGGGATGCACACAAAACCCAAGTGAATAAAAAAATAAATTGAGAATGACCATGTATTAATAAAATAAATTCAAAATAAACAAGTAAATTAAAAAATTTAATGGGATCACTAGAGTTATATAATAAATGGATGAAGCCTGATGAATAAAAAAAAATTGAATCAAACTTTAATTGGAATTGGATTATCAGACTGGACTTAAGTTCGGTGGCATATGTGCCTGGATATTATTTTGATAAATTGAGAAGGTGGATTAAATTTTACAATGAAGGAGATGGGTTAACTGAATTAGATGGAATTTGATTTAATGAGAATCAAATTTAATAGAAGTGAACTTAAGTTGATGTTGGAATAAATTAAAGTAATTAACTTAAGTTTAAAATGCATGGAAGCTTGGCTTCGAATAAGAATGAAAGCCCATTAATAAAAGCTTGGATTGAAGTAATTTGGGAATGACTAGTATACAAGAATGGAATGTGGCGAACTAAATGAATGGGTATGAATAAGTTAGAATGGAATTGAATGAAATAAAATTAAGTTGGGATCAATTTTAGTTGGTTATAAAACCTAAGTAATTATTTATTCACATGGATATTATCTAATTGCGTAGAAATGATTGTCATTTAACGTAAATGAGATTTAATTAAATTCTGTGAAGTAGTGGAAAGCGGTATAATTGATATTTGAATCAATTGAAGTGAATATGAGATTGTTTCGCTTAAAATGAGATGAATGCAAGTAATTGTGTGTAAACCATTAAAATTGAATGAAAAGGGCATATAAATTTGGTTGGAAACAATTAGATGTGCTTTAAAACATATAAATTGCTTATTGGAAATGTTTGGTGCTTGTTATTTATGTAATGCATGTGTTTGGCTTTTGAAAGTAAGTGTTAGGTTAATAAAATTTCTTTATATGGCAGTTACATATTTAAATTGAGTAAGTACAGGTACAGGGAAGCCGTTTGGCTAGATTTAGGTATGCTAATTGCTAAAATTTATAAGCTGCTTGCTTAAATGCTAAATAAGGTACGCCTATGCAATAAAAATAGGAAATATGAACTGTTTTTGCTTTTTCCGACCGGGTGGGTCGATGTATATATATTTATATCTCTTGTCAAATTGCAAAAGCTCCTCCGTACAAAGGAGATTCTGCCAAAAATTTTTGAAAATTTTGGGAGTTAGAAAATTTTTGGAAAATTTTGGTTAACGACAAAACAATTTCAAATGGGAAACTTAAAATAAACTAGTAAATGAAACTAATATGAATCAGTTTAAATGAAAGATATAACTCCATATTAAAAATCGGAAATAAATTGAATTCATATGAAACGGTGGAAACTAAGTTGAATAGAAGTAATGTGAAGGCTTCTGTAAGAAAATGTATACAATGATTTGAAAGATTTCGATTGGATATTGTTGTTAAATAGAATATGCAGGTGTTATAAAGGAAAAAGGAAATTGGATTTGGTTCTAAAAGATAAATTTGAATTGCCCGACTGAAAGGTATGTATTTATATTTCTGTATGAAATTGGATTGGGTTTTTGATGCAGCCACTTGGCTTTTGTTTTCTTTTTGGAATTTGGGAGCCCGTAGAGGCCTTTTGTAGTAGTACCGAGCTAGCCGCGCAAAGGAGACGCTGGCAAAATTTTTCGGAAATTTAGAGAGTTAGAAAATTTTTGAGAAATTTTGATAATACAAAATTTGGTTTTAAATTGAAACTTAATTGATTGAGCAGAAGAGTATTGATTGAAACTATAGAAGGTTTTGGGAAAGTTGGATAAGGTGATAGTGGGCCTTTAGTAAAAGATAATGGGTAGGATGTTGAATTGTGAATTTTGGAAAAGATAAAGGGGTATTGGTCAATTCTTCCTAATTAGTAATTTCGGGGACGAAATTCTTTTAAGGGGGGAGGAATGTGATGACCCGGAATTTCTAGCAGTTTAAATTTGAATAGTTAATTGGTTTTAAATATTTAAAAGTTAATTTTAATTTGAATTTAAGATATCAATATTTACTTGATAATGAAATCATTGAATTGTATAGCTTACATATTGAATTTTTAATTGAAATTGGGTAAAATTGTTGAATCTGAGATTCTAGGCCTGTTTCAAATAATTTGAAGGCTTATAAAATCTGTAATGATAATTCTGAAGATAATAGAATGGTTGGGATTTAATTTAAAGATAATTTGTTCAATTTTAATAATATATCGTTTAAATTGGAATTTAAAAATAGCCTTCCGAGGCATAGTCTCGGAATTCGACGAAACCAGTTCCATTGGATCCGTAATAGTTAGTTATTATCGGATTTCAATTTTCGTAGCATTCGGAGTTGTCGTTTGACCGCGGCAGCTCAAAACGCTTCAAACTATTTTAATCAATTTAATTTTAAATCGATCATTTTCTTCTGTTACTCGCGTATACGATCGAATCAGCTTCCAAAACACGTTTCATTGTGTTCGGAACGCGGGTAAAACCTTATAAGCGCCTGTCGGCATGTCTGATTCGGGGTTCGGGATTTCACGTTATGATTAACGAGACGTTTTGAGAGTTTTATAATATAATAAAAATTCAAAGTCTAAGGGGTCATAGATATTTTCATTTTATCGTACCGAAGAAGCCTCTCACCCCTATATCTATTTTCTTAGACAAGTGACCGCGTGGATTCACTTTGCTTCCCCATTTTTCAGTTCTTCCAAAACCCTTACATCGAAATCAACTGCAGAAGAAAAAAAAATAATTAGGGCATGGCTCGCGATGGAATCACGTTGGAATCACGCGAGCACGAGGAAGCTCAAGGGTGGCGCGCATCTTGTGGTAGGCTTAAAATTGAAGACTCGATAGGGAAGCGCGTGTACAGACAGCAGGATAGCGCACGTCATGGGTGGACTCGAGTGGGGTGTTGGCTGTTGAACGAGGCGGAGGCGGGTCGTGAGGGCAGTCTCGAGCTTGAAGAGGTGGGGGTCGAAATCTTTCTGTCGCATTCGATTTAGGGAAGTAGCCATAGGCTCCGCGTCGTTGTCGACATGGCAGAGCTCGAGCTAGGGCATCGGGGTTCCTGTTGGAATTCAGGTATATTCAATTCTTAATACACCTTACTTAAACTTGTATTTAAGTAAAGTCGTGATTAAATTTTCATTATCACCTTTCAAGACTGCAGAAATTTATAAGATGATTTTGGTTGTAAATCGTTATGCTACGAACTGAAGTATATAGATGTAAGTGTTTCAGTTAGTATGTGATCTTCGACACTTTGTAAGAAAATTATTAGTTTAAAATTAAAACATCAGTAAAAAACAAAATAATATACATATATATATATATATAATAATAATAATAAAATAATTGGTAGTTAAGCTGATGTACTTAACTCGTTTAATTTTTGAGTTGGTAAAAAAAAAAAAACATAGTTCGTTAAAAGAAACTATTTAACTATTAGTTTAATTTTTTTTTAAAATCAAATAATGAATTAAAGTAAGTAAATTAATGATAGTAAACTATTGAGTTACAACTCAAGTGTTATTTACTTTATATGGTATTTATTTAAGGTCTTAACCGAGAAGACAAAATCGAATTGGAATGGATTGCAAACAGCAAAATCAAAGGTGAGTAATCTCATGCCCTGGATTTTATTTAAATTTAAATGGTTAAACTTAAATAGTTGGGTGAATGATTGAAATGTTGGATGTGTACTGATAATCTAGTGATTTAGATTTGGTTGTTTCTCGTGTAAATTGTGGTTTTACTCGAGGTGCTTGAATTTTAATAGTTTTGAACTTGAGTCATAAATAAGTAAATGGTTCTGTTTAAAATCAAATAAAGTTTAATGTTCGGTGATTCATTAAATAGGTATGATAATTTTAAAATGGAAACTTTATTAATTAAATTAATTAATGATATGGGTTAAATAAGTTTATATTAATTTGGAATAATCATTTGAGGGTTTAATAAGTGACTACTTATGTAATTAATAAAATAAAATTACTGGCGTGATTAAACAAGAGATAAATTAAGATAATTTAATTAAGGAGAATTGAGTTAATTAGAGAAGTAAATGAAAGAATAATTAATTACAAGTTGAGATTAATCGGGAATGATTAATATTTGGGTTGAATTTAGACTAGAACAAATCAAAACATAATTGGAATTCATCAATTTATATAATCAACGATGTAATTAAAGATTGATTAAGTAAGATGAATTAATCAAAGTGACCCATGAGAAATTAAGTAATATAAGTAATTAAGAATTAGATTGATTGATTATAGTTAAATAATTTGTGAAATAATTAAAGATTATTCATCGATTTGGTAAGAATAATTAAAATCATGGAATTAAACAAGGATAATTACTTGAATGTAATTGAGAAATAATTAATCCAAAGTGATTAATTAAGATGAATCATGAAGGGTTGACTAATTTGTTGTTTTGGAATTAGTTAACGTTACATGAAAAAATTCTAAATGATTGAGGTTTGAAATTCAATTAGAATCAATTGAATTGACTTGTATGTGATTAAGATTTGCTTATGGATGATTGAATGGTATGAGATACTTTGAATGAGTTGATACCGTTGATATGAGATGTTGTGAATTTCATTTGGATAATTTGGTATTAGGATGACATGAGATCCGAGGAGACCCGGGGTCGGGTATTAGGAAATACCCGAAACCACTTTGGATAAAAGCAAATTTGATGTGTGGGGTCAATGGGTTGGAATAAAACGATTTAAGTGATTGAGATTATTTTATCTAAGTTTGGTACTTAGGAAATGGATATGTGGAATTTGTGATGACTATAACCAAAATTATGGCCTGTGAATTTGAATAAGTTACCCGGGTTTTATTTAAGTTGTCTGTTTTGGTATTCCTTATTAGTTGGGTTTACTCACGCTGGTTTCCAGCCTGACCCGGGTGTTACTTTGGTGTAATGCTCGGGTCAGACCGAGTATTACAGATTTTCAGGTAGGTACGTTTGGAGCTCAGGAGGCGAGCTGGATGGCAAGTACGTACGGAATATTTCCGCTGCAGTATATTATTGTGTATCTGGGACATGATTTATATGTCTAGTGTCTGTATATATATGTGAAACTCTGATGTATATTAAATGTAATCAACAAATATAGTATTCTTTTGTAAACTATTATTTATTATTATATTTTATCAGCTGCGAATGTGAGTTGTTGATGTTTCTTTTCTTCTTCTTCTTCTATCTCTTTCTTCTTTTTCATAACTATCTGGAATTTTCGGGTAAGAAAATTTCGGGTCGTTACAAAAAGAGTTTGAGATGAGTCATATGGGTGAATTAAATTTCTTTTTAGGATTACAAATAAAACAATTAGATAATGGTATCTTTATTAGTCAAGAAAAATATGCTAAAAACCTAATTAGTAAATTTGGTTTGACTACTGCGAGTGGAAAACCCACTTCCATGGCAACCAATGAGTACCTTAGTAAAGAAGATCTCTCGAAAGATGTAGATCAAAATTTATGTAGAGGAATGATTGGATCACTACTCTATATTACTGCCAGTAGACCTGATATCATGCATAGTGTTTGTCTCTGTGCCAGATATCAATCCCAACCTAAAGAGACCCACTTAAAAGCCGCAAAACGAATCATAAGATATGTCAAACGCACATCTGATTATGGTATATTTTACCCTAAAAATGATTCTTTTGACTTAATATCTTACTGTGATGCTAACTATGCTGGTTGTAAATTAGACCGAAAAAGTACAAGTGAGACTTGTCATTTTTAGGGGCATTCTCTGGTTTCTTAGCTTAGTAAAAAGCAAAACACGGTTTCTTTATCAACAACTGAAGCAGAGTATATTTCTACTGCTTTGGCTTGTTCTCAAGTAATATATGCAACAAACTTTAAAAGATTTTGGTTTGAATTTTTCAAAATCACCAATTTATTGTGACAATACGAGTGCAATAAATTTATCCAAAAATACTACTCAACATGCTCGAACTAAACATATTGACATCAAACATCATTTTATCAGAGATAATATAAGTAAGGAAGTAGCTACTCTCGATTATATCAATTCTGAAAATCAAATTGCTGATATTTTAACAAAACCCTTAAATGAATCAATTTTTACTAAATTAAGAAGAGAATTAAATATTTGTTCTATAACTGAAATATAAAATATAAATAACAAGTATAGTTAATAATTAATATTAAAATCAAATAGTAAAAATAAAAAGGACCATGTCGAGATCCCCCATATACCCATGTCGACATACAACGTTTTTAAATTTTGAATTTTTTTTCCCACCAAAAGTCAAAATAATTGGTTATAAATTCTTCACATTTTAGAAATTTTATTCATCCTTTCTGTTATCTCTCTGTTCTTCTCTCTGAAATCAAATAATCAATGGTCTCCTCTTCCAAATCAAACATAAAATCAACTTTTTCGTTCCCCTCTCCTATGTCTGGTCCATTTCAACGTACTACTCTCGCTCGTGTGACTAAAATAGAGGACTCTCTGAAGGATGCACTTTAGATGATGACTGAAATTCAAGTGATTCAAATCCGTATGGCAAAGGAACAAGAGAAGCAAGGCAAGATTCTTAGGAATCTGCAATTATAATGGATAATCAAGCCAACCCTATCTTGATTGATGAAGATTCTTCACTCAATCAAGAGGCCAGCGAAGAAGAAGAAGAACCCATGGAAGAAGCGCACGCGGAGGATGATGACCTACTAGTGTGTGTTGGAGAAGTGTGTTTTGACAAGAATGGGAATCTTGTCGAACAACGTGGAAATTTCATTTTCCACTATCCAAATTGTTCGATTCATAGATCTCCTATGTTTTAAAACACACATTAGTTTCTTCTCTTTCTTTACCATTGTTGTTTATTCCTTCTTACGTTTACAACGAAAAATGTACATACAACTATATGATTAATAAATTAATTGTGTTCTTATATGTGTTCTTCTTGTTAATACATATAACTATACGGTTATTATATACTAAAGATAGTTAGTAGTTTAGGATTAGATTTATTATTAGATCTAAGTGTTGATTATTTATGATAACACTATCATTATAATCACATAGAATATTAGAATTAGGGAGAGTTATATAGTTTGGAGTTATAAAGTTTAGAGTTTGTTTTTGTTGATGACAAAGGGGGAGAAATATAAAATAGGGTAATTAGGCATAGATTAAGGGGGAGTTATTAGTTTTAAGGGGAGTTATTAAGATAGAAATAAATATTTTATAAACAAAGGTTGTCATCATCAATAAGGGGGAGATTTTTAGTCCGTGAGATGATGGTTTTGATGACAACAACCTTAGAATAGATTATAAAATATAAATACTAACATTATAAGTTTAGATAAATATCTATATGCAGGATTTAACCATGTAGGTACCAAGAATGAAGATTGTACAGTATACAGATTCAAGATATCAAGATTGAAGACTCATGAGTATCAAGATTATCAAGAGTTCAAGAATTGAAGTAATTTATTCTTTAATTAGAAATTTTGTTAAAACTCATAGAAAAGCACTGACATCTTCAAATCCAATCTATTCGTGGAATGGAATCCACTTCGAGCCTGTTAAAGGGATGGAACCCTAAGTAGGATGGAACCTACGAAAAATCCAGTGGAACATTGTTTTGTATCCTCTAACTTTTTATTCAAAATGATTTTTCAAAATTATATCCTGTTTTCAAAATGTTTTCAAAACTTTCCTTTTAAAAGATTCAAAACCCTCTATCCTGATTTTAAATAATTTTAGCCTCAAAATTATCTTTATTATCAAAGACAAATTACTCCTGATTTTAAACTATCTTTTAAAATAATATATTTAACTTTTAAATGTTTATACTTAAGATTTAAATATAAAATTATAGTTATATTTTATATATATTATTCTCTATATTTACTTATGTATTTTAACTATAGTCAAGTATATTATAAAAGTTTAAAATAGTTTTAATATAAGATAAAGGTTATTTTCAAAGAAAAACAAATCATCAAAAATTGCTTTGGGATGTCGACATGCCTATGGTGACCATGTCGATATGGTGTCAGTTGAGTTCAAAATTTAAATTTCAAAAGAAGTGTCTATTCGCCATAACTCTTCATGAATGGGCATGGCTGTTGTTCTTCTATAAGTAGGGGTTAGTTTCAATGAATTTTGTATCAGATTTTCTGGTTTTTCACTCCTCTTCTTCTTCCACATTTCTTAACACATATTCTTACCATTACTCTACTGAAATCAACATTGAATCAAACTCGATCTTTTCTAGTTTAATTCTCTATCACTATCTCAACAAGGTTCTCAGTGTTATTCAGAGTTATAGGATTCTTTGTAATCTATTAAGTGAGAAAAGGTGCGATTGTGGCCTTGAAAATCAATAAAGCGAGATAAGGTGTGATTGTAGCCTTGGTAAATCAATTGGGTAAACTTGTGTCCCGAAAATTAAGTAACTCTACCCAGGGGATTGTGATTCTGGAGGGTGTACCTCGTAGCCTTAAACTCGAGGGTGTAATTGTACAATTGCTTTTGAAAGAAAATCCGTACTTGTATTGCAGGACTGGATGTAGGGTAACTCCGAACCTTTATAAAATCCGGTGTGTTCTTTCCTATATTGCTTTTACTTTATTTCTGCATTTGTGTTTGTTTCTGTGATCATATCTGTGTCTACATATTGCATACATCCGTGTTCAATTCAACATAAATTCAAAGAGATTTAGTAATTCTTTATAAACATTATTCACCCCCTCTAGTGTTAATCCTAGCCTTAAGATCCATAGTCCGCATTTCTTTCAATATAAAGCAATCGGTATGTAGTGTATTGGAGAAAGGAGGAAGGGGCTTTGTTGAAGGCATGCATTCGAAGGGATTGAAGACACTATAATTAGCTTTCGAATCAATTGACTTACCTTTGTTTTAAAAAAGCTTTCGAATAAGTTGTAAACCTGCCTTTGTTTTTAGAAGAAGCCATCGAAAGAGTTGCTGCTTGTTTTTGTTTTAAAATAAGCTTTCGAAAGAATTACCGCTTTTGAACCTGTTTGATACCCATGCTGCCGCATTCATACCTTTCGTATTAGTTAAGGCCGCTTTTCTTTACAACCTTTAAACAATGTATTCAATAGGGGTGGTTTCATCTTTTAATTTTAAAGTCGCCTTCTCAATTTTTGAAAATGTAGTTTAGTTGCTTTTAAATGGTTTCGGAAGCAACAGTTTTGAAAAGGTGGGTTTCGGAGCTATCCTCTTCCCAAACTATTTTAATAGGATTAAAGCTTTCGAAAGGGGTACTTTCGCTTCTGTTTTCTTTGACCCAATGGTTATATTAATGTTAAACCCAATAGTTTCGAAAGGAATAATTTTAAATGGTTTTGAAGCAATGTTTCCATAACCCTATACTTGAGATGCCTTCAAAATGTATTTTATGAATGTCTCAAAAGATATGTTTTAAGTATTTCGAAAGGAAGGTTCTAATGCTTTCGAAAAATAAGTTTAAATGGTTTTGAAGGAGGATGTCTAAGGTGTTAAGTAATGCTTTCAAATGGGTTGTTTTCAATGATTTTGAAAGGTATTGTTTGAGGTTTTAAACAAGAGTTTCGAAGGTATTTATTTGGCTTCATAGCCTAAAGTTTTCTAAGTTTAAAAGAGGCTTTAACTTATTTTGAAGTGATGGATAATTCCATTGATTATGTTTCATCAACATTTTTTGTGTAAAGCATATATAATGCCATGCAAATTTTGAGTAAAGAAAAGAGCATATTTTTCTTGTTTAAGTACAATTTAAAAAGTGTTAGATCATTTTGAAACAATTTTTTTTCAAGGAAATTGAATGGGGGTAGTTAACCCTAAGCGTATGACTCATATATTAAAAGACCAGATGAGACTGGTGTAGGGTCGCGCCCTATACTTAGCTAATAGCCTCTTTCTAAAATAAGTCCAAAATTTCAGTGTGTAGGCTTTGTCAAAGATGGGACTAAAATGATGCTACACACATAAGGGAATATGTAGAGTAAAGAATGGTTATTGGTGAGCCCGTAAAACCATTAGGCTCAGTTGACCATAGAAGAAGATAGTTTAAGGCAGAGGGCCCAGTATTGTGTCTAACAGAAGTTAGGTTATTGATTATGTCTGGTAGGCCCAAGTCAGCTAATGGTTAATAGTTAGCTAGATAGAAATATAGTGTGGACAGATAGTCCGTCGTTTACCTGATTTATATGCATATATGTTATTGCTCTAGCTGTCATAATCAATTTGACTGTAGGATCTTGATTTGTAAAAGATATTCTTTTAAAAGGATATTAGTGAGGTTAAACCCGTTGCATTAAGTGGCATGGTTTTAATATCAGTAAACCGGGATGTAATAGTATTATTCACACCATGTTTTATGTATGACTTGATGTTTATGTTTTCCCCTTAAACTCTCGGGTGTCCAAAATTAATTTGAGTAGATTGAGAGTCAAAGTCTTTTAGGTTTAGTCTGAATAAATTCCGAAGATGTGTAGGACACAAAATCTAGCTATGTAGGATCTATTTAATGTTATTTTCACTGTGATTATGTCAATATAGTACTATGATCATCCAAGGGGCATCTTCATATGTCGCTCTTAGCAGAATTTGTAATAATTGTATTTGATCGAAACTTGGCAATCA
Source organism: Allium cepa (assembly GCA_030765085.1). NCBI lineage: Eukaryota > Viridiplantae > Streptophyta > Magnoliopsida > Asparagales > Amaryllidaceae > Allium > Allium cepa. The sequence goes on along the minus strand of CM060937.1, from coordinate 978,275,447 downwards.
ATTTGGGATTATATAACTGAATCTCAAATATTGATTTGAAATGTAATTAGAATTTTTTTTTTGAAATCTGTGATTTTTTTTCATATTCATATGCCTCTGATGTTATGGATACCATCAACACTACTGTATTTTGTCACCAAAAGTTAAATAATGTAGATTATTGCAGCATCTGTAGCATTTAGCTTTGGGCCTCAAGATAGGGGATGTTGCAGCTATCTTGTTCGCTGCCAAGCAATACTTTTTGATGGAAGTTGAAGTCTTCTACTTGTTATCTCTTTCCATCTTCTGATTGAGTTGTTTTAGCCCTTTTTCCTTCGCCTTCGAGTTGATTCTTACAATCATTCTAATATCTAATTTCATTGTTTTCTTCTTGTTAATTCTTGGAACTGCTCGTCCAATTCATCGAAAAAGCACTTAAACATGAGTTATTAGAGTAGCACAAAATGTGTACAGTTTTTGGGAAGTGAAATGGAGAGGATTTATAAGTCGGCACCAAGCTGTGTACTTAGTCTATTTTAGTTAAAACTTCTTTGAGTTGTTTTCTTCTTCTTCTGACCATGCTTCCAAGTCTATGAATCATTTCGTCATTGTTTTGATCTTCTAAGTTTGGTTAAAATTTGCTTTGGCTCACTAGCAGGTTAACTAACGAATACATTGCATGTGCTGATAGTAACACACCAAAAGTTTTTGATGTCTATTGATATGATGAATAAAACAACATTTTTGGTGATTATTTTTGATAGTATTTTTCCCCTTGAATGTTTTTGAATGATTTCATCATTTTATGATTTCCATGAAAGGCTAGCCTGCAAAATATATGAAAGTAAAAGATAAAAAAATATTGCCTAGTGTATGTAAACTATTTGTAGAAAAGAAATGTTAGCACATTCTACTTCATTTGGTTTGAAAATGGTATTTTGTTCATATTTTTCTCTTATAATAGTCGGAACTATTAGAAGATCATTATTATATGTCAAGGAATACCAAAGATATTTTATTATAGTTTTTTTCAATTTTATAATTACTTTGAATCTTAGCAATGTAGCTATATATGTATTGTTGAATTATAAATCAAGTCATCAATAAAGATGGTCTTTTAATGTTATTGTTTTCTTTCTCTCTCTCCTTTCTTCTTCGTGTCTGTTTTATTTTATTTTTTTAAGTAATTTCAACATGGTATCAGAGCAGGTTTCAGTCCTACTAGAAACTCAATGGTTTGATTTATTGAAGCATCTCCTTCATCGTATCTCCAAAAACCACATATTTATCACACATGCCTCAACTTGGACTCACAAACTGCAGATCTGAGCCACTCAACTTCTCCAAAAGTGTTACTGAGCTTACTTGTGAAACAATTTATGCTTGCTGTTCCCGTTCCATATTTCATTTATTAGTTCTTCTCTGATTGGCATCAGTTTTCCAACAACGACGGTAATGAATCCTGATTGGAATAACCCTTCAAATCCCGTGGAAATTCATTATTCCTATTTTCTTTTTTTAAGATTACGACTTTGAATTTCTGATTGGAGTTATTCTTCCAATCTATATTAGTATTCCACTTCCAATCCCATAGGAATTTACATATTCTCATTTTCTCTTCCTGAATTTTAACTTTGGATTTTTGATTCATTATTGTCATCTTGTAGACATTGTTTGACTAATTGGTTAAAGCTCTTATTTGATGTTACTCTGTAATAGTGTTTGACTACTTGGTTTCACATTCTTTGGATAGTTTGGATAACATTATTTCTTGATGGTTCTTCTCTGATTGTTTCTTCATGGGTAGACTCTAGTTGTTGTGCATCATGAATTTGAAAGGGGACGTTAAGAGATCATTATTATATGTCAAAGGATAAATTAGACATATTTTAACATCTACGCTTTCCAATATTATAGTTGTTTTCCTATTTTATAATTACTTAGATGCTAAGAAATGTAGCTATAAATATCAGTTATGTATTGTTGAATTTTAATCAAGGCATCAATAAAGATGTGGTCTTTTAATGTTATTGTTTTCTTCCTCTCCGACTTATTTTTTTCCCTTCTATTCTATAATTTCAATAGTAACAAACCAACTTACAATTTATAAATAATGCAATTAAATCTTCTTTATGATATTATGAAATTACATATAATATTTGGACATTTGTAGGTATTAAAAGTATAAATAATCTAATTAATTTGATAAGTAACTAAATTGTTTCTTTGCAGAAATCAAGAATCGATTTTTTTAATATACTCAGTAAACTCGGTGGACCATTAAACTCGTGAGGGGAATTAAGTTATGCATGTCCACTTCAACTCATGGAACCCATAGCCCTTGGGTAATATTAATTGCGAGAAGTGTGTGCAAGGCAAGGCTCTAACCTTGGTTTGTTACCAGACCTACGCTTTAACCTAGAAAATTGTTGGTATGGTAACTTAAGATGAAGATATATATCTACTTATCGACATTTATTGCATATATATAACTTTGTAGCATAAATGATGATATTATGATATCATGCTCAGTATTCTTATAGATAATAAATCTGAAAATAAATTCAAATAAATTAGAATGCAATATTATGGTTATATTTTAAAGATTATTTTCTTACAAATTATTATTTTAGTGCATGCTTTTCAAAATTCTTAAGATTTGATTTTCTTGGAGATCATGAATTTCTTTGGTATTATCTAATAGACGGTCTTTTTCCGCAGTGTTAGAGAACCACATATTATCACAAAACCAATTGGTGATGTGAAGGGAGGTATCTTAGTATTTATGCATGATTTATATTGTAAATTGTTCGATGTGGGACTAATCTCAACACGCCCCCGCACGTTTGGCGTATCATCAGCCAAACACATGGACATTCATTGAGGGTGACGTGTGACACAATTAAACCCGCTCTAATACCATGTTAGAGAATCATATATTATCACAAAACCAATTGGCTAATGTGAAGGGATGTCTCTTAGTATTTATGCAGAATTCATATTGTAAATTGCGCGATATGGGACTAATCTCAACACGCCCCCTCTGTATGGCGTATCATCAGCAAAACACGTGGACATTCATTGAGGATGACATGTGACACAATTAAAACCCGCTCTGATTGGTTTTGAAATAATATGTGGTTCTCTAACAGTTTCTATGAAATTCTTTTCTTTATTTTCATCTTGTTATTATGATTACCATCGTTTTCTTCCGATATCTTCCCATAACTTTATTCTTCTTTATTCTGCTAAGTTTTGTTCAATTTTTGCATCTTCCGATGATTTTTATTCATTTTCTTCCTCTTAATATCTGGATTTTTCATTTTCAGTTTCTTTTTAATTTTATTTTAACAAGGTTCCTTAGTCCAAATTTTTTTATGATTTTCAGTGATTTACAGTTTTGTTTATCCCTATTAATTTGGTTTCTTTCAGATGTTTGTCATTCAATTTCTGCCTCTTCAAATGTGGTTTTTTTTCATCTTAATGTTTTATCTCAGTTCATTATTCGGTTTCTTTAAAATACATAGTTTTAAGATTGGATCTTCCTTGTAAATTATCACTAACAACGAAAGTCGGTATGAAAGTCAAAAATTCATAGAAATAAAAATAATTGAATCTTCAAAAAAATTCCCTTGGTTGCGCACCCAAAGGCCAATGGAGCTGTTTATACAACAAATAAGACAATCAAGAATTTCCTGAAAACAAGCACCCAAACAAAGAAAAAGGAAAATTAGGAAGTCAAATTATTGTACTTTCTCTAGGTATATAGAACTTGAACTTGAACCCCAATGGGATATAGATCGTATTCAATAATATATGGCTATTGTGACGACCCGACTTCCTATCTACGGGAAATCGCATCATCTTGAAGAAAGAAAGGGATAAAAGAAGAAAAGAAAGAGAAAGAAGAAACAAACAACATCAGAGAACCCACAGCGGAACGAATGAAATATAATATATCACATAAGATATTACATAGTATCAAATTACATCAGAGTACACAACTTAAATAATACATATTAGACAGTTATAAACATCTGTCTAACTAAACATCTCAAGTACAACAGAAACAGATACAACAAACACAGCGGAAACATAATATATCTACACATCGAAGCCTCCTTCTCCATATCTCCTCCAAAATTCGTCAAGCAAACCTGAATCACTTGACTACTCATACATAATATGAGTACCTAAGAGTTTAATAAAACAGAAAATAAACACTCGGGTCAGATAGGGGTCTGGTGTGAGTAAACGGTTTAAAATTTCTTAACCTTAGAAAAACCTTTGAAAAGAAAAGGTATCACGTAAGACTTCCCACACATAAACATGGAAAAGTTTTTACCTTACGCTAACCAAAACATTTAATAGGAAATCCAGTGATATTATAATAGTGTCTAGGGTTTCAAAATAAAATTCAGAAATAGCTGGAATGCTTACATCTCACATTCCAACATAGTTGGGCACAATCAAAACCGTACAGGCACTTATTGGATTTTGGATTCCATCAATGGCAGAGCTACTGGGGTACCGCTCATCACAGTACGTGGCCTAGATCACCGTACCGAGGAGTACGCCCACTCCCCTGCAACACAAGGCCGGAACCAGCCCTTACTGGACAGTCCCGAACAAGACCACCCCGTAGTTGGCGCGACCAACCACACACTAAGCCGAAATAGAAAGGGACCTCTAGAAAGGGGTAAATCTCACTCTCAAGTGGGTGCTACCCATGAAGCCTTGCTGCACCTCCCCTGTTTTAGCCATTCCCCGTTGATGAGGCTTGAGTTTACGATTTCCTTTATAGAACACATCTATCTTAGAACGCTCATCGTCCACCTGACGATGTTCTGAAAGCATTCAATCCACAAAGTTCGTTCCAGGTTCGAACGAAACCGAAGGCACTATCTCGTTGCACTCATATTGGAATCACCCTCAGAGTCAACGACCATAGCCCTTGCACTCTACATCACCATCTCGAATCTATAAGCACTATTCCGTCAACTCATTACGGAATCACCTACAGAGTTATACTGACGTATAGCCCTTACACCTCGAGTCTTCACTAGCTCCACTTGGATTTACGACCTAACGTTTAATTGGAATCGATGTGGTTTTCGGATTCCAAATATGAAACCCAATCCCGGTCTCATCGAAACCAAATGCCATTTTAATGTCCAAGTTGTACTTAAGGGTTTTAACAGACAAACTTATATTCAGGATGATATATAAACAGATAGATGAATCACATTATCACAATAGATAGTTCATATCAACTATTCATCTCACAAAACATCATATCACATAACAAAGATATCCAGTATCAACCAATATCAATCACCAAATATTGATCATCCAATATCAATCAGTTAACCAATATTACTCAATCAATCCATATTAATCAAACATCCAAAACAGAATTGGTTATCTCTTAATCTATTGGATTATCATAATCCTTCTTCATAAATTATTTCAAATAAATAGATTAATCATCTCTAATGATCTTCTTTAATTAATCTTCCTTGATTTACTATACTTTAATTACAATCAAGTAATTAACCTTAACCATATACAGTAATTAACCTTAAATTACTATCATTAATTACAATAATTAATGATCCTATATTTACTTCATTAATTAATCAATTATAATTAATTACATTAAACCTTAATTAATTACAATTAATTAATCACACTTACATTAAATCACTTATATTAATCAACCTTGATTAATATCATTAATTACATTAATTAATGATCCTTATTAATTAATAATTACTTTAATTAATTAATTAATTAATTAACTTATAATAAATCATTCTATTAATCATAATCAGTAATTAACAATTTGTAATTACTTAACTTAATTAATAAATTTCTTAATTAATTAACTTCTAAATTAATTATATTAATCCTTGATTAATTAATCCAATTACTTAATCCTTAATTACTTCATTAAGTAATTATTAAACAATTAAATTAATAAATAAATCCTTAATTAATTACTTTATTACTAAATTACAATTTTAATCAATTACACCTAGTAATTAATCTTAAGTTAAATTCATTCATTAATTAATTAATCACATTAATTAATTAACTAAATAATTAAGTAATTAATTCTTAATTACTTAACAAGTAATTATTTCTAATTACTTCATTAATAAATCTTGATTACTTCCTTAATTAATTACCTTAATAAGTAATTAATTCCATTATTAAATATTCCTTAATCCTTTAATTAATTAATTACTTCATAATTAATTAATTTCTACAATTATATTAATCAATTCTTAAATTGATATCATCAAGTGATTAACCAATAATCACTTCCATTAAAATACTCATGAGTAATTGCCCTTAATCACTTCCATAAGTAATTAACTTCCTTAATTACATTCAACAATTAACCATTAATTACTTTATTAAGTAATTACACTTAATTAATCCATAATTAAGTGATTATATAAATTTAAATAAATAATTAACTAATTATTTAAAATAAAATAAATAATTAATTAATTAACTTCTTATATTTTTAAATCTTCAATTAATTAAGAAAATCATAAATCTTAATTAAACCTTACTTAAATCATATTAAATTGGTATTCTTAAATTCCTATCAAATAAATATTTATCTTCGTATATAAATTATTTGAATTAAATCAAATTTTAACATCTTAAAACAAATTATTCAATTCGGTTTTCAAAATCATATCAATAACCCTATTTTTAAACAAGGTATTTAGAAATCAATACCAAAATTTAATATATTTTAAATTATCTAATTTTAATCTTATTCAATTTAAATAAAAATTTAAAACTTTAGTTTTAAAACCATTACTTAAAAATTACCCTAAACTTTGATTTAATATTTAAAATCAAATCACTCTTTAATATTGAAGTTCAAAATTTAATTAGATAATTATTTCAAAAACAATCTTCTTAAAACAATTTAGATATAAATTCAATTTCCACTTTAAATGTTTGATTTACTTCAACTTCTTAAACAACCAGTTTTTAACTTTGTCTCTTGTTTCTTTTATAAACTTGTTTTCTAACTTAGTGCTTGATTTTTATCAAACTCTAGTTCAAATGCAACTTAAAAATCATCACCGAACTCAACTAAAGCAATAACCCTAAAAACCCGATACCGACTCGGCAATCACGCGAGAGTTTCCCGAGTCACTCTCCCACCCATAACGCTCCGAGTCATCCCCATGAAAAACACGAGAGCATCACCGAGTACAACTCGTCTTCCTCATCTCATAATTTCCAATGCACACCCATCCTACTCGTGCACGTTGCACGACAATTCCAACGTCGGCAAGCTTGCCTCTGACCATCACCAAGTCGCTAACGGCCACGTCGAGCCTCTCGACCAACCAAAACCCTAAAAACGACGCCGAAACAAAATCGAGCATCTAAGACCAAAACTGGACATGCGACTCGAGCAAAAATCGATCAACGCCGACGAACCCATCACCATTAGGTCTCGCCAACCACACCACCGAGTCGCCACACCTTAGCACAACATACACCCCAAAAGCGATCAACTCCGGTCGCCAATCCAAAACACAGTAGCCTCTGCAAACAACCCGAAAACAACACTATACCAAACCCTACTTCGATCTAATTCCATCACTACGGCCTATAAAAAAAATCTTGAACATTTTTCCCCACTTCCATGATCCACTAGCATGCTTCGACCCAAGTTTCAAACCCAATTGCAGCGTGTGTAATCGGCAAATTGCAAAAACCCAAATTCCAAACAAACTCCAAATTCATCTTAAATGCTTAGTTAAAAATTATAATACAAACACTAAAAATCATATCTTTCCAATTGTAATTCACTTATACATTCAAAACTGGAATTTGAAATTATAAAATTTTGTCCCAACTTGATTTTTCACTGTAATTTGAAAATTCTGAGTAATTCATTCATTTTAAAATCCTATAATTTTTTTTAGATGATATATTATGCGTTTGCAAACAACCTTTCATTAACAAATCACTGTCTAATTCATGTTAAAAATCAAGCTATTTAGATTTTGAAGGATTTGGACTGTTTTTAATAAACACAGTATCCATTTTTAAATCTTACAGGCAATTAAATATCTTAATTCAACATGCAATCCAATTTAAATAAAATTTTCATATATAATCATGATATCATCATAAAATCAAGATGAAATCTAAAATTAAACTGTTTTTTAGAAAATAGTTTACTCACTTTAATATATATGCAGAGCAGTTTCTTCATCTATATTCCTGGTTTTGAGATTTTAAAATTGCTTTACTGCTGCAGAAATTGAATGCATGCTGTTGAAATTGAATGCCTTTGCATGCTTAACAATTAGATGCTTTTAAGTTTGCAGTTGCCCTCATATGAAATGCAGGTTGAAAATGCGGGTTGAAGATGCAGATTGATGTTCTTTGAATTGTAATTTTCATTTCCAACCTGATTCTCAGGCATGATGTTGAACTTGAAGTTTCAGGTTGAAACTGAATCTTATTTGCAGATTTGATTTAAATTTCATATTAAAGAAATTTTCTAGAAGCCATTAATTTGAAAATATTGAAGAAAGAAAAACAAGCTTCTTTATGTTTGAATTTCTCAAATAAAAGTAAAAGAAAGACACTTGTCACATAATTACAAAATCTTCTTACATGTGTTTATTAAAGTAATTAACATGTTGACACATGTCTTTGTATCTTAATAAACTTTTATTTAATTTAAATGTAAATAAAACTTACTTTCTTAAGTTACAAAATGAGTAAATGTTTACATAAGTATTTATAAATTTACTTTAAAAAGAAATTATTCTAAAACTAATTATAATTCAAATATAAATATACATCTTATACATGTTATTTAAAATCTAGAACTTTTATAAACTTATAACATTTTAAATTAAGCAATTTAAAAGAAAACAAAGCTTGTTTAAATTTTTTTTGAACTATCATATTTGAAAATAAATAACAAATCTTTATATTTTAAAATAAATGAATAAATCTTTAAATTAACTTTTGAAAACATTGATCCTAAAACAAAGCTTCAATCTATAATATTCATACATTATAAATTATCAATTGATTAAATTAAATTTCAAAATAACTCAAATTATAACATATGCAAACATATATATTACAATTTGCAAACTCAATCTTTATTTAAAACAAAAGATATTTCTATTCACAATATATATCAAATGTATATATTACAAACAGAATATACTTTCATTAGCTTTGAAAAATAAATTTTATCAATATTTAAATTGTCAGAAAGATATTGATCACAATTATCTGATTAAATATTTATTAACCATAAAAAGATTAAATTTATCAGTTTAAATTAATATTATAGAGAAAAATTATCAAACCAGTTAAATTATTTACACAGATTATTAAATTTATATTGCCTAAAATTCCGGGTCGTTACAGCTATATAGTTATGCTACCGGTATACATAGCTCGGTATACACTCACATCCAAGAATATTTTACCATACTCAATGACAAAGAACTTTGAGAAGAATCACTTGACTTCTACCTGAACTCCATGACTAAGAAAAATATATGAACATGTGGATATATGAAAAGAATGTCTCTATTCTACAATTAACACATCAAGCATTGCATCTTTGAACATGGAGATCCAGTCCTCCAAAAGACTATGCCAAATACCAAATGTCCAATTGATGGTCCCCTTATCCTTAGTTAGGAACTACTACTGATTCTACATGAAGTTATCCTTCTCGGCATTATTGACCGAAAACACCAAATGTCACATTTAGTTTCCAAAACATGGAAGGTAAAATATCTTTAACCATAATACACATGTATGTTATATGATAGTGCTCAACTGCTCAACAGAGAAAGAATAATAAGATTTTTTTTGAAAAATATTGGCTTGCATTCTAACTATATGTATTGCATGAACAACACATATATTACGTACAAAAATATTTTATAATATGCTATCGATCCTCATTATCTAGTGATGTCGAGTCCTGAAATGAAGTTGTTTTCAATCATTATTGTTATGATGAAACTATGATCCCTTATACAACGAGTTTCAGTTCTCAACACTTTAGGTGTCAAAATCTATAATAAAAAATAGTTTAGACCATCGAAGGTTAAACCTTTATTAGACATCATCAACTCCTATGCAGGATCTTTATATTTGAAACAAATGATTTTGGCTAATACAATCCATGATCAAACACATAGGTCCTTTGGTAGATCATCGTCATAAATCAAAGGTTTGAACCTACAACATAATAGATAAAAACAATTTCTTTAGTTAATTACTGTCTAAAGTGGATGTTTTTGTTATGATGCACTTATAAAGAAAATTAGTTATTCAAATGAGGCTCGCTTTTGGTTGGGCAGCGCCCTTGGAAAGGAACTGAGATAAGTATAACTTGTTATATTTCGGCACTTCGATGCGTCCGCATGATCGCTTGCTTCATTGTTTTGAAATGATGTCACCTTAATGAAGCTTTCGATAAGCCAGCGTCTCAATTGCACATCCCTTTCATCAAATTCTGAAACGAACACATGCATGGTATTGACAATACTTGCTTGTAACAAAAGTAATTTTCAATGTTACGTGTCATCAACTCTACATACATATCACGTTATGCACTATATTTCTTACGACATAGAACTTTATTGTTAAACACTTGCACTTACAATGTGAACCACACCTAACAATTGTCCACCTTAGTGAGCATTTCCTTTAACCTTCATTTGGAGCATACTGAAGAAGTCCGGTAGTTGGGTTAGGCTGCATTTTTCTCACTTCTTTACGCAGTTGACATGTCTACATTACCGAATCTCCACTTTAAGGTGATCACTTTCCACTCAAGCCGTCTTGGAGCATCAGTTCTCAATACAGTAGGGCAGACTACGTATGTAGTAATAAGGGCCAGGCTGCTTACATATCTCTAAGCCTTAAGGCGACCTTTCTTTGATTACTCTCACATCATCTAATTGTCCCTTGAACCATCGGCTCAGTTATCATATTGTGTTTTGGCATTTCAACGCATCCCTATAAATGCGTCTTTCATAATTTGTAATGGCATCGTCTAATGAAGCTTCTGACGTACCAGGATCCCCATTGAACATCCCTTTCACCGTCTTCCGAAATGAGCACATACATGGTCTTGGCAATACGTGCTTATAATAAAAAAAAAATTCAATGTTACGTGCCACAAATCCCACATATATACCATGTTATGCATCATATTTGTTGTGATGTGTGACTTTATTATTCAATTCACGCACTCACAATGTGACCCTAACCTAATAATTCACCATCAACTTCGGTACCATGTTCTGTTTCAGTAGTCCAACGCGTCCCCATAAACATGCTCTTCATTGTCTGTAATGGTGCTACCTAATGAAGGTTCTGATGTGCTACCTGATGAAGGTTCTGATATGCTAGTATCCTGATTGAAGTCCATTTTATCGTCTTTCTAAATGAGCACATACATAGTCTTAGAAAGACTTACTTGTATCAAAAGAAATTTTCAATGTTACATGTCACCAATCCCACATATATACCATGTTATGCATCATATTTTTTTTGCGATATGGGACTTTATTGTTAAACCCATACACTCACAATGCGAGCCACACCTAACATAGCTCCCATTGATAAAATCTACATCAACCAAATCAAAGATCCTAGAGTGTTCGTAGGAGATCTAGGTAAAATTATCAAGGGACCTACAAGTAGCCCTAATAATAATGCCACCAAAGTCAAGGTAGCTTGGTTAATTAACCCATGTTCTAAATGCAAGCTTGGGTAATCTGTATCACATTGAGCCATAACAATTTCCTTAGAATATTTTTATGTTTTCTAATTAAAAAAGGCTCCTCATCTGATATTAATGAGCATTATATAATTTCAAGTTAAGAGAAAATTACTCATAGACACTGAACTAAAGGATATTCATATCTTGGTCCAGAGCTTGATTTAACCAATTACCAAAGTTCACTTCGTATTTGATTACACAAAGTAGACTTTTGAGGATATATGTTATAACATAATTTTTACAAAGGCATTATATGTCAATTACGGCCTAGAGCACCATGAAAAAATAAATAGAAAAGAAGCGCCACCAAAAAGCAAATTATACATAGAGCAAAGGCACAAAGGCACATGATTGATGAAAAATAATATGTCATTATTCCACGTGAATCTACAAATAACGAGATGGTGATAAATGTATCAACCAAGGCCCAACATTAGCCAAATCAACCATCCATGGAACTTCCGACTACTATAAACAAGGACCTACTCATCAAGAAAAGATCCACGAATTAATGACCAAGACGCTAAAACTATAGCCGTCTTGGTATAAGAAAGAGTAATAAGATTAACAACCAAAAGTTAATGGTGAGGATCCCCCGAACAACTATAAATCCTTTTGTTTTTCACTGCTTTATACTTTTGTTTCTAAGCCAACCCTTTGTCTTTACCTCTTAGGCCAGCTGACCTTTACTCTAGAACTTGATTCTGGACATTAAGAAATTAATGTTGCAAGAAATGACAATAAATTTTACTATTATTTGATATGTTGACCATGAAGTGTAGCCAATATGGGTATTATTGCATATATGATGTTATTTAATACATGACTAGCATGGTATGTATTTGTCAGGAGTGTAAATAACATTTTTTGGATAGTGTTGGCCCGGTATCTGGGTTGACATTGGATAAATACAGGGATTAGATGACACTTTTACCTATGTGTATGTATATTGATATGTTATTCCCTGTTACGACATTACCTGATTGCAGTTAGCATAATATTATACTGTAAAATTTATTATGCTAGTATTTTCCAATAGTAGCATATATTGCTATATGCTGACCATTCTGATTACAGAAGAAGAGAAGAGGTATTTATGTAAAACTAACTACGTGGGATTGATCATGTAAGGATTTGTGGGATTTCACTTAGTACAATGATCCAATTCCTTTTATTTATTTTACATTATACCAGTATATGTATACATGTATGTATATGAATACCTACCATTTTACAAGGAAAGGCAATAGAGAAGAGTTAGAACAGCTTGTAACTAGAGGTTTCCCATCCGAGCTATTTTTGTTTTGTGGTTAGTATTACTATATTACTATATATGACACATTAAATATGCAAACTGCTAGGATGTAAGTTATTGGATGGTTTTATGTAGTTGTATTGGATGAATTCTATTATACACTATGTATGAATGACTCAGAAGTTACAAGCAAAAGCTTGGTTCTTTAGGTGGTTATAGCGGAAAAATATGGTTATGCTTAATGTTTACGGCATAGATTCAAATGGAACATGAATTATTTCTTGAAGTAATAATAAGAAATGATAACATCCCTTTAGTTATGAACAATATTTTATGTCATAGAAGAACATTATGATTCTGGCAATTTGAAATGCTGATAAAAGATCATAAGTAAGGAGGGGTGAACCTTACTAGTTCAAACCAAATAAAACAATCAAATCAAATAACTTTGATCGATTTTATTTGTTTTATTAGTTAATTGATTAAAATTGGGTTTTATTTTTGTGTTTAATTGATAGGTTAGCTCAAAATTTTAAAACTAAACTGACCAATCAAACCACATATACACATGTATATGTATATGTGTAGGTGTGTATATATAGAGCTGAATTATTCCAATGGAAAATAATTATCAATGAATATTATTATTTTATCATTATCATAAGATTATCATTGTATCTCTAAGATAACGATAATGATCTTTAGAAAATGAGGAGTTTTTTTCTAAATTATAACATCATCATATCTTTAAATAAGTACAGATTCAATCAATTATCTCAATCACGTATTATCTTAACCCATTAAAACCAACCAACTAAGCCAAATCAAATTGAGTCGATTATTTTTTATTTGACCGGTTTCAATTTTGAATAATATCAGAGGTTTAGTTACGTTTCATTTTGGTTTGTTGAATGATTATTTTAATCTTAATATTTCATAAACTGAACTAATTGTTTGCCTACCATTATTATAAGACTCCATTTTTGAAATTTGAAAAGACCAAGTGTAACCAAATGGTTGGTTTAGTTTGGAACCGATAAAAGACAATAGAACAAAATAACCATTCAACAAACAAAAGCCAAAATCCAAACTAATAATTTCAAAAATGGAACTAAACCGGTCGAAAATAATCAATCGATATTGTTTGTTTGGTTAGTTTGCCATTATATGAATCAGATTGTCTAGTTGTTAAAATGTTATGATATTTGAATAATTAATCAAGTCCATAATTAGCTAAAGATGTCAAGATATTATAGTTTTTAAAAACAAACTCATCGTGTTTTAAAAGCATAATGAATGTAAAGTAAAATAATACTGTTGAAGGTTTGAATATATAAATAATAACATTGGCATTGATAATTATATTCTTTCAAAAAAATTAATTTTTCTATTTGGTATCTGGTCAATCCCATTTCAAAATATTAAAAATCCGAACCAGTTAAAAAGCCGGATCAGTACAAAAATAAAAGTTAAATCCAAATAATTAATTAACAATTTTGAAATGGGTGGGGCAGACTTATTTTGTTTTGGATGGTTTATTTAATTTGAACCATTAAATGCTTACTCCTAGAAAAATTTCATTCTCAAGGTTTGGACTTTCTTATGTTTATTGTAAGAGAGCTTACATCGAACGTACCCTTTACATCAACTTTCAACCGATTTGTTTGGCGAAAGTTTGCATAGCTTGCATCTAATTTAAGAGAATTAAGTCAGATTCTAAAATATGTTTTATTTCGAAAACATTTTAAAAGCTGTATTTTTTCATTTATTAAGTTGGAATTTTTTTCTAATTGTAAAACTGACTAAAATAATCTATATTACATATTCAATATACACATCAAAACATTTAAATATTATTATTTGATTATTGTAAAATTTGTTTTGAAATTGTTTTTTTTTAATTATATTTAGTTCCCAATTGGATGTTAGTTTTATAATTGTAAAATTAATTAAAATTCATTGTATTCTTTATTTAAATATGACAAAATATTCAAATTTTAATATTTAAATGATCGTAAATTTTGTTTTAATATTACAACCATGTTGCCTGATTCAAATTTTTAGTTTTATGTTGGTAATTTATTTATCTTATATTTAAATGCACTATAAGATACAACATCAATTCCGACGGCATATAACCATCGGTGGCCGATGATAGCCGTCGAAAAATACCGCCGGAAAGAAGGCCGCCACTAAACAACATTTCCAATGGCTTTTCGATGACGTATTGTTTGGTTTCCGACGGCTCCTAACCACATTACCGACGGTCATCGTGTACACGTGGTTGACCATGATTTAATCACTCTTGTGTCGGTAGTCATCAGAAGCAACTGGGAGCCATTAGTTATTATTTACCAATTAGCCATCGGAAGCCGTTGGTTGTCGTTTGCTAATAAGCTGTCGATAATCGTAGGAAAACTGGACTGTTTTAAAATTTCTACTTCTATTCAGATTCCATACAACACATATATATCAATATACATCGCAACTCAATTTCATGCATATAAATCATATATATATATATATATATATATATATATATATATGAGCCCAAATCACATATAAAACATCAATAATAAAATACATCAATATTTACAACAAATTAAACTCAAACAATTCAACATACAATAAAACATTCCAGTAAAACATAAAATCAACATCTCAAAATGTATCAATCATATCAAAAGAACCCAACACATCATCCAACATCTCCTTAAAATGTATCAAACATATCAAAATACATCATTCTTACCATATCCAAATGCGTATATATACAATATCTCAATACAAACTAAAAAAAAGAACACCTATCAAGCCTCAACATCGCCTCCGTAACCAGCTAACGAAGGAAACATGCCTTGCTGCTGCATATACGTAGCAATGCACCCGTCCAACCGCGTCATCTCCATAGCTCGACGGCTGTCCCGTTCCTCCAGCTCAGCAATCCTAGCTCTCAGGTCCTGACTCTCTACTTAGTCCTAAGCTTTTTGGTAGGCACTCTGCATGCATTTAGCCTGCAGCACTTATATGATTTAATAAGGGATTTTTGTCTTATGGCAAGCAAATAATATGGGCTTGGCAGCCACTATAACAATGTGATACATAAGATCATATAAAAAAGTGATTTTTATAAGCTACATCTAATTTTAATTATAAGATCATGTATTATCAGATTTAGCAGCATTTTATAAGAAATAGTGGAGGTGAGTAGAGTACCATGGAGGAGGCATGAAGTGGAATAGCGTTAGGATTTAAAGATATTATTACCTTACTTTATTTGTTTAATGGTTGGGGTGTCTTCTCAATCCAGTGTTTGTGCATGTTATATATATAAGAAAAGAGGTTACATGGATAGATTATCGTGTTTGTGTTTAGAACCAAAGTTTTTCTAATGTTTGTTTTTGAAATTTCATCCGAATAATCTACATATTTTGTTATATTAAAAATAAGGTCTAATTTTATTCTAATCTTAAATTTTTAACATACGTCTAAGTTGTCCAAACTATAAATTTGATTCGACTCAATTTGAAAATTAGTTGATTGGGGTGATCGAATATCAGTTACGGCTATTTTTTTCTAAATTTCATATATAGGGATAATTTATAACAAAATCACTAATTTGGTTGCATCTTATTTTATAAGCTATAGTATTAGTATTTTAAGAAGAATTTGTTTTTTTACATTAGATAGTCATATAATATTCATCTTATATCTAACTACATTTTGATGTGCGGTTAACTTTTATATAAGAAAGTGATTATATAAGCTACATCTAATTTTAATTATGAGATCATATATTATCAAATTTAGCGAAATCATATATTATCATGTATTATCTATAACCTTTTACCTATTACAAGAAAGACCAAAAGCAAGTAAGCAACATATGTATCCTTTAGTTTTATACACAAAAGCAATTTTTGACAAATAATCTAAATAATTTCAAATTCGTTGCAATTGAGAGATTTGTAATTGTTAAATCTAAACTTTCTATTCATGATAGTTTCAAAAATCATGTCCTTCTCGTCAGTAGTCAACTGTGATAGAGTTAAGGGTATGCCCTAAGGGCAATTATGTAATTTGTTATATATATCCAACTCGTTGACCAGTCTTGTTCGAAATAAAGATATTTTATTTCTACTACATACTTGATATAATGTGGTTATATTAATTAATTAATTTAGTTAAAAGTGTGTTTAATAGAAAATCCACAAATAGTATGTTTTGTGATAGTAGTTACAAAGTATTGTAACCGTGAGTAATTTATCATGATGAAACAAATATACCATTTTAAATGTTTCTAGTCAAGATGCATCGAGACTAGACATCGATTTATCCTTTGAGACTAGAGTACGTAACGCTCTTCAAATATTGGGTAGTGTATCACTCATGAACGTTGGGGGCACCAAGGGATAATGTACTGATAGTTATTGGATAACTATGAAATGACGCATTGGATAGTTTTCTGTCGGTTAACATAACTAAGGTCAAGCAGAGAATATTGATGTGACTAGTTTACACAGTTCTCTTGACTTAAAAATACTATTGATCCTTAATATGAAACTCCACTTTGATTGTAGTTAAATCATGGCACGGCGTCCATCAAATGACTATAGTTGGGTCGAGTGGAAGCATTGGAAGTGAAACACTATTCAAGATAGAATTCGTCTCCTCAGTTATATGCGGTTAGTATCACAATCAATTAAAGTCAACTCAAAGTCAAAGTCTCTGGCCAGATTATTTCGATTAATAGTAATTGTTATTATTGAACCAAGGACGTTGTGTTTGGGCTATAAAGTTGAATGTGGATGATATTGAAATTTGGACCATTACCAAATTCCATAAACCTAAAGTGATATAGTTTTGACAAACGGAATTGGTGTAAATAATTGTCACTATTAGATATCGCTTAGAATAAGTAAAATTGGATTTTACCAAAAGATGTGTAAGCGATGGATTCAGCCAAAATTTCACACCCCTACAAGTGACATGTGAACGTTAATATTTGAATTGTTCAATATTAATCGCTGATTGAATTTACACCTTTGAGTCGCACAACCGTAATGATGAATTCTTCGAAAAACCATATAATTTAATTAATTTATAAAAAATTGTAAATTAATTAGTGTTTGAGAAATATTAACTATTATTTATTTTATTTGATGTTGGAAGTTATTTGTAATTATTTGAATGCATTTATAAAAGTTATATTTGCGCGCATTGATATATGATATCATTGTAATTAAATAAAAGATAATTACAAGCATTAATTTATGGAATCTTATCATTCGATGACACTTAATTTTCAACCATACCATGTAAAGAAATAGGAGTGAAAAGAAAAGGTTAATCAGGAGAACTAATTAGAGAAGTTTCAATTAAAGAAGGGGAAAGGATTCCTTCTTTCAAAAAAAATATTCTCTAATTCATTCTGAACATACAATTGAGTTTCTCAACTGTCATTCTTCTTTCTGTAACTTTTCTGGTTCTTCCATTCTCTAATGGCTGAAAATATGAGATCTTCCATGACTTCAATTATTTCTAAAATCAAATAAAAATAAAATCAATTATGAAAAGTGGTTTATTCCTCTTGATCCTTGCAACATCTAGAGGCTGATTTCTGAATCTAGTAGATTTGATTCATCATTCAAGGTATGATTCATTGGCTATATCTAAAGGATAGATTCAATGTTTCAAGGTCTACTTCAAGGTTTTGGAATTAAGGTATGATCTTTTTATTCTTATAAATTTGACATAATGTTTTAATGAACAAAATTGAATATCTTAATTTATATGTGCATAATATTGTCTCATTTGATTTGAAAATGGTTTATTTATTTCAAATTGTTTATTATATGAATTGATTGGTTTTCTTATCTAGATAAATCAAAACTGAAACTTGCATATGATTAGACAATATTTTAATTTTAGATCTATGTTTAAACGTTCAAATCAAAGCGTAATTTTTTGATTTGAATATTTACAAGTTCTTATTGATTGCATTTTTACTGTAATAGAAACTTACATATGATTAAATGATGTTTTGATAGTAAATTGATTACAATTAATTTTTAAATTTGTTGCCCTATTAACATCACAATTATCCTTTTTTTTTACTATTCAAAGGATTTTAACATATTGCTTAGTTCAGTATCATCACCTTTTATTTTATAATTATTTATTCATATAGGTTGAATCTCCTTGGATTTGAAAGTTTGTTTGTTCTTATCATCTGCATCTTATTGTAATTGAAACCCACACATGAGTAAAGGATGGTTGGATAATAAATTGATTACAATAAATTTATAAATTTGTTATCCTATTTGACATGACTAATAGCTTTCTTTAAGTATTCAAAGGATTGTTAATATATTGCTCAGTTTAGTATGTTTGACTTTTGCTTTAAAATTTTTTATTCAAATACGTTGAATCTCTTTAGATTTGAAATTTTATTTGTTCTTATTATTTGCATTTTATTGTAATTGAAATCCACACATGATTAGATGATATTTTAATAATAAAATGATTACAATAAACTTATAAATTTGTTTCCCTATTTGACATGACTAATACTTTTTAAGTACTCAAATGATTGTTAATATTATTTGCTCAAAAGTTGGACAAACACCTTAAAATCTGATTTTCTTCTTTAGTTAAGTTTCGTTTAATTTGATTGTCGTAGGGTTTTATGTTCCAAAACATAATGGAATGGATTTAAGCAAGTGCAGAGACAGTTCACGAGTACAAAGTTTGGAAAACGGATAAGGAAAGAAAATAACATGGAGTTTTTATAGTGTTCGGCCATAATGTGCCTACATCCACTTTCCATTTTTTATTCTCTCTTTTATTTGATTACAAGTACAAGGTATATATATTTGAAAAGAGTAAAACTTTGAGTAACCAAAGTGGTGGATTTTCAGCAGAGTTTTTTCTCCTTTTCTCCACAAATCTGTCCCCATTGTTGTTGAGAAGCTCTGGTATTTATAGAGTGGATTTGTGAAGTGTGGGGGAGAAGTTATAGCTTCCTGGGTTTGGTTTGGCATTTGAGTTAGGGACAGTTGGATCGGCATTTAGATTAGGATGTTTGCCTGGTTTGGTGACCCTGGCTTGGAGTACCTTACTTATCGGCCCAAACCTTATATTCGGCGTGTTTGTCATGACGGACCAAATGTTTGGTCCGACAATTGCTATGTTGTGTCGGACCAAATACTCTGTCGGGCATAACGGAGAATGTCGGACCAAATGTTTGTTCCAACATCTCTAAGGATACCAGACCAAATACTTGGTCCGACATAACGTAGGATTCCGAACCAAATATCTGGTCCGGCATGCTGGTCCATATGTTTGGTTTGGCATTTCTGCAAATGCTGAACCAAGCATCTGGTTCGGTTATGCAGTTTCTCACACCCCTGCTCGCCTTTGCCTCCTTCTTCCTTTGCTTGCCAAAAAACTGAGCCAACACTTGCCCCCCAAAGTATGTTGTGTAACTGCACAACATGCTTTGTTTTCGGTTCGGCGTTGAGCTTCCACCACCGAATGAGACTGGTGACCGTTCGTCATCCCATTTTTTCCTTTAGATACGCCTTCTTCCCTTCACTCTTTTACTTTTACTTTTACTTTCTCTTAATCAAATTTCTTCGACTTTACTAAGTCAGTTGCAACTAATTTGAGCTTTCTTTTTCTTTCTCGAATTTGGATATTCTTGCGCATTCATAGCTTGAGCTAAGTTTCTTAACTCTATTTCTAGTTACAAGGTTCTAAGGTTTCGATGTGTGGGAGAGTTTAGTGCGAGGAGGGTGACTTCGATCTCGAATCGGCGAGGAGGCATCTTGTTTGAGCGAGCGCCGAAGGATCCTGATGTTTGGATGGTCTTTATCCTCCCAATGGCAGTCGAGGTATTTGGGGATTCGTGTTGGTAATGGGTGTGTAAATAACCACTCGCCCATTAGGTGTTTGACCTATCGCTTGATCGGTTGACTGAGTTGCTAATGGTAGAGGTGCTGGTGGTAGTATTCTAGTTTTGAGTATAGATATTTGTCTAGGTAAGACCGTAGGAGGGTATGCTTTGGGTCGGCAGTTGGTGTGTGGTAATTTTGGTTTGGCATTCGGAGTAGGATAATGCAGGGCCCGATTTGCCGAGTGCATTTTTTTTATGGGTATGCCGAGCCAAAAGCAGGTCTTCTACTAGATGGCAAGGGTAGGGATTCAATTGGGCTAGATGATAGGAGATTCCTAGGCCTTTTTTAACATCTCTTTATGATTTTAACCTTCGCTTGACCTTCATTTTCTTGCATAGGGAACTTGTCTTCTAGTCGTGATCTTCGTTCTAAGTTTGCGGCTTCTCAACCTGTCAGGGCTGGTCCTTCTTCTTCCAGCCGATCCTCCCAGGCAACCTAATTCTGCTTACTCTTTGGTGGAAGGTTATGCTCCGAATCAAATGCTGGTTAGGCCTTCGGAGTGTTATCCTAGCGTGTCGACGATAGAGAAGTTGAACTCCATAGCCATACATTTGGGATGGACCGTCGGGACATGATATTTCCTAGTCTGGATGATAAAGCATGCTTTCCCCCAGGCGGGTATGTGGCTTATAGCAAGTATCATTGTATGTGCAGCGCGATTCCTCCGCTTACCAATTGGATTGCCAACTCCGTGATTTATTTGATGGTTTCTCCTATGCAACTTCAGCCGAACTCTTATGTTGTCCTGACATGTTTATACCTGATATTCATGAAGCGGTATTAGAGACCCCCCACCCATAGGGAGATTAGATATCTATATAATGTGAGAAGTTATCGAAAGGGGAGTCCTTTTATTAGTTTAGAGTCCGCCCACAAATTCAAACCCGTTTTGGATTTATATTCTAAGTTTAGTATGTTCAAGAAGGAATATTTCTTTATACGTGGTTATACCTTGGCCCAACATGCTTTTACTTCTGGCTGTAAGTTATCATATTATCTTTTTTTTTTACTTTTTTTCAGTCTGGCATCTTATTGCTCTATAATTTTCAGGTTGCATGAAGGGCGACGGAGGATGACGACTTAAAAAGGATGGCTAAGGAAATATTGGTTATCCCAAAGGCCGGGCGGGAAGCCTCATTCCTAATCCATGATGCATCCCACTGATTCTACAACTTGATCAACCCCAAACACTCCGTGTACAAGATTAGGCCAAGTTCTGCTGAGAGGGCAGTGGGAGCCGAAGGAGACGGGGGTGACGGAGACAAAGATAAGCGCCCAGATGAGGAATGTGGTGTGGCTGAAGCCCCGAAGAAACCGAGACATAAGAAGATTGCAGTTCGTCCTCCCCGCTTGGGGAAATCTCTATGTATTCGAGATGCTCCTTCCCGTGGCGATGAGGGAGGTTCTCATTTGGGAGCATAAAGTGAAGAGGAGGAAGGATCGGGGAGAAATTTTGAAGCAACAGAAGGGATGTTCACATATCTCCAGACATGGATATTATAAGCAGCGAAGGGTTGGGCATGGATCCTTTAAAGAATGCCGAGGCCGTGCGAGAGTGGCCTAAGCAGTTGGAACAATCCAAGCACGCCCCAGGGCTATCTTCTACTGCCGATCTTTCCCGACAGAATGTGGCTTCGGGTGATCTGGGTGGAATACCGCCTCTTCCAGCACAAGGTTGAGTGGGAATCGGCGACGAGTTCGGGCTTTCTCTAAGTACTTTTTACTACTGTATGAATTTTGGGATACTTCTTGAAAACCTTTTGTTTTTCGATGAGTCCCAACCTCCTCCTACTCTTCAATCCAATGAAGTCTGATCGCCATGCGTTTTCCTTCCTTCGAGTGGAGTCCCATCCCTAGGTATTCCGTATTTGAGTGAGACCCCGCTCTGGCCATATGATCCAGTCTACCCTAAGGGTTTGTAGTAGCTTGTTGTGTCTTAGAGTCTTGAGTGTTTCACCTTTTTTATGCTTTCTCCCTTTCTTGGATCTAACGTTGTTGCCTGTATTCCAAGGAAAAGGGGAAACTCAAAGCAAAATGAAGTCTCAGGCGGCTTGAGCAGTTCAAATGGATGAAAATGACTTTGTTTCTTCTAAGGTGATTTTTCAAGGGGGAAAAACTATGCAAGAGAAAATTAGGGAGAGCACGTTAGGTCTGGATAAGGGAGAGAGCCGTGAGTCGTCCCAGAAACATGCGAGGTCCTCGGGCAAGGAAGCCACTTCTCCTAGCTCCCAAACTTTGTCCCGTCTTTGCCGTCACCATCCAATGGGTTCTGAAGTGCACGAAGTGCAAAATGAGTTGGGAGAGGGCAATGTTGATTCTTTTTTCTTGGATTGTCACCAACCGATGTGGAATCCCTTTGAGAGTCATCTGGATATAAATCCCGACTATGCAGGTCGTCGTGCGGCAGTTCCTGACAACGAGTTCCTTTTATCTCGAAATCCCTTGGTCTGGATCCTAGATGAGGCGAAGACTCTTGATTTTGCTAACTTGACAACGCGGATGGTCCAGATTATAGACGAGACCAGAAACATAGTTGATTATCAGTTGGCCAAAGCTAGCGAAGAAGTAGGGAGTGCCAATGTGCAGTGGCATCTAGAGATGGAGGACCTTCACAAGGTGCTCAGGGAGAAAGAGGCTAAGTTAAAGGAAGTCGAAGCATCCCGCGCCTCCGAGATAATGAAGGCCAATGAAGAGGCAAGGAACGAGGCTGCCGACCAATGTAACACACAGATTGATATGGCTATCGGTTCAGTGGATGAGGCTCGGCAGAAGGATCTGGAGCAAATTCGCTCCCTCAAGTGAAAAGTAAAGAAATCGAAAGAGGCCTTAACCGAGCTGAAGGAGTCTCAAGGCATGTGGCAAAAGGAGAAGGAATCATATCAGGCTGAGATCGACAGGTTGAAGGTAAAGCATGCTCAATTGAGGAGGGATAAGGAGCAGTACATGAACAAAGTGGTGGCCCTCCAGACCAAAGTTGATAAATCCAGCGACTTTTGCGACACGGTCTACCAGATGTTGAAGGATACTTATTTCATGTTTTGGAAAGACAGGAGCCTACGGTGGATGGATGACCATCCTCAGGTTATGGCTGGGATCAATGCTTGGATTATCGAGGAGACTAAGGCTGTAGTCACGCAGGAAGAAGGGGCTCTGTATGACATTGGGATGGTGAACAGCCAGTTCACGGTGGATGATACCAAGGCTATAGTCAAGGGGTATGAGTTGCTGGCAGAAAACGTGGATGATGAGGGCAGGTCGGATCTCGAGGGGCTTGGTGATCCAAGTCACATTGCCGTAGGAATTTTGCCTTTTTACTCTAGCTCTGTCATCACCTATTCAGGATTGCAAAACCTATAATTATTTTTATTAGCCTCGTGCAGGGGTGCCTCCGGGCCAAGTTGGGCCTTCACGAAAGGAAGGCAAGCCTCTCGGGCAATTAGAGCTCTCGAAGAACATGGCTGGAGGGAGCAGGCCAAGCGGCAAGGACGTCCCTCCTTCTTAGCCAAGGAGATTCTTTTTCTCCTTTCTGCATGCATTTTTGAAGGATGTATGGATGTTCTGCATATGTATATAAACATAAAGGATAAGCTTTGTACGAGAAAAGTTTAACACTATACTGTTCAACTTTCCATATATATATATGTGTGTGTGTGTGTACGTATATATGTATGTCTGGGATGACTTTTGTGATGCGTGCTTTTTATAATCTGCTCTGTCTATTCATGAGCTATTTATGACTTAGTTAATCGTTATAGTGTTTAGAGTTACGTAGAACCATAGAAGCGTTGTTTGTAACATCCCATCTTTTTGTACGCTTTAAATCGACGATAAGCCACACACGTCAGACTCAAATCATACATAACGGCGGATTGTTATTGGGATAAATAAGAAAAACAGAGAAAGAAAGAAAATAAAACAGAATCTCGTAGCGGAATGACAAAATATAATAATCAAATAACAGTTCATGAAGCTGTTTTTCAAAGCATTTGATTATACTTATACAACGCATATCAGATTTACACATACCAGCGCATAATAAATAATACAGTGGAATAGTATGAATGCAGTGGAATAATATAATAAATAGTAGTAATACAATCTTTGTCTTCGTCTTCGTCCTCCTGCAATAAGGTCTTCAAATCCTAAAATGTTCAGGCTGACCCGAGCGAATTGAAAAGACAAAACACTCGAGTCAGAACAAAAAGATCTTATGTAAGTTAAATCAGTGGAATAAATATGAATGGAACGGTGTCAGAGATGTTTACGGGATTTGACATCCCCTATCCAGTGTCTAACGTGAGTGCAGTAACTTAAGAGATGCTCGGGATTCACATCTCCTAAGGATCCATTAAACTATCTACTATGTAGTAATATACGCTATTATAATAATGTCTATTAGTAAAATATACTTACTTTTAAACAGTGTTAAAGCTTTACATTTTCCACCTTAACACGTAATAGTCCCAGTAGTCCATCCAGTATCAGTGCATCTCCAGATCGAGAGACTACCCTAAAAAAACTCCATGGGCTACGGGAGAAATCCAAACTCTTAAAAGGCACGATAGGTTAGGTGACACGGCAGAGCTAAGCAATGCCAGGGTAAATATACCAATTATGCTTCCAGACCGGTGGTAAGGCGTAGCAGCTACTACCGCCAACCTCGAGCCACACCCTCAAAATCAAAAGGGCCCAAATCAATCACAAAGTAAAAGAATGATATTGAAGGAGTGTGTCCGATAAAAGGTGCTAGCTTCTTAGCCCGTTGATCGCTCCTGTTTTAGTCACCTTATGCCAACTCACGGGAGTCGGATCCACGTATATACCTTAAAGGAATGCCGCCACCATCCTACTTCATTTTTGAATCTCCACCGCATATACGGTTGTTAAAGTGGTTTTCGGAGTTGGTAGAGAGTATGATAACTTCCGATCCCGGTCTCTTTAACAACCAAACGTTATTATAACACCGCGGTCATTTCAAAATAATTATACTTCTAAACCAGAATATAATATCCATTTCATAACCATATAAATACGATATCATTTCCACTTAAAAAACCAAATCAATATGATATCATTTTTATAAAAACCCAAATCAATATAATATCATTTTATTTCAAATATATCTTTTTTCCAAAATCATAGCACTTTCAAAGTTATAACACTTTGAAAATCAAAACCCTTAAGTATAACACTTTCAAATCATAATACTTTGAAACTCATAACTTGAAACATAACTTCAACCACTTGAATGGTTTAAATATTTGAATACTTTTGTAACAACCCGCATATTTGTCGATTTTTATATTTAAATATTTTATTTAAATATTTTATCGATACTCGGAATTTAGTCCGAAAAGCTACTTTTTGCATACGGTCGAATTAGGACTCGGGACCACTCCCATTGAGTTTAAAATGTCGTTTGCGACCTTTTTGAGTATAAGCTTCGATATGTTTGGAGTAAGTTGATTTTTGCTACTTTTTACTTTGGGCTTTGTTTGGGCTGAGCCCATTAACCCCACTTAACTCAGTTCCAACCCTCTCCTCTTCATTCACTTCTTTTCTATTTTCCTAATACTCAAGCTTTTATGTTAATGGAGAGTGGAAGAGGAAATTAAAACTCCAAGCCCTAGTTTTCTTTTGCAAATCAAGCCCTAGCTCCAAACTAATAGAAGAACCCATTAGTAAGCTTCTCTTCTTCTTCTCCAACTCTTTCTCTCTTTGATTTCAGAAATTCCTAAACCTAATTTTGGGAATGTTCTTCTTTTATAGCTTAGAATCAAGCATATTGAGTTGGATTTGAAGAGTGGTTGATTCTCCTTTGCTTTCAAGCTTCTTTTTCCAATTTCTTAGGTTCAAAGGTGAGATTTTTATCTCACATCTATGCTTATATTTATCTTCGATTGTTAGGTATGAATTCCTAACACTTATTCGTGTGCAATTGCTTTTGGTATGGATTGATTTGGTGAATATTCCAATTTTTTTGGTGTTTTCGGTTCAATCCTTTAAAAATCATAACTTTGATATTTGAACATGTGTTTGGTGATGCATCGAGGAGCATATAGGGCCGGGTAGTTGATTGACATAATCCCTTAGCGCCGTTGCTCGAGAGAATGCAATTTGGTCGAGGTTGGACCTCCATTGGATGGACTGGGAGGGGACTGGCAACAGGTCCGGTCGACCGAGCCCTGTAGCCGGTCGACCGACCTGCTGCCAAGTGCATAAGCACTTCTCTGTTTAAGGTTCGGTCGACCGAGTACAGGGTTCGGCCGACCGACCTGCTTCCCGAGGAATTTTGAGAACAGGGTCCAGTCGACCGAGCTCTGTAGCCGGCCGACCGACCTGCTGCATTTTTGCCTATTTCGCCTAGTTGTTTGAATTTCCAACTTTAATCGATTCGTGTTGTTTCCTATGTGTTGTTATCATTTGTTATGACTTTGATGACTTCTTTTTAGGGATTTTTGAATATCCATTTTGATGGATTCTTTATCGGTTTCGTTGGATTTTTATTCACATCTTCGTATGTGAATTTTAGTGATTGATTGTTCCTACAATCTTCTTCATGATTTGTCACTTTAAAAATATAAAGGTTTCTATACTAGTAGTAAATATCAAAACTCTTTCTCCAAATGATTTCAACACTATTTTAGTACAAAGCTCGCTTCTTAAACCGTTTTCCAATCTATTAGTATATACAAACCTTTACCTCACTCGTATGAGAAATCTAATTAAACGACTTAGTAAAACAAGTGATATGAAACGCTTGCGTTTACTTCGTCAGTTAATTCTTGGACTTGTTCGATTGAATCCCTTGTGACAATTTTATAGTGGAGATCTACAGTTTGTTCGTAAATATTTAAGTTAAGCAAGTGGTTATGGGACATGAAGCTAAACTCGTATATTTACTAGCTTAGTGTAATTGACACTTCTCGTTGATCATGACGATCATCTTTGTGATTTAGACTAGCAATGTGCGATGTCTCTTTGTCTGCGAGGGAGACTAAACCCCGTTTTGTGGAGTTTCGACTCAAATTGGTGGGGTAGCAACCCATGGTCTTCGGGCCGTTTGTGGAGCTTCGGCTCAATTTGTGATGGTTAGCAACCATGGAATTAGCGTTCCGTTTGTGATACACGTGTTGGCGAGCTTTATGCTCCCGTTTGTGATAGGCCTCCCCCTCTTTGTGATTTCTGGATTTCTTGAGATGATTTCTAGAATTTGTGTTTCACAAATTTTCGTGATTTCCATCGATAAGCTTTATCGATATTTGTGCATTGGTGAATTTGTGCGTCATTGACTTTTGTGATTTCTGGATTTCGTGTGTTGAATTTTGGAATTTGTGTGTCACTGACTTTTGTGATTGACATTGATATTATCGTCAATATTTATGGTTTGGTGAACTAAATTAGGAGTATGACGTTTCTGTTATTCTTGTGTAGATTTTGTGACATTGAATAATCCCTTGATGATTTTCAACTGCTTATATATCACAGCTTGGAATTGTGATTATTATGTGTTTAGTCATATCTCTTATTCTGTATCGTGTCATCTGATATTTATAGTTAGACTGATCCGTTTATTATTTTCTTATCAAATAATACTCGGGTCAGACCGAGATGTTACAGGTGCTTCTGCTTGACTTCTTCCCAGGGATTCATTACTCTGACTTTTGGCAAACTACTTAGATTAGTAGTTTATTTTGTTGTATACACTTGAGATATAGACTCATAGTTGTATTATTTTGTATAGCACGTGTTGCTATTCTTTTGTATTATTGTGGATCTTTTTGACCACTACTCTGATAACTTCCATATGTTAATCATATATTCATATCTTCTTCCGCCTTTGTGATATGAATTATCTGTGACTGATTTATGTTATGTTTATTTCTGTATTTGTTTCCGAAGATATTATAGCCACTGTGTAGTAGTTTTGAGTTTGTGTCGGTATGTCGGATTTCCCTCTTGAAAAAGAAATGCATGTTATACTATCTGACATATCGATGCTCGCGCAAAGCAATTACAAGGATGGTCGCTCTTCAACAGCCTCATTCTCCGTGCTAGTTGACAGCATTCACCGTAATGTTCTTGGCTAGCGTGGGTATAGAGGTGGGGCGTCACAGCTTGGTATCAGAGCCAAACTTCGGAACAATATGAAATATTATAACAAGGATCATCGTCCTAAGTCCATCTTAGGAGTCGTGCTTTAGGATTAATTCGAGTCTTCGTACCGATTCATCCTATTTTCCCTATGATTCTTTGTTTATCTATCAAGATTGCTTGATATTCAATTTGGTGAGTAACCTTTTTCTTCTTCTTCTTTCTTTCTAAAGGAAGAGAAATGTCTAGACCAGGCCGCCCTAGAGCGGTGCCATCTAGCACTCCACCCTAGGATGGAGTTTTTATGACTGCTCAACAGCTTCTTGATTTTGTGACAAATGCTCAAGCAGCTGGAGCTAACCCGGAACCTACTCACCCAAAGTCGGGATTTGCACGCTTGTGTAGCAATTACACTAATTTGGGTGGGGAGCCATTCAAAGGTTCCGAAACTATTATTGAAGTACAGGCTTGGCTAAGGTCATGCGATCGAATCTTTTCTCGCATGAATCTTATTGACCTTCACCGAGTTCAGGTGGCCTCTAGTATGCTCCGAGAAAGAGCATTGGACTGGTACGAGCTTCTTATTTCTGAGATTAATGAAGCGGATCTCACCTGGGAGCAATTCCGGGAACGCTTCGAGTTGAATTTCGTACCAGAAGCTGAGAAGGTGACTTTGGCTCGCCGTTTTGTAGACTTTGTTCAAGGTGAATCTTCCGTGGCAGATTACGTCGCGTCTTTTGAATCTCTCTCCAAATATGGGGTTGAATACATCAACACCCCATTGAAGAAGAACCAGAGGTTCATTTATGGCTTAAACAAAAATCTCACGAAGCCATTACTTCTAAAATTAGAAGTTTCTTTCGACCAACTCATTAATATCGCTCTTCGTCTTGATGAGGCGGATAAGGAGAATGATGTTGAAGTGGTGGGTTCCAAACCAAACTTCAACAACAAGAAAAGGCCAAACAAATTCAAAGGCCCTTATCCCAATAAGAAAGGGAAGCAAACAACCTCTGTGGTAAAGACTTCTTCCTTTGGTCGTGGGGAATGCTATAATTGTGGTTCGAAGGACCATTATGCGAACAAGTGCCCAAAGTCTCTCTCTTGTCGCTACTGCAAAGTTCCCGGCCATGTTATATCTTCATGCCCCAAGCTTCAGGGCAAGAAGGAGGGAAAGTTAAATGTTGCTCAAGCCCCTGGCAACACATCTCGTGGCCAAGGTATTTCTCATTCTATTCTGGATGGAATTATTTTATTTCGTTATCATCCTATTCGAGTTCTTTTTGATACGGGTGCGTCCCATTCTTTTGTACCAAAAGAACTTGTTGATACTCTTTCTTTGGATGTTTTGTGTTTAATGACTTCTTTGAGAATTGCGAATCCGGTTGGTGGATCCGCAACAATCAGTTTATTGTGTAAAGATATCGAGATTATTTTGTGTGATTTTCCTTTCCTAGCCGATTTGCATGTCATGCGTTATTTAGGCTTTGGAATGATTCTGGGAATGGATTGGCTTAATCGTTATGAAGCTCACATCCTATGTCCTGAGCGGACTATTTATCTTCGACATCCACTATCTGTTAATCAGGTTTCTGTTATTCTTAAAGATTCGGATTCCGCTTTGGTTGCATCTTTATATTCTTTAAACCCTCGTGATGACGATGATGATGATGAGGGTGATATTATTTCTCTTATTCACGTCGTTCGTGAATTTTCCGACATATTTGAGCCCGTTTTAGGATTACCACCTAAGCGAGCAATTGAGTTCAGAATTAATCTCATTCCTGGAGCTCAACCTATCACTCGCCCTCCTTATCGTATGTCCAATAAAGAAAACGAGGAGATGCGCAAACAATTATCCGAATTGGAGACGAAGCAATTTATTCGCTCTAGTTCCTCGCCTTAGGGAGCTTCGTCTATTTTCGTGAAGAAATCCGATGGTACACTTAGGCTTTGCGTTGACTACCGCAAGCTTAATGATCTTACTATCAAAAATAAATATCCTTTACCTCGGATCGATGATCTGTTCGATCAACTTACTGGTGCTAGAGTCTTTTCACAATTAGACTTAGCTACTGGATTTCATCAGCTTCGTATTGCAGGGGATAGCATTCCTTTGACATCGTTCTGTACTCGTTATGGATCTTATGAATGGCTTGTTATGCCATTTGGTCTAACGAATGCTCCGGCTTATTTCGTTGACCTTATGAATAGAGTTTTCAAAGACTTCCTCGACCGGTTTGTCCTCATCTTTATTGATGATATTCTTGTGTATTAAAAAACCGAGGAGGAGCATGAGAAGCATATTCGGATTGTGTTGGAAATTCTTAGGAGTAATCGTTTGAAAGCAAAATTTTCTAAATGCCATTTTTGGCAATCTCGTGTGAAGTTTCTCGGTCATATTATTTCCGAATCCGAAATTTCCGTGGATCCTTCAAAGATTGAAGCGATTCAAGATTGGAAGAGACCGGAGAGTGTGCCAGAGATTCGTAGTTTTCTTGGATTGGCGGGTTATTACCGGCGGTTTATCAAAAACTTTTCTAAGATTGTCGTGCCTCTCACTAGCTTAACGAAGAAAGGTGTTAAATACATTTGGTCGGACAAATGTGAAACGTCTTTTCAGAAATTAAAAGAACTTCTTCCTGATGCTCCTATTCTTGTTATTCCCGAGGGGAATCAGGATTTCGTTGTTTATACCGATGCCAGTCGCGTTGGTTTGGGTGCCGTTCTTATGCAAAAAGACGTGTTATTGCTTATGCTTCAAGGCAATTAAAGCCTGCCGAGACTAGATATGCCACTCATGATTTAGAACTCGCGGCTATTGTTTTCGCTCTTCGGATTTGGCGTCATTATCTTTTAGGAGAGAAATTTGTTCTTTATACCGATCATAAGTCTTTGAAGTTTTATTCTCTCAAAAGGAACTTAATTTGCGTCAACAGCGTTGGCTCGAATTTCTTGCACCATATGATCTTGATATTCTTTATACTTCCGGTAAGGGTAATCGTGTCGCCGATGCTCTTAGCCGTAAACAACAAGCTGTTGTTTCTATGATGATATCCGAATGGAACGATCTCGAGATCTTATCCACTTGTGAGATTCGAGACCGCGTATCCGATTTATGCTCATCATTTGTTTTATGTAACCTTGAGGCTCATCCTTCTCGTTTAGACCGCATTCTTGAAGCTCAAAGGCTAGATCCCAAATTGGCGCTTCTAGGCCAAAATATTAAGGATAAGATTGATATTGAAGGTTTGAAGGACTTTGACATCGATTCTCGTGGCGGCATTCGGAAATTTGGTAGACTTATCGTGCCAAATATTAGTGATCTTCGTAAAGATATTTTAGAAGATTCACATTGTTCTAAATTTACCATTCATCCCGGTAGTACTAAAATGTACGCGGATATGAAGCGACTTTATTATTGGGAGGGAATGAAACTTGACATCGCTAACTTCGTTAAGCATTGCATGACTTGCCAACTCATTAAGGCCGAACATCAAAGGCCTGGTGGGTTATTGCAACCTTTAGAAATTCCAATTTGGAAGTGGGACCAAATTTCCATGGATTTTATAGATGGCCTTCCCCGTTCTCGTTCGGGTCATGATAGCTTATGGGTGATTGTTGATAGGCTTACTAAATCTGCCCATTTTATTCCCGTTCGGTCTAACCGAACCGTTTCTCTTTTGGCCAAGCTCTTTATTAAAGAGATTGTTAAATTGCATGGGGTTCCTACTTCTATTGTTAGCGATCGTGATCCATTGTTTACTAGTGGATTTTGGAAGAGTTTTCAAAAAGCTTTGGGAACGAAGCTTAATTTTAGCACCGCTTATCATCCCCAGTCCGATGGACAAACTGAGTGTGTGAATCAAACTCTTGAAGATCTTCTTCGTTCTTGTGTGCTTGATTTTGGTGGAAGTTGGGAAGATCATATTTCACTTATTGAATTTCCTATAATAATAGCTTCCAATCTAGTATTGGTATGGCACCTTTCGAGGCACTCTATGAAAGGCTATGCCGATCTCCTTCTTGTTGGCTTGAGGCCGGTGAGAAGCTGGTTTTAGGTCCAGATTTTATTCGGTATTCCACAGAGAAAATTGACCTTATTCGACATAGAATGAAAGAAGCCCAGAGTAGACAAAAATCCTATGCCGATAACCGAAGAAGGAAGTTAGAATTTTCTGTGGGAGATCTTGTGTTCATTCGTGTTTCACCTATGAAAGGTGTTGTACGTTTCAGTCGATCGGGAAAGTTAGCACCTCGATATATTGGACCATTTCCTATCACTGAACGTATTGGTTCCATGGCTTATCGCCTTTTATTACCGGCTCAATTTTCTGCTATCCATGACGTGTTTCACGTTTCTCAACTTCGGAAATGTCTTCGAAATTCTGATTCTATTCTTGAGCGCGGTGTTGTGGAGGAGATTGAAGTTTCACCGAATTTAACTTATGAGAAGCATCCTATTTGAATTATTGCTTCGGAGGTCAAACGTCTTCGAAATAAAGATGTTCCGCTTGTGAAAGTTCAATGGTCTTCAAATCCTAAGGATTGTTCTTGGGAGTCTAGAGAGTTCATCGAGCGATCACATCCGGACTTACTTTCCCGTGCTTTTTGAGGTGAACTTCTTATTTCAAACTTCTTTTGTGTTGAATATGCTTTTATGGTTGTTACTATATATCTTCTTCTTAAATATTGCGAGGACGCAATTTCTTTAAGGAGGGGAGTCTGTAACAACCCGCATATTTGTCGATTTTTATATTTAAATATTTTATTTAAATATTTTATCGATACTCGAAATTTAGTCCGAAAAGCTACTTTTTGCATACGGTCGAATTAGGACTCGGGACCACTCCCATTGAGTTTAAAATGACGTTTGCGACCTTTTTGAGTATAAGCTTCGATATGTTTGGAGTAAGTTGATTTTTGCTACTTTTTACTTAGGGATTTGGTTTGGGCTGAGCCCATTAACCCCACTTAACTCAGTTCCAACCCTCTCCTCTTCATTCACTTCTTTTCTATTTTCCTAACACTCAAGCTTTTATGTTAATGGAGAGTGGAAGAGGAAATTAAAACTCCAAGCCCTAGTTTTCTTTTGCAAATCAAGCTCTAGCTCCAAACTAATAGAAGAACCCATTAGTAAGCTTCTCTTCTTCTTCTCCAACTCTTTCTCTCTTTGATTTCAGAAATTCCTAAACCTAATTTTAGGAATGTTCTTCTTTTAAAGCTTAGAATCAAGCTTATTGAGTTGGATTTGAAGGGTGGTTGATTCTCCTTTGCTTTCAAGCTTCTTTTTCCAATTTCTTGGGTTCAAAGGTGAGATTTTTATCTCACATCTTTGCTTATATTTATCTTCGATTGTTAGGTATGAATTCCTAACACTTATTCGTGTGCAATTGCTTTTGGTATGGATTGATTTGGTGAATATTCCAATTTTTTTGGTGTTTTGGGTTCAATCCTTTAAAAATCATAACTTTGATGTTTGAACATGTGTTTGGTGATGCATCGAGGAGCATATAGGGTCGGGTAGTTGATTGACATAATCCCTTAGTGTCGTTGCTCGAGAGAATGCAATTTGGTCGAGGTTGGACCTCCATTGGATGGACTGGGAGGGGACTGGCAACAGGTCCGGTCGACCGAGCCCTGTAGCCGGCCAACCGACCTGCTGCCAAGTGCATAAGCACTTCTCTGTTTAAGGTTCGGTCGACCGAGTACAGGGTTCGGCCGACGACCTGCTTCCCGAGGAATTTTGAGAACAGGGTCCGGTCGACCGAGCTCTGTAGTCGGTCGACCGACCTGTTGCATTTTTGTCTATTTCGCCTAGTTGTTTGAATTTCCAACTTTAATCGATTCGTGTTGTTTCCTATGTGTTGTTATCATTTGTTATGACTTTGATGACTCCTTTTTAGGGATTTTTGAATATCCATTTTGATGGATTCTTTATCGGTTTCGTTGGATTTTTATTCATATCTTCGTATGTGAATTTTAGTGATTGATTGTTCCAACAATCTTCTTCGTGATTTGTCACTTTAAAAATATAAAGGTTTCTATACTAGTAGTAAATATCAAAACTCATTCTCCAAATGATTTCAACACTATTTTAGTACAAAGCTCGCTTCTTAAACCGTTTTCCAATCTATTAGTATATACAAACCTTTACCTCACTCGTATGAGAAATCTAATTAAACGACTTAGTAAAACGAGTGGTATGAAACGCTTGCGTTTACTTCGTCGGTTAATTCTTGGACTTGTTCGACTGAATCCCTTGTGACAATTTTATAGTGGAGATCTACAGTTTGTTCGTAAATATTTAAGTTAAGCAAGTGGTTATGGGACATGAAGCTAAACTCATATATTTACTAGCTTAGTGTAATTGACACTTCTCGTTGATCATGACGATCATCTTTGTGATTTAGACTAGCAATGTGCGATGTCTCTTTGTCTGCGAGGGAGACTAAACCCCGTTTTGTGGAGTTTCGACTCAAATTGGTGGGGTAGCAACCCATGGTCTTCGGGCCGTTTGTGGAGCTTCGGCTCAATTTGTGATGGTTAGCAACCATGGAATTAGCGTTCCATTTGTGATACACGTGTTGGCGAGCTTTATGCTTCCGTTTGTGATAGGCCTCCCCCTCTTTGTGATTTCTGGATTTCTTGAGATGATTTCTAGAATTTGTGTTTCACAAATTTTCGTGATTTCCATCGATAAGCTTTATCGATATTTGTGCATTGGTGAATTTGTGCGTCATTGACTTTTGTGATTTCTGGATTTCGTGTGTTGAATTCTGTAATTTGTGTGTCATTGACTTTTGTGATTGACATTGATATTATCGTCAATATTTATGGTTTGGTGAACTAAATTTGGAGTATGACGTTTCTGTTATTCTTGTGTAGATTTTGTGACATTGAATAATCCCTTGATGATTTTCAACTGCTTATATATCACAGCTTGGCATTGTGATTATTATGTGTTTAGTCATATCTCTTATTCTATATCGTGTCATCTGATATTTATAGTTAGACTGATCCGTTTATTATTTTCTTATCAAATAATACTCGGGTCAGACCGAGATGTTACAGGTGCTTCTGCTTGACTTCTTCCCAGGGATTCATTACTCTGACTTTTGGCAAACTACTTAGATTAGTAGTTTATTTTGTTGTATACACTTGAGATATAGACTCATAGTTGTATTTCTTTTGTATAACACGTGTTGCTATTCTTTTGTATTATTGTGGATCTTTTTGACCACTATCTGATATACACTTCCATATGTTAATCATATATTCATATCTTCTTCCGCCTTTGTGATATGAATTATCTGTGACTGATTTATGTTATGTTTATTTCTGTATTTGTTTCCGAAGATATTATAGCCACTGTGTAGTAGTTTTGAGTTTGTGTCGGTATGTCGGATTTCCCTCTTGAAAAAGAAATGCATGTTATACTATCTGACATATCGATGCTTGCGCAAAGCAATTACACGAATGGTCGCTCCTCAACAGCCTCATTCTCCGTGCTAGTTGACAGCATTCACCGTAATGTTCTTGGCTAGCGTGGGTATAGAGGTGGGGCGTCACAACTTTATATAATAAAATAGCTTCTTAAGTTTCACAAATCAATTCCAAAACAACCCGAATTTCTAGATTTTAATTTAACCAAATCCCAAATCATAAATTTCAATTCATTTCAGTTTCCAAATAAACCATTTCAAATTATATTGATTTCAAAATCGATTGATCCATAAAATAAACCATTTCAAATTCAGTATATTTCAAGCTTCAAGTATTTAACAATTTCAAAACTAAGCTTCATAATTACAATTCAGCAATTCAATTTTCTATTATTTAGTTTTGAAATGTTTCACTTAATAAATCCATTATCATCTAAATAAAACTCAAATTTCAAATAACTAAATGTTTCCTTCAATTTATTTATACTTGAAATATTCGTTTAATTCATTTTAAAAATCAATTTATAAAAGTCATACCTTCTAAAATTTCAAGTTTAATAAATTTCACATCAAACTTATCGGAGTTTAATTTTTAAATAAATTTACTTTCAGATAAATCTCAAATTTATCTTCCAACCTTAATTTATTTAAATTAATATAAACTCTTTATGGAAATGCAATTTAAATACTTAACTATATTTTCCTCAAAAAAATCAAACTATTATTAAGCTTGTTCTATATTAAAATGAATTATACATAGCTTAAAATAAAGGATAAAATAACATTTATATAATATCAAAATCAACATTTATCTAAAACCATATATTTGTTTACAAAACCATAGAAATCATTTCAAAATATTTTTATATATAGACCACGGTGGCTGTATATAATTTCTATCATATGGTCAGGTGATACGAGTATTTATCATTTCAATCCGTAATTTAAAATATAAATACGGTTATATATCATTTCAAACTGCAATCCCAAATGAAATAAAAATCCACAACAACTTTAAGTTTATAACAATATAAAACACAACATCCACTCATCCAATATCAATCATCAAATATTTATCACATTCATCATCTAATTCAATCAATAACATCAATATATAACAGATAACAAATAACAGGTATTGACTGGCAGTTTATATTCAGTAATAAATTAAATAACTATTTTATCCAAATAAATTCAAATAAACTGAGATGATGATTCAAAATATGCCAAACAGTCATAAATAAATTTCAAATCACATCATAAATC
This sequence comes from Allium cepa, assembly GCA_030765085.1. Classification (NCBI taxonomy): domain Eukaryota; kingdom Viridiplantae; phylum Streptophyta; class Magnoliopsida; order Asparagales; family Amaryllidaceae; genus Allium; species Allium cepa. Next base: position 978,237,629 of record CM060937.1, on the reverse strand, counting down.
AATTAAACAAACATAAGAAATTTTAGAAGTTGTGAGTGGGTTAAAACACTCACCTTTTCAATTTAAATTAAATTTAAATCCAATCTAAACCTAAAATTTGAAAAGTCTTCAAATTTATCCAAATTAGTGTCAAGATGTCCGGAATTTTGATACGATCATAGTGGAAGACACCACGTGTGAAACGGACTTCGTACGCGGAAGTTATGCCGATTAGAAGATTTGAAATCGAAAATAAAATAAAATAAAGACGACTCTTTACCTACCACGTCATCATCTCCTATTCGTAGCCCTACCAGAACCCTAATTCGCACGCGTTTGAACAGTTACTAGTCGCCGCCACACAGCTAATTTTTCCGCTCCTCTGGTGATCTATGACTTGATCTGATGCCTCCTATCAAATGCCCTAATCGAGCCGGCCCTAGATGAGGTATCGCGACCCCCTAAAGCGGACCACCAGCCGCCGCCGCTGCTGCGCGTTCAACGCCAGTCATAGAGAAAATGAGCGACTCCAGGCCCAAGCAACCATGCCGATCTTCATGCCACGACGCCCTCTACAGTGCAGCGCAACCCGATCGTTGTTCCGGCGAAAATCCACCGCACGATCAAACCCCCACCAATGGACGGCCGGAATTTGTTCTTCAATTTCTGGTCAGGCAGGGATTCAAATTGGAAAACAAATCATATATTTGACTTGAACTCATCGAGAGCTTCTAATCCATATATAATTCGATATAGTTTGTGGAGTTTGAATTTTTGGCTTAGAATTTTATTTGAAATTGCAATTGGAATTTTGGTTTTTGTCTGCCATTGGGATGACGAGGAGCAACTGGAATTGTACGTATAGAATAATGAACATAAGAAATAGGCTAGAGTTTATGACGTGGTATATATAGGCAAAGTTGGAATTTGAATGGACTGGATTGATTTGGATTGACAGTTGACCGACAAATGGCCCGAAAAGCCCGTTCTGACTCCGGAATGAAAATAAGTCAACCCATATATCAAAATAGATGTTTTTAAATATTTTAAATGCAATGGAACAAGTTTCAAGTTCAAATTCCATCGTATGAAGAAGTTATGTTGACATCAAGTTATTTCAATTTGATTTCAATTGATTTCAATTTAAATTGATTTCGAGGCGTTTCGAGCCGGTACGATTAAACGAAAAATATGATCGTTACGAAACTTGAAATCTTACAATAATTCACGGTTGTGGATCCGATAAAACTGGTTTCGTCGTAATTCGAATCAGTGGCCAAAATGGCTATTTTCCAGTTATTAAATTAAAGTAATAAATTAATTAATTAAATCACTTTTCAGTTTAAATTTAATTATTTACCATTTCTATCATTTTTGATTTCTTAATCATTTACAATAACTTAAACAATTTTAGATGTCCATTTAAAGTCGATTAACTCGTCAATCTCTGTGTTATTTTTCAATTTCATTAAATTCAGAAATTATAAATTAAAACTCCAAAATCCATTTATTAAATTTTTAAACCTTGTTATTCGAGTCTTTTATTACAATAAGGATATAACTAACATTGTTCTAAATCTTGGTACTTAATATTTCCCAATTTCCTCTTAATTCCTATTTTCGTAATATTCAAATATCAGATTTCATTTATTTGCGATTAATCCAATCATTAAATTTAAATTCCAGTAAATTAATAAATCTTGATTTTTATTCTTTTTATTCTTTTTATTCAACCTATTGTTATGGATAAAATTAACATTATTCTTATATATTAATTTAACTCACGTTAACATAATATTTAATTACATTTATTGAAATTTATTTCCAGTTTAAAATAACAGGTTAAATAGAGGCTAACATACAATAATTGTTACCGTTAGCTTTTAATTACACTTATAAATTATTATTACAAACAGATGTTTCGATTGCTTACATAACACTGCTTTTATCCAACTACGTATAGTTATATACTAATGCACCAATTGATTCAATATTACACTTGTTTTCTTATATTCACTTTATAACCAAGCTATATCCATTAAGTTTTGTTTAATTGGAATTTCATCCAAGTTCATTAATTGTTAACTTTAATTAGCCTTATTCCGTTTCATCTTAGTTATTTTTCATTATTACTTATAAATTTTATTTCTTCCAATATTAAATAACAAGATTCATTAAATTAACAAATTTAATTATCAAAATTTTACGCGTCGTTACACTCTCCCCCACTCAAAACTTTTCGTCCCCGAAAAGGAAAAAGAAGTAGAAAAGAAAGAATTTAGTAAACAATACATATTATTCAAAAATATTAACTTTATAAAAAGTTAAATTTACAAAATTAGTTAATTTAAATAAAATATACCAATTTATAACCATTAAATCTTTTTATACTTAAATTAATAAGGTTTGGAGAACATTTTCAAAAAACTTCTAAGTCCAAAATTTACGGAAAATTTCAGCAGAGTCTCCTTTGTACGGGGAGGCTCGAGAGAAATTATAATATCAAATATAACAATATATAACATATATTTTCCAAATAATATATCTCGACATGGGGAAAACAATATAATAATGTTATAAAACCCTAATCCGAGAACGTACCTATTTGTCGGGCAATTAACGCTTATTTTGTGAAACCAAAAGCAGTAGCAATTGCTTCCATAACCTGTATTTCACTTATATAATCCAAAAGGTTAACAATTATATAAAATAAAATATTTAAAGTTGTTTCAACCACTATCAAACAAATCAATATGCACAACAATCACTCGCAACCACGACATATAATCATCAATATAAGATCAACACAAATCAATTGTACATTTATATCAAACAAAACAAATAGTTGTTCAGGTTCAAAACTTTAAATTGTACAAAATGAAAAATAAACTACTAAGTGCACCATTTACTCAACAGTCTCAGATGAAACTATATAGATTATTCATACATCCAAACAATTTTAAAGTATCACTGCCCAAACAACCATAAACTAAAACAAACAACAGATTCTAACATTATTTAAGTTTGTTCTTATAAATTTTCTTTCACAACATTTATTGTTTCATTTCCTTTTCATTTATATGATGATTTATCTTTTAATCCACATGTATTTCTTGCAAATTTTCATTTCCATCCATTGACTCAATGTTTATTTCACTTATTTGCACTTATACTTACATAAATTCATTTTTATTTATTCATGTCATATATTTTTTTTCATTACATTCATTCATTTCTAAATTTATTTTCATTCATTTATCCATAGTATTCATTTTCAATTCAGTTACGTGGCAGATCAATTTTATTATAGTAATATTTCAATTGTAACTTAAGTTTATAATCTGTAACATCAATACTTATTTATTAAGAGTTTCATTTGATACTTCATTATTTCAAGTTTTACTTATATACTATCCTATTGCATTTTCTAATTAAACATTACAACTTTTACTATTTGGTAAGTTATATATATATATATATATATATATATATATATATATGCTTTAAGAATGCAATTGGAAGTTAAATAAGTTTTCTCATTTCTTTAATTAATTTAATATTCAATAATTATCCTTTGTTTTAAAAGTTACAAATTTCAACTTGCTTGTAATTTCATTCATAACCAAGCATTTAATCTCTTATTTCATTTAGAGGTTCCAATTATTAATTAGTTATATCCTATTTCCCTACAATAATTGAAACTATTAATTAACGGAAACTAAAGAACTAAATACCGGGTTTTATTCGAAATCATTTTAAAATAATAGATAGATGTATATACTTGCAACTTATATATCCAATTATATTTAAAACAATTTAAAATTTACATTTGTTTATCAAAATCTGTAGTAAAACTACTACGGTGGCCTTCCCACTTCGAAACTCGAAAATGAATGTCGATGATGCATGCAATCATCACCGAAATTATTTTCCAATGACAGAGGGGGGAGTACAAAACTTATTTCTTTCCAAAGTTTCTTTAAAACAATTCTTTCAAATTATATTGAAATATTTATATCAGAAAATACTTATAAGCAATATTATTATATTCCTAAATCCTTTGAAAGCAATTTTCAAAATCCCGGAACTTAAGTTCTAAAATTTCCAATTTTCATTTATTTATTTTTCTTCAAATCTTGTTTCAAATCAATTTATAAATTTCATTACCTAACAACCAATATATTACAACCAAATATAGCCTTTATAAAAAATTTATTTTATATATAGAAAATATAATAGGCAAAATTATTTCATTCACCTATATTCAAAACAAATATTGTGTCGGTCGGTCCCATTAATTGTTTAGAAATCCCTATTGATGTCATAGCGTCCTATGCACCAACCAGAATTTATAAATACAAAACGAAACAAATTAACACAATATCAAAATCCTTTTATAACACTAATAAATACGCACTCTCATATATATACACTCAGCTACTCATCATAGGGTATTACTACCCTATTAATAAAGAGTCAGACCCCACAAAGCTAAGGTTTAACTGTAAACCAAAGCTCTTATACCAAATGTAACATCCCGTCTTTTTGTACGCTTTAAACCGACGATAAGCCACACATGTCAGACTCAATCATACATAAGGGCGGATTGTTATTGGGGTAAATAAGAAAAACAGAGAAAGAAAGAAAATAAAATAGAATCTTGCAGCGGAATGATAAAATATAATAATCAAATAACAGTTCATGAAGCTGTTTTTCAAAACAGTTGATTATACTTATACAACACATATCAGAGTTACACATACCAGCGCATAATAAATAATGCAGCGGAACAGTATGAATGCAGTGGAATAATATAATAAATAATAGTAATATAATCTTCGTCTTCGCCCTCCAGCAATCTGAAATGCTCAGGCTGACCCGAGCGAATTGAAAAGACAAAACACTCGAGTCAGAACTAAAAGATCTTATGTAAGTTAAATCAATGGAATAAATATGAGCGGAACGGTGTCAGAGATGTTTATGGGATTTGACATCTCCTATCCAGTGTCTAACGTGAGTGCAGTAACTTATGAGATGCTCGGGATTCACATCTCCTAAGGATCCGTTAAACTATCTACTATGTAGTAATATATGCTATTATAATAATGTCTATTAGTAAAATAAACTTACTTTTAAACAGCGTTAAGGCTTTACATTTTCCACCTTAACACGTAATAGTCCCAGTAGTTCATCTAGTATCAGTGCATCTCCAAATCGAGAGACTACCATAAATACTCCACGGGCTACGAGAGAAATCCAAACTCGTACAAGGCACGATATGTTAGGTGACACGGCACAGCTAGGCAATGCCAGGGTAGATATACCAATTATGCTTCCAGACCGGTGGTAACGCATAACAGCTACTACCGCCCACCTTGAGCCGTACCCTCAAAATCAAAAGGGCCCAAATCAATCACAAAGTAATAGAATTGTATCGAAGGAGTGTGTCTGATAAAAGTTGATACCTTCTTATCCCGTTGATCGCTCCTGTCTTAGCCACCTTATGCCAACTCACGGGTGTCAGGTCCACGTATATACCTTAAAGGAACACCGCCACCATCCTACTTCATTTTGAAATCTCCACCACATATACGGTTGTTAAAGTGGTTTTCGGAGTTGGAAGAGAGTATGATAACTTCCGATCCAGGTCTCTTTAACAACCAAACATTATTATAACACCGCGGTCATTTCAAAATAATTATACTTCAAAACCATAATATAATATCCATTTCAAAACCATATAAATGCGACATCATTTCCACTTCAAAAACCAAATCAATATGACATCATTTTTATAAAAACCCAAATCAATATAATATTATTTTATTTCAAATATATCCTTTTTCCAAAACCATAGCACTTTCAAAGTTATAACACTAAATCAAAACCCTTAAAGTATAACACTTTCAAATCATAATACTTTGAATCTCATAACTTTGAAACATAATTTCCACCACTTGAATGGCTTAAATATTTGAATATTTATATAATAAAATAGCTTCTTAAGTTTCACAAATCAATTTCAAAACAACTCGAATTTCTAGATTTTAATTTAACCAAATCCCAAATCATAAATTTCAATTCAATTCAGTTTTCAGATAAACCATTTCAAATTATATTGATTTCAAAAATGATTGATCCATAAAATAAACCATTTCAAATTCAATATATTTCAAGCTTTAAGTATTTAACCATTTCAAAACTAAGCTTGATAATTGCAATTCAGCAATTCAATTTTCTATTATTTAGTTTTGAAATGTTTCACTTAATAATTCCATTGTCATTTAAATAATACTTAAATTTCAAATAACTAAACATTTCCTTCAATTTATTTATACTTGAAATATTTATTTAATTCATCTTAAACCAAAATCAAGTTATAAAAATCATACCTTCTAAAGTTTCAAGTTTAATAAATTTCACATCAAACTTATCTGAGTTTAATTTTTAAATAAATTCCCTTTCAAATAAATCTCAAATTTATCTTCCAACCTTAATTTAGTTAAATCAATATAAACTTTATATTGAAATACAATTTAATTACTTAACCATATTTTATTCAAAAAAATCAAACTTATTATTAAGCTTATTCTATATTAAAACAAATTATATATAGCTTAAAATCAAGGATAAAATAACATTTATATAATATCAAAAATCAACATTTATCTAAACCATATATTTCTTTACAAAACCATAGAAATCATTTCAAAATACTTTTATATATAGATCACAGTGTCTGTATATAATTTTCTATCCTATGGTCAAGTGATACAGATATTTATCATTTCAATCCGTAATTTAAAATATAAATATGGTCATATATCATTTCAAACCGCAATCCCGAATGAAATAAAAATCCACAACAGCTTGCACTTTATAACAATATAAAACACAACATCCATTCATCCAATATCAATCATCAAACATTTATTACAATCATCATCCCATTCAATCAATAACATCAATATAGAACAGATAATAAATAACAGGTATTTACTGGCAGTTTATATTCAATAATAAATTAAATAACTATTTTATCTAAATAAATTCAAATAAACTAAGACGATGATTCAAAATATGCAAACAGTCATAAATAAATTTCAAATCACATCATAAATCAATTTAACAAACATAAGAAATTTTAGAAGTTGTGAGTGGGTTAAAACACTCACCTTTTGAATTTAAATTGAATTTAAACCCAAAATTTGAACAGTCTCCAAATTCATCCAAACCAATGTCAAAATGTTTGGAATTTTGATACGATCCTAGCGGAAGAAATCGCGTGTGAAACGGGCCTTGTACGTGGAAGTTATGTCGATTAGAAGATTTGAAATCGAAAATATAATAAAATAAAATAAAATAAAGATAACGCTTTACCTGCCACGTCATCATCTCTTGTTCGAAGCCTTACCAGAACCCTAATTCGCACACGTTTTAATAGTCACCAGCCACGCGGTTAATTTCACCACTCCTCTGATGATCTATGACTTGTCTGACGCCTCCGATCAAATTGCCCTAACCGAGCCGACCCTAGATGAGGTGTCGCGACCCCTTGAAGCGGGCCACTAGCCGTCGCTGCCGCTGCACGTTCAACCCTAGTCACGGCGAAAACGAGCGACTCCAGGCCCAAGAAACCATGCCGATCTTCATGCCTCGACGCCCTCTACAGTGCAGCGCAACCCGATCGTTGTTACAATGAAAATCCACCGCACGATCAAACCCCCACCAATGGACGGCCGGAATATGTTCTTCAATTTCTGGTCAGGTAGAGATTCAAATTGGAAAACGAATCATATATTTGACTTGCGCTTGCCGAGAGCTTCAAATCCACATATAATTCGATATAGTTTGTGGAGTTTGAATTTTTGGCATAGAATTTTATTTGAAATTGCAATTGGAATTTTGGTTTTTGTCTGCCATTGGAATGAGGAGGAGCAACTGGAATTGTACGTATAGAATAATGAACAGAAGAAATAGGCTAGGGTTTATAACGAGGTATATATAGGCAAAGCTAGAATTTGAATGGACTGGATTGATTTGGATTGAAAGTTGACCGACAAATGGACCGAAAAGCCCGTTCTGACTCCGGAATGAAAATAAGTCAACCCATATATCAAAATAGATGTTTTTAAATATTTTAAAAGCAATGGAACAAGTTTCAAGTCCAAATTCCATCGTATGATGAAGTTATGCTGAAATCATGTTATTTCAAATTGATTTCAATTGATTTCAATTTAAATTGATTTCAAGGCGTTTCGAGCCCGTACGATCAAATGACGAATATGATCGTTACGAAAATGAAATTCTATAATAATTCACCGTTACGGATCCGATGAATCTGGTTTCATCAAAATCCGAGTCAGTGGCCAAAATGGCTATTTTCCATTTATTAAATTAAATTAATAAATTAATTAATTAAATCACTTTTTTAGTTTAAATTTAATTATTTACCATTTCTATCATTTTTTATTTCTTAATCATTTAATAACTTAAACAATTTTAGATGTCCATTTAAAGTCGATTAACTCATCAATCTCAGTGTTATTTTCCAATTTCATTAAATTCAGAAATTATAAATTAAAACTCCAAAATCCATTTATTAAATTTTTAAACCTTATTATTCGAGTCTTTTATTACAATAAGGATATAACTAACATTGTTCTAAATCTTGGTACTTAATATTTCCTAATTTCCTCTTAATTCCTATTTTCGTAATATTTAAATATTAGATTTCATTTATTTGCGATTAATCCAATCATTAAATTTAAATTCCAATAAATTAATAAATCTTGATTTTCATTCTTTTTATTCAACCTATAGTTATGGATAAAATTAACATTATTCCTATATATTAACTTAATTCACATTAACCTAATATTTAATTACATTCATTGAAATTTATTTCCAGTTTAAATTAACAGGTTAAATAGAGGGTAACATACAATAATTATTGCCATTAGCTTTTAAGTACACTTATAAGTTATTACTAACAAACAGAAGTTACAATTGCTTATATAACACTGTTTTTATCCAACTACCAATAGTTATATACTAATCCACCAATTGATTCAATATTACACTTGTTTTCTTATATTCACTTTATAACCAAGTTATAACCTTTATGTTATTTTGTTTAATTGGAATTTCATTCAAGTTCATTAATTGTTAACTTTAATTAACCTTGTTCCGTTTCATCTTAGTTATTTTTCATTATTACCTTACAACTTTTTATTTCTTCCAATATTAAATAACAAGATTCATTAAATTAACAAATTTAATTATCGAAATTTTACGGGTCGTTACACTGTTATATTCAAGGACGATCGTGAACAATAACTACTCGGGCTAACGCCCATGTCGTGAGTATGATTCGATTTATCGTTGTCGGCGTATGTAATGTTGATCGTCAAGTGCGAACTACCCTTCGCTGCGGCCATGCCTTAATCATGGGGTTTATTATCAGTTCGTAATTGTCGGCAAGCCGAATGCCAATGATGAACTGCCTAGGCTATAATTTATGCCTATTTCGTGGCTTATGATCGGTTCATTATTGCCGGCTTGGGAGTGCCGATCGTCAGCAGTGAATTTCCAAGGCTTGTTTCGTTCCCCTTATCGTGGCTAACTTACTTTCACTGCTGCATGGGATAGACCGCGATTACTCATAGTAGGAGTGGTCATTAGATAAAATAATTAAACGAAAGAACATTTAAACAAGATAAGTAATACGGGACACCGAATTTTATAGTGGTTCGGAAAAAATATGCCTACGTCGATTGTCTTTCTTTTATTGCTTTAGTATATGCTTCTTTACAACTCAAGAGAAGTAGCGGTGGAGATGTTGGAGACTCCATGCTTTCCCAAAAACCTCTCCATCTACTATTGACAAGATGTAAGCTCCATTGTGAAGGTCTTTATGTACAACAAATGGCCCTTCTCAAATTTGATCTAAAGCCCCAGGTTGTGGGAAGACTCGTTTGAGAACCAAGTTTCCTTCTTGTAGTGTTCAAGGCTTTAACTTAGAATTGTACTACCTTGCCACCTTTTTTCTATGAGTGGCTGCTTTAAGGGCAGTATCTTTCTCATTTCCTCAATCAGGTCGAGGGATATGTTTAATTGATCCTCATTTTCTTTCGGATTATGGTGTATCCTTTGGTGCAAGAGGACAATTGTTTCGATGGAAAGCATGGCTTCGACTCTGTATGCCAATGCAAATGGAGTGTGCCTTATCGCGGTTTTATAAGAAGTTCGGTATGCCCACAACGCCGTAGGCAATTCGTCGACCCACGCCCCCTTGGATTTTTCTAGTTTCTTCTTGATCAGCATTTTCTACACCTTGTTCACTGCTTCGACTTATCTGTTTGCCTGTGGATGTTCCACAGCTGAAAAGCTTCTGGCAATCCCATGCTCGTACCACCAATTGGCGAATTCCATGCTGTCAAATTGGAGCCCGTTGTCCGATATGATTTTCTATGGTACCCCATACCTGCATGGGATGTTATGTATTAGAAAATTTATCACTTTGGTAGATGAAATCTTATTTAAAGGTTCCGCTTCCACCCATTTAGTGAATTAACCGCTGCCACTATGGTGTATTTTGCTTCTCCTCGTCCCATGGGGAGTTCCCCATTAGGTCGATTTCCCAAATGGCGAAGGGCCAAGGGCTAACCATCTGAGCCAGACCAGTAGGTGGCCGTCTTGGGATTTTGGCAAATCTCTGGCAGTTGTCGCACCTTCTAGCAAACTAGATTGTGTCTTTGTTCAGTAAGAGCCAAAGTACCCATAGCATAGGATTTTTCTGGCTAGAGTTTAACCGTCGGTGTGGTCATATTTCCTTGGTGTATGTTGTTGAGAATATCTTTTGCTTTGCTTCCTGTGACACACCTTAGTAGGGGATTGAAAACCCCACGACGGTATAGGATTCCCTCCTGGATGGTGTTGCGGGATACCTTCTTTTGGATTTTTCTAATTTCATTGCGATTTGCTGGTAGGTTCCCCTCTTGTAAGTACTTGACGATGGGGGTCATCCGTGTCTCTTTATTACTACTGATGGGCGTGATCTGAAGACACTAGATGCTTGGTGTAGCATGCATCATGACGGGGGTTACCCCAGCATTGGCTCATTTCTCACATTAGCTTCCCTGGCAAGGGCATCCGCTTCTCGATTCTCCTACCGTGGGATATGTTTGATTACATAGTAGTCTAGCTCATTCAGGAGGGTTTTAACCGTGTTGAGGTAAGAGGCAAGTCGTTGCCCATGAGTCTGGTATTCCCCTAGCATTTAGTTTATGATTAGCTGCGAGTCACTGTGTAGGCATACTGATTTGATCCCTATTTCCTTAGTGATCTCCAAACCAGCTATTACTGCTTCGTATTCAGCGTCGTTATTGGTTGTGGCGAATTCTAACCTCAGCATGTAACTTAACTTTCTTCCTCGGGGTGTGATGATTACTATTCCTTCCCATGAGCCGAGATTGTTGGATGCTCCATCCACAAACATATTCCACTCGATTGTTTCCTCTTTTCTGATGGCCGTATCCTTGTCTTGAATGGTGAATTCAGCTATGAAATCAGCCAGGGCCTACCCTTTGATTGCGATGCATGGATGGAAGGTGATATCATACTGGCTTAGCTCGATGCACCATTTTAGAAGATGCCCCGATGTATCTGGTTTATGTAGGACCTGGTGCAATGGTTGATTTGTTAGGACCCTTATGGAGTGATATTCGAAGAGATGCCGCAATTTCCTGGATGCTATGAGAAAATAGTAGGCCAATTTTTCGATCTTTGGATATCTAGCCTCTACCCCTTCAAACCTCTTGCTGATGAAATGTACTGGTTTTTGGATATGGTCATCTTCTCATGCCAACATGGCACTCAATGCATGAGGGGACACAACTAGGTACAAATAGAGGCTTTCTCCATCTGTTGGGGTAAAAAGCACTGGCGGTTTCTGCATATGTTCCAATAGGCTTTGGAAGGCCGAGTGGCATTCGCTGGTCCATTCAAACTTTCCCCTATCCATTTTCAAAGCTTCGAAGAATGAGATGCACTTGTCTGTGGCCTTAGATATAAATCTGCTTAGAGCGGCTACCTTCCCGTTAGATTCTGCATTTCTCTTTGTGTGGTTGGTATTTTGATACCCTTCAAGGCTTGGACCTTTTCGGGATTCGCTTCAATCCATCGGGCATGCACAATAAAACCCAAGAATTTTCCCGAGGACATTCCAAAGGAGCATTTTAATGGATTCGGCTTCATTTGGTATTTGTGCATTACCTAAAACATTTCGTTTAGGTGGTGTAAATGATCTGTTTCTTTTCTTGATTTGACAAGCATGTCGTCCACATACACTTCCATGGAGTGACCGATCTGTTGCTCAAACATCTTATTACCAGCATTCTTAAGCTCGAATGGCATGACCTTGTAGGAATGTAAGCCCAAATCTATGATAAAACTAGTATGTTCTTGATCCGGTACATGCACGGGAATCTGGTTATACCACGAATAGACGTCCATAAATGATAACAATTCATGCCCTGCTATACTGTCCACCAGTCGGTCGATTCGAGGCATGGGAAAATAGTCCTTGGGGCAAGCATCATCAAGATTGGAGAAGTCGATGCAAGTTCGCCATTTTCCATTAGATTTTTTCACCAGAACCGGATTGGAGATCGATTTGGGGTAAATAGCCTCGCGAATAAAACTATTGGCGAGTAGGTTTTTTACCTCATCGTTGAAAGCAGTTGAGCATTCCATCCCTATGCTTATTTTCTTCTACTTGACCGGGATTTTGGTTGGATCTATTTTTAGGTGGTGACAGGCAATTTCGGGGGATATCCCACCATGTCTTCATGGGTCCAAGCGAACACATCCAAATTTCTGCATAAGAACCCTATCAATTGGATTTTCAGATTTTTGTCTAGCTGTGTCGCTATCTTTAAAAGCCTTGTGACGTCGCGATCATCTGCTGCAACATGTTCCATTGCCTCCATGGGCTCAGTGCTAGCCTCCTCCTCTCTATTCCTCGGATCAAGTTCATTAAACGGGTTGCTAGTATACTCGAGAGGAGGGACCTTCTTTAATTGCTATGCTTCCACATTTTTGGCACAGAGGGCGCCCTCTACGTTTTTGCCCTTTTCCTTCCTTTTGTTCTAGTGGAGTTTTGTCACATAACAATTACGGGCTGTGTCTTCGTCACCTTCTACTTATCCTATTCCCTCACCGGTATGGAACTTCATTTTCAAGCACCAAGGGGATAAGAATATTTGGAAATCTAATCAGGCAGGTCTGCCCAGAAATACGTTATAAGCAGAATGTCTGTCTACCTACACAAATGTTTGCTTTCGTATAACGGATGAGGGTAACTTCCTAGTTCAACAAACAAGTCCAACTACCCTAGTGGAATTGTGGCTTCTCCAGTGAATCCATGTAGGGGCTTATTGCATAGTGACACATCTTTCATTGATAACTTCATTTTATTGAAGGAATGTTTGAACAATACATCTACCAAGCTTTCTGTATCGATCAAAATGCGGAACAACTTTGCTGGGTCGATCCAGGCGGAAATGACCATGAGATCGGTATGTGGGTACTGCTTTCCAACCTAATCATCATTGAAGGTTAGATTGGTCCTTTCTCTTTGTTTGGCAAGGCATCCTTCTGTAATGGAATGAACATACCCTACTCCATCCTTCAAAGATTTTTCGTATCTCCCCATCTCGGCGCAACTTTCGCCGGTTGAATGCAGGCCCCTGCCATAGTATGAACAATTATTTTCTCTTGATTGAGCGGCTCGCACTTGCTTCTTCTTTGTTATTTCCCTATCGGAGCGGCCCCGGTCCTTCGTGGGTCGGAGCAGGGGAGTTATGCTTTTGCTGTACGTACCGTTCTAATTTTTTTTCGGATGTATTCTTCAACGAGGTCCCGTGAATGTTGACATTCTTCTATGTTATGTCCATGAGACTCGTTGAAGCGACTGTATTTTCCTGTCCTAACCGCAACTACAGATTCCTTCTTATATGGAGGGCGTTTGTACTTCAATTCATGTTGAGTGGCCAAGTAAATATTTTGCACAGTATCATTCAAAGGAGTGTAGGAATCAACTCTCAGTCCTGGTCTGTATCGTCGTTTATTGCTTTTTTCTATTCTGGGATTGCCATGACGGTTACCTTTATCGTCATTGTTTGGTTTGCTCCCTTCTCCTCGAGGCGGGACTCTCGTGTTTCCATGGGAGCCGAAACCCCCTAGAGGTGGCTCACCATGCTGGATAGCTGCTACATCTTCCAATCTCGTATATTTTCCTGCTTCATGGTAGAATTCTTGAAGAGTTAGAGGCTTCTCCTTCGTCGGTCTTCATGCAAGTTTCGAGTCCAGGTGGACGCCTCTGCATAGTGCCATCAATGTGAGTCTTTCATTCGCGTTTTACACACTGCTGCAGCTGTGTTAAAATGGGTAAGGTACTGTTACAGAGGTTCCCCTGATTTATGTTTCATGTCAGACAAGGAATATGTGTTCCTAGGCTGTTCCACATGAATTCAGAACTGGCTTATGAACTTCTCCTTCAACGTTTCTTAAGAGCTGATGGATTCTGAGGTAGGCGACAGAACCATGTGGTTTCCAAATCTGACAAAAATAGCGGAAAACATTTACATATTACACCATCGGTTGCTTCATTCATGAGCATGTGCTGAGAGTATCGTTATAAGTGGACGATTGGGTCAGAGGTGCCTTATATGGATCCATGGTGGGCATCTTCCATTCTCGAGGCATGGTTGTTGCCTCTATGTCCCTAGTGAAAGGGATGGATACTTTGGCGCCTATCCCCATTTCAAGTTGTTCGCGCCTGAGGTACTCCCTACAGAGACGCGTCATTCTTTCTTCGGACTCGAAGGCGGCCCTGGGAAAAGAGGGGCACTCTCTTTGATAGTGATGGCGTCTGGTGCCTTTATTGAGGCTAGACTGACGATGATTGGTTCGAAGCGTGACAGGATTAACCACGGATGGTCCATTTCTGGGGCCCCTTGACTGGGTCCAGCTCTTGACGACCTTTTTGGACCAGCTTCGGGTTGGATCCTCGCTCAGCTTTGAGCCCTTGAATCCTCCTGATTGAACTCATCATTAGCGGGAGATCTTTTCATTCTACGAGACTCTCTATATTGGGATTCACTTTGGGATTCGGTATTATGAGTGGATTCCTCCGTGCTCCTAAAGTGTGTCATGTGTTGGCCCATAAAAGCTTCTTGCTGGGTGGCGAAGCGGTCAGTCATCTCCTTCATAACCCTTTCTAAGTCTTCTCAGGTGACAACTGAGTCTAGAGGTAGGGAGCGAGTAGTTGGGTTTTCTTCATCTTCTTGGATGGGGTTGAGTGTATTTGTAGTAGCTGCATTCTTACCCTTGTCAGCATTTCACTTAGAGTGGGCCATGTTCTAATGATGCGCTAATATTGGAAGAATAATGGATGAGGAGAGTTCGAATTTCTATGCACGCCCGTTATCAGTGAAAGCACCAAAAATGTTTTCTCAAAAGTTGGACAAACACATCTAAATTCGATTTTCTTCTTTACTTAAGTTTCGTTTGATTTAGTTATCATGGGGTTTTTATGTTCCAACACGTAATGGAATGGATTTAAGCAAGTGCAGAGACAATCCATGAGTACAAAGTTTGGAAAACGGATAAGGAAAACAAATAACATAGAGTTTTTATAGCGGATCGGTCAGAATGTGCCTATATCCACTTTCCATTTTTTACTCTCTCTTTGATTGATTACAAGTACAAGGTGTATATATTTGAAAAGAGTAAAACTTTGAGCAACCAAAGTGATGGATTTTCAGCAGATTTTTTTTCTCCTTTTCTCTAGAAATCCATCCCTATTGTTGTTGAGAAGCTTCGGTATTTACAGAGTGGAGTTGTGATGTGTGGGGGAGAAGTTATAGCTTCATGGGTTTGGTTCGACATTTGAGTCAGGGATAGTTGGATCTGCATTTAGGTTAGGATGTTTGCTTGGTTTGGTGACCCTGCCTTGGAGTACCTTACTTGCCAGCCAAACCTTTGATTTGGCGTGTTTGTCATGACGGACCAAATGTTTGGTCCGACAATTGATGTATTGTGCCGGACCAAATACTCTGTCTGTCATATCGGAGAATGTCGGACCAATGTTCCGGCATCTCTAAGGATACCAGACCAAATACTTAGTCCGGCATAACATAGGATGTCGTATCAAATATCTGGTCCAACATGTCGGTCCATATGTTTGGTTCGGCATTTTTGCCAATGCCGAACCAAGCATCTGGTTTGGTTATGTTGTTTCTCACACCCCTGCTCGCATTTGGCTCCTTCTTCCTTTGCTTGCCAGAAAACCAAGCCAACAAATATATTGCTCAGTATAGTATGTTTCACTTTTGTAAACAAAATCATATGGTTGAATCTCTTAATATAATTGTATACATATATATGTTGTTAACTAATTTAAGTTTATATAAGTTCATAAATACATCAGAAAATGTTATATGGTTTGTTTTGAATTAACTAAGAAGTTTTGGGTTAATCTTTATGTACAAATAATTATATATACATACATATAAAACTTAATCTTTATATTTCAAATTTTATAGTTTAGATGCTTTATTAATGTCAAACAATTTTAAACGAGGCAATAGTTTATGCATATGAATTATTGTTGGCTATTCCTAATCTTATGTCATAATGATTCATTCATTGCTAATTGAATGCTGCATAAATCAAGTTTGCCAAAAGGGGAAGATGAATCATTCATCTTCTTTTCTTTTTGTCTTTTATGTGATTGCCTTTAAGCTTATTCTTATTTATTCATATACATCATGGTATCAATTGATCATACTTGTCTTATGTTTAACTACTTTGTCACACAATTAAGGAATGAATGTATTTGATATATTCAAACCTTATTTTTATATCCCATTCTTTATTGTTTTGGAATCAATTTAACAAAACAAACTATGGTTCTAACTAAAATACTGATTTTATTTGAAAGAAATTCAGATAAATCTAAATACATTTAGACTTCATAGGCCCATTAATGATCCAAAAATGGTAAAAATTTTGAAATCCATCCATTTCTTCCACTACGGGCTGGCCCAGTAGCCTATGCGATCTAATTTAGTCATGTTAGGGTTAACTAATTAAGCTTGTGCACTTAGTACGTTGTCTAGAAAGGTGATGTCTAGGATTGGAATTGGGTAATCAAGTACCCTGTTCTACCTGGTTACTTGCCTGGCCTGAGTGGTGAAGTGAGCCCAAAGGTTTTCCTTGATAGAAAAGGCCTAATTCGAAGTGGGCCTTGGACTGGTTTCAAAATAATTTTGAAAACTATGACTAGAATTTGAATTTTAAAGTTAAATTTAAAATAAAAACATGTTTAATATAAAAGTTTTAATATAACTTAAATTTTCAAAATGTCTGAAAAGGTAATGAAAATTTCAAATGTTTAAAACTGTTTAAATATTAATTTCAAAATTTAAAATTTACTAATAATATTAGTAAATAAATTAATTAAATTAATTAATTAATTAATACTTATACGCATGTATTATATATGTTGATATATGTTATGTTATTTTAAAGTGTTAGGATAACATAATTATACATGTATGTAAGAAAAGTTTTGAAATTGATATAATTTAATTAAAATTACTTAATTAAATTAATTAATTAAATGTTAATTAATTAAATATATATGTGTTATACTATAAAGGTTATAGTATATAATATAAAGGTTATAATAGATATGTCCAATATAAAAGTTTTATTTGAATAATAATTTAAAATTAATTAAAAAGCTAGTTCAATAAAATTAATTAAATAAGATTTATTAATTAAAATGTTATACATAAGATTATTATATAATTTGATTAAAATGTAAAAGTTATATAATATGAGTTTATAAGCTAAAGGTGGAGCATTAAAGAAACCAAAATAGACTTAACGAATAAATACATACGTAAATGTATGTATACTGTGATTTCTGATGTGTCTAACACTTGAATCACGATGGTATTTCATAAGAAATACATTATTCCATAAGTTGATATTACTCAATATAGCATATTAAAGATTATGAGTCTACAATATAATGTTGTCCTCTACTATATATATTAATAAATTACTTGCATACTCCTTAGTTATTGAGCAAGCTCAAGCTAGGGATGATGTGTAGTATTATTAATATATTGAACAGATGAGGTAAGATAACTATATATATTTTTTGAGAAAACTCAAGGTGCATATACTATATTTAAGCCATCACGAGATGCCAGGTATGAGTGAATATTCTGTTTCGATTTGTTGAGAAAATTCAAGGTCGAAATGAGATTAGGACAAAAAAATAAGTTAGGAGCTGTATGTTATACAACCAACACGGAGTTATCCATCGTTTGCAGGGCTATGATTTGTGGAGCAAACTCAAGGTCAGAATACCAAGGCAGACGAGTCCTAATACCAACTAGTGAAGTCGAAAGACTTCTATGTTTCATTTTGAGGTTTGGAGAAACATAAAAGGCTAGTGGGAGCTTTATTAGAAAAATGAAATGTTAACATTTAAACTTTCTAATATTGTAAGAACATATGCTAAATAATGTTATAATTATCTACAATGATAAGTTTGTGCATTTAATATGATTGATAAAATGTTTATCAATTAACATATGAATTGAAAGTTGACAAATGGAAATATAATACCCACTATTAAATTCCTATTGCATGTTAACGTTTCAACACCCATGCAAGTGCCTGATTTTACAACTGTCGAAACATTCGTGGTTTGCCACTTGCGCATTTATTTGGTTAAGACCATGTATTGCATTCTGTGAGTTTCGAATTCTAAAAGCAATACAAGAATATGGATATTTGATCCATATACAATGCATATAAATGTTATATGGTGAACTGTCAAAGTTTGTAATGTACAATATTTCGATGAAATTAGTTCATCCGAAAAACCAAATAAACCTTAGTGCAAGATTGAGTATTCAATCTGATTGATTGCAGTGGATCATATTGTGTTAATGTAACACAAGACCAAAAACTACAAGATAGATCTAAGAACTCGATCGTTGAAATGTCATTTTGATCTGTTTATGTAAAGTGCAACATATTTTATGTCCTTAAATGTTAAGGATAATCGAATGCTCTTTTGTAAAGAGTTTGGTTTGATATTGTAGTATGGTTTTTTTGAATAGTTTGACCATTTGAAGGAAAATGAATGTATAAGAATATATGTAATTTGAGGTATGGTTGGGATGAAGAGAATGAATAGTCACTTCTGCTTCATAGAGAAACATTGGAAATGGGAATTGTAACAATAATTGATACTTAATATTGGAATAAGAAATACGATTTCTATTCCGAAATGTATTTTCATATAGAAAATTGTTTTCTATGAGATTTATTTCTTTGAGCTCAAGATATTTGATCAACGAACTCTCCACTGTAAATAGTTGCAGTGTATGAAATAAACAAATTGTATTAAATGAATAATGGACCTCCATAATTAATACATTATTATAATAATAATGGAAATAGTGGGAGCATGCCATATAGCACTTATTAAGTGCATCATAGTACGAAAATTGTTTTCACAAAATTTACCATAAATTATTTATGAAATAATGACTACTTTTCAGTATCGACTGAAAAAAATAAGCATAGCTACATTTCAATATGAATATTATGAACATTCTTTGTGAAATAAAACTATTATATGGTTATCTTTTTATAACAAAAGTGATGCATTGGAAATACAAAGTATCTAATATTATTTATGGTTGTTTTGGAATTATAGACTAAGCCGTTGAAATAATTTAATTGCATGATTTTGATTCATATGATACTTGTTAATTATTTCTCAAATAATAAAGGGCTATGCACTCATTTAGTGGGAGTATCATAAGAGCTGATGAACTCTTAGGATTGATACATATAGATATATGCAATCATAATTCTATAAATACCAAAACGGTTCCATGTACTTTGTCATATTCACCGATGAGTTATCATCGACATGGACATGTGTATTTGATACACATGTAGTATGCTACGGTGAACTTATAGAATATAAAATAGAAGTAAATAAAATAACATATGATATGAATGATTTAGTTTGATCAAATAAGTGAGTATATTGGAAAATGTTCCGAACATACCAAACATGAATAAAAGATCCAGTCTCAAAATTACTCCTCCATGTGATACATAATGATGCATCGATATTAAGTAATCGAACTTTGTGGACAATGTGCGATTAATTATAAGTGAAGTTGAGTTAGTTTCTTTTTATAAGGTAATGCCATTAAAGGTATTACACAAGGTTAATATTATTTCATATGAATAACATTTTATAAAATTTTACAAGATAAGGGTTTATAAGGAACTCCAACATATCCTAGGCCAAGGAATTGGCAGGTTGCGCGAACCGAAAGATTGCACATAACAATTATGCATGAGGGATCCTGTATGATTCTCCCCAAAAGGATTTTGAAAAGAATGTCATTGGATGACATATTTTTGTAAACTAAATCAAATCAGTTTTATAAATAAAGAAATTCATAAAACATTTATGAATACATATTCTATTACATTGAGAAACAATTATTGTTTCAAGATATACCAACTTCATTGTGAAGAAATTCTTTAAGGAATTATTGGTAGTAAAAATAAATTGGATACGATCCATGGATAGAACTGATTATATGAGATGAAATGAAATCAATTAACCTAAATGAACACATAGCATTATAATGTCTAATTAGTATTCTTGCACATCGAATAGAAACTATGAGTTTCTCATTAGTGTCGAAATTATGTAACCCTAGATTGTATAATTAAACCATTTAGAGTGTTGACTCTATATGGTATGATGCGCAAATCTGAAATAATTCCAAGTACACTATCAAAATATAGATTTTGGCAGTCGTAACTGAAGGGATATGATCCATCGACCTCGACTGTGTCTTTATAAGTAAGACTAATGTAATCGAAATTAAATATGCAATGTTGATAAGAATAATTTCGCAAATTTCAATTGTTGAAATTAACGTAATACATTTGATATTCAACATGTTCTAGTCAATTTGGATTTACTCACAGTATCATTGCTTGATAGGTCCCAGTGTTTTGGTACATGTGTATTGAAACAGAAAATTCTAAATAATGATTTAGAGTAAGCTATTTACATATATTGACCAAAAATGTCTCAAAGTCAGTGGAAGCGATATTTAGTTTGTGAGCCTTTGGATATGATCCAAGAAATGATATGAAAGTAACATTTTATAATCACCAAGACTGAATAAGTATTTTGACAGAAATATCAAATAGTTTGATTTTTAATCAAAATGCAAAGGAAGCATGTGTTTATAAGTGACGTTTGAATGTTAATATTTGAATTATTCAATGTTAATCGCTGACTAAATTTACACCTTTGATTCGCACAACCGTAATGATGAATTCTTCGAAAAGCCACATGATTTAATTAATTTATAAAAAGTTGTAAATTAATTAAATTAATTAGTATTTGAGAAATATTAATTACTTTTTATTTTATTTGATGTTTGGGAGTTATTTGTAATTATTTGAATGCATTTATAAAAGTTATATTTGTGTGCATTGATATATGCTATCATTGTAATTAAATAAAGGATAATTACATGCGTTAATTTATGGAATCTTATGTCATTTGATGACACATAATTTTCAACCATACAATGTAAAGAAATATGAGTGAAGAGAGAAATTTAATTAAAAGAATAAATTAGAGAGGTTGTGATTAAAGAATGAGAAAAGTTTCCTTCTTTCAAAAAGACATATTCTCTAATTCATTTTGAATGTACAATTGAGTTTCTCATTTTTCATTCTTCTTTCAGTGACTTTTCTGGTTCTCTCCTTCTCTAATGGCTGAAAATTTGAGATCTTCCAAGGCTTCAATTATTCCTAAAAACAAACACGAATAAAATCAATTATGAAAAGTGGTTTATTCCTCTTGATCCTTGCAACATTTGGAGGCTGATCTCTGAATCTAGGAGATTTGATTTATCATTCAAGGTATGATTCATTGGCTATATTTAGAGGAAAAATTCAATTTTTCAAGGTGTACTTTTAGCCTTTGGAATTAAGGTATGATCTTTCTATTCTAATATATTTGATGTAACGTTTTAATGAACAAAATTGAATATCTTAATTTATATATGTATAATATTGTCTCATTTGATTTGAAAATGGTTTACGTATTTCAAATTGTTTATTATGAATTCATTGGTTTTTTTATTCAAATAAATCAAAACTGAAACATGTATATGATTAGACAATATTATAATTTTAGATATATGTTTAAACATTCAAATCAAAACATAATTTTTTGATTTGAAGGTTTACACGTTCTTATTGTTAGCATTTTTAGTGTAATAGAAACTTACATATGATTAAATGATGTTTTGATAGTAAATTGATTACGATTAATTTCTTTAAAAAAATTCCCTATTTGACATCACAATTATCCTTCTTTAATTATTCAAAGGGTTTTAACATATTGCTTAGTTCAGTATGTATCGCCTTTTGTTTTATAAGTATTTATTTATATAGGTTGAATCTCCTTAGATTCGAAAGTTTATTTGTTCTTATTATCTGCATCTTGTTGTAATTGAAACTCGCACATGATTAAAGGAAGTTTGGATTTTTAATTGATTACAACAAATTTATAAATTTTTTTACCCTATTTGACATAACTAATAACTTTCTTTAAGTATTCAAAGGATTGCTAAAATATTGCTCAGTTTAGTGTGTTTCACTTTTGTTTTAAAAAAATTATTTTGATAGGTTGAATCTCTTTAGATTTGAAAGTTTATTTGTCCTTATTATCTGAATTTTATTGTAATTAAAGCGTATACATGATTAAAGAATGTTTTAATAATAAATTGACTACAATAAACTTATAAGTTTGTTACCCTATTTGACATGACTAATACTTTTTAGATATTCAAAGGATTGTTAATATATTGCTTAGTTTATTATGTTTCACTTTTGTAAAAAAATCATATAGGTTGAATCTCTTCATTTAATTGTACATATATCAATTAGTTTAACTTTATATAAGTACATAAAACATTTGAAAATTTAAATGTTAAAAGTTTTAGGTTAATCATTATATAGAAATAATTATACACACACACACACACACACACACACATATAAAACTTTATATTTCAAATTGTATAGTTTAAATGCTTTATTAATATCGAATAATTTTAAACGAGGCAGTAGTTTATGCATATGAATTATTGTTAGGTATTCCTAATCTTATGTCAAAATGATTCATTGAGTGCTAATTAAATGCTGCATAAATCAAGTTTTTCAAAATGGAGAAGATGAATCATTCATCTTTGTCATCTTTTATTTCCTTCCTTTTTGTCCCTTGTATGATTGCCTTTAAACTTATTCTTATTATTCATATACATCATTTTATCAATTGATCATACTTGCCTTATGTTTAACTGTTTTGTCACACAATTAAAGGCTGAATATATTTGACATATTCAAACCTTATTTTTATATCTCATTCTTTATTGTTTTAGAATCAAATTAATAAAAAAATGTGGTATTAAATAAAATACTGGTTATATTTAAAAGAAATATAGATACGATATAAATGCATTTAGAATTCATAGGCCCAGTGATCCAAAAATGGTAAATTTTTTGCAATTCACCCATTTCTTTCCCTGCGGGCTGGCCCAGTTACAACAAACTGTTCCCATCCCGTTTCCTCAAGCAGATGTGCTCATTGTTGCATAAATTTTTCTATATTTCCAAATTAAAATACAATTGAAATTACACTACATTATATTAATTTTTAGAACAAATTGATTAAACTGATTATTAATAACTTATAACTTAAAACATGCTTACATGGGCCTGTTGTGATTTCGAGTCATGCCATGTGTACATAAGTGTGTCATCCTCATTTTCATGCTTGATGGCATGAGCATGGACAAACATGTCCATGTAGGGACGGGACCCAGATGCTCTCTTTCCTAAAATAATTATTATGTATTATAATGGTATATATAAAATATACTATGTAATAACTGTTTATAATCACAATTAATAAATTTACCAGATCTTCACAGTAACACCGGAATAACTTAGAACCACCATGGTGTGTGACAGGATTCTTATTTCTATCTGTAGAGTTCATGTATGATTGTGCCTGTAAATTTAAACCGAACATTATATTTTACGTAAATTATATATGATATACAGAATAAGTTATATTGTCTTATCGAAATATACTCTTATAATGTGTGATAAACTTTATATGAAACTTCAATTTAAATAATTAATAAGAGATTAGTAAAATTATCTTCTCTTCATCATTATTCCAGTGAGAAACCTAAGCTTCTTACACCCTTGCACCTATCCAGCCAGATTTTATGCTCGCTTTTTTTGCAGCTCACATCATTTCGCGGTATTCTTCCTTATTTTCACCATCCAGTAGTTTCTGCAAACGAGATGGTCAACTTCTTACAAGTCTATTGCCCCCTGTACATTTAAAAAGTAACATATACATTTATACTTAGTCAACAAATTATACAATGGTTATATATAATGATATGCAAATTTACACTTATGAGGAACTCCTGCCAAATACACTCTAGGATGTGAAGTGGGATATATCCCACTTAGGTCAACAAGCGATCATTCTGCTTCTATAAGTAAGCTTGGAAACATCAAGAATAATTTCTGATGGCTCTAGCTCAAATTCACCATGCTCAAATGATACAGACCTTTAATAAATCATGATTAATATATCATATACAAAATATTTATGATGCTGAAACAAATTTAATACATATCCATTCGCTTTGGGGTGTAATGTCACTATGGGACGTTGTGCTTGCTTTGATGAGTCGCTGCCATAACCTCTTGGGGAACGTGATTGGGAAGAGCTTTGACACTGGAACGACACAATACCTGTCATAGACATATCATTTTATTATGGCAGAACATATCATTTAAGTATAAGAAAACGTATCATTTTTTATGAGAAAAATGTAACATTTACAACCATATAGGTTACCTTTTATCAGACGTACATTATTAATCATTCCTCATCGTTTTCTGCTTCAGATTCGGTCTCATACTCTATGTCATTTTCCTCTATAAGCTCAAATGCTTCTATTAAAACATTTGACTCATTGTTTAGAGGCTTAAAATCAATATGATCGTCAGTTATTATTATTTCGCTATTTTTTCAAGATCTGCTTGATAAGCTTGTTGGGTTGGAATATTCTTTTCATCGACTGTAAATCTTACCTTTGTTTTAAAAACTATTGACTAATCTGCTTTATCAGAGCATAATAAACTTGTAGTGCTTGTTTGGCTAGTACAAAAGGACCGTACTGATGATAATGTGAGGTGTTTCAACAAGTTTATGATCATTATGCATGTTGATTCTAAGCTTTGGAACAATGCCAAACCAATTGCATCTAAAGAAAAAACTTTTCTTCGTGGGTCGTGTGAAATATCAATTGCAAAATCTAGGTAAGTACGTTGTACAAAATCATTTATACGATAATCTGGATTATCACTATCTTTAACAAATATATCGGTATTGTTAGTTAACTTTTCAGCACCATATTCTTTAATGTTGAATTTATATCCATTGGCGAAGAATATTAGATATATCTTGACCTTTTTTTGGCCCTAAAACAAAATACTTCAGTCCATCATCAACCACACAATTTCTCGGATCATATACTTAGTTCAAAACTAACCAGCTAATTCTTTACTGAGATCACTGCATGGATATTGTGATTCGTAAATACTACAAATATAGATAATATATTGCATTATAATCCACACATGTATCATTAAAATAAATATATCGAGAATTATTATTTAATATAATCTAAAAAATGGTGCAACTTTAGTATAATTAAGAAGAATATATATGTGTGCTACATGGTAATCTCTATCGTCAACTATAGCTCTACACAATTTCCAGTAGGTCGGTCATGCTGTCTAAAAATAGATAACATTGCTTAAGAAGAATCTTGTTCAATGCCTTCATTATTACGCAGAACACTTCCAAATGATAAGTTAACATGGTCACTGAAATAATAAGAGAAAAGGAATGAAGCTTCTTCTTCGATATATAATTTGCAAATCGAACCTTGAACTCGTGTTTTTTGTCTAACTTCTTTCTTCGGACGATTTAAGTACCTATTAAAAAATTATTTTAAATCAAATTTTACTTATATATGTAATTAAACTACGATTTAACATACTCAATATTAATACCTTTTAGATGGATACATCCATCCATATTGCACGGGACCTTGAAGATGTGCTTCAGATGGAGAGTGAACAGGTAACTGCTCCATTACATTTAAGAAACCTGGAGGAAATATTTTCTTCAGTTTGTAGAGCAGTATAGGACCTGTACATCAATTTTATGTAGACGGTCAACTTTTAACATAGTCAAACAAAGCTCTTTATAAAATAAACTAAGTTCCGTTATCAACATCTAAACTTTTACAGGCAATAGTTCTTTGAAAGCGACAGATAATAAATTTTCCATCAATACGTGATAATCATGAATTTTCATTCCAATCAGTTTACCATTTTTAAAGTCAACATATCTATGAAGATTAGAAGAAATCCCATTAGGAAATCATAATCCTTTCACCCATTTGAATAGAGCTTTAACTTGGTTATTGTCTAACTCGTAGCATATTTTGGGTTTCTTAATGTCATTTGGCTTGATATGAAGCTCATGATGCTTAAATTATTCTTTTATATCACACCTTGATTTCAAACCGTTCTTAGTCTTCCCCTTAACATTCAAAATTTTATTAAACACGTTACTTTCGTTTTTCTCATTGTGCATCATGTCAATATTATGACAAAATGGGGGATCTTTCCAATAAAGTAACTCCTAAAATATACTTTATTTTTACCAATTATGAATCATCGATTCATTTGGAATTTCAATTTATACTCCTTATTCATGTATCTTTGGATGGTAAACAACTCCCAAAATACACTTTGTTTTCTCCATGCAATAAGGACTAGCTAGACGATTGGCCATACTCCAACTAAAAGCATTGCATTGCAAAAAAATATCTAATAATCCATAGCAAAGAAACGAACATATGAAAGGTCTTTTTTTCAAAATATCATATGTTTCAACTCCTTCATGCCACGGTTTTGTCAACTCTTCAATTAGTGGTTTTAAATAAACATTGGTTTCTTGTGTCATATCATCAAGAGCAGGAACAACAATAGTGCGAAACATATATGGAGTTTTCATACACATCCACAGAGATAAATGGTAAGGTGTAATGATAATATGCCAAAATGAATATTTAGAACCAAATTGAGAAAATGGTGAAATTCCATCCGTGCATAAACCAAGTCTAACACTACGACTCTCTGCTGCAAAAGCAGGATATGTCTTATCAAAATGCTTCCATGCTTCTCCATTAGTTGGGTGTGTTAACGTACCTTCTTTCTATGTTCTGACATTGTGCTATCTCATATGACGCGCGGTTATAGAAGATGCATATAACCTTTGAGGCCTAGAAGTGATGGGTAAGTAATGCATATGCTTGTATGGAAATTCATTTCCCTTCTGTTTTCTTGATTTGTATCTTTCCTCATTACATATTCTACACTTCCTAAGATAGATGTCCTCTTTTCAAAATAACATGCAACCATTTAAATATGTATTCATTTTTTGATAGGCAAACCAAAAGTAGACATAATTTTTTTCACTTTATAATAATTTTTGCACATTAAATTATCAAGTGGCATATAACGTTTTGCATCTTTTACAACACCGTAAATCTGTCTTCTATGAAGTTGTATTTTGATTTCATCGTAGTGCATTTTGTGGTTACTGGTAATTGGGTGTCGCTTTTGCAGCCGTTCAAAGGTGTTTCTTAGCGGCATCCAATAAATCATAGATTTTCTTTACTTCAATATTTGGTTCTTCTTCGATATTTATATCGTCAACTTCAACTGGAGGGAATATTGATTGTGTTGCATCTTCAACCATATCTTCTATGAGATTCACCATAACAATGTTATTACCCACCTCCTCCTCTGACTGTACTGGATTAGGTGCTACAAGTTCTCCATGACGATCGTACATAAAATAATTCGGCACGAAACCATTTCAGCACAAAAAACTTTAACCATATCCAGTGTCAAATGCTTCAAGTGTTTGTACTTACTACATGGATAATGAATTTCTTCGTCGTTTTCATTATTACTTAAAGCAAAATCAATAAATACATGTACACTATTATAGATATATTCCTTTATTGAACCCCTCAATCCCTTTCATTGACATATCCAGTTCCTCCGATCAACAAAATAATTGAACATTTTTCCTATTTAAAAAAATATGATAGGAATTCAAATAATTATTGACGTTTTATTTTTCAATTCATCTATACATTTTAATGTTTTATTAATTATTGACACTTCAGTTAATTTATACATTTTCAGTTTTAACAAATTATTAATATAATATTGAAATTTTAGTTTATTGTTTTCTACTTTGATGGTCGGTCATCCTACTTCTCACTACAAACACAATAATAATTTTATTTCATAAATTATTTTATTTTATACGATTCAATAAAATTTCAGCAGCATTTCCCCTTTGTTCCCTGTATCATACACAAATACATGTACATAGGGAACAAAAAAGAAGTGATGTCGAAATTTTACAAATCATTTAAGATGATAGGGTTTACAAAATGTAATTGCTTTATTATGTTTGTAACTTACCCAATACATGGAAAAATCCAAACAAATATTTTATCAAATGAATATTGATATCCATTTTGTGATGAAACGAATATCCATAAAATGATCATATACAATACTTGTCAGACGGGGCCAAAAATTCTCTAAGAAATTTAAAAAATTAAAGCACTTTATGCACTAATTTGTTTATATATCACCTTTACATATACGTTAAATTTTTTATTAATTATATAACATATTAGCATTTGTATAATAATTTTTTATATTTTATTGTTTTATTAATAATATAATTCATTATATAGTTTTTACTATTCTATAAAACCTTTCATGTTTTCAAATTTAACGAATATGAGTATAATATTATATTTAAAAAAATAAACTAAAATATACATTAATTTTCCGCATGCCGCACTATCTAGCAAACTAGGTTTCATACATAATTAAGGGTCTAAACAATAAACAATTATGTAAATAAATTATTATTTTTGACATTTTAGGAAACACATACACTAAATTATGCTCATATACACTAATTAACGCAAGCTAGCCATAAACACTAAATTATGCACATATACGCTTATTAACCTATATATACATACACTAAATTATATATTAATTTTTGGATTTAAATGATAATAGTTGTAATTAACATTCAATGGGATATAAAAAACAATCAATGAGGTATTATAAACAACTAGAATCTTAAATTAACCTTAATTTAGCAATTTAAAAGTAAACAGGGTTAGTAAAAAAAACCTTATTGGAGATGAATTAATGGCCTAGGCTTGTTGAGATTGGAGAATGATGAATTTTCGGATGATCGGGGAGTCCTACGGGCAATCAGTGATGGAGTTGGGGTGGAAGGAGCTAGGGTTATGATGTGTTTTGGGGGAGGTGATCAAATGAAGCAGCTCTTGAACTGTTGCTTGTATAATCGTGACATTCTGACAGCTTTAGTTAGCGACGGCTTCCGATGGCCACTATATATTTTTTATTACATTTTCACACTTTTTACATAAATTTAATATAAATTAGTTTGTTTTATAATTTTAATTAGTAGAACAAATTGAATTGTTTATATTAGTTACCAATGAAAATGAAGTAAATATTAATGATTACAACCACTTTTACTAACCTTTTAAATTAATTTAAAATTTTGAAATTACAGTTATACATAATTTTTACAAAATAAATTAATAAAATTATTACATATCATAAATGTCAACAAATTTTGTAATGGTAGACTGAAACTTGCAGAAAATGATTGTTTATGTTCGATTTTCGATAAAGTTACTTATCGAATATAATTATTATACAACAAAAAATATTATCAACAACACTAATTTAATTAATGGAAAACTTTCATAAATCTGAATAAGTGAATAAAATTATTTTTACAAAATTATAATTTTTCTATTTAGGCAAATTTTGTAAACTTATTACAAATTTAGATCATTTGCAAAACTAGTTACAAAAATAGTCCAGTTTTGGCCACATCAACTGTCACGTGTACCGACGGCATTTCAAATGCCACCAGTATAGGTTTTATTTCAAAAGGTAACTGGCGGCATTTGAGATGCCGCTAGTTTGCAACATTTCAAATTTCTCTATGTTGTATGCCTACTGTTTAAAACAGCCCCCTCTTTCATTTATCACTCCACCCTCAAAAAATCAAAACCCAAATCCAAATCCAACACCGCAATTCTCCCCAAATCAATATTTTCACTCAAAAACTCATTCAAGCAGGCAAGAAATTGAAGAATAGCTTCCTCATCCTCTCAAGTGCCTTCTATAGGTTTGTGTTCTTCCATTTTATCTCAAATTCAGAATTTTTGATTTTTAGGTTTAGAAAAAAAATAAGTTTTTTAGGTATAATTTTTTATTTCTAGACTACAATCAATTAGTTTACGCGCGTAGAGTATTTGTTTGATTGGTTCTTGATTGTATATAAGGATTATTTAGGTTATAAATTTGATTTGGTTTTGTTATTGGGGTAGAATATGAAGAAATAGCACCTGGACCGATTGATGATAGCGTTCATTACTTACAGGCTCAACACCGCACTAGCAATAACGATTTGATGGAGGTGCATATTAGTATAATTTTTGTTTTATTTTGCAATATTTTAGTAAATAGCATAATATCTTGCATTTTGTTTTAATTTTTGACAAGCAGTTGAGCCAGACGAAATCATTGACCATTCTTCGACCTTAAAGCTTGTCACGACAGCGTATCCTGGTGTGTTGGAACTTTTAGATAGGGTAGGATTCGGTGTTATTCATAAGTTGGGATACACACAACTTAATCATAATCTTTTGACAGCGTTGATCGATAGATGTAGACTTGAGACATATATATTTCATCTCGGAGTAGGTGAAATGACCAACACATTAAAAGATGTAGTTGTATTGCTTGGATTGCCGATTAACGGGGATCCTATTCTAACATCGAATTTCCTACGTAATTATATGGATTTATGTGGGCCCTTGCATGGCTTGTCTCCTACAGAAGACGTAAGATGGGAGAGTGGGTCAATAGTGGTCACTTGGTTTAGGGAGTAGTTGGTCAATTATATTCCCCATCGTGCCTCTCCAGTGCAATTCGCCCAGTGCGCCTGTGCTATTATTTTTCACATCATTACTCAACGTCTTTTTTACAATCGATCGAAGAATTGAATGACCCTTCAATAGCTCCCATTGTTAGAACACTTGGATTCTTGTCAACAGTATTCATAGAGCAGTGTGGTGCTAACTTTTACTTATATATAGCTTACTAGAGTGGCATTGGTACAACAATGGTCTGTCGATGGTTGTATGACTCTGGTTCAGGTATCGTCATAGTTATTCATTAATTCATATTTGTACATGTCATAAAAATTAATGAAATGCAACTTATACTCTTGCAGCTATGGTCATGGACTTATCGTCCGGTCAGTCTTATAACTATGAAGAGACCAATAATAAACAATTTGAAACCATACAGATCGGGGTAAAATGTTGTTGGTTGTACAGTTGTATCAAATTTTATCCTTTGAATAGTTTGTATAATTTTGCTATTTTAGGTGGACTGTACCAAAGAATACCAAAATGACTCCAAGATGGAATTTGGCTTTCTATCGGAATAAGTTTGATATCTTGGACTATAACGCAGTTACATGGACTCCATACACTGAGGCAGATCTTGATGCTCTTCTAGCTTTGTCCGTTGAGGCGAGGCATTATGGTGGGCAAGACTGATAATATTTTGCTCTGGCGATCTAGCATACCATCTTCCAAATAGAGTGTGACGACCCGAAATTTTTGAGCATTTGAAATTGGAATATTTAATTAATTTTAAATATTTAAAAGTTAATTTTTAACTTGAATTCAAATATCACTATTTATTTGATAATTAAATTATTGAATTAAATAATTTGAAGTTGGGTAAAATGTTGAATCTGGAGTTTTAAGCCTGTTAAAAATAATTTGAAAGCTTGTAAAATTTATATTGATACTGCAGAAGATAATAAAAGCTTTTAAATTGAAATTGGAAGTGATTCGTTCGATTTTTAAAAAAAATATCGTTTAAAATTGATATTTAAATATAGCCGTCCGATGTACAGTCTCGGAATTCGACGAAACCAGTTCCATGGGATCCGTAATATTGTATTATTATTGGATTTCAATTTTCGTAATGTTTGGAGTGATCGTTTGGCCATACGATAAGTAAGCGCGCTGAAAATTTAACCGGAATTTAGTATAATAACTGGGTTCAAAGGGCTATCTTCTCCCTACGATCGAATTAGGACTCGAAACCTTTTCCATTGCGTTTTAATAGGGGTATAATTGTAACATCCGCCTTTTCGCACGATTTAAAAAGACACACGTGTCAATTCAAACCATACGTAAGGGCGGATTGTTATGGGGTAAATAAGAAAAAAAAAGAAAAAAAAAGAAAATAGAATCTCGCAGCGGAAGTATAAAATATAATAATAAAATATACAGTTTATAAATTTGTTTACAAAACATTCATATAATACATATGATAGTTACACATACCAACGACAATGCAGCGGAACAGTGTGAGTGTGGTACAATAATATAAATAATAGTAATATGAATCTTCGTCTTCGTCCTCCAGAGCTAAAACTTCAATCCTGAAACGCTCGGACTGACCCGAGCGAATTGAAAAGACAAAACACTCGAGTCAGAACTAAAAGATCTTATGTGAGTTAAATTTTTAGAAATAAATATGAGCGCAGTAACTCAAGAGATGCTCGGGATTTACATCTCCTAAGGATCCGTTAAACTATTTACTATGTAGTATATTTCGCTATTATAATAGTGCCTAATTGTAAAATAAACTTACTTTTAAATAGCGTTAAGGCTTTACATTTTCCACCTTAACACATAAAATGCCAATAGTCTATACAGTACTGTAATACCTCCTGATCGGGAGGCTACCAGAGGATACTCCATAGGTACGACACAAATAGAAACTCGTAGTAAATGCTTGGTATGGTAGGTGACACGGCACAACTAGGCAATGCCAGGGTAGATATACCAATTGCTATCAGGGCTAATGGAAACGCGCAGCGCGCAGCTACCGCCCACCTCGAACAAACTCCCCCAAAATCAAAAAAATAAATAAAGTGGCCACTGAATCAATCCAAAGTCAAAGTATAGTATCGAAGAGGAGTGTCCGATCAGAGGTATGACCTCATTGGCCCGAGAATCACTCCTATTTTAGCCACCATATGCCAACTCACGGGAGTCGGGTCTACGTATTTACCTTACAGGAAACGCCGCTACCAACCTACTTCATTCTGGAATTTCCACCGCGTACACGGTTAGTCAAAATGGTTTTCGGTATCGACAGAGAGTATGTCCATATCTGATCCCGGTCTCTTTGCCAACCAATCGTTATTATAACACCGCGGTCATTTAAAAATAATTATACTTTTAAAACCAAAATAAAATATCCATTTAAAACCCATATAAAAACGATATCATTTTTATTCTTAAAACCCCAAATCAATACGATATCATTTTATTTTCTAATATATATTATTTCCAAAATCATAGGGTTTCCAAAGTAAGATATTTAGAAATCAAAACAACCTGAATTCATTATAATTTAAGTAAACCTTTAACTTCACATACTGGAAATTTTTTCAATTTATTTAACTTGATATATTCATTTAAAACAACCTGATATTCATTTAAATCACTTTACACAAAATCAAGTTATAAATCATATCCTTTAAAAATTTAACTTTATTTAAATTCCGATTTAACTTAATATTCAACTTCCAATTTTATTCTCATTTAAGTCGATAGAACTACCAGAAATTAAATTTTAATTAAATGCTTAATCGTATTTGATCTTAAAATCAAACTTCGGTTTATACTTCAAATCAATTTTTATACAAAGCCTAAAACCGAAAATTTTCTATATATATATAGCTTTTATTAATGATCAAATCAAAACCCATAAACCATATATATGTATAGCTTTACAAAACCATAGTAAAACATTTCCAAAAATAATTTTATATATTTACCGCGGTGCCTGTATAAAATTTTCTATCCTATGGTCAAGTGATACGGATGTTTATCATTTCAATCCGCAATTTAAAATAAAAAATGCGGTTGTATATCATTTCAAACCGCAATCCCGAATGAAATGAAAATGCATGATGACTTGCAGTTTATACAATATAAATATAGCATCCATTCATCCAAATATCAATCATCAACCATTATTTGCAATCATTGTCCAATTTAAACAGTCATCGATATAGAGCATATAAATTATACAGGTAATAAATAACAGTTTATATTCAATAATAAATTTAATAACAGTTAACTAGCAGTTTATATGCAAAATAAATTCTAACTGTAAATTTATATGCAATAATTAAAATAATAAACAGTTAAATAAATAAAAAAAATGCGAATTACTGAGAAGATGAATAAAACATGCCAAACAAATCGTATATAAATTTCTACTCATATCTAAAAATCAATTTAACAAACATAAAATATTTTAGAAGTTGTGAGTGGGTTAAAACACTCGCCTTTTGAATTTAAATTGGATTCAAATCCAATTTAAACCCAAAATTTCGCAGTCTCCAAATTCATCCAAACCAGCGTCAACAGATCTGAAATTTCAATACGATCCTAACAAAAATAATCTCGCATGAATCGGACACGGTATGTGAAAATTACACAAGTTAAACGTTAAAGAAATTGTATTGAAAATCAAATAAACTAAAATAAAGAATACCTCTCTTCGAGAACTATGACATATAAATTTTTCTGGAATTTTTAGAGGAGTTTGAATTTTTATTTTTATTTTGGACTGTAATTGGATCTAGAATTTTGCAGCCATTGGAAAAGAAGAAGTTGAAGAAAAGAACACACAGAGAAATGAAGATAGATGGAGGCTAGGGTTTACACAGCCTATTTATAGACAAAGTGAAACGAATAGGTAGGCACGAATTATAAACGCGCAAAACGGTTGTTGGCCCACCAGAATATTTCGTATTAATTGGATACGTTACGTATAACAACCCGCATATTTGTTGATTTTTATATTTAAATATTTTATTTAAATATTTTATCGATACTCCGAATTTAGTCCGAAAAGCTACTTTTTGCATACGGTCGAATTTGGACTCGGGACCACTCCCATTGAGTTTAAAATGCCGTTTGTGACCTTTTTGAGTATAAGCTTCGATAAGTTTGGAGAAAGTTGATTTTTGCTACTTTTTACTTAGGGCTTTGGTTTGGGCTGAGCCCAATAACCCCACTTACTAGTTCAGTTCCAATCTCCTCTCCTCTTCATTACTTCATAATTTCCTAATACATTCAAGCTTCATCAAAAATGGGGGAAGAGAAAAAGAATTAGTAAATCCTAAGCCCTAGTTTCCATTAGCAAATCCATCTTCTTGCTCCAAACTCAAGTGAACCCATCGGTAAGCTTTTTCTTCTTCTTCTCCAACTCATTCTCTCTTTGATTTCAGAAATTTCCTAAACCTAATTTAGGAAATGTTTCTCTTTTAAGCTTAGATTGAAGCTTCTTGAGTTGTTATTGAAGAGGAATTGATCTTTGCTTGTTTTTAAAGCTTCTCCTTCATTGATTTGGGTTCAAAGGTGAGATTTTTATCTCACATCTATGCTTATAATTATCTTTGATTGTTAGGTATGAATTCCTAGCACTTATTCGTGTGCATTTGGTTTTGGTTTGGAATGGTTTTGTGAATATTCCAATTTTTAGTGTTTTGGGTTCAAATCCTTAAAAATCATAGCTTTGGTGTTTAAATGTGTTTTGGTTATGCATCGAAGAGCTTATAGGGCCGGGTAGTCGATTGGCACAAACCCTTAGCGCCGTTGCTCGAGAGAATGCAATTTGGTCGAGGTTGGACCTCATTTGGATGGGCTGGGAAGGGACAGGAAACAGGTCCAGCCGACCGAGCCCTGCTGTCGGCCGACCGACCTGCTTCCAAGTGCATAAGCACTTTCTGTTTTGGGATCCGGTCGACCGACTACAGGGTTCGACCGACCGACCTGCTTCCCGAGAATTTTTGTGGAACAGGGTCCGGTCGACCGAGCTCTGTAGCCGGCCGACCGACCTGGTGCATTTTTGCCTATTTCGCCTAGTTGTTTGAATTTCCAACTTTAATCGATTCGTGTTGTTTCCTATGTGTTGTTATCATTTGTTATGACTTTTATGACTCCTTTTTAGGGATCTTTGAATATCCATTTCGATGGATTCGTTATCGGTTTCGTTGGATTTTTATTCACATCTTCGTATGTGAATTTTAGTGATTAATT
Source organism: Allium cepa (assembly GCA_030765085.1). Classification (NCBI taxonomy): domain Eukaryota; kingdom Viridiplantae; phylum Streptophyta; class Magnoliopsida; order Asparagales; family Amaryllidaceae; genus Allium; species Allium cepa. The sequence goes on along the minus strand of CM060937.1, from coordinate 978,201,036 downwards.
GTTCCTACAATCTTCTTTGTGATTTGTCACTTTAAAAATATAAAGGTTTTCTATACTAGTAGTAAATATCAAAACTCTTTCTTCAAATGATTTCAACTCTTTTTTAGTACAAAGCTCGTTTCTTAAACCGTTTTCCAATCTATTAGTATATACAAACCTTTACCTCACTCGTATGAGAAATCTAATTAAACGACTTAGTAAAACAAGTGGTATGAAACGCTTGCGTTTACTTCGTCGGTTAATTCTTGGACTCGTTCGATTGAAACTCTTGTGACAATTTTCTAGTGGAGATCTACAATTTGTTCGTAAATATTTAAGTTAAGCTAGTGGTTATGGGACATGAAGCTAAGCTCATATATTTACTAGCTTACTGTAATTGACACTTCTCGTTGATCATGACAATCATCTTTGTGATTTAGACTAGCAATGTGCGATGTCTCTTTGTCTGCGAGGGAGACTAAACCCCGTTTTGTGGAGTTTCGACTCAAATTGGTGGGGTAGCAACCCATGGTCTTCGGGCCGTTTGTGGAGCTTCGGCTCAATTTGTGATGGTTAGCAACCATGGAATTAGCATTCCGTTTGTGATACACGTGTTGGTGAGCCTTGTGCTCCCGTTTGTGATAGGCCTTTCCCCCCTTTGTGATTTCTGGATTTCTTGAGATGATTTCTAGAATTTGTGCTTCACCAATTTTCGTGATTTCCATTGATAAGCTTTATCGATATTTGTGCATTGGTGAATTTGTGCGTCATTGACTTTTGTGATTTCTGGATTTCGTGTGTTGAATTCTGGAATTGGTGTGTCATTGACTTTTATGATTGACATTGATATTATCGTCTAATATTTATGTTTTGGTGAACTAAATTAGTTGTATGACATTTTTGTGATTCTTGTGTAGATTTTTGTGACATTGAATAATCCCTTGATGATTTTCAACTGCTTATATATATCACAGCTTGGCATTGTGATTATTATGTGTTTAGTCATATCTCTTATTCTATATCGTTTCATCTGATATTTATAGTTAGACTGATCCGTTTATTATTTTCTTATCAAATAGTACTCGGGTCAGACCGAGATGTTACAGGTGCTTCTGCTTGACTTCTTCCCAGGGATTCATTACTCTGACTTTTGGCAAACTACTTAGATTAGTAGTTTATTTTGTTGTATACACTTGAGATATAGACTCATAGTTGTATTCTTTTGTATAGTACGTGTTGCTATTCTTTTGTATTATTGTGGATCTTTTTGACCGCTACTCTGATATACACTTCCATGTGTTAATTATATATTCATATCTTCTTCCGCCTTTGTGATATGAATTATCTGTGACTGATTTATGTTATGTTTATTTCTGTATTTGTTTCCGAAGATATTATAGCCACTGTGTAGTAGCTTTGAGTGTGTGCCGATATGTCGGACTTCCTCTTGATAAAGTATTGCATGTTATACTATCTGACATATGGATGCTCGCACAAAGAAATTACACGGATGGTCGCTCCTCAACAGCCTTATTCTCCGTGCTAGTTGACAGCATTCACCGTAATGTTCTTGTCTAGCGTGGACAAAGAGTGGGGCGTCACAGCTTGGTATCAGAGCCAAACTTTAGAACAATATGGAATATTATAGCAAGGATCATCGTCCTAAGTTCATCTTAGTAGTCGTGCTTTAGGATTTAATTCGAGTCTTCTTACCGATTCATCCTATTTTCCTTATGATTCCTTGTTTATCTATCAAGATTGCTTGATATTCAATTTGGTGAATAACCTTTTTCTTCTTCTTCTTTCTTTCTAAAGGAAGAGAAATGTCTAGACCAGGCCGCCCCAGAGCCGTACCATCTAGCACTCCGCCCCAGGATGGAGTTTTTATGACTGCCCAACAGCTTCTTGATTTAGTGACGAATGCTCAAGCAGCTGGAGCTAACCCGGAACCTACTCACCCAAAGTCGGGATTCGCACGCTTGTGCAGCGATTACACTAATTTGGGTAGGAAGCCATTCAAAGGTTCCGAAACTATTATTGAAGTACAGGCTTGGCTAAGGTCATGCGATCGAATCTTTTCTCGCATGAATCTTATTGACCTTCACCGAGTTCAGGTGGCCTCTACTATGCTCCGAGAAAGAGCATTGGACTGGTACGAACTTCTTATTTCTGAGATTAATGAAGCGGATCTCACCTGGGAGCAATTCCGGGAACGCTTCGAGTTGAAATTTGTACCAGAAGCAGAGAAAGTGACATTGGCTCGACGATTTATAGACCTTGTTCAAGGTGAGTCCTCCGTGACTGATTACGTTGCCTCCTTCGAGTCGCTTTCCAAATATGGGGTTGAATACATCAACACCCCTTTAAAGAAGAACCAGAGGTTCGTCTATGGCTTAAAAAAAAATCTCAAGAAGCCATTACTTCTAAAATTAGAAGTTTCTTTCGACCAACTCATTGATATCGCTCTTCGTCTTGAAGAGGCGGATAGGGAGAACGATGTTGAAGTGGTGGGTTCCAAGCCGAGCTTCAACAACAACAAGAAAAGGACTAATAAATTCAATGGTCCTTATCCCAATAAGAAAGGGAAACAAGCAACCTCTGTGGCAAAGACTTCTTCCTTTGGTTATGGGGAATGCTATAATTGTGGTTCGAAGGACCATTACGCGAACAAGTGCCCAAAGTCTCTCTCTTGTCGCTACTGCAAAGGTCCCGGTCATGTTATATCTTCATGTCCCAAGCTTCAGGGTAAGAAGGAGGGAAAGTTGAATGTTGCTCAAGCCCTTGGCAACACATCTCGAAATCAAGGTATTTCTCATTCTATTCTGGATGGAATTATTTTATTTCGTGATCATCCTATTCGAGTTCTTTTTGATACGGGTGCGTCCCATTCTTTTGTACCAAAAGAACTTGTTGATACTCTTTCTTTGGATGTTTTGTGTTTAATGACTTCTTTGAGAATTGCGAATCCGGTTGGTGGATCTGCAACAATCAGTTTATTGTGTAAAGATGTCGAGATTATTTTGTGTGATTTTTCTTTCCGAGCCGATTTGCATGTCATGCGTTATTTAGGCTTTGGAATGATTTTGGGAATGGATTGGCTTAACCGTTATGAAGCTCATATCCTATGTCCTGAGCGAACTATTCATCTTCGACATCCTCAATCTGTTAATCAGGTTTCTGTTATTCTTAAAGATTCGGATTCTGCTTTGGTTGCATCTTTATATTCTTTAAACCCTCGTGATGATGACGATGATGATGAGGGTGATATTATTTCTCTTATTCACGTCGTTCGTGAATTTTCTGACATATTCGAGCCCGTTTTAGGATTACCACCTAAGCGAGCAATTGAGTTCAGAATTAATCTCATTCATGGAGCTCAACCTATTACTCGTCCTCCTTATCGCCTGTCTAATAAGGAGAATGAGGAGATGTGTAAACAATTATCCGAATTGGAGACGAAGCAATTTATTCGCTCTAGTTCCTCGCCTTGGGGAGCTTCGGCTATTTTCGTGAAGAAATCTGATGGTACACTTAGGCTTTGTTTTGACTACCACAAGCTTAATGATCTTACTATCAAGAATAAATATCTTTTACCTCGGATTGATGACCTATTCGATCAACTTAGTGGTCCTAGAGCCTCTTCACAATTAGACTTAGCTACTGGATTTCATCAGCTTCGTATTGCAGAGGATAGCATTCCTTTAACATCGTTCCGTACTCGTTATGGATCTTATGAATGGCTTGTTATGCCATTTGGTCTAACGAATGCTCCGGCTTATTTCGTTGACCTTATGAATCGAGTTTTCAAAGATTTTCTCGACCGGTTTGTTCTCATCTTTATTGATGATATTCTTGTGTATTCTAAAACCGAGGAGGAGCATGAAAAACATCTTCGGATTGTGTTGGAAACCCTTAGGAGTAATCATTTAAAAGCAAAATTTTCTAAATGCCACTTTTGGCAATCTCGTGTGAAGTTTCTCGGTCATATTATTTCCGAATCCGGAATTTCCATGGATCCTTCAAAGATTGAAGCGATTCAAGATTGGAAGAGACCGGAGAGTGTGACAGAGATTCGTAGTTTCCTTGGATTGGCGGGTTATTACCGCCGGTTCATTAAAGACTTTTCTAAAATTGCCGTCCCTCTTACTGGCTTAACAAAGAAAGGTGTTAAATACATTTGGTCGGACAAATGTGAAACTTCTTTCCAGAAATTAAAAGAACTTCTTTCTGATGCTCCTATTCTTGTTATTCCCGAGGGGAATCAGGATTTCGTTGTTTATACCGACGCCAGTCGTGTTGGTTTGGGTGCCGTTCTTATGCAAAAAGAACGTGTTATTGCTTATGCTTCTAGGAAATTAAAGCCTGCTGAGACTAGATATGCCACTAATGATTTAGAGCTCGCGGCTATTGTTTTTGCTCTTCAGATTTGGCGTCATTATCTTTTAGGAGAGAAATTTGTTCTTTATACCAATCATAAGTCCTTGAAGTATTTATTCTCTCAAAAGGAACTTAATTTGCGTCAACAGCGTTGGCTCGAATTTCTTGCACCATATGATCTTGATATTCTTTATACTCCAGGTAAGGGTAATCGTGTCGCCGATGCCCTTAGCCGTAAACAACAGGCTGTTGTTTCTATGATGATATCCGAATGGAACGATCTCGAGATTTTATCCACTTGTGAAATTCGAGACCGTATTTCCGATTTATGTTCATCTCTTGTTTTATGTAGCCTTGAGGCTCATCCTTCTCTTTTAGACCGCATTCATGAAGCTCAAAGGCTAGATCCCGAATTGGCTCTTCTTGGCCAAAATATTAAGGGTAAGATTGATATTGAAAGTTTGAAAGACTTTGATATTGATTTTCGTGCCGGCATTCGAAAATTTGGTAGACTTATCGTACCAAATATTGGTGATCTTCGTAAAGATATTTTAGAAGATTCCCATCGTTCTAAATTCACCATTCATCCCGGTAGTAGTAAAATGTACGCTGATATGAGGCGACTTTATTATTGGGAGGGAATGAAATCTGATATTGCTAACTTCGTTAAGCGTTGCATGACTTGCCAACTCGTTAAGGCCGAGCATCAAAGGCCCGGTGGGTTATTGCAACCTTTAGAAATTCCAATTTGGAAGTGGGACCAAATTTCCATGGATTTTATAGATGGCCTTCCCCGTTCTCGTTCGGGTCATGATAGCTTATGGGTGATTGTTGATAGGCTTACTAAATCCGCCCATTTTATTCCCGTTCGGTCCAATCGAACCGTTCCACTTTTGGCCAAACTCTTTGTTAAAGAGATTGTTAAATTACATGGAGTTCCTACTTCTATAGTTAGTAATCGTGATCCATTGTTTACTAGTGGATTTTGGAAGAGTCTTCAAAAAGCTTTGGGAACGAAGCTTAATTTTAGCACCGCTTATCATCCTCAGTCCGATGAACAAACCGAGCGTGTGAATCAAACTCTTGAAGATCTTCTTCGTGCTTGTGTGCTTGATTTCGGTGGAAGTTGGGAAGATCTTATTTCACTTGTCGAATTTTCCTATAATAATAGCTTCCAATCTAGTATTGGTATGGCACCTTTCGAGGCACTCTATGGAAGGCCATGCCGATCTCCTTCTTGTTGGCTTGAGGCTGGTGAGAAGCTGGTTTTAGGTCCAGATTCTATTCGTGATTCCACAGAAAAGATTGAACTTATTCGACATAGGATGAAAGAAGCCCAGAGTAGACAAAAATCCTATGCCGATAACCGGAGAAGGAAGTTAGAATTTTCTGTGGGAGATCTTGTGTTCATTCGTATTTCACCTATGAAGGGTGTTGTACGTTTCAGTCGATCGGGAAAGTTAGCACCTCGATACATTGGACCATTTCCTATCGCTGAACGTATTGGTTCCATGGCTTATCGCCTTTTATTACCGGCTCAATTTTCTGCTATCCATGACGTGCTTCACGTTTCTCAACTTCGGAAGTGTCTTCGAGATTTCGATTCTATGCTTGAGCCCGGTGTTGCGAAAGAGATTGAAGTTTCACCGAATTTAACTTATGAGCAGCATCCTGTTCGTATTATTGTTTCGGAAGTCAAACGACTTCGAAATAAAGATGTTCCTATTGTTAAAGTTCAATGGTCTTTAAATCCTAAGGATTGTTCTTGGGAATCTAGAGAGTTCATCGAGCGAACACATCCGGACTTATTTTCTCGTGCTCTTTGAGGTGAACTTCTTATTTCAAACTTCTTTTGTGTTGAATATGCTTTTATGGTTGTTACTATATATCTTCTTCTTAAATATTGCGAGGACGCAATTTCTTTAAGGAGGGGAGTCTGTAACAACCCGCATATTTGTTGATTTGTTGATTTAAATATTTTATTTAAATATTTTATCGATACTCGGAATTTAGTCCGAAAAACTACTTTTTGCATACGGTCGAATTTGGACTCGGGACCACTCCCATTGAGTTTAAAATGCCGTTTGCGACCTTTTTGAGTATAAACTTCGATAAGTTTGGAGAAAGTTGATTTTTGCTACTTTTTACTTAGGGCTTTGGTTTGGGCTGAGCCCAATAACCCCACTTACTAGCTCAGTTCCAATCTCCTCTCCTCTTCATTACTTCATAATTTCCTAATACATTCAAGCTTCATCAAAAATGGGGGAAGAGAAAAAGAATTAGGAAATCCTAAGCCCTAGTTTCCATTAGCAAATCCATCTTCTTGCTCCAAACTCAAATGAACCCATTGGTAAGCTTTTTCTTCTTCTTCTCCAACTCATTCTCTCTTTGATTTCAGAAATTTCCTAAACCTAATTTAGGAAATGCTTTTCTTTTAAGCTTAGATTGAAGCTTCTTGAGTTGTTATTGAAGAGGAATTGATCTTTGCTTGTTTTTAAAGCTTCTCCTTCATTGATTTGGGTTCAAAGGTGAGATTTTTATCTCACATCTATGCTTATAATTATCTTCGATTGTTAGGTATGAATTCCTAGCACTTATTCGTGTGCATTTGCTTTTGGTTTGGAATGGTTTTGTGAATATTCCAATCTTTAGTGTTTTGGGTTCAAATCCTTAAGAATCATAGCTTTGGTGTTTAAATGTGTTTTGGTTATGCATCGAAGAGCTTATAGGGCCGGGTAGTCGATTGGCACAAACCCTTAGCGCAGTTGCTCGAGAGAATGCAATTTGATCGAGGTTGGACCTCATTTGGATGGGCTAGGAAGGGACAGGAAACAGGTCCGGCCGACCGAGCCCTGCTGCCGGCCGACCGACCTGCTTCCAAGTGCATAAGCACTTTCTGTTTTGGGGTCCGATCGACCGACTACAGGGTTCGGCCGACCGACCTGCTTCTCGAGAATTTTTGTGGAACAGGGTCCGGTCGACCGAGCTCTGTAGCCGGCCGACCAACCTGGTGCATTTTTGCCTATTTCGCCTAGTTGTTTGAATTTCCAACTTTAATCGATTCGTGTTGTTTCCTATGTGTTGTTATCATTTGTTATGACTTTGACGACTCCTTTTTAGGGATTTTTGAATATCCATTTCGATGGATTCGTTATCGGTTTCGTTGGATTTTTATTCACATCTTCGTATGTGAATTTTAGTGATTGATTGTTCCTACAATCTTCTTTGTGATTTGTCACTTTAAAAATATAAAGGTTTTCTATACTAGTAGTAAATATCAAAACTCTTTCTTCAAATGATTTCAACTCTATTTTAGTACAAAGCTCGTTTCTTAAACCGTTTTCCAATCTATTAGTATATACAAACCTTTACCTCACTCATATGAGAAATCTAATTAAAGGACTTAGTAAAACAAGTGGTATGAAACGCTTGCGTTTGCTTCGTCGGTTAATTCTTGGACTCGTTCGATTGAAACTCTTGTGACAATTTTCTAGTGGAGATCTACAATTTGTTCGTAAATATTTAAGTTAAGCTGGTGGTTATGGGACATGAAGCTAAGCTCATATATTTACTAGCTTACTGTAATTGACACTTCTCGTTGATCATGACGATCATCTTTGTGATTTAGACTAGCAATGTGCGATGTCTCTTTGTCTGCGAGGGAGACTAAACCCCGTTTTGTGGAGTTTCGACTCAAATTGGTGGGGTAGCAACCCATGGTCTTCGGGCCGTTTGTGGAGCTTCGGCTCAATTTGTGATGGTTAGCAACCATGGAATTAGCATTCCGTTTGTGATACACGTGTTGGTGAGCCTTGTGCTCCCGTTTATGATAGGCCTTTCCCCCCTTTGTGATTTCTGGATTTCTTGAGATGATTTCTAGAATTTGTGCTTCACCAATTTTTGTGATTTCCATTGATAAGCTTTATCGATATTTGTGCATTGGTGAATTTGTGCGTCATTGACTTTTGTGATTTCTGGATTTCGTGTGTTGAATTCTGGAATTGGTTGGTCATTGACTTTTATGATTGACATTGATATTATCGTCAATATTTATGGTTTGGTGAACTAAATTAGGAGTATGACGTTTCTGTGATTCTTGTGTAGATTTTTGTGACATTGAATAATCCCTTGATGATTTTCAACTGCTTATATATATCACAGCTTGGCATTGTGATTATTATGTGTTTAGTCATATCTCTTATTCTATATCGTTTCATCTGATATTTATAGTTAGACTGATCCGTTTATTATTTTATTATCAAATAATACTCGGGTCAGACCGAGATGTTACAGGTGCTTCTGCTTGACTTCTTCCCAGGGATTCATTACTCTGACTTTTGGCAAACTACTTAGATTAGTAGTTTATTTTGTTGTATACACTTGAAATATAGACTCATAGTTGTATTCTTTTGTATAGCACGTGTTGCTATTCTTTTGTATTATTGTGGATCTTTTTGACCGCTACTCTGATATACACTTCCATGTGTTAATTATATATTCATATCTTCTTCCGCCTTTGTGATATGAATTATCTGTGACTGATTTATGTTATGTTTATTTCTGTATTTGTTTCCGAAGATATTATAGCCACTGTGTAGTAGCTTTGAGTGTGTGCCGATATGTCGGATTTCCTCTTGATAAAGTATTGCATGTTATACTATCTAACATATGGATGCTCGCACAAAGAAATTACACGGATGGTCGCTCCTCAACAGCCTTATTCTCCGTGCTAGTTGACAGCATTCACCGTAATGTTCTTGTCTAGCGTGGGCAAAGAGGTGGGGCGTCACATTACGGATTAGTAAATAAATAAATTTCTTCCTCAAACATTTACATTGAATTTTAAACGTATTTACAAATATAAATTTAGACGCTTTATTTAAGTTTCAATATAATTTCATTAAATTTCAAATTCATAAATAATTTCAGTTTTAACTAAATTTCAAATTACCGTAATAATTATCTTAGATTCTTATTCATTCCCAATAGATTTAACTATTGTAAATCGACTAAGTTTACATGCTATAAAATCCACATTCCTATGTATATATAGGTTTTGAATTCCATACTATAAATATTTTATTAACATTTCGCAAATACATAAATTGGTATTGCACTGTTACTTAAATAAATAGTCTATACCAATCACTAATTAAATGGGTTACCAAATTTTGGATTGGTTAATAATTATTAATTATTGCTTCATTTCTTAATTATACACTTGCATGGGTTATGCTTGTCTAATTATATTCCCATATTAATTAATGTTTCCAACAAACAATAACCTTTCCTTAGTCCCACCCTTTTTACCAAATATTTCCCTGCAAATAATTCATTTTCCCATACATACTTCCATTTACACCTAAACTTATTATACCTCTTTATTTTCTCAAACAAATTACAATGATTAAACAAATTTAAATGAAAATTTGAGTTGATAGATTCATAGATTCAAATGTTTACTTTATTTCAATATCTACCAAACTTTGAAATTATAACATAGACTCCAAAATAAAATCCTCCACTCTAGTCATACAAGTCTTATTGAAATAAAATGTATCTACCCTATTTTTAGGTCTTGGTTCCTAATATCCACCCGTTTTGACTTAATTTAAAATAGCGTACAAATTACATTATCTTTAATTGCAATAAATCCTATCATTGCCATTTATATTCCAAATGAATAAATTATTAATAGGTTAATTGAATCAGATTTACAACTCAACTTTAAATATTTGCAAATTTTGTCAATTTGGATTACTTGGTAAATTTAGAATCCCTTAAACAACTTCCTACATAAATTTATTATAGAATAATTCAAAATTAACGTACAATTCCAATTTATGCAGCGATTACAACTTAAATTTCAACGAATTTATTTATTTAGGTTTAAATCCTATTATTCACTAAAATTGTCATCCCATGTATACAATCCACATTGGTTTGTATTTATTCCATTTACCTCTTTAGTCATAGCGTAAATTTCTCATTAATACACATTAAAGTCCACTAAATTTCAACTGCCTCTTAATTTTCATTTATAAGTCTTAACACCCTAAATTTGACCACTTCTAACATGGTATTACTTCTCATATTAAATGTAACTTTTATTTAGTGTATTAACATTTATTTCTATTTAAATTTCATCAACCAAATTAAACATGTAACTTATAACTATTTCTTACAATCCAAATTATTACACCCATTGTCATATTCTGAATGGAGCCAGCATTTAATTACACAATTTATCTAAATTACATTAGGACAATATTTAATTCTCTTTGATAATATTAAATCCCCAATTTATTAAATGGAATCAATATATCTTTCTTTATATACTGTACGTCTAAATATCTTAATTATCAAATTTCAACTTATCCCTCAACCCCCAAATAACGTTATCAACAATCTTCATATTATAATTAATACTAACCTTTATTTCATCTTATAGAATCAACTATCTTTATTGACAAATTAACCTACCTTACTGCACAACTTAAGAAAATTAATTGCAAATATGATCTCACATTAGACTTCATAAATTATCAGTTGAAATCTACATAAAACCATTTATTTAATTAAAACCTTGTTATTATACATATTGACTCTTTACATGGAATTAGATTACATTCCTTAATTTCATTAAAACTTTATTTCTCACCTAAATCGCAAAATAGTAAATTTCAATTACTATAGAAATTTTATTTAAGATGAATTTGAATCTCAATCAATTGTTATTGCACTCCTTATTACATTAAATTACATTCAGTTTACACATTTTAGAATTAAATTCAAATTACCTACAAATCTTATTTCATTCATAAATGCCATCATTTACCACATTATTGCATGGTTTCATTTAATTATATTCATGCTATTCATGTTTCTATTAAACTTGCATACATACTTCCGTTATTATTTAATCAATTATTAAACATTATGACCAAATCATCTAACAAAATTGTATAATTTTCCATTTATTAACATTCAGTTACTATTCAACATGTTTAATTCATTAGATAAATCAAATAATTACGCTTGCTTTTCTCATTTGATTTTATAACCTAATATACCATTCATATTAAACCTATTTCATTCAATTCAGACAAATTCAGCTAGATTAACTTTACTGTCTAGATTTTCATGCAGTTACTTTTAATAAATCGAATATTGCATTGGAAAATTTTACTGCTTACCTTTTATATAAAAAAAAAATTCAAAGTGTACGCTCTCACTACTACCTTTATTTGGATTTATTCCCTATACTAATATTTAGTTTTATTTACCCTTTATATTTCATCTCTTTTTAAATTAAATTACAAAATCTTAATTAAATTAACCAACTTAAATTGTCGAAATTTACGGGTCGTTACAATAATATTATAAACGCCTAGCGGCACACCTCGATAGGAGGTCAAGTTTTTAAGTTGCATTTATCAGAACGATTTGAATTTGAATTTAAACTGAATATTTATATTAGTCAACTGCAGTTGAAATTATTTCACATCAGAGCTCTGTAGCCTTCTTTTGCACGCTTCCCTCTTTTCAAAAACATCACGTTCTTTTCATTTCAAAACAGCCGAAACATTTCACAAAAAAAGAGAGAAGGAAACAGAACCCCTCTCTGACTCAATTCATTTTCAACAGAAAATCAATATCATGGCCGAACAAACAGTTTTCCTCCTTTTTGTTTCCCCAATCTTCATTTTGGCTGAACTAAAAAATTTTATTTCGTTCTGTCTCAAAAAAATTTCATTCATTCGAAGCTCAGAAAAAAAAAGGGAAGACGGAATTTATTAACCAAACTCGAAATGGCCAAGCCCGATTCGACGTTCAGAATTCGCGAAGGAATCGATGGCTTTGCGAGCGATTGAGCCAGGTGCTAGGGTTCGGGTCCTCCTAGTTTCGGCCACCGATGTGAATTTTTTGGAGCTTGGATGCATCACTGGTTGAGTAGAAGGCAATTTAGTCTACGCTTGCCGAGGTATTTGGTCGAAAGCGAATTCGACTTTGATGGAGGCTCGAAGTGGCGACGGTACTCACGATGATCAACAGGTGGGGTCAGCGATGAGGTTTTGGTCGGGTTTCGCGAGTGTCTGCGAATTCGGCAAAACAGTGAAGGGGGATGTTTGGGTTGAGCAGTTTGTGGAGTAAGTTGTTCTGTCGTAAGCTCGGTGATGTCGTGAGGTATATTCAATTTATTTTCCGCTCAAAAATCTATATATCTATCTGAGATATGTTCAGGAAAGAAATTATATATATATATATAGGTTAGGAGATAGAAAAGAAAAAAAAGAATGTAAATTTACAGCAAAGAACCTTTACTGTCTACTTTACAAATTTTTAGATTTATATTCATATATGTATGCACACATATCTATTTAAATTTAAATATATTTAAATAAACGAGAAATAAGTCTATATATATAAGATCTTGGAAAATATAGGATTTATGAAGAATTAGATTTTTGACATCCATAATTTATTTTATAAGAATAGATGTAGCTTCAAAGGAAAATAAATAAATATAGTTATGTTCACTTACTAGTTTATTTGCAAATAATAAATTATAGAGATAGATTTGTTTATTAAACTTATTCAATTATTTTAATCGCTAAAGATATTTTTATTAAAAGAAATATCTGTTTAATATTTAATTATTAAGTTTAAAATAAAATCTTTGGTTAATTAAATCTGTAAATGGAAATCGATTTAAAATTAAATTTTATTTGTTTAGAATGAAATTTCTTAAAATTTAATTGATCAATTAACTCGAATATTGATAAAAAATTTAAATGTTTATACAAGGTTATAACCCAGGAAACCAAGTTGAATTGAAGTGGACTGCAAACAAATTTAAAAGTGAGTTAATCTCACTCATCTGGGTTTTAATTTAAATTTAAATAGTTAAATTCAGTAATTGGTTGAATGATTGAATTGATTTGATGTGCTATATTATATAGTAGTATATAGTATATATTGAAGTGATTGATTTCTCGCATTGTATAGCGGATGAAACCCTATGCACCGCATAATAGCGGATGATATTATATTAATACCATATACCGCGATATTCTACCACGAAGTGGAATTAGTATTGTGCTAACATCTGTGGATGCAGGGAAATAGGTTGAAGGGATCCAACATGATTCCTCAACATTTATTTAGATTATTTAATATTCTCTGTTATGATTATTAGATACCCTGGGACGAATTATATTGATAATTGGAAATGTTGGATACTATGGTTGATTTAAAATATTTCGGTGAACTGAGTTATCAAAATCTATAGAAATGGGATTTCTGAAAAGAAAATAAAAGAGTAAATTTTTTGTAAAATAATCATAGAGATTTAAATAAATTAAAAATGAATAGAAAACGAACAAAAAGTGATTTTTGAATTCTAATAAATATCATTCCAAGTGTGGGAAATGAGATCTTGAATAAATGGGCATAAGTGATTTTATTTTAAAATCAAGTGATATTACTCCAGAAAGAAAGAATTTATTTTAAAATTCAAGATTTGAATTTATTTAAAAGGATAAAGAACAAATTTGGGAAATATGAAATTGGTAATTTAAGTTAAAAAGATTTTTAAATCATAATTAAGAGGTAAAATCTGAAGTCAACGAGTTCTGAAATAAACGAGTAAGTAAAGGAATTTATTTCAAAATGGAGTAAATTGGAAATCAATTTGGAAATTCATTTAAGTGTTTGAAATTGAAATTTTAAAGGAGAATGTAACTATGAAATTTATAAATTGGGTTTATAAAAGCAAAGTGATATATCAGTGGATATTTGGAAGAATAAATTCACGGTGGGAATTTATTAATGGAATGGGTAAATTTGTTTAAAAATAAATAGTGACTTATTTTTAAAGGATGTGAAGAGAAGTTTATTTCCCTGGATAGCCAAGTACGTTTCAAAGTAAATTTTTAAACATAAGTTATGTTGTTTTAAAAAGCATGTTTAGAAAATTTATTATTTCTAAATGTTTAAATTCTAAAGAAAGTATTTTTCAAATCTATTATATAGTAATTATTTAAAGGTGACTTGGCATTTTGTTTTAAAAGAGAAAATCTAGATTTATATTTTATAAAGTAACCTCATTTTAAATATTCCTAAAGTATACATTTTTAATAAAGTATTGAAGTATTTTTCAATTTAAATGTTAAAGTATATTTTAAAATAAAGTGTTTTAAACTTATTTTAAAATATAAAGCTTTGTACTTGGTGTTTTCAGTGTAAATAAATATTTGGAAATTTATTCCATGAGAAGAGTTGGGTTTGAAAACTGTTTTTAGAAGGGTTTGAAAATGGAAATATATCTTGCAAAGATATTTTTGAGGAAAATAAATAATGTGGGAAATTATTTATTGTGTGATGGATGTTTGTGAATGTTAATTGATAGTTAAATCATCGACTATCAATATTGGCCAATGCGTTGATCGTTTCGAAGAGACCGGGATCGAGATTTATTTCTCGAAAACCACTTCGATCCGGTTTGTACGTTTTCGTGGGTAAAGCAAGTTCGGAGTCGAAGATGGAGCAGTGAAGTGCAAGGGCTAGTCGCTACTAATCCTGAGGATGATTCCAAAATGGATGTAGTAGGAATAGTGCCTTCGGTTCCTTTCGAACCCGAGACGGACTTGTATGGATGAATGCTTTCAGAACATCGTCAGGTGGACGATGAGCATTCTAAGAGATGAGTTCTCTAAAGGTAACACATAGCCTCAAGCCTTATCAACCGGGAATGACTGAAAATCAGTGGTTATGCACCAAGGCTAGGTGGGTAGCACCCATTTAGGGTGAGGTCATCCCTGTCCAGATGTCCCTTTTATTTCGGCTTAGTGGTGCGGTTGCTGAACCCAATCGTGGGGTGATCTTACTCGGGATTATCCAGGAAGGGGTAATCTCGGTCTTGTGTTGTAGGGGGCCGGGAGTGATCCTCGATTTGCTGATCTAGACCAGGTACCATGACATGTGGTACCCCAGTGCCTAGTCATTAGTTGGAAATCCATTCTCCCTACGCGCATGTACGGTTTTGATTGTGCCCAACTATTGTTGAAATGTGAGATGTAAGCATTTCAGCTAGATTCTATTTTACTGTCTACAGACACTATTATAATATCAGAGAATTTTAATAGAAAGTGTTTTAGTTATCGTAAGGTAAAAATCCGACATGTTTATTTGTGGCGTGGTCTTACGAGATGCTTTTGTTTTCAAAAGGATTTTGAAACTTTAATAATCAATTTGAGTGTGATTTCTCACGCTGATTTTCCAGACTGACTCGGGTATTATTTCACTATAATGCTCGGGTCAGACCGAGTATTATAGAATACAGGATATGTTGCTGTGGAGCTCAGAAGACGAGCTAGATGGCGATACGTACTTCCGTACTTGATTATTATTCCTCTGTGTATTCAGTTTTGAGGACAAGTTTATATGACTGTCCAGTTGTATGTTATTGATGTTGTCGAACTCTGATGATGTATTCTGGTGATGTATGTATAAAATAGATATAGTTTTTCTTCTGTTTAAAGATCTGTTATTATCTATTATATTTTGTTCAGCTGCGATGGTTAGATTCTGATGTTGTTTTGTTTTCTCTTCTTCTACCTCTTCTTCTTAAACCCTAATGGTTCGTATTTATGTTCATCTTGAGTTGATTGATGTAGAACAGTGTTGACTTAAGGGGAACGGATTTGCGGGTCGTTTCACTTGGTATCAGAGCGAAGGTTAAGCGCGAACCTAGGCTCTGGTGGGGATTACTCATTAAATAGAGTTCGTAGTGTTCTAAAATGAGTTTGAGTGTATTAATAAATACGAGCGCATATTTGTTAGTGAAAATAAAATTGTTTTTATATTGTGTTGACTTATCGGTTAGGTGTTTATGGATTATGGTCGATATGTGGGACGCCATGTCGTCGATAGTGATTTCTAAACTCTTAAACAAGGTAATCCAACGCAGTATTGTTTTAAATAGGGTAAATGAAATAATTTTACCCAAATTATTTTTATATATAAGAGAAATAATTTTTCATAAATTATTGTAGTTATATATGGTTGCTTGGTTGTTAGGAGATGATAATATTAAAATATTATCATTGTTAAGTGAAAGTTGAATAAAGGGTTAAAATTTTAACCAAAGGTTAAGAAATAAACTTATATACAAATGGAAATTATAAATGTTATTTATAAAATGAAGTAAAATTCCGGAGTAATAGTTGAATATGAATTGGAAGAATTTGGAGTTTGAAATTTTTGGGAAAGGGTTTAAAATTCCTTTGGATTTGAAAATGGTTTTCAAAGGTTTTCGAAAAATAATAGTGGTATTATTTGAGAAATATTTTTGAATTGGATTTGAAGTCTGGTGAGATTCGGGATTTAAAAATATTTGAAGGGATTTTTAAGAAATAAAAGCATTGAACTCTTTTCGGTCGCTGGAAAATAATTCCGATGGTGATCGCGACATCATCGGTGTTCATTTTCGAGTTTCCAAGAGGGGATTGCTACCTGGATGTTTTGGACTAATGTTTGTTTGCGAAATTGGGTTTGATTTTGAAAATGAAAAGTAATAGTTTGATTTAGATATATATTTTTTCAAAATTGGATTTTGAACATTTTAGTAATGAGTTTAAACGTGTAAGCAAAAGGGAATTGAAACTGAATATTGAACTTAAGTTTGAATGGAAAAATTAGTCAAGTTGGACTAAATAAAACAAAGTTTTGAGATTAAAATTAGTAAGTAACAGATTGATTTATATGGTATGCAAATGAAATGAAATTGAATATTGCATGATGTTTGATTTAAAATTGTGTAAAATAAAGTGTAGAATTAGTTCAAATGGACTAAAAATAATTAATGTTTGGAAAATATTGAAAATGAATTTGTGAATGAATATTAATAAGTGAGTATCTTATAAAAATTTAAAAAGGGAATAAATAAGCCGAAATAAAAGTATTGGTATTCTGGAAATGAAATAAAAAAAATCCAAACTTGGGATATAAAGTAAGATTTAACTCAAGAAAATTAAATAAAATAGTTTTGAAGATAAATGAAAAAAAATCAATTATGGGATTATAAATTGAAAGTGTGGTTGAATGAAATTGAATTGGATTGAAATAGATTGGTATGAGTTTTAAACAAATCCCATTCAAGCATAAATTGAATAGCCTTATTATTAATAAAATTCAATAATGAATTGTTAATGTGAATTAAAATTTAAAAATGGATAAAAGAATAAACTAATCGAATAAATTAGTAAAATGGTTGGGATTTGATCAAAGGAAAACCAAATCAAAGATTTAAATGGAGGTTGGTTGAATAAAATAAACTTAAGTTATTAGGTGGAATAGTTTGAAGAAAATAAATAACTTAAGTAAATTGTGAGATGGTTATTTAATATATTAGAATGGTTTGGAATCAAACTTTTTGGATATGAAAGAAAATGCAATGAAAAGATTGTGAATAAATTAAAATGGGATGGAATCAAGTGTAAATTGAGTTGGAATCAATTTAAATGGTTATAAAGCTTAAGTAATTATTTATTCACATTAATATTGTCAAATTGCATAAGAAAATGGATCGTTCGATGTAAACGGGATTAGATAAAATTCTATGAGTTATTAGAAGTGAAATAGGATGATTTTGAAATCAATTGGAATGAATATGAGTTTGTTTTGCCTGGAATGAATTAAATATAAGCGCTTAAGTTGTAAATCACTTAAGCTGAATGGTTTGAGGATTGGTTGTAAGCAATTGCAATAAGTGTCGGAACCTTATATGTGCTTATGGAAATTATATAATGTGCATTATATGTGAAATTTATGTGTTAGCTATTGAAAGTAAGTGAAATGTTAATAAAATTACATATATTTAGTACTTATATGTTTGAATTGAGTAAGTACAGGTACCGGGAAGCCGTTTGGCTGGATTTGATCGTGCAAAATGCTAAAATAATAAGTCGCATACTTAAAAATGCTAATTAAAGGTACGCCTACGCAATAAAAATAGGAAATATGAACTGTTTTTGTTTTTCCGACCGTGTGGGTTGATGTATATATATTTATATCTCTTGTCAAATTGCAAAAGCTCCTCCGTACAAAGGAGACTCTGCCAAAAATTTTCGAAAATTTTGGGAGATAGAATTTTTTTTAAAATTTCACTAACGGCAAAGGATTTAAAATTGGTAAGCAAATAGATTTGAAACTGAATATTGAAATCTAATTTAAAATTGCGTATGTAAAGTAAGGTGAAATCGAAGAAATTGTTTGAAGAAACTAAAGGAAGAAAAAGTTTGCAAATAAACTTTTATTTGAGATTTTTAAATAAATTAGTAAGTGGAACTAATAAAAGGAAATGGTTAATTAAATATGGGTTGAGATAAGATGAATAAAATTAAATATTCAAAGTTTGAAGACAAATTGAATTCAAGTGGAATTGAAGATGGAAATCTGAATGGAAATTGGGAAAAGTATTTAGATTTGAAAGTAATTAGTAAATTGAAGCAAACTGATTTCAAATGGGATTGTAAAGGCAAAGTGAATAGAAATGGATATAAACTCCAATAGGGAAGTGAAAATAAATTTAAGAGGTGTATAAAATATTTATATTGAACTTAAGAAATGAAAGGTGAAATTCTTAAGTAAGTTTGGTATTGGAAATATGCTAAGTAATTTTGGAATGGAGAAATATACTAAGTGAATAATTGAATGAAGATTAAAATTGGAAGTTGTGAAATGGGATAATTGTGAGTAAGTGAATAGAAATCAAAATGAATATGAATAAAAAGAAAATTGATATAGTTGATAATCAATTGAGATAAATACGTAGGATGTACGTATATTATTTTATTCGTATAGCAATTTGATCCAGATTCGAGCATAGAATTTTGAGATAGTTATATCGTACCGAGTTAGGATTTTTCACTCGATTTTCGACGGCGAACCCTGGATATGGATTTTGATTGATTCTGGAAATTCTCTATCATAGTCATGACTATGCAATGAGAATGACGGTTTCTGATCAGGAAACCAGATCTAAATCCGCACTAGAAAGTCGGGTGGACGATACTAGTTCGGAAGTGAAATTGTGTGATCGAGCGAGCGATCGAATTTGATATTGCGTATGGATGGTATATGTGCATTGTACGGATGTGAATGAAATAGATATGAAAACTTCTGCAAGGAAATGTATAAAATGATTTTAAAAGCTATGGTTGGATATTATTGGTGTAGGATATACAGGTATTGTAAAAAGGGAAAGGAAAAATTGGTTTTGATTTCAGAAGATAAATTTGAGTGGCTCGACAAAAAGGTATGTGTTTAAATTTCTGTATGAAATTTGATTGGGTTTTTGATCTAACCACTTGGCCTTTTGTTTTCTTTTGGAATTTGAGAGCCCGTAGAGGCATTTTGTAGTTGTACCGAGCTAGCCGCGCAAAGGGGACGCTGGCAAAAATTTTCGAAAATTTAGGGAGTTAGAAAATTTTGATAATTCAAAATTTGGTTTTAAATTGAAATTTGAATGATTGAGGAAATAGTATTATTTGAAAACTATGGAAGAATTTGGGAAGTTAGTGAGAATGATAATGGGTCTTCTATAAAAAGATAGTTGGTAGGATGTTGAATTGTTTGGTTTTGGGAAAAAGTAAACGGGTATTGGACCATTCTTCCTAACTAGTAATTTCGAGGACGAAATTCTTTTAAGGGGGGAGGAATGTGACGACCCGGAATTTTTGAGCATTTGAAATTGGAATATTTAATTAATTTTAAATATTTAAAAGTTAATTTTTAACTTGAATTAGAATATCACTATTTATTTGATAATTAAATTATTGAATTAAATAATTTGAAGTTGGGTAAAATGTTGAATCTAGAGTTTTAAGCCTATTAAAAATAGTTTGAAAGTTTGTAAAATTTATATTGATAGCGCAGAAGATAATAAAGCTTTTAAATTGAAATTGGAATTGATTCGTTCAGTTTTAAAAAAAATATCGTTTGAAATTAATATTTAAATATAGCCGTCCGAGGTACAGTCTCGGAATTCGACGAAACCAATTTCATGGGATCCGTAATATTGTATTATTATCGGATTTCAATTTTTGTAATGTTTGGAGTGATCGTTTGGCCGTACGATAAGTAAACGCGCTGAAAATTTAACTGGAATTTAATATAATAACTAGGTTCAAAGGGCTATCTTACGATCGAATTAGGACTCGAAACCTTTTCCATTGTGTTCGGAATAGGAGTATAACATTATAAACGCTTAGCGGCATGCCTCGATAGGAGGTTCAGTTTTTAAGTTGCATTTATCCAAACAGTTTGAATTTGAATTTAAATTAAATATTTATATTAGTCAACCGCAGTTGAAATTATTTCACATCAGAGCTCTGTATCCTTCTTTTGCATGCTTCCCTCTTTTCAAAAACATCACGTTCTTTTCATTTCAAAACAGCCGAAACATTTCACAAAAAAAACATAACCCCTCTCCGACTCAATTCATTTTCAACAGAAAATCAATATCATGGCCGAACAAACAGTTTTCCTCCTTTTTGTTTCCCCAATCCTCATTTTGGCCGAACTAAAAAAATTTATTTCGTTCTGTCTCAAATATTTTTCATTCATTCGAAGCTCAGAAAAAAAAAGGGGAGAAGGAATTTATTAGCCAAACTCGAAATGGCCAAGCCCGATTCGACGTTCAGAATTCGTGAAGGAGTCGATGGCTTTGCGAGCGATTGAGCCAGGTGCTAGAATTTGGGTCTGCCTTGTTTCGACCACCGATGTGAATTTTTTGGAGCATGGATGCGTCACCGGTTGAGTAGAAAGCGATTTGGTCTACGCTTGTCAAGGTATTTGGTCGAAAGCGAATTCGGCTTCGATGGAGCCTCGAAGTGGCGACGGTACTCACGATGATCGACAGGTGGGGTCAGCGACGAGGTTTTGGTCGGGTTTCACGAGTGTCTGCGAATTCGGCAAAACAGTGAAGGGGGATGTTTGGGTTGAGCAGTTTGTGGAGTAAGCTGTTCTTTCGTAAGCTCGATGATGTCGTGAGGCATATTCAATTTATTTTCCGTTCAAAAATTTATAAATCTATCTGAGATATGTTCAAGAAAGAGATCATATATATATATATATATATATATATATATATATATATATATATATATATGTTAGGAGATAGAAAAGAAAAAAAGAACGTAAATTTACAGTAAAGAACCTTTCCTATCTACTTTACAAATTTTTAGATTTATATTCATATATGTATCCCCACATATCTCTTTAAATTTAAATATATTTAAATAAACGAGAAATAAGTCTATATATATATATATATATATATATATATAAGATCTTGGAAAATATAGGATTTATGAAGAATTAGATTTTTGACATCCATAATTTATTTTATAAGAATAGATGTAGCTTCAAAGGAAAAAAAATAAATATAGATATGTTCACTTACTAGTTTGTTTGTAAATAATAAATTATGGAGATAGATTAAGGAAAAAAAATATAGATATGTTCACTTACTAGTTTATTTGTATATAATAAATTATGGAGATATATTTTTTTATTAAATTTATTCAATTATTTTAATCGCTAAAGATATTTTTATTAAAAGAAAAA
Organism: Allium cepa; assembly: GCA_030765085.1. Taxonomy (NCBI): domain Eukaryota; kingdom Viridiplantae; phylum Streptophyta; class Magnoliopsida; order Asparagales; family Amaryllidaceae; genus Allium; species Allium cepa. The sequence goes on along the minus strand of CM060937.1, from coordinate 978,179,049 downwards.
TCTGTTTATAATTTAATTATTAAGTTTAAAATAAAATCTTTGGTTAATTATATCTGTAAATGTAAATCGATTTAAAATTAAATTTTATTTGTTTAGAATGAAATCTATGAAAATTTAATTGTTCAATTGACTCGAATATTGATAAAAATTATAAATGTTTATACAAGGTTATAACCCAAGAAACCAAGTTGAATTGAAGTGGACTGCAAACAAATTTAAAGGTGAGTTAATCTCACTCATCTGGGTTTTAATTTAAATTTAAATAGTTAAATTCAATAATTGGTTGAATGATTGAATTGATTTGATGTGCTATATTATATAGTAGTATATAGTATATATTGAAGTGATTGATTTCCGACATTATATAGCGAATGAGACCCTATGCGCCGCATAATAGCGGATGAGACCGTATATTAATCCCATATACCGCGATATTCTACCAAGAAGTGGAATTGGTATTGTGCTAACATATGTGGATGCAGGGAAATAGGTTGAAGGGATCCAACTGGATACCTCAACATTTATTTAGATTATTTAATATTCTCTGTTATGATTATTAGATACCCTAGGACGAATTATATTGATAATTGGAAATGTTGGATACTATGGTTAATTTAAAATACTTCGGTGAACTGAGTTCTCAAAATCTATAGAAATGAGATTTCTGAAAAGAAAATATAAGAGTAAATTTTTTTTAAAATAATCATAGAGATTTAAATAAATTAAAAATGAATTGAAAAAGAATAAAAAGTGATTTTTGAATTCTAATAAATATAATTCCAAGTGCGGGAAATGAGATCTTGAATAAATGGGCATAAGTGATTTTATTTTAAAATCAAGTGATATTATTCCAGAAAGAAAGAATTTATTTTAAAATTCAAGATTTGAATTTATTTAAAAGGATAAAAAAGAAATTTGGGAAATATGAAATTGGTAATTTCAGTTAAAAAGATTTTTAAATCATAATTAAGAGGTGAAATCTGAAGTCAATGGGTTTTGAAATAAAAGAGTAAGTAAAGGAATTTATTTCAAAATGGAGTAAATTGGAAATCAATTTAAAAATTGATTTAAGTGTTTGAAATTGAAAATTTAAAGGAGAATGTAACTATGAAATTTATAAATTGGGTTTATAAAAGCAAAATGATATATCAGTGGATATTTGGAAGAATAAATTCACGGTGGGAATTTATTAATGGAATGGGTAAATTTATTTAAAAATAAATAGTGATTTATTTTTAAAGGATGTGAAGAGTAGTATATTTCCCTGAATAGCCAACTACGTTTCAAAGTAAATTTTTAAATATAAGTTATGTTGTTTTAAAAAGCATGTTTAGAAAATTTATTATTTCTAAATGTTTACATTCTAAAGTAAGTAATTTCAAATCTATTATTGTAGTAATTATTTAAAGGTGTCTTGGCATTTTGTTTTAAAAGAGAAAATCTAGTTTTATATTTTATAAAGTAACCTCATTTTAAATATTCCTAAAGTATATATTTTTAATAAAGTATTGAAGCAGTTTCCAATTTAAATGTTAAAGTATATTTTAAAATAAAGTGTTTAAAACTTATTTTAAAATATAAAGCTTTGTAGTTTGTGTTTTCAGTGGAAATAAATATTTGGGAATTTATTCCATGAGAAGAGTTGGGTTTGAGAACTGTTTTTAAAAGGGTTTGAAAATGGAGATATATCTTGCAAAGATATTTTTGAGGAAAATAAATAATTTGGGAAATTATATATTGTGTGATGGATGTTTGTGAATGTTAATTGATAGTCAAATCATCGACTATCAATATTGGCCAATGCGCTGATCGTTCGAAGAGATCGGGATCGGGATTTATTTCTCGAAAACCACTTCGATCCGGTTTGTACGTTTTCGTGGGTAAAGCGAGTTCGGAGTCGAAGATGGAACAGTGAAGTGCAAGGGATAGTCACTACTAATCCTGAGGATGATTCCAAAATGGATGTAGTAGGAATAGTGCCTACGGTTCCGTTCGAACCCGAGACGGACTTGTATGGATGAATGCTTTCAGAACATCGTCAGGTGGACGATGAGCATTCTAAGAGATGAGTTCTCTAAAGGTAACACTTAGCCTCAAGCCTTATCAACTGGGAATGACTGAAAATCAGGGGTTATGCAGCAAGGCTAGGTGGATAGCACCCATTTAGGGTGAGGTCATCCCTGTCCAGATGTCCCTTTTATTTCGGCTTAATGGTGCGGTTGCCGATCCCAACCGTGGGGTGATCTTACTCGGGATTATCCAGTAAGGGGTAGTCCCGGTCTTGTGTTGCAGGAGGTCGGGAGTGATCCTCGATATGCTGATCTAGACCAGGTACCGTGACAGGTGGTACCCCAGTGCCTAGTCATTAGTTGGAAATCCATTCTCCCTACGCGCCTGTATGGTTTTGATTGTGCCCAACTATTGCTAAAACTTGAGATGCAAGCATTTCAGCGAGATTCTATTTTACTTTCTACAGACACTATTATAATATCAGAGAATTTTAATAAAAAGTGTTTTAACTATCGTAAGGTAAAAACCTGACATGTTTATTTGTGGCGTGGTCTTACGAGATGCTTTTGTTTTCAAAAGGATTTTGAAACTTTAATAATCAATTTGAGTGTGATTTCTCACGCTGGTTTTCCAGACTGACTCGGGTGTTATTTTACTATAATGCTTGGGTCAGATCGAGTATTATTGAATTACAGGATATGTTGCTATAGAGCTCAGGAGATGAGCTGGATGGCGATACGTACTTCCATACTTGATTATTATTCCGCTGTGTATTCAGTTTAGAGGACAAGTTTATATGACTGTCCAGTTGTATGTTATCGATGTTGTCGAACTCTGATGATGTATTCTGGTGATGTATGTATAAAATAGATATAGTTTTTCTTCTGTGTAAAGATACGTTATTATCTATTATATTTTGTTCCGCTGCGATGGTTAGATTCTGATGTTGTTTTGTTTTCTCTTCTTCTACCTCTTCTTATTAAACCCTAATGGTTCGTATTTCTGTTCATCTTAAGTTGATTGATGTAGAATAGTGTTGACTCAAGGGGTACGGATTTGCGGGTCGTTTCATAGAGGATGAGGCAGTTTGGTCTTTGCCAACACTTACCATATCCTGCTCCAAATTATACTCTTCCCTATGGTGAAGATGAATTTGAAATGATGATAGTGAAGTGACTATGCTATAGGATTGTAGTATGGAATATAAACTAAGTTATATACTATTGCAGAATATGGGTATAAAAAGTAAACAATAAAGTAATTGACACCAAGATTTTTATACTAATTCAAACTCCCGTTCTACGTCCAGTCCCAGACTCCTTCTGGAATTTGAGTAGCAACCCTCTCTTAACCTAGAGGAACAAGTATTACACCGCCAGAGCAACCGAACAGGACTTCTACTGCCTAAACAATCGAATAGGTCTTCTACTGCCTAAGCAATCGAACAGGACTTCTACAATACAGATACTAAAGTTGTTTCTCACTAAATATGCTCTTGAATAGCACTGATAAATCGATAAATTACACCCTTTCTATAATGTTCTCCTTTTGTGATATAACGTGTAGTTCGCGAAGATTGAAAGTAATTTTAATCACGAACGAATTTGTGCTTGAATGTGCAAGCAATTTGAAAGCGTTTATGAAAGCAATTTGTAAAAAATAGTTTGCACGAATATAGAATAGAATCAGAGAATAATGTCGTGTTTTGCAAATTGAAATCAAGGCTATTTGTAGTGTTAAATATTTGTAACTAGTAGTGAAAGGTTCGGTCAAGAGATACAGAAACAACTGTTGGATTAACGGATGTTTTTGTTCGTTGAAAAGTGGTGACCTTCAGAAAAATAGTTGTTATGAATATTTAGTCGACTGGAAATACGAATTAAGTAGACTGAATATTAAAACGAATTTGAAATTTAAATTTATAGTGAAAAGGAACTTCATTTAGTCGATTGAACAAGGGTGTTTAGTCGAATGAATGTTCACGCATACTTGTGTGTGCATGCACGATTCAGTCAACTGGAATACCCTGTTCAGTCGACTGAAACTGTCACTGCAAGCCTGTTGTACTTAGTTTTAAAAGCAAGTTTAATTTATAAATTTATATATTTAAAACTAAGTTTATATATATTATTTCGAGTAAGTTTAAAGGCTTGTGTGTTCGTATACCACTTAGGAGAGATTTTAGCAAATGTTAATACTTACTAGACTGTGGATAAACCAAATCAAAATGTTTGAAACTTGTCGTTGAAATCTTTTGGTCTTCAATCTATTGTCGAGTAAACTAATATCTTCTCCTTCAATTTTGGTTAGTTCATATAATATAAATTTATATAGTTGTCACAATCAAAATAGTTGGCTCTAACATTCTCCCCCTTTTTAATGATGACAATTATGCAAGTTCAAGAGATAAAAGTTATATTAAAAGCAATAAAACTCCCCTTGAATGTATAACTACCTATTATCTACATACTTCTCCCCCTTTGTCATCGACAAAAAGAAGTAAAAAATGTAACAATCAATATAGTATAAATGATCATTTTGTAAACTAAGCAAATATATTTGAATTTGCAAGACAAACGAGAACATTAAGCACGGCAATTATATATGAAAAATAATACAAGATTGAGGCATAATAATATTACATGGGTACAAAGAGCTTGAAGCAAACAAGGAAAAACATAAATAGATAAAATTAAAAATAAACTACATTTCTTCACTATGAGAATCTTTCGCTTTCTCTTCTTCTTCGGAATTCCATGTGAAATGAGCGAGAGGGTTCTCGGCTATGCTTATTTAAGTTGAGCCGGTGCAAGAAATTTTTTCCCATATTTTATTCAAGAAGCCTTTGATGGAATTGAGCTTCTTGTTAGTTTTGGTGACGGTTTGTTCAACGTTGGTTAAACGTTAACTAAGATTTTGTTGATTTTGATAGATGATGATAAGTCCTTCTTTGATGGGGAAATTGCCTTGGAGTTCAACGACCTCATCACCTTCTTCTTTGTTCGCTTGATGGGAAGGTTGGGAGGAGGAAGAGCCAAAAAGAGGCATACGAGGTTGGGGGATTCCTTAAGCTCGATTAGCAGACCACTCTTGGAAGCTAATAATATCAAGTGTTGGTGGACGCTTTGGCAAGCCCATAAGACTTAATGTCTTAGAGTTTAGTTCCTCGATGGTGATGAAGTCGGAATCGGGGATTTAGACTGCAAAATTTTGAAGAACCCACCTAATATAAATGCCATAAAAAATCGTCTTGAAGCTTCATTTGTAGCAAATGGTGAGGAATTCGTCAAGCATGACTTTGGCCCAATTGATGTATTAGTTGGAGTAAATGACGTAAAGTGCTTGGTAGTCACACTTATATACCTTCTCGTAGCTTCCAGTACGAGGTTCAATGGATCGAATGAGAGCATGATGAAGGATCCTTGCTTGTGGTCATAAGGCAACTGATTTTTGCATGGTCATGTCATTGGAAAGGAACCGATGAGAGACTCATCTCTTTCATCCATGTTGACTTTAACATCATTGGTGTCAAGGCCTTCAGATGGGAAAAAAAGAATAAATCCTAGTCTCTAGAGAGGAAGATAAATCAGAACATCGTATACTAGGGTCCTTATGCAATCGTCCCGTTTTCTTGGATTTTGATGGTCCAAGTTCATGTTGGCGAATAAACTCTTGATTAGAAGAGGATAAATTTTGAAGTTTTTATCACTCAAACCTACTAAGTTTCTAGACCGTTCGCCTCCTCTATCTCTTGAGTTTTATATGCGTTGAAATTCGAGAAGTTGAGGAATGAGCCGTCAAAGATTCGGGAATTATGCATTGATTGGAATCGATTAACAACCATTTGATCATGAAGTCAAGACCTTATTCGGTTTTGGAAGGTCCAGATGTTGGTTATTGGGGCATTTTGTTCTTGGTGCCATGAAATTTAGTTGAAATTTGAAGCGAAAGAATAAATTGGAAAAGTTGGGGGCTAGGATTTGCTGAGCTGAAGAGTGGTAGGATTTGGTGGAGTTTGAGGTGTATTTATAGTGAAGGTTGAAAAGTTGTCTTGGTATTTGTGCAAAAAAGACTTGGTAATTTGAAATTTGAATTTCAGTCAACTGTTTTTAGGTGGGAAATCGACAGAAATATGCAGGGTTTTGATCCCGCATTATTTTGCCTGAAAAATGAGTTATTTAGTTGACTTAATTTTGTTGTTTAGTCGACTTAAATCTGAAAAAAATTAGTTGATATGAATTTTCAGTCGACTGAAATTTTAATTCAGTCTATTAAAAATTACAGGAAAACAAATTCGTGTTGCTTTGCCTAAAAATAAAGTATTTCAGTTGACTTAATTTTCTGTGTCAGTCGACTAACCTTCATATATTAAAAAACAACAGTTTGATTTTCCAGTCAACTTAATTACTTGAATCGGAAGACTGTTTTTGTGCCTGGGTGTTTATATTATTTGCTGGGCAAAGATTTTTGCAAGAAATAATTTTTTTATTAAATATTGATAACAAAGATAATAAAATACATATAAATAACAAAAAAAATAAAAAACTTAATTTTTAGAAGATGGAGAATCATCGGAAGGAGGCTCGATCTTCGTAACTTCCCTTAACGGTTGGATAGGAGACCAACCATTTCCTCGATCCCAGAAGTTTGGTGATACATGAGGATGTTGTGGGCTTGGTTCCCAAGGATTATGAGGAGCTTGAGAATGAATAGAAGAAATTATTGAACATTCTCCCTTGACGAAGACCCATAAATTTTTAACGTGACTTGTTCTAAGAAACTTAAATGCTTAACGTTTACTTTTTATTCGTAGTATAGTTCACGTTGCAATTCAAGAGTTTCTCTCTGATAATGATGTATGCCATCTATTTTCTCCTTAGTTGATGGAAAGCCAAAATGTAAATTACGCTTGGTTCTCTTCCCTTGCGGAGTGTATCCTATATGACGAGTTGGTGATGGTAGATTTTTACAGGATTATAGATTGGAGTAGGAGTGTTGGTATGGTTTGATAATGAAGAAGAAGGAGTATGAAAACTGATTGAAGATTGGTTAGAGTCATTTTCAGATGCAATGATGATCGAATGAGCGTATTGAAAACTTTATAAAATTTTGGAAACTAAGACTGTAGATAGGATGAAGTAAAAGTCAGAAATAAAGCTCTTTATATATGAAAAGGAAGGCTAAAGATAGGTGAAAAGATAGGATTAAAATTCATTGGAAGATAGTAGCCAGAAACAAATTTATGGTAGGAAATGAATAGATAATGACCATTCAATAGACTCCAGGTGAGTGTGGTGAAATGAAGCAAGTAATACAATAGTAAAATGAAAAGTTATGAAATTGCTTCCCCTCAACCCAAGTTCGAGTGCCAGCAACAACAAATATTTTAAAAAAAGTTTATTTTCAGAAAAAAAATTTAAATTTTAAAACTATAAATCATGAAATGACAAATACCTAATTCTCATCTTAATTTTATAAAACGATTTTCATTTAGAGGTTTTGTAAACATATCAGCTATCTGATTTTCTGTAGAAACAAATTTTAGTGAAATATTTTCTTTTTCTATATTATCTCTAAGAAAATGATGCCTTATATTTATATGCTTAGTTCTAGAGTGACTTATAGGATTTTTAGACAAATTTTTAACACTAGAGTTATCACAGTAATGTAGAATTTGATAGATTAATTCCAAAATATTAAAGTGTTTGTTGCAGGTAGATTACTTAAGTACATGTAGCTTAAGCAGAGATATATTATGCTTCACGCATCGAAAGTGAAACACAATTTTGTTTCTTACTAAACCAAGATACTAAAGATTGTCCGATAAAGTGACAAGTTCCACTAGTACCTTTTTGATCCGTCCGACATCCTTCAAAATCAGTACCACTATAGGATACTAATTCAAAAGGACATTCTTTCTGATAAAAGAGACCATAGTCTTTAGTTTTAAAAATTCGCTTCACTACCCGCAAATGTGATTCTTCGGGATTTGCTTGAAATCGGGCACATAAACAAACACTCATCATTACATCGGTTTACTTGCTATTAGATAAAGTTAAGAACCTACCATAGTCTTTATCTTTTTTTATAAAAAGAGTTTGATCAACTTTACCAATTTTAAATCCTGAATTAAGTAAATAACTCTTAAGACGCTCATACCAAGCACGAGGTGCTTGTTTTAAACCGTATAAAGCCTTTTTTAATTTGTAAACATGATTAGGATATTTTTCATGTGTGAATAGAGAAGGTTTTTGTACATATATAATTTCTTTTATAAAACCACTTAAGAAAGCACTTTTTACATCCATTTGATAGAGTTTAAAATTATTAAAACAATCATATGCTAATAAAATACACATAGCTTCTAGACGAGCTACGGGTGCAAATATTTCATCATAGTCTATTCCTTCTTCTTGATTATATCCTTAAGCAATTAATCTAGCTTTATTTCTAATTATATTGCCTTGCTCATCGGGTTTATTTTTATAAACCTATTTTGTACCGAAAATAGCTTGGTTACTTGGTCTAGGAACTAAGTTTCAGATATCATTACGTTCAAATTAATTTAATTCTTCTTGCATAGCTATTATCCAGTAATCATTAGTTGAAGCTTCTTTAGGATTTTTAGGTTCAATATTAGAAAAAAAAGCTATGCGACCCATTTAATTTAGTTAACTACGAGTTCTTACGTTTGAATGAATTTCTCCAATTATATTTTCAGTTGGATGATTTCTTAAAAGCCTCGGTGGTGATCTTATTTCATTATTTTGAAGATCATTAATTTCAGAATTATCAAAATCATCATTTGAGTCATTAGATTTAGAAATAGTTTCTTTAATTTCTATAAAACGACTATTTTTGAAATTTTCATCGAATGACACATGAAGTGTTTCTTTGATTACTTTAGTTCTTTTATTATAGATTCTATAAGCTTTGGTTCGTTTTGAGTATGCAATGAAAATCCCTTCATCAGACTTTGGATCCAATTTGCTAAGCTTATCTTTTGTATTTAATACAAAACATTTTGATCCAAAAACTTTAAAATATGAAATATTCAGTTTTCTTCCATTAAAAAGTTCATAAGGAGTGTATTAATGGTCTTATGGAAACTCTATTTAAGACATAACAAGCAGTTGCTACAGCTTTTGTTCAAAAATGTTTTGGCAGATACTTCCGTTTAATGAAGTTCTAACACATTCTTAAAGAGTTCTATTTTTCCTTTATGCAACTCCACTTTATTGTGAAGTTATAGGAAATGAATTTTTTTGAACAATTCCTTTCTTATTACAATAGTTTTCAAAAGCCTCATTTTTTAATTCTCCTCCATGATCACTTCGAATATATTTAATTATTAAAAAAATTCTATTTTGAATTTTTTTAGAAAATATTTTAAAATTTTCAACAGTATAACTTTTATTTTTCAAAAATATTGTCCATGTATATCTTGAAAAATCATCTACTATTACAGAAACATATCTATTATGATTTATAGATTGAGTTTGGGTTGGACCAAAAAGATCTAAATGTAACAACTCAAGTGGTTTTAAAGTAGAAATCATTTTCTTTAATTTAAAAGACGATTTAGTTAATTTTCCTAACTGACAGGCATCACAAATATTTTTAACTTTAAACTTTATTTTTGGTAAACCTCTGACTAAATTATTCTTAGATAATTTGATAATAGCTTTAAAATTCAAGTGACGAAATCTTTTATGCCATAACCAAGGATCATTATCTTTGGCTACTAGGCATATATTTGTGTTATAATTAACTTTCATGTTTAATATGTAAACATTTCATTATATTGTTCCTTCAAAAATAAGATTATTATTTTGATAAAAAATATTACACTTACTTTCTGAAAAAGTTATGTTAAAACCTTTATCACATGGCTGACTTATACTAAGCAAATTATGCTTTAAATTCTTAACTAATAAAATATTTGTAATAAGAGGTAAATTAGATGTACCGTCATTGCTTACATCGCCTTTGCTAACGATATATCCTTTGGAGTTATCTCCAAATGTGATAGGTCCTCCTTCCGAGTAGATAATATTTGTTGACATATCTTTGTTTCCTATCATATATTTTGAGCAACCACTGTCTAGTATCTATTTTCCTCTTTTCTTAGTCGATACCTGCAAAAAATATAGAAATAGCATTGGTACCTACTTTTTATTAGGGTCCTAAGAGTTAGAACTTAGGAAGCCAAACCCATGAGGGTTTAGAATTTCCCTTATAAATAAAATCCTTGTTTTTATGAACTGTAGATATAAAATATTTTATGTACTTATTTCTGATTAAAGTGTTGTTAGTCTTTGGTACTCAAATTTTTATAGTACAATTTTTACTAGCTTCTATCTTTTGAGCAATAACCTTTGGCTTTGATTTTGCTTTCACAAAATTATTCTACAAACTGTAACTTTTACAAGATATGTCGTTCTTTCTTGGTTTTGAAGATTTTTTATATCCTAGTCCATTCTTATTATTAGCAGACTGAGAATTACTGATAATTTTAGAATGATTTTCTCTTCCTTTGTTAAAATTTGTCACGTTTTTAGTAATACTCTGTAACTCAGTTTTGAGACTAGTGTTATTTAACTCAAGAATTTTGATATTTGATTTCAACTCATGATTTTCTAAAGCTAATGTCATATTCTTTTCTTTTTGCATTTCTACTTCTTTTGATAGCATAGTGAGTTGAGAAGAAACATTAGATAAGGATTCTTGTGTATGAACAAGCTCTTCTTCTAAAATTTTCTTTTCATCTCTTAGCATATATATATATATATATATATATATATATATATATATATCTTTTTCTGCTCTCTTTAACTTTTCTGATGCATATTTATATTTTCTCTTAGTTTCCTTGTGTTTATCTAATATTTTTGAGTTTATATCAATTGAATCTTCAAAAGATAAATCACTAACATCGTCATTTGAAGCCATAATGCAAACATTAGCTTTTTTTGAATCACTCTCTGTATCATTGTCTGATTATGATGATGATGACTCTGAATCATCCCAAGTTACTGAAAATGTCTGCTTCTTCTTGAACTTGTCCTCCTTATTTTTGAATCTATCTCTTTTTCTTTCTGGATAGTCTTTCTTCATATGACCCCTTTTATGACATTCGTAACATTCGAGATTTCTGTTATTTCCAAATTTCTTGTTCTTCCTAAATTTCAGAGACTTTTTTGAAGTTTTTTGCGATCATTGCCATGTCATCTTCCTCTGAGTCTAAGTCTTCTTGTTCAACTTTGAATGCAATATTTCTTTTACCTTGTACTTGATCTGGCTTAGCCTGAAAATTTACTTCATATGGCATCAGATATCTAATTAACTCTTCAGGTTTTATGATAGAAATGTCATTAGCTTCTTCAATGGCTAAGACCTTTCTTTCCCATTCATCCGTTAAAGAGTTTAAAATTTTAGACACAATATCAAAATATGATTATATATTTTTCTCCTAGTGCCAATATTGAATGATGCATTTCTTGAAATCTAGAGTACATATCATTTATGGTTTCATCTGGTCTCATTCTGAAATTTTGGAGCTGGTTTTTACGCATAGAAATCTTGCTTTGTTTAACTTTATTAGTTTCTTCATGTGTGATTTTAAGAGTTTTCCAAATATCATAGGCAGTTGTACACATACTAACTCTATTAAATTCTTTTTTTTTCCAATGCACAAAATAACATATTCATAGCTTTTGCATTTGATGTAGCATCAATCTTTTGTGTATTTGACCATTCTCCAAATGGTATAGTGGGTATAGTATATTCAATTTGAGTAATATTCCAAGTATCATATCCATTTGCTTGCATGAAAATTCTCATTCTAGTAGACCAGTAATTATAGTTCAAACCATTAAATAGTGGTGGTCGTACAGTGGATTGTCCTTCAACAAACCTTGTGTTAGTGTTATATTCTATATTAACAATGTATCAAATAATTGCGTTACGATTATAAGATGACATATGCTCCAATATCAAATGAAAGTGACTATGCTATAGAAACGTAATTGGAATATAAACTAAGTTATATGCTAATGCAGAATATGAGTATAAAAGGTAAGCAATAAAGTAAATGACACCAGATATTTTTATACAGGTTCGAAGTTCCGTTTTACGTCCAGTCCCAGACTCCTTTTGAAATTTAACAAGAAACCCCCTCTTAACCCAAAGGAATAGGTATTACACTGTCTGAGTAACCAAATAGGACTTCTACCGCCTAGACAACTGAATAGAATTTCTACTGCCTGAGCAACCGAACATGATTTCTATGCCTAAACAACCAAATAGAACTTCTACAGTCTGAACAACCAAATAGGACTTCTACATTATAGATAGTAAAGTTGTTTCTGACTGAAAATAGTCTTGAATAGCACTGATAAGTTGATAAAGTACGCCCTTCCTATAATCTTTTGCTTTTGTGGTATAACGTGTGGTTCATGAAGACTGAAAGTAATTGTAACCACAAATGAATTTATGCTTGACTGTGCAAGTGATTTGAGAATGTTTATGAAAGCAATTTATAGAAAATAGTTTGCAAGAACATAGAATAGAATCAGAGTCTAACGTTCGGTTTTGCAAACTGAAATCAAAGCTATTTATAGTGTTAAATAGTTGTAAATATTAGTGAAAGGATTCGTCAAGAGATATGGAAACAACCGTTGGATTAACGGAAGTTTCTACTCGTTGGAAAGTGGTGACCGTTCAGAAAAATAGTTGTTATGAATATTTAGTCGACTGAAAATATGAATTAAGTGGACTGAATATTAAAATGAATTTCAAATCTAAATTTATAGTGAAAAGACACTTCATTCAGTTGACTAAACAGGGGTGTTTAGTCGATTGAATGTTCAAACATGCTTGTGCATGTATGCACGTTTCAGTCGACTGGAATACCCTGTTTAGTCGACTGAAACTGTCACTGCAAGCCTGTTTAATTAGTTTTAAAAGAAAGTTTAATTTATAAATTTATAAATTTAAAACTAAGTTTATATATATTATTTCGAGTAAGTTTAAAGGCTTGTGTGTGTATACCACTTTGAAGAGATTTTAACAAATGTTTATCTGACTAGACTAAAGACAACCCAAATCAAAATGTTAAAAACTTTTCGTTGAAATCTTTTGGCCTTCAATCTACTTTCAAGTAAACTAGTATCTTCCCCTGTAATTTTGGTTAGTTCATATAATATACACTTATATAGTTGCCACAATCAAAATATCAAAATAGTTGGTTCTAACAGATAGAGTTATGGAACAACCGCTTCTTAGCTGTAGAAAATGAGCATGAGATCATGTTGACTAATGAGGAGTACAATAGTTGATATTGGGATATCACTCACCGTTATGTGTTAAGAAGACGAGAGGAAATGCCCGAGAAAGATGTTGCTCCTTACACTCCAAGAGCTCGCTTGAATGAAATGTGGTATGTATTTAAATTTAAATTTTTTAAGGTAGCTGTAAAATCAATAATGGTATATGTTATATGCAGACGAATGGTATGTATCGTATGTTGGACATTGTCGATGAGCTTGTGGAGGAGGTTCCCAAAACGGCAAGGCAAAATGCTTTTCGCTCAAACAAATTCTACGATCATTTTTGTCGAAGAACAAGATATCAAGACTAATCCCGCCTTCGCCTTCCCCTCCACCTGCAATGCCACCCCTTATTAAGGACATTGCACCTGCTGCACCATTTGAGGACATTGCATCCACCCCACGGGCCCCCGAACCTAAGAGAAAGTTTCAAAGAAGAAAGAAATGTATGGGAGAAAGCTCTGGGGAAATAACTTCCCAACATACGCATCTAGTTGGGCCCTCTCAACACCTGTGGAAGGAACACAAGAGTAGGGCAGTGAAGAAGTTTCGCCTGTAGAGGAGGAATTCATGCTGAAGCCAAGAAAATAAAAAAAGAAAACTCCTCGTGAACTAAAAAATTTGAGAGTGTAGTGTACTTTGGATTGTCTTTAGTAGTGGTTGTAGTGATTTTATATTTGTAATGGAGATTGGGTTGAAAATTACTTTCGATTGTAGTATTTTTTTTTCGTTGTACTTTAGTTCGTAGTGAATATTGTTGTGAATCTTATGTAAATGTTTGCCGTGTAATTATGTAGCATGTATAATGAGGCTGCTATTGCTATGCAGTGTGTAACTAGTAGAGCGGCATTTGAAATGTTGCCCCTGTGTGGTATTTCAAATGCTGCTAAGTGTGTAAATAATAGAGCGACATTTGAAATGTTGTACTTTGAAATGTTGCTCTCGTGCGGCATTTGAAATGCCGCACAAAGGCACCATTTGAAATGTCGCTTCGGCTTTTTCTCTACATTACAATAGCTACCAACTCCTACCCACCCTACCCTTACTTTACCAAACTCTTTCATCACAAACCAAACTTTCTGATTTCTCTTAATTTTCAATTTATCTCAAATTGTAATTTAATTCAACAAGGCAACTATAAGGTAAGTATGATACTAATCTCTATTAATTTCTTTCAAATTATATTTTCTCTTACTTTGTGATCCCAAAACTCCTTCATCAAAAACCAAACTTTATGTTTTTTGTGTTGTGTAGTATGCTATTATTCATAGATTGATAATGAACAATTGGGAGATTGATGATGAAGCAACGATGAAGATTAATGATGAATTTGAACAAAAAAGTTAATGGGATGGAAAGTGACACCAACCTTGATGTGGATTTTGTGCTAGAGAAACAAGTTGAAGAATTATCACTGGTTGTGGATAATGGAACATCAACAATAGATGTCGCGGATGAAAGACTGAAGCAACAATCACAATATGCATGTCTTTTAGGCGCCCTTGGTCACCAAATTCTCAATCGTGCTAGTTCAAGTGTGCAACCTCCATGTGTATTTTGTGATTGTGCTAATGAATATGACGTAATTTTTTGTGGAAATGAGAGGAATGCATTACGTCGTTTCTACCGATGTGGTGGGTACAATGATCATAAGATATGGCCGCATCATGTTGACTACTGTAATTTCTTTTGAGTGGCTAGATCCTAAAATGTGCCCTAGGGGGGTGGATACACTTTAGAGATGCAAGTAGAAAATAGTCATTTGGAGAAGTTGAATCTTGAATATGCATGCGGGTTGTTGGTCTATGGATACAAGTATTCGGGGTTATGGCCATGTAGTTCATTGAAGGAAAAGTGAACTTTAACTACGTCATATGAACAATGTCTATGTGCTATCTATATAGTAAGAACGATGTCAACTGTAGTGTATTGTTATTTGAATCTTGTGATATTTTCTATTTGTAGTTATGCTATTGTAATGTATTGTTATTCGAATTAATTTTGGTACATTCGAAGTATGTATATTTGAATTTACGCTATTGTAATGTAATGTGTTGGTATACGCTACTCGAATTTGGCTGCTGCTAGATATGCAGCAAGGTAACACCAGAGCAGCGTGTGAAATGTCACATCGTGCGCGGCATTTCACATGCCGCGTACTTAAAAAACAGTTGGCGGCGTTTGATATGCCAATCAAGAGGCGGCATTTCAAATGCCGCTCTGCTATTACTTTGCTGTAAATCCAGCAGCTTTATTTCATTTAGCCAAATAATACAACTATGAAACTGTCAAAATAAACAATTGTCTTCGAACATATTCGATCACAGTCGATCTAAAAATACAACCAAACTTAAATGAAAACATTACGTTGCCGAAGTGCAACGATTTTTCTTATGACCCACAACACCACATTTGTTGCACCTATTTCCTTTAGGAGTCTTCATCTCGTCCATCGTACCTTTAATTCTAGTAGAACATGGATGTCCTAGTTGCCTTTTAGGTACAGGAGGTAGGACCAACTGATTATCGCTTAAACTCCAATACCGTTTATCATGGATAGGATGAAACTCGAGGGTGTAAGCGGCTAAGTATTTCTCAACTGAATAACATGTTGAAGCGAAGTCACGATGGGCTCTATTAGCTCCATTGGAAACTGTTGAGCAATCAGCCATAACATGTGTACAAGGTAAGTGCTCTAATAGAGGTATGTTGCACGTACATGAGCAAGTGTTACCGTTGATCAATACTTTGAATTCATCACCGAAATAATGCACAACTTGCCATTCATCTTGACTAAACTGAATTATTCTTGTATGTCTTGCTTCATTAGCTCTATCAGAAATCTTTGCTTCCCACTTCAGAGTAAGACGGGCTGTAAGTTATCCTACTGCTTCTCTTCTTTGAAAAAAATAATCAACCGATCTAAAATGGTGCATGCAACTAATGCTTTAACAGGTAAAGATCGAGCTCTTTTAAATACACCGTTGAAACTTTCTGTACAGTTAGTGGTCATGACATGAAATTGACCGCCATCATCTTTACACAATGCCCAATCTTCTTCTTTTCCTTCCAAACTTCTTTCCATCCAGTTGTTTGCCTTACTACTTGTAGTTTTGATTTCTTGTCGGATTTTGTTGTACTCGGCTCCCTCTACAGCACATGCCGCAGCATAAAAAGGGCACGTCACTCATTTTTTTCTAAATTCTACAGCTTGAAAATTGGCCTTCAGGTGTCTAGCACAGAAGCGGTGTTTATGAGGCAAATCCCATTTCGTTTCCAATACTCTTAGTATTCCTTTCATTCGATCAAAAATGAAGGTAATTTGTTGATTATTAACACTATGAATGAACCGCCGCATGTAAGCAAAAACCACTCCCAACCATCACCAGATTCTGATTCTACAATTGCATAGGTTAAAGGGTATAGATGGTCATCCACATCAATACAAGTGGCTTAAGTATTGTCCATTTGTATTTCCTGTACAAATGTGTGTCGTTAATACATAACAACGGACGACAATGAACAAAACCATTAATACAAGGGCCAAAGGCCTAGAAAACTTGATCAAACACTCCACATTCATCCGTAGTAACATGTTCAATGCTTCCTGGGTTCGTTCTAGCAATTTCAGCAAAATATTGTCTTAGAATGGTATATGATTCTGCCCAGTCACCATTAATCCTTTCCACTGCCTTACTCAAAGCTCTCCAAGCCTTCATGTAACTAACTTTCATGAACAATTGTTCTTTCATCAATACTTGCACCGTTTCGGCTGTTATATTCAGTTCGGCTTTTATGGATGGTAAGATCTTTGATACTAGAAAATTAGAAATCGCTTGCATGTGAGTGGAGTTCACTGTTAGGTTAACATAGTTGTGATCGCTTGGATATTTCCTTATACTCCACTAGTTATGCTTGGATTTTTTTGAAACAATAGCATGAATTCTCTATGGACAGTTGGCATCTATATTACAAACGGCGGTGTATTTGGCTTTATTTGATTTTATAGCTTTAAAGATATGGCATGTAGAATTGATCATTCGCTCAACTGTTGTAACAATTTAGCTTTCGTTTCGAAAATCATACCAACTTTAAAGCCACTTTGAACACTAACGGTTGAAAATAACTCATTGTTGAACTCAAGATTTGCAACAATAGACCTAGCTATTATTTGTGCATTGCACAGATTATCATCTAAAGGTACCCCCATTTCCACCACATCACTGTCTTCGGGAATATTCTCTACGACCACAAAATCATAGGTAAAGCATCATTGTTCACTTGCATACTATTGATCCATGACACGTCATTCTTCGCCATATTCACTACATCCATACTATTTATAGGGAATCGCCATGTACATCTTCACCTACGACCATGTCCATTTCAATATCAACATCTGCTTCGTTTGCGGTTACGTTCACATTCTCCACTTGGACATTAGATTGTGTTGCAATATCATGTGCCAGAAATCTGTAATTCATAAATAAGTATTAATTTAAACACCGTATCAGAAATAATAGCTAGCAAAGTTAGCTTATTCTAAACAAATGCTTCTGATTTATATCATATAACTCAGATGGAGTTGGATACATATAAAGAGACATATGACAATTTGATGTGTCGGTATAGTACTTGACGGTGTTGGTCGATAAGGAAGATAACTGCAAATAGAACGACAAAAATTTCAACTATTGCATAACTTACATTGTAATACGATATAAAAATTATAATAAATGTTTCACCTTCCAAGCAAATGTGAAAAGCTGCATTGACCTGAATATAGAAAGTTATATTGAACGTCTTGTTGATAACTCGTACACGATGGATATCAAAAAAGGGATGGTTGTTGATCGTAAATCGCTATCATAAGTGGTTACTAAAACTCAAAGATGCAGTTTCATGACTAATACCTAAGTCTCAACCATTCTGCATTAGTCTTCAGTTACACTGTTAACTACTTGTTCTCGTACGGATTTTTCTTCTTGCAACCGCCTACTTTTCCCAACAAACAACTCTATTAATTTTGATGTCGCGGAAAACATTAGCTCCACATTGTCATCATCGGCTATTTTAATGGTTTTCGATCCTGAATCTGTATGCCAGTTACACACCAACTCTATGTCAAATTCATCGGATTTTTTTTAGTCGCTTTATAAATCGATTCTTTTAACTGCGCCAAATTACAACATTTCAACACTTTCGTTGGTTTACACGACCCATCAACATATTTGCCGTAAATAAGTTCGTCAATAACAAGTTCACCATCATAATAACAAATCGTTGGTATACACTTGGAAGCCATTCTACTTGTTAATTAACCAACTTTTTTACTACTTCCATAAATTACCAAACGACATATAATAACAGAAATACAAAAAAACTATGGTTTGCAAAATAACATACCAAAATTGGTCAAGAGGAAGAAATAGGTGTTGCACCTCGACTATAGCTATTTCGGATCAAGATTTGACTATAAAACATATTCTACGGTCCTTAGTTTGTGAAATTTTTGGAGATTTGTATTTGGGTTTTTAATGATTTGATTTTTAAGAGAGGAGTGATAAATGAAAGAGGGAGCTGACTTAACAGCAGCACAACATTGCGGCATCTCACATACTGCAAGTTACTTTTTACAATAAAACATGTACTGATGACATTTGAAATACCTACGGGCGGCATTTGAAATACTGTCAGTACACGTGGCAGCTGATGCGATCAAAACTGATCTATTTTTGTAATTAGTTTTGCAACCGACATAAATTGGTAGTAAGTCTGCAAAATTGATCTAAAAAAAAATTTTATCCTTATAATAAAGTAATAGGGTAAATAAATAAAATGACTAATTGTCAGCAATCGTCGGATTCCAAATGACGAAACCATCGATGGCCGTCGGGATCGTCCGCCACAATTTACCGTACGTCTTGCAGTGATGCGCTAATATATTTAAATATTATTACTTACTAATCAGCACAAAATTTATTAATATTTGTTTATTAATTACTGATTACTATTAATAATTAATTAATAATAATTGATATTCTAACCGTAACTAATTAAAATAAATTCAAAATGCACAATACATCAACACTTAACGTTTGTGAATTCCAACCACCAAGCTAGTATCTGATCACGCCAATTTAATTGACTCTAGAATTCATTTTCCGACATTCTCAAAACTTTTACCAAAGAACGCACTTAAGTTTTACGTGAGGATCATGTTTAGTTCACTAAAGATGCGACTAATGATTATCAAATACGACTACATGAAAATGTGATCTAAATACATCGTAGTCGTGATTATCTTTCCAAATCAGTGAGATTTATTAAGGGGCTTTGCAAATCAGGTCCATATTTCTGATGTTGTTATAAGAAATGTCCATGTAGATATGAGCATGTAAATTAGGTTTCTGTTTTTCTAAATTAAAAAGTGCAAAATACATTGCAGTTTTCGATAGAAATGAAATTTGCGCTTTTCAAAATATTTTTCAAAAATGAAAAAGAAAAAAAATCATATTTCTTTATTCGTAAATAATAATAATTGTTTTTAAGTACAATCTTAACAAATAACTACAGTTTTTAACAATTTTCAAATTTTATAAAATTTTATATATTCTTTTCAAAAACTGCAAATAACCTTGCATATTCTTTTAGAAAAATGCAACTTATCTTGTGTTTTTTATTTTTCGAAAACAGAAACTTAATTTAGATGTTCGTTTCAACGGGGACTTTTCTTATAACATTAAAAACACATGGACGTATAGCTTTTTTTCTTGATTTATTAAGCTGGGCAGGTTATTATACCTTAGATGTAATTAATGATACTAAAATCTAAGTGTGTCTTACACTCTTACAACATTTGACTATTTGAGTATGTTAAAATGCATAAAAAATAATTACGTACTAGATTTTATGGCTAAAATCACTTGATGGAACCTTGCTTTGATATTTTAATAGAAAGAAAATGAAAATAACCATTGAAAAAAAAACGGAAGTCTTTTCAATTAAAAATCATCTCAGTACTATTCATTCTATCAGTACCAACCAACACCAACCTATCATCATACACATCCACGTACCCAAAAGCATTTGACCCAGGCGGACACTCAAGCGCCGCCTGAAGAACCCTATGATGTACCCCACACTCGTCCACCCAGTACCCACCCATATGTTCATGCCCTGCAAAACACGCCTTCACACACTTATATCTATGTATCACCCCCATCGCCTCGTCGTAGTCCCAAGGCAAGGCTTCGTAGGACGCCGCCCTCCAATCCAACGGCTGATGGCAACATACAATTACCTTCTGCCCTTCATCCATTGCCTCCTGCAAAACCCCATCCAGCCACTTCAGTTGTTTCTCTCCGAATCCTCCATTGAACATAACGAACCTACGGTCCAGACCCGTTAGCCCGTTTGGGCTGTTCTTGTCCTTGTTAGGGTTCTTTTCAACCAGTATTTCCTCTGCTGATTTAGTGTTGGGGTGGCCTTTGGGCCACCCGAAGGCGCTGATCTCGAACGAGTCTAGGACCACGACCCTAAAGGATGGGACAGGGGTAAAGTGGTAATATGGGTGAGGTAGGTTGAGGAGTGGTAAGAGTTGGTCGCGTGGTAGGTTGTAGAGGCAGTGGTTGCCAATCATGTGGTACACGGGTCCTTTTTCGAATTTGTTGAACTCATTTAGGACCTTTTGGACGGTTTTAAGGGATCTTTCTTTAGGGCATAGACCATCCACAATGTCTCCAAAGTTGAGGACAAAGCTGAGGTTTGAGTTTTTGTTCCACGAGGAGACGGCGTTTTGAAGAACTTGAATGCTGTGTTGGTAGTAGCGAGGAATGCCTCTAAATGAGTAGCCGTTAGGGTTTTCGGCATGTTGAACGTCGGCTATTACTCCAAATGAGAATAAGGGTTCTTGATTTGAAGTTCCATTGCTAGAAGCCATCCTGTTGAAACATGTAACTATGATTTACTATTTAATGTTATAATATATACATCATAAAACATGAGAATAAAGCTATTTGGACTGATGAATTTTAGTTATACCTTAGCTTACTAGCGTTTGAATTTGAAGGAAACTTGTGATAGAATTATGGGGTTCTTTACTCAACACAAGCATCATATATAAGATTCTAAGTAATGAACACATGGCGTTCAGGTTAGTTTTACTTGACCAAAAAGAAACTCTCACGTTGTTTGTACTTGGAAAATATTGAGTATGAAACTAGATTAGTTATGGTTAAATACCAAACAAGTAGTACAAAATTGTTTATGGTTGCATACCAAACAACTTATATGTAATCATTATTTCCATTAGGAGGAACTTTAAACAAGCATAAGAGCAATACCATACCTGTCGGCAAAGAAAATCAGCAACTTGCTGTGTACCTTATTTGAATGATGGCCTGTAAAAGTAAAAGACAGTTGCAGTTTCAACTTATGTCACAAATATATTATACAGTAATTGTCAACCTATGGTATTAGTGAAAAGGGAAATAACATTTGAAATTCGCACATGATATTCTAAGCAAATAACACTTGCCTTTTAAACTTTAAAGTTAGTTTTCCTTAACTACAAAGAAACTCTCACATTGCTTGTGGTTGGAAAATCTTGAATGTGAAATTGGTTATGGTTAAATACCAAACCATTGATTAATTAACCATTATTCTTATATGAAGGAAAAAGTTAATTTTTAGGCTTTCATACCGTAAAAAACACGAGAGCATTATCATAGCTGCTGACAAATTAAATCAGCAAGTTGTTGTACATGTTGTTCAAACTTAAAATCGGTGACTGGAATGATAGCTTGTAGAAATTTAGGAAAAGAAAGTTGCATTTCAACTAATATCACAAATATATCATGCAATGGAACAGTAATTTTTTACCTATGGTAATGAAAAGGAAAATGACATTTTAAATCTTATGATTTGCTTCATCAACATCAACATAAATGTAGCTGTAAATATATATTTTTTTCGTTGGACAAATTTTCATCTTAGACCCGAGAGAAAGAAAACTTACTTCGACTTTAGACCTCGTTTAAAACTATCCACAAAATAGGTTTGGTTTTGCGCAAATATATTTCGTTTTAGAAAAATCGTTGCTTGTGCAAATATGAATTGCGCAAGGTTTTTTTTTGTTTGTTTATAAAAAAAATTTATGCTTGCGCATTTTTGGAATGCACAAGTGTAATTTTTTTTTAAATTTTTTTCGTGCTTTTGCGTTTAAGGAATGCGCAAGTATAATTTTTTTATAAAAAATTTACGCTTACGTAATTTTGTAATACGCTAGTGTAATTTCTTTATAAAAATTTTGTGCTTGCGCATTTTTTCGAATGTGCAAGTATAAAATGCTGTTATATATAAAATGAGGTATATTTTTGTAATAAATTTTGACCGATGTCAAAAGTGGAAATAAGTTTTTTTCTTTAGTCTATGATAAAAATTTATCCTTTTGTTTTGTTACTCGTAACGCTGGTATCTAATCCACAAAACCAGATCCAAATAAGTATTTGACTCCATTGATGGACTCATGTAAATCTCTAGAAAAGATATGCATGGACTTCATATTTAAATCACACACACTTATATATTGGGATTCTAAGCAACTAAAACATGACTTTCAAATTAGTTTTCCTTAACCAAAAAGAGAGCTCACATTGTCTGTGCTTGGAAAAAATTGAATGCATGTAATATTGTTTATGGTTATATACCAAACCAGTAATAGAAACATAATTGTCATAAACAGGTAGAAGGGTTTTATGCTGACCTTAAGTCACTGTAAGAAAAATATATACCATATCTGTCTACAAATCAAATTCAGAAAGTTGTATATCTTGTAAACTGTCTACAAATCAGATTCAGAAAATCGCATATCTTGTAAGCTCTGAAAAATTTGATGTCAAATCAGATGAAATTGCTGTATGTTTTGTCCTCAATAACAGTGAGTAAAATAATGGCCAGCACAGCACAAATGTAGGTAAAAAAGTTGCAGATTACACATTGCAACAGTAATCATTCACCTACCCTATCAGTGAAAAGAATAATGATATTTGAAATTTTTATGGTTTACTTCATCAACATATATATGACAATAATTTTGATATTTACAGCACTAATTTTTATTCTAAACTAAATCACAGGTTTTCAAACCCTGTGAAGGATTGATGTAAATCTCTTAAATATGTATGAATTTCATAAATATAATGAATGTACTTCGCTAAATGTACCTAATGATATTACTAACATACAAAGAAAAAAAACTGTAACTATTTTACTAGAAATAATAGTAGTATAGATTAAAAAAGGACCATGGGTCTATTATTCCAATAATTCTGATATTGGGTCGGTCCTATTAACTTTTAATTAGGGCAAACTCCTTCCTTTTGAACGAATATTAAAAACATACAACAATAATTTATAAGACATAATGAATTTATTAAGAAAATAATAATCAAACGAATTTATAAGACATAACAATCTTCTAGATGATATGTAAAACAAATTAAGATGCATTATAAATATAAGATTGAACCACTCACCTTTCACAAAATTCCGTGCGACTGTTAAGTGAATGAAGATTGCTCCTTGATGACTGCTAATTTGATACGAAAAATAAAATTAATTTACGTTTTGGAACGGAGAAGAGAGAATGATTTAATGCAGTTTGTTATTCTGAGGGTAGAAGTTTAGGTGGTTTTCGTTGCTGTTGAGCCGTATATTTATTCAGTTATGTTGTAACAATCTTTCAAATCGTTGCTTCATGTGAAATTGAGTTGGACATTTTGCTTGTTTCGTATTGTTTGATTTGACCTCATTCTTTAATTTTAGTTAGATCTTATCTGCGTATTTAGGAATTTATATTTTTTTTTTTTCTATTTGTTCATGGCTAAAACGGGATTGAATTGTCCCGTCATCTTTTATAAATGTATAAAAGGCTCATAAAAAAGAGGCTTTACACAACCCCGGTTTCTTTTAATTACAATCATAACTATGGAGAAATTGTTGGGCTGGACCCGCTAGCAACGGTAGCTGTAAATGAGTTTAAAAAAAAAAAAAAAAAAAAAAATCCTTACTACAACAAAATATTGATTTTGCAGCGGAAGAATCTGTTGTTAAATCGTCGCTAAAATGAATTTAACGACGAATTTACGATGAATGTCATTGACCGGTAAAATTCAAGTCGGTATTTATTATCAATTTAGCGGTGGAGTTTAGCGTGTCTTCACCGACAATTTTCCGACGTCCATCAAATAACAAATATTTTTTTTTTTAAATTACCGACATTCTTTCGATGTCTGCATAAGAAATAATTTTGTTTAGTATATATACGACGGTAAACCCTAACTATATTACGTGGGATTAACGACGAATAACTGATTTTGATTTTAGTATTAAATATATGTCGGTAAATTATCAGTATTAATGACGGTTTGATTTGAATATTCCATTGATATTCTTTTTCTATTCTATCGGTAACTAATTTAGTTTACTTTTTATTTTTTTATTTTTGCGGTTTTCCCTGTACATTAAATGTTAATAGTCCACCAATCAACAATAAAATCGTCTATAGAAATATATAAATGCACATTGATATAAAATGAATCAGGAAATTATTGTCAAGTACAAAATTTCACAGCTTTTTAGCTTCAAGAACAGACCTTCAATATTTTATCATAAAGGACAACTTTCTGTAGATATCAGTTTTTAGTTATTGATAGCAGTTTTTAGGTATCGGTTTGTAGTTATCGGTAGCATTTTTAGGTATCAGTTTTTAGCTCGGTAGCAGTTTTGTTGTCCTTATGAATAATTTTGAAAAATGTTTGTCCTTACGAAAATTTTTTAGAAGAATGTTTGTCTTTGTGGTAAAAATATTGAGGTCATGTTCTTGAGGGAAAAAATATACAAATCTTTGTCCTTAAATTAATTCCCCCAAATGAATAGCATAAACATTAACAAAAATGTAATTATAAACAATAAAACCATTCAACTATTCATTTGCAACAAAATGTGTCCAACGACCATAGTAGAAGTGCTTGCAAATATGCCGACGGTGAAGGATCTTCGTAATCAAATTCATCGTGCCTCGAGACATTGACATAAAGATTGAAAAACACAAACCATTAGCACTTCTTCAGATCCCGTATTGTCCCCACCATAAATTAGAAGTTGCCCTCCTTTACCATTAGCATTTGCAGACCAGTTCATGACAATGACCGGTAACCAACGGGTTCAAAAAGCAAGCTAAAGTATAACAACTGCTTTAGATGACAAGGATGAGGCAGATTGTTTGCTTTTGGATAGGTCTGAAGAAAAGTCCCATAGTAATATATCTCCATTGATGTAACCTACAGCAAAGATAGATACAGAACTAATTACCTAGCAAATAGAGCAAATTTCCTTTTCCTTCTCGTTCATCTCCCCCATCATTATGATTATCCACAATTTTAGTTTCATCTTCTTTTATTGGAGATCAGTGTATCCCTTAACTGTGACAACAAGGCTTTAAGAAACATTCCAAAGAATCATCACCCCATTCTCATATGCAATCAAGACTCTGCATTAACAACCAAGTTATTTATATTGCAACTCTAAGCATATAATGTTTTAATAAGTTTACAAACTTTATTTATCTAACACATTTAAAAACAGCAAATGTTTATATTAGAGTCATTGTGAGTTTGCTTTGTTTGAGTTAGTCAGGTTACTGCTGGTATATAATGTGTTGTAAACAATGGTTGTCTTCGGCTGAGTCGTGGACTACGTCACTTTCTTGAAGACGTTTCGACGATCTACTCTATGGTGCAAGCAGTTCGTATCAATCACCGCCGCCTCTAGGATAAAACAATCTCTCAAAGATTTATGGTATTGATTCACTGCACGGACGAAACGATTTTGTTTGCACTGAAAAATCGTTGCTCGAAATTTTTTTTTTTGCTTCAACGGAAAATTGAAAATGTTGTTCTTTATTTTCTTCGTCTCTCTATCAGTTAAGAAGACGGAGTAGTGAAAAGAACGTTACTGGTTGGGGGGAACGTGGTCTAGAAAAACGATTCTGAGTAATACCGGGTCAAAATAATAAACGTCGTGTAACTTTCTTCAATACGGGATTGAATAGACTTTACCGTTCTAGCCCGGTCAAAAAACGGTTAATAAATTAGTAGCAAAAATATAAGTGTTACACCACTACAAGCTCGAGCCCGAACCCGAACCCGAACCCGAGCCCGAGCCCGAGCCGGCCCGGGTCGAGTCGGTGGGTCGGCGCGAGCGCACGCGTGTGGTGGTCAAGTAAGATCTCCCTACTCACAAAAGAGCATCATTGGGAGCCCAAAGGGCCCAACTTAGCTTCTAAGAATCAAGTATAAATACTTGATTCTTGCATATAATCCTACAATGTGGGACTATTCACATATATGAGACAATTTACACACTTAGTCAATTTTTTTAATAATTCACTCTCAAAATAATTTCGAACAATCCCCCACTTGAATTTTTAAAAATATTTTCAAGAAATTTCTAAGAACATAAGATTGTGCATAAACAAAGGTGTCGTTTGACTTGAACCTTTGTATAGTGAATAAGATTCAGCTTTTACTAGAGTGACACGTGGTCTTGAACTCTATTCCTGACATCAGACCACACACAATCTTTTTAGAGTGCAATCAAATAAGCCCGTGCATTTATGGCCATGCACGTCTATCCCAATTTAGTGAATGCTCTAGGAGTTTTGCCCAAAACTTCATAGGAAACGGCCAAATTTCCACATTCACACAGGTGAGTCTATCAAAAGTACTCCTGAAGGTAGGTACTCCACTCCAAATGGAGTATAGATCTCATTAAGAGTTTCTATTAACTCATCCTCTAATCACTTCGGGAATACATGCTTCTATATGGATGAAAAAATAGCATGTTCAACTCATATCACTTCACAACTTGTTCTTACCCATTGAACCTAGTTCTTGGGATCTCCAGTCATTAGGTCGGCTTACTATTGTGCGTGACTCAACAATCTAAGGGCAATAGTCTCATTCATTTAGAAGTCATAAGGACTTTCTCTCTGGCCAGTCCTTTCGTCAAAGGATCTGCCAAATTCTCGTCACTGCGTATGTGATCCACTCTAATAGCTCCTGAAGAGAGTAGCTCTCTAACAGTGCTGTGCTTACGACGTATCTGTCGTCTCTTACTGTTATAATAACGGTGCTGTACTTTTGCAATAGCCGCGGTATTATCGCAATGGATCAACACAGCTGATATGGGTTTTTCCCATAAAGGAACCTCAGCTAGTAGATTTCTTAAGTACTCTGATTCCTCACTAGCTGTGGCTAGTGCTATCATCTCAGACTCCATAGTAGATTGAGCCAAAATAGTCTGTTTTTTGGATTTCCAAGAAACAGCTCCTCCAGCAATGCTAAAGATATAGCCACTGGTTGCCTTTGAGTCATCAGATAAAGTATTCCAGTCTGCATCGGTGTAACCTTCAAGAACAGCTGGAAACTTTTCATAATGTAATCCAAGGTTCATGGTTCGTTTTAGGTATCTCATGACCCTTTCAATAGCGTGCCAATGCTCTATGCTAGGTCTACTAGTAAACCTGCATAATAATCCCACGACATAGGCAATGTCGGGTCTAGTACAATCAGTGGCACACCGAAGGCTGCCAATAAATCTCGCATAATCAGACTGTCTTACACCTTCACCAGTATTCTTAAAAAGTTTTACACTAGGATCATATGGTGTACATGTAGGTTTACAGTCAAAGTAATTGTATTTTTTTAAGATCTTCTCAATATAATGAGACTGATCCAAATAAAGTCCCTTTTCGGACCTAGTAATCTTAATATCAAGGATTACACTTGCTTCACCTAGATCTTTCATATCAAAATTGGAACTTAACAAAGATTTACAGTGTTTATGGCACGAATGTTTGATCCAAAAATAAGTAGATCATCTACATACAAACATATTATAGTGCAAATGTCATTTTCAGATTTATAATAAATACATTTGTCACTTTCATTAACTTTGAAACCGTTTGAGATTATTAAATTATCAAATTTTCCATGCCATTGTTTAGGTGCTTGTTTTAAACCATATAATGATTTATCTAATTCGCAAACTTTATGTTCTTGACTAGGAATAACAAAGCCTTCAGGTTGGTCCATATAAATTTCCTCTTCTAATTCACCATTTAAAAAGGCAGTTTTAACACCCATTTGGTGTATAATTAAATTATAAATAGATGCTAATGAAATCAATACTCGAATGGATGTGATTCTAGTTACAGGTGACAAAGTATCAAAAAAGTCTATATTTTCTCTTTCCCTAAAACCTTTAGCTACCAAACGGGTTTTATATTTTTCAACTATTCCATCAGGTTTTAATTTCTTGTTAAGTACCCATTTACAACCTATAGACTTACAACCACGTGGTAAATCTACTAAGTGCCAAGTCTTATTGGATTCCAAGGAATTCATCTCATCATTTATAGCCTCTTGCCAAAAATCGACATCTAAAGAAGATAAGGCTTCTTGGAGGTTTGTTGGATCCTCCTCTATAGTAAAAGTGCAAAAATCCGAGCCAAAATCTTTATCAACTCTTGCTCTTTTACTTCTTCTAGGTTCAGTTTCAGAAGATTCATTAAGTTCTGTTCTAATAGGCACGGTGTTATTTGACGTGCCTCCATTATTCCTCAATTTAAAAGGAAATTTACTTTCATAAAAATCAGCATTAATAGATTCTACTATATTACGTGTATTCAGGTCATAAAATCTATATGCTTTGCTATTAATAGCATAGCCAATAAATACACATTCGTATGTTCTACTTGCTAATTTTATTCTCTTAGGGTCGGGTATAGGAACATATGCCAAACATCCCTAAGTACTAAAGTAAGATACATTCGGTTTATAATTTCTTAAAATTTCAAAAGGTGAAATCTTACTTTTTGATTTAGGGATTCTACTCAATACATAGCATAAAGTCAACAAAATATCCCCCCACCAATGTTTTGTTGCACCCGAATTTAACAAAATAGCTACAACTAATTCGGTAAAGGTCCTATTCTTTTTTTCAGCTTTACCGTTCATTTCAGGTGAATAAGGTGCAGTTCTCTCATGAATTATACCATTCAATTTATAGAAATCAAGAAATGGACTAGATTCATATTATGTTCCTCTATCACTACGAAGTCTCTTAATTTCTTATTAGATTGATTCTCGATTTCAGTTTTAAATAATTTAAACATATCAAATGCATCACTTTTTTTTCTCATAAGATATACACAAGTGAAACCAGAGGTATCATCTATGAAAGTGATAAAATAACGGTGTCCATGTCTAGTCAAAGTACCATCTAGCTCACATATGTCAGAATGAATCAAGTCTGAGGGTTCAGAAAATCTATTAACTGATTTATGGGGTTTCTTAGTGATTTTTGCTTGACTACAAAATTCACATTTATCAAAATCAGTTTGTGACATTTTAGGAATCAAATCTAATGTGATCATGTTTTGAATTATACGCTTATTTACATGACATAATCTAGAGTGCCAAATATTAAAGTCACACAACATATAAGCAGAACTGGTTACTTTATTAGATTCAACATTAAGTTTAAACATACCCTCACAAGCATAACCCTTCCCTACAAACATCCCCTTATAAGTCAAAGTACACAAATCAGCCCATATAACTCGAGTAAAACCAGCCTTATTAAGGAGAAAACCATAAACCAAATTCTTTCTCATCTCTGAAGTATGCATCACATCTTTCAAAAGAACTGTCTTTCCAGAGGTAAACTTTATTTCCACATTTCCAATGCCAGCAACTGTAGTGGTGTGAGAATCTTCCAGTAGCACTTTCTGATCATCAGCAGCCGTGTATGTACTGAACATAGCACGATCATAGCAGACATGGCGGGATGCACCAGTATCTACCCACCAACCCTATGATCCACCAACAAGGTAAATCTCAAAAATCATAGCCGTAAGAGGCTCCTCAGCCAGGTTAGCCTGCGGTGCAGGGCCTGGTCTGTTCCTACACTTACGTGCCATATGACCTGCTTTTCCACAGTTGTAACACAGAAACAACTGTCCAGAGTCATTCTTTTGGGTCGGTTTCTGCTGTCTTTTTGGTTCCCTTGTGGGTTCCAATTCTGTTTGTTGCGGTTGCGGTTCTGATCCTTAAATTTTTTCGGATTCGGCTTCAGAACTGTGGGCTTGGACTTTTTAGTGTTGTTGTTTGCAACAACAAGCACTTCCTCTTTTTGGTCCTGCTTACGAGCCTCCTCCTCAATACGGAGGCGAGCAATCAAGCTCTCTAAGGAGAATTTCTTAGTCTTGTGCCTAAGCACATTCTTAAAGTCTTTCCAACCCGGGGGCAATTTATCAATAATAACAGCAATCTGAAACTGTTCATCCAAACTCATACCTTCGGAGATGATCTAATTGACAATTTTCTGTAGCTCATGAGATTGCATCTCTACTGACCTGTCATCTGTCATCTGGTATTTCAGGTAGTGGCTGACTGCATATTTTTTCGCTCCAGCCTCTTCAGTGTCATACTTCTTTTGCGGCGCTTCCCAGATTTCTTTGGCTGACTTGTCAGAGTTCTAGTAGTCATAGAGGTCATCACTAAGGCCGTTGAGTATGAAGTTCCAGCACAGGTAATCCTGCTCTGTCCAGTTCTGCACCTCCTTTGATTTTTCTGTCCAGGCTCGCAATTGATATGCGTCCGCTTTGTCTGGTCTGGCCGGCAACTGTGGTTTGTCGGTTGTTAGCACAGCCACGACTTTTCTCATGGTCAGGAAGAATTCCATCTTTTGTTTCCAGCGTTTGAAATGGAGGCCCTCGAATCTGAAAGGCGCAGCAGAGACCATTGGGACTTGGAAGAGGGAAGCGGGAACAGTGGCATCGAGATCTGCAGTAGAAGTCATGGTCGGTGGCGACGTCTTCAATTTGTTGTAAACAATGGTTGTCTTCGGCTGAGTCGTGGACTACGTCACTTTCTTGAAGACGTTTCGATGATCTGTTCTATGGTGCAAGCAGTTCGTATCAATCACCGCCGCCTCTAGGATAAAACAGCCTCTCAAAGATTTATGGTATCGAATCGTTGCACGGACGAAGCGATTCTGTTTGCACTGAAAAATCGTTGCTCGAACTTTTTTTTTGCTTGAACGAAAAATTGAAAATGTTGTTCTTTTTTTTTCTTCGTCTCTCTATCAGTTAAGAAGATGGAGTAGTGAAAAGAAAGTTACTGGTTGGGGGGAACGTGGTCTAGAAAAGCAGATCTGAGTAATACCGGGTCAAAATAATAAACGTTGTGTAACGTTCTTCAATACAGGATTGAATAGACTTTACCGTTCCAACCCAGTCAAAAAACAGTTAATAAATTTGTAGCAAAAATATAAGTGTTACATCACAACAAGCCCGAACCCGAACCCGAGCCCGGCCCGGGTCGGGTCGAGTCGGTCGGCGCGTGTGTGGTGGTCAAGCAAGATCCCCCTCCTCACAAAAAAGCATTATTGGGTTCCAAAGAGTCCAACTTAGCTTCTAAGAATCAAGTATAAACACTTGATTCTTGCATATAATCCTACAACGTGCGACTATTCACATATAGGAGACAACTTACACACTTGGTCAATTTTTTTAATAATTCACTCTCAAAATAATTTCCAACATAATGCGTATACAAAGCATCATTTATGAGATACGAATGAGAATTCCCCTACCTGAAATTTGTTCCAAGTTTACCATTTTGTTGATTCAGAGTAAAATACCATATAGCAAATTATTTATACAAAATATGTCTTCCTAAAGCTAAAGAAGATAATGATTTTTAATAATCAATCTTTTAACTCTTTTGCCATGCAACAGTAAAACGATCATTATATCATTTGCCTTGCAACTCTTTTGCCATGCAACAGTAAAACGATCATTATATCATTTGCCTTGTAACTCTTTTCTGAAAACATACATGGGAATCTATTGATGCAATGAGTGAGATAATGAGGGTGAAACATTAACTGACGCTGAAAATTTGAAATTGAAATTATATTCTGTTATTTTTATTTGATACGCTGAAAGTATAGTTTAAGAAAACATTTAAGAAAACATGCTATAAGAGGAGTTTTACCAAAATGTAAGCAAAAACGAAACCAATGAAAGAGAACTATAACTATCAAATAAGTAGCAACAAAAGGCAACCTGAAAAGCTGCCAAAAACAGCACCATTATAAGAAGGAAATTGAAGATGGTTTCATGAAGATAAGAATTAAAACCTGTAGTTTTGGCAGAAATTCCTGAGCCCTTTACAAAATCATAACAATCCTGACATTTTATTAAGACTATTGAACTTCTGACATTAATATAATGAATGTGATTGAATCTTTAATTAAAGGGAGGAACTATTGAACTATTTGCATTGTAGCAAGCAAAATGAGACATTTAAGATTCAATGGAGATGCCCGAATAAAATACTAAAAGGGAAAATAAGTTGCAAAATTGTCCCACGTGGTATTTTAAATGCAACATACTACATAAATTTTACTATAAGAATCAGAGATTTGTTGGAAGGGTCGGTGTTGGTGACAAGGCAATCTAGCTTCCTCTCGGGTCTTCAGTCTTCATTTCGTGGTGGTGATGTTGGGGTTTTCTTTGGGGTTCTGGTGGTTGGCTGATTTCTTTGCCTGCTCCTAACATGTCTCTGATTCCTGGTGTTCAGATGGCTGCCGCACTCTGCCGTTTTCTCTCCTCTTCATGCCTGGCCTCAGCATTTGCTTTGCAACGGGGGTTTAGTTTATTTATGTTGTTGGTTGTCGTGCTGAGCGTTGGAGTGCTGCTGCTTGTCTTTGCCTGGGTATTGGATTTGTGCGTTTTGTCTGGCATTGGTTGTTATCATGGAGTTTGTGGTTGCGCTCTTCTGTTGGTGGTATGCTCTTGTCTGAGTCTTTTTTGGTTGATGTCATCTTGTCTGCTGTTGTCATCTTGTCTGCTGTTGTACTTGCAACTGTTGTTTGCAAGTGAAATGATTTTTGTTAGTTGTTGCTGGCTTTGTGCAGTCGTTATCATAGGGTAAGTTTGTATGAGTTTCTGCTTTGGTGATATGTTCACCTTGCGCGGTGACGTTGTGAGTTGTGACGTGGTTTTAGTGAGTCTCTTGGGTGAGTTGCCATGGTTGGTCCACTATAAAAACAGTTTCAGTAGTTTAGGCATGTTGCCTAACTCCTGTGCTATAAGCTAGATTAGTCCCAAATAATTAGTAGTTTAGGCAATCAGTCTAACTTCTGGTTTTTATATGTATTTATTACTTTGTTGTAATAAAAGTAGACGGTCCACTATAAAAACCGGCTGGCCTTGCCCAAAAAAATAAATCATTTTTTAGTTTGTACATAAATCTATTCAAGTAATATCCAAAAATTTACGCAAGCAGTCATTCGACAACTCTTAGATTAAAGTATTTGAATGTGATGTTTAACATAATTCAAATCTTTATGTAATATATGTTGGAACCGGGCTAGCCCGCAATGGAAGTTACCGGTGAATTTAATTTTCTTTACTCTATTGGATCTTTTATTGGGCCTATGAAATCTAACTGAATCAGAACATTTCTAAATTTTATTTAAATAAAATCATTTATTTTATTTAAATTCAAATATATTAAGATATGAAATTAATTTTATTTCATTTAGCTTATACATAAACGTACCATATACATATATGTGTGAGTGCATATGTAACATAATAATCCGTGAAAGGTATAATATGTCCACATGTAGATGTTGGAATTTACATCGCAACGGACATATTAACTCATTTTGTATATCATGTATGTTGGTCAAATATGTGCATATATATATGTGTTACAATACACACACATGTATGTATAAATACATTATATATAATATATGAACATAAAACATTTATATATATATATAGAAAGAGAGAGAACAATTATTGAAATTATTTATAATTCAAAATTAACTTAGTTTTGCAAACATAATAATTCTAGTATTTTAATTTGTATATATTATGAATAAAAAATGTTTTCATCCATAAATTATAACATAAAATAATTTGTTGATGAAAATTCAAATTTTACAATTTTCGAAAATCTAGGATCATAAAATAGAGCTTAGAAAAAATCTGAAGATTTTTCAAAGTTAAAATATTGTTTTTAAAAACAAATACATTGATTTCGGCAATAATTATCTAATATAAAATAATATATTATTAAAAATTCAAATTCTTATAGGATTATGAATGAAAGGCTACAAAAAATTTTGAAGAATTTTTTAATTAAATTATTATTTTTAATAAATCATAAATAGTTTTTATAAAATAATATAAATTATTAAAAATAATAAAATTTATTGAAAAAATCCTAAAATTTTCTATACGTTTCTGGAATGATATAATATTTTGAAAAAAAATATAAAATTAAATTTTTAACGTAATACTTATTTTATATATAATAAACAATTCAAAATTCAATAAATGTTAATCTAAAATATGAATATATGTATGATAATTAAATTTTCGAATTCATAAATTTATATTATATATAAATAAGTGTACAAATTTTTTTAAATCATATATATATATATCTTATATATGCATATATGCTATTATGAGAGAGAAATATACACTAATATATACGAGTACTTTGGCACGTGTAATGCACAAGCATATAAAAATAGGTACTAATAAACATCATTTATAAAAAAATTGGATCTTACAACTATGCCGTAAGTACAAGTAATGTTGTATGCTTTTACATACACAAAGGCATAAATCAATTGGTTGTTAAAATGCGAGTGACTATGTTGATTTTAAGAAATAAAAAAAAAAGTAAGGAAAGCAACATACTAATATATCAACATCTCAAGATATGCAATAAACATAAAATTTAGTGCTTCCTGCAGTTCAAAACTTGGAAACCTTGCACGATCTCTCTTCAAAGATTTGTTCTTTCTTCATATTGAATATGTTCTCATGTTACTCTCTTCCTCGAAGACCCATGATACTTTTAAAGTATAATATCGCTTGATACTAATGTGTAGCATTCAAGTTGGCCTTGTAAAGAAACTCATCATTTCAATCTATGCACGTAAGGATTCGAATAACAACATTTTCTCATTTTAGCAAGTGCCAAGGTTAATTTACACACATTTAAAATTAGTTATTCCGCACACAGTAACGAATTTCAATAAGCTATTCAGTTTATAGTCTGTGTACTTACAAACTATTATAGGAGTGTATCTTTTTGCAAAAATATTTTTTTATATCAAAAAGTTGTCCTATAAAGAGGAGAGCATTCGTCGTTTATTAATAGAATATCCAAAAACCATTCATAATAATATTTGTTTGAGTACTGCATCATACATATGATGCATTCGACTGAAACTACGATTTGTGTAAATACATTAAAACTTTATTTATACTACTGTTATTGAAAATGGAGTGATATTTTTCATTATTCATATGCACTTGATGTGGGGTAAGTCAACTATTAATTTATGTACTTGATTGTAAACAAAATTTTATGACTATTCACGAAAAAGTATGAACGAGGCCTCCTATTATGGCACGAGTAATTTGGATTGTATTACTACAACTCACAAACTTCATGCAACGTTTGTGCTCAAAATGTTTACTTTTCATTGTTTACTGTGTAATCAAGTAATCTTATATTAGCGAGGAATTTCCTAACTGTGACATGTGAATTTAGTTACCTTCTATAAACCTTCCTTGAAAACATTAGGAAGTGTTGAAATTATATTGCTTAAACTATGTATCTCAATCCACTAACTTTGTTCAACATAGCTAGTATGAATTACTCAATTTGCATTTGATATTTAGTTCAATATTTAAATGGGTATGGAAAGTGCAAATAGTTATTTCAACAGTTAACTTCCATGAAATAAACATATTTTTCATGGTCGTTACTACATATGTTATATGATGTATAAACGTATATCTTACTAACATAATTATTGCAACTTACATTGATGGATGCCATAAAACATTAAACTCCAAAAGGTATATACATAATTACTTCAAAAAAATATTAGTAGTTCAGCATACATTTGAAGCTCATCAACTAACAACAGAAGTTCTATGGAAAGCTTCAAATCTCAAATTTTTGTCCAGAAAGTTCTACTTTTTTTTGAATTTATCGATCTCTACTCATGGGTGCTCTCCTTTCAACTTGAATTACAAGATGTCGCTACATATCTTCTCATCCTTCCTTCCATGGTATTGAATTACCAATCTCTCGCTCAAATCCTCTATCAAAGTGATCCGGATTTTGGGTTTGCGTGTTTTTGGTTGCTTATGTTTCCCATTATTCCCCTCCTCTACCATTCATAAATTACAAGAAAGGTCGACTCCTTGTGCTTATTTAGGTCTGGCTCCTAATCATCGCGGCTCCAAGTGCTATGACATGTCTGCTGGTAAAATCATAATTTGTCGTCATGTTCCTTTTGTTGAAACAAAATTTCCATTCTCCAAACTGCACAAAGCAAAACCTTCGAATTATGATTTTTTGAGCGACAATATTAATACCCAATTAATACATTATTTATCTCAAAATATCATGCCACAAAATATGCAGCTTGACCCAACAACACAGCCCAATGACTCGTCATCTCTTCCTCCATCCGGGCCACAGTCTCACACAGGCCCAGATTCCACACCTCTCATTGCTCCCCACACTCGGTCCTTTCTTTCCTCCTCTGTCCCATCCTCTCTTCTCAATAGCCCAACCCCATCTATGAGCTCCCCCACTTTGACCATTCCTTACACTAGCCCTAGGCCTCCTAACCCCATTTCAACCCGCATGACCACTCATGCATCAAATGGCATCTTTAAACCCAACCCCAAATACTCTTCTAATTACCACACTACCACCACCACAGATATTTCTCCCGTTCCGAAAAATCCTGTTAGTGCGTTTATTGACCATAATTGAAAAAGTGCAATGTTGGATGAATTTAATGCTTTAATTAACAATAAGACTTGGGAATTAGTGCCTAGGCCTCCTAATGTTAATGTTATTCGGTCTATGTGGATTTTTCATCATAAATATAAATCCAACTGTTCTTTTGAGCGTTATAAAGCTCGTTTTGTAGGTGATGGAAATACACAGCAGTAGGGCATTGATTGTGATGAAATGTTTGCCCCATGGTTAAACCGGTCACCATTAGAGCGGTTCTCAACATTGCTCTTTCTAAATCTTGGCCCATTCATCAAATGGATGTTAAGAATGCTTTCTTGCAAAGTCATCTCAATGAAGCAGTTTATATGCATTAACCCATGGGTTTTCATCACAAAAATAATCCGGATCATGTTTTCCTTTTGAAGAAATCTTTGTACGGATTAAAACAGGCTCCTCGAGTTTGTTGCTACCATTGGGTTCTCTCATAGTACATCAGGTCACTCTTTATTTATCTACAAGAATGGTTCTGATATTGCTTATATTCCGGTATATGTGGATGACATTATACTCACAACTTCTTTTGATCGTCTTCTTAAGTATATTATGACTCTCTTAGCTTCTGAATTTGCTATGAAGGATCTAGGTCCTCTGAGTTTCTTTTTGGGTATTGCTGTCACTCGTCATGCCCATTGTCTTTTCTTATCTCGGACACAGTATGATGCAAAGATTATTGAACATTCTGGAATGTCTAACTGCAGTTCATGTCCTACTCCTGTTGACACTAAGTCCAAACTAAGTGTCACCGCAGACACTCCTTATGGTAGTCCGACTAAGTATCATAGTCTTGCAGGTTCTCTTCAGTACCTTACATTCGCTCGGCCAGACATTTCCTATGCCGTGCAGCAGATCTGCCTTCATATGCATGCACCGACTAATGAGCATATGAAAGCTCTTAAGCGTACTATACGCTATCTCCAGGGTACCTTTTCTTTTGGTCTACACTTGTACAAATCCAATATTAATCGTGTTATCTCATATACAGATGCAGATTGGAGTGGTTGTCCTGACATCCGTCATTCTACCTCTGGTTATTGTGTATTCCTCGGAGATAATTTGATTTCTTGGTCTTCGAAACGGCATCCTACTCTTTCTTATAGTAGTGTTGAGGCAGAGTACATGGGTGTTGCTAATGTTGTTTATGATTCGTGTTGGATCATAAATTTGCTTCTAGAGTTGCGTTGTCCTATTCAAAAGGCTACTCTAGTTTATTGTGACATATGAGTGCTATATACTTATCTGGCAATCCTGTTCAGCATCAACGCACTAAACACATTGAGATGAATATTCATTTTGTCCATGAGAAAGTAGCTCGTGGTGAAGTCCGTGTGCTTCATGTACCATCTCGCTACCAAATTGCTGATATTTTTACAAAAGGGCTTCCGTGCGTATTATTTAATGATTTCAGGGACAGTCTAAGCATACGAGAACCTCCCGCTTCGACTTAGGAGGTGTGATAGAATATATTCTACATATATTTTAGGCTTTAGAATATTTCTTGCATTTATTTCCTGATCTGATGATATATTTGTTTGGTTAGTGTTTATTTAGTTACCTTTGTTTTAGCAAATCAGTTGGCTAATTTATGGCCTCTTTATTTGGTTAGTGTTTATTTAGTTACCTTTGTTTTAGCAAATCAGTTGGCCAATTTGTAGCCTATCTTGACTCTTGTAACCATACAAATTATTGGACGTGGAATACAATGGGCAAGCAATTGGTTTCTAAATTGATTTCTTTCACAACTTGCATTGTTTCCATGTGACTATCATAACACAAATAGTAATGGCACATACATAGTGAAGATCATTCCTTAGATGATCAATAAACGAGGAGTGTATAGATGGAAAAATAGAAAGATACATTATTATCTGGTTGAGAAAAATTGTGTTGTGATAGTGAAATAAAATCTGAACTGCCTATTTTATTCGAAAAATGAATCGGGCATGAAAGAAACCATGAAGATTGCAAGGACTGCGAGAGACCATGTGGATTGCAAGGCGGCAGAGTTGAGATATGGCAATGAGAAGCAGTGTGTTGTTGCACTTAAGTGATGGATGCTATCTATGGTTGCTACACTTGTTGAAAGATGGTTTTGCAGCTGAGTGCATGTGGGAGCATGATATTGTCGTAGAATGGCATATCAGAAATTTGGGAGCCAATTTTAGTTTAGAAACTCCAAGGCTTTACTAAACATGGCTTTACGGAAGAAGACTTGAATTGCATATTTTTGATATGTGAAGCATTTATAGGTTGGCATGTTAAGTTTCCTTAAAAAATCATGAGGCATCTGTGTTGGCAAAGACTTGTGTTGACAGAAACCTATGCAAAGTGCGTTGGTTGCATTGTGCTTGGAAACCTGTGTGTACACCAGGAAAATATTAAGGGGAAAAAATTTAAGAGCATGTACGGGTGTGGCAAGATGCAAGGGGACTGGTGGATCAATGATGCTAGCAGTGTGGAAAAGCAAGGCTAGGAACGGAGGTATGGCAAGGGTTCAGGAAGGTGAATCTAATGCAGCAAAGAATGGTGTACGTATAAGGAGGAGTTGGGGCAAAACATCTATAATCTTTGGTTTGGTATTCGAGTAGGAGGGAAGGAAGAACATCATGAGACGCATCGTTCCACATGATCCTATCAAGTTGAGTGTTCCACTTATCGATTCATCTATCAGACTTGTTCAAAGTGAAATATATCACATAACGAAATGGACTGAAGCTATTGCTATTGCACTTGCTTCACTTGATAATCAACACCGTGCAATTTTTCATTGATACTTTATCATCTAAGTTTTTGAATACCCATGATGGATTGATGATAATACCAAATTCGTCAAGTATCTTTGTCGACAGCTGAGTTAGACGTTACTCGAAATTAATAGAAAATTTTAGCCAAGCATAAAAAATTATATCTGTTCATTGTATGCATGCAAAACAAATTATAGAAATGAATCAGGAATTAAACATAATAAATAAAAAATAAAAAATAAAACATTTTAACATTCTCACATTATTTATCTATGTAAAGCAAAAAAGTGAACACAACTTTTATTAGAGGAATTTGGAATGTTCACATACTATCGTTCATATTCAATTGGCAATTGGATTCTTAGGAAATCATATTCAAGGATAGGAAATAGGAAGGAGGTTAATTATCTTAAACTAAATAAGTTGATTAGAAATGAGATATGTGAATAAACTGTTTAGTTTTCTAAGAAGAATGGTTTTTTGAGTACTTACACTGATTTCCTTCTTGGTTAGAGGTACAAAGCAGTATCTTCCTTCACGCTAGTTATAATGTAGTCTCGAATTCTTTGATGCCCTATTACAAATTTAATGTAGTCCTCCATTTTCTATAGTTTTGAAACATCACATCTTATTCCCTCTAATACCTAATAATATTCATGTAAGGAAAATTCTATTTTAACCCAAGTATTTACTTAGTAGCCCCCCCCCCCAAAAAAAATAAAAAAAATCTATAAACCCAAAAAATAACTTAATAGCCACCTGCCGTTTCCAGAACTACCATTCTCATCACACAAAAGTTAAGAAACTGAATTTTTTCTTCACTGATTTAGAAAAGTAGTAGTGAAAAACTGAATTTTTTCTTAATAATGTCCGTGAACCGTAAAAATAACTTAGGAGCGAAAAATTGTATTTTTTCTTCACTGGTTTAGAAACCCAATTCATATTTTCTTCAGAACTACAATTAAAATAATTTGTAAACCCAAAAGATAACTTAGTAATGAAAAATTGATTTCATTACTGACTTAGAAACTAGGGTTTTGAAGAAGAGGTGGTTTAGACAGCAAAAAACTGACGTAAGAAGATAATTAAATTAAGAAGAAAGAAAGTACGCAGCTTTCTAAGGGTATTTTGGTCTTTAAAATTTTATTCATTTTATGTGGGGCTACTAAGTAATTACCTATGTTGAAATAGATTTTGCCTTCATGTAAAATAACATAAGCATTAGTGGATAAGCTAAGAGTAATTGCATAAAGAAATCACTATTTATCTTTACTATGAAGTCCTATTATGCAGAGAGTGATTGGAAAAATAAAATCACAATAACTCATCTATCATACTTTAGGTTACCAGATTATTTTATTTTATTTTAAGTATTTATCAATTTCATTAAAAGATTACTAACACTTAAAGATTAATTATCTCTTTGTTTTGGTTAAAAGTATTTAAAATGCAGTCAAGCGACTGTGACTTTATGTAGTATAATATTAAAAAATGTATCCATCGTCAAACTAACTTGTACAATCAATAACAACTCCAGTGTTGTGTATCCAACAATTTGGTGATGATATTATCTAATTTCTTCTCAGCTACATGTCCTTTCTCCTCTTAAAGTAGGTATACTCCAAACAAATCCAAACATAAATCTTGAATCCCTTTTCCAAAACCTCTTATTCATATTCAGATTTTCACTGTCGACTGAACACCTTTAGGTGAAAGTACATGCATAATTACATTACTCTATATACGTAAACTTGATTTTTTACACTCTAGCTAATGTACTCTCATCGAAGAGACCATATACAGCTTGAGCATTGGTTTCTGGGTGGCAAGCAACACAAATTTGATCATTGGGCCCTAAAATATTATAGGCATCATATGGATTCATGTTTATATAGATATTCGCATGTGCATACTCACATATACATACATACATATACATATATGTATATATATATATGTATGTGTGCGTGCATGTATATGTATGCAAAGATACACGTATATTTGTATACATACGTATGTGTTTATATACTTATGTGTATTTATGTGTCTATAATTAGATACACGCTAGTTGTTTTAAGTTGTTAGCTGACTTCATATCTTAGGTTCAATCGTTACAACAGGCGGTGGAAGCTACTCATCCTGAGAGCTTGTTAATAAACACATTACTACTACTACTATTACTATTATTATTATTACCCATGTTGTAGCACGTCCAGTTCATGTATACATACTATTGAGGAACAAATATAGTTAATTATTTCTCATTTTTAATGGATATGGATATATATCAAAAAAGAGTGAATTAATCTTGGATAAAAGATAATAAATCTTGGATAAAGAGTGAACCAGCCCCTTCGGAAGCCACGTTTCGACACCCTACCTTCTGTCTTTTTCCAATCCACTACATACCATTTAAATGATATCATGTGTATTGGTTTACTGGTTTCGACTTAGAAGGTTTTGATTAGGTTGGAGGTGGAAGCTCTAGGTCGAAAGGTCCTTCTAAAGAAGGCGGAACCCACTTTTCTGAGCTAAAGGCTGACTTTACTAACTAAAGTAAACTTTTTATAACTAAATTGCCCACTTGTAAACACGTGATTGGTTACATTAATCTTTCAAATTATTTTACCAAAATTCACCGTATTTTCTCAGATCGAAAGCTAAATAATATTTAACAAATAAGCCCAGCAGATTGACAAAATAATTAAATCATTTAGGTCCTCATTTTAAAGTAATTTAATTTCCATATTAAATCACTTAGTAAAAATCCCTAAAAATTTCAAAGTTTTACTTTAATCATGTTGCCTAACGTAATAAAATTTCAGACCCAAAACCTTAATATAATTTCCAAATAATTTTGTAAACCCAAATAATCACATTTTCCTTTGAAAATTCATAACTAATTCCCCACGGCTTGGAAAATTATAAAAATTTAAACCTAAGTCCAAAATCATGTTTCTCATAACATATAATTTTTCCATGGCATTTAAAAATCATTTAACCTCGATTTTACCCTAAAACCGCGCATATCTCGTTTAAAACAATACTATTTAATCTAACAATTTATACATCAAGCGTATCATCATCCAATATATCATAAAAATGGATTTATATATGATTATAAAACAAAAAAATGGGATGTAGTGATTATTGTTCACCTTAGTTTGGATAAGGAAATTAAAGATTGATTGAGATCGATTTCTTCTAGCTTGAACCTAAGCTTTAGATTTGATTT
The DNA here is from genome assembly GCA_030765085.1 of Allium cepa. Lineage (NCBI taxonomy): Eukaryota > Viridiplantae > Streptophyta > Magnoliopsida > Asparagales > Amaryllidaceae > Allium > Allium cepa. Next base: position 978,135,743 of record CM060937.1, on the reverse strand, counting down.
CTCTCTTATTGTCTTCTTCCTAATGTTCGGCTCTCCTCTTTCTCACGTTTTGAAAATTTTCTTATGATAAATGAACGTTTATGGCCTATAGGTAATGGTATAAGGGTGGAGAATGTGGACGACAAACGACCTTGATTCCCTTATGTTTAATTAATTAACACTTAACCATTTTAAGCTCATTCAATTTAAATAGCACAGCCACAACATTAATTAACCAACCTCAATCTCCTTATCACTCTACATTATTCTATTTAATTTATTCTAATTAAATCTTCTGAATAATGTTATAAAAATTAGGGGTGTTACAATTTTCTTTAGGGTTTTGAGGCATTATCTATTAGAAGACAGGCTTAAGTTTTTCAATTATTCCATATCATTGAAATATCTCTTCTCCGGGAAGGATTTCAATCTTTTCTAGTAGTGATGGTTGGAATTCTTAGCCTCCAACTTTAACATTTCCTATATGCTTGTAAGGGAAATGCAGTTGTCGGTGCATTGGGTAGAAGACATACCAGTTTGGGAGCAATATTCCTAGAGTGGGTATTGCTCAAATTTATCACTAGTTATGACTTCATAACTTGATAAGAGCTACGTCTAAGGATAATGGCTAGTTTGACCATTAGATCTACTTTGATTTAGTGGATCGGTACTAGTCATAGGCGTGAAGCTAGACTAGTGGAGATTATGGCTAAGTCAGAGGAATGAGTATTATCTATAGAGGTGATATAGTGCGGACCCAACCGAGATTGCTGGTTCCATAGGGATAAGAGATTTCTTGTTCTCGAGTAGTAGGAACAAGTATCTATAGGTTGCATCGATGGATTATGGATGATTGAGGATGGTATGATAATATTTGAGTCACAATCAATTGATTAATGGAGAATGCTTGATTTATATTCCTTAAGTCCAGTAGAATGACATCTGAATTTGTCGAGTAATGGATAGTGTGATTCCATTGTGTGCCAAGACCACTGTAACTGGCCGATACCTATTGTTCTATAGTGGTTTTTGGAAGAACTTACAAGAGGTGTTTGGAAATTTGGCACCGAATTGATTATGTTCCATCGAGACTGAACCAGGGACTTCGACACCTCATAAACCTATTTGTATCGATAGGTGTGATATGAAACAGGTTAGGGAGAAGGTGGTAGAGTAGTAAAGGTTCAATGGAATGACAGTGAAGGCAATAGAATATGGGAGATTGAGAAGAGCATGAGGCCCGCTTATCCGGAGCTCTTCACTCAGTGTGATTTCATTTTTATCATCGGCATTCATATTGGATACCAATATTTGATGTGTTATACTAGATAATTTAGTACCTTACATGCTAGAATAGGCATGAATATTACTTTTTGATATGTAATCCTATGTGTGCATGTTTGATGTTAGGTTGTTAGCATTTGATGTGGCAGCTTATGCTTATATGATTGTTAAACGTATGGCGTAGTTATTGTTTGATATAACATACTTATTTAAGATGATTGTTGTATATGATCTAGTATGTTTAAATATATGATGATGTTACATTTGTGTATAATCTTATTTGTTGAGTACATATTCAAGTACATGGAAGAAAGCGTTGGCTATTTGGATGCTTACCCGCATATATTCACATCTAATTGGTATCCTTTTTCCATAAAAGAGCTACGTAACATCTATGGTGTAGATTTGGTGATATATGCTTGGTTGTCCTTAAAACGAGATTGCTTAGATATGAGATATCTTAAATATGAGATGCATATATATCTTTATTGTATTGGAATTTTCCCAGACCTAGCCTCGCAAAAGAGGTGCTATCGAATTTTTATAGCACTTGAGGGGCTTTTAAGGGCCTATGGATAAGGAGACGTTCTCCTTACTTTGTGATTTTTGGTACGAAATCCTTTTAAGAACAGGAGAATGTAACAACCCTTATATTTAACGTTGGGATATTTAAATAACTAATTAAATATTTAATTATTAATTAATTGAAGGCCTAAAAATGTGAATTTTAGCATACAGTCGGATCAGGACTCGAGACCACTTCCATTGAGTTTGGATTGATGTTGCGAATTAAAACTAGTATATGCACCACTATGTTTGGAGATCGGATGATCCGATGGCCAAAACGATCTCGAAATGCATGATATTAGCATCTTAGGACGTAGTGTCAGATAGCAACGAGATTTATACCATTGGAACCGAAAAAATAAGCTAATGCAAGCAGATGAGTTTCCTTGCGATCGGACGTGTCGCGTGATCGTAAGGGGTCGAAACGTATGGCAATTTATTTAAGAATTCAAATAAATCATAATATAATATGAATATAATACCCCTTTCGTCCATTCAAAAATCTAAATCCTTGATCCGCTTAATGATAAATTTCGAAACCAGATCTGGTGAGCTCGTATCGATGAGAGCTCTAAGTTAGTGGTGCCAATCTAGGGTGGGACTATGATTGGAGTAGTCGACATTCTTGAGGCCGAACCTAGGGTTTGAGATTGCCGAGGATTGAGGCGACGATAGACGAATCCGATAGTGATGTTATGATTCCTTTGCAAAAGGGAGTAGATGGCATCAATTTAAGGATGTGCAGTTAAGAGATGGGAGGCACGACCTCAAAATTGTAATGATCTGATAATGGTGATGCGATTTACATGGAGGCGCCGGGCTTGGAGATTTTGGTGTCAATGGATCGAGTATTCGAAGAGAAGAGCGATGGTGCAGACGACACTTGATTTTGTGGAGCAGAGCTCCCTATCACTGCAAAATTGTGCACGGCTTGAGTCACTTTAGGGATAGTGTGTAAGTACATGCGAAGGGAGGAAGATGGATTAGTTTCTAATTAAGGTAATTAGCATTTTTAATTGTTTAATTAACTAGTTGATTAACCTAAAATCGTATTTAATCCATATCTTTTGCATACGAGATCCATTTTGGATGTGATTTCTTGCATTGCATTCATGGTGGAGAGCTCTACGTCTTGGGTTTGGATAGCTTTTGTTGAGGTGAGTGATATTGTCTCTTACCATACTATGATTGTTAGTATAGTATTAAATTGATGTTTTGAAATGGTTTATAACTTTAAAATATTATTTTAGTATACTTATACACTTGATTTTTATAAAATAAAATAAAAGTATTCTAAATGGATTTAGATCGGATATCATGTTTATCTCATTTACGTGCTATTTTTAGGGAATTACTAGGTTTTGACTTTTTTTTATGTGAATTCCCCTATTGGATGATATAGACACATTATACATGTTATGTGTATTCTATGTTGGATGAATGTATGCTTGTTGATTGTGTGTGTGTGTTTGTTTTTGTTTAAAAACGCCAATTTAGCGATGATTGAGTTCTAGAGAAATATATCATGCAATTGGATTTCGTACATGTTGATCGACGACCTATTAAATAGGATAAGTTGTAGAGGAGGCTTAGGATATGTGCTAACTGATCTTAAGGTGAAAGACAAGGCTTCGGACTTCAAGATGGATGCCAGATGTTTCCATTTGGTTTGTACTTATCCATTTTGGCTAATACATGACCAAAGCGGTAGGTATTGACCACTATAGAGTGGTCAGTTTCCATCACTATTGCTGATTGGTGATTTGGACGATCTTTGGTATGGGCAGTGAGGAGACTTCAATGTGCACAATGTGATGGTTTGTTCATGCGACCGACTTAGAGTCTTGATGTTCTTTCTCTACGACGGACGATTTCGATGGTGAGGCGATGATGTGATGCTTCGACATATTAGTTGGTACTTCAGATGGTTAATCGACAGTGCGTGGAGTTAGGTTCCGAGGTTGATAGTTTTAGGACTCTGTAGATCATATTGAAGGTGTTGGCTCATTTTCATCAATGGTGGATGGCGATGTAGCAGCATGCTAAAAGCTTTGTATCTTCGGTTTGTGACTCGTGGTGGGACTGGATACCAAAGATTAGAAACTCTGTATCTTCATTTTGTGACTTATGTAAGGAGTAGGTACCGAAGAGGCTCAATATTTGAGGGATTCTTGGAGTGAAGCAACGTGGAGGAAGGGTTCTTGGATAATGGAAATTGGATTGAGCAAGCAGGACTCGGATGGATGTGCATTTGCTAAGGGATCGTTGATAACTCGTATTCTATTGTACTTGAAGCAGGGGTATTATAAGTGGGGACGCCCATGGATCATGTTGGGATCTGTAAACACTAGACCTGTGGCTTTTGTTCAAGTGTCTAGCTTTGGACTACGAAAAATATATCGAGCTTTGGGCTACAAGATACGAGAGTACAACTGAAATCCAAAATTTTCCATTAGTCCCTAGCATGAGGCCATACGAGTTATCATATATTTAAAGCACACTAAGTGGCAGTTAGTACTGTTTGATAGATGATATGTTTGTTATGGCTGCTTCACTAGCCACCTGTCACTCTAGGGATCTCACATGATATAGGTATTATGGATAGGGATACCTAAGCACCCACAACATTTTATTTAGTATGGAGTACCCTTTTATGATGTTGTAGAGTAGCATATTATCGATGTTATGTGCTGACTCTTTGGTTGCAGATATAGATCAAGTATGATTCGTATAGTCTTTGTTCCATATGCTATATCGACATTTATAGTATTTTGAGGTTATTTACAGCTCATACTAGACTGTTGTCTGACCCAAGGTTTTATGTTTTGCTTCTTATTATCTCAGATACTCTTAAATAAGTAGACTAGAGAGCAGGTGTGAATGACATATGGAGTTCTATAGATGGACGAGCAGGAGATAATGTTTACTCCTACTTATATTTGAGTTTGTTATTGCATATTCCGTTGTATGACACTATGAAGTCTTGACAGTGTTTGACTACTATTATTAGAGACAATTTATCAATTGAGTTTATTTATCGATTGTATAAACTATATTACTATTTTATATAATTGCATGAGCCTCTGTACCCTGATTTTGTGGTTTAGGTAGCTATTATTGTCTTGCTTGTTCTATATTTGTGATGACTATTATATTTTATTCGATGGATGTGAGATATATGATAGATTATCTGATTGATTGATGTTTCTTTCTCTTTTCTTCTCTTTTATTTCTCTTCTTTGCTTCCTTTTCTTTCCTTCGACAACCGTTCTACATCTGAGGTGTAGGGCGGTCTTTACAATGTTAGTGAACAAGAAAATAGAAGATATCACGATCCTTTTGCTCCTATTAATAGATAAAGTTATTGTTTGCATTATTCCACCAATTAGATTAATAAGCTATATCAAAAGTATATGCATGACTCATATTTTAGCATGTCTATACTATGGGCTGACTCAATCATGTTAAATGAGGCTCAGAAAATATAGTTAATAAGTTCTCTGAACTCTAATAAGATAGTATTTCCAAAAATATCGATGGCATAACATTTATGCTTAATGGAAATGATACAAATGCTATAGAAAAAATTAGCTCAAGTTATTTGGCTATGTCATTAGATATTTTTGATGGATTAACCATAGATCTTGCATCCTTGCTGTTTCTTATAGAGTATCACATGGTTCATAGAGAGCATGGTTCAAGGTCAAAACAGGCAAGTTAGTTTATTTATTTATAATTTTATTTACGTTTTTGATACTAAATTAAAAATATTGCATGAGATTCAGTTATAGAAATTATGGGATCAGCTTAGTTAGTTAACATTATTTCTATGCTATCTTCGTCTAAGGCGTCTCTATCAAGTAATTGTTGTTCTGGTTTCTCTTCAAATTTCTTAACTATTTTCAATGCATATATTTATTTATGCTATGGTGATAATTATAAGAGGAATTTTGGGATTATCAAGGCGAAGAATGCTCTATCACAAAGGATAAGCGAAATAAATAATTATTAGAAAACACTCTTTGCACACACAAACACATGCACACGCATACACAAAATGCAACAAAATAAGTCATATAACATCTTAGGTTTAAACTAGGACCAATCCCAATAAGAAAACGTCATCTGCTAGAAAATAAAAGTTATAATATTGCATGATTTAACTGGAATATCATATAAATTTTTTAAGGTCTAAATAAATAAATTATTACAGAAAATTACCGTAGAGGATTTTTGTTCTTTAATTTCCAGAATTATTAACACAACTAGAAAAGTTTCCACTCATTGTTTGTGAACCTCGAATCCAAGAGACGTTTCTCGATCAATAATTACAGTAGAAAAACTTTAAATGGTTCTTTGCTAATTATTCACTTTTAATTTTAGATGAGGTTTGTGTTTGATATTAGGTTCATAATAAAAGGTTGCATCTCCTTTTGTATATGGGAATTTACATGACACGGGATGTTAACAATCTTTGTAGAAAAATTTTGGTAGGTGTCGAGTAAGAAGAAACATTCATTTGTATAATGTACATGTATTCTTCGATGTAATAATTTGTTATAACTGTTCATATTAGCATTCTAGGTTGGAAAAACGAACAAGTATAGACAAAGTTATCAAGATTTTTTCAATGTGCATTCCAAAAAGTTTCCAAATTCATACTAACCAAACTAAAAAGTGGTTTTAGCAAAGTAGGAAACTATGCATGGATAGTTATTTAGTAGACCTCGTGGTTTGATGAATATATTTTTGTCATGCCACTAGTCATGATACAACTTGGTACATGCTATCTACTTATGTGTCTGTGCGTATATAAAATGAACAAGCAAAGATAAATGTTATCAAGATTTTTTTCAAGGTGCATTCCAAATGTTTCCAATTCCATACTAACCAAACTAAAAAGTGGTTTTAGTAGAGTAGGAAACTAAGCATGGTTAGTTACTTAGTATACCACTACTCATGGTTTGATGAATATATTTTTGTCATGCCATTGGTCGTGATATAACTTGGTACATACTATCTACTTTTGTGTGTGTGTGTCTATTTATGTATATATGTTTTATATATATGTGTGTGCGTAGTGTGTAGTGTTAGTGAATGCAAAGTCCTAGATTGAATATGATTGATTACAACTAGCCAGTTTTGTTTATAGAAAGAACTTTATAAAAAAATATAATATCAAATAATGTCCTAGATCTTAGAGTTTAATATCATTACATTACACAAACAATTTTTCACTAGAACATAAATTAACATGATCTTGCATGCCTATAAAATATTTTAGAGGTTGTGTTTGTTTGTGAAAATAATATGAAAAGCATGTTATAGGTTGGAAATTAATAGTTGTGCGTATGTGTGTGCGTGTGTGTTTGTATGTGTGTATGTATATATGTATGTGTGTATATCTATGCAGTTAAAGCATTTAGTGGTTCTATAGTGGTGGAGATGCAAAAGTTAACAATGAAGATAAAGCGAGGATATAATGAAAAATAACAATGGTTCAAAAATCTTCATTAGATATAAACCAAATATTTAAAGTTAATTTATTCTTATTCTCACATCATTCGTAAGGGAAAAAAATATTTTTAATCTAACATGATAAAATTGAAGAATATCGTGATTTATGCAATACAAATTTGGTGACTAAACAGATTTCTAAATTATGTTGAGCATTTATACCTTAAAATTGAGTCTTTAACCTAAATTTTTTGATTTTCTTTAAAAGAGAACTGATCAAATCAACATTATTATATTAATGTTGCTAAAGTAGGTGCTAAATAGCCTTGATTTAGTAGCAAAAATAGTGGGGCTCAAAACGAATCTACTGTTTAATAGCTTTATATTAAGTAGCATATTGGTCGAAAAGCGTTATGCGCTGTAGCAGGGATTCCACGGAGTTTTAACTGCACATGTGTACGTGTGTGTATGTGTATGTATATATATGTATATGTGTGTATATATGTATACATGTGTGTGTGTGTGTGTGTCTATATATATATATATATATATATATATATATATATATATATATATATATATATATATATATATATATATATATATAGCTACTTGACCATTTTAGTTTAGACAACATCATGTTATCAGGCTTTCATATTTATTCATTTATGACTCACATACAATTTCCAACGTATAACCTTTTTTGTGGCATCAAAAACTATTATATGTGTAGCTTTGCATTGTGATATCACTTCTTATTTGGCTTTTCATAAAGAATGGAAAACAAATATAATTTTTTTTTGTTACTAGTACCTCATATATGCAATATGTATTATGTATTTGCCTTCGGTTAGAAATTAGACATAAAAAGTAGACAAGCTAGGTATCTACTACAAGATGCAGTAAGAACGAGATATACGTATATTATCAAGTTATTATCGGTATCATTCAGAAACGTAGAAAATGTCTTTTATATCATGCCATAAGCAGGAAGAATTCATGGCTTAAATAACTTAAATCAGGCATTAAACAGGGAATAATGGACTTTGTTCAAAATAGAACATAGGGAACTAAATATCCTCATCTATTCCAAGACCGTTAATACTGAAATTTCTTTGCAGATCCTATCAACTAATTAAGTAAGTGATGTTCTTTAGAAAAAATTAGTTATTAATAAATTTTAATGATGCATTAACATCTAATAGAATCAATTAATATTTTGATAAATCTTTGTTTAAGTTAGTCTTATACTACTTGTTAATATAAATTATAAGGGTATCATTGAATTAACAAAACTTCAAAGTGTCGATCATAACAAAATACAATTTAATTTTAATAAAGAATGACATCGAATTGGATTTATTTTTTATTTTTTTATTTTTATTTTTTTTGTATGATATGATTTTTAGTACGCTTTCAATTCCTGAAATATTAGTGGAGATCGGTGTAATGATAGCACTAAAACTTATTATTTTCCCTAATACATTTCCGCTCATGTTGAATAAGAATACCATAATTAATAATTTCATTTATATTCTCAGTGATCCTAACCTTTAATTCGACTAATGTCATGACATATAATAAGGAAACAGGAAACCATTGTATGCGTTGCTCCATTACCAGCCACGCGATATAGTAATATCAGAGTAATATTGGTAGCATATGAGCATCTAATGATAATTTTATCAAAATATGTTTATGCGCATTGTCAATATGGGCGGACATATCCATGCCCATATGAGCCTTATGACTCAACAATTTATATCTTTTGATATTATGAAAACAGCAATTCATTAAAATGGCTTATGTTGATAGAATGGATCACAATTAGAGAACAAATGTTTAGGTGATCATCTCTTAAGGCAGTGGAATTTTTCTATACAGATAGACAACGTGATCATCACAACCACTAACATGATTTGTATTTCTCTTTCTTCCTTCTATACAGGTTATCTCCTTACTTCTCTGTTGCTTAGGTCATGATAGATAGTTGGCTTAATCCAAATACCAGAGTTGTTACCTTCAACAGAGAATAAGACAAATAAATGTCACCATTTTTATTCTTTTGTAAATCAAAAGTGGTTAAATGTACTATTTTATTATAGCTTATAATTAAACCGTATTAAAATAAGACCATTTAAGCACTTCAGTTTGGTGACCTTTTCCATTACTATAGCTTATAATTAAAGAGTGCTAACATAAAACTTTTAATTCTAACTCATCCTCAACTATATACACATACACATATACATATACATGCATACGCTCATACGCAGATATATTTAAAAAGTTGTTTATATATTTCTATTGTAAGGGTTGATCACTTTGTAAATTTATAGATTAGTTTTAGAGGTATAGAAATATGAATTATTATACATGGAGAATTACCATACGTAAATTGTTAACAAAACAATAATCCTAAACGAGATGGATGATATTGTTGGCTTCTCAAAAATATTTGCATATATTAAATATTGAATGTAGTTTGTGCATTCACTGCCAAAATCATTCTATAAATTATACTTACTATTAACATTTCACATATACAAAAGGTAGCCAATCGAGAAATTGAAATGAAGTGTGTTTGCTTTTTGTACTTTATTGAAGTATGATGTGATCCACATCAATTGTTATAGTTGTAATAACTTTTATAGTATACGTGTGGAGTCGGGTATAATACCCTTCTGTACTTGTATTGCTATAATGAGAATAAGACCAGTTCATACATATAATGATCAATATTTCTCTTATTATCCTCCGTCAATTCTATCTAGGTTTTCTTTTTCCTTTCCATCTTTGCCGCAATCATCTTCAATGCTCAGATTTGCTCTTAATTTTAAGAAATTTCTGGCAGAAAGTGGCTTCGTTCTGACGTGTAGCAAGCAATTGGTTGACTTCAAGTTTTCCACTGACTATTTGCTCACGAACAAAGTAGAGATCAATCTCTATATGCTTCGTTCGTGAGTGAAGAACATGGTTGGCAGAATATGAAACGAAGCTGAGATTTTCACACCAAATGGTTGGCTTTCGAACAAATTTGATTCCAATTTCCTGAAGTAATGAGTAGATCCATATAATGTCAACAGTTGTTCCAGCAACCGATCTATATTCAGCTTCGATGCTTGAACGAAAGACTGTTGACTGCTTTTTTAAACACTAAGATATGAGATTATCACCTAGGTAAATGTAGCATCTAGATGTACATCTTCATCGTCTGGATATGTGGCCCAATCAGTGTCGAAGTAAGCTTGAATACTTAAATTTCTACACGAATTTAGTATAAGACCATGATTAAGAGATCCCCTTAAAGTAGCGTATAATGCGCTTTACAGCTTTCCAGTGTTTGTCTAAAAAAGTTTGCATAAACTAAGAAACTTTGTTGAAGCTAAAGCATATCTCTAGTCTTGTAATTATTGCGTATAGTATGGCTCCAACTACACTTCTGTATTGTTTATCATTGATTATGGGTTCCCCATGATTCTTTGAAAGATGAGAACTCCTAATCGGGGTAGGCAAAGGTTTAGCTAGATCCATATTTGCTTTGATCAAAATTTCAGAGATGTGCTTTTTTTGATTTAATTTTAGCTCCGAGTCACTTTATTGTGACCTCTATACCTAAAAGATGGTTTAGATCACCTAAGTCTCTGATTGAGAAAGCTTGATTGAGATGAAGAACAATGTTGTTGATTCCTCACTGTTGTATGCATCTTGTGATTATGATATCATCCACGTCTACTAGTATGTATATTGTACTAGTATCTCTTAACTTTGCATATAACACTACAACAAAATCATCCTTTTACAACATTTTTGTAAGAAACGTTGTAAAAAAGAGTTTTTATAACATTTTTTTAGAAACGTTGTAAAAACTATGTTTTACAGCATTTTTTAATAAAACATTGTAAAACAATGCCTTTTTACAACCTTTTAAAAAAACATTGTAAAATAGTAAGTTTTTACAACGTTTATTTATAAACATTATCATATTTCACCTTTAACAATTTTAAAACGTGTAAAAACACTGATTTTATACAACTAGATATTAATTTACTACAACTTTTTTAAAAGTAATGTTACTTACTCATAGGTTTACAATAGCTTTTTCGAATATGTTTAGTACTTCTTAAAGTATTTATAATAAATAATAATTTTTAATTAATAAAAAATATTGAATACTTACTTAAATAATTTATAAATGGTAATTTATAATCAATAATTTCTAAATGAAAACTATGATGAGTTATTTTTTTATAATTTACAACTAATGATTATTAATAAATAATTTGTAATCTTTAGTTGTTATCTATAATCAATAATTAACTTTTATATTTAATAATTTATTATGGTTAATTATGAATAATTAGTAAATTACAGTTAATAATTTATACCATAAAATCTTGTTCGCTACAATTTTTCTTAAGTAATAAAAGAAATAACTAGTTCATTGAATACCGAGGACTCAATAGAAAAAACATCAAAATAATGGTGGACATATAACCGTTTAATTGATGCAACCAACGTAAAAGACATTCGCTGATTCGACCAATCTATTATGAACGATCAACCAATATTAACAGCTTATTGATCAGTCTAAACTAATCAACTACGATTCGGTAATTATTTAAAAATTATGGTCAATCTTTGATTGTGAAATAGCTAATAATGTTTCCATTGTTAAATAATGCACATTTTCCCAATTTTATACTATAAAGCAAAAGTTTGGTCCACATGGTCGTTATTGTACTTACTTATACCCTTGATTTGGTTTTACTAACTTGTAAAATTTCCAAATTGATTAATTAACATATAACTTCATTTCTTTGGACCTTGTTATCAAACCTAACCTGCTTAACCCGACCTTCCACATCATAGCCTAACTACTTCTAACCCTAATTGGAAAACTCTAACAAAAACATAAACGTTAATAAAAAGAATCCTCTCCTAAACCTAATCGAAATACCCTAATCACTCTTCCAGCTACTTCTCAGCTGCTATGTCGATCTAACGGTATTCGGGTATCGTCGATTTCTTTTATCGTCAATTCCTACATGATCTATTTGGTTGTGGATGAGATTATGTTCTGACGATTAATTAAATCTATTGTTTTAATAAAAAATGCGATTTTCATTTTTCGATCAATTCTCTTTGGTTGTCTGAGGCCTTAAACACTAGTTTTATTACACTTTTTTGAATGTTAAATTTGAGTTTTTTTTGTCCATTAATTAAACGCTCCAGTTAGTAATTTTGAACTAAAGGTAGGAAGTGTCGTATGACACTTAATGCAGTATTAGCTGTGTGCTTGATTATAAACGGGTCATTGAAGATTTTGATTAAATTTGGGTTTGTAATTTATAGCTTAATATATAGCCTGATGCCACATCAGTAGAAGCAATATAAAATGATTGTTAATATCCAAGATCAGGCTCATAACAATTTGGTTTTATTGAAGTTTCAAATCTTGATTGGAAACTGTGGATTTAGTCTTTTTATCCTTCTACAGTGTCATTTTGAGTGATCACAATTTTATGAATATCAAGTTAGTGATTTGTATGTAAACATATTTGTTTGGACTTTCATTTAGCTTTAGATTGATTTGTGAATGAATTAATTATGGACTTGCATTGCATATAACTTGAGGTGCATTTTTTGATGCATGAGCTTGTTGACTAAACGAAGGCGAACAAGCAGGGATGCAATCCATACGTTTATAAGCTCATTCTGGTTTTAGAAATTGGTTTGAATTTGGCCTGATCTGCAATTCACCGTATTTTGTCTTGTTATTTAAATTTTTTTACTTGTTTATTTTTTATGTTATTGTATTAATACGTTTACATTTATTCGCAACGTCTGCCATATACTTCCAATTTTCTTTTAACTTCTCAAAATATAAGAAACATTTTTTTATTTTACATTTTACTATATTTCATAATTTCACTGTGTCATATCAGAAAGTTCACCGATTATTTATTATGCAAAAAAACTATTATCATATTATTACTGATTAAGCATGGTGGATACATTATAACAAATTCATCGGTTAAGAAGCCGATAATCGATTCATGTCAAAAAAGTCCATTTCCTTAAAGTTTCTTCTATTTGGTTTCTATGTTTAAAGTTTGATTTTGTAGTTGCTTATTATTAAGAATTTACTTACTGTCCCATATCGAAAAATTCACTACGGTATCCATAGTTGCACTAACAAATTGTTGATGTTTTTACTCTTAATGATAGCAAAATAAAAACATGAAGTTAAATTAAAGCGGAACGGTAATAAGTTTCTTCTCAACAAAAACAGTGAAAAGAAGATACTTCGATATGCAAAAACATGTTTTCAAAAACTGACCCAATCATTATAATGTTATGAGTCAACATGGCTGCAATATATATCACGAATCAACATGACTTGATCATGAATTTGAAAGTTTAACCGTGTTTTATAAATCTAAATGTCATTTAAAAATTTATTTTGGTGAAATAAATGAGATTGTGAATTTTCAATTATGTTGAGAAATAAACAATTATTTTAAAATTTTACAAAGCTAAAAATGTTGAATTTGTAGATGATGCTTCAACTTTAACTATAGAGATGCTTCACATTATTGGGTAAATTATTTACTTTGTACATGTATGAATAGATGTAGGAACTTTAAAAATCGTTTGAAACTGCAAAAATATGAAGGTGCAAGTGCACCTAACAAGTTTTAAAAGCAGAAATACACGCACAAACCATCTCAAACTGCAAAAACCTCAAGATTGCACAATTGCAAGCTTGCATGTGCAAGCTTCCATAGGTGTAAGCTTGCACTATTGCACTTGCACGTGCAATCTTGCATAGGTTAAGTGTACATCCTCCACCTGAGGCTTAATTACCATATATGAAAAACATGAAATGACATATTTCGTTCTTTTTCACATCATTAGTTGGACTGAAATTCAATGGTCAATACAAAATCTCTTTATTAAGTGGAGGGAAATTTATTTGTAAAACTAACTAGGTAGATAAATCAACTTCTAACTTAGAATGAAACAAGTATATAGTATTACCCCAAAGCCCACTTCATAGTTAATTTTTTAATATTGCTAAAAAAACAAATTATCATACTTAATTATAATTTGCATGGTCTTCCCTGCCTATTTGTTTCTATACCTTTTCCCCTTAAAAGAACATGATATTTATGGTAAATAAAAATGAATATCTATTTGCTGCCTTAATCAAATCATTAGGCACCTTTCTTTAAATCTAAATTGAATTAGGAAGCTGATTAGGACGGTATATAAACATTGGGCCTTGAGCACGCTACTAAGTAAAAATATTTTATTTTATTCTGCTCTCCTAAAAATTGTGCATGAAGTTTCGATCTACTTTACAATGCAGGTCTGCAATTTTAACTTCCTACAAAATGATAACAAGTTTATTGACTCAAGTGTATATTGAAATCTACTTCTAGTTTCATGTAGCGCGCAACTTGTGATTAATCTATTTAAAGGTGTATAAAATTTTCTTGTTTAATATATATATAGTCCTCCATCCTTTTATTATTCAGATCAGACTTACAAAAGTGATATTTTTGTTTGCTTGTTCAGGAATACGAATTGGTTGGATCAGAAAGTAACAGTCTCGACAGCTCTAAGTTTGTCTCTAGCCTGTTTGATTTGTCTCTAGCCTGTTTGATATAAATTTATGCAATTTTTTCGTACATGAAAATGCAGGATCAAACTAATAAGAACTTTGGTCTTTAAACGGGATTTATATTTTAAATAGTTCATTATTTAATTTCAGTGGAGACTTCTAGAATTCTTTATTTGCTGAAATAATATTGGACTACCAATTGATTATGTTTAAAATTTATATCATACATGGGAATGTTGGTGCATATATGATCTCAAAGTATTTTTTATATAACTCATTCATATTGGATGGTTATTCAATTTATCTATGTACAAACTACAAAGAGCATTGTGTATATATAAATACAGATAGGATGTCATTGGATTACTGATATAACTATACAAATTCCTATTTAAACTTACATATACACAAATGCAAATGTAGATATTATATACGCATCTTTGGCATTTTCATATTTTTTAATTTTATAGACTAGTAAAATTTTTCCATTAGTATAAATTAGCATGTGCATTTTTATTAGTACATCCATGACTATGCATATTTGTTAAACCACATGCAAATTTTTGATATTGATATTGTGTAAAATGATAGATTATTAAATTCTATACACAACAATGTGTGGTTAGGTTTTATTATTTTTATATACAAAAGTTCTGTTATTATTTTATGCGATTTGTATCAAAGATTATTTTGAAATTCTAAGGAGTGAGAATTTATTATATTAACTAGTTCGATGTTGTACATTATCAAGATGCTGTCACTCCTAGTTTACTAAGACTGATTTTGCCGACTTTTTTAATCTGATATCTAATACTAGGATGTGATACTTAAAATATTACCATACTTATGGGTCAACAAGTATGTATATTTTATTTTTTCTTTGTGATTTCTAAAATATGGTTAGTATATGGCAATCAAAAAATGGATTCATAAAACTAGGATTTGAATTTTGAGTTTAGTTTATATGTTTCATAAATTAGATCGGTAACAGACCTATTTTAAAAAAAAGGTAATTCATAAATATGATAATATTATAATCTATAATAAAGTGAAAGTAGCAGTTTTAAATTTATGCCAACATTTAGTGTAAGGTTCGATACAAGCTAGATACTTTAGAAAAATTCTTCAATGATTTTATTTTTATTTTAATGTTGTTGAATTGTGCACTACTACTAAGGGAAGTTTTACTTGAGTAGATGGAGTTTTTCTTATTAGCATCTTCTATCTATCGAGGGCCTGGATATACAAAAAAAATTTGAACACCATTCCAATTCCAACATTAAAGATAGCAACTCAGGAGATTGTTCCATGCTTGCTATTTAATGTGTTTCTGTTGTGTGTTCAGTATATTTGTTGTTGATATGACTTAGACATATTTTTTATGCAAACATGTTGTTGCCTCATTAGGTTCATTATGTTATATAATGTGTTTCTGTTGTGTGTTCAAATATATCTGTTCCATGAAAGTCTCCCTCTAGTTTGGTTATTCATTCAAAGACATATTAACTCCATTATGTTATGTAACATCTTTATAGCTTGAACATGTTGTTGTCTCATTAGGTTCGAACATTAGAGGGATTTTATCAAGATGGACAAAAAATGGATTAATATACCAGGATTTATAAATTTTCTTATTAGTTTCATGGTTAGAACTCTTAAGGCTTGATTAATGATGCATGTAGATTTTCTACGGAATGACAGAAGGATACAGGAAAGAGGTTCGAAATTTTGTATATAGTCATGCAAAAAGCGAAGGGAATCCAGAAAATATTACTTTCCATTTCTCTAAGTGTAGGAACCTTATTGGACATTCATCCATGGATGTTGTATCACATTTGGTTATTTTTGGAATTGACCCAACCTACGATGTATGGATTTTTCATAGGGAAGCACGTCCCTCAAAAACCGAAGTTGACGAAAATACATATAGGATGTACTTAGATGCACAAATTGGTGATAATGAGATTGAAGATCATATTAACAAGATACATGGAAAAGGGTTTAAGGAAACGTTGGAAGATGTTGAAATTCCTCTGTACCTTGGTTGTGCAAGCTACATAAAATTGTCGGCAAAATTCTCCTTTCCAAACGTAAAGCTCGAAACAATATATCTAACACGGCATTTACGGAAATTCTTAAATTCCTTCGGGATATGTTTCCTAAGGAAAACATGCTTCCTGATTCAACTTATGCAACAAAGAAGTTGCTTAAATCATTTGGTTTGGGCTATAAGGTGATACATGCATGTGCAAACACTTGGTATCTTTTTGGAAAAGGGCTTGCAAATAACGATTCTTGTCCTACATGTGGCAAGTCTTGTTGGAAAGTGAATAAAGTGAAGAAAGATGGAAAGTAGAAAAAAAATACGCTTGAAGGTATTAAAATACGTTCCAATCATACCGAGGCTGACAAGAATGTTTAGGTCCCCAGAAGTAGCAAAACAATTAAGATGGCATAATATTCATAAGAGCGAGGATTGTAAATTGCAACAACCAATAGATTCTTCTCAATGGACCATAATTGATAGAATGTATCCTTCTGTTTGCTTTCGATCCATGAAATTTAAGGCTTCGCTTTGAAACTGATGGATTTAATCCCTTTGGTGATTGGAACTCTACATATAGTTGTTGGCAAGTGTTTTTTGTTGCTTACAACTTTCCTCCATGGTCACGTAAGCAAAAAGATAATATGATGCTATCTTTGTTAACTCCTAAACCACGACAACCAATAAATGATATTGATGTATATTTGAAACCACTTATTGAAGATTTGAGAAAACTGTGGGTTAAAGGGGTAAAGACGTACGATGCATATAGCCGTAGCAAATTTAGATTAAACGTTATTTTAATATGGACAATTAATGATTTTCCAGCTTATGGCAATTTAGCAAGTTGTGTTGTTAGGGGTAAGATAGTGTGCCCTGTTTGTGGCGTTAATACATGCTCAATATGGCAACCATTCGGCAAGAAATGTGCATATTTGGTCCATAGGCGATTCCTTCCACCTAATCACGATTATCGTCAACATAAAAGCTTGGTTGATGGAACCATAAAGAATAGACAAAGGCCTCAAATACAAACAGGTGCTCAAGTCCTTAAAGATGTCAAAGATATCTGTAACGAGTGGGGAAAGAAACATAAGGGGGAGAAATAGAAAGGGAAAGGCGATAAGGAAAGAAAATGGAGGGATGATGTAACAACCCAAAAATTTTGAACATATTTTAAATGAAAATTCATTTGAAATTTTGAATATAACTATTTTAAAATTGATAAATTTGGAAATTTAATGTATAATTTTGAGTTTTGATGTGAAACATTCTTCCAAATTTAATAAAATAAAGATTTTACTTAAAATGCAAATTTTGGTCAACTTTGGTCAAAATTGGACTTTTTGTGAAAATTTTGAATTTTTAACTTTTACTTTTTTATGAAGATGAATTTAGTTCTAACATTTTCTCAGTTTTTCATTTTGTTAAATTTTGATTTTTACTTCTCAAATTTTGCAACTTTTGGCGTATTACATTGCAGTTATTTTCCTTATAACTTCTATCATATTTACATGTTGATTTGTTTGGGCTTGCACTTATGGGCTAGAAACATCTTTAGTAGATGAGAAGCCGCCTGTTGAGATGACTATATAAGATCCTAGGGTTTGGTTTTCCTCCTCATCCATTCATTTGTGCCTCTACAGAAAAATGTAAGTCTTCTTCTCCTTCGTCTACTTTCTCAAAACCCTAGACCTTCTTCCTCTACTCCTCTATAAATTTTTCCTCCTCCTTCCCTTGAAATTTCGGCCACACCTATTCCATCACCAAACTCCAAACAAAACCCACTTCTTCTCCTTCCTTTTTTCCCTTCTCCTCTTCACAAAATTTTGGCCTCCACCTTCTCTTCCCAAAACAAACCCCACAGCCGAACTTCCTCAAACCCTTTCCCCTTGCTTTGCCTTGGCCATGACCATCTCCACCACCACCAAACCCTAGCCTAGCCGAACCCACAACCCTAGGCTAAGCATTGCCAACCAAACCCTAACCCTAGCCTAAGACTGAACCCACCTAAACCAAAACCCTAGCCTAACCTAGTCCAAAACCCTATGGCCGAACCCAAAACCCAAACCCTAACCCTATGGCCGAACCCAAAACCCAAACCCTAACCCTATGGCCGGACCCAAACCACCTCTAGACCAAGCCTATGCAACCCTTAGACAAGCCCTCTTATGTATTTTGCAAATATATAATTTTCTATTTTTATTTTTTTACGTGAATTATTTGTTTACATATGGAATTTATTTTATTTTTCAAAGCGTCGGATTTGGATTCTCCTCTCACTCAAGCTTGTCTGTAATTTGTCATCGTTATGTTGTGCTTTGAATCACTTCTCTAACCAAAGAAAGGTGAGTAATCACTCTTGACAAAATACTTATAATTTTGGTGAATTGATGACAATTGAATTGTGAGGATATGTATATGCAAGTTTGACATTTAACCTATGATTATATCATGTTATTTCATATGTTTATATCATGTTATTTCATATGTTTATATTATGTTATTCATATGATTTTATTATGTTATTTCATATCATATTATACCTATTTTGATCATAGACTATGATATGTTGAATATTGTTATGTCATTTAATATTCTCACACTGTAAGTTCCTTCACTACGGGTTGAAATGATACATATTCGAACGATTTTTAGATTAAGGAAAATTGTTATGGGGTGAAATGAAGGGCCTGATCAATTTTGTTTGACTTAGGATTGTAGATTTGAAATGATATAAAACCCGAGAATTTAATAAATTACAGATTGAAATGATATATGTCCATATTTACTTGACCCTAGGGTAGAGAATTTTATACAGACTCCGTTGTTGATTTAAAATGATTATTTTTAAAATTATTAAGTATTTTGGATTTTTATATATGAATCTCAACTAAAATTTAATGTAATGATTTATGTAAGTTTGTTTATATAGGTTAAGATTTTTATAAGAAATAAAGAGTTGAGTATGTAAATTTTGGAATATAATTTACAGTATGAAGGTTAATTGGAATTTAATAATCCGATTTGACTTAATAATGGTATTTTATTCTAACCTATAAATGGTAAGTTTTAATTCATATAATAGTGATTAAAATGATAAATGTTTTGTAGGAAAAAGTAAGTTAAACGTACCTTTGACATGTAAGTCTTAACTAAGGTAAATGATATAACTTAGGTAATAAAAGAATAAAATGCTATTTACTGAATGAAATAAAGTGCAAGTTAAAATACTTTTAACCTAGCGTAAGGATTTCAACTTGGAAATTGGATATTTTATAAACAAAGTTATTTAACTAAAAGTGTGGTTTCTTTAATGACCAAATATCTAAATTTGAGTGACATAATAGGAACGATAGAACGACTATGATAAAAACTGTAAATATATATACTATTTGATTGCATAAACTATGGTAGTAGGAAGTATTACAGTAACGATTCAAAACTGCTACGATTTCTTACGGTAACAATCCAAAACTATTGCGATTTCCTACTGTAACAATTCTACACTGTTGCGATTTTCTTACTATAAAAATTCTGCACTGTTGCGGATTCTTACAGTAACAATTCTACACTACTATGGATTCTTACAGTAGCACTTATGCACTGCTGCGAATTCCTACCGTAACATTTCTGCATTGCTGTGAATCCTTACAGTAGCACTTCTGCTCTGCTGCGTTTTCTTAAAAGTGACATTTTTAGAATGCTATAATTTTCTAAAGAGTTATATGTTATGGTTAAAGGTTACATTTTTAAAGTGTTATGACCTCTAAACTTTTATGTTTCAAGGAGTTATAATTAAATGAATTTGGAAGTGTTACGACTCTGGAAAAATGAATATTATGTTAAAAGAATAATGATATGGAATTTATATGGAATATTATGTTAAAAGAGTAATGATATAATGTTTGATATGAAATATAAACCATTTGAAATTTATATAACCATGGGTTATAATAACGATTGGTTGTTAAAGAGACTGGGATCGGATATGGGCATACTCTCTATCGATACCGAATACCACTTTAACAACGGTGTACGCGGCGGAGATTCCAGAATGAAGTAGGATGGTGGCGACGATCCTAATGGTATACATACGTAGACCCAACTCCCATGAGTTGGAATAAGGTGGCTAAAAAAGTATCGATTCTCGGGCCAAGTGAGGTAGCACCTCCGATCGAACATACTTCATCGTTTGCCATTTTATTACTTTGTGATTGATTTGGTGCACACCTTTGATTCGGGAGTGTGGATTGAGTTGGATGGTAGTTGCGGCTATGCTTTACCAACAGTCCAAATGCATAATTGGTATATCTACCCTGGCATTGCCTAGTTGTGCCATGTCACCAACAGTAGAGAACTTATATGTCCAACTTTCCAAGTGTATTATTTTTCAGACTCGGTATTATGTATTAGTTTTGAGATTTATTATCCAGGAGCTTCATGAACTCCTATGTATATTTTATTCCGCTGCGAAGTTATTCTGATATTCTGTGTTTGTGATTCTGTGATTGATTTTATTTGCCTCAAATTTTATTAACAATCCGTTGTTTTGAATTATTCAAGTCCGACATGTGTGGTTTTATTATCGATTTGAATGGTCTAAAAGGAAAACAGTTGGTATCAGAGCTTTGGTTTTAGGCAAACCTTAGCCTAAGGGGCAAAAACTCATTAGAGATAGGGTAGAAATACCTAGAATGAGTAAAATCAATCTTAGAATCATTCTTTGCACGAGAACGTGCTTTCAAGTATAAGATGGTTTTTCAAATGATTTTCAAAGGATTAATTTAGATATAAAAAATTTCTTGTTTTCAAATTCATTTTCTTATAATTTCCTTCCTTTTGAATCCACCTTGTTTTGTAGAATTCTTTGGTTAGGATTTTCGATCTAGTTGGGTCTTTTCTTCTATTCTCCTTTATCTTTGTCCTAAAATTCATTCTTGAATTTCCAGGATGAATCGTAGGAATGCCAAAGGTCGTGGTGTTGCCCTAGTTCCAGCATCAGTTGCACCTACTAGGTTTACCACCCTATGTAAGGAGTTCACCCAGCTAAGGTGGTACTAAGTTTTCGGGATCAGAGACCATCATTGAGGCTCAACGGTGGCTGAGAGGTTTGGAAAGGATTTTCACTGGTTTTGGAGATCACCGAAGCTCAGAAGCGCCAGTTAGCAGCGTGGCAGTTGAAGGAGGCAGCTCTGGATTGGTGGGAGTCTGTTATAGCCAACACTATTGAGGCAGATATTTCTTGGGAACAGTTTAGGTAGGCCTTTGTGACGAAGTGGTTGCCGGAAGCTAGTAAGTCTTAGCTATACAGGGAGTTTATGGATCTTAAGCAAGGGGATATGTCATTTCCTGAGTATGAGCGAAAGTTTGACAAACTTTCAAAATTTGGTCCTAACTTGGTAGATACCCCTCTTAAGAAGAATGAGCAGTTTATAGCTGGAGCTCACCCAGAGTTTTATGATCGTTTGATTTCTCATGTGCACAGCCCTTTTGCTGGATTGATGGATATGGCCATTAGATATGAGAACCCTACTTCTAAGGAATCAACTATTACCCATGCACCTTCATCTCAGTTGTCTTCTGCCAACTCTAAGAAGAGAAAGTCTAATTTCCAGCGTCGGAAGCAGAATTGGCTTCAGAATCTAGGTTTAGGATCTTCTTCCTCCTGGAAGCAGCCTGTTGATCTTTCTTCCATCACTTGCTTCAGGTGTGACCGGAAGAGGCACTATGCCAATAGTTGTCCTACTTTAGCTGGAGCTGCTATTCCTCCATCTCAAGTGACTAGGCATGATCTTTGTCATATTTTCTTGCAGCATGACCACTTTAAGCAGGATTGTCCTGCTCAACAGAAGGGCAAGCCATCTGGGGTCTTTGCAGTTACTTCATCTACTCCACCTGCTCCTAGTGATACCCAAGGTACTCTTTAGAGCACCTTTACCTTGTTTAATCTTTTTGTTCGTGTTATATTTGGCACTAGAGCTTCGCATAGTTTCATTTATGTGGATTTTTGTGATAAGTTTGAGCATATCATTTCACCTGAGTATGCAACTGTACCTTTATGTGTTACTAATCCTATTGGTGGTCCTGCAAACCTTAGCAGGATTTGTAACTAAATGAAACTCCTCTATTTTGATCATCGCTTTAGTGGTGACTTCTATGTTCTTGGTTTCGATGCTTTTGATCTGTTTCTTGAAGGTGATTAGCTGAAGACGCATGAAGTTGTTATCTCTTGCAAGACCAAGACTGTTTCTCTTGTTGATGATATTGGAAACCCTTTGGTTATTTAGTGTCACATGCCTCAGGAGTACGCAGGCAGTATTATCTATTCTCTTGATTCTTTCCCTACTGATATTGATTCTACTCCTATAGTAAAACTCTATCCCGATGTGTTTGGTGAAGTCACTTCTTTACCTCCTAAATGGTAAATCAAATTCCGTATTGATCTCATTCCTAGAGCTCGGCCTATAGTTCTTCCACCCAGAAGAATGGCACCCCCGTGAGAAGGTTGAGTTGAGGAAATAAATCGAAGACTTGTTCTCCAAAGGTTTGATCAAACCCAGTCATTCCGAATGGGGAGTAGCAGTGGTTTTTGTCACTAAGTCTGATGGTTCTTTGAGGATGTATGTTGATTATAGGGAGCTGAACAAGCTCACTATAAAGAATAGATATCCAATGCCTCACATTAATGACATGTTCGATCAGCTTTATGGAGCAATTGTATTCTCTCAGCTTGATCTTTCCACTGGTTTCCACCAGCTCAGAATTGCTGAGGAAAGTATTCCCAAAACCGCTTTCCGTTCTGAGGATGGTTTCTTTGAATGGTTGGTTATGCCTTTTGTTTGACTAATGCCCCAGCTTTCTTTGTCGACCTTATGAACCGGGTTTTCCATGATGTTCTTAATAAGTTTGTTCTAGTCTTTATCGACGATATTCTTGTTTTCTCTAAGACAAAGACAGAACATGAAATCTATTTGAATTTTGTTCTGAAGACCCTTAGGAGTCACCAATTGCAAGCCAAATTCTCGAAATGCCATTCCTGGAAAGATGAAGTCTGATTTCTTGGACATATTGTTTCTGGTGATGAAGTTTTTGTTGATCCACTTAAAATCGCTGCGATCAATGTAAGTCTATCTTCTCTTCTTTCCTTTGTACATTACTTATTCTATCTCTTTCTCGGTTCTTATTCTCCCTATTCTACTTTAGAATTAGGAAATTCCTAGGACTTCATCTGATATTCGTAGTTTTCTAGGCCTTGTCGGTTATTATCGGAGATTCATTAAGAATTTTGCTCAGATTGTTGCATCTCTCACCGCTCTAATTCGTAAGAATGCTAAGTTCAGATGGAACGATAAGTGTGAAGCTGCATTCAATGAGTTGAAGCGCAAGCTTAATTCCGCACCAGTTATTACCATTCCAAATAGAAATAAGGGATTTACGGTATACAGTGATGCCAGTCGTGAAGGTTTGGGAGCCATTTTGATGTAGGATGGGAAAGTTATCGCTTATGCCAGTTGTTAGCTGAAGACTCATGAAGCCAATTATGCAGCCCAAGATTTGGAATTACTTGCCGTAGTTTTTTCTTTGAAGCTTTGGAGATATCATCTATTAGGAACTAAGTTTGAGCTCTTTGCGGATCATAAGTCTTTGAAATATATTTTCACCCATAAGGACTTGAATTTGAGGCAAGTTAGGTGGCTTGAGTTTCTAGCTTCTTATGACCACAACATCAACCATACCCCTGGAAAGACTAATGTTGCAGCCGATGCTTTTAGTAGGAAGAAGGCGATGTTGTGTCAGCTTGTTGTTTCTCTTCCTCCTCTTATGGATCGTATTATTTCTAAGCAAGATGAGGATAGGATTCTTAGGCTTATTAAGGAGAATGTTCATCATAGAGTAGGTGGTAGTAGCCAAGATGTTTGTGGAGCTCAGATCGATGATAGAGGGATTTTGAGGATCAATAATCGGATTTGCATCCTGAATGTCGATGGATTGAGGCAAGAGTTACTTCGAGAAAATCATCGGTCCAGAGTTTCTATTCATCCAGGTGTGATGAAGATGTACTATGATATGAAGAAGCTATATTGGTGCAGGGGTATGAAGCGTGATATCTCCCTTTTTATTAATAGATGTGTGACTTGTCAGTAGGTTAAGGCTGATCATCAGAAGGCTGTTGGATTATTGTAACTCCTTGAGATTCCCAATTGGAAATGGTAACAAGTGTCTATGGATTTTATTGATAGATTACCGAGGACAAGGAGAGGTAATCAGAGTATTTGGGTTATTGTGGATAAATTGAGTAAGTCGGCTCGCTTCATTCTGGTTAGATCTAACCGTTCTGCTTCGAGTTTAGATGAGATTTACATGAGAGAGATTGTTCGTCTTCATGGAGTTTCGGTCATTATTGTTTGTGATAGAGACCCCATCTTTACTAGTCAGTTTTGTAAAGCTTTCCAGGAATCTTTAGATACTCGTCTAAATCTAAGCACTGCTTACCATTTGTAGACTGACGGTCAAAATGAAAGAGTGAATCGGATTTTGGAAGATCTTCTTCGTGCCTGTGTCCTTGATTATGGAGGATCTTGGGAAGATCATCTCCATCTCGCTGAAATTCACCTACTATAATAGTTATCAGGTATAATCTCAATTATCTGTTTAAGGTTGTCTTAAACATTTATCTATCTTATTCCATCTTTTGAATTCAGGCTAGTAATGAAATGGCTCCATTTGCTGCTCTTTATGGACACCCTTGCAAATCTCCATCTTGTTGGATTGAATCCGGTAATCGTTTGGTTCTTGCTTTGGATATGATTCTATCTGAGAAGGTTGAGGAGTTTAGGAAAAAGATGAGGATTGCTCAAGATAGACAGAAGAAGTATGCTGACAGGCGTTGGAGTTTTCTGTTGGTGATCAGATTTTCCTTAAGGTCTCTACATTAAGAAATGTGATTCATTTTGGTCGGAAAGGGAAGCTCGCTCCTAGGTTTATTGGTCCCTTTTGCATCATAGAGAGAATTGGTTCCTTAGCTTATCGCTTGGATTTGCCTCAGAAACTTCCTGGAGTGCATAATATGTTCCACGTTTCACATCTTCGTCGGCATCTTCATGATCCATCATTGATTGTCTAGCCTTCCGCTCTCGAGAGTTTGGATGTTGAGCCAAATCTTACTGTCGAGAGGAAGCCACTTCGTATTATCGATAGAGGTACGAAGCAGCTTCGAAGAAAATCGGTCAACCTAGTCAAAGTGCAATGGAGCACTGATGATCGGGATTGTACTTGGGAAATGGAAGAGAACATTCGTGCTTCAAATCCAAAACTATTTGTTCCAGGTACTATTCGTTATCCTATCTTATTCTTGTTTGTTTTCTAGGTCTCGTTCCTTTTCGAGGACGAAAAGTTTTGAGTGGGGGAGAGTGTAACAACCCGTAAATTTTGAACATATTTTAAATGAAAATTCATTTCAAATGAATATAATTATTTTAAAATTGATAAATTTGGAAATTTAACGTATAATTTTGAGTTTTGATGTGAAACGTTCTCCCAAATTTAATAAAATAAAGATTTTTCTTAAAATGCAAATTTTGGTCAACTTTGATCAAAATTTGTCTTTCTGTGAAAATTTTAAAATTTGAATTTTTAACCTTTACTTTTTTTTATGAAGTGAATCTAATTCTAACATTTTCTCAATTTTTCGTTTTGTTAAATTTTGTTTTCTACTTCTCAAATTTTGCAACTTTTGGCATATTACACGGAGTTATTTTCCCTATAACTTCTATCTTATTTACATGTTGATTTGTTTGGGCTTGTACTAATAGCCTAGAAACCTCTTTAGTAGATGAGAAGCCACCTGTTGAGATGACTATATAAGATCTTAGGATTTGGTTGGCCTCCTCATCCATTCATTTATGCTTCCATAGAAAAATGTAAGTCTTCTTCTCCTACATCTTCCTTCTCAAAACCCTAGACCTTCTTCCTCTTCTCCTCTACAAATTTTTCCTCCCCCTTCCCTTGAAATTTCGACCACACCTATTTCATCACCTTCCCATCACCAAACTCCAACCAAAACCCACTTTTTCTTCCTATTTCCCTTCTCCCCTTCACAAAATTTCGGCCTCCACCTTCTCTTCCCACCTCAAACCCCATGGCCAAACTTCCTCAAACATTTCCCCTTGCTTTGCCTTGACTGTGACCGTCTCCACTACCACCAAACCCTAGCGTAGCCGAACCTACACCCCTAGGTCGAGCCTTGCGGCCCAAACCCTAAACCAAGCCTATGACCGAGCCTACCTAAACCAAAACCCTAGCCTAACCTAGTCCAAAACCCTATGGTCGAACCCAAAACCCAAACCCTAACCCTATGGCTCAACCCAAACCACCTCTAGACTAAGCCTATGCAACCCTTAGACAAGCCCTCTTATGTATTTTGCAAATATATAATTTTTTATTTTTATTTTTTTATGTAAATTATTTGTTTACGTATGGAATTTATTTTATTTTTCAAAGCGTCGGATTTGGATTCTCCTCTCACTCAAATTTGTCCATAATTTGTCGTCGTTGTGTTGCGCTTTGAATCACTTTTCTAACCAAAAAAAGTGAGTAATCACTCTTGACAACATACTTATAATTTTGGTGAATTGATGACAATTGAATTGTGAGGATATGTATATGCAAGTTGACATTTCACCTGTGATTATACCATGTTATTTCATATGTTTATATCATGTTATTTCATATGTTTATATTATGTTATTCGTATGATTTTATTATGTTATTTCATATCATATTATACCTGTTTTGATCATATTCCATGATACGTTGAATATTGTTATGTCATTTAATATTCTCACACTGTAAGTTCCTTCACTATGGGTTGAAATGATACATACCCAAACGATCTTTAGATTAAGAAAAATTATTATGGGCTAAAATGATAGACCTGATCAATTTTATTTGACTTGGGATTGCAGGTTTGAAATAATATAAAACCCAAAGATTTAATAAATTGCGGATTGAAATGATATATGTCCGTATTTACTTGACCCTAGGGTAGAGAATTTTATACAGACTCCGTGGTTGATTTAAGATGATTTTTCTAAAAATTATTAAGTATTTTGGATTTTTATATATGAATCTGAACTAAAATTCAATGTAATGATTTCTGTAAATTTGTTTATATAGGTTAAGATTTTTATAAGAAATAAAGAGTTGAGAATGTAAATTTTGAAATATAATTTACAGTATGAAGGTTATTTGGAATTTAATAATCTGGTTGACCTAATAATGGTATTTTATTCTAACCTATAAATGGTTAGTTTTAATTCATGTAATAGTGATTATAATGATAAATGTTTTGTGGGAAAAAGTCAGATAAACGTACCTTTGACATGTAAATCTTAACTAAGGTAAATGGTATAACTTGGGTAATAAAAGAATAAAATGCTATTTACTGAAAGAAATAAAGTGTAAGTTAAAATACTTTTTACTTAGCGAAAGGATTTCAACTTAGAAATTGGATATTTTAGTAACAAAGTTATTTAACTGAAAGTGTGGTTTCATTAATGATCAAATATCTAAATTTGAGTAACATAATACGAATGATAGAACGACTATGATAAAAACTATAAATATATATACTATTTGATTGCATAAACTATGGTAGTAGGAAGTATTACATTAACGATTCAAAACTGCTGCGATTTCTTACGGTAACAATCCAAAACCGCTGCAATTTCCTATTGTAACAATTCTGCACTGCTGCGATTTCCTTACTGTAACGATTGGTTGTTAAAGAGACCGAGATTGGATACGGGAATACTCTCTGTCGATATCGAAAACCACTTTAACAACTGTGTACAGGGTGGAGATTCCAAAATGAAGTAGGATGGTGGCGACGATCCTAAATGTATATATACGTGGACCCGACTCCCGTGAGTTGGCATAAGGTGGCTAAAACAGGAGAGATTCCCGGGCCGAGTGAAGTAGCACCTCCGATCGAACACACTTCATCGTTAGCCATTATATTACTTTATGATTGATTTGTTGCTCAACTTTGATTCGGAAGTGTGGGTCGAGTTAGGCCGTAGTTGTAGCTATGCATTACCAACAGTCCAGATGCATAATTGATATATCTACCCTGGCATTGCCTAGTTGTGCCATGTCACCTTCCTTAACGTGCCTTCTACGAGTTTGTTTTATGTCGTACCTATGGGGTATCCTCTGGCGGCTCCAGTTTATGGGGAGTTACGGTACTGTATAGACTATTGACATAATAAAAATGTGTTAAGGTGGAAAATGTTAAGCCTTAACGCTATTTTTAAATAGTATACTTTACTTTAGATATTATTGTAATAGCGTATATTACTACATCGTTGATAGTTTAACAAATCCTTAAAGGATGGGTGATCCCAAGCATCCTTTAAGTCACGGATGCATTTCTTTTGCTGTTCACTTGAGTTTATTTACATTTTATAAGTATGTATGTCCCAACTCAAGTGTTTTTTGTTTTGCTTTACGCTCGGCTCAGCCTGAGTTTCACAGCTTTGGTTTCATCCTCTTTTGGAGCTAGAGATCCGCCGGAGATTTAGCAATCTACTTGATAATTTATTCCAGTTATTTCCACACAGCTTTTGATTTTGTAGTAGAGAACTTATATATCTAACTTTCCAAGTGTATTTGTTTTCTGACTTGGTATAATGTATTAGTTTTGAGATTTTGTATCTAGGAGCTTCATGAATTCCTATGTTTATTTTATTCCACTGCGAAGTTATTCTAATATTCTATGTCTGTGATTCTATGATTGATTTTATTTGCCCTAAATTTTATTAACAATCCGTTATTTTGAATTATTCAAGTCTGACATGTGTGGTTTTATTATCGATTTGAATGGTCCAAATGGGTGGGTTGTTACAGATGAGAAGAAAAAAGAAACTCAAATATGGAAGAAGAAGTCTATTTTCTTTGATATACCTTATTGAGTGGTAAGATATAATAAGAAATAATTTCTTTATTCGTGTGTAGTAATTAGTACTTTATTGTTAATTAGGTATATGTCTTTATGTTTTGTTTAAAGCACTTCCTTTGCACTTATAAATCTCATTAAGTTATTATACTTATAAATCTAATTAAGTAATTATACTTAATAAATTACCAAGTGACTATCTTTAACTAATCAACAAATTAATTAATCACATTCATCTCATTAAATGCAACTGGGTAATTCATCCCTTAATTACCCTATAAACCAATTAATTGATCTTTAATTATAGATTAATTATTCTTTAATTATTAATAAGCCTTAATTATCAATTTATCTCCTTCAATACAAAGTAATCAATCCTTAATTATTATTAAAATCAATTAACTAATCTTTAATTAACTGATTAATTATCCATTAATTATTGATTAATAACCTTAATTTTTAATTCATATCTCTCAATATAAATTAATTAATCCAAAATTACTTTAATTAAATTAAGTAATTATACTTAAATTTCTTAATCAACTTAATTAATCTCTAGGCTTTAAACCTTAATTATCTTAAGTTAAAACTTTATCTTATTAATGCCTTATTACCATTATCATTTAAAACATTTTATCATTATGTTACCTTTACTTAATTAAATCATTAATTAAGTTTTAGAAAAAATAACCATTTAATCTTGATAATTTTAAAGTTAACAAAATCTAACTTCCTTAAAATAAATTAAAACATTAAGTTTTAAAAACTAATTTCAATTTGTATTTTAAACTTACTTTTATAAAAATCATAAACTTCCATTTTAAATTTATGTTTAAAATCACCTTAAATTTTATAAAAACTTAAAGTAAACAAATTTTCAAAATCTCTTCATCCATTGTTAAAGAAACAATTATAAATTGAGTAAGTTTAAGTAACAATTTAAACTAGATTTAAATTTAAATTCGAAAAACCAATTTGATTTTTAAAACATTTTAAAAAAAACTGCTCTTTACTAATCTTCGGGTCAAACCCGATGACAACTCGGGTTAAATCCCGAGTGAACCTCCCTTTCAACCCATTTTTTCCAAAACTTAGATTTTAATTTAAGTTGTAAAACTTCACAGGCCTAAACTCACGTAATCACTCGAGTTCGAACTCGAGTCATAATCCAAAAAACACGATTCCATCTTCGAGCCAATTCCCTTTCAAAACATCAGACACCCAAAAGTATCATCGTGCACCTGTATGGTTGATTTTGACGGCGATAACCATCGCCAAAGGCTTCGACACACCGACCATCCTCCAAGCTTCGGTTCTCGATCGTCCACATACAAACCCAAGCTTCAAAGCAAAATCGAACAGGAGGGTAGAAATTGGAACATACAACATCACCAGAAAATAACTCGATCACCTTCCTCCGACCACCAGAATCGTTGTCTCTCTAGCCTCGCAATCTCCTTACATCCCCAAAGCTTTTCCCCTTGGTCTGGTGAAGCTCGATCCACCATAGAAGACGCACTGTCCAAATTACAATCTCGTCCAAAACTAGGTTTAGAAACTAAACCACTTCACCAACGACGCCACTATGATCAGGCGCCCTCCTCACCATTTTTGCCGAACACCATGGTCCTTCCTCTATCTTCAGCCAAGGTCTCGATCACCATAGGTTACCCAGTTACCAGAAATTTCCCACAAACCATATTCTGGTTATCTCAAAAATTCCCACTGGAAACAAATTTAAAAATTGTGAATTTCATTTCAAAAATCCTAATTTCCAATACAGATTCAAGTTATAATCATGATTCAGCAAATTCAGGTGTTTGGGTTTTAACATATTTTTAGAAAACTACTGTATTTCTAAATTTGCAGACAATTTCCCACTTCCTATACTTAATTATATTTTAAATACTTAATCTAAGTAAAAGTAAACATATTTTGTTTACATTTCACAACCTATATGTGAAAGTTTAAAGAGCACTTGGTTTATGCTTAAAATTTAAAACCTTTCATTTGTAAAACAGGGTTGTGCAGAGAGTTTCAGGCATGCACACACAACACTTCATATTTATAGTTTCCAAACCAAATCACACACATGCATAAAATTTTCATATCACAAACCATAGTTTAAAACAAATTTTAGTTTCTTACTTACCATATTTTAAAAAGCAGAGACTGGAAGCTTTGAAAACTGGAAACCTTGTAGAGCTTTAATCACTTGAAACTTTGCATTGCTGCTATGTTGAAGCTTATTTGCTGAGATGAAAAACTGAACTTAAGCTGCTATTATTCTTGCTTGAACTTTGATTTTTTATTTGTTTCCAGATTTGCTTGCTTGTTTGAGAAGGTTACAGGTTTGCATTGAAGATGTTACAGGCTTGGCTATTGTTTTGAAAAGAAAATGTTTACGGGCTTGAAAAGGTTACATATTTTGGTTTTGATCTGAGATTTGAGAAATGTTACAGGGTTTGCATTTGATTTGGTTTGAGTTTGAGAATGGGTTTTCAGGTTTTAATTCAAGAATTTTTGGTTTTGGAAAATATTTCAGGTGAAGTTTCTTTGTTACTTAGAAATGAAAATTAGAAAAGAGATGAGAAGAAGAGGTATAAGTTTTTATAGTATAAATTATAATTTATTAAAAAAATTAAAGGAAATAAAATTAAAAGAATGACACTTGTCGTTTACCATTGTTAATTAAACAACACATGTATTTACAAGCTTTCATAAATCAACATTTGTAAAAAAAATAAAATTAAAAGACATCAAAAGCTTTTATATTAATTAATCTAATTAACAAATACATTTGTAAATTAATAAATGCTTCCTTAATTTTATATAAAGAAAACCTTTAAAAGAAAATAAAATAAAACCAATTATATTTTAAATAAAATCATATAAAATATATTAAAAAATCCAAAACATATTTAAGATATATATATATATATATATATATATATATATATCTTTTGAATTCCAAATTTTAAATTCGAATTAAAAATCAAATTTCAAATCAACCCACATAAATATATTTACTTAAACAAACACAGATTCAATTTGTTTGAAAATAATAATATTTCTATTTAAAATCTACTTATATCCATATATATATATATATATATATATATATATATAAACAATCATTATTATTTGTTTCAAAAGATAACTTGTTAAATTTAAGTAATTATATTAGGAGATTATCAAATATTTATCCAAAGATTTTTTAAAAAAATCAATTTTATTTATATTTTCAAATTTACTTACATAACCAGATATCTTTCATTATCAGAATTTTTATCTGTTCAATTGACAATTTATTATTTTAATAAATTTAATTCTGCTAATTACCAATTAACAGATGTCCAAAATTTTAGGTTATCACATTCCTCCCCTTTAGAATCTTTTCGTCCTCGAAAAGGAAAGAAGCCAGAATTTATTAAAATGCTTATTATCAGAAAAAAATTATTCTTTGATCACCTTCAAAACACTTTTAATATCTACATAGTATTATAATTATAAAAAAAAACTTTTTATAACCGATGTTTCAACCAGTCCGTCCTTGTTCTCACAGAAATTCGGTCATTTGTTGATCAGGCGTACGACTGAAAATTTATAAGTACTTAGCAGATCCATTTTCAACACCCAGTGAAAATATTTGGAAAATAATTTTATTGCAAATATAGAAAACATTTTTGAAAATAGAGGAAAATCTTCGGTGAGAATGCTCTAAAAATCATTACCCCATCCATGGTCGCAGTTACATCCTGGGTTACGTTGCCATCGCAGCAAAAGTCCATGTAACCATAGGTACTCCGCGCCCCTCGATTACGCCATGGAAACCACAACAGATCGCGGTTACGTTCCAGGGTTATGTTTCCATCACAGCAAAAGTCCATGTAACTGTAGGCATCAGCGCCCTCGATTTTTGCCGTCAAAAATGAAACTTCTCCACTCCCACATAGGTCGCAGTCTACCGATGTAAAATCAAATGCAGACTGTTGGCTCTCAACGGCACACACGGCTTTCGCTATGTTACCATAGGTCGCAGTCTACCGATATAAAATCAAACGTAGACTGTTGGCTCTCAACGGCACACACGACTTTCACTAGGTCTGCAGTAGATCGCAGTGACATCGAGTTAAACTGTCGTCATAGGATAACTCAAATGCCTCTGTAGGCATCAGCGCCCTCGATTTCCGCTGCACACTACACAAAATCCTCAGGAACTAGTTTTGTCCGAACTCATCACAGAATCAACTTTAGAACCCCCCTTAGGTTTCAAGGCAGTACCAACCTATGGTACTCCTGAGAAGTTCATTTCAAGGGAGCGCCTTTTTCCCCAAAGCCATTTTCAAAAACACTTTATACTATACACATGTAGTATCTTCCAAATCATACACCCAATATGAATCTAATATAAATCTCATTCTCAAAACGAATATCCCAAAATCGATAATTCTCAAACTAGGCTTTTCGAATTCCAATAATGATTTTACTCAGAAATCAAAAGCCTTTCCAAATCCAAAGGTTGTGAAAACCTTTTCCCAAAATCCTCATAAGATACTTTATATATACATATATATATATATGTTATGAGAATACTATGTTATTTGCTGTTGCTTACTTCAGTTGCTTACTTCATGGTTCAAGTGTATTAGAACATAATTTGCGTGTATTTTCTTCTCTGGACTTGATTGTTGTATTGGGCCTGTGTTGGGCTTTCGTTCGTATTCTTTCTTTTCTTTTGTATATAAGTGAACCTGGTCTTTTGTATTGAGTAAGAAGATTTAATAAAAAATAATATTCTTGTTTTCAAACTTCTTCTTCCCTCTTTAATTTCGTATCATGGTATCAGAGCTTTTTCGATCCAAACAATCGATCTAGATTGATTTTATCTTTATCGACTCTAATATTGCCATGGCAGAAAGTAAATCTATTATGGATGTGATGCCAGTGATGTCAAAGATCACTAATTATAAATTGGGGGATTCGAATTATTTCGACTGGAGCAAAACCATTCGCCTGTATCTCAGGAGTATTGACAAGGATGATCATCTTTGAAAGGATCCACCGAAGGAAGACTCGATTGACAAGGATGAGCAGATATGGCTCAGAGATGATGCTCGGTTATTTCTTCAAATTCGAAATACTATTGATGGCAGTGTTATTAGTTTGATTAATCATTGTGGATTTGTAAAAGAGTTGATGGATTATCTAGAATTCTTATATTCAGGAAAACGAAATTTAAGTAGAATGTATGATATTTGCAAATCATTTTATCGAGCTGAAAAACAAGATCTGACACTAATGAATTACTTTATGAATTTTAAGAAAACCTATGAAGAATTCAACCTATTACTCCCAATTAGTTCAGATGTGAAAATACAGCATCAACAACGAGAGCAGATGGCGATTATGAGCTTTCTTGGAGGTCTTCCATCAGAGTATGAATCAGCTAAAA
Organism: Allium cepa; assembly: GCA_030765085.1. Taxonomy (NCBI): domain Eukaryota; kingdom Viridiplantae; phylum Streptophyta; class Magnoliopsida; order Asparagales; family Amaryllidaceae; genus Allium; species Allium cepa. The sequence continues at coordinate 978,100,369 of CM060937.1, read as the reverse complement.
CACAAGTGTTATCTGGATCGGACATTAATTCGTTATAGGAGGTGTTTAGTCGGATTTTGAGATCAGAAAGCTTGAATGCACAGAATATTCAAGTAAGTACATCTAACAGTAGTGCTTTAATGAGTCAAGCAAGCAGATCTGTATCAAATACACATATGCAGTCTGAAAGACGAGCAATGGCCCCAAATTCTTGTACGTATTGTAAGAAGCCAGGTCACAAATATCAGAACTGTTGGAAGTTACAGGCAGCTAGGCAAAGACAAAACAATGAGTCAAATAATAAGTGGCAAAACTCACCAAATCAAACAGTGAATGTTGTAAAGAGGAATGATGAAGGATCTGTTCTTATTTCAGCTGATGAGTATGTAAAATTTTCTGAGTATAAGGAGGAATCAAATAAGAGCTCAAATCCAGTCTCAACTGTTGCTAAATCAAATAAGTGGATTATTGATTCAGGAGCAACTGATCATATGTTAGGTAACTCACATCTTTTCTCAATTTTTCAGAATGATAATTCTACTCAGAATGTTACACTTGCTGATGGGTCATTATCTAACACCAAAGGAACTGGATCTATTTTTATTACATCACAAATATCATTGAACTCAGTTTTATATACACCAAATTTAGCCTTTAATTTGTTATCAGTTAGTCAATTAACTAAAGGGTTGAATTGCTGCATATCCTTCTACCCTACGCATTGTGTGTTCCAGGAATTGACAACCAAGCAGATTATTGGTAAGGGACATGAATCAGAAGGCTTATACATTTTGGATACTTTGTTACCAACTCCTATTGCGTGTACGAGCATTAATCAAGCACTCAAAGAACATTGTCAGTTAGGTCATCCTTCCTTACCTGTTTTCAAGAAATTGTGTCCTCAGTATAAGTCTATACAATTTTTAGAGTGTGGATCATGTCAATATGCAAAGCATCATCGTCTAAGTTCGAGTCCAAGAATAAATAGAAGGGCTAATTCTATGTTTGAACTTGTACATTCAGATATTTGGGGACCTTCTTCTGTTGTATCAAAACCTGGTTTCAAATATTTTGTTACTTTTATAGATGATTATAGCCGTGTTACTTGGTTGTTTCTTACGAAGAATAAATCTGAGTTGCATTCCATATTTTGCAAGTTCTGTGCAGAGGTTAAAACACAGTTTAATTCTACAATTAAAATTTTGAGAAGTGGCAATGCTAAAGAGTATACATCAGAGTTGTTTCATACCTTTATGAGTAACAATGGTATGATTCATGAGACTTCATGTGTAGACACAGCATCACAGAATGGTGTAGCTGAGAGAAAGAATAGGCATCTTTTAGAAACAACTAGAGCTTTATTGTTTCAAATGAATATGCCTAAGTGTTTTTGGGCAGATGCAGTGTCAACAACATGTTTTCTTATAAATAGAATGCCATCATCTGTATTGAATGGTGATATCCCATATAAGCTTCTACTTCCTAATAGACCCCTATATCCAGTAAAACCCAGAATGTTTGGAAGTACATGTTTTGTTAGAGATGTAAGACAACAATTATCTAAACTTGATCCTAAATCAATCAAGTGTATCTTTGTTGGATTTCTCGAGTGCAGAAGGGTTATAGATGCTACTGTCCTAGTCTTGATAAGTATTTGGTGTCAATTGATGTGACATTCCATGAAGATGTTCCATATTTTCAATCATCACATAGACAATCTGAACCAGTTCAACAAGACAATGAAGACTTTCTTATTTATCCACTTGGTGATACTACTCAAGAATTTATTCCATCTGACAATCTTATTGATAATTCTGTACCTGTTCACGATCCAATACCTTATGTTAACCCAGAACTTGATCTACCCATTGCACTTAGGAAAGGGAAAAGACAGTGCACATATCCTATTTCATCATATATATCATATAATCACTTACCATCTACCACTTGCTTATTTCTTAAATCATTGGACACTGTTTCTATACCTAAAACAATCAATGAAGCATTATCAAGTCCCAAATGGCATGCTGCAATGACTGAGGAGATGGATGCTTTAAAACTTAATAAAACAAGGAATTTGGTTCCTTTACCTAATGATAAGAAAGCAATTGGTTGCAGATGGGTATTTTCTGTTAAAGTGAATCCAGATGGAACGGTTGCTCGTTATAAAGCAAGACTCGTTGCAAAAGGATATGCTCAAGTCTATGGAATTGATTATCTTGAAACCTTCTCCCCAGTTTCTAAACTAACCTCAATCAGAATATTTATTTCAATTGTTGCAGTTCAAAAGTGGAAGCTACATCAGTTGGATATCAAAAATGCATTTTTACATGGTGATCTCCAAGAAGAGGTGTATATGCTGCAGCCTCCTGGATTCACCATTCAGGGGGAGAATGAAATTGTGTGCAAGCTTAATAAAACTTTGTATGGTTTAAAGCAAAGTCCTAGAGATTGGTTTGGAAAATTTAGTTTAGCCATTGAATCATTTGGAATGATCAAAAGTAAGTTTGACCATTCAGTTTTCTATAAGAAGTCTACAATTGGACTGATTCTATTAGTAGTGTATGTAGATGATATTATTATAACAGGGAATGATGAAAAGGGAATCTCTTCACTTAAAAATTTCATCGACACACAATTTCACACAAAGGATTTAGGAGAGTTGAAATATTTCTTGGGTGTTGAAGTTACAAGAAATGAAAGTGGAATCTTTCTATCTCAAAGAAAATATACTCTGGACTTGTTAAGTGAGACAGGAAAATTGGGTGTTCGACCAAACAACTCACCAATGATGCCAAATAGTGATCTAGCAATAGATGGAGAACCATTTGAAGATCCAGAAAGATATAGAAAGCTTGTTGGGAAATTGAATTACCTAACAGTGACAAGACCGGATATATCATACTCTGTTAGCAAGGTTAGTCAATATATGGCATCACCAAGCAAATATCATTGGAAAGCACTAGAGCATATCTTAGGATATTTAAAGAAAACTACAGGGCAAGGCATCATGTACTCGAATCATCATCATATCAGAGTAGAATGTTTTTCAGATGCTGACTGGGCAGGCTCGAGACTGGATAGAAAATCCACTTCTGGCTATTGTGTGTTTGTAGGAGGTAATCTAGTCTCATGGAAAAGTAAGAAGCAAAGTATAGTGGCTCGATCAAGCGCTGAGTCAGAATATAGAGCCATGTCCAAAGCAACATGTGAGATTATGTGGGTTGATCATCTCATGACTGAAGTTGGATTGAAGGTTGAAAAACCAATAGTGTTGAATTGTGATAATCAAGCAGCTTTATACATTGCCTCAAATCCGGTGTTTCATGAGAGAACAAAACATATTGAAGTCGATTGTCATTTTCTTCGAGAGAAGATTCAACAAGGGATTATCACCACTAAGCATGTTAAGAGTGAGGAGCAGGTTGCTGATATTTTAACAAAGGCATTAGATGGAAATCGTGTTGGATACTTATGTAGCAAGTTGGGCATGATGAATCTATATGCTCCAACTTGAGGGGGAGTGTTATGAGAATACTATGTTATTTGCTGTTGCTTACTTCATGGTTCAAGTGTATTAGAACATAATTTGCGTGTATTTTCTTCTCTGGACTTGATTGTTGTATTGGGCCTGTGTTGGGCTTTCGTTCGTATTCTTTCTTTTCTTTTGTATATAAGTGAACCTGGTCTTTTGTATTGAGTAAGAAGATTTAATAAAAAATAATATTCTTGTTTTCAAACTTCTTCTTCACTCTTTAATTTCGTATCAATATATATATATATATATATATATAATTTTTTTTTAAAAAAAAACTTTGGATCATTTCAAACTTGTATAAAACTCCTTTTATACTCAAATATTTTTCAAAGCCCTTTCTTCTGGCTTTAGATTCAACAAGGGAAGATTTATCTTATATAACAAAGATATATAACTTTGTTTATTCCAAATCAAATATTTAAATTTGATTACTCCGTAAAATCACTTACTAAATTACTTACTTCCATAAAGTAAATTTTTACCATAGAAATATCCAATTTCCACTTTACTTCATCATATATTTCACAAAATATACCTTTCATTTCAAAAAACCATTTCACATTTCTTATCCACAAATTCCCAGTATCAGTTTCATTCAAACCCGTACGATGTACACGTATCATCCGTACGCTATACCAACCTCGATCACACAATTTCACTTTCGAACTTGTATCATCCATCCGACTTACTAGTACGGACTCAGATCTGGTTTCTTGATCAGAAACCGTCATTCTCCTTGCATAGCCTAACCGTGATAGAGAATATCTAGAATCAATCAACAAATCATATCCAGGTTCGTCGTCGAAAATCGAGTGGAAAAATCCCAACTCGGATCGACATACTATCTCGAAATTCTGTGCTCGAATCTGGACCAAATCACTATGCGAAAAGAATAACATACGTACACCCTACGTATTTATCTTTATTGGTTATTAGTCAAATAAATTCTCTTTTCTATTCACCTTCACTTTTGATTTCTATTTTCTTATTCACATTTGCCTCAATCCTCTTTGGATTATCACTTTAGTCCTTATCTCTATTGATAATTTAATCATAAACAGTTTGAACTCTGTCCCTCTTAAATTTAGAAAATAGCTTGAAAAGTTTAATACACACGTAGATGAAAAATAATTATTGGTTTGTAAAATATCTGTAAAATAGTTAAATAATGATAAAATAGTTATAAAATAGTTAAATAATTGTAAAATAGTTATAAATAGAAATTAGTTATAAAATAGTTATAAAGCGGTTAAATAGTTTCAAAACAATTATAAAATAAGTATAAAATAGTTTGGGGTTTAAAAAGAAAGGTTGTATATATAAATAGCTTGGAAAAATAAGTTTATATTAAAATAATTTATATCGAAGATAGTCCGGAACCAAACTGTTCAATTCTCAATCTCCATTCTTATCAATTCAATTTCCACTTCCATTTAAACTGACTCAATTCCAGTTTAAATAACTTCAATTCAAGTTAAGTTATCCTTAATTCTTTCCAAATTCAAATCAAATTCCCTTTGAAATTTAAAACTATTCAACTTTAATCACAAATCCTAATTATTCAAACCAATTCAATTTGAACTAATTCCAATCTCACTTTAAATCATCTCGAATTATATAAATTCGAGTTAAATTTTAAATGTTGGTCTAACCTCTTAAACCAAATCAACCCTTATTTAAAGTCTTTAAACAATTTAATTCTGAAACCAATTTCCAAAAATTCCACATCCTTAATTTCAAATTTAAGTTTAATTTTCCTTTATCTCGATAATGGATAATATTATTCAAATTATTCTAATATATCCATCCATTTCCAATTTCTAGATTTCAAACCCATTTTGAGATCATACAAACTCCCAATTCAAATTCATCATTTAACTTTCCAAGTTAAATCTCAATTTTATCTTGAAATTTCCAATTCAAGTTGTTTATTCAAACTTATTTAACTTCTTCCAGGTTAAACTCAATTTACTCCCATTAATCCCATTCAAAATTCGAATTCACAATTTTTTAAATTTCAAATTTCTATCACTTAAGAGTTCAAAACTTACTTTACTTTGGATTTTCACATCATAGTCCAAGTAAAATTCAAAACTCAACCTTGGAGATTATTTTAAATCACCTTTGATATTATGTATATCCCTCATTTATACATATTTATATCCTTTACACAGCAAGTTATCCTTAAGTTTTAGACCACCTTTGGTTTTTAATTCAAACAAATTCCATAAATTTTCAAACAACTCTTATTTGAAATAGGACCAATTTCATTCAAATACATTAAATAATATTATTTCTTATTTCTTTATCTTTTTGAAACAAATTTTCAAATTTCTGGCCCTAGATTTAAAACTTCACAAATTAAATCACCTTCAGTTCCAATTTATAAGTAATACTTGCCTAAATGTTTTACTTCCCTAAAACATTTCATTTTTCTTACTCATTAATACATATTTTATTATTAAACACAACAATCATTTATGATAATAACTAAGATTATCATATCTGGAAACCAATTCATAATTATCTTATTCTGAAATTCTTTCCCAAATTCAAGATTTTAATTTCAGTTTGAATCCATTCCAATCTTATCTTTATTTAATTTAAATTTGGTTGTATTTCTATTACCACTTAATTTAATTCCAATAATTTAACAACCAATTACTTTAATATTTATTAGAATTGCTTTATATATCAAAATATATTCTTATATAAAATCATTTAAAATCTTTATATAAGAAAATAACAAGTACGCTCTCATATATATATATATATATACACTCAACTCATTCTAGGGTATCATTGACCATATTCTTAATGAGTAATCCCACCAGAGCCAAGGTTCTCGCTTAACCTCGCTCTGATACCAAATGTAACGACTCGGAATTTTCAATCCCGAAAATTCCAAATAGTTAGGAAAAGAAGAAAAGAGATAGAAGAAGAAACAAAAAACCCAAACTCAGAATCTCACATTCGCAGCGGATAAAATATAATATCAAATAAAATTCTTTACACAAAGAAAGCTATTTTAATCAATTACATTTTAATACATCAGAGTTACAACATTTTACAATCACTGGATAGTTAAAATAACTTGTTCCAGATATACAACAATATAACACAGCAGAAACACTCCATACGTTCCTGCCATCCAGCTTGCCTCCTAAGCTCCAGAACGTCCTTACCTGGAAATCTGTAATACTCAGTCTGACTCGAGCATTACATCAAAGTAACACCCGGGTCAGGCTAGAAACCGGCGTGAGTAAACCCATCTAACATGGAATACTAAGCAAACAAATTATTTAAAATTCGGGGTAACTCATGACAATTTACAAATTCATAATTTGTTATAGACAACACTTATTCCACATATCAATTTCTAAGTATCAAAACTTAGATTAAATGGTTCAATTCACTTAACTCATTCTAGTCCAGCCTATTGATTTCACATATCAAATCTATATAGAATCAAAGTGGTTTCGGGTATTAACTAATACCCGGCTCCGGTCTCTTTGAATCAAATGTCATCTTAACCTAAGTTATTCAAGTGATTAAATTTTAAATACTGAATGTCACTTTTACACAGCAATTCATCATAGGTTGTTCAACCCGACAAAAACATTTCATTTCACAAAGCATCACAATCACATATCAGGGATAACAAATAATCCAAGGCATTCAAATATCATTCAATCATTCATAAGCAAGGTAAATTAGTCATACAATTCTGATTAATTTAATTAACTACCAATGAATTAAATTAATTACTTTATTACTTATAAATCTTGCTTATTTAACACTAATTAATTATATTCAAATAATTAATTATCCCATAATTATTCATCTTGATTAATCATCCTTTACTAATCATTCTTTAATTACATTAAGTAATTTGCCTTTAAATTAATCACACAAATTAATTATTCTCAAACCCATCACATTACTTAACCTTTAATTACCATCTTAATTAATTACCCAAATTAATTATCCGACAATCACATTGATTAATTAGTCTTTAATTAATTCACACTCATTAATTAACTAACCCTTAAAAAATTTCCTTAATTAATCAATCATTTAATTAATTACTAAGTAATTAATTCTTAATTACTTTCCTTAAGTAATTAACCTTTAATTACTTTTATCAAGTAATTTTCCTTATATTAATTGCATCCGGTAATTTATCCATCAATTACTTCACTAAGTAATTACACTTATAAATCTCATTAAGTAATTATACTTAATCAATTACCATGTGACTATCTTTAACTAATCAAAAAATTAATTAATCATATTCGTCTCATTAAATGCAACTGGGTAATTCATCCCTTAATTACCCTATAAACCAATTAATTTATCTTTAATTATAGATTAATTATTCGTTAATTATTAATTAATAAACCTTAATTATCAATTAATCTCCTTCACTACAAAGTAATCAATTCTTAATTATTATTAAAATCAATTAACTAATCTTTAATTAACTGATTAATTATCCATTAATTATTGATTAATAACCTTAATTTTTAATTCATATCTCTCAATATAAATTAATTAATCCAAAATTACTTTAATTAAATTAAGTAATTATACTTAAATTTCTTAATCAACTTAATTAATCTCTAGGCTTTAAACCTTAATTATCTTAAGTTAAAACTTTATCTTATTAATGCCTTATTACCATTATCATTTAAAATATTTTATTATTATGTTACCTTTACTTAATTAAATCATTAATTAAGTTTTAGAAAAAATAACCATTTAATCTTGATAATTTTAAAGTTAACAAAACCTAACTTCCTTAAAATAACTTAAAACATTATCAAGTAGAAGTTTTAAAAACTAATTTCAATTTGTATTTTAAAACTTACTTTTATAAAATCATAAACTTCCATTTTAAAATTATGTTTAAAATCACCTTAAATTTTATGAAAACTTAAATTAAACAAATTTTCAAAATCTCTTCATCCATTGTTAAAGAAACAATTATAAATTGAGTAAGTTTATGTAAGAAATTTAAAATAGATTTAAATTTAAATTCTAAAAACCAATTTGATTTTTGAAACATTTTTTTAAAAAAAAACTGCTCTTTACTAATCTTCGGGTCAAACCGGAAGACAACTCGGGTTAAATCCCGAGTAAACATCCCTTTCAACCCATTTTTCCAAAACTTAGATTTTAATTTAAGTTGTAAAACTTTACAGGCCTAAACTCACGTAATCACTCGAGTTCGAACTCGAGTCATAATCCAAAAAACACGATTCAATCTTCGAGCCAATTCCCGTTCAAAACATCAGACACCCAAAAGTATCACCGTGCACCCGTACGGTTGATTTCGACGGCGATGACTATCGCTGAAGGCTTCGACACACCAACCATCCTCCAAGCATCAGTTCCGGATCGTCCAAATACAAACCCAAGCTTCAAAGCAAAATCGAACAGGAGGGTAGAAAATGGAACACACAACATCACCAAAAAATAACTCGATCACCTCCCTCCGACCAGCAGAATCATGTCTCTCCATCCTCGCAATCTCCTTACATCCTCGAAGCTTTTCCCCTTGGCCTGATGAAGCTCGATCCACCATAGAAGACGCACTGTCCAAATTAAAATCTCGACAAAAACTACGTTTAGAAACTATACCACTTCGCCAACGACGCCACGATGATCACACACCCTCCTCACCATTTTTGCCGAACACCCTAGACCTTCCTCTATCTTCAGCCAAGGTCCCGATCACCATAGGTCACCCAGTTACCAGAAATTTCTCACAAACCATATTCTTGTTATCTCAAATATTCCCACTCGATATAAATTTAAAAATTGTGAATTTCATTTTAAAAATCCTAATTTTCAATGCAGATTCAATTTATAATCATGATTCAGCAAATTCAGGTGTTTAGGTTTTAACGTATTTTTAGAAAACTACTGTATTTCTAGATTTGCATACCCACTTCCTATACTTAATTATATTTTAAATACTTAATCTAAGTAAAAGTAAACATATTTTGTTTACATTTCACAACCTATATGTGAAAGTTTAAAGAGCACTTGGTTTATGCTCAAAATTTAAAACCTGTCATTTGCAAAACAGGTTATGCAGAGAGTTTCAGACATGCACACACAACACTTCCTATTTATAGTTTCCAAACCAAATCACACACATGCACAAAATTTTCACATCACAAACCATAGTTTAAAACAAATTTTAGTTGTTTACTCACCAGATTTTAAAAAGCAGAGACTTGAAGCTTTGGAAACTAGAAAACTTGTAGAGCTTTAATCACTTGAAACTTTGCATTGCTGTTATGTTGAAGCTTATTTGCTGAGATGAAAAACTAAACTGAAGCTGCTATTATTCTTGCTTGAACTTTGATTATTTATTTGTTTCCAGATTTGCTTGCTTGTTTGAGAAGGTTACAGGTTTGCATTGAAGATGTTACAGGCTTAGCTATTGTTTTTAAAAGAAAATGTTTACAGGCTTGAAAAGATTGCAGATTTTGGTTTTGATCTGAGATTTGACAAATGTTACAGGGTTTGCATTTGATTTGGTTTGAGTTTGGGAACTGGTTTTTAGGTTTTAATTCAAGAATTTTCTGGTTTTGGAAAACATTTCGGGTGAAGTTTCTTTGTTACTTAGAAATGAAAATTAGAAAAGAGATGGGAAGAAGAGGTATAAGTTTACATAGTATAAATTATAATTTATTAAATTTTTTAAAGGAAATAAAAATAAAAGAATGACACTTGTCTATTACTATTGTTAATTAAACAACACATGTATTTACAAGCTTTCATAAATCAACATTTGTAATTATTATTATTATTATTTTAAAAGACATTAAAAGCTTTTATATCAATTAATCTAATTAACAAATACATATGTAAATTAATAAATGCTTCCTTAATTTTATATAAAATAAAACCTTGAAAAGAAAAGAAAATAAAACCAATTATATTTTAAATAAAATCATATAAAATATATTTAAAAGTCCAAAACATATTTAGGATATATATATATATATATATATATATATATATATATCTTCTGAATTCCAAATTTTAAATTCAAATTAAAAATCCAATTTGAAATCAACCTACACAAATATATTTACTTAAACAAACACGGATTTAATTTGTTTGAAAATAATAATATTTCTATTTAAAATCATCTTATACCCAATATATATATATAAACAACCTTTATTATTTGTTTCAAAAGATAACTTGTTAAATTTAAGTAATTATATTAGGAGATTATCAAATATTTATCCAAAGATCTATAAAAAATCCAATTTTATTTACATTTTCAAATTTACTTACATAACCAGATATCTTTCATCATCAGAATTGTTATCTGTTCAATTGACAATTTATTATTTTAATAAATTCAATTCTGCTAATTACCAATTAACAGATGTCTAAAATTTTGGGTTATCACAGATTTTTCCCCCTTCTTGTTTAACATTATGATTCACTTAACAATACACCTAGGGAGAGAAGCAAGAACTTGTGGGTTGGTGCAATATCGTTAGATGTATCCATTTGAAAGGTAAAACTTGTTATGGGTACTACAAGTTGATAATAATTTAGGCACTTAAAAAAATCTTTATTTACATATTTTGGTTATAGATATATGAAAGTATTGAAGGGATGTGTTAAAAATCAAGATTAACCTGAAGGGTGCATAGCCGAGCGCTATGTTTCCAATGAATGTATGAACTATTATGGTAGATATTTTAAACATGCATCTGAATTGGAGAAAGAAAAAATCGAAATGACGTACATCAAAGTGATTTCAAACTCGAGGGTCGTCCTATTTCAAGAGGAAAACCAATGTTAGTCACTAAGGAGGTGATTGAGGTTGCTCATCGATATATGTTGTTTAATACCAAGGAAGTAGAGCCTTATATAGAGTAAGTGTTAGTTCCATCCAATTATTATGTGCGAAAGAAACTAGATTTTTACTTATATGTTCATGTATATAGAATGCACAAAGAGGAGTTGAAACGTTTGCACCCTCATAAGATGATGTGGAACTCTCACGGTTGCATATAAAGAATTTTTGTTATTGGTTTGAGAAAATGGTTGTAAGGGTTATATGTTCTTGTTTGTAGACTATTAAGTTTGATATATAATTTATGTATTATTATCATAAGTCCTTGTACATAGCAATATAATTGTACAGATTAATTATGAAAAAGATGCATACGATGTTACTGATACAAAAATGGCTTGCGTATGGTCCTCGCTTGTAAATAATTTCTTATATTGGCTATATCATTAATGGTCGGCATTTTCATACTAAAGATTGTGAGAAGTCCACACAAAATAGTGGTGTTTCCATCGAGGCAAGTACTATTCATGAAAATGGGTCCATTGAGAAAGTAGTTTTTTATGGGGTTTGGCGCGAAATTTTTTTGTAACGATCCCGATTTTCAAGCAAAATTTAAATTGTTAATTAATTTAATTTTTGAATTTAATTGTAAATTAATGGTGAGTTAGCTTGAATTTTTCCAAATTTTATAAAGATACGTGTTTGGTTTGTGTTTATATATATATATATATATAAAATTTGAGATTTGAATTTGAAATTCAAATGTTAATATATTGAAATTTAATTAGACTTAAAGAAAATTTTATATTTGAAACAAAAATAAATAAGTATGATTACTTAAGTTTAAAATGAAAATTTTAAAATAAGTATTTGTTAATAAGTTTAATATCTTAAGTTTAAAAATATAAATGTATTGAAAATAAATATTGTGTTCACTAACTTATAAATATTTATTAGCAATGTATAATTTAATTTTAAACCATTTTTCTTTAATTTGTATAGGTATAAATAATACATAAGAAAGTATTAAATAATTGTTTTAAACATTTGTAAACTATTAGTAAAGGGTTTTGACAAATGTAAATTATTTAACAACATATATTAACAAGTGTTCACAAATTATATACAAGTGGCATTATCTCTTTCTTAAGTTAAAATAAATAATTTATAAGTAATATGGTTATCATTCAGTTCAAAAAAAAAATTATCTTCACTTCTAAAAAAACAAGACTATCTTAAAGCCAAAATCTGAAAAGAAAATTCAAAAGAAATCAAAACCAGAGGAATCAGAAGGAAAATTTCAAATCTGGAAAATTAAAGAAAGCAAGCATAGATTCAACAAAAAATAAAGTGTTCAAACCTGGAAAATCAATGTCTTCAACCTGAGTTTGAAGCTTCAGGAAATTTAAAACAAAGCAGAGGATCAAGTAAATCAAATGCAAATTTAATCAAAAAAGTCCGGTTCTCTATTCCAACTCAGGTGAGCAAACTTCTTCGACCCGATCTTTGAATTTATATGATGTGTTATGCTTGTTTCTGTAAAGCAGTGAAAATTGGTTTGCATGGATGTAAATATTGATGTTGCATAGATAGATAAGCAGATGTTTAAACATGCATGCCTATACCGATGCATTCACAAGGTTCTGTCTCGGTTACAGATTTTAAGAAATAAATTCAAAGATCAATTACTCTTCACCTGATCTCCTATAGGATGTATGTTACAAACAAAATATACTTGTAATAACAAGATATTTGGTTTAAAAATATTTTTAACGATGAATCTGAAGAACATTTAACAAGAAAGAGGAATTACAGTGGAATTTGAAACTATATCAAAATCACGACCTGAATGATTCATTGTTTCAAATATATAAATTGATTTGTTATCGAAATCTATGAATTTTAAAATTATAACCATGATTTTTAAGCTCGAAATGCAAGTGAAATAGCAAATTGAACAGAAAACACAAATTGGGTAATTTCTGATGAACGAGGGGATGATGAGCCTCGAGATTTACGTGGAAGGTTGCTTGAGTATTGGAGATTTATGGAAAAATGTCCAGAAATTTTTTAATTAATTCAAGTAATGGATCGAAGAGGAATTAGGGCTTAAGCACCTGTTTTGATCAATATTGGTACTGAGACGATCGCGGGGTCATCAGCGAGCTGGAAGTGATCGCGACCGGGGGAAAAGGAGAAGAGGACTGTGGTGGAAATTCTAATGGAACGGATGTAGCTCCGGTGATTGGAATCGGTGGCGCAAGGCGATGTTTTTCATCAGGGGTTGGGTTTCAAGCGGTAAGTGGAAGGCTCGATTTTGATTCGTTATCGAATTCTTGGATCTGGGTGGTCGGTTAGGTTGAGGTGGTCATGGTCGACGTGTAGGTGGTGGCAAGACCGATCGGAGGTGGTCAGAATTGTATGCATAGTGCACGAGCATTTGACTGTGTATAAGTTGTTTTTGAAGGAAGGAGAAGCAATAGAATACTTGGTCGAACTCGAAGTAATTAGCGTGGAAACTCGAAGCAGATGAGGATGTAAGAAAACTCGAGGCAGGCTCGGGTTGATGGGGCTTTTGGCTCGAGTTTGAACTGGGTAATGATCTGGTTCAAAATTTAAGTTAATTTTTAAGGGAAAAGGTTTAACAAAGTTTTCAAAATAAAGCATCGACAAGTTAAAAACAAGTTTTACAAGTTTAAAAATAAGTTTCAAAGACTTGGTTTTAAAGTCAAAGATATGTTAGAATTGTTTTGGGTTTTTAATAATTTTATTGAAATGATTATATAAAATATTTTTAAGTATTTCAAATGGAATTTGATGATGTGATTAATAAAAGCGATGTAAAGTCTCAAGTTGATTTATAAATAACAAATAATAGTTACTTTGTTTCAAAAATTTATGGTTTAAGAATTAAATGTTTTAAAGTTAATTGATTTAAAAAGATAATCACTTTGTGTAATTCAATTAAGATTAATTTATTTGAGATTAAATTAAAGAATAATTGATTTATACCTTAATTGATGTTTTAATTGAAATTGAAAGTAATTAATTACTTAAAAATAATTACTTAATTGAATGTAATTAATGATTAAAGGTGGGTTCATCAAGCGATTGAAGAATAATTAAATTAAGGCTAATTAATTTGGATGATAAATTAGTAAAGGTAATTAATTTAGGAATAATTAATTTATTTAAGGTCAGATTAATTTATGAAAATGATAAAGGGATGACGTATTAATTAAAGGTTTGCTTCCTTAATTATTTAAAGGATAATTGCATAATTAAGGGGTTAATCAATTTATTATTAATGGTTAATTAATAAATGATTTAAGGATTATTAATTAAGATGATTGTAATTAATTAACATTAATTAACCAAGATTAGTGACTAATCTAATTTAAATTTATCAGATAATTAATTGGTATTACTTATGGATATTGGATTGGATGATTTAATTGTTTGATACCCTAGATATATGATCCTTTGCGTTATGAATTATCTTGATTTGTGCTGTGATCTGTGATATAATTTATTTATCTGTGATGTAATTCATTATCTACGATGAACTTATATTATTCATCCATAATCTGTAAATGAAGATAAGCGTTATAGATTATACCGCTTATCGATATTTCTGTATTTGAATCTGTAATGGTTGATGATGTTGCACTATTGTGTGAGAAACCCTAGACTACACTATACACACACAAATATGGATTGCACGTGGAAATCGGTTAAGTCATAGATTTTTAAAATAGTTTTGAATTTGAATTTTAAATCCAAATGGTTTTTGATATGGATTGGGTTTAAAGTGAAAGGCTTTTGGAAAAGAATTCCAAATATAAAATTTATTTTTGAATAACTTGATTTAATTTTGAAATTTGATGAAAATTTGAATTCAAAATTTGAAATTGAATTCTATAGTTGGATTTATGATGTAAAAAGATTATACAAGTTATAAATGTGTTTATATGGGTTTTTAAACCATTTTAAAAGTATAGTTTTGAGAATTTGAATTTAACCCAAGTTATATTTGAAAGGCCTTAACTCGTGCAAATAAAATCGGGTTTTCCGAATGGAAACAAGTGGTTTCAAATAATAATAGCTTTTATATAAGGAAAGATTTTCCAAATTATGATGAAAAGATTTCAAGTTTGAAATAGAATGGCTTTGAAAGTTATGAATGAATCTTTGGAAATGATTTTTTTGAAAACTATGAATTGAATCTTTGTTTTAAAGATTGGATGAGTTAATGCAATTTAAAAAGGGAAATCGTTTTGAAAAGCTATGAATGAATCTTTGTTAAAGATTGGTGAAGTTTGTTTTCAAATTGAAAAGGGATCTGAAAAGCGTATCTTTTGTATAAAGGATTTGAATTGGAAAGATATGAATGAATCTTTGTGAAAGATTGGTAGACTTTGTGAACTTTGTGAAGTGAATTTTTTTTTTTCAAAAAAAAAGGATTTGTAGATGGTAATTTGTTTAACCATTTGAAAGAAAAGTTTTGGGTAATAAGTTGTGACTTAACTGAGATCCCATATCCATATGTTTTTAAATATTGCGCTCATTATTCGGTTTAGCCAGGAGAGGACCTTGTGTCATATAACCCATTCCGAATAATGATACGACAATATGGATAGCATTTGAAGACCGGTGGTGAAGACCGGATATATTTCGAAAACGAAAGGATTTCTTGTCGAATGTCCCTGCATCGGCTGATCCCCGGTATAGAGATTTGAGCACCCTTTGTGATGGGGAGTCCGGAGTAATTAGAAATTATCCGAATTTGCAAGGGCTTCTTCGGAAGTTCCTTCGGTTCTGTTCGAAACCGGAATAGACTTGTATGGATGTGTGTCTGACATTACACTTTGAGATGTAAAACCGGTTTCTATCAAATACATTTCTGTTTGGTAGCGGAGATTTATTCTCTTAGCTTAACAACCTTCTCTGAGACGTACAAGCTCAGAGGTTATGTAGTTGATGGTTACCAGTGATACATCCCCAATTTGGTAATGTGGCATTCGAAGTGCCACTGATCATTTGTTGATCGAAGCATGGCATTTGTGAAAAGCGTAGCTTTGTGGACGAGACTTCGTCGAACCTCACAACCCGGTTATGGTCGAAACAGGAATCGTAGCAGCAAGGTTATTTGAGGGTAGCGCCCTTTGAGGGTATGTCCATTTCCTTCTGGATTATAGGTTGTATCATGGTATGGAGCCCAGATACTTACTTTGTGGTTGCTACAAACTTATTGCTTTGTGGTTGTTGGTTGAGAGGTACCTCGGATAAAGGTCGCAAACGACCAGGGGATGGCATGCTCATGTCAGTAGTTACCTAGTTACAGAGGTAACCCGGCCTTGTCTAGCAGAGATCCGGTTAGGTTCTTGGGGACGTCCCTCCAGAGGCGTTCCATTTTATTTGAGAAGTTCCTTTGCCCGACTATTTGTTGGAAAATCCAAACAAAACAATACGCGCCCTGTACGGTTTTACTTGTGTAACCTGTCATGGAATGTGGGGGTAACCAGCTATTGAACAGGTAGCTATAGTAGGCATAAGTGTGAAATGCCTATGCTGGCTAAGATTAATATTATACTTTCGAAAGGTTTTTTGCACTATGCACTAATAATAATATCAAATGGTTTTCGCGTATCAAGCATTTTTGACTATCATGAGGAGAAATCTCCTCCAAGTTTGCGCTTGCATTATGTGTGTGGCGGAAGGCCTTATGGTAGTTTCATTTTCCAAAAAGCATTGCGGATTTATTTTAAAATCTTTTATTTGTTTTTGAAGATAAACTATTTTTTTCTCATACCAGTCCCACGACTGATCCGGAGTTTATTGTTCCCTTCCTAAACTCTGGGTGCCCACTATTTTCCAAACGGGCAGTCCAGAGTTGGGTTTTTCAGATAGTAGATATCGATCCAGTAGCTTTCAGCTTTCTCTTTGGTATTCTTTGGAGATTTTGGATATTGAAGTATTTGGTTAGGATGACTGACCTTGCTTAGCTTGGTACAACTTGATGTTGGTTCTCGCTTATTGGATTGGAGATCTTGGGAGTTTTGAGCCTTTGCATCTGGAGATGGGATACTGTTGCAGTTTGATATTGGAGTTATCTATTTTGCTATCTGTTTTCCGTTGTTGTTTATTAACTCTTTTATTCGTGTATCATTTTGATGTCATTATTGTATATCATTGGATATTGTATTCATTGGAGTTGTATATGATATTCATTTCTTTTTCTTCCGCTGTGTTGTTATACTTGATGTGTTATAAGCCCGGCACGACTTGAATTTCAATGTTTGAATCTATGGCATTTAAGTACAATGGAGTACGGATGTCGATTTTCGAACGTTTGAATTTGGATCGTGATATTTTTGGTATCAGAGCTGAAGGTTGAACTTTAGCTCAGGAGTATAACACATTAAGTAACTCATTAAAGATAGGGAAGTATACCCTAGAATTAGCATATCCCTAAGGTATCCGTTCGTATGCTTCAGTAAATTCTCTTACTATCCCCTGATAGTGAGTATGAGTGCAAGAAGAGGACGAGATAGGGGACAGGGGAGTACGACTACAAATGGTCAGTACCCTGCAATAGCGGAAACAACTTTCTCTATCAATCTCCTTTGATTCGTCTTTTCAATTCTTTGATGATTCCTGGAAGCTCCAGGAAAAAGCTTTGATATATTTGCATGGGACGCAAACTCCAGATGGGTCAGAATTGTTAGTTTGGATGAATTGGTTGCTTTGGTTGCTGTGGTTGATAGGTATATTTTGGTTGTTTAAACTAATTTTTTTTTGGATTGTATCCATATATCTGTCTATTCTTTGGGGTATTCTGACTTGAGCTTGGAATCCATACCCAGTGTTTGAGAATCATGCAAGATTAAATTCATTTATTTGTTCTTTTGGGTCCCAGGTATATTCTACGAGTGGTTAGTTATCTTTTGAACTAACCAATACCCCTGTATATTTCGTAGTTTTGGTGACCCGAGTATCTTGATTCGTCCTTATATCCATTATTGATATTCTGATTTGGTAAGCCAAATGCAGAATAGATATTCAGTTTGATCTGGTGATTCATCTCTCGATCTTTCTATATCCTTTGTTGTCTCCTTGCTTTCAAATTTCGAGGACGAAATTTTCTTAAGGGGGAATCTGTAACGATCCCGATTTTTAAGCTAAATTTAAGTTGTTAATTAATTTAATTTTGGAATTTAATTGTAAATTAATGGTGAGTTTATTTGAATTTTTCCAAATTTTATAAAGATATGTGTTTGGTTTGTGTTTATATATATATATAATAATAATTTGAGATTTGAATTTGAAATTCAAATGTTAATATATTGAAATTTAATTGGACTTAAAGAAAATTTTATATTTGAAAAAAAAATAAGTATGATTACTTAAGTTTAAAATGAAAATTTTAAAATAAGTATTTGTTAATAAGTTTAATATCTTAAGTTTAAAAATATAAATGTATTGAAAATAAAAATTATGTTTACTAACTTATAAATATTTATTAGCAATGTATAATTTAATTTCAAACCATTTTTCTTCGACCAGATCTTTGAATTTCTATGATGTGTTATGCTTGTTTCTGTAAAGTAGTGAAAACTAGGTGGCATGGATGTAAATATTGTTGTTGTATAGATAGATAGGCAGATGTTTAAACATGCATGCCTGTACCTATGCATTCACAAGATTCTATCTTGGTTACAGATTTTAAGAATTAAATTCAAAGATCGATTACTTTTCACCTTATCTCCTATAGGATGTATGTTACAAACAAAATATACTTGTAATAACAAGATATGGGTTTAAAAATATTTTTAACGATGAATCTGAAGAACATTTAACAAGAAAGAGGAATTACAGTGGAATTTGAAACTATATCAAAATCACGACCTGAATGATTCGTTGTTTCAAGTATATAAATTGATTTGTTATCAAAATCTATGAATTTTAAAATTATAACCATGATTTTTAAGCTCGAAATGCAAATGAAATAGCAAGTTGAACAGAAAACACAGATTGGGTAATTTCTGATGAACGAGGAGATGATGAGCTTCGAGATTTACGTGGAAGGTTGCTTGAGTATTGGAGATTTGTGGAAAAATGTCCAGAATTTTTTTAAATTCATTCAAGTAATGGATCGAAGAGGAATTAGGGCTTAAGCACCTGTTTTGATCAATATTGGTACTGAGACGATCGCGGGGTCATCAGCGAGCTAGAAGTGATCGCGACCGGGGTAAAAGGAGAAGAGGACTGTGGTGGAAATTCTGATGGAACGGCTATAGCTCCGATTACTGGAATCGGTGGAGCAAGGCCATTTTTGTCATCAGGGGTAGGGTTTCAAGCGGTAAGTGGAAGGCTCGATTTTGCTTCGTTATCGAATTCTTGGATCTGGGTGGTCGATTAGGTTGAGGTGGTCATGGTCGATGTGTAGGTGGTGGCAAGACCGATCGGAGGTGGTCAGAATTGTGTGCATCGTGCACGAGCATTTGACTGTGTATCAGTTTTTTTTGAAGGAAGGAGAAGCAGTAGAATACTCGAGTCGAACTCGAAGTAATTAGCATGGAAACTCGAAGCAGATGAGGACGTAAGAGAACTCGAGGCAGGCTCGGATTGATGGGGCTTTTAGCTCGAGTTTGAACTGGGTAATGATCTGGTTCAAAATTTAAGTTAATTTTTAAGGGAAAAGGTTTAACAAAGTTTTCAAAATAAAGCATCGACTAGTTAAAAACAAGTTTTTCAAGTTTTAAAATAAGTTTCAAAGACTTGGTTTTAAAGTCAAAGATATGTTAGAATTGTTTTGGGTTTTTAATAATTTTATTGAAATGATTATATAAAATATTTTTAAGTATTTCAAATGGAATTTGATGATGTGATTAATAAAAGCGATGTAAAGTCTCAAGTTGATTTATGAATAAAAAATAATAACTACTTTGTTTCAAAAATTTATGGTTTAAAAATTAAATGTATTAAAGTTAATTGATTTAAAAAGATAATCACTTTGTGTAATTCAATTAAGATTAATTTATTTGAGATTAAATTAAAGAAAAATTGATTTATTCCTTAATTGACGTTTTAATTGAAATTAAAAATAATTAATTACTTAAAAATAATTACTTAATTGAAAGTAATTAATGATTAAAGGTGGGTTAATCAAGCGATTGAAGAATAATTAAATTAAGGCTAATTAATTTGGATGATAAATTAGTAAAGGTAATTAATTTAGTAATAATTAATTTATTTAAGGTCATATTAATTTATGAAAATGATAAAGGGACGATGTATTAGTTAAAGGTTTACTTCCTTAATTATTTAAAGGATAATTGCATAATTAAGGGGTTAATTAATTTATTATTAATGGTTAATTAATAAATGATTTAAGATGATTGTAATTAATTAACATTAATTAACCAAGATTAGTGACTAATCTGATTTAAATTTATTAGATAATTAATTGGTATTACTAATGGATGTTGGATTGGATGATTTAATTGTTTGATACCCCAGATATATGATGCTTTGCGTTATGAATTATCTTGATTTGTGCTGTGATCTGTGATATAATTTATTTATCTGTGATGTAATTCATTATCTACGATGAACTTATATTATTCATCCATAATCTGTAAATGAAGATAAGCGTTATAGATTATACCGCTTATCGATATTTCTGTATTTGAATCTGTAATGGTGATGATGTTGCACTATTGTGTGTGAAACCCCTAGACTACACTATACACACACAAATATGGATTGCACGAGGAAATCGGTTAAGTCACAGATTTTTAAAATAGTTTTGAATTTGAATTTTAAATCCAAATGGTTTTTGATATGGATTGGGTTTAAAGTGAAAGGCTTTTGGAAAAGAATTTCAAATATAAAAGTTATTTTTGAATAACTTGATTT
The DNA here is from genome assembly GCA_030765085.1 of Allium cepa. Classification (NCBI taxonomy): domain Eukaryota; kingdom Viridiplantae; phylum Streptophyta; class Magnoliopsida; order Asparagales; family Amaryllidaceae; genus Allium; species Allium cepa. The sequence continues at coordinate 978,079,097 of CM060937.1, read as the reverse complement.
AATTTTGAAATTTGATTAAAATTTGAATTCAAAATTTTAAATTGAATTCTATATTTGGTATTTACGATGTAGAAAGATTATACAAGTTATAAATGTATTTATATGGGTTTTTAAACCATTTTAAAAGTATAGTTTTGAGAATTTTAATTTAACCCAAGTTATATTTGAAAGGCCTTAACTTGTGCAAATAAAATCGGGTTTTCCGAACGGAAACAAGTGGTTTCAAATAATAGTAGCTTTTATATTAGGAAAGATTTTCCAAATTGTGATGAAAAGATTTAAAGTTTGAAATAGAATGGCTTTGAAAGTTATGAATGAATCTTTGGAAATGATTTTTTTTGAAAACTATGAATTGAATCTTTGTTTTAAAGATTGGATGAGTTAATCTAATTTAAAAAGGGAAATCGTTTTGAAAAGCTATGAATGAATCTTTGTTAAAGATTGGTGAAGTTTGTTTTCAAATTGAAAAGGGATCTGAAAAGCGTATCTTTTGTATAAAGGATTTGAATTGGAAAGATATAAATGAATCTTTGTGAAAGATTGGTAAACTTTGTAAAGTGAATTTTTTTTTTCAAAAAAAAAGGATTTGTAAATTGTAATTTGTTTAACCATTTGAAAGAAAAGTTTTGGGTAATAAGTTGTGACTTAACTGAGATCCCATATCCATATGTTTTTAAATATTGCGCTCATTATTCGGTTTAGCCGGGAAAGGACCTTGTGTCTCATAACCCATTCCGAATAATGATACGACGATATGGATAGCATTTGAAGACCGATGGTGAAGACCGGATATATTTCAAAAACAAAAGGATTTCTTGTCGAATGTCACTGCATCGGCTGATCCCGGGTATAGAGATTTGAGCACCCTTTGTGATGGGGAGTCCGGACGTAATTAGGAATTATCTGGATTTGCAAGGGTTTCTTCGAAAGTGTCTTCGGTTCTGTTCGAACCCGGAACAGACTTGTATAGATGTGTGTCTGACATTACACTTTGAGATGTAAAACCGATTTCTATCAAATACATTTCTGTTTGGTGGCGGAGATTTATTCTCTTAGCTTAACACCCTTCTCTGAGACGTACGAGCTCAGAGGTTATGTAGTTGATGGTTACTAGCGATACATCCCCAATTTGGTAATGTGGCATACGAAGTGCTGCTGATCATTTGTTGATCGAAGCATGGCTTTTGTGAAAAGCGTAGCTTTGTGGATGAGACTTCGTCGAACCTCAAAACCCGGTTATGGTCGAAACAGGAATCGTAGCAGCAAGGTTATTTGAGGGTAGCGTCCTTTGAGGGTATGTCCATTTCCTTCTGGATTATAGGTTGTATCATGGTATGGAGCCCAGATACTTACTTTGTGGTTGCTGCAAACTTATTGTTTTGTGGTTGTTGGTTGATAGGTACCTCGGATAAAGGTCGCAAACGACCGGGGGATGGCATGCTCGTGTCAGTAGTTACCTAGTTACAGAGGCAACCCGGCCTTGTCTAGCAGAGATCCGGTTAGGTTCTTGGGGACGTCCCTCCAGAGGCGTTCCATTTTATTTGAGAAGTTCCTTTGCCCGACTATTTGTTGGAAAATACAAACAAAACAATACGCGCCCTGTACGGTTTTAGTTGTGTAACCTGCCATGGAATGTGGCGGTAACCAGCTATTGAACAGGTAGCTATAGTAGGCATAAATGCGAAATGCCTATGCTGGCTAAGATTAATATTATATTTTCGAAAGGTTTTCTGCAGTATGCACTAATAATAATATCAAATGGTTTTCGCGTATCAAGCATTTTTGACTGTCATAAGGAGAAATCTCCTCCAAGTTTGCGCTTGCATTGTGTGTGTGGCGGGAAGCCTTATGGTAGTTTCATTTTCCAAAAAGCATTGCGGATTTTTTTAAAATCTTTTGTTTGTTTTTAAAGATAAACTATTTTTGTTTGCTCATACCAGTTCCACGACTGACCCGGAGTTTATTGTTCCCTTCCTAAACTCCGGGTGCCCACTATTTTCCACACGGGCAGTCTAGAGTTAGGTTTTTCAGATAGTAGATATCGATCCACTAGCTTTCAGCTTTCTCTTTGGTATTCTTTGGAGATTTTGGATATTGAAGTATTTGGTTAGGACGACTGACCTTGCTTAGCTTTGTACAACTTGATGCTGGTTCTCGCTTATTGGATTGGAGATCTTTGGAGTTTTGAGCCTTTGCATATGGAGATGGGATACTGTTGCAGTTTAATATTGGAGTTGTCTCTTTTGCTATCTATTTTCCACTGTTGTTTATTGACTCGGTTATTCCTGTATCATTTTGATATCATTGTTGTATATCATTGGATATTGTATTCATTGGAGTTGTATATGGTATTCATTTCTTTTTCTTCTGTTGTGTTGTTATACTTGATGTGTAAGCCCCGGCACGACTTGAATTTCAACGTTTGAATCTGCGACTTTTAAGTACAGTGGAGTACGGATGTCGATTTTCGAATGCTGTAATTTGGATCGTGACATTTTTTTGTTGGATTATCGCCTATTTCAAGTTGCTTTGTTTAAGTGTGATTGGGCGAATATCGATCGTGGAGCTAAGGTTGAAGATGGATTTACGTTGGTCAATTCACATCGGTTCCAAAATCAATTTGCAAGCGATCCTTTCATTTTTGCAACATAAGCAGTATAAGTGTTCTATTCTAGGGAAAGTATTTCTTCAAATTGGTATGTTGTATTGAGTGCACCACCAAGAGGATTTCATGAATTGTAAAAAAATGATGAAGATGAAGAGTCAAATAGTAAACCACTTGACGAATCATTACTTGATGATGAAGAGATGGATATTGAGGATGAAAGCAACATATGAAAGGATTACGATGGAATATTGGTGAGTATTTGAATAGCATAAATTGCTTTATTGCAAACTAGAATTTTTTCTACTGCAACTAGAATTTAGAAGGCAGGAGAGAATTTGAAGGTTAGATTGGTGGCAAAGCAACATCTATGGACCCGTTTCCAACTTGGTTGTATATATGAGAGAAATATCTGAAGCAAAGAAAAGAATCATTTTGGTCCCATGATTCACCAATCATATCACATTTTATATTATTTGATGTAATTGCCTTTACCATAACGTAATCATGAAATTATTATTGAAAAATCATGCATTATTTGTACATTACTAGCCCAATGAGTGACCTACATCATATATTCGTATGTATGATATAAATGAGCAGTTTACTGCACACAACAGTAATTGAATAGTTCTTTTATGGTTCTTACAGATTGAGCACTTTTATGTGTAGATGATAATGTTACACTTTAAAGCCATGCATTTATATGTGCAGCCTAGTGAGATATGAGTATTTTAATAGCATAAATTGCTTTACAAGAATGATTTGATTTTTTCAATGAACTACAGAAGAGGTCTAGCAATAGATATTAGATTCACAAAATTGATATTCGCTGCTCTATTATTTTTTAGCGCCCTTCTATATTGTTTTAATTTCTTTCTTACATTGTTTTTGCCTATCTTTCATATAAATCATTTATGTTATATATTATATATTCATGTAGTTTGTGTTTAATTTTTTCAGGTCAATCATCTATAAGAAACTTGAACTTGTGGTATCTATAGGCAAGGGTGTGTGAGAACAAGTAGAGGTGATTTTAATTCAATTCATTTCAATGATCTTTTCTTTCATTCCTTAATTTTCAATGCACCTGTTCTCATTTTTAAAATATATTAGTCCAAAAATCAAATTTTAATAAATATACAAGGATGATTCATGAAACTTGCCAATATTTCCATGTGTACATGGAACAATCAAGCTTATAAGAGTGAAATGTTAAAACTGAGCCTGAGCAATCATTAGGGATTTGAATCACCGAGTTTAAGCATGTCTCCTTGTATTTTAAACTGAATTGAACAAAACAAATTAAATTTGAATGACTGAGTTACAGTATTTTTTCATTCCTTTTTAAACTGAGTGAACACCATTCAAATAATAATGAGTTATGGTCCCTAAATATTTGGTAATGTGTATTTAGTGTAATAAGTAAATAAACATATTGACTTCTTAGAGAACATAAGCTAATGGAAAATAATGCTAGCACAATCCATGTGAACCACTGAAACTGCAATAGTATTTCTATCTAGGAAAATAGTAAGTGCACATGAAGCAAAATAATTCACATTTTGATTATATCTAGAAATTAGTATAAATTGTTTACATACTTGATTATTTATGACTAGGCAACAATTTTATGAAGTAACAGTTTCACAATAGGTATTATAGTACAGTTCATATTTTATTATATTTATACTTTTTCATGTTGAAAAAGGATTTTTTAATGGCTTTTAATTGATTAGCAACAGTTTTATGTCTGTTAGCAATAGACATTTACTGATTTGTTTGTTTGTGTTTGTGCATATATAGTATCAAACATGTTATTGTTTTCTTAATTGACAAAAATGGTATATTTTTTACATTAAACTATTTTAATAGAATCAAAAATGGATTTGTTATAGTGTATTCAAGTGAACTTGGGGAATTTGATGCTTTATATGGGAGAATTAGTAAAATAAAGCAGTTGATAAGTAGCATGGTGTCAGGATCCACTAAAAAACTATAGAAAATCTAATGCTAGCCAATACACTAGCAGAAATTTAAATTTATAGACAGAAGTTGTGTTTTGAAAGGGAAGGGATTAGTCTATTTCTGGCCTTTCATGCTCTCTTTAATCCATGTTCTATATTTCAGAGCTCCCCGGCAAAGTGAAGACAATCAAAGCGATTGCGTCTAAGTAAAATAGCTTCCACCCCTAAATGGAATGGTGGTGATAGAATTTTGAATGAAGAAATTGTTAAATAGGCTGAAGTTGCTCAAACTCCTCAAGAGCCGAATTATACTACTAGAAGCTCTACTATAAATCATGAGCTGAATCTACCTACCCCCCATCATTCCTTATGATTCAACCTCCCATCCAAACTTATCCACTCATACCCAATCTTCCATCGAAGAACATGTGCGATTGGAAACAAGAAAAAAAAGGGAAAACAATGATGAAGATATTATCTTTAACACCAGTTGAAAGGCTCGCCAATGAACTAGGCCAACCTATAGGTCCAAAGTCAAAATACTTATCATCTTACATTGATAATTTAGCAAGGGAAATGGTTCTTGTGAACATTAGCCATTGGAAGAAAGTCGGCGATAAATTAAAGGATGATTTGTGGATGTGTGTTCAGGTATATATTATGTCGAATGTTTTTTTTGGAAAAAAGGGTACTTTATTAATGAATAAAAAATCATATATGTCCATAGTATGCCTCATTAAAACCTAGCAATCCCCCTAACCTAAATAGGTGCCTTGCTAGGAAAAAAAGTACATATCATGTCTACATATTAATAGTACAACTATACAAATGCCAAAATCCAAGTTGACTAATAGGTGGAGGAGTAAAAAACAAGGAAACGACGCATTCAAAACCATCCATATGTGTAATTTGGGACATCAACAGACAAAACAAAACAAACAACTAACAACACTAGAAAAAGAAAACGCAAAACAAAAACACATAGAGAAGCCAGTAGGATCCACACATGAAACAACAACCAGGTTAAATGAAACTGCAAGCGAGAAGTGCAATAACGTGGAAGCTTCCAGATGAGATTACAAAATATCTCAAACCTAAGTGAACTCAAAAACCATTAATAATGGAGGCCTACGCAAACATGAGGGCAAAAAAACTATCAACAAACGCAGTTGAAAAACCACAAGCTATCTAAAATTTTTGCAACAAATTTTTCAATCTTAAATAATGAGCATATTTCTAACGTTAGCTGGCATTTCAACTCCTTTAAATATTCTCGAATCCCGCTCGCACCATATATGCCAGATCATCGTAGTAAATGAAATGTTCATGATATGATAATGTAGGCTGTTACTGAGTTGAATTTGACACAAAGTTTCCAAAATCTGAAGGATGTCATAAGAACTGTCGAGGCTAATTATGAATTTATGCATAATATCTTCAAGAATTTTTCTAGAATACGAGCAATTGAAAAATAGATGGTTTTTGTCTTCGTTATGATTTGAGCAAAGAACACATAAACGATTAATACTGTTGTTCCACTTGTTGGTTCTGTCTTTTGTGTTCAATCTATTTAAAATATTCAGTAATGAACAAATCGACGTTTTAGGAGCCCATTTATTATCCCATATGATTTTTGACCATTTAACTTGAGTATGTTTCTTTCTAATCTATTCCTAAGCCGAGATAAAATTAAATTGACTATTGTTACTAGGTATCCACCGCCAGTAATCATGGTGCCTCTAATTATCTATCTTAATATTATGCACTGTGTCTTGGTATTGAATAGAGATATGCTCAAGATGATTTTTCCACTCATTATCAGCTATAAGAGATGATACTTTTCTGTTATTGCCTCCATAAATATCCATGGAATTCCAGCCAAATTTATCCACTAAGGAATATCCGCTGATCCATGGGTCTGTCCAAATATTTGTGTTCTCACCATTTATAATTATCATATTCACTAATCTATGGGCCATTTTCTAGCTTTAAGCAGTAAATTCCAAGTATGTGATGCACAGTTAGTTATGTCAGCAGACCAAACATTTGAATTACGACAATATTTATTGACCATCCATTTGGCCCAAATAGAATTCCTTTGTAAAAGTTTCCATAGCAGTTTGACTGCCACTGCTTTTTCCATATCCTCTATTTTTCTAATACACAGCCCACGTTCATTCTTGGGTTTACAGACATCTTCCCAGGATATTTTATGGGTTTTAGATTTTGAAATGAAATTAGCACAAATAGAATTGATTCTTTGAATAACAGACGTAGAAAATTGGGGGAATTGTAACCAGAATTGAATCATAAGATGAATGATTGTTTTCACTAATTCAATTCGACCACTAATATTAAGCAGTTTACTGTTCCAGTGATTCATATTTTTGTTAATTTTATCTAGTAAGCACCCAAAGTCTCTTGCTTTAAGAATAAAGTTAGATAGAGGAATGCCTAAATAAATCGCTGGCAAATTACTTATACTGATATTAAGAATATCTGTTATATGTTGCTTGTTTTTGGCTCCTTTGCTAAAATAGACAGTTGATTTGCTTTCATTGACATCAAGGCCGGTAAAATATTTCAAGCTATGAAGTGTGTGCATTATACATTCTACATTTGTTTTGTTAGCTTTGGCCATAATCAAGATATCATTTGCATATAATTAGGGCTGTCAATGGGCACCCTAAAAATCCGGTATCCATCCGAATTCATATCCGAAAATATGAGAAATATCCATTAGCCGAAAAACGGATATAGATATCTGATATCCGATAAGCTTTATAGATATGGTTATTGTGGTATCTGTATCCGAAAAATATCCGTCCGAATAACTGATGCATATATATATATATAATTAAAATTATATTTAAATAGTATATGATTTTTCAACTATTTCCTAACCATTGGTTGTTACTACGATATGGTTTTTTGCTCATTTTTAGTAAAAACAGATATTTTTAGTGTTTAATGTTCGAATATTTTTGAATACACATACGGATATTGGTATAAAATAATGTTTTATCATCACATTTTTTTATTCCTTGGTTTTTTATAAACATTAGTACAAAAATTGTTTTATGTTGATCCAAACCTTTTCATTTATACTTTTAAATTTATTGATTATGGAAGGAGCGGATAAATATTCGATATTCGTCCGTATCCGAAAATTAAATGGATATGATATCTGATATCCAAAAATTGAGCGGATACGGATATCTGATATTCGAAAATGATTTCGGATACAGATACGGATATGGCACAGTCTGTATCCAAAAGTATCCGTTGACAGCTCTACATATAATAAGTATTTACTATATAGCTAAGGAATCATTAGGCAGAATAAAAATGTACAAGCAAATTTATATAAGACCTCCTTTTGTTTTACTTGAGCTATATATGTCATGCATATAAAAATAAATTTATGAACTTGAGTTGTTGCCATCTTTGAGCTGAGAAGAATACATAAACCATACATGACAACAGAAAATATGTTCTAGAGTACTTTATATGGATTTTGCCCTACTGTAATTTGGTTGCCCTGTTGCCATAGCCGAATGTGTTGTGTTATCTTCAGATATAGCCTGGTCTTACATAATACAGTCCACAATTGTGTTGTTCAAAACTGCTTATTTGTGTTAGGATTTAATTGTCCCCTTAATGGTATGATATGCTTCTATTTAATTTTTTTTATATGTAAGTATATGTATTAAACAACACCATAACATATTCATTTGGGAACTGAACTAAAGGCCTCTTTGCACAATAAACATGCCAAATTGATTCAAATATGTTCCTAGTATATTATTGTTGAACTCATTATTAAACACACACAGTGCCATTGCCTTTCATAGCCAGATCGATCTTTTAATAATAAATAATACTTATGATAACAAGATAACATGAAAGTTTATTGTAAAGACACGGTTCTCTATGGATGCACAATATAAAAGTTTATTGAAGAGGCAAAATCAAGACTAATTTCAGCCATAAAAGTTGCCTCCATGAGCGCCGACGCCAATAAATTAGCGATGCTAAAGCCCGATAATATAAAGACTGCCGAAGAGTGGGAAGATTTTGCTAAAGAGAAACTTTCCGAAGAATTTGAAGTATCATTCAATCCTCTTCGTGTAAGTTTTTATAACAACACTTATTGTATATTATTAATTTTTGAATTTGTCCCATCTAATTGAAAAGCAAGAAATGCAAACAGATTAGAGCAAAGAATACAGTTCCACATACCATGAGTAGGAAGGGCTGTGTAAGAGGTTGGCTGAGGAATTGGTAAGAAATTTCTAATCCACTATAATAATGATCAATAATTTTCAAGTGTGTATTTGTATTAGGAATTAGGTTGCCACATCAACGATAGTAGAATAGGAATTTTTTTTCATTGTAATTGTCAGAGATGTTATTAAGGATTTTATCTACTTATTAAGCCTCCAATAATTACTTAAAAACTCTTAAAAATTAATACAATATCAATATCATTTTTCTCTTAATTTTTAACATTTATATTTTACAAACACAGTCACAACTCTGATAGACTAAATACTTAACATATTTAATATATTACTTATATCACATATAAGACTACAGACAATCGAAAACAGAACTTTAATTTTTTTTAGCATAACGCAAATGAATTCAAATTTAATTCTTAGAAAAGATTGTACCTTAATAAGAGAAGTAGAAGAAAGGAGAAAATTCGATTTCGAACAAGGAATCAACGAGGTAAAATATGAGATTATATCTCAGAGGACAAATAAAAGCATTTCATTACAAATAAGTTAACAGCGATATAAAAAAATTAACAGAAGTAGAAGAGATGATGTTGATAAATTAATATATATCTTAGGAGAATTGGTTATCTAAAATGAAAATTTCAACATTGTTAAGATTGACACAATGACAAAGTATACAACGGTAATACATCAACTTCATTTTTTTAACTTTATTTCTTCTTCCTGACATGTCAGTAAATTATAACTAAGTTTTTATAGTGTAAAGCATTGATTTTTGATATTTTCAATTTTGTGGAACTAAAATTTGTATTTGCATTGTAGTACATCAACATTTGTGATGATGTATATTCCTTTTATACAAGGTATTTATCTATGGTTCTGTAAGGTTGTGAACTAAAGCTAATTTCTACTATGTATGAAGGATATAACAATTTTTCTACTATCTCATTTCATTTTGCTCTGCTTATTTGAGACTAAGGACTTGGTTTTTAAATTTACTACATTGATCCTTCTTTTGATTTTTATTTTTCACTATAAATTACACAAAAATGTAAAAAAAAATTAATCTGTTCAACTTTACCGTATTATAACATTGTATCATGATATATATAAACGTATTATTATCAAGTTAAAATTAACCAATTTGGTTCGCATATCCTGTTCTAATCCATGGATTGAGTGTCATTGTAGTTTATAACTAGCTGGTATATTATGTTGTTAATAACAATTTACTGCCAGATTTAACCAAGTCCTAAGCTTTAATATCTCCATTACAGCGTATATATGTCATAAACTAGCATACTATGGTTGATGTATAGCAGGTCATGTCGGTGTAGAGGAACCATTTAGTATTTTGGTGGGGGTAAGGGGAAAATAAACATAAATATTTGCACTATAGTCAAAGTTTAACTACATTATATGTTTGTTTATATGATTATCAAAAAAAATAACAGGGTAAAATTTCAACATTCTTAACTAGTTAGACAGTCCTAGACTAATACGTTAAGCCATGTAATTAGAATACCAAGGAATGAGCTCTTGGAAATGTGTGTATTCTAACTAATCTTGGAATCATCATTTTATGAATTATTTTGTTGCATATATTATGTATGGAAATGTTTGATTTAGCTTTTATTTGAATTTTAGTTTGTGTCCTCAGTTGATAAAATGCATCCATCTTCCCTGACACTATAGGCAACTGCATTTAATGATTATTGTAGATAAATTCCATATAAGGGAGGCTTATTTGCTAAATAAGTGTGGTGACTTGTAAGGAAAACTTCAGGGCCTGCATGGCTTTGTCATACCTAGGGTATTTTGAGTTTTCAAACACTCAAAATATGCTTGGCTTGTTTTTGATCAACGTTCTAAATTGTTTTAAATGAATGCATGGTAGTATATAGCCTTTTGGCAGAAGAAGGAACTTGCATCGGATATTAATAGAGATGATTTATGGTGCAGAGAACACATCAAAAAAATGGGGAACCACCAAACTCGTTGGTTGCCGAATGCATAGTAAGAATATAATTAGTGCATGATTGATAGAATATATTTTACATATATTCTAGGCGTTAGAATATTTCCTGATATTACCTGCATTTATTCTCTGATATTTCCTGCATTTATTCTCTGATTTGACTTACTCTTTATTTGGGAAATATTTATTTAGTTACCTTTCTTTTAGCAAATCAGTTGATTTGACGATATCTTTATTTAGGAAGTATTTATTTAGTTACCTTTGTTTTAGCAAATCAATTGGCTAATTTGTAGCCTATCTTAACTCTTATAAACCATATATATATATGATTGAAAGTGGAATACAATGGCAAGCAAATTGATTTCTAAATAGATTTCTTTCATGGTATCAGAGCTATTCTCCTTACCCTAGCCTCACCTGTCTTCTTCTCCGTTCTTCTTCTTCTATCTTTAATTCTTTTCCATGGAAGACTCATCCAAGTTTCATCCCGCACTCACCATCACTAATGTTAAATCTCTTATTCCCATAACATTAGACAATAAGCAAGCCATGTATCATTCTTGGGCTACTCTGTTTACCAATCTTGCTAGGGTTCATGATCTTTACGATCACTTGGTTCCACCAACGGAGGAGAAGGCTATGGCTGCCTATGTCCGGGCTAAGTCCGCTGATCCAGCACTTTGGAGACGTTTGGATGTTGTTGTCTTGCAATGGATTTACAGCACCATTTCTTTCGATCTTCTCCTCGCTATTCTTAGACGCAATGACACGGCAGATGGGGCATGGAACTGTCTTGAAGCTCTTTTTCAGGACAACAAAGCCTCTCGGGCTACCCATCTCGAAGAGGACTTTACAAATGCTGCTTTTGAGGCTTTCAACTCGATCGACAATTATTGTAATTATCTACAATCTTTGATGGATAGGTTAGCTGATGTTGATGCTCCGGTGATAAATGGTCGTCTGGTTTTACGTCTCACTGAGTCCTTACCAGAAGCGTATAGTGGTATGGTGGACTATATACAAAATCAAAAGCCTTTGCCATCCTTTGAGAGTTGTCTTTCAAGGTTGAAAATGGCTGAGCGTACTATCAAGGCTCGTCAAGCTCGTAAAACTGGTGGTTCTGGGAGTCGGTCCAGTGGTGTTGCCATGGTTGCCACTGATTCATCTGCAAGCAACAAACGCATCAACAATAATAAAGGAAGGAACAATTTTAAAAATAATGGGAAGAAAAAGGTCCACCAAAGTACTAATGGGTCCAGTCCTAGTGAGCCGCCATATCAGCAGCACCAGTGGCAGCCACGTCAGCATGCCCCACCACCACAGTGGCAGCAGCGTGGTTGGGGAGGGTGGACTATTCCACCTTGCCCATTTCCCGCATACTCTTGGCAGCTAAGGCCCAATCCAGCGGTCCAACGTCCCTCCTCTTCTGAATCGGCTTACTTGGGTGCAAACCTCAAGCTTTCAATGCAGTTGCTCCTCCTGCTCCTAGCTACATGCCCATCAATATTGAGGCCGCTATGCATGCTTTTTGTTTTCTCAACCAGATGGAAACTACTACATAGATACTGGTGCTACATCTCACATGACGGCGGATGCAGGTATTCTCTCTTCTTATTTCAATTCAAGCAATAAGCATCATAATATTGTTGTTGGTAGTGGTCATTTAATTCCAATTATTGGCCACGGTCGCACTACATTGCCTCCACCTTATCCACCATTTACCCTAAACAATGTGTTACATGCTCCTAGGCTCATTAAAAATCTGGTCTTTGTTCGTAAATTTACCACAGATAACATGGTTTCTATCTCTTTTGACCCTTTTGGTTTCTCTGTTAATGACTTACAGACCGGGAACAGACTAATGAGATGCGATAGCATTGAGGGCTTATATCCACTTTTCTCCGACTCTCAAGCCATTTCTTCCAACATTCATTCTGCTTTTACTGCTTTGCCTTCGAATATTTGGCATAATCATTTAGGTCATCCTGCCGATGTTATTCTTAAGTCTCTTTGTAGTAAAAAGTTTATTGATTGTAATAAGGTTTGTAAAACTTTTTGTTCTTCTTGTCCTCTTGGGAAACATTCTAAGCTACCTTTTTATGATTCGGTGTCATATACTTTTCTTCCATTTGATATTATTCATAGTGATCTTTGGACTTCTCCTATTGTTAGTACTTCCGGCCATTGTTATTATGTTCTTTTTCTTGATGACTATAGCAAATTTTTGTGGGCCTTTCCTATTGCAAAAAAATCTCAGGTCAAACAACTTTTCTTAGCATTTCATGCTTTAGTCAAGACACAATTTGAACGTAATATTAAGACTTTTCAGTGTGACAATGGTACGGAATACATTAATGGCACTTTTAAGGATTTTTTTTGAGAAACATGGTATGCTTTTCCATCTCTCATGTCCTCATACATCTCCTCAAAACGGGAAGGCCGAAAGACACATAAAATCAATAAATAATATCATCTGGACTATTCTTGCTCATGCATCTATGCCACTCACCTTTTGGCATCATGCTCTCTCCATGGCTATATATCTTCTCAATATCCTTCCTTCCAAGGTATTGAATTACCAATCTCCCGCTCAAATCTACTATCAAAGTGATCCAGATTATTCAGGTTTGCGTGTTTTTGGTTGCTTATGTTTCTCATTATTCCCCTCTTCTACTATTCATAAATTACAAAAAAGGTCGACTCCTTGTGCTTATTTAGGTCTGGCTCCAAATGCTATGACATGTCTAGTGGTAAAATCATAATTTGTCGTCATGTTCGTTTTTGTTGAAACAGAATTTTCATTCTCCAAACTCCACAAAACAAAACCTTCGAATTATGATTTTTTGAATGACAATATTAATCCTCAATTAATACATCATTTATCTCAAAATACCACACCACAGAATATGCAGCTTGACCCAACAACACTGCCCAACGACTCGTCCTCTCTTCCTCAATCTAGGTCATAGTCTCCAACAGGCCCAGATTCCACACCTCCCGCTGCTACCCACACTCGGTCCTCTATTTCCTCCTCTGACCCATCTTCTCTTCCCCACAGTCCAACCCCATCTATGACCTCCCCCACTTTGACCATTCCTCACACTACCCCAATGCCTCCCAACCCCATTTCAACCTGCATGACCACTCGTGCATCAAATGGCATTTTTAAACCCAACCCCAAATATTCTTCTAATTACCATACTGCCACCACTACAGATATTTCTTCTGTTCCGAAAAGTCTTGTTAGTGCGCTTAGTGACCATAATTGGAAAAGTGCAATGTTGGATGAATTTAATGCGTTAATTGACAATGAGACTTGGGAATTAGTGCCTAGGCCGCCTAATGTTAATGTTATTCGGTCTATGTGGATTTTTCATCATAAATATAAGTATGACGGCTCTTTTGAACGTTATAAAGCTCGTCTTGTAGGTAATGGAAATACACAGCAATATGGCATCGATTGTGATGAAACGTTTAGCCCCATGGTTAAATCGGTCACCATTAGAGCGGTTGTCAGCATTGCTCTTTCTAAATCTTGGCTCATTCATCAAATGGATGTCAAGAATGCTTTCTTGCATGGTCATCTCAATGAAGCAGTTTATATGCATCAACCCATGGGTTTTCGTAACAAAAATTATCCGAATCATGTTTGCCTTTTGAAGAAATCTTTGTACGGATTAAAACAGGCTCCTCGAGCTTGGTACCAAAGATTTGCTAATTTTGTTGCTACCATTGAGTTCTCTCATAGTACATCAGATCACTCTTTATTCATCTACAAGAATGGTTCTGATATTGCTTATATTCTGTTATATGTGGATGACATTATACTTACAGCTTCTTCTGATCGTCTTCGTAAGTATATTATGACTCTCTTAGCTTCTGAATTTGCTATAAAGGATCTAGGTCCTTTGAGTTTCTTTTTGTGTATTGTTGTCACTCGTCATGCCCATAGTCTTTTCTTATCTCAGACACAGTATGCTGCAAAAATTATTGAATGTGCCGGAATGTCTAACTATAGTTCATGTCCTGCTCCTGTCGACACTAAGTCCAAACTAAGTGCCACCGCAGACACTCCTTAGGAAGATCCGACTAAGTATCATAGTCTTGCATGTGCTCTTCAGTATCTTACATTCACTCGGACAGACATTTCCTATGCCGTGCAGCAGATCTGCCTTCATATGCATGCCCCGACTAATGAACATATGAAATCTCTTAAGCGTATCATACGCTATCTCCAGGGTACCCTTTCTTTTGGTCTCCACTTGTACAAATCCAATATTAATCGTATTATCTCATATACATATGCAGATTGGGGCGGTTGTCATGACACCCGTCATTCTACCTCTAGTTATTGTGTATTCCTTGGAGATAATTTGATTTCTTGGTCTTCGAAACGACAACCTACCCTTTCCCGTAGTAGTGCTGAAGCGGAGTACAGGGGTGTTGCTAATATTTTTTCTGATTCGTTCTGGATCAGAAATTTGCTTCTAGAGTTGCATTGTCCTATTCAAAAGGCTACTCTAGTTTATTGTGATAATGTGAGGCTATATACTTATCCGACAATCCTGTTCAGCATCAACGCACTAAACACATTGAGATGGATATTCATTTCGTCCGTGAGAAAGTAGCTCGTGGTGAAGTGCGTGTGCTTCATGTACCGTCCCATTACCAAATTGCTGATATTTTTACAAAATGGCTTCTGCGCATATTATTTAATGATTTCAAGGACTGTCTAAGCATACGAGAACCTCCCGCTTCGACTGAGGGGGTGTGATAGAATATATTTTACATATATTCTAGGCATTAGAATATTTTCTGATATTACCTGCATTTATTCTCTGATATTTCCTGCATTTATTCTTTTATTTGACTTACTCTTTATTTGGAAAATATTTATTTAGTTACCTTTCTTTTAGCAAATAAGTTGATTTGACGATATCTTTATTTAGGAAGTATTTATTTAGTTACCTTTGTTTTAGCAAATCAATTGGCTAATTTGTAGCCTATCTTAACTCTTGTAAACCATATATATACGATTGAAAGTGGAATACAATGGCAAGCAAATTGATTTCTAAATAGATTCCTTTCACTAATGCATGGTGAGAATGCAATTTTAATTCTTATTATATATTTTTAATTTTGTGGACTAAAATAAAAGAGCACAGTAGTCAAAATTCTGAAGGGAATTGCTTCATTAAGTGAAGATGGTGTGGCAAAGACGTTTGGCAAAGAATGTTTTGGAAGAATAAGCAGACTCGGTTTTGGAGTTACACCAACTCAATTGGGTGTTCATATGGCCCACTCGAAGATAGTTTCTGCATTGGAAAAAGAAGTCAATGGATTGCGGAATAGACTTCAAGAGCTGACAGATTTCATCATTACAGTAAGTTATAAGTTAATTAGCTATTTTAGTTAATAACTAATACATGCATTTTTGACATTTATGCTTCTTAGAGTCTGTCGTAGGAAGTAGAAATCCCATAAATGAACTAGTACCTCCTCGTAGTAATACGCATCAGGTAATTTACTATCATTTATGCTTCTTACATGCCTGATGTATTGGTTGCATTATGTCTCCCATTGCATTCACCATTCTTCAAGTCTCTCCCTACATTAAGTGTGTAATGATCCAATTTATACCTGTAAAGGGAAAACTGTCACTAAAATGTACCTATGAATAGAAAATACAAATGAAAGTAAAAAGACGGTTCTTAAATTGTTGAAAATGATTTTACCGTCATATCTGTTTGCGTCGACTGCACCTGGAACTCCCTTGCTACTTTTACTTGCTTTGCTGGTTGCGTTTGCTAAATGAAACACTAATGTGGATTAGTATCAGTCAATTCGGAGTATATTCACAAGTCAAAGGCATTTATCGACTTAAAATGTGCCACTAGACACATATACACAAATAAACAAAATCGGGTATGTATAGTACACGATTCATGGCAACCTCTGCTTTACTTGCCCTTTCATTCTAACATAAATTGAAGATTTGCATACATTGCCAGATCAGATATAAATCCATATTATAAACAATTATTTTAAAAAAATCGTTTTTTTACCTACGATATATGGAAATCATTGTTTTACCTGAGATATATTTTTAAAAAAATCATTGTTGTACCATGATTGTGGGGATCGTTAATTAGGTCAAGGAGGGGATTGTATATGTCAAATACAACTAGCTTCATATCATGATGCATCTTCTTTAGGTCTTCTCCTCCTCTTGATCTTAGCTTATTATTGAATTTGATTGCGTAATGCTGAGATTATCAACACATTCATTGTGCCCCATACCATTGAATAATGTGTTGGATGTGGGTAGACAACCAATTTGCGGCAAGGAAGTCACCCTATTTTCCTTGCTTCAAATTTGTATAGATTCTGCTTAAGTGCAATGATTATAAGATTGAGAGTTCTCTTTCATAATGGATCAAGTTGAGAAGAATAAGGCTGGCATGATAGAAAATAATCCACACTTTTGTAAAGGTAGAAGTTAAGTTTACTGAATCAGGATTATGACATCCAGCTTTGTACACAAACACATATCTCTTTGTGGTTAGCAGTAGGCAAAACAATTTGTTTCTATTGGTTGTTGGTTTGAGTTCCAAATGTGGCCTATTAAATTATTTATTTATTTTGTCTTGTTTTCAATGAGAGTATTGAATGAAAAGTTAGCTGTAGATATTAGCTTTGTTCATTTGACTCATTCAGGTTCTTTTCATTTATCTGGACGTAATTAATAAACTCTTTGTTCCTGATTGATCTCATTATCATTAAACATTGTAGCTTTTTAAATGGTTAATGGAAAATACACTAGATTATTGCAATCTTTAGTACAAGTAAATATAAATGTAGAAAAAAGAATACCAACAATATCAACTGTGTTAAACTTGAAATAATCTGCTCTATACTTCTCGCCGATTAATTTTAGCTCTATTATTGGTAATCTATTTGTTGCAAATTTTGCAACCAAATCTATAGTTGTAAAATTATGAGCTATCTTTCTTCAATGGATAAAGCAAAGAAGTACCTGAACAAAGTTTGTGAACGATTGAACAAGCAAATCAGCAAACTGATCCGAGTTGTAAACTATGTTGAGCAGAGGATTAATGTAGTAATTTTGCACATAATCATTGCTTCCGGAACTTAAGATATAAATTGAACCCATGATAATATCAGTCTCATTTTGTGTATGTTTTACCTGCAGTCGAAGCTCAGTCACGTCATCAATCACATGGTAGTACTGGTTTCCCAAATAGTGGTATAATTAGAAAGAAAGGTACTTTGGTAAAAAATAAAAAGCATACATTTCAATGATATGCCTCATTAAAACCTTACAATCCCCCCAACCTAGATGGATGTCTTATCAGGAAAAAGACTACAAATCATATTTATATATTGACAATACAATATTTAGAAAGCCAGCAAACTAAGATGTCAAACAGATGGGCGTAAACAAAGATAATACACTCAAAACCACCTGCACTATCATCCTGCGGCTATAAAACACAAAAACAAAGTCCAATTAAAAATACGAAAGGAAAAATATTGCAACCAAAATATAAAGCTGCAAAATAAAGAACAAGGCCAATGTGAAAAATGACACGTGCCAAACCACCAGAGAAAGCAAGAAAATGAGCTAGATGCCAAATAACGCCAGCACTTCATCTTCTGGCAAGATCGGAGGAGCTAAAAATACTTAACCAAAACGAAGACAAAATCCCGTAAAAATGGCGACCCTAAAAATAATACATCTTCGAGAGTATCAATCAACAAACTGACAATGAATTGAAGAATGCGACTGCAGCTTCAAGGGGGTTGGAAGTTCTGCGTAGGATCACCAGCAATTTCAAATTTAGCGAGGATAAGCTCTAAATCTTTGTTTACTTTTCCTCTATCTAAATTATGTTGCATCAATTGTCTGCAATCTTGAATTATGTGTGTCATTCTGATTTGGATTGGTAATTCAACACCCTTAAATAGCCAGTTGTTCCTCTCGCACCATATGTTCCATATAACAGTAATAAGAACGATGTTCCTAATTTGATTATGTAAAGTATTACTGTATTGATTTGAGAGTATTATTGTATTGATTTGAGCTTATGCTATCCAGGATTTGAATGAGATCCACTGTATTGCCGTAACTGAATTGAATTTTGTTCATGGTTTCTTCAAGTAATTGCTTTGAAAATGGACAACTAAAGAATAAGTGATCTCTATCCTCTGTTTAATTTTTGCAAAGAACACAGCACTTATCAATTGTATCATTCCATTTGCTGACTCTATTCTTTATTTGTAGCCTGTTTAATTTAGCAAACAAAGCACATATTGACATTTTTGGTGCACACTTAGAATCCCAAATAATAGAAGTCCAGTTTAATTCAGGGTGTTTAGTTATGATGTGATTCCATGCTGATTTGCTGCTAAACTTTCCATTTTTTTTTCCGGAATCCAATACCAGTTTTCTCCATGCATGTGATTAAGAATTTTGATGCTCCTAACAGTATTTTGAATTTGTGTGGTCATTCCTTGCATGTGATGTTTCTGGGCATTGTTAGAAATTAAGTCTGACACTTTCTTATGATTGTGATTACTGCTAGTCATAGAGTTGCAACCATATAAGTCTATTAAAGAATAACCATTGATCCAAGGGTCTGACCATATTTTTATTTGATCACCATTTACTATATTCCTGTTTATTATGCCTTTGCACCATTTCCTTGCTTTTAAAATGGTTTTCCAAGAGTATGATGCATTATTATTAAAGGCTGCATTCCATAAATTAGTATTTCTACAATGCATGTTGTGCATCCACTTAGCCTAACTGTTTTACCTTGAATGAAGTTCCAAACCATTAAGAGCCACTGTTTTTGTAAGATCCTCTATTTTTCTGATACCAGGGCCCACTTCATTCTTTTTTCTGCATACATCATCCCAGTTTAAATTATGGGCCTTGGTTTTCCACATGAAATTGGCACAAATTGAATTTAATTTTTGAGTAACTGCTGCAGGAAAACTAGTGAACTGCAACCAAAACTGTATCATTGGATTGATCACTGTTTTGACTAATTCCACTCTTCCACTGATATTAAGCATTTTGGTTTTCCAGTGGCTAATTTTTTTAATTAATTTTGTCAATTAAAAACCCAAAATCTCTGTTTTTAAGTTTGTTATTGATAGAGAATTTCCTAAATATAGAATTGGGAAATTTCCAATCTTGATGTTCAATGTATTTGCAATGCATTGTTTGTTATTGGCCCCTTTGCTAAAGAACAGTGTTGACTTGTTTTCATTTAAATCAAGCCCAGCTAGGGTACTTAACTTCTAAAAAACTTGTTTGACACACTCTGCATTTTCTTTTGTGACCTTGGCTAAAACCAATATGTCATCAGCATAGAGTAGATGGGTGATCATTGGCTCTAGTTTGTAAATTGGACTGATATTACCCTTCAAATACTCTATATCTAGGTTTATTGTGAGAAATTCCATGGCTATAGCAAATAGATAAGGCAAAGGGGGGTCGTCTTGCCTTAGACCGCTTGAACTCTCAATAAAACAATAAGGAGAACCGTCGATTAACACTTAAAAGGTTGGGGTAGATATGCACTCGTAAATATGGTTAGTGAAGTGCCTAGGAAAACCCATGGAAATCAACATGCGATGAATAAATTCTCTACTGATTTTATCATAGGCCTTATGCAGATCAATTTTCAAACAAAAGTTGTTAGAGGTTTTCCTATTAAATCCTCTGACCATTTCATAGGCAAGCAATGAATTTTCAGTTATTACTCTCCCTTGGATGAAAGCGCATTCTGATTATAAGATATAAGGTCATTCAAATAAGGTTTTAGTCAATTACACAAGTGATTGGCTTAAATCTTATAAATGACATTGCACAATGTTATAGGTCTGAAATCTAACATATCAATAGCTTTTGGCTTTTTTGGGATAAGACAAATGAAAGTGTGATTTATTTCTCGTATGAGTTTACCTGACTAGAGAATTCCATTCATGGCCTTCCATAGGTTATCTTTAATTTGATCCTAGTGCAATTTAAAGAATTTTGAATTGATACTAATCCCACTGCTTTGGTGCACCATGTTCCACTTGGGGTAGATACATGGAAAGTTTAGGTGGATGTGCTAGTGGAACCTCAAGCTCCTGTGTGGAGAGAGGCTTCAGAAGTGTACAATATTCAGCAAGCTATAGGAACAACCATGCTTGGCATAAGGATTTCATTGCTCTTGATTAGAACATCGTATGGTTGATATGTTTTATTTTTTTATTTGTATATAGATGGTTGGACGTGTGTTAACTTTTGTGAATTATGCGTTAGGATTGGCTGACTTGAAACATGCTGTATATTGTTTGGGTTGGAATGTTGTACTTATTTTGGACGACAAGCAATTTGGAAAAGTGTTATATGTTTGAAGCAATTTGGAAAAGTTTTATATGTTTGATGTTAGTCGACGAAATTCTATCGGGTTAGAAAAACCGTCGAAAAATTTCAAATTAAAAATAACCGCAAGCGCACGACGTACACTTGTAGTACGGAGCGAATACGAGTCGATCCACAAGGAATTGTTGATTTAAATTTCCTACTCAATCAAATTATACCAAAGTCGAGAGTGTGTTTAAGCTAGAAAATGAGAAAATGAACAAACTAACAAAAAGAAAATAAATGCAAATATGATAGTTAAATGACAATTTAGAGAATAAATCCACTCTCTAGATCATGTAGTTCAACACATGAAATCATGATCTCTTTTATGGTCATTAGTGTTTTAATTGATGTGTTTATTATAAGTATGGCATATTTGAGCTATTGATAAGCCAACATAAGCCATCAAACTATAACATACCCCTTAAAATACTTACTAACTTTCATGAAACTTGACAAAGAAAATGAAAATAAAATCTATTTTAAGTATGACCTATTAACTATTGATTAGAAACATAGACCATCAAATTTTAATTTCAAATCACTTTCTTATGTCATAATCATATATTCATGAAGAGGCATTTGTGTTAGTGATTGTTTAAGCATAACTTATTTGGTGTCAACAATATAAACTATCAAATTCAAAGCAAAGATAACAAATTAAACCACTTTAATCATTCTCATTAAGCACAAAAAGAGAGCATGAATTGACAAAATGTTGAAGCTACATTAATTAGAGAGCTTCATTACCCCTAAATTGAAGGGGTTTAGCCTCTCATATTTGTCATTATATGAACAAATGTAGCAAGCAACATTGAATAAAAAGAAGAGGAAAAAGAGAGCAAAATGAAAGGAAAAATTATTCTACTTGCATAAAAGAGAAGAGATTTACATTACAACATGAAAGTAAATGAACATGAAAAGGAAAGAGCATGTATTAAATTGCATAAAATAAAAAAGATTACATAAAATAAAAATGACTAAGTAGCCATGAAAAGATAAAGAGAAGCTTTCCTTTTATTTTTGTTCTAAACTAAACTAAAGAGAAGGAGGCCTAAGAGAGACTAAGAGAAGAGAGAGATGACTACATGAAACATAAGGGGTATTTATACAAGTTAGAAACCCTAATGCATATTTTTGTGGAGTACCCAAAATGCTCTTGGAGGAAATGTGGTGGCCAAGTTATCATTAGCTTTAATAATCCCCCACTTAAATGTACATGAAGCTTTAAATGTCTTTTAGCATGTGCATTAGCGTTTAATTTGTACATTAAGGTAGTGGGTAGGTGAGGTCCTTCATGTTCTTCACTTTGAATTATTTCCATCTTCATTCTTTTGTATCTTCTTTGTACATGCATATTCCTTCATAAAACCTCTTGTAATTGAGTTTAAATTCCTGCAAAATAATATAAAAATTTCCATTAAATTTTCTCAATTTTATATATGCACAAAAATGACCATTTTGCCCCTATATGAAGATGAATATGTGACAATTTGAAAACAATTTGAATTTGGTTTAAACAAGTAAAAATACCCAATATGATCATTTATTCAATTTAAATAGATTAAATATGGTGGTAAAAATATGCATATTACGTGCACATCATTTGAATTGACAAATTATATTTATTTGAATTTAAGAAATTGTAATCATATAATAAAATTGAGGGAAACAGCTGAAGCATGCATGAAACGCTTAAAAAAGGCGTAGAATATATATTACAACATTTAAAAAAGTTGTAATACATTTTTTGCAACGTTTTGTAACTGTTGTAAAAAGAATATTTCTCAACGTTTTTAAGAACTTGTAGAAGAATTTTTGACAACAATGTAAAAGAGTTGTAAAAAATGGTAATCGTACATTTACTAGAAAATTACAACTTTGTATAAATGTTGTAAAAACTTTATGACAACACCTATAAAACGTTGTAGAAAACTCTTTTGCAAAAACTGCGCAAATATCGCAATAAAAATGTTTTGCAACATTAACAAAAACGTTGTAAAATTAAGCTTTACAACACCTGATAAACATTGTAAAATACCTTTTTACAACGTTTGTCTGCAACATCTAAGACAACTCGTGGTACACATCGACCCTATTACAACTTGGCATGTAACGACGTTTGTATAAACGTTGTAAAATAGTTATTACAATGATCTTTTTATGTTGTTAAATAGTATTTTTATTGTAGTGTAAGAAATTATTTACTTTGTGGGTCTAAACTCTAATTTAATCAATGTTAGTTTGAGTTTATCATACCACACTCTTAGTGCTTGCTTGAGTCCATAAATGACTTTATGAAGTATACAGACAAGTGCACTTTGTTTTGCTTGAACATAAACCTTTGGCTGCTCCATATACACTTCTTCATGAAACTTTCCGTTCAGAAATTCATTGTTTACATCTAGTTGTTTGATTTTCAATGGTTGTACAAAGCAATAGTTTATATGATTCTTATGGTAGTTGGCTTTACCACTGGAGAAAAAGTCTCTCTAAAGTCAAAACATATTTTTGTGTGTACCCCTTAGCAACCAACCTTGCTTTATGTTTGCTAACCCTTCCATCTGAATGTTTTTTCAACTTGTATGTCCATTTGCATCCAACGACATTTTTATTTGCTGGCAACTTTACTAATGTCCAGGTATTATTTTTCTGACAATGCATTGTATTCATCATCCATTGCTATTCTCCATTCCCTACATTTTAGGGCTTTCTCATAACTGACTGGTTCTTCTGATTCTAATGTAGATGTACATACTTTGGGCTTAAAGATTCCTCTTTTAGCTCTTGTAATCATATGATGTCCAGTTTGTGCTGATGGTGATTCTTGAGATTCAAATGATTGGGATGTGCCTTAATTTTCTTGACTATGGTCTTGCTCGTGAGATTGATTATGATTGGTTTGAGTAGCGTTACTTGATGGACCTGATGCATTTGTATCCTCATGACTAGTCTACTGGTTTGTGTTGTGTAACGACGGTCGGCACGAGCTTCCATCTCCGGCACGTGGCGTACGCATAGGGTTGGCACACACTTGGTTGTAACAAAAGGAATCTCCAATGTTACATGCCTACCAACCCATATTTATACACCACTTTTCCATGTTATTTAGCGATGTGGGGCTTTTCTCCAATCCAAACCATCGTTCCTCCATTAAACATGCGAGACAACCCTAACAGTCTCCCCCTTGACTCGCATCCCCTTGCGGTAACCTTTGAGAGTACTGCCGTGTCTGCATGGCCCAGTCCGTAACCATTGGCTCTGATACCACTGTTGTGTAACGACGGTCGGCACAAGCTCCCCATCTCCAACACGTGGCGTACGCGTATGGGTTGACACACAATTTGTTGTAACAAAAGGAATCCCTAATGTTACATGTCTACCAACCCATATTTATACACCACTTTTTCATGTTATTTAGCGATGTAGCGCTTTTCTCCAATCCAAACCATCGTTCCTCCACTAAACATGCGAGACAACCCTAAAAGTTTGCACTGTGTGTTGTGAGGTAGTTCCATCCTGATCTGATGTATCTGTATCCTCATGACTTGGCCTACTAGTTGGCACTGTATGTTCTGAGTATGATTTATCTTGTCCATCTGTATTAATTCCAGTCCTTCTGTTTTCTATATGTTGTGGTATGACTAGAATAGATGCCTTTGCATTGTCAACTTTATGGCTAGTTTTCAATCCTTTTTCTACAAAGGGAAACACATTTTCGTTAAAAGCAACATGTCTAGATATTATAATTTTACCTTTGCTGGTCAGGCACTTGTATCCCTTCTGATGTGGTGTGTAACCAAGGAATGTACACGGTTCTGATCTGAAGCTTAGCTTGAACATTGTATGGTTTTAAATAGGGGAAGCATAGACATCCAAATGTCAGAATAATCAGTTTTTATATTATTAAATACTTCATTTGGTGTCTTGTTTTTCAACTCCTTTGTTGGCAACCTGTTTATAAGATGAAGGGTAGTGGAGAAGACATCTAGCCAAAATTTGATGGGCAAAGATGCTTGAGGTATAAGCGTAAATCCAATTTCTATAAATGTATATGCTTCTACCAGTCCATTTTGTTCTGAAGTATGTGAACAGGTAGTTCTGTGCACTATCCCTTTCTTTATGAAATACTCCTTTAATGGCGTGAATTCAGTCCCTCCATCAATTTGCATATTCTTCAAAGGATTACCTGTTTGATTTTTTGCTTGACTAATAAACTGTATAACTACATTCCATGTTTCTGCCTTTGATTTGAGAAAATATATCCAAGTAAATCTAGAACATGCATCCACAAATGATATATAATAATTAAAACCATAATCAAAGTTGATTGAAGCAGGACCCCATAAGTTAGCGGCAACCATTTCTTATGCTTTTGACTACTTAGTTAATGAATCAGAAAAGGCAAGTTTATGGCTCTTACACATTTGACAGTATGTACATATATATGGTAAGGATACATACTTGAAATTGGTATTATTACTTTTTAGAACTTGCTTTACTACAGTAACACTTGGATGGCCTAATTTGCAGTACCAAACATCAAATATAGTTTTATTGTTTACATTAGCATTTGAACTAGAGTAATTGCAATATTTCTTCTCATCAGTAGGTTTTTTTATCTTCCCCAAATGAAAATATAGATCCCATTGTGTACATTACCCTATAGCAAAATTTCTTTGTTCAGTAAGTCTCTAACTAAGCAGTGTTTTGGAAAAAAATCAAAATAAACCTTATTATCACTAGCAAATTGTGAGAACTCATCAAATTCTTTTTGATTTGAGGTACTCTTAATAAATTATTCAAATATAATTTTTTTCCCTAAAATCTGTGCATTTCCAATATGTGTGATTTTGACTAACTCATCATTACCCATAAAAATTGATTGCGTACCTTTATATTATTTATTTCCAAGATTGAGATTCTGCAAGTTATTGTAAATATGATTAGTTGCACCTAAATCAGGATACCAGGCCTCATTCATTATGTCTTCTGGTATGGTCATAAGCTCCATGTCATCTTGAATCTTGGAGTTACCTCCTTACTTATGGAGTCCTGATTTGTGTGCACCATATTAATATTGGGTTGAGAATTTCTTTGATTGCAGCTTTATTGATTAGGTATATAATTTAGATCAAGTCTAAAATACATTTGTTTGTTGTGTAACCATATTTTTCACAAACTTGACATCTTATTCTGTTGTTGTTGCTCCACCTACCTCTGCATCTGATACTCTGATTTGTCCTCTGGTTGTAACTTTCTTGTCCGTTGCCTTAATTGTTTCTGTTGTTTAATCCTCTATCTTGGTTGTAGTTCTTAGAGTTTATGACATAGTAAATCGAATACTCAGTGTTGACTGATTTTCTCTGCTCCATTCTACCTTCATGAGCCAGCAATGTAGAGTGAACATACTTAAGATCAGGTAGATTTCTTTGTGATGAGATAATTATTATGATTGATTTATAATCTTGATCAAGATCATTCATAATGATCAAGATTTGCTCAATTTTAGATATCGTATGGCCCGTTTCCAATAGATCACAATATAGAGATATTCCCTTATTGACATACTTCATTTGCTTATATTGTGAAATTGTCTTTTGTAGTGTATTATTCTTGCTATAGATTGTGAATTGAGTTATCTTTTCAATCTTGATCCAGATTCACGTACTGATCTGTAGCCAACAATTTATGATACAAGATTTGGGCTAATTGAAGAGAGGATCCAAGATGATAGTAAATTATATTGTCTTTGAAATTTGATATATTCTTGATTTGTTACAAGTATACCTTCTTTATTTGCAGTCATATCTGATGGTATAATAGCAGAGCCATTAATAAATCCTTTAAATCCATATCTTACTTATTGCAATTTCAGCTTGGTACTTCCATTGCAACAAGTTGTTTTCATCAAGTTGAATATTGATTAATTGTTTGGGTTTAATGATGGACAGAGTAAATGGATACAGTGGTTGAAGAGGTTTTAGATTCTTTAGCAGAGTTGCAGATTTGTTATCATTTTCTTGAGCCATGATGATGTCTTAAGAAAGAATTGAAATAACAGTGAATCAAAAAAAAGCAATGATTTTCAGGATGATGAACTATCTCTGACTGGTGGTTCTTGGTAAGGCACAAAATGCAGTGGGTAAGATCTTGGTGGGATACTTGCAGTTTTCTCTAGGTTAAACTTCTCAGATGATGTTGCTTCTACGCTGATAAGAAACTGTGCTGCCAATCCTCAAGTGTTGCAAGTGATGATATTAAACTCTGACGATGATTGTTGCAAGACACTCGTGCTGCTAGGCGATCAACTTTGATACCAAATTTAGAAACTAAAATGAAGTGTATTTGCTTTTGTACTTTATTGAAGTATGATGCAATTCACATCAACTGTTACAGTTGTAATGACTTTTATATATACATATGGAGTCCGTATAATACCCTTCTATACCTGTATTGCTATAATGAGAATAAGACCAGTTCATACATGTAATAATCAATACTTCTCTTATTATAGCCTTAATTAGATCATGTTACTTATTTTCATGTTTTGGTTTAGTGGCTGAGGATTTTATGGATATACTGTGTACTTTAGGTTACCTAAGATTCCTTTACCTAGACATACTCACAGACATCCTATAAGCAACTAGAACTATTAATTTGCTATCTAATGTTGATCATGGAGCACTTATATAATATATATCAAGTGTGATGGCTGCAAATTATTATTGGATTATTATAATTTTATATGGTAGAGTCATAAGTGTTCATTTGACATGGGTGATTTACTTGGATATAGAACTATTGAAATCCTATTCGCACATACCTCAATGGGGGCAATATATGAGTTTGGTCGACACATTTTAACAACAAAAATCACTTGTTGTTGCATGCAACCAAATTCTTATATATATACCATTCCACCTTCATTATTTTTCACGACGTGGGACTATTCTTTTTCAATATGCGTCCATTATCCACGCACAATGCGAGACACTCCAACAAAAACGGTATATTTTTAGTAAGCTAAATTCCTAATCTGCAAGAAAAACCAAATTATTTTGTTTTTTATACCATAAACTTAGTGTAGCAAATTTTTCTTAACTAGAAGATCATCATGGCAATGGTGATTGTGATCTTGCAACATCAAGCGAATCTCGTGCTTAAGTTGTGAAGCAGTTTTCTACAAATGCACGTTCACTACAAGTTAGGTGACATATGTCGTTTTGCAGCTTGTACAACAGCTGTAAATCAATTTTCGATGATGTTATATTTTGACTCCATCGTAATGTATTCCATGGTTACTGATAATTGAATGCCGCTTTTACAACCATCCTAAAGAGGTTTTTTAGCAAAATCCAATAAATCGTCAGAAAATTTTGCTTAAATATTTATCCTTCAACATTTATATCGTCATCATCAATTTCAATCATAGGGAATATTGATTGTGTTGCACTTTCAACCATATTTTCTATACGATTCGTCATAACAATTTCATTACCACCACCTCTAATTCAGACTCTGCAGGAGCATGTGCTACAACTTCTCTATGACGATTCCAAACATAATACTCCGGTACGAAACCGTTTTTTCACAAATGAACTTTCACAATATCTGATAACAAATACTTCAAATGTTTACACCTACTACACGGACAACGAATTTCTACGTTATTTCCGTTGTTATTACTTAAAGCGATTCAACAAATACGTTTATACCATTGTAAAAATCTTTATTTATTGAGCCTCTCGGTCCCCTTCTTTGATATATCCATCTCCTCCGATCAACAAAATAATCGATCATTTTCCTATTTAGAAAAATATGTCACAAATTCAAAAATAAATATTGGTCATTTTATGAATGGAAATTTTATTTTTCAATGTATTGATACATAATCTTATACGTGTCAATTTATTCCAGCTTAAGAATACAATATTGAAATGTTGGTTTACGGTTTCCTATTTTGATAGTCATTCATCTTACTTCCCACTACAAACGCAGAAACAATTACATTTCGTAAATTATTTTGTTTTAAACGATTCAACAAAATTTCGGCAGCACTTCCCTTTTGTTTCTTGTGTTGTACACAAATGCGTGTACATAGAAAACGACGACGAAATTTTATGAATCGTTTAAAACAAAATAGTATACGAAATGTAATTGTTTACTACATTTATAATTTGTCCAATATAATGACAAATGCAGCAAGTATTGTACCAGGTGTATATAAATATAAGTTTTGTGATCAAAACGAATGTTTATATAACGATCATGTACAATACTTGTCGGACGGGGCCAAAAATTCTTTAAATGACGTAATAAAAAAAGTAATTTATACAAAATTGGAGGTTTTATAGTTTGTCTTCTAATTTATTATATAATATATTATTGTTTGTAAACGGTTGAAAATTTTACTAATTTTATATATTTCAGAAATTTATTAATTTACCACATTATTCCGCATATTTTATCGAACAAGGTTAATTCAGCGTGTTATAGTATATATGTAAATTATTATTTTATGACGTTTTCGATAGAAAACAATTTATTTAATTATTAGTATGCATGTATATGTGTATATATATAATGATTACCCAACACACACACATATATATGAACACATAAACATCCAAATTAATACAGAACATGCTAAAAATAACACATATACACAGATTTATGAATTATATCTGTTTTCACAATTTAAAGCTAACAAATGAAATAAGTATTACATAGGATACTATAAACCGTCATTAGGCTATTAGAAACAAATAGAATCACTAATTAGTCTTAATTTATCAAATTAGGAAAATCTAAATTTAGGTTAAAAATTAGTAGTTTTTTTTACAAAAACTAGATTTTATACCTAAGATGGAAAGCGACAGAAACTGGCTCAGGAGCCGTGCAAAATCCGAAAGCTTGAATTTAAGGTTTGGAAACTTGAAAATGGGGTTTTAGGGATTTTGAATAATAATTTTCATTCAGCAAACTTGAGGAAGAAATGTCTCGACCAAGACCTGTATAACGCGAACTTCCGAAGTTTCCGACTTCCGCCGACAACATCTTTTAGACGGTTTCCGACGGCCGCCGACCGATTCGTTGAAATCCGTCGGAAACCGTCGCAATAGGCCGTCGGAAGCCATCGTCAAGGGTTCTAGCAGTGGTTATATAAGACAAATATTATACTAAATTACTATCTAACACTGAATTGCGATATACTTGCAGGGCAGTGGAGCTGGCAAGTAACTTGATTAATTATTTTGTCATAAATTTAAAGCAGATAGGTATCTTTAATTATCGTAATAATTAAGTAAACGTTGAAGCAGAAATATGAAATGAAAATTTACAAATGGAACTTTATAATTATTGTTTTCTCTGTGCTATGTAAAGTATTGCTTGCCATCCAAAATGGGACCAAATTTTATCCTTATCTTACATACATAGTATTACGCAAGAATTTTATGGTGAATAGTTGCTCATGGTTATTATTTCTTGACACTTCCAGGTGCATTAATTCACAATATTACAAGTGAGAAATGCTTCTAAGTGAAAACCTTTGCAACAGCGAAGTGATTGATATGAGCCATCCTGGTCTTAATAGAGTTTAATAGATACGTTCCTCCAAATAATAAAGGGGCGGTTCCTTTGTTTTGCATGCGCGTAAGCATTATGATCAACGCATGCTTACTTCTGTTTCAGGACATTTGATCTCGTTGTACTAATATTTATAGAAAAATACTCTATATATACATCGTATACTAATATAATTAATCTACCTTTATTTATCACTGTTGGATCTGGTTTGGCTTATACTTTGTATTACCTTATCCACGGTACATTGATAAAAAATACATAATAATTTAATGCTAATACTTCGCCTTCCCACAGTGGTTGACTGCGATAGACTATGGATTTGAGTTGGGTAAAAGGCAGCTTTCGATAGTATGCCGTCATTCAATAATATATTATCTCAATATATGAATTATGACATAGGATAATTTGTTTGATTTTGGTTTACAATTTCTATAGGATTAATGCTACATAAAATTCTTACAACTCGTAGCATAATATGCAAATGGATTAATTCTAGATTCATTATGTCTGTCAATTCAAGTTTTTAACATTGGTTTGTCTCGTGTTTACAATAGTTATTTTGCAATAATTATACCACATTTTAGAGGCAAGCTGGTAACAAAGTTAGAAAACTAAATAGTACTTAAGCTCTAGCCACGCTACATATTCCTTTTTCAAGTATTTCCATACATATTCGTAAATTATTTATACTTTCAAGCCATTAAAAAAAACTATTTCAGGTTTTCATTTTACATGTAGTGAGGAAAGAGGATGATGTTTGTTATCCTCTTTTTTGGTCAAAACTGGAATATCAATGTTGTGTGCGTTTCCACCACGACCGGAACAAGAAGAAGCAAGCAAGCGTATATAAGTCTGGGATTTCACTCATGATTCAAGTACAAATGTTCATTCGGTAAAGCAAGGTAAGAGTTCGTTCGACACTACACTCCCCGAGTTCATCCGGTAATAAGTGTCATCTGGTACTTAAAACCCCTCGCTTTCGTTCGGTAGTTCAAGTGTATGAGTTCGTTCGGTATTCGAACTCCCCATGGCTCATTCGGCATTCTCAAATATGAAGGCTCATTCGGCATTCCCAACACAAGGGATCATTCGGCATTCTCAGCATAGGATCCATTCGGTAGTACCGAGACCGAACCTTCTCACCGAATCAACTACAACCGAAGCTCCATCTTTCACCACCCACTACCGGTCCAACATCTCCACTAAACCAATGCCGAACCGAGCCCCACAGAATCAAGCACCGGACCACCCTCACCGGATAGCTTCCCACCGATCTAAGCCTCACAGAATCAAGCATCGGACCAACCATCACCGGATGTCTCCCCACCAAACCAGAGCATGCCGAACCAAAGTTGCCGGTCCAGATTGCATCAGCCCAGGCCCACCAGCAGCTATAAACATCCTAGACCCCTGCCCCCAACCTCACTCTATAAATAGAGGGGCAGGGGTACAACAACGATAGACAAGTTTGAGAGCTCAAGCATGGAAGGAACTTTCAAACAACTTTGATATACTTGTACTACAAGCTTTGTACTTGTAATCTGGATAGAAAAGGAGAATAACATATAAAGTGGATGTAGGCACATTCTGGCCGAACCACTATAAATCTGTGTGTCTTTTACAGTTTAGTCCCTGCTTTTTACGTATTTGCATAAACCACCCAAATCACTACGAGTAACATAAAATCAACTAAATCATACGACTTGCAGGTGTTTGCCCATTTTTGTGCAAGCATTCTTAGGTTATTTGCTGAGATATGTGATTTGTGTTTGAATATTGCTGATTTGTATTCATACACTGGTGCTTTCACGGTATTTGGGGTTTGTGGCCAATTTTGATGCAAACATTTTGGTGCTTTCACTGAGAAGAACTAGCGCCCTCTATATCGGATAGAAGTTTGGATTTGGGAGACAATGGCTAGGCTAAATAGTAGAAGGCAAAGGGCTGAGAGAAACCAACCGGAAGGAAGTCAACAAGCATCCTCAGGAGCTGAGGAAGGACCGGCTTCGATCTACATAACCCGGGACGAAATGGAAGCCATAACAAATTCACTGCAAGAGAGGTTGTTGAAGAGTCAACAGGAAATGATGGAGACTTTCTTGGAGCAAATGAGAGCTGCAGGGACCCAGAACTTAGGAACAGCTACAGCGGCGGTGGATGCAGGATAAGGAGCTAGGGTTATGGAACCCAATGGAGGACAGGATGCAGAGCCAGAGGGCAATCGACAAGGGCTTGGGGGGCAGGCCCGCAGGATCCAACACAGGAGGACCTTTGGAAGCAGTTCAACAGGCTAGAACCGACTTTGCTGCTAGCGAGCCACATGAAGAGTGTGTACCGGAATTCCCTCGGGGGCAACCCCCGACAGACAACACTGGATTGGTAGATATAATCAAGAAGACTGTGCGAGGTGGTTTGACCAGCGGAGACTTGGAAGGGGTAAACAGGAGTCCGTTCGCTCGGGAAATAAGGATGGCTCAGAATCCACCTAAGTTCAAGCTACCTAGCGTGGAGGTATACGATGGCAAGGCAGACCCTACGGATCACTTGATGAGGTACACCAGACACATGGAGGTGCTTGGGGCATCGGAGGAAGTGATGGCTCGATGCTTCCCTTTGTACTTAACGGACTTAGCTGCGATGTGGTTTAGGCAGCTGGGAGAAGGATCTATCAGGACATGGAGGGAATTGGTGGAAAGGTTTTTGGGACAGTTTCGAGTTCATGTCAAGAGACCGAAGAATGTGATGACATTAACATCGGTAAAGCAAAGGATCGATGAATCGCTTAGAACCTTTCTAACTCGATTCAGTGCCGCAGTTGCTTCGGTGGATCGGCCCGATCCATCGATGGTTTTAATGGCAGCAGTATCAGGAGTCAGGGAGAACTCGGATTTCAAGGTATCTCTGATACGAGATCCCCCACGGGATCTCGACGAATTCTTTCACGAGGAAGAAAGGTTCCTTCGGCAAGAAGATGCGAGTACGGATTTAAAGTTAAAAAAGGTTAATGCAATTGAGGTTGGAGGACCATCCAGCAAAGGTTTGGATAAAGACAAAAGAAAAAGGAAGTTGGACGATGATTCTAGAAATGCTAGGAAGCAATGGAAGGATCCAAAGTTTCCCACATGCACAGGATTGAACGAGACACTGGAGCGGATATACCTGGATACTCGGAATCGCCTTCCCTACCGGAGGCCGGCTAGGAGAGAACCAACAGAACGAGAAAGAACATCAGGAAGGCACTGTCTCTTCCATGATTTGGATGGACACGACACCAACAGCTGCAGGCACCTAAAGGACATAATTGAGGAGCATGTAAGGAATGGACAGCTGCCACAATATGTTGGACCTCGGAATGCAACGGCGGGGCAGGAGCAACCGCCGCCTACCTCAAGCTACGATGGTGGGAGGCCCAGGAATGATGGTCGGTTGATCGTCCATTGACCAGGTTATTATGAAATAAGTAGCGAACTATTGGCAACCAACCAAGTCATTTACACATGTACGGGGACGGAGATAGCCCCTAGGCATGCTCTGAATGATGATAAACTGCAATGCTATGGTTTGTGAAATTTATCTTTTGCTTTTGGATTGGACACTGCTTTTGCTTTTGGTTTTCAGTTTTGGAGCTTGGATTGAGCTCCTGGTTTTTCTTGCTTTTTGATTTGGATTTTCCTTTGAATGATTGTTTTCGGTTTTGGATGCTGGTTTGGATTTCTGATTTTCTGGTTTTGATTTGGATTTTGGATGCTGGTTTGGACTTCTGGTTTTCTGGTTTTGATTTGGATTTTGGATGTGGATTTTGGATTAGATTTTGATTGGATTTTTATCTGATTTTTGATAAACGGTCGTCAGGTATGGATTATGCCTGGCAAGGGGTGAGTCGCTTCGCCCGAACATGGTAAATTGACTCATTCAGGTCGTCGAGTATGGACTATGCTCGGCAAGGGTCCGGAGTGACTAGGATTCGGCCTAGGACTTAGGCCCTGTATTATCAATTGTTATTTTCAGGTCGTTGAGTATGGACTATGCTCCACAAGGGTCCGGAGAGACCAGGATTCGGCTTAGGACATAAGCCATGGCATTACACAGCGTCCAGGGACACTGGACCAAGGTCGTCAAGTGTGGATTACGCTTGGCAAGAACCCAGAGAGGTTAGCTTAACGTCCAGGGACACTGGACCAAGATCATCAAGTGTGGATTACGCTTGGCAAGAACCCGAAGAGGCTAACTTAACATCCAGGGAGACTGGATCACGGCCGTCAGGTGTAGATTGCGCTTGGCAGGAGCCCGGAGAGATCCTGGATTCGGTTATTGGCTATTGGATAAGAACGGTTTGGGGCTCGGTTGTCGAGTTCGGATGGACATGGAATTGGCTCAAGCTTTGGTTATTGGATTTGGAACTGGATATCGACTCGGAGCAGTCAAGGATGATATTCTCTGGCAATATGGTTATGACTTTGGATAATGGATTCGGAACTATCCAAAACACGCCTTATTATCACAAGGCATGTTTTGGGGGGCAAAGTGTTATCCCATTTTTGGTCAAAACTGGAATATCAATATTGTGTGCGTTTCCACCACGAACGGAACAAGAAGAAGCAAGCAAGCGTATATAAGTCTGGGATTTCACTCATGATTCAAGTACAAAGGTTCATTCGGTAAAGCAAGGCAAAAGTTCGTTCGACACTACACTCCCCGAGTTCATCCGGTAATAAGTGTCATCTGGTACTTAAAACCCCTCGCTTTCGTCCGGTAGTTCAAGTGTATGAGTTCGTTCGGTATTCGAACTCCCCATGGCTCATTCGACATTCTCAAATATGAAGGCTCATTCGACATTCTCAACACAAGGGATCATTCGGCATTCTCAGCATAGGATCCATTCGGTAGTACCGAGACCGAACCTTCCCACCGAATCACCTACAACCGAAGCTCCATCTTTCACCACCCACTACCGGTCCAACATCTCCACTAAACCAATGCCGAACCGAGCCCCACAGAATCAAGCACCGGACCACCCTCACCGGATAGCTTCCCACCGATCCAAGCCTCAAAGAATCAAGCACCGGACCACCCTCACCGGATAGCTTCCCACCGATCCAAGCCTCAAAGAATCAAGCACCGGACCAACCATCACCGGATGTCTCCCCACCGAACCAGAGCATGCCGAACCAAAGTTGCCGGTCCAGATTGCATCAGCCCAGGCCTACCAGCAGCTATAAACATCCTAGACCCCTGCCCCCAACCTCACTCTATAAATAGAGGGGCAGGGGTACAACAATGGCAGACAAGTTTGAGAGCTCAAGCCTGGAAGGAACTTTCAAACAACTTTGATATACTTGTACTACAAGCTTTGTACTTGTAATCTGGATAGAAAAGGAGAATAACATATAAAGTGGATGTAGGCACATTCTGGCCAAACCATTATAAATCTGTGTGTCTTTTACAGTTTAGTCCCTGCTTTTTACGTATTTGCATAAACCACCCAAATCACTACGAATAACATAAAATCAACTAAATCATACGACTTGGAGGTGTTTGCCCATTTTTGTGCAAGCATTCTTGGGTTATTTGCTGAGATCTGTGATTTGTGTTTGAATATTGCTGATTTGTATTCATACACTGGTGCTTTCACGGTATTTGGGGTTTATGACCAATTTTGGCGCAAACAATGTTATTGTGGGTTACGATGTAATGGATTTTAAGGCTACTTTAACACTAGAAATAGATGAATAGTGTTTTATAACTTTTATAGATCTTTTTAACTTTGCTCAAGTCACAGATGCAATCATAAATAAATATAAAAGCAATGACAAAAAATAAAATAAGATAATGACATTTGAAATTTTATACTGGTTCAGATTTACTAATTCCACATCCAGTCTCGTACAATGATGTATATATTTATTTTCAATCGTCTACTTTAACCAGGTTGCAAGCAAACCAAAATATATTTCCAATTTCAAGGCAATGAGATACGACCTCTTGTTCTATGAGTCCGGGGGTAAACTCTCTTGATTTTCCGGACAACAAAATCACTCGCTAGATTTAGAAGTGCTACTAAGCACACCCAATTGATTTGAATGAAAATAAGCACACTCAAACAAATAAGAGTGGAGTTGTTAATTTTCAAATACAAACAGTTGTATTTGAGATACAATATATCCTATGGTGCTTCTAATAGTGGTTTGATATTTAAATTTGTAGAGAGAATGCTTCCAAAATAGTAAATAATCTATAAAGAATCTATTTAGTAGTGTATGGATTGATTCTTTGTAGTTTTGAAGAATGCAATAAGTGGTTTTCAAGAAATATTTTAAGTGAATAAGAAGAATAAGAAGAAAGCAAGAGAAAAATAGTTAGAAAAATCGTTTACACTCTTCTTTATATAATTAGAAATTTCTAATTAAACACTGTGAACTACTATTAAGGTTACCCCCACTTCATAAAAAATCTCTTCTAATATTGTGGGACACCCATTTTGAAAAGCGATGTAATGACGTTCAATTTATGCGTAGTGCTGATAAAACATAGTTGATAAGAACCATCACACCCACCCTCGATAAAAACTTATCATTCCATTTGGAAAGCCTTTTGTTAATCTTACCAATTATTATCAATTAGTCATCGTGTTTGCATTATTAGAAGTACTAAGTATTATATGTGAAATTTCATAATTTCACAATTTAGTGCACATGCGACTTGATTTTCTATCTTACCTATATCGTTTATAAATGCGAACGTGTCATTTTTTCCTTGATTGGTTTAGAATTACTAATATAAGGTATTTGATTAGATGATAAATTTAACAAGATGTAAAGTAATTGGAGTTTAGGGCCTATTTTATATTGGATGGGGATATGGAATTGACAAAACAACTATATAAGTTGAATGTTAGTCAATTTCTATATCTAGAAGTTAAACCATACAAATGCATGATGATTTTCTCTTTAAAACTCTACGGTAACATGTAATTCAGACGATAACAATGTTTGTATTAGTATATGCCATATACTAACACAAAACATCCAACTAAATGCACATTAAAACAAGTATACAGAGAGAATGGACATACAAGTAATCAGTTGATAATGCCAGTAATAGAAGCATCAAACAAACACATTTACTCATCAAAAATAACTAGAACAACTAAATAGAAAGTACTAAAACAAGATTGTTTTCACATATGCCACGGAATGCCAGATAGTAGAAAATTCAAGCGATGTTTATATAAAAAATGGTTTGTCCGATAAACTGAGGTAGAAAAGTAGGACATTGATAAAGGGACTCCATTTTTTAATACCAAAGGATCAAAAAGTTCGATAGCCTATTGAAAAAAAAACATACACTGCACTCGTCAACATCCCGTCAAAAAAAATGCTCAAATTCGATGATCCTCTGCCAGAAAACCTTTCCCTTCCCACAAATGAAGTCCTTAACAACCCCAAAAATTATGACCAAAGCGGATATCATAAAAGAAGGAATTGACTCAAATGACATTTTTAAATATACACCCAATGGTTTCGGAAGGGATATTTTCAAAGGTTTCGAAAGGGATACTTTCAGTGCTTTCGAAGCTATGCTTCTGAAGAGTTATATGCTTTCGAAGGAGACTATCCAGTGAGGTCGAAAGCAAGGTTTTTAAAGTTTCGAAAGCCTTAGTTTTTCTGTAACGACCCGCATTTTTAGGTCTTCGAATTTGAATATTTAACTTATTTAAATATTCGGATTTGATTTAAATTGTAATAAAATCTATATTCAAATTAAGATTGATTTTTGGTGACGTATTTTTAATTTAATTTTTAGAAATTTTCCATAATTTTTAGTTTGAAAAATAAAAATATTTTCGTTTGATGTGTTTTGCGCCAAACGTTGGTACTTTTGAAATTTAACATAATAAGTTAATTGTCTATTTTATTATTATAATAGTTGTTGTATGGTGCCGTATTTTATCTCTATAAACTAAATTTTCTCATGTAAATGACTGTCAATGAAGGAATCGATTGCTGACTTCCTATGTTTGGATATGCATTAGATTTGAACTTTGATTTGAGTGGAAGTCTCTTCAGTATTTCTTTTATCACGTCGTCAGATATATTTGTAGTTTGTTTAGCATGATGATCGTCTTTAATTTTGCTAGAACCCATAATGCATATCTGTAAAATGTTTTAAAGTGTAAACCCTGAGACGCATCATTGCAAATGTAAAATAAGCTCAAAGCCCAAATACTGGTGGTTCGTCTGAACTCTACAAGAAATATCTGCAAAATCTGTACACTTTTTCTACGGTATTATCAGTGACGCTCAAATTTCGAATATGAAGGATACCCGACCTTTAATTAAAGTTACCATTTTTTCCCTTTTATCCTTGTTTCTACGCTAACAAATAAACATTCAGAGTAACGCTTTCTTTCACCCTGCTATGTATGTATATGTATATGTGTGTGTATAACGAGAAAAAGAAAACCATAAGGAAAAATGAATTTAAACTAAACTAAAGAGGCTGTCCAATTAAATTATTCATTTCGGGCACCCCTTTCGAACTTTATTTCAAATATCGACTATAAATTGATTTTCTCGATCGTCAAACACGTTAAACACCGCCTATAAAACCTATCTTGTTGATTTTCCTTGAGTAAGAAATAATTTTTTTCGCTTGAAATTTCATCTACAATTAATTTGATTTATCCATTGATTAGTTTAAAGGTAAAAAAAAAAAGATTAGTATAGATTAGGATAAAAAAAAAGGACAAATTGATCAATTTAAATTGTAATTTTATAAGAGGGTTGTTTTTATTACTATCCTCGTAATAAAATTTTCTTTCAAGAAAAAAACCTCTCGTATAAAAAGTGGACTATCCATGCCAAAGTGCTTTCTAATCTTATACTATATACCTTATTAGCATATCTTTCACGATATCCTTCCTATTTTCTTGAAATTTTAGAAATAAAAT
Organism: Allium cepa; assembly: GCA_030765085.1. NCBI lineage: Eukaryota > Viridiplantae > Streptophyta > Magnoliopsida > Asparagales > Amaryllidaceae > Allium > Allium cepa. Next base: position 978,039,315 of record CM060937.1, on the reverse strand, counting down.
ACCCACATCTTCTTTGTTTGTCTCATTCTTCGCAATATAAATCTCCAACAACAACATTATTCTTATACTATCTACTTTATTATGTATATAAAAAAGAATATGAGACCATTTGCATTCTCTCATCTCAGCCAATTCAAATCATATACTCACATCTCCTTAGTTTGAGCAAAAAAAATTATCATTAGATCTTTCAGTTTGTTTTATATGACAATCAGTATTATCACCATTTACCTATTTTGGAAAATCATAGGTCACATTTTCACTTTCAGTTATTTGGATTAATTTACCACTACTCTTTCTCATCTACTTTTTTACTATCCTGATCAAGTTAATTTCATTTTCTCATTTTCTTGCTTCAACGGCTTTTCTACATCTTCTCTATATTCTAACCATCTTTTGCGCTCCGTTGCCTCCATAACGCCTTTACTTCTTCAAAAATTGAAATGGATATCTCAGTTGTTTGATGCACCTTTTTCGCTGTGTTATGCATTAGGACCTCAAATTTTCTCGAGTAAAATATATGTCCATTCCATTCAATCTGTCATCACTTAAGGTATAGTTTGCATTGATTTTTCAACTGGATAGTCTGCTCCATCAAAATTGGATTTTACTGAAGATTTTAAGCTCCGATTCTCGGTTTCGTTTATTTTCTAGGTTTTCTAATATTGTTGTGTAACTATCTCCATTACAGCCTAAATTTAATATTTTATTTTATTTCCTCTTGAGCTACAGTATTAGAGTGGTGCTTTTGGTTCGTGAAATTGTAGTATTATACACTTTCTTAATTGGTTAGGTTTTATTAATTATTTTTTCTTCGTTATGTTAATCTCGAGTTGACCATGGGGTTTGGTTTATTTTATATTTATCACTGTGAAAAATGGATCACTAAAATTTGTTTTGTACGACAATCAACATTATCATTATTTACGTATTTTGAAAAATTATAGGTTACATTTTCCGTTCAGTTATTTGGATATTTGTCGCTACTCTTTCTCATCGACTTTTTACTGCTCCGATCGAATTAATTCCATCTTATAACTTATGTTTTACGATACGTATATACACACTACACACACACAACCCCCTTATTAGCAGATCTCTCATGATTTCCTTCCTATTCTTAGAATTTTAGGAATAAAATGCAGCTCTCTCCTTATTTGCCTCATTCTTCGCAATATCGACCTCTAACAAAAATATTATTCTTATACCGTCTATTCCTTTACGTATATAAAAAAGAATATGAGACCATTAGTATTCTCTCTTCTTAGACAATTCAAATCATATACTCACCTCTTCTTAGTTTGAGCAAAAAAATTATTGGTAGATCCTTCAGTTTGTTTTATAATGCAATCAATATTATCACTATTTATCTATTTTGAAAAATCATAAGTCGCATTTTCCCTTCAATTATTTGGATCAATTTACCGCTATTCTTTCTCATCAACTTTTTACTATTCTCATCAAATTAATTCCATCTTATACTATCTATCTAACTTATTAGCAGATCTCTCACGATTTTCTTTTTATTTCTTAGATTTTAGGAAATAAAATTTCGCTCTCTCCTTAATTTGTCTCATTTTTCGCATTATAGACCTCCAACAAAAATATTATTCTTATACTATCTATTTTATTATGTATATAAAAAAGAATATGAGACCATTAGGATTCTCTCTTCTCAGCAAATTCAAATCATATACTCACCTCTCCTTGGTTTGAGCAAAAAAATTATCATTAGATCCTTAGTTTGTTTTATATGACAATCAATATTATCACTACTTGCCTATTTTGGAAAATCATAGGTCACGTGTAACATCCTGCCTTTTTGTACGCTTTAAATCGACGATAAACCACACACGTCAGACTCAAACCATACAAAAGAGCGGATTATTATTGGTGTGAATCAGAAAAGCAGAGAAAGAAAAAACAAACAGAATCTCGCAGCGGAATGAAAAAATATAATAATCAAATAACAGTTCATGAAGCTGTTTTACAAAAACATTTGAATATACTTATACAACACAGATCAGAGTTACACATACCAGAGAATAATAAATAATGCAGCGGAATATATGATGCAGTGAAATATAATAAATAATAATAATGCAATCTTCACCTTCATCCTCCAACAATAAGGTCTTCAAATCCTTAAATACTCAAGCTTTCCCGTGCGAATTGAAAAGACAAAACACTCGAGTCATAACTAAAAGATCTTATGTAAGTTAAATCAACGGTAAAATATGAGTGGAACGGCGTCAAAGATGTTTACGGGGTTTGACATCTCCTATCCAGTGTCTGACATGAGTGCAGTAACTTAAGAGATGTCCAAGATTTACATCTCCTAACGATCCATTAAACTATCTACCATGTAGTAATATACGCTATCCAGAGGTCTATCCAGTATCATAGTCCCTCCTGATCGGGAAGCCACCAGAGGATACTCCATAGGCTACGGCACAAAATCAAAATCGTACAAGGCGCGCTAGGGTAGGTGACACGGCACAACTAGGCAATGCCAAGGTAGATATGCCAGTTATGCTTCCGGACCAATGGTAACGCGTAGCAGCTACTACTGCACACCTCGAGCCACACTCCCAAAAATCAAAGGTGCACCTAATCAATCACAAAGTAATAGAATGGTATCGAAGAAGTGTGTCCGATCAGAGGAGCTACCTCATTAGCCCGTCAATTGCTCTTGTTTTAGCCACCTTATGCCAACTCACGGGAGTCGGGGCCACGTATATACCTCAATAGAACGTCGCCACCATCCTACTTCATTCTAGAATCTCCACCGTGTACACGGTTATTAAAGTAGTTTTCGGAGTTGACAGAGACTATGACAACTTCCGATCCCGGTCTTTTTAACAACCAAACATTATTATAACACCGCGGTCATTTCAAAATAATTTATACTTCAAAACCAAAATATCATCGCCATTTCAAAAACCATATAAATACGATATCCTTTTCCATTTCAAAATCAAAAACGAACCAAAATATATCCTTTTTTCCAAAAATCGTAGCATTTTTCAAAGTTATAATACTTTTCGAATCTAAACTTAGAAATTATAACACTTTGAAAATCATAATTTGAAATCTTAACTTCTACTACTTAAACCGTTTAGATATTAAAATAGTATATAATAAAATTGTTTTCCACAAATTTCACAAATTAATTCCAAATCAAATCGACCTCCGAAATTCGAATTTAATCAGATTTCAAATCATTAATTCCAATTCAGCTTCTAAATAAACCATTCAAAATTTATATCGATTTCAAGCACAGATTTAAACCACAAATAAACCATTTCAAAATATATATTTCAAAGCTTTAAATATTCTATAATTTCATAACTAAATGTGATAATTTTTTATATATATATCTTAATTAAAATTTCTATTTTTTAGTTTTGAAATATTTACTTAATAAATCCAATATCATTTAAATAAACTCCAAATTTCAAATAAACGAATAATCCTTCAATTCATTTAAACTTGATATATTCATTTAACCATCTTAAACCAAAATCAAGTTATAAAATCATATCCTTTCAAAAATCTCAAACTCAATAAGTTCCAGATCGATTTTAATTAAATAATTCTTAATTTAATACAATTTCAAATCAATTTCAAATCCATCTTCTCAACCTTAATTTATTAAAATCATTATAAACTCTATATTAAAATATAATTTAAATAAATACTTAACCATATTATATTTCAATAAAATCAAATTTTGTTATTAAACTTATTTATATAAAACAAATTTATGTATAGCTTAAATTTAAGAATTTAACTATATATAAAATAACCTTAATATAATATCTAAAATCAATAAACATATATAAAACCATATATTTCTCTCCAAAACCATGGAAATCATTTTAAAAATATTTATATATAGACCAGCGGTGTCTGTATATAATTTTCTATCCTAGGTCAAATGATACAGATATTTATCATTTCAATCCACAATTTAATATTTTACGGTTGTATATCATTTCATACCGCAATCTCAAATTAATAATAATCCATAACGAACTTGCAGTTTATAATGATATAAACTAAACATCCATTCAACCAATATCAATAATCAACATCTACCATCCAAAACAATCCATAAATATCAATATAGAAACTGATAGTGAATAACAGGTATTTAACTGGCAGTTTATATACAATAATAAATTAAATAACAATCTATTTCAAATAAATTCAATTTAACTGAGATGATGATTAAAATATACCAAACAATCAAAAATAAATTCCTAATCACATCATGAATTAAATTTAACAAGCATAAGAAATTATAGAAGTTGTGAATGGGTTAAAACACTCATCTTTTTAATTTAAATCGAATTTAAATTCAATTTAAACTCAAAATTCAAACAGCCTCAGAATTTGTCCAAACCAGCGTCAGAATGTCTAGAATTCCAACACGATCCTAGTAGAGAAAACCGCGTATGAATCAGACCTCGCATGCAAAAGTTATTCGAGCTAGAACGATCGAAACTAGATTTAAATCAAAATAAATAAATAAACAAAATAATTGTAAAGAAAAAAAACATGTCCTCTACCTCGTTACAAAACCCAGGTTCACGCGCTTTCTCGACTAGTTGCACGCGTACTACCAAACCATTGACCACGATTCCCCACGCCGATCGACCATCGTGCTCCTCTGCGCCCTCACCATCGAGCTCCTCTGAAGAGTCGCATCCCCTAGCATCCATCCCAAGGCCACCGATGACCTCCGCCGTCGATAATCACGAGTTTCGAACCCTAATCGCTCTATCAACGGCAATCTGACCGATGTCTCCCCCACAAATGACTTAGGTGGAATCCCCTTGCGAATCTCCACAAACCAACAACATGCAATCGACGATCGATTGCAGTCGATCGTGACTAGACGGACGGCCGAGAATGTTTCATCCAGTTTCGGCCACACAGAGACGCGGATCAGAAAACGAATTATATATTTCACTTGCGCTCATCGAGAGCATCAAATTGATATATAATTCGATATTTTTTGTGGAGTTTGACTTTTTATTTGGTTTTGAATTGCGATTGGATTTGAAAGTGGGAATTTGTTTGTCCGCTATTGAGAAGGAGAGATAGCTGAATTGTACGTACAAACAAATGAAAGTTAGGAGTGGTTGGGGTTTATAATGAGGTATTTATAGGTGGATCATAAAATAGAAATAACGGATCGGATTTGATTTGGGTTGGAACGATAAACGACCTGAAAAGCTCGTTTCGCTCTGGAATGAAAATTGGTCAACCCATATATCAAAATAGACGTTTGGAAATATTTTAAAATCAATGAAACAGGTTTCAAGTCCAAATTTCATCGTACGAAGAAGTTATGCTAAAATCAGCTTATTTCAAGTTGATTTCAATTGATTTTAATTAAATTGATTTCTTGGTGTTTCGAGCCCTACGATCAAATGACAAGTACGATCGATACGAAACTGAAATCCTATAATAATTCACTGCTACGGATCCGATGAAACTGGTTTCATCGAAATCTGAGTCAGTGGCCAAAATAGCTATATTTCAGTTAATTCAATAAATAAATATTAAATTAAATTAAATCACTGTTTCATTCAAATTCTTTAATTTATAAATTTTATCATCTTGGATTACTTTATTAATTTAAAATCCTTTATAACAAATTTATATATCCATTTAAAGTTAATTTATTCACCAACTACAGTATCAAATTTCAATTTCAATAAATTCACTAATTATCAATTGAAATTCCAAGAAATCAATTTATTTGATTTTTCAATCTTGTTATTCAACCAATTATCATTTTCTGGGTATAATTATCATTGGTTTATTTTATTATATTAATATTTCTCATTTCACCCTAATTTCAATTAACACGGTTTTTAATTTCATTTACTTACCGTTTAATCCATTTGTTATAGATTGAATTCCAATTAATTAATTTTCGAATAAACTGATTTGATTCAATTCAAATCTTTTCATTAAGTCTGTATTGCTCTATAAACCTAATTACTATTCGTTTGCCTTTCATTACATCAATATATTCAAATTTACATCTTTCCATGTTAATTTCAATTATATTGAATTTGTCAATATATACATTTATTATAATTAATATCTCAATTAATTTATCCAACTTGGTTCCATTCCTTTAATTTATCTATGAAAAAAACATACATTTCATTTATTTTATTACACTCACACCTTATAATTATTGTCATCTCTCATATTATTGAACATATACTTTCATTTAAATGTAGTTGATTCCCAACTAATTTCATTGACAAATTAAATAGGTAATTTATAATGATTGTTATCATAATCTTTAATTTACACTTAAGTTTATTATATATTCAACTAATTATTATAATTACTTACATAATACTGAATTCATACGATTACCATTAATTATACTAATTTATTTATTTATACGACGCTTACCCTTATTTACTTATATTCAATTTTGTAACGAACGCGACTTTTCGACGCTCGAAAACCGACATCAATACGCCCACTATATCAACTGCCAAGCAATCGATTGCCGGAAAACCGTACCGTTATGGTTAAAGAAGAAGAAAACGAAAGAAGGAAAGAGAAAAAGATAGAACAGAACAAAAAGAAACAGCAGAACAATATCAGAATCTCACAATCGCAGCGGAACAACATATAATAGATAAATGAATAATCTTTAAACAAAGAACTATATCAGTTATTACATTACATCACATTACATCATCAGAGTGTACAACAACAAACAGCGGAAAAGAAATATTATATACTAGTGAATACGCCATGCCATCCAGCTTACCTCCAGCAACTCCTGAATTCCAGAATATCCTGATAAACCTGACTCTTGACTGCCCGTGTGAAAATTGGTGGGCACCCAGAGTTTAGGAAGGAAAACAATAAACTCCGAGTCAGTCATGGGACTGGTGTGAGAACTTAAAACAGTTATCTTTTAAAAAAAATAGAGGAATATTTTTAAAGTCAATTCGCAATGCTTTTAAAAATGAAACTACCATAAGGCCTCCCGGCACACACACAATGCAAACGCAGACTTGGGGGAGATTTCTCCTTATGATAGTCAAAGATGCTTACTACGTAAAATCAAATCATTTTTGATATTATGATTAGTGCATGGTGTAGAAAACATTTCGAAAGTAGAATATAAATCTTAGCCAAATCAATATACATCATATAGCAACATAACAACTACATGTGCCAACATAGCAATGCATTCAATCAACAAATGCAACCATCAAACAACTATCCAACCAATAAACATCCAACAAATCCATAACCAAATCAATATGAATTCACTTCTCATTAATATTCATTGAATTGGTTTTCAATTTAATCACATTTGATTTGTTAACATTGGACTTACTAACATTCATTCGTATTTAATTTCAATTAGTTTGCATTCGCTGATTTATATTCAAGTTAGTTCACTTCCAAATCAAATTCAATTCTATTCAAGTTCATTTTCTTCCAAGTTGGATTCAATTACTTTAGCTTCCAATTTCGCTAATTCAATTTCATTAAAACTTAATGAATTATATACAATCAACTAACAATCATATAACAAACCAACCATAACCATCATAACCAAATTTCTAAATTTACATTATATTTGGTTTAACACTTTTTAACTCCAATTAGTTGATATTAAATTGACTTCCATTCAATTATTCAATTTTTTCAACTTCATTAGCTTCTAATGAATTAACACTTTCATCCATTATTCCATATCAATTTAATTTACATTCAATTGATTAACATTCCATCCATTTATCAATTCAATTGCTAATTCCTTTAACAATATAAGGTTGAATTTCATTCATATAACTCAAGTTTATATTTTTAATGACTTCATTTCATTAATTCACTTATTAATTTTACTTTGATACCAGAATCAACTTCATTCAACATCACTTAAGTTATATTCCATTAAACATCATTTGTTTAGCTTAACTTAAATTTCAACTTATAAATTCAATTCTGATTTCATTTTGCTTAACAAAATTGTCTAACCACTTCAATAATTGGTTTTACTTATCCTTTCCCATTCTACAAGTTATACAGCTTATTTATTAACTTCCAAATCCATTAACTTATCCAAAGCTAAATTTATTATTCATATTATAAGTTCAAAACTCATTTCATTTATATTCATCAATTACAACTTGGATTTTAATTGATTCACTTATACTCCCTTTAACTTAACTCCATCCTTTAAGTTAAATTTATTCTATCCAAATTCGAATTGTATAAGTTATCAACTCATTTATCATTCCCATAATATTTTAAATAGGATTCCAGAGTCTTTTCAACCTTTCAAAACCATTTTCGAAATCAATTCAAATTATCCTTTGAATTTCAAAACCCAAACTCAAAATTTTCCAAACAACTTTCATTTAAAACAATTTGGCAGCAATTCCTCTTTTGGAAACCCGAAAATGAACACCGATGATGTCATGATCATCATCGGAATTATTTTCCAGCGACCGAAAAGAGTTTAGAGCTTTAATTTCTCCAAAACAATTTTCCAAAATATCAAATCCTTTCAAAACACTTCTCTGGAATTTTTGTTTTTGGATTATAAATCACATTTATAAATCTTTTACTTATATAATTTCACTTATTATATATAAGATTATTTCACAATTGTAAATCACATTAATTATAATTTCATACTTATAATTCATTTGCTTATACAATTCATTCCTTTACAGCTGTTGTTTTTATTTAACAATCAAACAATCAATTCATATACACTTTATAATTCTGAAAACTTATTCCTTTATATATAAAATATAATCAAGGTAAAATTATTTCATTTACCCAATTTAAAATGATACTATGTCGGTTTATCTCGTTTAAGAGTTTAGAAATCCCTATCGATAATATGGCGTCCCATCTACCGACCAGAATTCACAAACAGCTCAACGGATAAGCAAACACAATATAAAACATTTTTTTTATATTCACTAACAAATACGCGCTCATAGCTATTATTGCACTCGTACTCATTCTAGAGTACTACTGACTCTATCTCTAATGAGTAATACCCAACAGAGTCATGGTTGTCGCTTAACCATATGCTCTGATACCAGATGTAACGAACGCGACTTTTCGACGCTCGAAAACCGACATCAATACGTCCACTGTATCAACTGCCGAGCAATCGAATGCCGGAAAACCGTACCGTTATGGTTAAAGAAGAAGAAAAAGATAGAAGAAAAGAGAAAAAGGTAGAACAGAACAAAAAGAAACAGCAGAACAATATTAAATCTCACAATCGCAGCGGAACAACATATAATAGATAAATGAATAATCTTTAAACAAAGAACTATATCAGTTATTACATTACATCACATTACATCATCAAAGTGTACAACAACAAACAACAATAAACAGCAGAAAATAAATACTATATACTAGTGAATACGCCATGCCATCCAGCTTGCCTCCAGCAACTCCTGAATTCCAGAATAACCTGATAAACTCGACTCTTGACTACCCGTGTGGAAATTGGTGGGCACCCAGAGTTTAGGAAGGAAAACAATAAACTCTGAGTCAGTCATGGGACTGGTGTGAGAACTTAAAACAGTTATCCTTTAAAAACAAAATAGAGGAATATTTTTAAAGTCAATTCGCAATGCTTTTAAAAATGAAACTACCATAAGGCCTCCCGGCACACACACAATGCAAACGCCGACTTGGGGGAGATTTCTCCTTATGATAGTCAAAGATGCTTACTACGTAAAATCAAATCATTTTTGATATTATTATTAGTGCATAGTGTAGAAAACATTTCGAAAGTAGAATATAAATCTTAGCCAGCATACGTACCATTATATTATGCCTACTATAGCTACCATATTAGATGGCATGTTCTGCAACTAAAACCGTACAAGATTCGTATTGTTTCTTTGGATTTCCAACAAATGGTCATGCCAAGGAACTTCCCATTGCCACATGGGTACGCCTCTGGAAAGACGACCTGAGTACCTGACCGGATCTCTGCCAACACAAGGCCGGGTTACGCCTAACTGGGTAATTACTGACACGAATATGTCATTCCCCGATCGTAACCGATCTATATCCGAGGATCCTCGATTTTCAACAACCACAAAGCAATAAATTTGCAGCAACAACATAGGTTAAGTATTTGGGCTCCATACCATGATACCACCTCTATCCAGAAGGAATGACATACACTAAAGGGGCGCTACCCCCTAATAACCTTGCCGCATCCTTCCTGTTTTGACCATTTCCGGGGTGTGAGGTCCGACGAAGTCTCGTCCACAAAGCTACGCTTTATATAAAAGCTGTGGTTTGATCATCAAATGCTCAACAGCACTTCGTATGCCACATTACCAATTTGGGAATGTATCACTAGTGACCATTAACTACATAACCTCTAAGGGTGTTAAGCTAAGAGAATAAATTCTCCGCCACCAACGGAAACATATTTGATAGAAACCAACTTTACATCTCAAATTGTAATGTCAGACACACATCCATACAAGTCCGTTCCAGGATCGAACGGAACCGAAGGCACTTACAAAGAAGTCCTTGCAATCCGGATATTCACTAATCACGACCGGACTTCCCATCACAAAGGGTAATAAATTTCTATATCGTAGATCAGCCGATGCAGAAACATTCGACGGTAATCCTTCCGTTTTCACAAATATCCGGTCTTCAACACCGGTCATCAAATGCAATTCATAACGACGTATCACATATTCGGAATGGGTTATACGACCCCAAGGTCCTTTCCCGACTAACCCGAATAGTGAGCGCTTATTCAAAAGTAAGTGTGGCATTCAAATTCAAGCAATCACAACAAATACCTATTTAAAGGTAAATATTGATAGTCGGTTATTTAACTATCAATATGCATGCGCGACATCACCAGATTCCAAATAATTTCCCAAATTATTTATTTTCCAAAAATATCTTTACTATATATATAATTTCCACACTTCAACCATTTGAAAACAATTTTCAAATCACTTTTCACTTTACCACTTTTGAAAAAAAAATTCAAACATTTTCCTTACGCGGAAATACTTTCATTTCAACATGGTTCATTTAAACCAATTAAATAAATCCTTAACGATTTACTTTATATTTACGTTTCAAATCCGTAAATTTATTCCCACACTTCAAAAATAAAACAACGTTTATTTTTAAGCAAATTCCCCTTTTCATTTATAAATTCCATAGTGAATTTACATTCCAAAATATTTATGAATATACGATTTCAATTATTCTTTTTCAATTTATCTTCAAAAGGATAAATTCTCAAAACGTTTCATTTCACATTGGAAAAACATTTCCATACTTATTTATTAATAAGTAATTCACGAATCAATTTATTTTCAACATTTGAAAATATTCAATATACTTAAATCATGATTAAGTATATATTTTTATTCTTTAAGGAAAGCGTTCTCTTAAACATTTATTTGAGTCAAAACGAATGTTGCATAAAACATCGTTACAACGACCCAAAAACACTAGTATAGGGATTCGAAATTAAAATAGATATATAAATCCCAATACTATATAAAATATTCCCTTTGGGAAATCATTTACTATAACAACGGTGTTATAGTCCACCATTTCCTTTTATTCCTCGAAAACGTCTATTTCAACAATGGATGTTGAAATCTATGTATTTGATTCATAATACATTTTAAAACCTCTTTTAAAATAATTAACTTCATTTTATAATATCGCTTTCCTAAAACATAACCATTTTATTTAATAATATATTCACTGTCCAAAATCGTGAATATACTTCATTAACCAATTTCAACATTTCTACGCATTTTACATAAAGAATAATTCGCTATCCAAAGTCGCGAATATACTTCCTTTAATAAATTTCTATATTCAATTTATCAAATTCCATTGATTTCGAATGTATAAACAATGTTTATAAATTCTATTTTTATTTACAAACTTCGATTTATAGTTCTCTTTTATTAATCCAGTTCAATTTATATAACTCAATTATATACCAACAGTCCATATTATAAGTTAAATACTTATAATTCATTTATTTACAAAATCGTTCTTTTTAAAACTTCTATTACTAATAAGATTCCTTTATATTTTATAACAACTTCAACTTATAAAATCTCCTTTATTAACAATTTCTATTAATATCCCATTTATATGCTAAAATCCAGTTTATAAGTTAATTACTTATAAATCTTTTATTCTACAACATCTATTCATTTTATAATTTCACCATTTATACAACCGTGAATTTCATTCACTTATGAAATCCTTCATTTTAACATTTATAAAAACTCATTTTATTATTCCAATATTTTTGATTTACAAATATCAATTTTAAAAATCTTTTATATACATCCTTTATAATAATTCAAAAATCCAAATTTAAACTATTTTATAAATCTATTTATTTTAAAAATTACCTTTTGGTTATTTTTCACAAAAATCTTAATTTTATAATATTAAATTTTATAACGTTGATTTATTTTAAAATGAATCAATTCAAAATTTAATAAAACGTATACTTTCAAAAATCACTTTAAAACCCTTTTTAAAAATCAAAATCATTATTTTAAACTTCAAAAATGGATCCGATGATGCAACAACACCAAATAGTCAATCACGACAATAAATACATCATATATTAGTATATGATAATCAACAAATATCACAATATCTGTAAATAAATCAATATAGTTGAGGAATCCAGTTGGATCCCTCCAATCTGTTTCCCTACACCCAAAGATGTTAGCACAATACCAATTCCGTTCCAATACGGAATATCGCGGTATATGGGATTTATAAAATATTATCCGCTATTATGCGGCGCAATAGGGTCTCATCCGCTATATAATGCGGGAAATCAACTCCAAGTACATAAATAATACCAATTTCACTATGCGGTGAAATATTCGCGGTATATATTTTTAATAAATAACCTCCGCTTAATAACGGCGTATAATGTCTATTTAACAATCAATAGATAATAATTCATCATTCAGGCATACAATCAACAATTTTAAATCTAACTATTTAAATTTTAAATCGAAACAATTCGACTGAGTGAGAAGTTCTCACCTCACTTTCAATTCAGTTTTCGTGTTTTATTTCGAATAAAATTAAACACGCGTTTAATTTTATCCAAAATTATCACTAACTCCAAATGACTCCAATCCAGCTCCATAGCGTAGTATGCGTCAATACGGTTCCAACGCAACTAGTTTCGTAATTTTTCGACCTCGTATGAAAGAGATATTGATTTTTAAAGTTCATACGAATTATAACTTAATTAAATTACAATTTCTTTTAAAATTTTATAACCAGATTCATCATGGTTGTGCATTCCAAAACCAAGCAATCTCGGCCGCACCCCTTCTCTTCTCCCTCACGCGTTTCTATCCCCAGGTTTCACGTACAAGATAACCCAACAAGCCGAACTAGGGTTTATCACCACGGCCTCCACGTGCATCGAGAGTTCATCAAACCACCACCATACGAACCACCATTCGAAGCTCCACCTTCGGCTACAACCTCATAGAACTCGGCCTCCCCCATGTCTAGAATTCTGTGCACGAAAACGTGGCCTTCATCACCATTTTGCCGTCGATCCACCGCTTTGATTTTGATCATACCGGTTGATTTTGTAGTTCGTGATGTGTTCTACAATATTGTAGTTGAGAGTTTGTTGAATTAACGTGTGGATTTGAAGAATTTGAAGGACGAAGGAGAATCATTTTCGGCCATTGAAACCTTGGAGGAGGCGGCCTGAACGTATACATTATGGTTTGCCTTTGTTTTGTAAAAAGAAAATAATGAAGTGCTTATATAGAAAATATTCAAAACACTATTCATTCCGGGTTTTCTGAGCTCCGATTTACGCGCGGTAACGGGCATTTCTAGGGTTTATCCCGCGTTTCGGACACAATGGAATAGGTTTCGAAAGATAATTCGATCATCTGTGCAAGTTATGGCAATAAACAATCGATTTAAAATTAAATCGGTTAATCAATTTTCTAGGCGTTTTGGCTTGCCCCAGACAAACGATAAATCCGATTGACTTAAAATTTGAAATCTTACAATAATATAACATTATGGATCCGATGAAACTGGTTTCGTTGAAATCCGAGACTGTTTGAAAAATGTCAATTTTTGCACGTCAATTAAATATTAAAATATTCAATTTTCACAAATCAATTTCTAATTCGATTTTGAAAGTTCTATAACGTTATTATAATTTCAATATGATTAAATAAAATTTTCCAAATCATTTTTAATCATATTAAACTCGATTTTCAATTATTTCTGGAATTTAAATATTAAATTATCGATTTAATTGTCCAAATTAAATCCAATATTCGAAAAATAAATTATTCGACTCATAAAATTCACTTATTAATATTTAAAATCAATTAAATATTCAAATTTTAATTAACAAAAATTTTGGGTCGTTACAAATTTTATAACCAAATGCAATAATTTACACTATTCCATTATTGGGATTTCACTCCAATTGTCAATAATTGGTTTTAATTACCATTGCTACATTTCATTTTTAACATTCACTTCATTATAAATTACAAAGTTTTTATTTCTTTCTAAATTTAATTACAAAAATCTTATTAAATTAACCAATTTAATTATCGAAATGTGCGGGTCGTTACATCACGCTTTATTTGGATTAATTTACAGCTACTCTTTCTTATCAATTTTTTACTATTCTGATCAAGATAATTCCATTTTCCAATATCTTTACTTCAATGGTTTTTCTACATCTTCTCCATATTCTAACCATCATTTACGCTTCGTTGCCTCATACTTCCTTTACTTCTTCAAAAAATAAAATTAATATCTTAGTTGTTTAATGCGCCTTCTTCGCCGTGTTACGCATTAGAACCTCAAAAGTTTTCAACCAAAATTTATGTGCATACGATTCAATCTATCATCACTTAAGGTATATCTTACACTAATTTTTCAACTGGATATTCCGCTCCATCAAAATTGGATTTTACTGTAGATTTTAAGCTCTGGTTTTCGGTGTCATTTATTTTTGGATTTTCTAATATTTTTTTGTATATATCTCCATTATCGCCTAAATTTTTTATTTTAATTTCCTATTGAGGTGTAATGTTAGAGTGGTGTTTTTGGTTCGTGAAATTGTAGTATTATACACTTTCTTAATTGGTTAGGTTTTGTTAATTATTTTCCCTTCGTTATGTTAACCCCGAGTTGACCATAGGGTTTGGTTTATTTTATATTTATCATTGTGAAAAATGGATCGCTAAAATTTGTTTATTGACAACGAACAACAAGATATGATCCTAATGATGGGAAGAAGATTTTTGAAGCACAATTTTTTATGCTTAAAATATGAAATTATAAAAGTCTTACATATATGTCCTTTGAGCAAAAGAGTAAATGAACTGTTGAAATATATTTGAATTAAGTTATTCAACGATGTCAAATTGTCAATTGAATAAAAATATAATTATACGAATATTCATATATATGTATATACACACACACAGCGCGCGCGCAAATATAGTTTAACATCTCACATTTTTTTGTCTCTTTTGCCATTCAATCTCAATTGAAATGTTGATTCTTCTTAGTTCAAAGTGACATTTTTAAATAATGTTTGAACGTTTCCATACTAAATCTCTTCCTTTCATTATTCTATCAGTTTATATAATATATATTTTATCTATCTATTATATTGAAAAGAGAATATATTTCTATTTATATTTTTGCTTCTCATTCACACTTATTTTATCTCCTTAATTTGAGTGGTAATTTTTTATTGGGAAAATTTAGTTATACACCATTTCTAACTCTAAATTAGATTTCATTATAAGTTAATAACCATGACCACAGAGTACAATAATTCTCATCAACTGGTGATAAACTAACTATAAAAATGTTGGACCATATCAATGAAACTGATAAAAAGGATCAATTAGAAAGAATCGGTTGCTACTAATTCAGTTGAATTTGAATTTAAATTATTTGGAGTATTAATTCCAATAAATTGTCTTTAACTTGAGTCCATTTGGTTGTATAAAGATTTAAGAATCTGACCTTTCATATCCTGATTCTCATTCACCCTAAAATCATAAACTCAACCTATTCATTTGAATAAACTTTTTACAATTATCACCAACACTCTTTTACAATTTTCCATCTCCATTAAAATTCCACTTACAAATGTTTTTTTTTTAAAGGTAACTGAATTCAATTAAAAGGTTTTTTCTTAAGTGATCTTCTGTCAGTTCAAAGATAGAATTGTAATAAATGTTAAACATATATATGAAGTAATTCATTCCACGATTTTACTTCGGTAATTGAATAAAAATATAATTATACCAAGGTTCATAAAATTCCGCCTATCACAATTTTACCTTTTTTGTCATTCAATCTCAGTAAAATGTTAATCCCTCCTTAGTTCAAGTGATATTTTTACATTTAGGCCCTTAATTCTTTTCCTTCTCCGCTTTCGCTATTACAAAGATTCTCTAATTAATGTTTGAACGTTTACATACCGTACTAAATCACTTCCACCCATTACTCTACTTATTTATTTATTGTATCTATTCTATCTATCCATCTATTATACATAAAAGAGAATAAATGACTATTTGTATTCTTTCTTCTCATTTATTCTCATTCACACTTCTTTTCCCTCCTCAATTTGAGCGATAACTTTTTACTCAACTCCAATATAATTATTTACTATTTTAAACTCCAAATTAAACTTTATTATAAGGTAATAACCAAAACCACCGATTATAATAAAATCTTATCAATTGGTAGTAAACTAACTTTAAATACGAACGATTATGTCAATGAAACCGATAAAAGAGAATAATTAGAAGGAATCAGTTATTGCTAATTCAGTTGAATTTGAATTTAATTTAGTTGGAGTGTTAACTACAATTAATTGTCTTTAATTTAAGTAGTTTCGATCGTATAAAAATTTGAGCATCTGATCTTTCATATCATGATTCTCATTCACCCTAAATCATCTCATTTCTTATTCATTTGAATAAACTTTATACAATTATTGCCTCTATTCTTTTTTCACTTTCCACCTCCATTAAAATTCAAATTTCAACTCTTCAAGTTTCTCCGTATAATTTATTCATTTTATTAAGGTAAATAAATGTCTTATTATATTTTTATTTTCCATTGCATCTTTATTATCATTTCCATCAATGATAACGTATTTTTTTAAATAATCTCTTGTCTATTCAAAAAAAGAATGATAACAAATGATAAAAGCTTCTACTGTATAACTTTAGTTTAAGGTATTGGTCATTTTTTTCTTTTGTGGTTTCGTTATTTGATAGTAGTTAGATATTACTCTTTTCCATACTCATCATTTCTGTAACGACCCATTATTTTGAACTATTAAAATTGACAATAAAACCACACATGTCAAGCTTGAATCATTCTAAGCAACATATTGTTAATTATTTTTGGGGTAAATAGAATGAATCATAGACATAGAATAT
Organism: Allium cepa; assembly: GCA_030765085.1. NCBI lineage: Eukaryota > Viridiplantae > Streptophyta > Magnoliopsida > Asparagales > Amaryllidaceae > Allium > Allium cepa. The sequence continues at coordinate 978,021,763 of CM060937.1, read as the reverse complement.
ACAGCGAAATAAATAAAACATAGTAGTTCATGAAGCTACTACAAAATCAACAGTGTCAAAAGCAAATACAACAGAAATCCAAATACATAAGAAAATGACAATGTCTGAATCGAAATAACTGAAATAACTAAGCAGATAGATAGATAGAACTCCAGCAAAGTCTTTAGCTCCAAAAGGTGAGTCTTAAATGTTGTGAAACTCAAACCGACCTAAGAATAAAGTAAAAACAAAACACTCGAGTCAGGTGTAACATTCTCATGTAAGTAAATCAACTCAAATGAAATATAACAAATAAAATGCAACAATAACTCAAAATATGTTTGGGATTCCCGTCCTTTAAGGATCCGTTAAACTATTTACATATGTAGTAATATACTCTATATATGTTATGTCTAGTAGTAAAGTATAATATATTGAAAATAGCGTTAAGGCGTTACCCATATTCCCCTTAACACATTTTATAAATATCGTAGTCTATACAGTACTGCAAACTCCACCAAATCGATGGGCTATCAGGAAGCACTCCATATTACGATACAAACCAAAATCGTAGTGGGTTAGATAAGGCATATGCGAAGGCACGCGAGGCTATGTCCATGGTAGGATTCTACCATTTTGCGGAACCAAGCTGACGGTAATGCATAGCTGCAGCTACCGTCCTCCTTGGAACAACACTCCCATAATCAAAAGTATGCACCAATCAATCACCAGGTAGCAGATATGGTATCGAAGAAGCGTGTCCGATAGAAAGAGCAACCTCGCTTGGCCTGGTTATAGATCATGTTTTAGTCATATCAACCTGACTAGGGGCGGGGTTTCATTTCTTACCTCATACCAGAAGCGTTTGCCAAACCATTCTACTTCATTCTAGATTCTCTACACGTGCACAGTTGTTAAAGTGGTGCTGGTATTTACAGAGAGTGTGCCAATATTCAGCTCTGATTTCTTTAATAACCAAATGCTTACATTATTCACACCGTGGTCATTTTTATAGAACATTTAAATGAAAAATATTAAATTATAATTTAAATCAATACTAAAATATTTAACTTCAATTATATTTTAGATTTAAAACATTTATCTTATAATTCATATTATTCAAAAAATCATATCTTTAGTACTTAAATAAAATCTTATTTAAATTTTAAATCCTTTAAAAAAATTAATTATAAATTATGCTCCACTTCTTAAATTTTATTTATAAAAATTATTATATAAATTCTATATTTATTATTAAATTAAAACTATATTAATTATATTAAATCAAAACTACTTTTATTATATTAAATTAAAATGATATTGAGTATTTTATTAAATTAACCTTTACAATTATTTAAATTATATATTTTAAAAACCAAATAAAATTATAGGTTAATATCTTAAGATTACATTTTTGCTTAGCCTATAATTTAAAACTTTAAAACAAATAAAAATATTATTATTTTTCAAATATTAATTTTTAAATAAAATCACTAGATTAAATTAAATTTTAAAATCAAATTTTTTAAATCAAAACATACTTTATAATTTAGAAAATAATTTAAAGTAAATTTAAAACCGACCATCGTGGTATCTGTATATAAATTTTCTACCTATGGTCAAGTGGTTGGGTAAATATCATTTCAACCTAAAATTATAATTAAATTTTCGAGTATTATATCATTTCAACCCGCATCCCAAGTTAATAGTTCTAAATCAGTACAATTGTTTGAGTCTATCATTTCAACCCATAACGATTTTTCCTAATCTATATGATCGTTCGGGTATGTATCATTTCAACCCATTATTAGAAAACTTGCAATGTGATATAAATAAATTACATAATATAACATAGTATATCATAAAAAATATCAGAGTGTCATAGGTGAGCATCATATCATATCATATCATATCATATCATATCATATCATATCATATTAACTAAGCATATCTAACTATAACAATATTTCAATTGGTGTCCATTCATTTAAACCTTATAAATCAGTTGTGAGTGATTGCTCACCTTTCGTGGCTAACGACGGTGACAACTACACGAACGGACACGAAGTGGATACAGAGATGGAGACTATATGCCAAACAATAACGAGCCAAATGGCACGAACACTATCCAAGATCTTTAAAAATGAAATTTCCTTTTTTCGTAATGAAGAGGGGAAAATGCAAGTTTAGGTTTGTCCTAGCTTAGTGGGCTCGGCCTAGGTGCACATGGCCTAGGGCTTGTGTGTGGCCGTGTGTGTGGTGTGGGTGGCATATATGGTGTGTGTTCTCGGGTGGAGGGTGTGCGGCTCGGCTTGGATGTGGAGGAGGGCGTGGACGAGATGAGGGTGTGTGTGGAGGCCTAGGGGGTGGGTAGGTGAGTGGGTGTGTGGGTTTGTGGGGCCGTGGGGTAGGTGGAGGGTGTGGGGTCGACGGCAAGGCTAGGGGAAAGGGTAGGCGGCGGCAAGGTGATGGGAGGAGAGGAGACAGAGAGGAGAGGAAGGGAAGGAGGAGCTAGGGTTAGGTTAGGTTAGGCTAGGCTTTAGAAAATGGAGGAGGAAGGGAATAGAGTTTTACCATATGTTTTTTGGTTTCAGAAGAAGGAAGTGAGGAAGAGAAAGGATGGTCAGAAAAAGATATGTGCAGAAGTTTCTCAACAGACATGTCCATTGGGAAAACATATATGGCCCTTCAGAAGACAATTAGTATTCAAGCCCACTAGACCAAGCCCAATAAATCAAGCCCAAAACCCAAGAACCAGATAAAAAAAAGAAAATATACATAAATAAATGTGCTTTTTAAGCAGAAAATTACAGATTTAAAGATGTGGAATCAGATTTTAACGAAATAAAAAGTGTAGTGATGATTAGAATTCAGTCTAGTATTATAAAAAAAGAACAAATTTAAAAATTTAAATTTTCAACCAAAAGTCAAACTTTGACCAAATTTGACCATTTGAATTTTCAGACAATTTTCTAATTTACTGAATTTGAAAAATAAATTACTCAATACCCAAAATCTTTATTTTAAATTAAAATTTATTTAAATTTTAAAATATTAAATTCAAAAATTCAATAAAAATTTCTTTTAAAATTTGACTAAATTTACGGGTCGTTACAATTTCTATCTTTAATTTATTTATAGCATACATTCGTATGTAGTTTTTCATTTTTACGGTTAGTTGGTATTTATATTAAAATACTCTTTATTAACAGCGTAATGTTAATTTTCATAATTTCTACAATCAATCCATGTGTAAGCATAACTTAAATTTCTATATGAAATCGTATTTACTTTGATTGATGAAGGTGATGACTTTTATTATTTATCGCAAAAAAAATCCAGTTTTTGTTGATTCTAAAGTAAAATATGAAAAATCAAAACCTCAATCATTTGAAGATTATTTCATGCAACAAAAAATAAAATTTATATGCAAAATATTTTGAAAAGAAATGAAAGTGAAAATTATGAAAAATCCAAAATTGATTTCTATGGTCAGAGAATTAAATTATAAAAGGAAACATTAATTATTTGTTAAGAGATAAAATTGGAATAAAAACTTACATAAGAAAATAGTAACAAATTTTAACTAAAAAATAAATACCAAGAATAATAAAGAAAACATTAGTTCGTTTAAAATTTAGAGTTAAGGAACAATCACTATAGTTTGAATAAATTTCAAAATTTTAGATATAAATATATAAAACATTCAACATTTGATCTTTTATATCTTGATTCTTAATTCAATTTGAAGTTATATACTCAACTCTTAATCATTTAAAAAAACATTTTCTAATTATTCCTTTCAGCTATTTCTTTTTAACCTTTAGTTCTCAATTAAATTTAAACTCCAACTATTAATTTCATTTCTTATTTAATCTTCCATCACGTCTTTATTATCATTCTCTTACTTCAAAGGAAACATAACTTTTTTATAAAAAGCTTTCTTTTCATTCTCTGCTTAATAAAGAAAAAACTATTTAAAAGGGTAAAATCGTTTAATCTTTTACTTTAGTCTAAGATATTAGTCATTTTTTATTTTTTAGTTTGTGTAACAACTCAGGTTTTAGCGATTACCTGAGAATATTAAATTATAACGGAAGTTATAATTTAATAGTGTAAATTAATAATTAAAGAGGAATTTAATTTTTTTATTGGAAGTAAACAATATATTTGAGTATAAAATGAGAAAATAGAATTTTGGAAACTTTATTAAGATGGTTTGAGTTAAAAGATTGAGGAAATGTGTTTTATTTAGAGTTAAACCAATAATTTTGTTAATTATTGCTATTTACTTCTTTTAATAATTTTTAAAAGAAGTAATTAATTTTAAAATGGGATATCTTTAATAAAATGATGGAATTGAGTTTAAAAAATAACTTGAGCATAAAATTATATTTGAAATGAGTTATAGAAGTTTATTACACAAAAATGTGATTTTTGTGTAATTTGTAATGTTAGTTACAATGAGTTTTGTAATTAAAGATGTAAATTTGCTATTTTATTTAAAATAGAGAAATATGATAGTAGAATGTTTTAAATATAGAAATAATCTTTTATTTTGAGTGTAAAACATTTTATTCATCAAGAGTATGGAGTTCATAATTTTTAAAAGAAGAAAAACTTGTATTATTGTGATTTTATTTGTTAACATACATGGTTAAGTGTTTAAATAAGTGAATGAATATTATCTTAAGCTAATTTTCTTTTAAATTGGACCTTAACCCATTAACCTAATCCCAACTTGGCCTGTAAGAAATGAGAAAAAAGAAAACATATACGTATCTTTTTCTCACTTCTTCCTCTAGCCTCCAGAAGCATGCTAATGGCTGAAACCCTCTTTCCTCCTTCAATATATGCTAAATCCATAAAATTAAAAGAAAAATTGATGATTTAAAAGGTGAAAGCAAGGGCTAAACTCAGGTAATCGATTTCTAAAACCCTTCTCTTCATCAAAAAATCTATTTTTGTAATGATAATTGTTGATTTGCTTCTCTCCTTGTTTCCATGTACCTGTTCTTAGTTTTACTGGTTTGGATGCTCTGTTCTTGGCTAAAAGCATCAACCTTTGGCATCTAAATCATAATTCAATCTTCATGAAGGCAAGATGAGTGTAAAACTCACAAAACCCTAGCTCTTTATATGATCAAAATATTATAATCAGTGAATTACTGAAGCTGAAACAAATTTAGGCATAACTTTCTCGTTTTTGATCCGATTTTAGTAATTTTGGAAGTTCCGGAAAGCTTAAATCAAGTGCTACAACTTTTATGCATTGATTTTTCTGTAATTTTATGGTTAAATATGTCAAAATCAAATTTTTATTCTGTTATCCCGAGAGCAAAACCAATATTTGCTCTGTCCTTGAAGCTGAAACGAAATTGGTCATAACTTTATCGTTTCTTAACCGATTTTGATAATTTTAGATGTTCCAGAAAGCTTAAATCATGTGCTACAACTTTCATGCATTGATTTTTGTGTAATATTGTGGTTAGATATGTCAAAATCGAATTTTTATTCTGTTATCCCGAGAGCAAAACCAATATTTGCTCTGTCCTTGAAGTTGAAACGGAATTGGCCATAAATTTTTCGTTTCTTAACCGATTTTGATAATTTTAAATATTTCGCAAAGAATAAATCACGTGTTACAACTTTTATGTTTTGAGTTTTCTGTAATTTTCAGGTTAGCTATGTCAGAATCTATTTTTTCTACTGCTAACCCGAGAGCAAAATCAATATTTGCTCGGTGTTTGAAACCGAAACGAATTTGACCATAACTTCTTCATTTCTTAACCAAATTTGATAATTTTGGATGTTTCGGAAAGCTTAGGCAATATGCTACAAGTTTCATTCATTGTGATTTCTGAAATTTTGAAGTTTTTTTATTCGAAATTATGGTTGTATGCTGCTGTCCTGAGAGCAAAATGACAGCAACAACAATCGTTGACCTTAGAATTGTATTAGCTCATTTTACTCTCATTCTTTTCAGTTTTAATGATGTTTTTGAGAAATTTTCAAAGCTATGATGCCTATCAGTAGGCTAGCTATATTTGGAGAATTTGAAATTCAAATTTTAAATGGAATTTGAATTGATTTTGGGTTAATTTTGAATTGAATACGTATTGAATTCAAGTTATCGGTTTTGAGATATCCCTCTTAGTTTTCATTGTTTTCGAGCACGGTTTTCATCGAAACCAATTTGAAGTGTTATTTTGAGTTGATTTATAAGTTACCAAATTTTGGTGAAGATTATTGGTTTGAGAATTACTCTTTGAGCACATTCGACGACAATCCAATCTAGATGCATTTTGTGATGACCGATGAAATAAGGCAATATTGATGTTAAGTTTAATTTGCAACTATGGTTAGAAATAACCATCACGATGTTCTTTTACTTTCCTAGAAGATGAGGTAAGTCGTTATGATGGACTGATGATGATTTCGATATTTATGATGAATTTTTACTTGTTGATGAAATGAGGCAAGTCTCGATGTCACTTAAAACTCGTCCAAGTAAGAGATAAGACGAGTTAGGTATCTTACACTCGCCGATGAGATGAGGCGGTGTTTATTTGATGATGTTTTATGATGGTTTTCTAATGTGGCATCGACTAACGATTAGTAAACCAATAGGTACGAACGTATGGTATGGGACGTACGTTGACGCCTATTGGGTTCCTATTTGAGAAGTTGAGACACATTCACGATGTTACTAGTGCTACAGACCGAGTACTCGATTGGAGTCATCATGATGTTCATGAATTTACTACTCGACTCCAATCATCACGATGTTATTACTCGGGTTTTTGTGACTGGGTGTTCATCAAGATGTTTCTGACTATAGTCAATCAAGATGATCACGATGTTATGATGTTATGTGACCCCAAGTCATCACGATGAATGGTACCAAATAATCGTAGTACTAGTCAAGATGTAAATGCACGTGCTGTTTTCCATGAGGTTTTAGGTGTTTCGATTTCACTATTTTGATGATGATGCTTTAGTATAGCCTTATGTAAGAAAAAGGCTTATTGACATACATGGTTTTATTTGTGATTTCGAATATGATGTTTTGGATTCTTTCCGGACTCTATCAAGATGGATTTGAGGAATTATATATATTTATACCAATGAGATGAGGTATAAATTATGGTAATTCTTTTATGATGAGTGTTGATAATAGATTTAAGATATATTTATATTTATACCAATGAGATGATGTATAAATGATTATGGAGATTCCTTTATAATGAGTTTAATGATGGATTTGAGATGTATTTATATTTATACCGATGAGGTGAGGTATAATAATTAAGAAGTTTCTATTAGATGAGTTTTATTTATGATGGATTCTTGACGTTTTAATTATCTTATGAAGATTTACTTTATGGTCCATATCCTCACCCATTTCATTTGGTTATATATATAATTAGATAAACCATGTCTATCTAATATTCCTCTATGTAATCATGATGAACCATTGATGTATCACTCTAGAGATAACTTGATGACCTATATCATTCCATTGGTAATGATGGAATGGTTTTCCCCTTGTCTCTTATCATCACATTTACTAATGATAAGTTCTAGCTAGCCCGACCTGTGTGTTTTCACTCGGGTCAGACCGAGTTGTTTCAGGTATCATCTATTGGGCTTAGCTTGAAGTTGATGTTGGATATCAGTTCTTCTTTCTCTTGAGTAGTTTATTTCTTCCGCATGCTCTGATGTTTTTGCATTTGAGTCGAAGTATATAGTGTGGTCATGTACCACCATTATTGTATTCATATTGTATTGTACTGAATGTGTATCAGTGTATATGTATATATATGATGTTGGTTACTGTTCTGTGATATGATTTACATTCAGTTATTATATTTTGTTCTCATAGATCCGTTAGCCACTTATAGTTCAGGATTAAGCATTTACTGGGTATGTCGATCCACTTGAGTTGAAAAATTATAAGGCATTTATCGACGTATTCAATGGATTTTTAAGACAAAATTATAGATGGTCGCCCTTAACCAGCCCTATTCTCTGCTTTAGTAAATGGAATCACTTGTTAATTCTCTTTGCTAAGGTGGGTCTCGGGGTGGGGCGTTACAGCTTGGTATCAGAGATGTGGTCAGAATAAAGTAGAGTAAACACATAACAGTATGTATATCATGATACATCGAAGTACAATACTGGTGAATCATTGTCCTTTATTCAAGCTTGTTTTTAAATCGAGCCTTGATTCGAGTTTTGGGATTGTTAAGATGGAATATGTCTAGGAATATAGATAAATTTTATTCCGTAATATTCCATAATAGAGTTGGTGTCATCTTATCTTATATAAAATCTTATTTGGGGATTATTAGATTCTTATTTTTGTCGATACGAGTGAGTTCGTATCGATGGAGCTGATTGATTTCTTTGGGCATTCTTGTTGCATTCCTTTGAGAGTTGTGAATCCTATTGAAGGGATCCACAATGATTGGCTTGTTGTGAGCATTCTGAGTTCTTTATTTGTTGCTGATTTAGTGAGTGTTTGTTTATTACTCACTATCTTGAGATGTATCTGATTGGAGATGGATTGACTAATTTGATGTAAAGTCTGATCCTTTTGTTGCTATAGGATCCTATATTTATTTAGGCATCTTAATTTGATTGGTTTATTATTTCTATCACTTTGGGATGTTAATGGTGATTTTGAAGTTTTTGTTTTCACTCTTGAGTATCGATATGTTGATGACATATCTCAAATTCCAGTCATGGTGACTTTGTTGAGTTTTTTTGAGTCTGTTTGGATTTGACATCCAATCGGGAAATCGAGTGTTGAGGTAACCTTATTCCTGGCTCTTAGCTCTTCGGTTATCCTTCCACGAGGATATCCATTAAGGAAAGGGTGAGTTTCTGGATTGTTCGAGTTTGATTAAGTTTATCATTCAGTTTCATTGAGTTATCCTTTTCGGATACTCAATCAGTGTTATTTTTTGTAGCATTACTTTGTTTGAGGTAATGATTTGTTGTTTGTGTGCTTCTTCTCCTTCAAGAAGAATATCTTGCTTATCCTGTATCTTGATGATTTTTGGGAGTGGCTCATGACATTGTAAGATTGACGAACACTCTATCTCCTTCTGTTGATTTTGAGAATTGAGTATTCTAGGAATATCTTGATGCATTCTCTAATGTTCTTTGGTTTGAGTTTTGAAGCTATATAAATATGAGTTTTAAAGAGAAATTTGAGCTTTGAGATATTAACAAAAAGCAAAGTATATTTTGAGAATATATTTACATGAGTAGTATTTTTTTTATAGAAATAATTTATGAGTGTCGAGCTGTCCATCGAGTAGTTAAGAGTTCTGGTCGATACGCGTGATCAACGTTATCGATAGGAATCTCCTAAATGCTATGATGAGACAATCAGACACGATGGTTTGTGTTTTAAAAATTGAGATTTTGAAAATAATATTTTGGGATTAAATATTAAATTTATTTTTGATTGGTAATTGCAGCCATTGATTTTAGAGACGAGTAATAGAGTGGCGAGGCAGTTTTGATCGTTCGATCAACTCTGCAGCCAACAGATATATTTATTTATTAGAGATTCAATGGAGAGGCAATTCCATTTATTTATTTTTAAATTATAAAGATGAGAATATAAATGATTTTTTTTGAGTTGTGCTTTATTGGAAGTATATTTTGTGATTTTAGAATCTATATTGTATGCATTGGATGTTTTAAGAGAAGAGTTACAAGAGAATTTGAAGATTGTTTTAAACTATTTAAGTGGTTAATTTAAACCCTTAATTTATTTTGAGGAATATTATTATGGATTTAGAAAAAAAAATTCTTTGAAAATTAAATTTGAAGTAAGAGAAGAAATTTGGACTTTTAATTTGAGTTTTAAATTACTTACTAAGTAATATAGTAAAGAGTATGAAAATTTTCAAATGTTGAAAATTGATATTGAAAATTTAAAAGATGTTGAGATTTATAAATTGTAAATATCTTGGATTGAAAAGTAATTTGAGCTTATATCCTTGTTTCTTGAGTATATTCCATCCTTGAGCTAATATCAACGACATGCATATTTCGTAGTCGTTCGAGTTTGGTGGCCTTGTGAGAAGCTATCTTGTGATTTATCTATCTTGTCTATTGTGTCTATCTTTGTTGTGATGATGTTCTTTCCGTATTATTGTGTGGAAAATCTTGTTGTTGATCTTTTTTTTGGCTTAGAGATCGGGTTTGAGTGAGTTTAGTCCCAACCATATTCATAGAATTTTGAGTAATCAATAATTTTTGATTGATTATTTGTTGAGCATTTTATTGAGTTTTAATTCGAGACAGGAGATCTTGGAAAATTCTATGGTTTGCTAGTAACTATATTAGCATATGATGGGCCATTGAATTAACCAAGTGAGTTTTTCCTTATTTCTTTCTACCATTCTGTATTGAGAGTACGAATGGTTTGGAATTTGAGCTTGTCTTTATCCTTCGAGATCGTATCTTTTATGTTGTTTACAGCTCTTTTTCTAGAAAATTGCGGGGACGCAATTTTTATAAGCGGGGGAGTCTGTAACAACCCAGGTTTTAGCGATTACCTGAGAATATTAAATTATAACGGCAGTTATAATTTAATAGTGTAAATTAATAATTAAAGAGGAATTTAAATTGTTTATTGGAAATAAACAATATATTTGAGTATAAAATGAGAAAATAGAATTTTGGAAACTTTATTAAGATGGTTTGAGTTAAAAGATTGAGGAAATGTGTTTTATTTAGAGTTAAACCAATAATTTTGTTAATTATTGCTATTTACTTCTTTTAATAATTTTTAAAAGAAGTAATTAATTTTTAAAATGGGATATCTTTAAAAAATGATGGAATTGAGTTTAAAAAATAATTTGAGCATAAAATTATATTTGAAATGAGTTATAGAATTTTATCACACAAAAATGTGATTTTTGTGTAATTTGTAATGTTAGTTACAATGAGTTTTGTAACTAAAGATGTAAATTTTCTATTTTATTTAAAATAGAGAAATATGATAGTAGAATGTTTTAAATATAGAAATAATCTTTTATTTTGAGTGTAAAACATTTTATTCATCAAGAGTATGAAGTGCATAATTTTTAAAAGAAGAAAAACTTGTATTATTGCGATTTTATTTGTTAACATACATGGTTAAGTGTTTAAATAAGTGAATGAATATTATCTTAAGCTAATTTTCTTTTAAATTGGACCTTAACCCATTAACCTAATCCCAACTTGGCCTGTAAAAAATGAGAAAAAGAAAACCTATACGTATCTTTTTCTCACTTCTTCCTCTAGCCTCCAGAAGCATGCTAATGGCTGAAATCCTCTTTCCTCCTTCAATATATGCTAAATCCATAAAATTAAAAGAAAAATTGATGATTTGAAAGGTTAAAGCAAGGGCTAAACTCAGGTAATCGATTTCTAAACCCTTCTCTTTATCAAAAAATCTATTTTTGTAACGATAATTGTTGATTTGCTTCTCTCCTTATTTCCATGTACCCGTTCTTAGTTTTACTGGTTTGGATGCTCTGCTCTTGGCTAAAAGCATCAAGGTTTGGCATCTAAATCATAATTCAATCTTCATGAAGGCAAGGTGAGTGTAAAACTCACAAACTCTAGCTCTTTATATGATCAAAATATTATAATCAGTGAATTACTGAAGCTGAAACAAATTTAGGCATAACTTTCTCGTTTTTAATCCGATTTTAATAATTTTGGATGTTCCGGAAAGCTTAAATTAAGTGCTACAACTTTTATGCATTGATTTTTCTGTAATTTTGTGGTTAACTATGTAAAAATCGAATTTTTATTTTATTATCCCGAGAGCAAAACCAATATTTGCTCTGTCCTTGAAGCTGAAACGAAATTGGCCATAACTTTTTCGTTTCTTAACCGATTTTGATAATTTTGAATGTTCCGAAAAGCTTAAATCATGTGCTACAACTTTCATGCATTGATTTTTCTGTAATTTTATGCTTAGCTATGTCAAAATCGAATTTTTATTCTGTTATCCCGAGAGCAAAACCAATATTTGCTCTGTTCTTGAAGCTGAAACGAAATTGACCATAACTTTTTCGTTTCTTAACCGATTTTGATAATTTTTGATGTTTCGAAAAGAATAAATCATGTGTTACAACTTTTATGTTTTGATTTTTCTGTAATTTTTCGGTTAGCTATGTCAAAATCTAATTTTTCTACTGCTAACCCGAGAGCAAAATCAATATTTGCTCGGTGTTTGAAACCGAAACGAATTTGACCATAACTTCTTCATTTATTGACCAAATTTGATAATTTTGGATGTTTTGGAAAGCTTAGGCAATGTGATACAAGTTTAATTCATTGTGATTTCTGAAATTTTGAAGTTTTTTTGGTCGAAATTATGGTTGTATGCTGCTGTCCTGAGAGCAAAATGACAGCAACAACAATCGTTGACCTTAGAATTGTATTAGCTCATTTTGCTCTCATTCTCTTCGGTTTTAATGATGTTTTTGAGAAATTTTCAAAGATATGATGCCTATCAGTAGGCTAGCTATATTTGGAGAATTTGAAATTCAAATTTTAAATGGAATTTGAATTGATTTTGGGTTAAATTTGAATTGAATTCGTACTGAATTCAAGTTATCGGTTTTGAGATATCCCTCTTAGTTTTCATTGTTTTCGAGCACGGTTTTCATCGAAACCAATTTGAAGTGTTATTTTGAGTTGATTTAGAAGTTACCAAATTTTGGTGAAGATTATTGGTTTGGGAATTACTCTTTGAGTACATTCGACGACAATCCAATCTAGATGCATTTTGTGATGGTCGATGAAATGAGGCAATATTGATGTTAAGTTTAATTTGCAACTATGGTTAGAAATAACCATCACGATGTTCTTTTACTTGCCTAGGAGATGAGGCAAGTTGTTATGATGGACTGATGATGATTTCGATATTTATGATGAATTTTTACTTGTCGATGAAATGAGACAAGTCTCGATGTCACTTAAAACTCGTCCAAGTAAGAGATAAGACGAGTTAGGTATCTTACACTCACCGATGAGATGAGGCAGTGTTTATTTGATGATGTTTTATGACGGTTTTCTAATGTGGTATCGACTAACGATTAGTAAACCAATAGGTACGAACGTATGGTATGGGACGTACGTTGACGCCTATTGGGTTTCTATTTGAGGAGTTGAGACACATTCACGATGTTACTAGTGCTACAGACCGAGTACTCGATTGGAGTCATCACGATATTCATGAAGTTATTACTCGACTCCATTCATCACGATGTTATTACTCGGGTTTTTGTGACTGAGTGTCATCAATATGTTTCTAACTATAGTCAATCAAGATGATCACGATGTTATGATGTTATGTGACCCCAAGTCATCACGATGAATGGTACCAAATAATCGTAGTACTAGTCAAGATGTAAATGCACGTGCTGTTTTCCATGAGGTTTTAGGTGTTTCGATTTCACTATTTTGATGATGATGCTTTAGTATAGCCTTATGTAAGAAAAAGGCTTATTGACATACATGGTTTCATTTGTGATTTCGATATGATGTTTTGGATTCTTTCCGAGCTCAATCAAGATGGATTTGATACATTATATATATTTATACCAATGAGATGAGGTATAAATTATGGTAATGCTTTTATGATGAGTGTTGATAATAGATTTAAGATATATTTATATTTATACCAATGAGATGAGGTATAAATGATTATGGAGATTCCTTTATAATGAGTTTAATGATGGATTTGAGATGTATTTATATTTATAACGATGAGATGGGGTATAATAATTAAGAAGTTTCTATTAGATGAGTTTTATTTATGATGGATTCTTGAAGTTTTAATTATCTTATAAAGATTTACTTTATGATCCATATCCTCACCCATTTCATTCGGTTATATATATAATTAGATAAACCATGTCTATCTAATATTCCTCTATGCAATCATGATGAACCATTGATGTATCACTCTAGAGATAACTTGATGACCTATATCATTCCATTGGTAACGATGGAATGGTTTTCCCCTTATCTCTTATCATCACCTTTACTAATGATAAGTTCTAGCTGGCCTGACCCGTGTGTTTTCACTCGGGTCAGATCGAGTTGTTTCAGGTATCATCCATTGGGCTTAGCTTGAAGTTGATGTTGGATATCGGTTCTTCTTTCTCTTGAGTAGTTTATTTCTTCCGCATGCTCTGATGTTTTTACATTTGAGTCGATGTATATGGTGTGGTCATGTATCACCATTATTGTATTCATATTGTATTGTACTGAATGTGTATCAGTGTATATGTATATATATGATGTTGGTTACTGTTCTGTGATGTGATTTACATTCAGTTATTAGATTTTGTTCTGATAGATCCGTTAGCCACCTATAGTTTTGGATTAAGCATTTACTGGGTATGTCGATCCACTTGACTTGAAAAATTATAAGGCATTTATCGACGTATTCAATGGATGTTTAAGAAAAAATTATAGATGGTCGCCCTTAACCAGCCCTGTTCTCCGCTTTAGTAGACGGAATCACTTGTTAATTCTCTTTGCTAAGGTGAGTCTCGGGGTGGGGCGTTACAGTTTGTTTATCTGATTTACAACAGGATAATCTCTCTTATCCATGTTCATCATTCTACCATTTACTTGTATGTCTCATATTTATCCTTATTACAATGACTCCACTAACTATTGGATTTGCAGAGTCTACTAGTGATATTAGGTTCTTTTTTTTTAAAATCATCTAAAAATTACTATGACCTAACGGAATTTTGAGTTTTCATCCTACCGAGAACGATCCATGCATTTGATTATATATTGGAAAGGTTGGTTACTTATTTTTTTAATTTTTGTACTATCATGAACTTATTTCTGACTAAAAATTTGTGATTCATATTATAGTATATAGGTTAATAGCGTCAATAGGAATAAAAGTCGCTATTACTTATATGGATAACTAGGATTTTATTGTTTTCATCTATATTTTTGTATCTTTTGATATTTATTTGAATTAGAATATTTTGTATTAAGAGTACTATACTAATTTTCATTACGTGTTTAACCAATACTTTCATAAGTACATAATATTTTATATAAAACTGCATCTTTAATTGATTGAACTTAATAACTTTTATTGTTCTATTATTGTTACTTCTCAAAGAAAAACATGTTAAGCATAATTGCTTTATAATTTATTTAAAGCACATAACAAAAATAGAGATTGCTTGTAAAACATTATGGAATGAAATGAATGAAAAATTTATGGGTAAAATAAAAATGATTTGTATCCTCAAGGAAATAAATTATAGAGCTAAACAAATAAATATTTGAAATAAATGGAATATAAACTTAAGTTAGAAATTAAATAAAATCATAAGAACAATTGCTTATGATAAAAAGGTAGTTTGAAGTTTCAAATTCAAAGTTAAGGAATAATAATTGGGACATTTATATTATGTTGGTGGATCATTTTAAGTTGGTAGGTTGTCCATGCCCAATGTTTTGAGTTACTTGAACTTTATTTTCCTTTGCCTTTTGATCATTACAATAAACACATTTGGTTGTTTACATATAATTATCTTAGTAATTGTAATTTTTTAATTTTCTGAAAACGTTAACACTCGATTTCAATCATTAAAATCACTCTATGTGATAAAGATGATCTATGACGACCCACATTTTGGAAGGTTTAAGTCGACAATAAACCACACATGTCCAACTCAAAAAAAATCTGAAACACAGAAAATCAATGTGGTTAATTAAGAAAAATAAGAAAAAATGAAAACAAACACAGAATCTTGCAGCGGAATGACAAAATATAATAATCAAATAAACAGTTCGTAAAGCCGTTTATACTATACATTTGATTATAATTTATACAACATTTATCAAAGTTATATATACAACAGAACAATAGAATAACGCAGCAGAACAATATGATGCGGAAATAATACTGGTAATAATATACCAAATCTTCGTCTTCGTCTTACAGAATAATCGATCTTCAATGCACTAAAACTCAGGGCTAACCCAAGCATAAAGTAAAATAATACATTCGAGTCAGAACTAAAATATTCTTATGTAAGTCAAATCAATATCATGTATAACATAAGTGTAATAGCGTCCGAAATGTTTACGCGGTTTTACATCTTCTATCCAGTATAACGTGCGTGCAATGACTCAAGCGATGTTACAGGATTTTCCATCTGTTAAAGATCCGTCAAAATATCTATATATATACAGTAGAATAACTATATATGTAATATCTATCAATAGTATAAAATATCAAAATAACGTTAAGGCGTTACCATTATCCCCCTTAACGCGGTTTTAAACATTATTGTACAGTTTGCATATAAAACACCAATATACCGTCGGTGGATAGGGATGCACCGTGATACGACAACACTAAATCAAATTGTATTGGTTTCGTACAAGGAAAAGTATGACAAGGCAAGTGAGGAAATGCCCAAGATAGGATACTATCAATTTGCCTGATCTGAACTGGTGGTAACCCCTAACGACCCAACGCAATACAACACTCCCAAAATCATGGGTTATCACTAATCAATAACAAAAAATAGAATATGAAGGAGTATCCGCTAGAGATAGCTAACCTCATTGGCCCAACGCGGCTCCTGTTTTAGTCATTTCAAATTGACATAAGTATCGAGGCTATCCATCATCGTTCTCCGTCTTCAAATCCAGCAATGTATGCCAAATCCAATCACTTCATTCAAGAGTCTCCTCCGCGTACACAGTTGTTAAAGTGGTTTCAATATTAACGAGAGTACACCAATAGGAGGCCTCGTTCTCTTTAACAACCAAACGTCGTATTACACACCGGTTGGTTCTTTTACATTTCGAAAACGATTCGTACTTGATATCAAAATATCATATTCACTCTAAAAATCTTTTTATTTCAAAATCATAATATTTACTTAAAATATCTCAATTTCACTTGAAATCATTTTTCACTCAAATATCTTAATTTCACTTCCAAAATCATTTCGAATTTCAATTTAGGTTATAATTTCATTTTAACCAAATTCGCATTTAAGTCCATGATTTAAATATAACATTCCAACTTTGCACAGCTTGAAATTTTACAAAGTAGTTTGAATAGTTTTAAGTAGTTTAATAATTTAATTTTTTTTGATATAAAATGGTTTGAGTATTTAAAATGGTTTATATAGTAAAATAGTTTGAAAAATCAAATAATCTGAGTATTTAAAAAGATAAATTTTTAAACAGTTTATATTAAAAATAATTTATTTTGAAAATAGTTTCAAATCAAACTGCTTATTTCCATTTCAACAAATCTGAACCCAGGTCCAAATTTCAAATCAAATAGATTCAATTTCAAATCCTTCAATTCAATTAACTCAATTTCGATTTAAATTCAAATCAACTCAATTTCGATTTTAATTCGAATTAACTTCAATTTCAAAACGTTCATTTCAACTCCAAATTCAATTCAATGGTTTAAATTTCAATTCAAATCTTACTTTAAACCATTTTAATTTATATAAATTTCAAGTTCGATTTCAAAATCCCGATCTAAATCATTTAAATCAATTTAAACTTCAATATTCAATTTAAGGTTCGAATCTTTTAAAATAATTCCATTTCGAGCTCAAATTTGGAATATCCATTTAAATCACTTTTATTTAGCAATATTTCAAAGTTTGAATAAAAGCTCAAATATTTTTAAAACAAATCAATTTCCATAATTTAAATTATATTTCAATTCTAGTTTCAAACTTCCAAATCCAACTTTGAACAATTTTTGTAAACAAATTTCAATTACAACGTTTCGAGCTCGAGTTCAAAAATAATTCAATTTCCGTAAATCAATTATTTTACCTTAAAATGATATCATTTAAATAATTTCAAAACCAAAAAATGTAGAACTACTAAATTTAATCAATCCGGTGTCAATATATAATTTTCTATTGTATGGCCAAGTGGATAATTATTACAATTTTAATTGTAGGAATGAATATATATTATTTCAATGCAAATCAAAGTGTCAAAGTTATATACCATTTCAACCTATTTCTTAATTTATTCGAAATAATTTAATTATGTTTTATATACTGTCAATAATATACAAGGTGACAACAGATATATATATATATATATATATATATATATATATATCAAATAAATAAATATCCAATCATCCAAATATCAACCAATAGGCATTCATCACAATCAACATTCAATTCAGCCAATAAATTACAACCATTAACTGGTTATCAATATCAGGTGTTTAACTAGCAATTTAATTCCAACTCCAAATAAATTCCTATCGGTTCAATTCACATGTCAATTTAAATGCCAGTTAAATTACCAAACAACAATCAATAAAAATAAATCACTTCACGATTTAAATTTAACTAACATCAGAATAATTTAGTATTTCATGAGTGGGTTTAATCACTCACCTTTACTTGAAACTAAAATTTTTTCAAATTCAAATAAATACGAATCCAACTCCATGTCGTAGCCTTCGTCGATACTATCGCAATGCAACTTGTTCCACTCGAAATAGACCTCGTATGAAAAAGTTACGAGTCTTTAACATTTGAATATAATTAAAATTAATTAACATAATTAAAATTAAATTAAACAAAAACTACCATCTCTTCTCTCAGCTCGCTGTCTCCAGGTTCACGCGCGCAACTTCGTTCGTTCGCTCCTTATTTTTATATGTCGCTCGAACGCACACGCCAGCCCAGCCGCCTTCGTCATAATGCCCAGCACTCCTTCCCTGCCTCTCGCGCACCTCCACGTCGTGCATCACGCGCAACACAGATGATCGTCGGCCCAAACTGGGCAAACTCGGAGCCAATATTTCTGATGAATTACGATCTTTTGGCTCGATCCAACGTTGGATGCATAAAGCTCGTCGAGATCTACACATTTTCTTTTGGCGTCGTTCAATTTCGTTGAAGCGAATGAGGAGAAATCAAGAGAAGAAGGAGACGAATTTTCGGCAATTAACGATAAAAGGAAATCGGCCGAAGTAATTTAGGGTTTAGGTTACGCGAATGAAGATATAACGTGGCCTTGTATATAAATTTCCGACTCGATTTATCAGCGAAGATTTCGAACTTCAAACAAAGCGTGCCACTTGGCATTTTATATGTTATACCCTGATTCTGAACACAATTGAATATGTATCGGGAGGCAATTCCATCATATCCGGAAGATAGCTTTCCAAAATCAAATTATTTTAATTAAAGTTCTGAAAATAAATTTTACGCGTTTCAAGCTCGCACGACCAAGCGATAAGTCCGATCGCTACGAAACTTTAAATCCTATAATAATTCACTATTACGGATCCGATAAAACTGGTTTCGTCGAAATCCAAGACAGTGCCCCAAAAGACTATTTTTACACGTTAATTAAGACAAGTAATTTCCAAAATAAATTTATTCGCTTTTAAATTCAATTTTAAAAGTTAACAATTTTCGTTCTTATTTAAATAAAATTTAAACGAACTTTCGACATCATTTTCATTCAAATTAAATTCAGGATTCAATTATTTAAATAATTTTCAATATTAAATTTAAACAATTTAATTATCCAATAAATCATTATACTTGAAATATAAGTTATTTGACTTTTAAAATTTAACTTTTAAAGCGAATTCAAATAATAAACGACTACTACACTTAGTTCCACTTCTTAAATCAAAGCATCACAATAACTCAATTTGCGACGAATCAATATTAGATTTTAGATGAATTCTAATTATAAATCAATTATTCTATTTTCATCTAATTAATTCAACATTTATCATTCAGTTCATGCTATTGATTACAATAAACTAAATATATTGAACTTCATTCTAATACAAATAATTTTCTTAAATCTTATCGAAATTGTTATTTCAAAATTCCATTCAATTCATATTAAATAAATTACATAAATAAAACATAAATTTTTATTTCAAACCATTTTTATTCAATAATCATATTAAATTTAATGATTTAAAATAGTTAAAAATACGGATCGTTACATGATCGAATTTGACCTCATGAAATAACAGTATCAATAATTGGAATTACACACAGCATTTTGTATGGTTTCCATATGACTTCGAGCGACAAATGAAAAAAGAATCAACAATTTATTATGTATGGTTTACGTAGTATTGAATGCTAAAGGTCACCCCTAGATTCTTTATTTTCATATTTTTCGTTGCAATGTTCGACAACATAATTAGCATAGATGTAACATGCTTATTTTGCTTTCTTATTCGCTATTTTAAATACCATGATTGACTATAAATTATTTTAAAATTCATTTAAGATTCATATAGCTCTAATAATTTGTGTTTGTTTCAATTAATCGAATTTGTACATATTATGTTTTTCGTGAAGTGTTCTTCTTCTTTATTAGAAATGTTTATGTTTATTTTTCATTGATTTTAATTTTACATGTACTAATATAATAAGAGGTTATTTAGGACTTCAACAGCTATTGATGTTAATGAAAAATTAAAGATTGTGATTAATAATCATGTTCCATCATTCATGATGATTATTTTCAGGAAATATACAATGATTAAATTTTTGAAATATCTACATATGAAAGGATTGGTGGATTTAAAGAATGATAGGTTGATAAATCCTAAATTTAATATGGATACGCATCATATTCGAAGAAAATAGCACTTGATATTTCAATAATATTGTTGCAGTAATATACAGAAAGTATGTTAAAAACATTTATTTCATTCTATTTGTATAAATATTTTTTTATTTGTTTGTTCATGGAAAATAGTTAATATAATGACAACTTAATATTTTTTTTTTTTAATATTATATCTAAAATCATCTTCTTGACCATGTTCTGCTTAAAATTTAATATTCACACACACTAATTCAATTCTAATTCTTTTTGACTCTGTGCAAAGCACGGGGTTGCAGGGTGAAAAACAAGAGAATAATTCTTGCATACCCGTAAGTTCGTCTTCAGATGAAAAAAAAAGGATAAATTGTTATTGAACTATGCCACAATACCCGAAATGGATCTGGTACTATTGCCGAATCAGAGAGAAGATACGGAATCCACCTTCGGAGCGGAATTCAGAGGTCCATTATTTCCTCTCACATTGCGTTATTATTGCCGAACCCATTTCGGGTAACATAGCAATTTTGAATTGTTTGTAATCAAGTTCGAATTTGAAGGCTGAGAAATACATTGCGAGTTTGATATTGAAGAGAAAGATCCAAAAGGTAAGCACTTTTATTCTGTAACATCTCCAATTCTGAACCCTACTTAAAATTGTATGTGTTTGAGCTGTTGCATATACAAACCGTGCTGTCTTTGAGGAAGCACATTACTTGTTCGATGAACGACTCTGACTCCTGGAAATTAACAATGAGATAATTTAAATTTATGTAGTGATTGAATTGAATAGTTCTCAGCATGATCAATTGTTCAATGTAATTTTCTGAATTGGTTAGTTATATAATGAGAATATATTTTTATGTGATTATGATTAAGAAACTCAACTTTGGAAACACTTTAGCCAAGCTACTGCTTCTTTAGAACAATGCTATAGCTTAAATTAGAACACATGCGATATTCATATAGTTTAATATCTAGTACTTTTCGTCATCAACCTTGCAATTGACCAATTGAATGAGTGGCTAAATGAATTATGGTTGTCCATATAAGTTTCTATCTTGAACCACATCATTAGTTAAGTTTAAATTTTTTATATTCCATTTTATTCAGAATTTCTTAACATGTTAGTATTATTTTTTTCTTTATCTTTTGTCTTTTTGTCTTTTCCCTTCTATGTAAATATTATCTTCTTAGTGATCCCTCCGTGTCTTCTTTGTATGTATTCATAATTTCATATCATCTAAGTATATATGTTCTCTCTAAATTTCTCATTTATAGGTGCTACTTCTAGTATCTTTGTCACTTTCTCATTTATCACTATCTTTTTTTAATCTTGTCATTTCCCTTAACATTATCATATCTCATACATTTATCTTGTTCTCTTGTTTCTTTTTTGAAGATCAACATTCGGCTTCGTACAATATAGTTGGATAATAGCAAAAGTATCTTTGATTTGATAAAATACAGAGGAAAAAAATTCAACATGTGTTAGAGTATCGCTTGGGGAACAAATGACACTCACTTCTTTTTTTGGGCAAATTTTGTAATGACCCTTTATACATTTGAAAGGATTTTATTGCTCAATAATTGTAAGTTTGTTAGCATGTGTCATAGGATTGATGGAATTGGGGTAAGATGGTTGATGCTTAATCAAAATAAAGGAAAAAATGAAGGAAGTATGTGAAATCTGTAAATGCAACTTGAGATAATAAGCAAATTTTCTTTGAGCAATTGGGTTATGCATTAGAAATGGTATTGAATATATTTTCTCATTGTATTAGGCTATGCTGGTTTTAAATATTCTAGTATGGTACATAACTGCAAATACATATATTTATCCACATAATTAAGCAATTATATCTTAGATAAGAGGCAAATGTTGGGTTTCACCTCTAAAACATAAGCACCATAAATCCTTAGCTTATGAACTAAAATATAAATTTTCAATTTTTCGATGATAATGACTACTGTATTCTGATTGTGCACCAAAGCATTTTCTGGTGTACAAAACAAGCAAGTCCAGTTTATAATCCTTATCGCCTAAGTGTGGGGTACTTTTCATTTCTGTTTAAATTCTTTTGTCTTGGTCATAAGTAATAATTCCATATTCTAAGAAACTTGGATTATTTAATTGTCATGACATGAGAGAAAGGACCAAGTTGGCATAGAAATTTAGTAACCATCTAGTAGTTTATGGGGATTAGGTACCTCAATTGTCATGGATATTATACTCCTCAAAATCAATTGCATTATTTTATTTCAACAATTACTCCATCAAAAGCTAGTTATTGCCAACTTTTCCGATAACATTTTTTAATTGAAAAATGATGTTATTCCTCGGTGTGTGCGTGCGTGTGTGCATGCGTGTGTGTGTGAAATATGACATGCACTGCAAAGTAGAGGTATATGAATCTATATCTGCATGTATTGCTATTAAAAGGTATTAGAATAATATTTAACATATTATTTGAAAATATCAAATAGTATAATATTTTTATGCACTAGCGTTTTGAAACAATCTGTACTCCTGGTCTATGTTTCTCTTCTATATGGGTACATTTGTTCTATTTCTGATTTGATCAAGGAAAATTACTTGGACTTAATAAAATGGTAATTGGTAAATATCAGTACTATCAATAGTTTCAATACTTTAAGGCTAACTTAAGCAAGACAATTATTAAGGTCTTTATCTCTAACAGACATTTGGCACCTTGTTGCTTTTGTCTGTAGTTTAACTTTAATTATATAGACAATTGAATTTTTGATATTTTAGAGCATTTTCTTTCTATCGATTGCTCCAAGCTCCAACATGCTGCCAAGTGGCAGTGTTTCCAGCATCCTTGACTGTGTAATGTTGCAATGCTTTGACCAAGCAAGAAAACACAAAAGATTCAGATGGAACATCACTAACAGGTGAACTTACTCCACTGTTATTGTCCCTTGTGCTTCGGTAGTAGTTAGCAATTGCAACTAATTTTTATGATAGTATGAGTGAAAAATAAGACTAAGATTAAAAAAACATGCATGATTTTTTTTTTTTCCAACTAACAGAAGAGCAACGATAAGGATTATGTTTCATGGATCATAGTAAAACACTTGTTATTTGCTTCTATAGCTACTGTTTTGTTACAAACAACTTTATTTATTTTTTCTTTCTTCTTCTTTTCTTTTTTTCTTCTAAAATTTCAAGAACGATATTCTTTAAGTTCAGCGCAGTTTTTAGATTTCAAGAATGAGATATTATTCAGCATAATATGCAAATTTTAGTGCATCTATGTTTTTTATTGTATTGGATTTTTTGACAGAAATATGTAGAAATTAGTTCTGATGTTGTTTATCATTTTTTACTTACTCCAGACAAAATTAAAAATTATTGTTGTTGAGGTCAACTGTATATCCCAAGCCTTCAAAATTTGAGGACAGACCCTTCTGCTCACTTTTAATTTGGTTGTTTTTTCCCCATCATTATTTTAGTCCTATTCGCATCATTAGCAAGTGGTGTACATTATCATTTTCGAGTACAAACCAATAATTGTTCTAAATAAGTCAAATATCCTTAGACATGATCAGCACAACCTTCTAACAAAATTTGGTTAAAAAACATTGGAAATTCAGTCATACTTAAAGGGCCCATAAAAAGTATCATGTATATATATTACCCCCTCCAAACATTCTCAAACTCAAAAATACATTCTCTATTCTAACTTCATTTCAAATGGAACTCCACTTCTCAAAACAACAAACACCAAGCTCTAAGCGCACCAACTTCAAAGCAAGAAACAACAACAAGTTCATTGGAGTTCGACAGAGGCCTTCCGGAAGATGGGTGGCCGAGATCAAAGACACAACTCAAAAAATTAGAATGTGGCTTGGCACATTTGAAACTGCTGAGGAAGCAGCCCATGCTTATGATGAGGCCGCGTGCTTGCTTCGTGGATCGAACACGCGTACAAACTTCACGACGGTCGTATCATCTGATTCTCCTGTGTCTTCAAGGATACGTAAAATGCTTAATCAAAAGATGCATAGTAAAAATTCTTTGGCTACCAGTACTAAGAGTGCTAGGATTTATTCGAACGTTGCACCTACAATCTCCACTGGTACTTTCTTGAGCACTAGTGAGACATTTCTAGAAAATAAGAATCCTGAGAAGAATGATGAAGAAGTCTATCGTCCATGTATTATGAATGAAAGTGATGAGTATGAGCTATGTGGGTCTAGTTCTTGGGTATATGATTCTGGGTTTGAGCTTCCTTCTTTTGATGAGTTAGATACATGTAAGAGGAATTTTTTTGAGGAGAGTACTATGATATCAAGTGAGTTGGACAGGATGAAAGTTGAAAGGCAGATTTCTGCATCATTATATGCGATGAATGGAGTTCAAGAATATTTGGATGCCGTTAATGTCACTTCTGATTCATTTTGGGATCTTCCTCCGCTGTATAAATTGTGCTGGAGTTGAAAATCTAGCTACTAGTCGTCTTTCTTTCTACTTTAGTTATAATTATGACGAAGTTATGGTTTATAGAAGTTCAGTTATAAATTGCTTTTCAGAACTCAGCTTCATTCATTATAATTCAAGTTTCAGTGAATCTTGAAGAGTCGACTTGCTTGTTTCATATATGTTTGGAATGTTTATGAAATAGATTTGTGCAACCATTACATAAGAATGTATATGCATAATTTTCGTAAACAACGATGAATTGTTACATTATAGATAATAAGTAAAACATCAAGATCAGGAATTGTTTTTTCCCCACCAAACAGAAAAATAAATAATTAATAACATGGTGATTAGCTGTAAAAGGTATATTGTGTATAGGGCTATTATGATATTGGTAGATTTACTATTATGATACTAGTACCAAGTAATTGGTAACCAATATTGAGCTACATTGGTACACCAATGTTATCGATATGGTAACGGTAAATTTGTCATCATTAATGGTAAATTTAGCAGTAAGAAATATCAAAACCAACGGTAATGGTAAATATATCAATCATATTATAAAAAATCACTATTAAGTTGATCCTAACTACAAACATTTTTGAAGGCATATCAGCTTTTAAGAAGATATTTGTGGTAGTATTATTATTATGTGTTTGTCGTATTATTATTATTATTATTTTTTTAGGTTCGAAGTCTAAGATTAACAAAGTTATCATAGCATACTGTTGTAAATAATTCATGATGAATTTAGAAAATTTTCTATATTAAAAATAAGTCAAATGTTGATATAAATACGAACGGAGTTAAAATCAAAAACAAAATATTTACTTTTTTATGATTATAAATGTTTTCTGCAATAAATATCGGTACAGTAATGGATTTCTCATATCGTTAATAGTTACTTTTTGCACCAAAAATGGTCCAAACCCCAATGTCGTGAAAGCACCCGTTTATGAACACAAATCAGCAATAATCAACACAAAACTCAGATCTAAGCAATATCAAGCACAGCAATTCAACAATAACAATCAGAAACACATGATTTATAGTGGTTCGGCGATCTTGCCTACGTCCACTCTGAAGCTTATGATTTTATTGATTCACTTGATGATTTCAATCAATTACAGCGGATTACAGCAAGTTATAGCTCTGATACTTGATTACAATGGTGATAGAAAGACGTAGAATTGAATCCGGCAGAGTCTGTACGTTCAATGGCGGAAAAAGATCCCCTTTCTGTAGGCTTCAGGGTGCTATTTATAGGCGTAGGAGGCTCAGATCTCGCTCAAACTTCGGGAGACTTTTTCTGGCACGTGAGTGGGCCCACGCGACCGACCGCACCAAGTTTCAACTCGATCTGAGATCAATACGAAGTGATTTCGTATCCATCAAAAAATGATCCAATCGAGCTGAAACTTAACAGGAACAATCTTTACCTTGTATGGAAGCTTCTGTGAAAATTTCGTTGCATTTGGATCAGCGGTTTGGAAGATATGATCGATACGAGTTGGTATGTTTCGGTGGGCTGTTTGCTTCGACTCGATCACTTCGAATCCATGTATTCGAATCGATGGATGCACGTGCCTTCGAGATGACATGACGCGTACATCTCGCATCGATCCGTCTTTTGCTCCGAGTTGACCGCTTCGACTCCATGAGTTTCGCCTCGTTTGTATCGATGACCGTTGTATTGCTCGAATCCACCAATGACGTGTACTTCGCATCGGTTCGTAGCGTGCCCACTTCGTATCGATGGAGGTGGTGTTATTCGTATCGATGGAAGTATCCGATCGATACGAACAAGCGTATTTGGGATGGGTACGAAGTGAGAACAACTGATGGATACGAACCAAGGTTCTTTGATGGATTCGATCAAATGCCTTTTTTATAGAATCGATACGAACTGAGGTTTATGGATGGTGCATCGATGGATGCGAAGCGGTGTGGGTTGATCGATGCGAACTTCATCGATTCGAACCTGGTGAATACGAATCTGATGGATTCGAATAGACCAATGCATGACTTCCTGATGGATACGAACGATGGATTTGAACTGCTCTAAACTCAATGGATACGAACATGCTGAGGCGATGCCTATTCGATCGATTCGAAACCGATCGATTCGAACTGACCGATATCATGTCTGACCAATTCAAACTCGATCGATTCGAAATATGTTGAACTTGATGGATTCGAACAAAACAAATTGATGGATACGAATCCCATGGATTCGAAATGGGCATCTCCTCAACAATTCGATGGATACGAACAGTGTGTTTTAGCTAACTTGCATCGATCATATCTTGTTCATACGAACTCCGATTAACCTGAAATTTGAAGCACTGGCTTTCATGGCTTTGTTTGTCATGTCTTATCAATTGTAGCTTGATCCGGGCTCGGACAAATTCATCGATATCCATGGTGAATCAATGTATAACCAATCTTTGAGACGAACTTTCTTTTGTTTTAGATCGATCTTTTGGTATCACGGCTTTGCCAAAAAGCGGGATAACATTTGCCCCCCAAAACATGCCTTGCGGTAGGAAGGTGTGTTTTGTAATGTCTTGAGTTGGATGTTCATATCCTGTCAACAATCTGTAAAGAACTTGATAGTTTCACATGACCTCGAATGATGATCGTTCGGGATCGTGTGCCATTTGAGGTGAATCGGGACCGTTCGCGGTCTGCGCCGTTCACGGCAAAGGATGGAAAGGGACCGTTCGCGGTCGATGCCGTTCGCGGCAAATGGTGTTACAGGACCGTTCGCGGTCGGATGCCGTTCGCGGCAAACGGCGATCGTTCGCGATCAAGCGTCATGCAATGTGAGTTGTGACCGTTCGCGGTCGGTTGCCGTACGAGGCAGAATGTGATCGTTCGCGATCGTGTGCCGTTCGAGGCGAATTGTGATCGTTCGCGATCGTGTGCTGTTCGAGGGTGTGCCATTCGAGGCGAATTGTGATCGTTCGCGATCGTGTGCCGTTCAAGGCGAATTTTTAATCGTTCGCGATCGTATGCCGTTCGAGGCGGATTGTGACCGTTCGAGGTCGTGTGCCGTTCGAGGCGAATTATGTGTGCCCGGGGGGACTTAGTATTATCGATGTCGGAGTTCATATTCGAGGGAGTTTCTGAATCAAAGACTTTGGCGGTTCATTGCCATGCAGAAGGTGCTCGTGGACCGTTCGTGATCCAACGAGCATACAAGTAAATTCTTTCACATAATTGCAAATATCAAAGCAATGATCATACGAATCTCACAACAGAAATGTCCAAAGAAACAGAGTCAAATGTCCAAATCAAAACGAAGCAAAAGCAAAGCAAGGATGTCAAAGTGTAAATTCTCACTATGGTGCGGTCAGTAGTTATTCAGAGCATGCCTATGAATCGTGCACGATCGCTTACATGTGTAAATGATTTAACCGTGCTAGTGAGAGGTTTACGACTTGTTCATCATGATTTCAATCAAGCAATCAATTGATAATCAAACGTTGTCCCGGTTCAGGGTCACCTCTAGCTGATGTAGACGGTGGTCGTTCTGGCTCCACCGCTGGAGTTCGCCTCCTCACATACTGAAGTAGCATACCGTTTCTGATATGCCCTTCCACTTCGTTCTTCAGATGCCTACAATCATTAGTGCTATGACCGTTCAGTTCATGGAATATACAAAACTTGTCTAATTTTCTCTCGTCAGAAGTTGGATCCCTTCGCATTGGTCTACCATATGTAACCTGCTCTCTGGTATCTTGATAAATTCGTTCCAAACTATCATTCAGCTCTGAGTATGTGGTGAACCTTGGTTCCTTTCTTGGTCGCAGTTATCTATTATGGTTACTCTCAGCCTTTCGTTTCCCCTTACTAGTTTCTGTACCTTTCTCAGGGGGATTTCCATCTTTGACCGTATAAACGTTGTATTCATCATTTTCTTCTCTTTCTGCACTCGCATCTTCCAATCGCAAGAACTTTTCTGCTTCGTGATAGAACTCTCCTAGATCCATAGGTGGATCTTTAGTCAATGAATTTTTGAAATCCGTGCCATCAGCTATTCCGGACACAGCTGCCATCATAATCATGGATGGATCTGGCCGATCCACCGATGATGCTGCCGCATTGAATCGCATCAGGAAACTCCTCAAAGTCTCTCCAACTTTCTGCTTCAAAATTGCCAAACTCATTACGTTCTTGGGTCTTGCAATGTGAACCCTAAATTGTCTCATGAATCTCTCAGTTAAATATGCCCATGTTCCTATAGAGCCGCTCTCCAGTTGCCTAAACCATAATGCTGCGATTTCCGTCAGATATAATGGAAAACACCGGGCCATAACTTATTGTGATGCCCCCAGCACTTCCATGTGTCTCATATACTTTGTCAGATGGACCGCGGGGTCCGTTCTCCCATCGTACATCTCTATTGATGGTAACTTGAACTCTGGCGGGTTTCTAGCCATCCTGATCGTAGGAGAAAAGGGACTCATGTTCACGTCTTCTAGATCTCTGTTTATTAATCCGCCTCTCATGGCTCGCCTGACCATTTGCGCCAATCTATCATTGTCTCCAAGATGCAATTCTCGTTCATTACTTTTGACCTGCCCCCGAGTTCGCGAGGGAATTCTGGAATCTGCCCCCTTGACTGAGCGTTCATTCCTCTGCTACCTCCAGGTTGCGCAGATGCTCCTATCTCTCTCTCCGGTATTGGATCAACATTCTCCAAGTATGTGCCTCCTAATCCAGGTGCTACGCCGGATGGTCCTGCTCCGTTCTGAACTCCATCAATTCCTCTGTTCTGTGCTCCAAGTTGTCCAATTTGTTGAAATAAACTCTGGATTAACTCCTCCTGTCTCTTCATCATTGTCTCCATCTCGTCCCTAATGATGAAGATCGATGCTTGATTCGCTCCTGAAGAAGCCTCTTGACTTCATTGGTGTTCACTTCTCTCTGGCCTCTGCCTTCTACTTGTTTGTCTTGTCATAGTTCTTAGATCTGAATCCTTAAGTCTTCAAATTCAACTTCTCCTGAGTTCAACTCTCAGTGAAAGCACCAAAGTGTTTGCACCAAAAATGGTCCAAACCCCAATATCGTGGAAGCACCCGTTTATGAACACAAATCAGCAATAATCAGCACAAAACTCAGATCTAAGCAATATCAAGCACAACAATTCAACAATAACAATCAGAAACACATGATTTATAGTGGTTCGGCGATCTTGCCTACGTCCACTCTGAAGCTTATGATTTTATTGATTCACTTGATGATTTCAATCAATTACAGCGGATTACAACAAGTTATAGCTATGAAACTTGACTACAATGGTGATAGAAAGACGTAGAATTGAATCCGGCAGAGTCTGGACGTTCAATGGCGGAAAAAGGTCCCATTTCTGTAGGCTTCAGGGTGCTATTTATAGGCGTAGGAGGCTCAGATCCCGCTCAAACTTCGAGAGACTTTTTCTGGCACGTGAGTGGGCCCACGCGACCGATCGCACCAAGTTTCAACTCGATCTGAGATCGATACGAAGTGATTTCGTATCCATCAAAAAATATCCAATCAAGGTGAAACTTGGCAGGAACAATCTTTACCTTGTATGGAAGCTTCTGCGAAAATTTCATTGCATTTGAATCAACGGTTTGGGAGATATGATCGATACGAGTTGGTATGTTTCAGTTGGCTGTTTGCTTCGACTCGATCACTTCGAATCCATGTATTTGAATCGATGGATGCACGTGCCTTCGAGACGACGTGGCGCGCACATCTCGCATCGATTCGCCTTTTGCTCCGAGTTGACCGCTTCGACTCCATGAGTTTCGCCTCGTTTGTATCGATGACCGTTGTATTGCTCGAATTCACCAATGACGTGTACTTCGCATCGGTTCGTAGCGTGCCCACTTCGTATCGATGGAGGTGGTGTTATTCGTATCGATGGAAGTATTCGATCGATACGAACAAGCGTATTTGGGATGGGTACGAAGTGAGAACAACTGATAGATACGAACCAAGGTTCTCTGATGGATTCGATCAAATGCCTTTTTTATAGAATCGATACGAACTGAGGTTTATGGATGGTGCATCGATGTATGCGAAGCGGTGTGTGTTGATCGATGCGAACTTCATCGATTCGAACCTGGGGAATACGAATCTGATGGATTCGAATAGACCAATGCATGACTTCCTGATGGATACGAACGATGGATTCGAACTGCTCTAAACTCAATGGATACGAACATGCTGAGGCGATGCCTATTTGATCGATTCGAAACCGATCGATTCGAACTTGATCGATTCAGAATATGTTGAACTTGATGGATTCGAACAAAACAAATTGATGGATACGAATCCCATGGATTCGAAATAGGCATCTCCTCAACAATTCGATGCATACGAACAACGTGTTTTAGCTAACTTGCATCCATCGTATCTCGTTCATACGAACTCCGATTAACCTGAAATTTGAAACACTGGCTTTCATGGCTTTGCTTGTCATGTCTTATCAATTGTAGCTTGATCCGGGCTCGGACAAAATTCATCGATATCCATGGTGAAGCAATGTATAACCAATCTTTGAGACGAACTTTCTTTTGTTTTAGATCGATCTTTTGGTATCACGGCTTTGCCAAAAAGCGGGATAACAGTTACCATTACCATAACAGCTCTAATTGTGTACCACTTTTGTTTCAGCAAATAATCTACACTGAGTAAATGATGACAATTTTTATAGAATATATGACATGTACCTACTTGTTTTTTTTCCCTGAGCATCCACAGTATGAAAAGATTGACAAATGAACAAATCATGGATAATTATCTTTGGTTGACTAGTTATACATTTGGACTAAAAATCAATTCTTAGGATGGTGCACGTTGCCATAGAATTCTCGGTTAATGGCCCATAAATTCTGAACCTTTTACAAATTAATGAATTACACTGTCTCGTAAAAATTAACGGTAGAAATTTCCCCCTTTTCTAACAATATATGTTTTGGACAGTTTCTCATGTGATTAACAATTTTGAATATATATTTATTCCCTAATTTCTTTGTATAATTTTTTTTTCATTTACCTTTTTTTCGGTAGGATCAATTTTTCTTATCCTTGGAATTTTTGTAGTGCATGATCATTCCTGATATCAGTGATTCGAGTAATAGAGGCAGTTATAAATTTGGCATGCATAATGTTAATGTAGAGAGGTTTTTTTCAGAGAAAAGGGTTAAGCTAATAGAGTTTCATATGCCTATCATAGATTCAAATTGAACTTGTGATGAAGGAAATATACAGCAAAGATATGTTATATATAGTGTTTATGATGTCGTTGAGATTATCCGGTCATGGCATTAGGATGATGCCTGAGATTGGGTTGACATGTTTGTCCTTTAACTGTTAGTTTTATTTGTGTTATGTTGTGCAGAAGTTATTTGCCTCTTATGTTTGTTTCTTGCCTAAGACAGTATACGTTTATGTTTTTGGTCGCATTTAGTTGTAAGTAGATATAAAGGAGTCACTACTCACTGCCCATACATCCACATTTGGGTCTCCTATGTTTGTCTAATTCTGTGCCTAAGAGATGGCCATGCCTAATTTTTCGAACTTCCATTCAATAGTTATTTTCTTTTATTTTAGTAATTTTAGTCACTGACTGTCGCTACACTATTTTACTCATGCGTCATGAATCCTTTTCCTGTACCAAGTACCACCACGAGTATTTATACAAAAACATCAAATGTTTCAGTATAATTCAGTATGGATTGGATAAAGTAAGACCTTCCTCTTTTATTCTTCTTTTTTGATGTCATTCAGTATACGAAATCATCGAAGGAACTGAAGTGGACCATGACTAGTGAATCAAGTATTATCTCTAATAATATAAATATGCAATGGTGAGAATGTTGATTCAATTGATCAAAAGTATTTAACCTCCAGACACCATTAGCAAATATTAGAACTATAAGTTGGTGAAGTCGTTGACTTGGATAGTGACAGACAAATCTATTAGCAAATTCCCATGTATATGCAGGCGACTAAGTATAAATTTGACATAATCCCAAATAATTGAACATGTTCGAGCTGATTACCGTACTACATACTTTTGATGTTACACTCGTAACATCAATGTTTACGCTTCAACTCTCTTTATTTATTACTACTGTTGGCCCGTGCTTCGCACACGGGCTGTTTGTATTATTGTATATGTTAATATTTTGTTTGAGTGCAAACATGTAAACAGAAAGCAAAGGCATTTTTGGAATTTGAAAAGGACACTGAGTAAATTAGTTCAACCAATTCCTTTATTAGTAGTAAGATAAGATGTGTTAGGTATCTATTTCTGCTGGAGTTGAAAATGTAGCTTTTGTGGCCTTTCTTCGTACTTCAGTTGTAATTATGAAGTAATGGTATATAGAAGTTCAGTTAGAAATTTCGAAGATTCAGTAATTATAATTCAGGTTTCAATGAATCTTAAAGAGTTACTTTTTTGTTTCATAGATGTTTGGAATATTTATTAACAAGAAATGAGTTGCATGTCCCTATTTTTGATGTTGTTATAAGAAAAGTCCTTGTATATATAAGTATGTAAATTTAGTCCCTATTTTTTAAAAAATAGAAAACGCAAGGAGCTTTGCACTTTTCTGATAGAAAATGCAAGTTAACTTGCAACTTTGATCAGAAAAGCGCAAGCTAGTTTGCGTTTTTTTATTTTGATTTTTTTCTTAAAATTTTGAAATTTTCAAAAAAAATTAAAGCGCTTTTATAAGAAAAGCGCCAGATAGTTTGCGCTTTTTGATTTACAAAAAACAGGGACTTAATTTACATACTTATTATCATAGGGACTTTTCTTACAACAACATCGAAAATAGGGACCTTCGGTGCAAAGCATGCATCTCTTACATAAGAATATTTTTATTTTTATTTCTTAGTCAATGAATGAGTGTTATGATATAGATGGTAAGTAAAACATCAAGATCAGGAATTGATTTTTCCAGTAAACAACAAAAACATGGTGGTTAGCAATAAAAGGTATATTGTGTACAGTTTTTGTTTTAAGAGAATAATCCGACATGAGTAAAAGATAAAACAAATTTTGTTGAGTATATGACATGTACATTCTTGTGTTTTTCTGAGCAGTCCCAATATGAAACGAATCTTTTGTTGAAGTAGACAAACCTCATATGTGTTTTTTCCTTTCTGCAATGACTGGTTATATGGTTGAACTAAAAGTGGATTCTTGGGATTGTGCATAATGTCATAGAATTCTCTTGCTAATGGTCTATATGTTCTGAACCCCCTTTTTTTTTCCCTTTTTTTTTTTGCAAATTAGTGAATTATATCGTCCGGTAAAAACTAACAGTGGACACATTCCCTTTTCCAATAATATACATACCTTGGACAGTTTCTTCTCTGTTTAAGAATTTTGATTTTATATTTGTGGATGAGTTTCTTTGTATTAATATAACATTTTAATTTACTTTTTTTTGGGTAGGATTTGTTGTTTCCTATCCTAGGAATACCTGATACCTGTGATATTTGCAGTTGTGGCAATTATACATCTGGCATGCATGATGTCAATCAACAGATGGTTTAAAAAAAAAGGGTTAAGCTAATAAAGTGTCATATGCATGTCACAAATTCACATTGAGTTAGTGCTGAATGAAATATACACCTAAGATATGTTATGTATGCTGTTTCTGATGTCATGGAGATTATCTGGTCATGGCATTAGGATGATGCCTGATATTGGTTTATCAGGTTTGTCTTTGAACTATTGATTTTGTTTGTGTCATGTTATGCACAAGTTTTTTACATCGGTTTATTTGCCTATTATGTTTGTTTCTTGCCTAAAGCAGTTATGTATATGTTTTAAGTTTAATTTAGTTGTACAAGTAGATACAAATGCATCACTACTCGATACCCATACACTTATTAACAGATAAATCATCATTATTGCCTTATGTATTTGTTTGATTCCGTCCCTAAGAGATAGTTATGCCTATAAAAAATGATATTCTTTTCAATAGTTATTTTTATTTCTTTTTTTAGCGATTTTAGTTAAAATACAACCACTGAGCGTTGCTAGACCATTTAACTCATGAGTCATGAATCTTTTTCTTCACAAAGTACCACAATATTTGTCCAAAAACCTCAAATATTCCAGTGTGATTCAGCATGGACTGAATAAAATAAGACCTTCCTCTTTTATTCATTCTTTTTGGTGATATTCGGTATGCAAAATCATACAGTGACTCGAAGTTGGCCATGACTAGTTACCTCTAATTATATAAAAATGCAACAGTGAGAATGTTGATTCAACTGATCAAAAGTTCATGCTCGAATTGATTACTAAATGGGGGCTGCTTCAACTGATCAAAAGTTCATGCTCGAGTTGATTACTAAGCAAGAAATTTGTTGATGTTACACTTGTAGCATCAAAGTTCATTCTTCAACTCTCTTTTTATGTGTAATGTGTTAGATAACTATTTCATTATGCTTCGTAATTTTCTGATAAACCCAAATTAAATTCAATATTTTGCTTTAAAACACCAGAAATTATGCAACTCACATGCTCAAAAGTGGCAAGCAACCTATATAGAAGGTTGGAGCATAAAATTTAATGCTACAAGTGAACCCTTACTGGGCAAAGTTACACATGGTTGGATTATAAAGGCACCACAGCGGCTGAATAGGTTCTGCACCAATTCCTCTCTCGACCATTCTATATCTCCATTCATTCAATCGATCAGTTGCCTCGCCATATCTCTTCTTCCCATTCTCATCTCTATTTCCTGACCACAAAGACTCTGCCATTGCTGATGCTCTTGGCCATATCAGCTTATCCAACACCATTGGGTCCGCCTGCTCTGACCATAACGCCACCTCGCCACCTAGTACCAGTTTGGCTTCCTCTACTGTTAGCCCATGGGTAATATCATAACTGTATACTCTCTGCCACGATTTGAATGGTCCACACCATGATCCTCCGTTTCCTCCCACGAAGTTGAATGGCACCCCTGGATCATCACTCACCTGTATGGTTTTCACTTTTTAAAGTACAATAAATATTTGGACACGCTGAAACATTTTTGAATTTCCTATTCTGCCTGTCTATTTGTTTTATCAATTTCAGTACTGCGTGTAATCCACTTGGTAACCTAAGTAGGTGGTATAAGTATCGCTTAGTTATCGCTCAAGAACCGATACACGATATTTGGATATATCAAGATAATAATGGGATAAATATCAAAATAATATCGATATGCTTGTTAGCAAGCTACGTAAATCATTATGATAGTAGTTTTTTTAAAAAACAAATGTGAATATCATCTTTTCATCAGTTGTAATAAACTATTGCATATTTGCATGTGTGCATATAATATAGTTGCTAAGTATATATTTGCCATGAACCATCTTTTATCGTTTTAATTTTTTATTTATTTTTTTACCTAGAAAATATTTAAATATGAATATGGATAGTTTAGACAAATCTAAAACACTTTGCCACAAAAGGAATTTTTGTTATATGACAGATATGCAGAGAAAATATTTGGATATGGCTAACTTAAAGTCTCTTCGGATACGAACATGTACGGGTATTCAATTCAAAAAAGCTTCATCATATCCAACCATAATCAGGTATTTGCTTTGTGCATATACTAGTACTTTGGTATGTGCATTTAAAAATAAATAGTAAATTCTCAAAATAAATTAAAATAAATTCTTATTGAAATCAAATTAGGTATTCAAGCATTTCAATTTTTAATGGATGTGAGTTTAGTACCAAACGAGAAAGAATTATATTGGATAAAAGGTGAGAAAGAAAACAAAGTTAAAATGGGATATATTCGTTGTTTTTTGAATGAAAAAGA
Organism: Allium cepa; assembly: GCA_030765085.1. NCBI lineage: Eukaryota > Viridiplantae > Streptophyta > Magnoliopsida > Asparagales > Amaryllidaceae > Allium > Allium cepa. Next base: position 977,984,830 of record CM060937.1, on the reverse strand, counting down.
TTTAAATGTCACTGACAATTTATGGTTAGAGTAATTTGAGTATTGAAAAAAAACGCTTATTTGTTATGAACAATTTATAATTAGGGTAATTTGGGTATTTAAAGAAACTTCATCAAGATAAAGTAATATATTACATAGAATATTTGAACTCACTTATTATTATAAAACACAAACAATCTCATTATATTGGAGAATGGTTTATTTTTACATACTTAAATTTATTGTAATCTCTTAACATGTATAAAGGTTGATTCTTATGATGTGAAACTATTCTTATCATAGATAATACTTTCGAAGGTAGCCAGTGGTTTGTATCCGGATTGCATGCACTTGCAAAAGTAAGCTAAATTTAATACAAATCTACACCGTAAATTTACCTGTTTATCGTAACGACTGTCATTGCCTAGAAAACTAGCATGACCACAGTCAAGGTAGTAAAAGTCCGCAGAAGATACAATCGCCCTATACCCAGCAGACACAATGCTTTTCGTGTTATTAACCCCATTATTCCACGTCTGCAAAATAGTACTTTCTTTTGGTAAAACTGAAGAACGGACATGAATTTCAGGGTTAAGCAGCACATCCTCCCAATACACCACAGTCCTGTTCCGAGCCCTGATATATGGATGAGTTTCATTGATGTACATCTCCAGAATTTCATCCAGCGTACCATTGTTGGACATGTGTGCTTGAATCAAAGCATCAGTTTTCCAGCAGTTGGGGACGACTTCATCGGCTCCGGCATGGTAGAAGCTATCTGAAAAGAGTGTGGTTATATCGTCGATGACGTTTTTAACAACTTTGTATGTGTCGGGGTTGAGTGGGTTCAGCTGGCCTGTGCCTGGTTCGGTTGCTAGCCGGTCAGGCCATGCGGATCCTGGAGGCATCCAGAACATGTCTTCGCAGGTGATTATATCGGGGTATGTTTTTGCCCATGATCCGGTATGTGCTGCAATTTCGTTAAAAATTTATTAGTTTATGATTATTGCACTAAAAACAACTCATATGCAGTTAATTTTGATACTTGGATCAAGTGACGACATTTTTATCTATATCCAAAAATTATTGCAATTCACCCTTAGTCGGATTTACTCATTTGTTATCAGCAATGTATGAGTGCGGTAACAAATGTCACTCATCATTATAACATTGAACAAAAATGTGTATTTTTTCACTTAACAATGTATTGTTGAGCAGGTAAAACGAAGAAATGGGTAAATTGCAGCAAGTTTAGTGATATATACAGAAGTGCTTTATTTTGATAGCCCAATAAATCAAGCAATGTTTGCAAATTTTTAAGTGATTATACAACGACCTCACTATGCATATTTGAACAGTTAGATGAATACTTTACTTCTATTGTCAAATTTTGATTTTTGCATCTGTGAATGCATTCTTACTGTTTAATCAAATGACTGCTTTCTGGTGCCAAAAAGATACGGTTTGCAACGCAGTACCATTTTTTATGATTGTTAAAAAGAGAAATATTTTAGATAAGGAAAATGATTTTGTTTGAGGAAATTTAGATTGTTAGAGGAAGGGAAAAACTTATGTGATTTCGGTAAAAAAAGCATCAAAATCCGTGTTTCCCCTTTTACTTCTGATTTATTTTCTATTTTCAATTATAGCCTAAACTGTGTAGAAATAAAAGCAGCGGACTTTCAAGAATTTCAGTTTTGCATTTTTTACACATTTTATTTTATTTTATGTTGATTTGAATTTCTCGATTTTTGACTTATTTCCAATAAAAACAGCAGTTATTTTTAGATTTTAATAATTTCAAGTTTGATATTTTTATTTCGATATTTTTTGTATCTACCTTTTTCGGATTTGAATTTTTAGATTTTATCATGGGACAATTTTTAAAACACCATTCTCTATGATTCAAAATGTAAGAAAATTTGACCGTTTTGTAAGGAAACTAATACGAAAACATTAATGGATTTTCCTTCTTTATTTTGTAAGGAAATTAATATGAAACACATTAATGGATTTTCCTTCCTTATTTTGTTTTTGTAAGGAAATTTGACCGTTTCCTTCCTCAAACGTTTCCTTCCTCATTTTGTGGTCAATAGAATTTAAAGGGTTTTCCTATTAATATGCTAATCAATAAAACGGTTATAATCTAGAGCGTTAATTTCTCTCATCTTGATCTTGATGGACGATCAAGACTAAGTCTACAAATCTGGAAATTTGGTCCTCTCTCTACCTATAAATATTAACTTTTGCCCATCACAAAGTATATAAAAAAAACACATAAAGAAAGATATAGGAAAAGAGAGAGAAACCATTTCCTTTATCCATTGAAACAGCTTTCGACAACAATAATTGCTGATTCATATACGAGATGTCTGAAGGTATGTTTTATTGATTCATTACATATGTGATAATCATGTAATTCTAGATCTTAGGGTTTATTTTATTCGCAAGATATAGATTACATGTGGTATCATAGCATGGTTTTAGTATTCATGATTATCCATCAATATATAAAACGAAACTAGCATAGATCTATGATGTGATGTTTGTAATTTTACTATGATGATGATAATGATTATTAGTGTTAATATGATTCAAGTTTAATATTCATATTATTTAAGTTGCTATAGTAATCATGATTATCCATATTGTTCTATTTACTGTATGTTTAGATCTGGATCTGGAAAGTTTATATTTCCGCAAAAGTTAATTTTTTGTACTTTAATGTTTGACCTACTGAATAATATGGAACAACTTATTGTATGCGAATACTTTTCAGAAAGTATACATATTGAAAACAATTGTTTCCTAGCTAGACATTAAATTCATGATCTGAAACTTGCAAGATAATTGTTTATATATGATTTGCAAAATAATTGTTTATATGTTAAATTCATGTATGGAATTTACTTGAAAGAATGACAAATGTTTATGCAAAAAAAAAACAAAGGAGTTGACCACCTGGTTCGATCCGGTTTCCCTCTTTTCTCTCTTGGTTTAGTTTTCGCTTCCGCGCTTAATTTTTTTGTTTCCTCTGCTCTGATGCATGCAGTCCCGTCCACAGGCGGCTGCTGCTTGCACAATAACGCATGAAATATTAATGTTTATCATTCTTCCATGAGTATGGTTATACTGTCTACCCACAGGAGGCGCTAAAGCTAACCTCTTATTATGACATGTGTTTTATTCTAATAAAGAAGCCTACATTTCTTTTATACCTGCAGTTGCAATGCGCTCAAGCCTTAATTTGTACGCTACGTCTATCGTCAGACTCAATGGAACCAACTACTCAGAATGGAAAGAGCAAGTTGAGTTTTCTTTGGGCGTACTTGAACTGAACACGACTCTCCTTAAGGAAAAGCCAACCCCACTTACTGACACAAGTACGCCTGAGGAAAACAAAATCCATGATGATTGGAAACGATCTAATAGGCTCAGCATGATGTTTATGCGAATGATGATTGATACCAACATCAAAACCTCCCTACCCAAAACTGAAAGCGTAAAAGAATATTTGCAATCCATTGAAAATCGGTTCAAGACTGCAGACAAATCCCTTGCTGAAAAACTTATTGCAGATCTTGCAACCATGAAGTTTGATTGTTCTCGCTCAATGAGCGCTCATGTCATTGAAATGATTAACCTTGCTGCCAAACTTAAAAACTTGGGATTAGTTATGGACGATGCTTTTCTCGTCCAATTCATTCTCACTAGCTTACCTCCTCGGTATGAACCATTCAAAGTTTATTACAACACTATTACGGAAAAGTGTAGTCTAAATGAACTGACTAACAAACTGGTTCAAGAGGAGTCTAGGCAAGGCTCGCAAGGCATTAAATTTGCTTATTTCACTCAAGGGGTTGGAAAACAAGCTGGCAAAAAGAACAACTCACAGCATAAAAGAGCACAATCCAAATTTGATGACGCCACTCAACCATCCAAGAAGAAAAAGAAGGATGATGTCTGCAAATTCTGCAAGAAACCTGGACACTTCCAGACAGATTGCATTAAGCGCAAAGCATGGTTCGAAAAGAAAGGTAACCCAATGGGTTTCGTAAGTCATTTAGAATCAAATCCTACTAATGTACCTTCTTCGACTTGGTGGATTGATACTGCTGCTAACGTTCATGTTTCGAATTCTATGCAGGGATTCATTACGATCCAAACCACAAACCCAAGTGAGAATTTCATTTTCATGGGGAATAAAGATAAAGCTCCAGTTGAAGCTATTGGAACTTTTCGTCTTATTTTAGATAGCGGTTATCAGTTAGATTTATGTCAAACTCTTTATGTTCCGTCTATTTCCCTTAATTTGATTTCTGTAAGTGTATTTGATAAATTTGGATATTCTTTTGAAGTTGGAAATGGAAATTTTAGTTTATTTAAAAAATTCTAGTCTTATTGGTACTGGAATATTAATTGATGGACTTTATAAACTTCATCCTAAACAAAATGCTGAAATCCAACTCACCCTGCATGGAAAAGAAACTAAAGAAAAGTCATCCAAGAATGATTCGTACTTCTTGTGGCATAAAAAACTGGGTCATATATCCAGTGAAAGAATCAAGAGGTTGGTGAAAGATGGTGTCCTACCGGACATAGGCTTCGCTAACATTACAGCATGGGTTGATTGTATTAAAGGAAAAACAACAAAAAACACAAAGAAAGGAGCCACAAGAAGTACACAACTTCTTGAAATAATACATACAGATATTTGTGAACCTTTTGATGTTCCAACTTTTAGAGGAGAGAAATATTTCATCACTTTTATCGATGATTTTTCACATTATTGCTATCTTTATCTGTTGCATGAAAAATCTCAGTCAGTGGATGCTGTACAAGTGTTCATTACTGAAGTCGAAAGACAATTAGAAAGAAAAGTGAAAATCATTAGGTCAGATAGGGGTGGTGAATTCTATGGAAGGTATGATGAAACGGGACAACATCCTGAACCTTTTGCTAGACTTATTCAAGAACTTGAAATTATGGCACAATACACAACGCCTGGATCTCCATGGCAGAATGGTGTAGCTGAAAGGCGAAATCTTACATACATGGAAATGGTTCGATCCATGATGAGTCATGCAAATTTACCTATATCATTATGGATGGATGCATTACGAACAACTGTCTACATCTTAAATAGAGTTCCAAGTAAGGCCGTTCCAAAGACTCCTTTTGAACTTTGGAAATGATGGAAACCTAGTTTAAGACATCTTCAAATTTGGGGTTGTCCAGCTGAAGCTAGACTGTACAATTCAAATGAAAAGTAATTGGATTTTAAGACAGTCAGTGGTTACTTTATAGGTTACCCAGAAAAATCTAAAGGATATAGATTTTATTGTCCTAACCATAGTACAAAACAACAAGAAGTGGTCATTCATGAAATAAGGGTACCCATTATCTTACCATCTATTTCGAAAGATATTGGGAATCATCCCATTGTTGAACCTATTCACAATGAGGAAAACCCAATAAATGATCAACAACTCCATAATGAAATTATCGCCAATCATAATGTTGATGAAGTACCACAGGAACTAGCATTAAGAAGATCTCAAAGACAAAGAAGATCAGCTATTCCTGATGATTATATGCTTTATCTAATAGAATCCGAAGGAACCACAGACCCAATTTCTTATTCACAAGCCATTAAGGATGTTACTATTAAATGGATTGATGTCATGAAAGATGAACTGAAATCTATGGATAATAATCAAGTTTGGGAAATCGTTCAATTGCCGCAAGGACATAAAGCAGTCGGTTGTAAGTGGGTCTTCAAGACCAAACGTGACTGCAATGGTAAAATTGAACGATATAAAGCCAGACTTGTTTTGAAAGGTTTTAATCAGAAAGAAGACATTGACTATAATGAAACTTTTGCTCCTGTTTACAGGAAAGATTCTCTTAGAATTATCATGACATTAGTAGCTCATTATGATCTCGAGTTACATCAAATGAATGTGAAAACAGCATTTCTAAATGGAGACTTGGAAGAAGAAGTCTACATGCGTCAACATGAAGGCTTCATAATTAAAGGACATGAAGACATGATCTGCAAAGTTAAGAAATCAATATATGGATTGAAACAAGCTTCTAGACAATGGTATCTAAAATTTCATGAAATCATTACCGCTTTCGATTTCACAGAAAATATAGTTGACCCTTGTATATACCTCAAGTTCAGTGGAAGCAAGTTCATATTTTTGATTCTGTATGTTGATGACATATTATTAGCTAGCAGCGACCTTGATTTATTACGTGAAACTAAGGATTATCTCTCAACGAACTTTGAAATGAAAGATATGGGTGAGGCTTCCTATGTGATAGGAATAGAAATATTCTATGATAGATCACAAGGAATTCTAGGATTGTCTCAAAAAGCATATATTGACAAAATTCTTGAGAGGTTTGACATGACGAATTGTTCCTCTTGTCCTGTCCCATTGCAGAAAGGAGACAAAATTGTTCTTGAGCAGTGCCCAAAGACTCCTATGGAACGAGAAGAAATGACCAAATATCCTTATGCATCTCTTGTAGGGAGTTTGATGTATTCACAGGTCTGTACAAGACCTGATATCAGTCATGCAGTTGGTATGCTGGGTAGATTTCAAAGTAACTTAGGAATCGTTCATTGAAAAGCTGCAAAGAAGGTACTGAGAAACATAAAGGGAACAAGGAATTAAATACTCACCTATAGAAAATCAAGTTACCTACAGGTAACTGGTTATTGTGATTCAGACCTTGCTAGATGTCCTGACACTAGGATCTACACTCTTGGCTATGTGTACCTCTTATGTGGAGATGCAATATCATGGAGAAGGCAGAAATCTGAGATGTTTTTCGGATACACCATGATGGCTGAATACGTAGCATGTTATGAGGCTTCAATTCAGGGAACATGACTGCGTAATTTTGTCTCACAATTTGGCACTTTAAGTTTTATCTCTAAGTCACTAACTGTCTACTGCGACAATGAAGCTGCAACCTTTTTCTCCAAGCATGATAGGATAACCAAAGGTTCCAAACACATGGACTTGAAATACCTACTACTGAAGCAAGATGTTAAACTAAAGAAAATTGTTGTTGAATCGATAAGTACAGACTTTCAAGTGGCAGACATATTCACGAAAGGAATACCTCCAAAGACCATTCAGAGACATACTGATAGCATGAGTCTTGCAGATGGTTCCTAATTATCTTCTTATTATGCCATTTATTTTGTACTTAGCTAGACATAACAATTATTGAGCTCTTAATAATTTGGACATCTTTTATTTCTGTTTTATAATGTGTACACATTTATATTTAGATAAATGATAACAGAAACGGTCTTTTGCTTCAAGACATTATGTGATCATTAAGTTATGCTCATCTACGATCTAGTTGTGAAAGTTGTCAATGTCATAGTACATGGAAGTAAGCATGTTGCAAAATAACATGTACACGTCATGACTTCCATTAACCACTAGATTAGCCAAGACACTTATGATAACTGACTAAAAAAAAGTTTAGCATATCATGTGCACCTTATGACCTTAATACGAAAACATTAATGGATTTTACTATTGACCAAGTGGAAGACTATAAGAAAATTTGACCGTTTTGTAAGGAAATTAATACGAAAACATTAATGGATTTTTCTTTCTTATTTTGTAAGGAAATTAATACGGAAAACATTAGTGGATTTTCCTTTCTTATTTTGTAAGGAAATTTGACCGTTTCCTTTCTCAAACGTTTTCTTCCTCATTTTGTGGTCAATAGAATCTAAAAGGTTTTCCTATTAATATGCTAATCAATAAAACAGTTATAATGTAGAGCGTTAATATCTCTCATCTTGATCTTGATGGACGATCAAGACTAAGTCTAGAAATCTGAAAATTTGGTCCTCTCTCTACCTATAAATATTAATCTTTGTTCATCACAAAGTATATAGAAAAAACACATAAAGAAAGATATAGGAAAAGAGAGAGAAACCATTTTCTTTATCCATTGACACAGCTTTCGACAACAACAATTGCTGATTCATATACGAGATGTCTGGAGGTATGTTTTATTGATTCATTACATATGTGATAATCATGTAATTCTAGATCTTAGGGTTTATCTTATTCGCAAGATATAAATTACACAAAATTGATGGCAGCTTCCTTCTAAAAGCGCATTCCACCAAACACCTTTCTAACTATTTTGAACATTTTTTTCTTCACGCTTTTGATCAGCATTACAACAACACAAAAATTTTGCAACTTTCAAAAAAAAAAATCATACTTTTTTTCTTCAAATATTTGAATTTTAAATTGCAAATATTTGCAGTAAAATTTGCAAATTTTCAAAAGGAAAAAAAAAAATCTTTTTGTTTGCTTGCAAATTAATAGCAAAATAGCTTAGATCAAAATCTAGAAAAAAGAAAAAAAAAAGTCTCGAAACTTAGGAAGGGATGTTTGGTAAAACTAAGTTTTAGGGAGGGTTGACCGTCTAATAAGTTTGAAAAGAAGGGTGAGGCCAAATTTCTACTTTTATTATTTTATTCCAAATTTTCCAAACTTCAATTTTGAATTTTTATACAAATTTTATAATTAGAGCGTTAATGTCTCATCATGTCTAAAGGCCTGTTTGGTTTCAGTTTATGTTTTCCGTTTTTCGTTCAATATTCATAACAAAATATAAGAATGACGAAAGAGAATTTAACATTTTAGGTCTTCGTGACGATGGTGGAAAGACTGCGGAGGGCATGGAGAGATGGTGGAGAAGATGGAATGTTTTTCATTTTTTGTTATTTCTTCAAACACAAAAAATAAAATAATTTTTTTTTCTATTTTATATGTTAAATTTATTTTCAAATTGGTTGTTTTTCAAAAATTCATGCGTCGTGTGCATCTTTTTTGAACGAAAACACAAAACTAAAAATGACAAACCAAACAGGACCTAAGTCTATGAAATTTTCATTTTTAAAGTTTAAATTTCAAGACTATAATTTGAACTTTGGTAATTTTATAACTGTGACAGTTAAAAAATTTAAAACATGATAATAACTAGGTAATTGAGTCAATATTTTTTCTGAGTGAAGGGACTTTTATGTTGTGTAACGACGGTCCGAACAAGCTTCCCATCTCCAGCACGTGGCGTACGCATATGGGTTTGCACACACTTTGTTGTAACAAAATGAATCCTCAATGTTACATGCCTACCAACCCATATTTATATATCACTTTTCCATATTATTCAGCGATGTGAGACTTTTTTCTCCAATCCAAACCGCCGTTCCTCCATTAAACATGCGAGACAAACCTAACATTTTACACTTAAATTTCATACTCAAATTCTTACTCAAATCAATAGTCGTTGGACGAAAGCAATCATACGGGTCAAATTTATCACAAGAAAATGAATATTGAGAGAATTCAGAGTGGTTGAATTGATTAATTTGATTTTCACCTTCCCATTAAATTTTAGTAAGATTTTGAATTAAAAAAGTTAGTATAAAATCCTTTTTATTTCTATTTTTTAAAGGTCAAACCTGGAGTATCGATTTCAGGCACAACTCTAACCCCATGCTGCAACCCATACTCCACAATATCCCTCACGTCATCAGCCGTATACCGCATTCTAACCCCATAAGCTCCTCTATTGCCAAGTTCAGGCTCTGAAGGCAGTACAATAGGAAAAGAGTGAGAATCAGTTATATGCCAATGAAACACATTGAGCTTGTTCTCGCTCATCCCTCTTATCGTCCTCATAATATCCTCCTTTGGAAAGTAGTTTCTACCCGTGTCCAGCATCACACCTCTATGAGCAAACATCGGACCGTCTTCTATGTACATATTTACAGGCACCGTCAATTGACCATTTTCTATGTGCACTAGTTGTGAAAACGTTTCGAGCCCATGCATTGCTCCCCATGCAGTCTGTGCTTCCAAGTACGAAGTACCGTTAGTTGTTATTTTCAAAGAGTAGGTTTCATTCACTCCATGTTGAAGTTGAGAGTTGTAGTCTTTAACACTGATATGCATAGAGTTAAGTAGAGGATATGACGACGACGACGACGATGCATTAATTGCATGTTTAGTACGGATGAATTCATGGTGTTCGGATTGAATGAGAGTTGTGTAGCGGGCAATGGAGATTTGTAGGTGTTTATGGATGTAAGGAGATATGATTTTGAATGAGGGTGATAAGAGAGACACAGCTTGAGGACTTGGCCATGAAATTTTTACTGGTTTTGGCCATACATTGATTTGAGATTGGGGCGAAGAAGAAGAAGAAGAAGGGGAGGTTGTGATAGCAAAGAATATGAAGATGAAATGGAGTTTGTTCTTCATTCTGTTCTATTGGTTGTGAAATCACATGAATCTGGAAGGGAATTTATACCTTGTTTTTGTTGTATTTTATGTTGGTTTCGTTTGTAAGTTTGTACTTAAAAGGTAGTTTGCTTTTTTATTTTAGTTATATCTATGTTGAAATGTTGATGACTTGATAAATTTAAGGTGCGCAGGTATTGTTCCTGTGATGTTTGGAGAGCCTGCAAAATGAACTGGCTCTACAAAGTTTTGGCCGGCAGTAAACGTTTCTTGTTGCATTTGTGCAGCCTACAATCATTCTGTTTATTTTATAGCGAGCCTAGTTCAAACTTGGCATCTTTAATTGAATTGTTTAGATTATTGGCATCTGCTGTAGTCTAATGGCCAAATGTGTGTGTTTTACTTTTATCTGTTTGGAAAATATCGTTTTAATTTTATGAAACTAAAATTTGTCATTTTATTGGAATATCTTAGTTCCGAAGTCAACATATCTAATTTTGGTGATCGTTTAATTTTTTAACCAGATTAAAAATACAGAGTAGTGGATCTCAAATTACAAATTCTTAATTAAAACTTTAAACATCTTCCAATAGATGATAACGTATCGTACTATAACAATAATTTAGGCAAATTTGAAATGGAACCAAATTAGCCAACATGTTTGGCTCAGTGATAGAGTTAGGGATATGCCCTAGAGAAAATTCTATAATTTATTGTAAATTAATTAACTCTATAATCAATTCTCATTCGTAATAAAGCTGGTTTTCTTTTTGTTACATATTTGATATAATATGTTATAAATAATTAAATGCTTAATTAAAATATATTTAACAGAAAAATCCATAAATGACGTGTTAGTAGTTACAAATAGTTGTAGTTATGAGTATTGTATCACGATATTATAAAACACTTCATTTTTAAATGTTCTCAAGATCCATTGAGATTGGATATCGATATATCCTTTGAGACTAGAGTACGTAGCGCTCTCCAAACGTTGGACAGTTTATTACTCATGATCACTATGGGCATCTAGGAGTTATGTACTGATAGTTATTGGATAATTATGTAACAGATCACTCAATAGTTTTATGTTCGTTAATATAACTAAGGTCAAATAGAAAATTCGATGTGACGGATTAACATGGTTCTCTTGACTTGAGAATACTGTCAATCTTCTATATGAAAGTTCCGCTTTGATTATATCAAATCACGATACGACGTCCATTAAGTGACTATAGTTGGATCGAGTAGAAGTATAGAAAATAAAACACTATTTAAGAGAGGATTTGTTTTTTCGGTTATATGAGATTAGTATCATGGTCAATTTAAGTCAGTTCAAAGTTAAAATATTTGATTAGAGTAGTTCGGTTAATAATAATTGTTATTATTGAACCAAGGACTTTGTGTTTAGACTATAGAGTTGAATATGGAATATATTGGAATTTTGACAATTACCAAATTCTATAAGTCCAAAGCGATATAGTTTTGACGAAGAAAATTGGTATAAATAAAAAATCACAGTCGGTTAATGCTTAACGAAGTAAAATTAGATTTTATCGAAACCAAATATGCGGTAAATTTAGCCAAAATGTCACACCACCTGCTAAGTGACGTATGAACATTAATATTCGAATAATTCAGTTTTAATCGCTGACCAAATTTATGCCTAACGAATCACACAACCGAAATGATGAATTCTCCTTTGACCAAACAATTTAATTAATTTGTAATTGCTATAAATTAATTAAATTAATTAATATTTGTGAAAAATTAATTATAAAATTTGACTTTGATTTGATGAATAAATATTATTATTATATATATATATTTATAACAGTTATAAATATATTAATAGATGTAGGATACCGATAAGCTTTAAATTAGATTAATTGCATAATATTTTATTTGAGCTCTAAATAGGTTTAAAGCTCATTAAGGAAGCTGATAGGATCGGCTCATATGGGGATTATAGGCAGTTATGACATAAGCAAGAGTGACTTGATTTTGAATGGCTGAGATGGAAGGAGATTAAGTAAAAGATAAGATCCGAAATTCTTTCATTTTCTTCCTCTATTTAAGCATCTCTATCGATATTGATCATTTTGGAGCCTTCATCCCCATACATTGCAGGTCGAAATCCCCCTCCCATCTGTCTAATTTTCTGAGCTCAAATCAAATCAATTCAACTGCTATTCGATAGTTGGTGGTCAACGATCCATCAACTAACACTCTTTTGGATCGAAAATCATTTCAAGGAGCATACTTTATCTTAAGGTGTGCTTAAGGGTTTTGGCTACAAGTTACATTCCTAATCAATTACAAATATTAAGCTATATTTATAATTTTCATTTTATATATATTTATATATATATATACATACATATACATATACATACATACATACATACATACATACATACATACATACATACATATATATATATATAATATTGTTAGTTAGGTGACAATTCCAACATGTAAATATATTATCACAATATTGATTGGTTGTATGCATATGTATATTCGTTTTAAAAAAACTATGATTATAAATCCTTATGCAGCACGGCTCAAAATTAAAAAAAGACATTTTTTTATTTAGATAATTAATTTATTATACACGTATATTTATAAAGTTCAAAATTTAAATATTACATTATACATATGTAAAATATGTAAATATAATTTTAGATATGATTTTTAATAAGTATAATATTTTCAATAGAAAGAAAATATGTTTTAATATTTATATATTATTTTAAACGATATTTAAATCGATTTAGCATACAAATAATTACATAAATCCATATATGTACCATAAAATATGTTTTATATTTTATAAAATTATATTGATGCATATTATACTCTTCGTTGAAAAAAAAAACATTTTCTATATTTGTAAATATTAAAATATAAACTGAAAAAGTAGAAATTAGATTTTTTTTTTAAGTTATAAAATTGTAAAATAAATTTTCAAACTATAAAAAATTTGTCTAAAAATTTTCTAGAAATTTAAGATTCAAATTTAATTTAAAAAATAATTTTTTGTTAATTTTTAATAATTTAATATGATTATATTAATATAAATCTATATTTTTTTAAATTTTAAAAAAAAAAAATCTCGAGTTATGCGTAAGATGAGGTTGTCATATGTTTAAATATAAACTATTTTATGATTTTATATGTATTATATATACTTATTATTATACATAATATGAGTATTAATATATATACACATATTTTTGTGTGTGTGTAAATTAAAAAAATTATATTTGTAGATGCACTATTTTCAGCATTATAAAAGAAAAATATTTTATGAATGATTTAAACATATTTATATAATTATAAAAATATGCATATTGTTAATATTTTATATTTAAATTTATTTATTTATTTATATATTTATACAAAATTATATATAAATAAAAGTGAAAATTAGCCACAAGGGCCCCTTTAGCAAGTGAAATTAGTTTCTAGGACACACAACTGAAATAATTACTTTAAGGACAAATGCAAAATAATTAGTTTCTAAGGCCAAAAAAACTTTGAAATTATGTCCTTGAAAGTAATTGGACAGCTGACTTTGTCCTTAAAAGTAATTATTCTTCCGATTTTGACCTTGAAATTAATTTCCGTGGATGTGTGTCCTAGAAACTAATTGGACCGCAAAATTCCATAAGGAAATTAGCCACAAAGTCCTTTTTAGCAAGCGGAATTAGTTTCTAGGACACACAACTGAAATAATTACTTTCAAGGATAACACACAAAATAATCAGTTTCTAGGGCCTAAAAACCTATGAAATTATGTCCTTGAAAGTAATTGGACTACTGACTTTGTTCTTGAAAATAATTATTCTGCTGACTTTGGCCTTGAAAGTAATTTCTTTGAATGTGTGTCCTAGAAACTAATTGGACTGCGAAGTTTGTCCTTCGGGTGAAATGCCCCTTAGTTTATACATACGTACATACATTTGTATTTTGGAATATTTTATTTATAAAATAAAGTGTGTGTGTACACATACATTTGGATAATATATTTGCATATTAGATGAGCTAACGTGTCCGTTGTGATGTAAAATGTAGCATCCATACATGGACATGTTATACCTTGCATGAATTAATATGTTATCATGCACGCGCGCATGCGCGCGCGCGCACACACCCATATATATGATACACGTATATATTTAATATAATACAAATTAAAAAATAAAATATCGTTTTGTAAATTTAAATAAAATAAAAGATTTTATTTAAATATTCTAAATAAACTAGACTTCATAGGCCCAATAAAAATTCAATATGATAAAAAAATTGAAATTCATCAACAATTTCCACTGCAAGTTGGCCCAGTTCGAACATCCAGTTGGTTGGTAGTTTAGACTACGAGATTAATGTTCATGAGTTTGATACTTAAGATCGATACTTATTGGCACCAATGAACCATGTTCAAAAAAATGGAACCAAATTATAAAGATGTATAATTTACATAATTAGTTTTGAGATCATGTCGGAACTCTAATGTATTAAAATGTTAACTGGTGTTGGTTCTTAATTTCAACCTTCACTTTGAATACTAGACATGACAGTATTATCCAAACAACTTTCAAAAAACTGAAAACGATGTGAATAATTTCATAACATATTTCTAAAGTATGGTTTCATTCACAATTTTATAGCTCAAAGAATTATAAAGGTGTGGTGCAGATATATAACAACGTTGTAACAGCATATATTCTGGAGTGTGATAATATGGAAAATTAAATTAACAAATTAAATGATAATTAAGATAATTTAATTGAGCAAATCACTTAAGAGAAATGTGATTAATTGAGTGTGGGGAACTTACAATATTAATTGAATGAACCAAGAGTGATTAATGCAAATAAAATTGTCCATATAAGGTAGGAGTACTTAAAAATTTGAATGTTTAATGAAGGGTATCTTGTATTAAATAAAATAAATTAATGAGATTAGGCAAGAGGGATTTCAGCCAAAGCTAAAATCATTAATATACAAAGTTCTAACTATATCCTTCTCTTTACATTTATTCAATTTCAAAATAAAACAAAACTCCTCCAACAACACCAAGGCTAGCCACTATTTTCTTAGAAGAGAAAGGGAAAATAAAATAAATAAAATAGAAGCTTTTATTTCTAAAGGAAGGAAGAAGAATTCAATCAAGCTTTTTATAACCTATGTGAGCGATACCTTCTTTAATTACCTCCAAACCCATTTGGGTCTGAATATGATGTGTTTTGGTTGTTTTGAACTTGGCTGGCAAGTTTTAATGGCAATGAATGTCTTATCTATGTTTTTGTAATTAAAAGATGAAGATTTAAGACATTTTTTAGGGAAAAACATGATTAGATCTTTTCCAAATGTTTTGAAAAAATTTCATATTATCTTAACATTAATACAAAGGTGTGTTTTAGTTTTCAAAATCATTTTGGCCAAGGCAACCTGATATTATAAAGGATCGTTTCCCTTTTTATATAAATAAAACATGTGTGGGGAACAATGTCTCAACAACAACTAAGACTCAATTTAAAACTGGAGCAAGACTATAATATCTCGACTACTAGAACAACAAACAACTAGGTACCTTCCTCATCAAATGAGTCACTCTTAACCTCACTAGAGTCGATGTCTACTACATGTATAAACTCCAAAAACAATAAGGCAACGATGGTAACAAACCTAACTGACTCCTCAGAGTAAATAAACTTCATATCCCAACTTTCCTCTTCTAGCATCTCTTTATTGAGTTCGTCATATGTACCATCCAAGGTAAGGATAATGACTCTCCATCCACATAGTAGAACAAAGATCTATGCTCACTGTCTATTTCCGCTACAAACTTCAAAAAATTATTATCCAAAGGATTAAACCTATGTTGTGATGCACGATGAATCCAAAGTTGTTCATTTGGATTCTAGACTATGGGATCAGCGGGAGAGGGCTGACTATATTCAGGAACGATTATTTCAACAAAGGTCGGTTTTCATTTCCATATGCACTTGATTAGGCAAAGGGATTTTTTCAGGGATAGGAATTTTTAAGTTGGCTTTCACAACTGGCACATCGGGAGGGGAGATGGCAGAATGCTTGCATAAGAGGTTAAGATGACCAAAAGAGAGATTTATAGTATAGATCAAAGGCTTCCATTTGAAGTGGACTTCTACAAATGCTATTTGCGGGCAAGGATGATGGTAATATACGGTCTGGTTGGACCTCTACAAAGTCTCGAGTATATACAAGTCTATCCGTTTTAACAGTTATCACATCGAAATAAACAAAATCACCAATCAAGTTTGCCAACCAATCAATACTAGTTAAAGATTGTAAAGCGGTAGGAATTTTCAAGAATTATATTGTAACGACCCGCCGACCCGCCTTTTTGGACAGTTTAAACCGACGATCAAATACACATGTCGATTCCAAACCATTCAAAAGGGCAGATGGTTATTGGGATAATTAAGAAAAGAAAAGAAAGAGAAATAAAGGAAATGAAACAACACAGAATCTCGCAGCGGAACGATAAAATATAATAGTCAAATAAATAGTTCATGAAGCTGTTTACTATACTTTGACAATTATTTATACAACATTTATCAGAGTTATATATATACAACAGAACAATTAAACTAATGCAGCAGATAGCATGATGCAAGGGTAATAATATTAATAGTATACCAAATCTTCGTCTTCATCCTCTAGAATAGATCTTCAAAAATCTGAAAAACTCAGGACTGACCCGAGCGTAATGAAAAGACAAAACACTCGAGTCAGGACTAAAATATCCTTATGAAAGTTAAATCAATCGTAAATAAATATGAGTGTCACGGCGTCAGAGATGTTTACGGGGTTTGACATCTCATATCCAGTGTCAACGTGCGTGCAATAACTCAAGAGATGTTACGGGATTTTCCATCTCTTAAGGATCCGTTAAACTATCTACTATGTAGTAATGTACGCTAAGTAGATAATGCCTATCAGTAATATAAAGTATCAAAATAGCGTTAAGGCGTTACCATAATCCCCCTTAACACATTTTTATAATGCCATAGTCTATACAGCACCGTAAGCCCCACCGTAAACTGGTGGTTATCAGAGGGTACCCCATAGGTATAACACAAAACATAACGTAGTGGTCGCGAATAGGATAATCAGTATGACAAGGTACATGAGGCGATACCAACTAGGATACTAGTAGCTGCGTGATCCGGACTGATGTTGAGCATAGCCAGCAGCTACCCCAACACCGCGAAACAACACTCCCAAATCAAGGGGTGCACCCAAATCGAATCACAAATGTAATAGATATGGTATCGAAGAAGTGTGTCCGCTAGAGATGGCGAACCTCAATGGCCCGGCGCGGCTCCTGTTTTAGTCATGTCAGGGGTCATCCAATATCGTTCTCTTTCTTCAGTCAACGCGTTCACCAAACCATCCACTTCATTTTGGATCAACACTCCGCGTATAATAGTTATTAAAGTGGTTTTCGGTATCGACATAGAGTATGTCCATATCCGATCCCGGTCTCTTTAATAACTACGTATTATTACACCGTTGGCTCTTTTACATTTAAAATCGATTCATAATTGATATCAAAATATCATATTCGCTTCAAAAATCAAATCCATTTCAAATATCATCGTATCTATTCAAAAGTAAGATTCCGTTTCAAAAATCATTTTTCGCGTGCATATCTCATTTCGATTTCAAAATCATTTCGAATTTCAGTTTAGGTTGCAACTTCATTTAACCCAATTCGTATTTAAATTCAAAATTTAAACATAAACAATTCACCTTATTGACCAGCTTAGAATTTCAGAAAATAGTTTTAAGTAGTTTAAAAGTAGTTTTAAATAATTAAAATAGTTAAAATACATAAAATCTTAAAATGGATTTGAAATAGATAAATTAGTTTAAAATAATTTAAATTGGGTTAAGTAGATTTAGAATAGATTAAAATAGTTTAAGTATTCAAAAATGGTTTATATAGCAGAGTAATTTGGAAACCAAAATAAAACAGCTTCAAAACCAATCCATTTCAATTTATAACTTCCCAATTCAAATCAATTTCAATTTCCATTCTACCGATTCAATTTCGATTTCAATTCAAATCAGTGTCAACTTTGACTTCAAATTTATTCAATTTTATATTCACTTTCAATTAATTCAATTTCAATTTATATCGATTTAGAGCTGGATTTTCAAAATATCAATTTATAACACTTAACAAAATTATCCTTCAATATTCAAATTTAAATCCAAATTTCCAATATGATTCAATTCCAAGCTCATTTCAAAATATCATTTTTATGTCACTTTTACTTAGTAATATTCAAAGCTCAAATTTAATGTTCAATCTTTAAAACAAATAAATTTCCGAAATTCAATCATATCCAAATTTTAAATCTCGAAGTCTCCACTTAAATTTATTCAATAATTTCTTTTAACCAAAATTTTATTTCAGCATTCCAAACTCAATTTTTTGATAAATTCGATTTCTATAAATTGATTTCTATTTATCACTTGTAAATCAAAACATTTAAATAAATTTCAAATCGACGATTTCAAAAATTATTAATTTAGCCAATTCGGTGTCTGTATATAATTTTCTATCCTATGGCCAAATAATTATTTATTTCAATTAAATGTCAGGGATGAATATATATTACTTAAATCAAATCATAGTGTCATATGTATGCATAACAGTATATATAAGCAAATAAACTGTGATATCCCGGAAATTTGGGACAATATCAATTTAATAATCTACATTAAAGATTAAATTGATTTGATAATATTTGTAATAATATATGAATTGATTTAATAATCTTCTTTTAAATAAATATTTAACTGATAATTTATCTTTTAAAAGTTAATCAAATTGTCTTCTATTTATAATGTATATATATCTGTATATATTGTAAATGGATAATCTTTATTTTAAATTTAATAAATAGACATGTTTTCTAATTCTAATATTTTTGATAATTTAGAAATTTGATATTAAGCTATTTAATAAATGACCATATGATTTTAAATTACTCAAGATTTAAGTTTAGTTTGTTTAAAATAATTTTAGCTTACATTTAAATTTAGCTTGATAAAAATAAGTAGTTTATTAATAAAGAGATAAATTCTTTTATAAATCATTTTGACTTAACAATGAGCTCTATTAATAATGTAAATCTTACAAATGAATTTTTAATAAAATTGTTATTTCAACTTTAATTATATATATGTGTGTTTGAATGAAAGTTATGATTTGGAAATTAAAAATAGAGGTTTCAAAATGTTCAAATTAAAATAAACATTTATTAATATTAATATAAGTATAAAATAAAATAATAATAGGTAATCAAATATTTGTTAGTCTATGTTTAAAAATGAAAGAAAAATAAAAGTAAACACCATGCTAGAAAATAGAACTAAATACCTAAGACTAAAGTCATAGCAAAGAAAAAAAAAAGAATAAGGCCTGTAAGTAATTTGTAGTGCAAGCTAACGCAAAGTAAAATTCAAAACACATGCTTGTAAGTATGCAAGACAAAATAATAGAAGTATGCAGGCAAGAATAGGAAAGAAAAAGACAAGTATGCAAAGCCAAATAAAATATCTTCATTCTAGTCAAATGAAATTGGTCAAAGTATGGAAATAACACCTCACAAAAGATGTATATTATAGTTCAAACTAAAAATAAAATAAAACAAATATCTATAACAAGTAGCTTCATATA
Organism: Allium cepa; assembly: GCA_030765085.1. NCBI lineage: Eukaryota > Viridiplantae > Streptophyta > Magnoliopsida > Asparagales > Amaryllidaceae > Allium > Allium cepa. Next base: position 977,964,802 of record CM060937.1, on the reverse strand, counting down.
CAAGCTAAACTTTAGTCTGCAGATTGTACACTTACACACACACATATCTTTTAGCAGCTGAACCAAAATATACTTATGTCAACTAATAGAGAAACCAAGTATTAATCACTATCATCTCAGCACATAATTTTGTCAATTCAAGTGTATACAAATCTGTACATCTCAGATACAAAAATCTGCTATATCAAAAACAAGTAAAACTTGTACATATGGTAACATGCAGCTGTTCAACAGTTTTCCTATTTATATATCCTATTATTTTAGTTCGTTCACAATCACTTAACAAACTTAGTAAACCAGAAAAGCAAGAAAATGTAGGCATATCCATTTTTACAAACTGAAAACAACACTCATGCAAGATGATTAGAAGATCAAAGTAAGGACTATTTCCAGTTTTACAAGTTCAACAACTGTTTACAATCAGAGGTGCTCTGTCCCTCTTTTCAAAGCAAAGGTGAGTAACATCATTTTTAAAGGTTCAAATTTAAATATGGTTGCTTGGTTGATGTCTGTAGTATATATATTGTTTGCCATATCTCTGCATGGATGAGTGTAGCCATTTCTGTACATTTTGTTCTTTACTTCAAGCATCAGTGTGATGTAAAAAAAAATTATTACCCTTTTTCTTACTTGCTGTTTGGATTAGGAATTAATCGAAGTTTGTTTTTAGCATAGATGGATGTTTAAATTTTATAAGAAAGTTAAATACAAATTTGAGTAAGCCTGAAAAAAATATAAGATAACAGAGCATATCGTAAAAATAAGTCAAAATTCAGTTGTCATGATCCATCAATTCAAGTTTATGAACTGATTACTAAATCAAAATTAGGATTTTTAAAACTCAAATTACATTTTTTAGTTGAGCTATGAACATGCTTTACTGGGTTGGACAATTCGAGCATTTTGGGTTGCCTCTGGAAGTGAAGTTGATCGGAGGGCTTGAGGTTCGTTTTGGAGGTAGTTGGATGGTCGGTGAGGCCAGGAAAATTGTCAGGAAGTTGATCTGTGACCGGAGGTGACGATGGTGGCTAGTTTTATCTCCTCGACCTAGTTTTGACTATGGCTGGAAATTTGATCGTTTCGGGGCCAAGAAGGGATCGAGTTCGATGGAACTCTAGGGGATGGTTCCGGGGACATGGTAGAAGCTGCAGCCAGAGGCGGTGGTACTCCGGTGGTCGGAGTTTGAAGAGCGATGGAGGTTACAGGTTTTGGGGGCTGTTGCTTGTTGTGTTTCCAGGTTTTAGAGGGAAGGCTTGATTTTCGTTTCGAGTAAGTGGGGTAGCTTTTGGTGGTTGAGGTCGTGTCTGGAGATGACCGGCGTCGTGTGGGAGTGCCAGGGGATGGCCGGATGTGGCTGGGGCCACGGTGCACGTGCACCGTGCCAGTGAAGTATGGCGGTGTTGATTTTTTTTTTGGGTGCAGAGTTTTGAACTGGGAAATCACTCGAGTCAATCGAGTATGTAACTCGAAGCAAGGTGATGGAGGACTCGAAGCACTGAAGTGGGTTGGTAATTGAGATGGTTCCAGGTTTATATTGTCACAGTTTTTAGTGTGCAGGGTTTTGGGCTCGGGGAAGGTCTCGGGTTATTTGCATTTTTACTCGAAGCAGGGAGGCAGTTGACTCGAAGCAACTTTGTTTTGGTCTCAGGTGAAAGTTGAATTGCTACAGGTTGTATAAACTGCCTGTGAATTTTAAATTTAAACTAAATTTAAGGCAAAATTAAATGTAAGTTAGTTGAAATCATGATGCAATTGAATTTAAGTTTGTCAACTAAGATTTAACAAAGTCTAAATCTAATTAGAAGTATGAATTCAAATTTATGTTTTAAATCTAAAATGCAGTTTTGAAATATTTAAATGAGTTTCAGATTTAAAACTTGATAATTCCCAGAATTTAAAATTTGACCTGAAACAAAAGTGTTGCAGCAGTTAAATTCATTTTTTTTAAAAGTTTTGATTCAAATGGATATTTGAATTTTAATGTTTAAAATGGTTTTGGATTTAAAAATCGAGTTTCTAATTCTGGTTGTTAAAAGAGAGTTTAAATCGAAGTTTTTAAATCAAGATAAATTGAGGAATTCAAGTTTATTAAAAATCCAAATTTGAAAGCTTAAATCAGTTTTTTAAATATGAATGTTTTAAAAATTTAAGTTCAAATAAAATAGTTTTGAAAAGTAAATTTGTTGCAAATAGAATTAACTTGATTTTGAGAATTCTTTGATTTAAGGTTTTTGAATGAAAAGTAAATGAATTGTTTAACTTGAGGTTTGCAAGTTAAATATTAATGTAATTTGGAAATTTAAATTTGAATTAAAATTCAAGTAGTTTAATTTAAAAGATTTTCTTATGTAAGTTCATGTGTAAATGTTATTTACATTTATTTAAAAGATTTTGAATTGAATTTAAATTATAATCATTTTGAATCTTCAATTCAAATGATATTAGAATTTAAATTTAAAATGTAATGTTAATGAAGTCATTAATTAAGAAATAAATTATCTTGAGAATAATAGGGTAATTAAGGAATGACTTATGTGTTTCAGTTAATAATTTAAATTGGTTTATAACTAAAGATCAATTAAGAAGTAAATTAAGAAATGTTATTAGTAATGGAGATAATTAATTATGGGATAATTAATTTATTAATATGAGTAATTAAGAATAATTAATTACTGGTTGATATTAATCAAAGGTGATTAATAATTGTGTTTAATTAAAGATTAATCACTTAGTGTGATTAATAAAGTAATTTAATTTGAATTAGAGATCATTAATTAATATAATTAATGATGTAAATTAAGAATTGTTTAATTAAGAAATAATTGATAATGTGGAGATTAATTTATGTAATTAATTAAGAATAAATGTAATTAATTATAAATAAAGTAATTAAAAGTTAATTACTAGGAATAATTTAGAATAGTTAAAGACTAATTACTTACTGTAATTGGAAAATGATTAATCAAAGGAGTTAATCAAGATAAATATCTAGAGATTAATTAATTAATTTGTATAAATTTAATTGTTGGTTGTATAAGAAGGATTTATAGATAAAGTAATTAATTTAATTTACTTTAAATTAATTAGAGATAGAAGTAGTTAATTTAATTCATTTTAAATTAATTACAAATGGTATGATTATAAATCATTGCTTATGAATGAATGATATTGATATTTCATTTGATGATTGTGATCTCAGATATGAGACGGGTAATATCTTGTGATATGGATGCTTGGTTTAAGTAGGATAATATTTAATTATCTAATGGATGATAATATTGATTATCTGTATGTGAGATGATGTGATTATTTATTGTGATATTATGAATTATCCATCTGTGTGTATATTGATGATTTTGGATTAAACTGTTAAGACTAAATAGACAACGTGGCCCTAAAAGACACATTTTGGATTTCGATGAGACCGGGATCGGTTTTCCTTATTTGGAACATCCGAAAACCACATCGATTCCAAATTAACGATAGGTCGTGAATCTGAAGTGAAGATGAAGATTCAGAGTGCAAGGGTTGTCGTCGTTAACTCTGAGGGTGATTCCAAAATGAGTGTAACGAGATAATGCCTTCGGTTTCGTTCGAACCCGGAACAGACTTGTATGGATTGAATGCTTTCAACACATCGTCAGGTGGGCGATGAGCATTCTAAGAAATGTTTTCTATAAAGGTAATCGCAGCCTCAAGCCTCATCAACCGGGAATGGCTAAAACAGGGGAGGTGCAGCAAGGTTAGGTGGGTCATGCCCAAGCAGGACAAGATTTTCCCCTGTCTAGATGTCCCTTTTTATTCGGCTTTGTGGGCGGTTGGATGTACACCAACTGCGGGGTTATCTTGTTCGGGACTGTTCAGTAAGGAATGGTTCCGGCCTTGTGTTGCAGGGGGTCAGGAGTGATCCTCGATATGTTGATCTAGGCCACGTACTGTGACGGGCGGTACCCCAGTAGCTCTGCCATTGTATGGAATCCACAATCCAATAAGTGCCAACGGTTTTGATTGTATTACCCACTTTTGTGGCTAGTAGCTGGAATTTAATGAATGTAACAATTTCGGCTATTTTCTATTTACTTGAAAACCCTAGACCTATTATAATATCATAGAATTTCCTATCAAATGTTTTGGTTAGCGTAAGGTAAAAACTTTTCCATGTTTATGTGTGGTGAGTCTTACGTGATACCTTTTATTTTCAAAAGATTTCAAAGTTAAGCAACTTTAACCTGTTGCTCATACCAGACCCATGTCTGACCCGGAATTTATTTTTGTTTTCATAAACTCTCGGGTACCCAAATTTTTACGGGTAGCCAAGGGATTCAGGTTAGCTTTGACGAATTCTGGAGGAGAAATGGAGCAGGTGGCTTCAGCGTTGTAGATATATATATATAGTTCCGCTGTGTTGGTATCTCTGAGTCGTTCTGTTTGAATTGTTTTGTGTATTGAGTTGTAAAACTAGACAGGTGATTATAACTGTCTGGTATATGATGTATTATCTGTATAACTCTGATTGATGTTGTATATTATGTAATTACTTATGTGATTATTATAATTTATTCGTTCCGCTGTGAGATTCTGATGTTGTGGTTCTTTCTTCACTATCTTTTCTATTTTCTCATCCCTTTCTTTCTTTAATAACGATACGTCTTCCTGGGCGTAGGAAGTCGGGTCGTTACAGTGGTATCAGAGCGCTAGGTTGAGTGAATACCTAGGCTCTTGAGTGATTTCTTCTTGATAGAGCGTATTTGTAATTTTGATATATATATATTCTACCTATTGTTGGGTTACCTGTTCAGGTTTTCCAATATGTTATAAAGGTAGATAGGTAGTGGTGCGTGTAACACAACTATCAATGGTTGGAAGTGTAATTGTCGAGACTGTAGGCCTAATACTGTCTCGAGTAAGTTTTGGACGGTGTAAGGATTTCATTGATCTCTGAAGGAATTTGTTAAGGTTCGGAGTTCATCTTTGAAATGTAAGAGTTTGGTTGAGCTAGAATTTGGATCTGTCGAGTGGACAGAAGTAAGTCAAGATATTTTGATACATCAAGGTGTAGTAGCTGTGTGATGAGACACAGTGATTATGGATATCTCCGACGATGTTTCTTTGGAACAAGTAAGGAAGAGTGTCTGCTTCGGTATTGTGGCTGAGTTCAGCAGGGTGTTTCTGTTTGCTTTGAGGTCCGAGTTTCTCGAAGAGCTTTGGATAGGAAATCTTAGCATCTGTGGCAGCAATGCAGCTTGGGATGTTTCCGGTGTTGGCAAAGGATCTTCTGGCTTAGCAGTTTTTCTGGAATGGAATTCAGAAGTAATTATGTAGACCCGTTTCTTCGATGGATTGGCCACATAAGTGCAAGCTGTTCTGATTTGTAAAGAGAGAGCAGTATCTTTGGAATTTGGCTGTATCGATCGCAAAAGTGACTTGCGATAGTTTGGGTGTTCTTTTAGGGTTTCAGAGATTTTTCTAGATGTCTTCTGGAAGTTTGAGTTTTGTTAACATCTGGAAATTGAGTTTGGTAAAGCAGCTCAGAATTTTGGAGGAACTTCTGAGTTTTATTTTTGGAATGTGTTGACCAGTCTGTGCTTGAGTTCATAATCAGCATTTTCATCTGTTTGGTCAGAATTGCGTAGTGGAAGCATGGTGGTAGCTGTTTTAGTTTGGAAGCAATTAGATGTTGCAGTATTTGGATTAGAGAGTTCTACAGGAAATTTTTCAGGATTTGAGACCAGATTGGAGTGCACCTGTTTTATCTCTCCGGATGAGAGATGTTAGTTCTATTTTCTGATTTTAGAATAGAGTTTATGTTTTGAGTTTTGGTTGATCTTGGAAAGATCCATTTGTTGGATTGTCTTTGGTTCAGTTTGTTTATAAGGACATCAGCAAGGGTTGAGCTGATCAGGAAAGATGAAGGAAGCCCAGGATCGTCCGAAGAATTTTATGGATAAGAGACGAAGAAATTTGGAGTCCGTAATCGGGGATTTGATTTTGGATAAGTGCTTGGTCTTCAGGATTGAATTGTCAGTTTGGATAACTGGAATTCAGAGTGTTTTACGTATCTCTGAGGGAGTACGTGTAAGATCTATCTTTGATTTTAGAGTCAGCAGTTCAGGGAATTTCGGTTGTTGGGTCAGACTTGAGTTTGGTCTGATATTTTGATTTGTTTAGTAGATTTAGATGAGTAGGAACTCTGTAGTTTAGTAGTGGTTTTGGTTGTTTGGATTCTATAGGGCGAGTAACCCGGTATTTATACTTGGGGAAACTCGAGAAAATTCTATTTGGAATTTTGTCTGGATAGTTAGATTTGTTTGTTTGGACGAATTGGTTGCTATGATTGTTAGTTTATGGTTGATATATGCTTGTGTTAAAATTTAAAATTTTAATTGGATTATTAAATTACCTTTGTTTTAAATTTCGGAGACGAAATTCTTTTAAGGGGGGAAGAATGTGATATCCCGGAAATTTGGGACAATATCAATTTAATAATCTACATTAAAGATTAAATTGATTTGATAATATTTGTAATAATATATGAATTGATTTAATAATCTTCTTTTAAATAAATATTTAACTGATAATTTATCTTTTAAAAGTTAATCAAATTGTCTTCTATTTATAATGTATATATATCTGTATATATTGTAAATGGATAATCTTTGTTTTAAATTTAATAAATAGACATGTTTTCTAATTCTAATATTTTTGATAATTTAGAAATTTGATATTAAGCTATTTAATAAATGACCATATGATTTTAAATTACTCAAGATTTAAGTTTAGTTTGTTTAAAATAATTTTAGCTTACATTTAAATTTAGCTTGATAAAAATAAGTAGTTTATTAATAAAGAGATAAATTCTTTTATAAATCATTTTGACTTAACAATGAGCTCTATTAATAATGTAAATCTTACAAATGAATTTTTAATAAAATTGTTATTTCAACTTTAATTATATATATGTGTGTTTGAATGAAAGTTATGATTTGGAAATTAAAAATAGAGGTTTCAAAATGTTCAAATTAAAATAAACATTTATTAATATTAATATAAGTATAAAATAAAATAATAATAGGTAATCAAATATTTGTTAGTCTATGCTTAAAATTGAAAGAAAAATAAAAGTAAACACCATGCTAGAAAATAGAACTAAATACCTAAGACTAAAGTCATAGCAAAGAAAAAAAAAAGAATAAGGCCTGTAAGTAATTTGTAGTGCAAGCTAACGCAAAGTAAAATTCAAAACACATGCTTGTAAGTATGCAAGACAAAATAATAGAAGTATGCAGGCAAGAATAGAAAAGAAAAAGACAAGTATGCAAAGCCAAATAAAATATCTTCATTCTAGTCAAATGAAATTGGTCAAAGTATGGAAATAACACCTCACAAAAGATGTATATTATAGTTCAAACTAAAAATAAAACAAAACAAATATCTATAACAAGTAGCTTCATATACAAGCTAAACTTTAGTCTGCAGATTGTACACTTACACACACACATATCTTTTAGCAGCTGAACCAAAATATACTTATGTCAACTAATAGAGAAACCAAGTATTAATCATTATCATCTCAGCACATAATTTTGTCAATTCAAGTGTATACAAATCTGTACATCTCAGATACAAAAATCTGCTATATCAAAAACAAGTAAAACTTGTACATATGGTAACCTACAGCTGTTCAACAGTTTTCCTATTTATATATCCTACTATTTTAGTTCGTTCACAATTACTTAACAAACTTAGTAAACCAGAAAAGAAAGAAAATGTAGGCATATCCATTTTTACAAACTGAAAACAACACTCATGCAAGATGATTAGAAGATCAAAGTAAGGACTATTTCCAGTTTTACAAGTTCAACAACTGTTTACAATCAGAGGCGCTCTGTCCCTCTTTTCAAAGCAAAGGTGAGTAACATCATTTTTAAAGGTTCAAATTTAAATATGGTTGCTTGGTTGATGTCTGTAGTATATATGTTGTTTGCCATATCTCTGCATGGATGAGTGTAGCCATTTCTGTACATTTTGTTCTTTACTTCAAGCATCAGTGTGATGTAAAAAAAATTATTACCCTTTTTCTTACTTGCTGTTTGGATTAGGACTTAATCGAAGTTTATTTTTAGCATAGATGGATGTTTAAATTTTATAAGAAAGTTAAATACAAATTTGAGTAAGCCTGAAAAAATATAAGATAACAGAGCATATTATAAAAATAAGTCAAAATTCAGTTGTCATGATCCATCAATTCAAGTTTATGAACTGATTACTAAATCAAAATTAGGATTTTTAAAACTCAAATTACATTTTTTAGTTGAGCTATGAACATGCTTTACTGGGTTGGACAATTCGAGCATTTTGGCTTGCCTCTGGAAGCGAAGTTGATCGGAGGGCTTGAGGTTCGTTTTGGAGGTAGTTGGATGGTCGGTGAGGCCAGGAAAATTGTCAGGAAGTTGATCTGTGACCGGAGGTGACGATGGTGGCTAGTTTTATCTCCTAGACCTAGTTTTGACTATGGCTGGAAATTTGATCGTTTCGGGGCCAAGAAGGGATCGAGTTCGATGGAACTCTGGGGGATGGTTGCGGGGACATGGTAGAAGCTGCAGCCAGAGGCGGTGGTACTCCGGTGGTCGGAGTTTGAAGAGCGGTGGAGGTTACAGGTTTTGGGGGCTGTTGCTTGTTGTGTTTCCAGGTTTTAGAGGGAAGGCTTGATTTTTGTTTCGAGTAAGTGGGGTAGCTTTTGGTGGTTGAGGTCGTGTCTGGAGATGACCAGCATCGTGTGGGAGTGCCAGGGGATGGCCGAAGGTGGCTGGGGCCATGGTGCACGTGCACCGTGCCAGTGAAGTATGGTGGTGTTGATTATTATTTTTGGGTGCGGAGTTTTGAACTGGGAAATCACTCGAGTCAATCGAGTATGTAACTCGAAGCAAGGTGATGGAGGACTCGAAGCACTGAAGTGGGTTGGTAATTGAGATGGTTCCAGGTTTGTATTGTCACAGTTTTTAGTGTGCAGGGTTTTGGGCTCGGGGAAAGTCTCGGGTTATTTGCATTTTTACTCGAAGCAGGGAGGCAGTTGACCCGAAGCAACTTTGTTTTGGTCTCAGGTGAAAGTTGAATTGCTACAGGTTGTATAAACTGCCTGTGGATTTTAAATTTAAACTAAATTTAAGGCAAAATTAAATGTAAGTTAGTTGAAATCATGATGCAATTGAATTTAAGTTTGTCAACTAAGATTTAACAAAGTCTAAATCTAATTAGAAGTATGAATTCAAATTTATGTTTTAAATCTAAAATGCAGTTTTGAAATATTTAAATGAGTTTCAGATTTAAAACTTGATAATTCCCAGAATTTAAAATTTGACCTGAAACAAAAGTGTTGCAGCAGTTAAATTCGTTTTTTTTAAAGTTTTGATTCAAATGGATATTTGAATTTTAAAGTTTAAAATGGTTTTGGATTTAAAAATCGAGTTTCTAATTCTGGTTGTTAAAAAAGAGTTTAAATCGAAGTTTTTAAATCAAGATAAATTGAGGAATTCAAGTTTATTAAAAATCCAAATTTGAAAGCTTAAATCAGTTTTTTAAATATGAATGTTTTAAAAATTTAAGTTCAAATAAAATAGTTTTGAAAAGTAAATTTGTTGCAAATAGAATTAACTTGATTTTGAGAATTCTTTGATTTAAGGTTTTTGAATGAAAAGTAAATGAATTGTTTAACTTGAGGTTTGAAAGTTAAATATTAATGTAATTTGGAAATTTAAATTTGAATTAAAATTCAAGTAGTTTAATTTAAAAGATTTTCTTATGTAAGTTCATGTGTAAATGTTATTTACATTTATTTAAAAGATTTTGAATTGAATTTAAATTATAATCATTTTGAATCTTCAATTCAAATGATATTAGAATTTAAATTTAAAATGTAATGTTAATGAAGTCATTAATTAAGAAATAAATTATCTTGAGAATAATAGGGTAATTAAGGAATGACTTATGTGTTTCAGTTAATAATTTAAATTGGTTTATAACTAAAGATCAATTAAGAAGTAAATTAAGAAATGTTATTAGTAATGGAGATAATTAATTATGGGATAATTAATTTATTAATATGAGTAATTAAGAATAATTAATTACTGGTTGATATTAATCAAAGGTGATTAATAATTGCGTTTAATTAAAGATTAATCACTTAGTGTGATTAATAAAGTAATTTAATTTGAATTAGAGATCATTAATTAATATAATTAATGATGTAAATTAAGAATTGTTTAATTAAGAAATAATTGATAATGTGGAGATTAATTTATGTAATTAATTAAGAATAAATGTAAATAATTATAAATAAAGTAATTAAAAGTTAATTACTAGGAATAATTTAGAATAATTAAAGACTAATTACTTACTGTAATTAGAAAATGATTAATCAAAGGAGTTAATCAAGATAAATATCTAGAGATTAATTAATTAATTTGTATAAATTTAATTATTGGTTGTATAGGCAGGATTTATAGATAAAGTAATTAATTTAATTTACTTTAAATTAATTAGAGATAGAAGTAGTTAATTTAATTCATTTTAAATTAATTACAAATGGTATGATTATAAATCATTGCTTATGAATGAATGATATTGATATTTCATTTGATGATTGTGATCTCGGATATGAGACGGGTAATATCTTGTGATATGGATGCTTGGTTTAAGTAGGATAATATTTAATTATCTGATGGATGATAATATTGATTATCTGTATGTGAGATGATGTGATTATTTATTGTGATATTATGAATTATCCATCTGTGTGTATATTGATGATTTTGAATTAAACTGTTAAGACTAAATAGACAACTTGGCCCTAAAAGACACGTTTTGGATTTCGATGAGACCGGGATCGGTTTTCCTTATTTGGAACATCCGAAAACCACATCGATTCCAAATTAACGATAGGTCGTGAATCTGAAGTGAAGATGAAGATTCAGAGTGCAAGGGGTGTCGTCGTTAACTCTGAGGGTGATTCCAAAATGAGTGTAACGAGATAATGCCTTCAGTTTCGTTCGAACCCGGAACAGACTTGTATGGATTGAATGCTTTCAACACATCGTCAGGTGAGCGATGGGCATTCTAAGAAATGTTTTCTATAAAGGTAATCGCAGCCTCAAGCCTCATCAACCGGGAATGGCTAAAACAGGGGAGGTGCAGCAAGGTTAGGTGGGTCATGCCCAAGCAGGACAAGATTTTCCCCTGTCTAGATGTCCCTTTTTATTCGGCTTTGTGGGCGGTTGGATGTACACCAACTGCGGGGTTATCTTGTTCGGGACTGTTCAGTAAGGAATGGTTCCGGCCTTGTGTTGCAAGGGGTCGGGAGTGATCCTCGGTACGTTGATCTAGGCCACGTACTGTGACGGGCGGTACCCCACTAGCCCTGCCATTGTATGGAATCCACAATCCAATAAGTGCCAACGGTTTTGATTGTATTACCCACTTTTGTGGCTAGTAGCTGGAATTTAATGAATGTAACAATTTCGGCTATTTTCTATTTACTTGAAAACCCTAGACCTATTATAATATCACAGAATTTTCTATCAAATGTTTTGGTTAGCGTAAGGTAAAAACTTTTCCATGTTTATGTGTGGGGAGTCTTACGTGATACCTTTTATTTTCAAAAGATTTCAAAGTTAAGCAACTTTAACCTGTTACTCATACCAGACCCATGTCTGACCCGGAGTTTATTTTTGTTTTCATAAACTCTCGGGTACCCAAATTTTTACGGGTAGCCAAGGGATTCAGGTTAGCTTTGACGAATTCTGGAGGAGAAATGGAGCAGGTGGCTTCAGCGTTGTAGATATATATATAGTTCCGCTGTGTTGGTATCTCTGAGTCATTTTGTTTGAATTGTTTTGTGTATTGAGTTGTAAAACTAGACAGGTGATTATAACTGTCTGGTATGTGATGTATTATCTGTATAACTCTGATTGATGTTGTATATTATGTAATTACTTATGTGATTATTATAATTTATTCGTTCCGCTGTGAGATTCTGAGGTTGTGGTTCTTTCTTCTCTATCTTTTCTATTTTCTCATCCCTTTCTTTCTTTAATAACAATACGTCTGCCTGGGCGTAGGAAGTTGGGTCGTTACATAAACATCCAAGCATTTAAATATCAACCAATAACATCCATCAAAATACATCATCCAATAGACAATACAATTCATGGCAGTTTCATAGTAATCAATGTCAGGTAATTTAATCGCAATTCAATTTCAATTTCAATTTAAATTTAACTGTCAATTTAATTTCAACGGTTAATTCAAATGACAATCTATATGACAATTTAATTTATCAAACAATGACAAATAAAAATCATAACACTTCATAATATCAAATTTAACTAGCATAAAGATATTCAGTACGTTGTGAGCGTTATAAAACACTCACATTGATTACCATGTAGTTCCAGCGTTTTATTTCGAATAAAATTAAACGAGCGTTTAATTTTATCCGAAATTTTCACTAGCTCCAAACGATTCCAATCCAATTCCATAGCGTAGTGCTCGTCCATACGAACCCAACGCAATTGATTTCGTCGAATTCCGACCTCGTATGAAAGAGATATGCATTTTTAAACATTTGAACGAATTATAAATATAATAAACTATAATTTCTTTTAGTTTAAACCTTCATCCATTTTGGGCCAAACGATTTGAATTTGCAGATCAGGGCTGCATGCTTCTTCATCTCCAACGCAACATGCTCCAGTGAACGAACGCGCGGCCGAACCCATAAACCAAAACTAGGGTTGCATATCGCGGCCTCCACGATTGTCGATATCACGATCAGGAGCCACCATCACGAAGCATATCACGCCACCAACCCTCGGCCAGAGACCGGCCACGCACGGCCTCCCCGTGTTCTCGAACGACGTGAACAAGTGCGCGACTTTGAGGAGCAATTGCCGCTGATTCGTGCGTTGAATCACGATCATAACCGTTAGATATCCTCGCCTCGACAAGATCTACACTTTTCTAGATGAGGCCGTGGCCTAATATCATGTGGATTGGAAGAATTTGAGGGAGGAAGGAGAATCATTTTCGGCCATTAAAGTTTCAAGTGGCGGCTGGCTTAAAGAAACCCTAGGTTTAGTTAATTTTGAAAAAAAGAAGATAATGAAGTGCTTTAATAGAAAAACGACGAACACTATTTATCCGGCTTTTTCGAACTCCGATTTACGCACGGTGACCAGCGTTTCTAGGGTTTACCCCACGTTTCGGACACAATGGAACAGGTTTTAGAAGCTAATTCGATCGTCTGTGCGAGTTACGGCAATAAACGATCAATTTTAAATTAAACCGATTAAACGATTTTCTAGGCGTTTTGGCTTGCCCCGGACAAACGGTAAATCCGATTGACACGAAATTTGAAACCTTACAATAATATGACGTTACGGATCCAATGAAACTGGTTTCGTCAAAATTCGAGACTGTTTGAAAAATGGCTATTTTAACTCGTCAACTAAATATTAAAACAATTTCGATGCGTTTCGAGCTGCCACGGTCAAACGAAAACTCCGATTGCTATGAAAATTGAAATCCGATAATAACAAACTATTATGAATCCAATGGAACTAGTTTCGTCCAATTCTGAGACTGTTCGAAAATTGGCTATTTTTCAGTCGATAATTAAATATTAAAATATTCAATTTTCACAAATTTACTTTTAATTCAATTTTAAAAGTTCTACAACATCATTCTTACTTTAATATGATAAAATAAAATTTTACAAATCATTTTTAATCATATTAAACCCGTTATTCAATTATCCAATAATTTCCAATTTTAAAATCTTATTAACTCTATTATAATCCCAATATAACTTATATTCACTTTGGTAACCAATCTGAATCATATTAAATCAAATTTCAATTATTCACTCTATTTTCATATATTAAATTTCAATATCAAATTGATCATATCAAATTCGGAATTTAATTATTCAAACATCTGTAATATTAAATTTAAACAATTTGATTATTCTTAAATCACTATCTTTTGAGATATTCACAACGAACTTAAAAATTTAACTTTTAAAACTAATTCAAATTATAGAACAACCATTTCCATTAATCAGTTATCCAATTTCCGTTATTAAATTATTCAATAAATTCCAAATATTAAATTTAAACAATTTCGATTATCCAATAATTCATTATCTTTTGAAATATTGAAATTGAACTTTTAAGATTCAACTTTTATAACCAATCCGCAATTTAGAACACTATTTCATTTTACAGTTATTCAATTATTCAATAAGTTTTAAATATTTAATTTAAACAATTTACCTGTTCAATATTCAATATTTGATTTTAAATAGATTTTACTTATCAATCGATTTCTCTATTATACCCAATGAATTCCACATTTATTATCCTATTCAACTTTTGATTTCAAAGGCATTCACTAAGTAGCTTTTATTTTCATTACTTGGATAATTATTGTTGCAATTCGTTCCAGTTATTATTATTCCAAACGAATTACAAATTTTTTTCTAACATTAAATCACGAAATCTTATTAAATTAGCTATTTTAATTATCAAAAATTTACGGGTCGTTACACTCTCCCGCACTCAAAACTTTTCGTCCCCGAAAAGGGAAAAGAAGGAAAAGGAACTAAGTATAGAATTCAACATTAGCTATATTTTATTCAAAGTTACCAACTTATAAAACAATGAAATTCCATTTATAAAGTCATAACTACGCTTCCACTAAGTTACTCCGAACGACTTGCTAACTTTAAAAGTTAGTTATCAAAACAAGTTATAAAAAATTTTAAAACTTGAAATTTTTTCTAAAGATTTGGTTCCTTGATTGGAAACTGTTACTTTCCTTGCATAGCCATATACTATGATAGAGAATTCCAGAATCAAATTAAAAATCCATATCTAGAGTTCGCCGTCGAAAATCGAGTGAAAAATCCTAACTTGTATTGATATAAATCATCTCGAAATTTTGTCCTCGAATTTGGATCAAATCGTTATGCAAATAAAATAATATACGTACAATCTCACGTATTACCTTCCAATGGATTTCTATCCAATTTATCTATACTAAATTATTTTATTTACTTCTTTTTTTTCAATTAATTATTCACAATTTATTATTCAGTTAGTATATTCATTTCTTTACATAGCATGTTCTTTAACATTATCTTTTCTTAAACATCATATCATAGAATTTGCTTACTCAAGTTCATTTTAAACATTCTATATAATTTAATTAAATCCAATTTCATTTTCCAATTGATTCTTAGCTATAAGAAATTCTTTTGTTTACATTTATTGCATTTTCATAATTTCAGTTAATAACGAATTCATTTGTGGAACATTTTATCAACCGGTACTCTAGTTTATTAATCATCCTATAAAAGTCTAACCTCTCATAAATGACTTTTCTTAGTTTACAGTTATCTTAAAGGTTACAAATTCAGAAAAAATATACAACCCCTTTGCAATTTATATTTATTTTCTATAACCAATTTACAAAGATATATTATGATTCATTTATCTTCTTTCTTAAGTTCACTTACTTGTTCCATTTATCCATTCATCATTTCATGTTATATTTAAGTTTTTATAATTTTTATCACAACCAAATTTCCATTTATATACATTTTAATTCCTTTTTGAGTTTTCCTTACTTGTATATTTCAATTACTTTCAGGTTCTGTTTATCT
Organism: Allium cepa; assembly: GCA_030765085.1. Classification (NCBI taxonomy): domain Eukaryota; kingdom Viridiplantae; phylum Streptophyta; class Magnoliopsida; order Asparagales; family Amaryllidaceae; genus Allium; species Allium cepa. The sequence continues at coordinate 977,949,084 of CM060937.1, read as the reverse complement.
ATACAATATCTCATTACATATCCAAAACATCATTTTAACTTTTAACATTTGGTAATTCTTGTTATATGCTATCAGAATGTAATTTTGGTATTATACAAATTTATAGAATTTCATTTTTACTTAATTAGAATGTTCGCAAATTTATTTAAATCCTCTTTACCTTTCAACTTTAAAGTTTTCCCAAACAATAGCTTAGATGTCTTAATCCTCTTATTTTATGAATCTGGTTATTCACATTTCATTTGAAAATTACTAATTAACATAACTTAGAAATTTAAATGCCCGGTTCTTTCCAAATCGTTTGAAATAAACATATACACTTATATCCCTTTTTTTTTATATAACAAATCATACCTTTAGAGTTTAAACCAAAACCCATTTACCCAAAATAATTTCGAAGAAAAGCAATGCTTTTTAGAAGTCTCCCCCACTTTGAGACTCGAAAATGAACGTCGATGATGCTGCGCAGTCATCACCGAAATTATTTTCCAACGACAGAAGAAAGGAGTACTGTATTCATTCCTTCTTAAAAATCCTTTAAAAATATTTCCCATAAATATTTTCCAACTAATATCATAATATATTTTCTTCAAAGCTTTGAGAACCATTGTCAAAACCTCCGGGTCTTAAATTCAATATTTTCCAATTTAAATCTATTTTAATTTATAAGTCACCTTTATAAAACATTCTTATAGGATTTTCTTTCTTAAAACATTCCACAAGTTGTTTTATTATTGTTTATTTTTCAATAAACCATATTTATTAAAACACAATATCCAATTAATGATAACAATCAATACTATCGTTTCCAACAACCAAATAAGCTAGATAGATCACAATAATTTTTTTGAAAATAAATTCTTTATATACAAAATATAATTAGGGCAAAATTATTTCATTTACCCAATTTCAAAACAATACTATGTCGAATTGTTCTGTTCGAGTGTTTAGAGATCCCTATCAATGACGTTAATTACTCGTATTGACCGGAATCCATAAGCCACTCAGCAAATCAACCGACACAATATAAAACATTTTATATCACTAACAAATACGCTCTCTAATATGTATACACTCAGCGACTCATCATAGGGTATTACTACCCTATTTATAAAGAGTCGGACCCCACAAAGCTAAGGTTATCGCTAAACCAAAGCTCTGATACCAACTGTAACGACCCGCCTTTTTGGACAGTTTAAACCGACGATCAAATACACATGTCGATTCCAAACCATTCAAAAGGGCCGATGGTTATTGGGGTAATTAAGAAAAGAAAAGAAAGAGAAATAAAGGAAATGAAATAACATAGAATCTCGAAGCGGAACGATAAAATATAATAGTCAAATAAACAGTTCATGAAGCTGTTTACTATACTTTGACAATTATTTATACAACATTTATCACAGTTATACATATACAACAGAACAATTAAAATAATGCAGCAGATAGCATGATGCAAGGGTAATAATAGTAATAGTATACCAAATCTTCGTCTTCATCCTCCAGAATAGATCTTCAAAAATCTGAAAAACTCAAGACTGACCCAAGCGTAATGAAAAGACAAAACACTCGAGTCAGGACTAAAATATCCTTATGAAAGTCAAATCAATCGTAAATAAATATGAGTGTCACGGCGTTAGAGATGTTTACGGGATTTGACATCTCATATCCAGTGTCAACGTGCGTGCAACAACTCAAGAGATGTTACGGGATTTTCCATCTCTTAAGGATCCGTTAAACTATCTACTATGTAGTAATATACGCTAAGTAGATAATGCCTATCAGTAATATAAAGTATCAAAATGACGTTAAGGCGTTACCATAATCCCCCTTAATACATTTTTATAATGCCATAGTCTATACAGCACCGTAAGCCCCACCGTAAACTGGTGGTTATCAGAGGGTACCCCATAGGTATAACACAAAACAAAACGTAGTGGTCGTGAATAGGATAATCAGTATGACAAGGTACACGAGGCGATACCAACTAGGATACTAGTAGTTGCGTGATCCAGACTGATGTTGAGCATAGCCAGCAGCTACCCCAACACCGCGAAACAACACTCCCAAATCAAGGGGTGCACCCAAATCGAATCACAAATGTAATAGATATGGTATCGAAGAAGCGTGTCCGCTAGAGATGGCGAACCTCAATGGCCCGGCGCGACTCCTATTTCAGTCATGTCAGGGGTCATCCAATATCGTTCTCTTTCTTCAGTCAACGCGTTCACCGAACCATCCACTTCATTCTAGATCAACACTCCGCGTATAATAGTTATTAAAGTGGTTTTCGGTATCGACAGAGAGTATGTCCATATCCGATCCCGGTCTCTTTAATAACTACGTATTATTACACCGTTGGCTCTTTTACATTTCAAATCGATTCATAACTGATATCAAAATATCATATTCGCTTCAAAAATCAAATCCATTCAAATATCATCGTATCTATTCAAAAGTAAGATTCCGTTTCAAAAATCATTTTTCGAGTCCATATCTCATTTCGATTTCAAAATCATTTCGAATTTCAGTTTAGGTTGCAACTTCATTTAACCCAATTCGTATTTAAATTCAAAATTTAAACATAAAAAATTCACCTTATTGACCAGCTTAGAATTTCAGAAAATAGTTTTAAGTAGTTTAAAAGTAGTTTTAAATAATTAAAATAGTTAAAATACTTAAAATCTTAAAATGGATTTGAAATAGATAAATTAGTTTAAAATAATTTAAATTAGGTTAAGTAGATTTAAAATAGATTAAAATAGTTTAAGTATTCAAAAATGGTTTATATAGTAGAGTAATTTGGAAAACAAAATAAAACAGCTTCAAAACCAATCCATTTTAATCTATAACTTTCCAATTCAAATAAATTTCAATTTCCATTCTACCGATTCAATTTCGATTTCAATTCAAATCAGTATCAACTTTGACTTCAAATTTGTTCAATTTTATATTCACTTTCAATTAATTCAATTTCAATTTATATCGATTTAGAGCTGGATTTTCAAAATATCAATTTATAACACTTAACAAAATTATCCTTCAATATTCAAATTTAAATCCAAATTTCCAATATGATTCAATTCCAAGCTCATTTCAAAATATCATTTTTATGTCACTTTTACTTAGTAATATTCAAAGCTCAAATTTAATGTTCAATCTTTAAAACAAATAAATTTTCGAAATTCAATCATATCCAAATTTTAAATCTCAAAGTCTCCAATTAAATTTATTCAACAATTTCTTTTAACCAAAATTTTATTTCAACATTCCAAACTCAATTTTTCGATAAGTTCGATTTTTATAAATTGATTTCTATTTATCACTTGTAAATCAAAAAATTTAAATAAATTTCAAATCGACGATTTCAAAAATTATTAATTTAGCCAATTCGGTGTCCGTATATAATTTTCTATCCTATGGCCAAACAATTATTTATTTCAATTAAATGTCAGGGATGAATATATATTACTTAAATCAAATCATAGTGTCATATGTATGCATAATAGTATATATAAGCAAATAAACATCCAAACATTTAAATATCAACCAATAACATCCATCAAAATACATCATCCAATAGACAATACAATTCATGGCAGTTTCATAGTTATCAATGTCAGGTAATTTAATCGCAGTTCAATTTCAATTTCAATTTCAATTTAACTGTCAATTTAATTTCTACGGTTAATTCAAATGACAATCTATATGATAATTTAATTTATCAAACAATGACAAATAAAAATCATAATACTTCATAATATCAAATTTAACTAGCATAAAGATATTCAGTACGTTGTGAGCGTTATAAAACACTCACATTGATTTCCATGTAGTTCCAGCGTTTTATTTTGAATAAAATTAAACGAGCGTTTAATTTTACCCAAAATTTTCACTAGCTCCAAATGATTCCAATCCAATTCCATAGTAGTGCTCGTTCATATAAACCCAACGCAATTGATTTCGTCGAATTCCGACCTCGTGAAAGAGATATGCATTTTTAAACATTTGAAAGAATTATAAATATAATAAACTATAATTTCTTTTAGTTTAAACCTTCATCCATTTTGGGCCGCACGATTTGAATTTGCAGATCAAGGCCGCATGCTTCTTCATCTCCAACGCAACATGCTCCAGTGAACGAAAGCGCGGCCGAACCCATAAACCAAAACTAGGGTTGCATATCGCGGCCTCCACGATTGTCGATATCACGATCAGGAGCCACCATCATGAAGCATATCGCGCCACCAACCCTCGCCCAGAGACCGGCCACGCGCGGCCTCCCCGTGTTCTCGAACGACGTGAACAAGTGCGCGACTTTGAGGAGCAATTGCCGCTGATTCGTGCATCGAATCACGATCATAACCGTTAGATATCCTCGCCTCGACAAGATCTACACTTTTCTAGATGAGGCCGTGGCCTAATATCGTGTGGATTGGAAGAATTTGAGGGAGGAAGGAGAACCATTTTCGGCCATTAAAGTTTCAAGTGGCGGCTGGCTTAAAGAAACCCTAGGTTTAGTTAATTTTGAAAAAAAGAAGATAATGAAGTGCTTTAATAGAAAAACGACGAACACTATTTATCCGGCTTTTCCGAACTCCGATTTACGCATGGTGACCGACGGGGTTTACCCCACATTCCGGACACAATGGAACAGGTTTTGAAAGCTGATTCGATCGTCTGTGCGAGTTACGGCAATAAACGATCAATTTTAAATTAAACCGATTAAACGATTTTCTAGGCGTTTTGGCTTGCCCCGGACAAACGGTAAATCCGATTGACACGAAATTTGAAACCTTACAATAATATGACGTTACGGATCCGATGAAACTGGTTTCGTCGAAATCCAAGACTGTTTGAAAAATGGCTATTTTAACTCGACAATTAAATATTAAAACAATTTCGATGCGTTTCGAGCTGCCACGGTCAAACGAAAACTCCGATTGCTACGAAAATTGAAATCCGATTATAACAAACTATTACGGATCCAATGGAACTAGTTTCGTCCAATTCTGAGACTGTTCGAAAATTGGCTATTTTTCAGTCGATAATTAAATATTAAAATATTCAATTTTCACAAATTTACTTTTAATTCAATTTTAAAAGTTCTACAACATCATTCTTACTTTAATATGATAAAATAAAATTTTACAAATCATTTTTAATCATATTAAGCCCGTTATTCAATTATCCAATAATTTCCAATTTTAAAATCTTATTAACTCTATTATAATCCCAATATAACTTATATTCACTTTGGTAACCAATCTGAATCATATTAAATCAAATTTCAATTATTCACTCTATTTTCATATATTAAATTTCAATATCAAATTGATCATATCAAATTCGGAATTTAATTATTCAAACATCTGTAATATTAAATTTAAATAATTTGATTATTCTTAAATCACTATCTTTTGAGATATTCACAACGAACTTAAAAATTTAACTTTTAAAATTAATTCAATTATAGAACAACCATTTCCATTAATCAGTTATCCAATTTCCGTTATTAAATTATTCAATAAATTCCAAATATTAAATTTAAACAATTTCGATTATCCAATAATTCATTATCTTTTGAAATATTGAAATTGAACTTTTAAGATTCAACTTTTAAAACCAATCCACAATTTAGAACACTATTTCATTTTACAGTTATTCAATTATTCAATAAGTTTTAAATATTTAATTTAAACAATTTACCTGTTCAATATTCAATATTTGATTTTAAATAGATTTTACTTATCAATCGATTTCTCTATTATACCCAATGAATTCCACATTTATTATCCTATTCAACTTTTGATTTCAAAGTCATTCACTAAGTAGCTTTTATTTTCATTACTTGGATAATTATTGTTGCAATTCATTCCAGTTATTATTATTCCAAATGAATTACAAATTTTTTTCTAACATTAGATCACGAAATCTTATTAAATTAGCTATTTTAATTATCGAAAATTTACGGGTCGTTACATATACCCAAACAATTTCTATAAAGTACCTAAGCTCTAGTATAATTTTGAGAAAGGGCTCTAACAGGTGACAATGAAAGGTTTCCGTGGATAATGATAGGATCAGCCTCTAGAATTCAAAGTTTATCCTCCGAACAAGTAAATTCAAAGAAGAACGTTACGTTATCAAAACACATAGTGACATTGCCTTTAAGCTTCCAAGCTTTCATTAAATGATACTTTACTATGGAAAATGGAGGGTTATCATCCAAGAAGAAACCAACAAGCTATTTACCCCAAAATAAAGTTCCCGCCTCAATGACGTCTTCTAGAGGAATATTAACCCCGTCCACATAATTTAAAGAAAATTTTCTAAGGACGTAGACTCTGGCATTGTTAAGGGATTGAGGTTATAAAGTAGGGGAGCACTGAGTATTATTGTGTGTGTTAGGCACAACATTATCATCTTGAACGACATGATCAACAACATTCACAAAAGGAAATAAATGAGGTGGGCTAGAATTCTCACCAAATCTTATGCAGCCAGCAACGAGTGTGGTTGCAAGCATTACCTGTTGCACTGGAGAAACGTAGAGGAGCATACCAATGCATTAGCCAAAGCAATGGGAACTGTGACGCCCCACCTCTATGCTCACAATAACAAAGAGTATTAAAAGAAACAATGTCTGCTATTACGAAGAATAAGGCTGGATAGGAGCGGCCATCCATAGTTTGGCCTTACACTAGTATTGATTATCTCGATAGGAGTGGTACATATATTTATTTTTCATCTCTTTGTTTAACTACTCCCATCGACATATTCAATTCCAGTATAAAACGAACTACGATGGTTTATAATAGTTTAGGACAACATATATAATAATAACACAGATAAGCTAAACACGGAACACAGATAATATAAAGTCTCATATATTTATATATAACCAAAGTCAGTTATAATACATGTGATACATTACAACTGTCGACACTGGAAGTTACATATACAAGTACATTATTGTAAATAATATACATGAATACATATCATCCTATAAAATGACAACGACTACTCCAAAAGATATAAAGGGACTTCATAGCTCAATCAGCATCCCCAAAGCGAGATATCAACAGCCTGTAATAACTCGGTCTGACCCGAGTATTAATTCAAAAGAAAATAATACGCAGGCCAGTCTAATTCAAACTCAGTTATTAATGCACGGAAGCAATAATAATTAAATAACAAATAAACGACAGTCACAATAAATCTCGTATATCCACTCCTTTAGTAAGAGAATCAGATAACGGTAGATATAACAGGTAACAGCATTAAACGGCAAATCAGCAAATCCAAATCATCAACAAAGATAAATAAAAGGATTATCAATGAAGATAATTTAGAAAACAACAGAACTGCCTAAACATCAATTAACAGCGAGTGGCTAAAGCAAAACCCAAGCCAGTGAACAACATAAACAACAAAATCTAATAATCGATACGATAATTTGAAAACACATAATCTAATTATCTAGTAGATAATTAGATAGCAACAAAATAATCAAATTCAACCAAATCAAAATACAATTTCAAAATATTGAATTGAACACACGAAACAATTCAAGCAATTGAAATATCAATTAAAAGGTCAATTCTGTTTGGCTGCAGTACACGCTCGCGTGCATTGCCTCGCCACTACAGTGATGAAATACACAAAAGCTTAATGAATTAAAATCCAATGACACCAACTCGAGATCAAGCTCAAGTTATACAAGCAAAACTCACCCTAGAGGCAACTGGCATCAACTACAACAATGAATCAGTGAATCCAAACCAAACATCACCAACATTGAAATGGCTATAAATAAAATACATGAAACTACATGGTAACATGTGTGCTACAGGTCTGAAACCACAAGGGCAGTGATAGCATAGAACAATGACCAGGCATCATGCATTATGCAACCTGAACCAACAGGGCATAAAGGCTCGAATGACCAAGTGCACAAAGGCAGTGGTACAAACTACATGAAGACGGCAGAATGAAGGTGATAACAACAAAGATATGGCACATAGCACACGACAGTAATGATTCAAGTTCAAATATACAAGTACAACTAAAAAAACCAAAATGGACAGCAGCCATAACACAAATGCAACAGCAAAACAGGTACAACATAATGCGACATGTAGTCAAGCATCATCAAAGACCAGGCCCAAAAGATCTGATTCAATGCCAAAGTAAAATAGTATATGTGCATATATACACAACTTGGCAACATAATTGTCAAAGTGCAGACATGATGAAGTCAGTGCCAACAGTAAATGGTAGCAACTCAATCAATATGATATGCAGCCTGGACCACCTGAACTCAATTTACACATGAACTACATAACTCGAGCTAGCATATCATATAAGCTCTAGAAAGTACAACATAATGTAACAATAACAGTGCCGAAATCAGGTAATGGGAAAGTTCAAGTCAAAGCCAAAAGTGGACAATGCAAGTGCAGACAAATGAACACAGTGAAGTACAACCCAAATCAAACTATAATGAACCAGTCAAGCAGGCCTTACAAGTTTCAAATCAGAGTTCAATGCCAGAGTGATAAAAATCACATTTTTAAAGTAATCGAAGTAGCAGGTTTCACAAAATCAAAATATTTTCAACTAGCCAAAGTCAACCACAAACAGTAGCATTTACAAAAGCCAACAAAGAATTCAAAGCAATAGTTAATGTCCGAAGTCAAGAAGAATCAATAACGAGACAAAATCGAACAAGCTCACAGCCTTACACAAATCAATTGACCGAGGTCAAAAAAAAGAAACCAAATCAAAAAGGCTGTGATAGTCACGAAAGCAAGTCGTGATGAACAAGCCATAATCATGTTATACGAAATTGATAAAGTCAGTGAAATCATCAACAACGAAACAAAATCGAACGGCCGAAGCACTATATTAAGAATGAATTAGGATGTGAGTGGAAAAAATCACTCACCTATCACGAAGAGCACATCCAAAGATCGAACAGATCAGAGACGAAGTCGTGGCCCTCAAGAAGTCGAGCGGAGACAAAACCCTAACGGCCATTATTTCGTTTTCTTGTTTGCTTTGAAAATGGGCTGCGATAAAAATGAATAAAGGAGGAACGGGTTTTCACTTTGGATAATGCAGCACTAAAAATAAAAGGAACGTGGGCTAAAATTTAATTTTAAAGCCCGCATAACTCTTAACAATTTTTAAAATAATTTCAACCTGATTTAAAAACTCCCAATAGCAATTAGTTAACCAATTTAATCGTCATTTGACGATAATTAACTGGTGCAAAACCCCGGGTTGTTACAGACTCCCCTCCTTATAAAAATTGCGTCCCCGCAATTTTCATAATTAAAGTCGTCAATAACAATTATTTTTCTAACATAAACTGGTTAAGCTAGAAAAATAAAGGTCAAGAATACAAACGCCAAGGAAACCTTTTAATTTCATAAAAGAAATTCACAAATTCTCAACAAAAACTAATTATCAAATAGATAATCAGAAAACAACAAACTGAATAAATACAATTATCAGCAATATTTAATTATCAATTAGATAATTAGAATACAGAAATCACAAAACAACAATATCTAATTATCGATACGATAATTAGAAAATAAGAAAATCTAATTATCAATAAAGATAATTAGAAAACACAAATCACAAATCGCAAAACCGCAAATATTAGTTATCAACCAGATAATTAGAAAACAACAAATATCCAATTATCAAAAACGATAATCCGAAAACAACAAATATCTGATTATCAAAAACGATAATCCGAAAACAACAAATATAATATCTAATTATCAAAAACGATAATCAGAAAACAACAAATATAATATCTAATTATCAAAAACGATAATCAGAAAACAACAAATATCTAATTATCAAAAACGATAATCAGAAACACAAATATCTAATTATCAAAAACGATAATTAGAACTCAAATCAACAAATATGTAATTATCAACAAAGATAATTAGAACACAAATCAACAAATATCTAATTATCAACAAAGATAATTAGAACTCAAATCAACAAATATCTAATTATCAACAAAGATAATTAGAACTCAAATCAACAAATATCTAATTATCAACAAATATAATTAGAACTCAAATCAACAAATATCTAATTATCAACAAATATAATTAGAACTCAAATCAACAAATATCTAATTATCAACAAAGATAATTAGAACTCAAATCGACAAATATCTAATTACCTGCAGATAATTAGAAACAACAAATATCTAGAAATCAATTAAGATGACTAGAAAATCAACATAAAAGGTGGACCGATCCCAGCAGATGGCGAGTTTTAGCTACGCCGCACGTGCATCTTAGATGGCCGAAGCCTACCAAGTAGTATGAATTTTGGCGCCCATCAGATGACCCGAAGGTCTAGTGCTGGTATTTGACCCAAAGGTCCATCATATGACCCGAAGGTCCAACAGAGTGGCTCGAAAGCCCAACAAATCATCAGAATCATCAAACAACAGATGTTTCAATTAACGAGTCCGGAGTTAAACGAAATAGTAAAAGTGTGGTTCCATACTCTGCACTTTTTCTAAATCATTTAAATCACTTCATCGTTTCCTTGAAAGTGCAAAATTGTGTATTTTAAATAAATGACATTTTACGTTCTCAAACGGCCAAGTCCGGAATTAAGCGAATCAGTAAAAGTGAGGGTTCATAGTCCTCAATTTTGCTGAAGCGTTTAAATCGCTTCCTCATTCTTTTAAAAGCGCAAACTGTAAAAAATTTGAAAACAATTTTTTTTAAATCGATTTGAAAACCCTGATTAAAACAACAACATATGTAGCAATTTCGATAAGGAAATTGCACTTCTCAAAACACCGTAAAAACGGATACCAAATCAGCATTGCGGGATAATCGCTTAAAAATTCACTTTAAATTTGACGGTTACTGAAGTCAAAGCAACAGTGATTTTTAAACGTTAAAATCTCATCAGAATAATTCGCATCAAAATATAATACCGGTATAAAAATCCCGTTATAAAAATAACAGAAACAAAATACGTTTTAAAACCAAACACCGGTTCAACGTAAAATTTATGCAGTAACGTGCAACTCATATTTGCACACACACTACAAGATGAACAAAGAAATCACTCGATTATATCTTCAATGAAGATAATTTAAAACAGCAAAAATCTCAACAAAATTATATAACTACAATCGCTTCGGATCCACAAATCGGATTCGAAATTTTCAAAGAAAACAAAAATAAACACATCTATGTAACAACACAATGAATTTAATTTCATTTTCATATTTTGATTTTTAAATCAAAAGGGTTAGCAGCTGTACTCAGCGAAGACAGTCTCATTATTTCCGCTGCGCACTCTGATAAACAGAACACAAATTAATCAATCATCAAAACACAATTTCACTTTTATTTTTAAATAAAGATATTTAAAATTTTCATCATAATTTCAAAACTTTAGTTTTGACTCAGGGCACAAATAAAAACATCAACAAATAGTTATAATACATGTTCCATCTAAGTTACGTCCTATATCATGTCCATAAACCCCTCGCTCTGATACCAACTGTGACGCCCCACCTCTATGCTCACAATAACAATGAGTATTAAAAGAAATACTGTATGTTATTACGAAGAATAAGGCTGGATAGGAGCGGCCATCCGTAGTTAGGCCTTACACTAGTATTGATTATCTCGATAGGAGTGGTACATATATTTATTTTTCATCTCTTTGTTTAACTACTCCCATCGACATATTCAATTCCAGTATAAAACTAACTACGATGGTTCATAATAGTTTAGGACACCATATATAATAATAACACAGATAAGCTAAACACGGAACACAGATAATATAAAGTCTCATATATATATATATATATATATATATAATTGAAGTCAGTTACAATACATGTGATACATTACAACTATCGACACTGGAAGTTACATATACAAGTACATTATTGTAAATAATATACATGAATACATATCATCCTATAAAATGACAATGACTACTCTAAAAGATATAAAGAGACATCATAGCTCAATCAGCATCCCCAAAGCAGGATATCAACAGTATGTAATAACTCGGTCTGACCAGAGTATTAATTCAAAAGAAAATAATACGCGGGTCAGTCTAATTCAAACTCAGTTATTAATGCACGGAAGCAATAATAATTAAATAACAAATAAACGACAGTCACAATAAATCTCGTATATCCAATCCTTTAGTAAGAGAATCGGATAACGGTAGATATAACACGTAACAACATAAACGGCAAATCAGCAAATCCAAATCATCAACAAAGATAAATAAAAGGATTATCAATGAAGATAATTTAGAAAACAACAGAATTGCCTAAACAGCAATTAACGGCGAGTGGCAAAGCAAAACCCAAGCCAATGAACAACATAAACAACAAAATCTAATTATCGATACGATAATTTGAAAACACATAATCTAATTATCTAGTAGATAATTAGATAGCAACAAAATAATCAAATTCAACCAAATCAAAATACAATTTCAAAATATTGAATTGAACACACGAAACAATTCAAGCAATTGAAATATCAATTAAAAAGTCAATTCTGCTTGGCTGCAGTACACGCTCGTGTGCACTGCCTTGCCACTACAGTGATGAAATACACAAAAGCTCAATGAATCAAAAGCCAATGGCACCAACTCGAGATCAAGCTCAAGTTATACAAGCAAAACTCACCCCAGAGGCAACTGGCATCAACTACAACAATGAATCAGCGAATCCAAACCAAACATCACCGACATTGAAATGGCCATAAACAAAATACATGAAACTACATGGTAACATGCATGCTACAGGTCTGAAACCACAAGGGCAGTGACAACATAGAACAATGACCAGGCAACATGCATTATGCAACCTGAACCAGCAAGGCACAAAAGCTCGAATGACCAAGTGCACAAAGGCAGTGGTACAAACTACATGAAGACAGCAGAATGAAGGTGACAGCACCAAAGATATGGCACACAGCACACAACAGTAATGATTCAAGTTCAAATATACAAGTACAGCTAACAAAACCAAAATGGACAGCAGCCATAACACAAGTGCAACAGAAAAACAGGTACAACATAATGCGACATGTAGTCAAGCATCATCAAAGACCAGGCCCAAAAGATCTGATTCAATACCAAAGTAAAATAGTATATGTGCATATATACACAGCCTAGCAACATGATTGTCAAAGTGCAGACATGATGAAGTCAGTGCCAACAGTAAATGGCAGCAACTCAATCAACTTGATATGCAACCTGGACCACCTGAACTCAATTTACACATGAACTACATAACTCGAGCTAGCATATCATACAAGCTCCAGAAGGTACAACATAATGTAACAATAATAGTGCCGAAATCAGGTAATGGGAAAGTTCAAGTCAAAGCCAAAAGTGGACAATGCAAGTGCAGACAAATGAACACAGTGAAGTACAACCCAAATCAAACTACAATGAACCAGTCAAGTAGGGCTTACAAGTTTCAAATCAGAGTTCAATGCCAAAGCGATAAAAATCACATTTTTAAAGTAATCGAAGTAGCAGGTTTCACAAAATCAAAATATCTTCAACTAGCCAAAGTCAACCACAAACAGTAGCATTTACAAAAGCCAACAGAGAATTCAAAGCAACAGTTAATGGCCGAAGTCAAGAAGGAATCAATAACGAGACAAAATCGAACAAGCTCACAGCCTTACAAAAATCAACCGACCGAGGTCAAAAATAGAAACCAAATCAAAAAGGTTGTGATAGTCACGAAAGAAAGCCGTGATGAACAAGCCATAATAAAGTTATACGAAATTGATAAAGTCAGTGAAATCATCAACAACGAAACAAAATTGAACGACCGAAGCACTATATTAAGAATGAATTAGGATGTGAGTGAAAAAAATCACTCACCTATCACGAAGAGCACATCCAAAGATCAAACAGATCAGAGACGAAGTCGTGGCCCTCAAGAAATCGAGCAGAGACAAAACCCTAGCAGCCATTATTTCATTTTCTCGTTTGCTTTGAAAATGGGCTGCGATAAAAATGGATAAAGGAGGAATGGGTTTTCACTTTGGATAATGCAGCACTAAAAATAAAAGGAACGTGGGCTAAAATTTAATTTTAAATCCCGCATAACTCTTAACAATTTTTAAAGAATTTCAACCTGATTTAAAAACTCCCAATAGCAATTAGCTAACCAATTTAATCGTCATTTGACGATAATTAACTGGTGCAAAACCCCGGGTTGTTACAGGATAAGGCAGATGTAACGGTATATAAGAGTCAGGAACCATGGTTGGAGCAAATACCCGACCAGAGTGAGTAAGTAAAGGTTCGTTATTGTTGCTAGCAGCAACAAAGGCGTGGAATTTCGTATGTCGATTTTCGACATCTAGGATGAAGGAAGATAAAGGATGATGGGATGAGAAGCACAAAGTGAGAGAGGGATCATAGAGGCGGTACTTAGGCGACAGGAATGAAGGTGAGAAACGCATCAGATCTAATGTAGGAAATTAGGGGTTCACCAATTTTTTTTGCTATTGAATATTTTTTAGCAAGGATTGGATGATAAAACCAATGTATTTTTTGGATAAAAGGGTAATTTACTACAAATTTTCTAAGAGGAAAATAGGCAATTTTAAGCGTAAATCAATATTTAAACTAATAAAACTAAATATTTAGATCCAAAATTTTTATTAGAGCTAGAAGATAATGTTTTCAATTTTTGGTATTTTTTGAGAATTTTTCCATTAATTTTTGAATTATTATGAATTAATTGGCAAGAAAAAATAAGCCTTAATTAATAAAAATAATTAAGGAAATGGTTACTTAAAGGGGGCATGAATATTAGTAATGGTCTAGAATACTTTATGAATTAAAAGTAACTAGCAAACAAACATCATGTGTTAAAAGTTATAACTTATTTAAGGAAAAATATCATTTTCAATTTAATTAAGAATTTATCATTATGACATGCAATAGCTTGGCATGCGATAGTTTGACCTTCGATTCGATAGCTTTAGTTCTTGCGAGCGATAGCTCCTAAAGTTTGACCTGCGATACTTTTAAATATGACCTACTATAGCTTTGAGTTGTGACATGCGATAATTGGCATCCAATAATATGGTGTGCGATATATTGATTGCGGTAGCTTTGTGATGCGATAGCTTCAAGGTGCGATAGCTTTATGATGCAACAGCTTCAAGCTGTGATGACCTTGCGCCTTAGCTTCAAGGCTGATAGCTTTGCGATGTGGTAGCCTTAAGGTGCGATAGCTTTGATGCCCATTAACTTCTAGGTGCGATAACTTTGTGATGCGACAGCTTCAAGGTGTGATATCTTTGTTGTACGATAGCTTTGAGGAGCGATAGCTTTGAGGTGCGATGGCTTTGAGAAGTTGGACACTCCTTTGAACTAGCATGCAATAGTCAGGGGTGCTAAAGTTCCATAAGTAAAACAGGAGAATACTCAGTAGCATTTTGGAAGCCGGTTTCTAAAATGTTGATTGAGACTTTCATTGGGATGAAACTAAGATGAAGAAAAATAAGTTTAATATAGGAATTTAATTAAGATTGAAGAATGAAATAAGCTTAGGGATGCTAAGAAATGATGGTTGCATCATTTAAATGAAAGGTAAAAATATTTTATCTAAAGATTGTGTAGGGTATGATAGATTTAGGGGTATGTCTTAGGGGAAATTTTGTAATTTATTATAAATTATTAACTTACAATAAAATATCGTTTGAAATAAAAGGCGCTTTTCTTTCTATTATGTGCTTGATATAATGTGTTATATTTATTATCTATTTAATTTAAGAACATTTAATAAAAAAATCTACAAATGATATATTTTGTGATAGTAATTAAAATATTTTGTAATCATGATAAATTTATCGCAATAAAAATTAAGATATCATTTTAAATATTCCTAGTCAAAATGTATCGAGATGGGATATCGATATGTTCATTGAGTCTAGAGTATGCAACGCTCTCCAAATAGTGGGCATTGTATTACTCATGGCTAAAGGGGCACCAAGTGGTTACATACTGATAGTTATTGGATAACTATGTGATGACTCTCTCGATAGTTTTCTATTGGTTAATATAATTATGGTCATCTAGAGAATATCGAAGTGTTATATAGTTCGCTCGACTTGAAAATACTGTTAAAATTCATTGTGGACACTTCACTTTGATTATAGATAAATCATGGCATGGTGTCCATAAAACGGTGAAAGTTGGGTCTGAGTTAAAGAATTAGAAGTGAAACACTGTTCAATAGAGAATTTGTTTTCTTGGTTATATGAGGTTAGTATCATTGTCAACTGCAATCAACTCAAAGTCAAAGTCTCTTCGTAGAGAAGTTAGGTTAATAATAATTGTTGTCATTGAATCTAGGACTTTGTGTTTGGATTATAAAAGTTGAATATGGATGATACTGTAATTTTGATCAATATCGAATTCCATAAGCCCTAATGTGATATAGTTTTGACAAAGAGAATGGTGTAAATAATCATCGCTGCCAACAACCATTTAATATAGTAAAATTGAGTTTTACCAAAATCACGTAAGTGATGAATTTAGTCAAATTGTCAAACTACTAGCTAAGGAGTGTGAATGTTAATATTCGAATTATTCGATATTCATCACTGACTGAATTTACACCTATGAGTCGCACAACCACAATGTTGAATACTCTTAATACCACCTAATTAAATTAAATTATAATTTTTATAAATTAATTAATATTTATGAAATATTAATTATAGAATTTTATTTGATTTATTTGAATCAATTTTGAGAAGAGTGCGTATAAAAGTTATATATGTACGTATCGATGTACAATATCAATGTATATTTGAATTGGATTTAAAATGTGCAATTACTGATCTGGTTTGAAGTAGCATATAAGCCCATTAGCCCATGGAATGAATGGCTGGCATATGGAGGGGGTTAAGGAGTGTGAGATTTTTATTTATAGATTTGAATTAGTGGTGAAAGAAAGGGTAAAAGATGAGATTTAGATCTCCTTTTCCTCTCCTTTCCCTTTCTTATTCAAACCTTACACCCACTTTATTTTAGACTAAATTTTTCCTTGCCACTAGAAATCCCTTAGGAAAAAACCATTTATTCTCTCTCTCCTCTCTATTTTCAAACCAAATTCAAGTTTAAATTAAATAGAATAAAAGGTGTGTAGATCTCTTCGATTACTAATGTTTTTTTAGAAGGGATTGAATAGGATTCAAGGAGTTAATTTGATTCAACATTTAAGGGTTTCTTCAAGACTATGGTTTAGGTAACATCTTATTTTCATCAATTTTTATATTTTAACACACAAATGTATTTATGTTGTTGGATATAATATGTTAGAATCATATCATGAATTCATATAATTATTTGTTGTCGATTTAGAATATATTATCAAAAAAACTATTTTTTCTACGTAAGTTACTTGCTTTCAGCCATAACGCAGAGAAAATTCAAAAAACAAAATAATTTTAAACATTTTAAAATTAATTTTTTAATGTTAAATTTTATTATTGTGTATGTGTGTATAGACTAATTTAAAATTTCATACATGCATGTATATAGAATAAATAAAAAATATTATATATACACATATTTTTTATTTGAAAACTGAAATGTAAAAGTAATTAATTTAAAAGTATTAAATTATATTTTGTTAATACACACACATAAATATATTATAAAAGTAAATTTTGAATAAACTAAAATATCATTTTCATTTCTGTTTGGAAACATCAAAGTAACTAGAATTTGACTTTTAAATAAGGTATTTTAAATCTAGATCTAATAAGTTTGAATTTTTCTTAATGATTTCAATTTTAAATTTTAAATTGTTTTTATATTTAGATATAATTGTTTTACATATAAATATATAGATACAAATATAGTCATTTTATAATTATATGCATATACATAAGTACTTTTATACTACGTTAATATTACATAACAATAGCTACCAATTATGTATATGAAAGGGCTAATATATCTATTGTATTGTAAATCCCAACACTTAGATATGGACATATTAAACCATGTACATATTTTATTTTGCACAAGCACATACACATGTACGCATTATATATCATTTGTATAAAACAAATCTTTATGTCAATCAATTAAATAAATTAATGATTTTATTTAAGATTTATTTAGATTAGATTTAAATTAATCTAGACTTCATATATCCAATAAGATCCAAAATGAAAAAAATAATCATCCATTTAACCCACTAAATGCTAACCTAGTTCCAAAAATGATACTAGAGCCCAATAGCTTGTATCGTATAAATTAGCTGTATTATGGCCAACTGATTAAGCTTACCTATTTAATATGGTGTCTCGAAAAGTAATGTCTAGGCCGGGTTTGGGTAATTAAGTACCACTCCCTACTTAGCTACTGGCCTAGCCTGAAAGGTGAAGTAAGCCCAAAGATTATCCCTAGTAAGAAAGGCCCAATTTGAATTCAAGCCTTGGGATAATTTTCAAACTTTATTAATTAAATTTTGAAAATTATTTAAAAATATTTGGATTAACAATTACTAATTAGTTAACTAATTAAATTAAACCACAAATATTACGATATACATTACCTTGAAATATCTAAGTGATGTATGTATATATTGAAATAAATTATAATTAATTAATATTGTTTAATTAAGTAAATTAATAAAATGTTAATTAATAAATAATCAAAATACATACATACATACATACATACATACATACATACATACATATATATATATTAAGATGTATTAAGATATATGTGTTTAAACACAAATGTTATGGTCTACATATTCAATTTAATGTTTAATTAAATAAAATAAATTAAGTAAAATGTTAATTAATTAATTAATTAAGATATAATAAATAAAATTAATATAAGATTATGCATAAGATTATTGCATAAAATGTTATACAAGAATAAACTTATATAATATGAATGGTAATAAAATACATAAGTATAGTACATATACGGTGATTTCAGATATGTTTGACATTTTAATTACATAGGTATTTCCTAAGAAATACATTATTCCATTAGTCAATATCACTTGATTAAATATATTAAAGATATGAATCTTTAATATAATTGTTGGCCTCTATCATTTTTATATTTGTAGATTACTTGCATACTCCTTAGTTGTTAATATTCCTCAAGCTAAGGATATTATGTGCAGTACTATCAATATATCGAAAAGAAGAGATAAGCCTTGTGCACATATTTGTTGATATTCCTCAAGGTACGTGCATTTATACTTAGGTCATCGTGAAACGGTAGGTATGAGTGAATAATCTCTTTTGAATTGTTGATACTCCTTGAGGTCGATACGAGATTAGGATAAAGAGAAAGGGTTAGAAGTTGTATATAATACAACCGATAAAGTGTTTTCCATCGCTTGCAAGCCTATGATTTGTTGATATTCTTCAAGGTTGGAATCCCAAGGCAAGCGAGTCCTAACACTCACTTGAGAAGTCAAAGACTTCTATGTTTCATCTAAGGGTTTTGTGAAACATAAAAGTATGATGGGAGCCTTATTAGGAATATGAAATGGTAGTTTTTAACATTTCTAATATTGTAAGAACATATGATATATAAAGTTAAAATAATCTACATCGATAAATTTATGCAATTTATAAAATTGATAAATTATTTATCAATTAGAATGTATAGAAGGACTAAATTAAGATTAACAAATATAAATATAAAATATACTTACCAATAAATTTTGCATGTTATCATTTTAATCCCGTGGAAGCGCCCAATTATACAACTATTTTCGTAACTTGGTCATTTGCGTGTTTATTTGTCCAAGATTATGTATTTTCCTTTATGAGTTTCGAACTTAAAAAACAATATAAGAACATGGATATTTGATCCATATGAAATCACATATAAATGTCATATGGCGAATGGTTGCAATTCGTAATGTACGAAACCACAACGAAATTAGTTCATTCGAAATAAGTAAGTAATCCATCGTGTAAGATTGTGTATTCAATATGGTTGATTAAAATAAAGATCACGTTGTGTTAAATGTAATACAAGATCAAGAGCCACCACAATAGAATAGACTTTTGGGGATGTTATAAAAAGCCGTTAAAGCTTTTTGCAACGTTTCGAAGAACATTGTGTAATGACATGCTGTAATAAGTTCAAATCTTATAATAGCATTTTCAGAAATGCTGTCAAAAGTTGTCCTGTTGTAATATTTACCTTTGCTATGTTTGAGTTTTTGCAGAGTATTACCTACGTCGTATTATAGTTTATGTTGCATTTTAAAATTGCTGTAAAAAAATTCCCCGACCTTTGGGAAAACGCTGCAAAGACATTTTATAATAGGTTCAAATTTTATATTAGCATTTCAAAATATTGTAGGCAAGTTCAGAAATGCCGTAAAAACTTTTGTAGCAGTCATGTTAGAGTTTACATTGTATTTTTGAACATTAGAATATTAAAAAGACATCTATCTCTATTAAAATATAGATCGATCAATTCAGACAACACGAATAGAAGAACTTCACAATCTAAGCACATTACATATTAAACATAAGCGAAGTTACACCAAGTTCATACACCAAACAATTAATAGTTACATATAATATGTTATCGAAAATTCTTTAAACATAGATGATCGCAATATAAAGATTCTACAAAACAAACTTCCTAAAGTAATGAAATTTCATGATCATAGAGCTTGCCCTCTTCAAAAGTCTATATATCCTGCAAGAAAAACAAGTGGAACGACACCATAAGCAAAAGTTAGCAAGCCTAGCTTAAAATTCAACTTAGTAGTAGTATTACTACAACTACCACTACTAGTATTTACATTATTACCCCTAAATTCTATAAACTAATTTAATTTTTGTAAAACTTATTTAGATTTTATAAAACTTGGTTTATTTTTAGAAACTTGGTTAACTTAATTTAATTAAAAATTTAGTTATCTTATTTATTTTTATATAACATTCTTAATTTTTATGAACATATTTAATTTTTATAGAACTTAATTAATTAGTTAATTTTTATGTAACTTCGTTAAATTTTACAAACTCAGTTAACTTAGTTAAATGTTTATAAAATTTAGTTAATTTATATAAAACGTGGTTAAATTTTACTAACTTAATTTTTTATATTAACTTAGTTAATTTTTTACAACTTAATTAATTTTTTAAAAATTATTTATTTTTATAAATTTATTCAATCTTTATTAAACTTAGTTAATTCAGTTGATAATTATAATTTTAGTTAGTTTTTGTAAAACTTAGTTAATGTTTATAAACTTATTCAATTTTTATAAAACCCAACTAACTTAGTTAATTTTATAAAAATTATTTAACTTAATAGTTTTTATAAACTTAGTTAATTTCGTAAAACTTAATTAATTTTAAGAAACTTATTTTATTTTTACAAAACTTATTCAACTAAATTAATTTTTATAAAACATAGTTAACTTTGCTAAATTTTACAAAAATTGGTTATTTTTTAATCTTAGTCAACTTAGTTAAAATTTTGATACTTAATTAATTTTCATAATGCTAGTTTATTTTTATAAAACTTAGTAAACATAGTTAAAAATTATAAAATTGTAGTTAATTATTATAAAACTTAGTTAACATAATATTTTTTGTAAACATTAGTTAATTTATAAAACAATATCAAATTTGTTAACTTAGTTAACTTAGTAAAAAAAATTATAAAATATAGTTACTATATGGTAACTATATAATTTGTTGCAAATATCTTTCTCGATTACTCTTGTTCAAAAATAAAAGATGTTTTCTTTCTATTATATACATGTTATATTGTGATATGATCAATTAAACAATTAATTTAAAGTATATGAAATAGAAAATCCTTAAATTATATGTTATGTGATAGTAATTACAACATGTTGTAATCATGATAAATTTATCACATTAGAAATAATATATTTTTTAAAAATTTCCTAGTCAAGGTGTTTAAAGGTGAGATATTGATACATCCGTTGAGATTCGAGTGCGTAACCCTCCCTGAATGTTGGGCAATGTATTACTCATGGTTGTTGAAGGAAGGCACCAAGGGGTTACATACTAATAGTTATTAAAAAGATACAGAACAACTCACTTGAGAGTTTTCTATCTGTTAATAATTGAGGTCAAACAGAGAATCTCGAAGTGACAATGTTACACAATTCCCTTGACTCGAGAATACCGTGGAACTTCAATATGGACACTCGACTTTGAATATAGTTAAATTATGACATAGAGTCCATTAAATGACTACATTTGGGCCTAAGTTGAAGCATTTGAAGTGAAATACTATTCAGTATATAATTCGTCTCCTTGGTTATATGAAATTAGTATCTATAGTCAACTCAAAGTCAAATTTTTGGCCAGAGTAGTGCGGTTAATAATCAATGTTAGTATTGAACTAAGGACTTTCTTTATGTATTAACTAAGTTGAATGTGGATGATAATGGAATTTTGACGAAAATCAAATTTCATAAGTCCTAATGTGATATAGTATTGATGAAGATAATTGGTTTAATTCATCGTTTCTACTAAATATCGCTTATACTAAGTAAAATTGGATTTTATTAAAAAAATTGTGTAAGCAATAAACTCAACCAAAATGTTTTTTTTGAAATGGTACTTTTATATACAACAAATCATTGGGACAAGATATCCCATGTTAATAAACGTTCGAAAGTAAGTTTCGAACTTGTGACCTCTTGCACCAAAGCCGAATCAATTAACCACTTGAACAATGGTGCTTGTCAACTCAATCAAAATGTTACACCACTAGCTAAGGAGACGTGTGAACTTTAATATTTGAATTATTCGATATTAATCGATGATTGAGTTTACACCTTTGATTCCTACAATTGAGATGATGAATTCTTAAAAAAATCACACTATTTAATTAAATTATAAAATGTTATAAATTAATCAAATTTATTTGATGTTTGGTAGTTGTTTGTACTTATTTAAATGCACATATAAAAGTTATATTTGCATGTATCGATATATGATATCGGTGTATTTTTAAAACAGGTTTAAATAAAAGATAATTACATGAAGAGATTTATGGAGATCTTATGCAATTTGATGGCATGAATTTTAGACTTACCATGTGAGAAGAAAGAGAGACAGAATTAAGGGAAATGATTATGGAAGTTTTAATTAAAGGAATAGAAATTGTTTTATTCTTTCAATTAAAACATATCTACTAATTCAATTTTTGGGGAAATTCATTCTTTCCCAACAAAATTTTATTTTTTTTCTCTTATTCTCCTCATCCCTTCAATGGCTGAAAGTTTCAATGGCCTCCAGGTCTCAAAATTTCCAAAAGCAAATACAAATTAAATCAATTTACAAAAAGATGGTTCGTACCTCTTCATCTTTGCAACATCTAGTAGTTGATTCAAGCATCTATGAGCTTTTGATTCATCATTAAAGGTATGATTTTTTGGCAGTATCCTAAGGTAATTATATGATTTAATTTATTTATGATTATTCGTATGTTTGGATTTTATATGATTTATTTGATGTTCTAATGGTTCATCTCGCAACAAGTAATTCAAACCCTTTTGTGTTTATCTCCATTGAAAGTAAATCAAATGTGATGATTTAATTCAAATCTACATTTTCTCTTCATCTTTTTTCATAATATGTTCATTATTATTGATTTGATTTAGATTCTTTTTCTTCTTTGCTAATTTTGTAGTCGTTTTCTGTGTAGTTTTGATGTGAATATTCTTATCACGAATTTACATATGTCTAACTTGTCCAAATCCTTGTTGTTTTCTTTTGTTGGTTTTTTTTTAAAAATAAACTCTTTTCATTTGGAAAAAATCTTCATAATATTATACTATATGTATATATATTAATTATTTATATTAATATTGTAAACTAATTTGTTTTATTACATTGATTGTTTTTTTACTATTATTTTCAAAAAAAGAAGTAATTTTTTGTATTCATGTAAGAATTTTTATGCAAGACCCAATATCTATATTTCCTTTTAAACTTAAAATTTTGTGTAAAATTTTGTATCCATCATTTCTCTTCTCAATTAAATGTTTTCTTAAAATTGTTACCTTTAAGTTTTAACAAATCCTTACACCTATATTACAAATTACATGTTTTCATAAATAAGTTAACATAAGATTTAAAACATTATATGCTATTTTATGTATATGGAAACATATTTATGTTGCCCCAATTCAAATTAATAAGATGGATCCTATGTAACTAATGTAATTCTTAATTTCAAATTTTCCCCTAATTAAAAGTAAATTCAATAATGTTAATTTCAGATTTCAGATTATATAAGTTTACCAAATATAATATATGCATATACATACATACATATATTGCAAATATTATACATCTTTTTTTAATCTATGTTTTTAAATTCAAAACTATGGACAACAAAGACATATGTAAAGAGGAAATGGATCTGTTGTGGTGTAAATCCCAACATTAACATAGCGTCACGCTAATAATGTACACTTCTTACTTGTGCCATGTGCACTTTATACAAATAAGTATATTTAATATACTTGTAAACTATAACATAATTTAACAAAAAATTTTTTGAACACATCAAATAAAATAAAGAGTTTATTTAGAATATTCTAGATTGGATCGAAAATTCACTTAGACTTCATAGGACTAATAAAGATCTAGATATACTTATATCGGGTTATGTTTTTATACTTAGCTATGGGGTTATCAGCTGGAAGAGTTCTAAACATGAAACAGTAGCTGATTCTATTATGGAGGCCGAATACAACTCCCTCGATGAAGCGGCTAAAGAGGAGGTCTGGATGCACGGGGTTTTAAGTGAGCTATGAGTGATTCGTAATATAGAGAATCCAAAGGCATTGTTCTGAGTTAACAATGTGGTGATACAGATCTCAAAAGAACCCATAGCATATAAGAAGTCATGGCATAGTCTTCGAAAGTGCCCCCTCATCCGAGAATTCATAGAGAAGAAAGAAGTCGTGATACAAAGGGTAGATATCAATTATCAAGGATAACATAGTAGATCCATTCACTAAGGCTTTAGCTCGGTCGACTCTCAAGAAGCTAATCGAAGGGACGGGACTAAGATTTTGTAATTGGCTCTAAGTGCAAGCGGGAAATTGATAGAAATAGAGATATGCCCTATGGAAAATTCTATAATTTATATTAAATTATTAACTATGTAATCAATTCTTGTTCGTAATAAAAGGTGTTTTGTTTCTGTTACATGCTTGTTAAATGTGTTATGATTATCAAGTATTTAATTTAAGTATATTTAACATAAAATCCATAAATGGTGTGTTTATGATAGTAATTGCAAATAGTTATAATCATGGGTATTTTATCACAATATAATAAATACATCATTTTAAATATTCCTAAAGTCAACGTGTATCGAGATTAGGTATCAATATATTTGTTGAGACTAGAGCACGTAACGCTCTCCGAACATTGGGCAGTGTATTACTCATGACTATTGGAAGCACCAAAAGGTTATGTACTGATAACTATTGGATAACTATGGAATGACTCACTCGATGGTCTTCTATTTGTTAATATAACCGAGGTCAAACAGAAAATACCGATGTGACAAATTTACATAGTTCTCCTGACCTGAGAATACTATTAATCTACAATATGAAAGCTAGGCTTCGATTATAGTCACATCATGGCATGAAATCCATCTTATAGTTGGGTCCAGTGGAAGTATTGGAAGTGAAACATTATTTAAGAGAGGATTCGTCTCCTCGGTTATATGAGGTCAGTATCACGATTAACTGAAATCAACTCAAAGTCAAAACCTATGGACATAGTAATTCGGTTAATAACAATGTTATTGTTGAACCAAGAACTTTGTATTTGGATTATAAAGTTGAATATGGATGATACTGAGATTTTGACCATTACTAAATTCCATAAGTTCTAATGTGATATAGTTTTGACAAAGACAATTGTCACTACCTACTAACGCTTATTAACATAAAAATGGATTTTACCAATGCCAAATAAGTGATAAATTTGGTCATAATGTCATACCATCTGCTAAGTGATGTGTGAACGTTAATATATAAATCGTTCGATATTAATCGCAGACCAAATTTACACCTAACTGTCATACAACCGAAATATTGAATTCTCTTATTACCACCCAATTTAATTAAATTATAATTCCAATAAATTAATATCTATGAAATATTAATTATAAAATTTAATTTGATGTGTGTTGAGTAATATAAAAAAGTGCGTATATAATAGTTATAAATACACTTATCGATACATGATATCGATACGCATTAGAATTGGATTTATGCATATTAAATATTATTCGACCTTGAAGTAATTTTTAGGCCTGTGAAGGGCTTGTTATTTTTTTGCAATGATAGGGATAAGGAGGGCAGACCATGTGATGGCATGTGAAGGGAATTTTCAATTCAAAAGGAAAGATAAATGGTAAGAGAGAAGCATGGACCGCGATCCTCTTTTTACTCTCTAGTCTCTCCTTTATTTAATCCCCTTAACCCTCACTTTTGAAGTGATCTATTGAGCCTCCATATCCTCCCATTTTTGGCCAAATCCAATCCCTTCCTTCTCCTTAAATTTTCAATAATTTTAAGCATAAATCAAATTAAATACATAGGTCGATGGTAGTTATATTTGGGAGCTATCAACTTCTAGATTTAGAATTAAATTCAAAGAGTTTGGTTCTTCGTTTCAAGGTGTAAACTCTAGACATAAGGAAAAGGTAATTTTACCTATTTACAATTATATAAATGTTGAGCAAATATATCATATCATGTATTAGTTTAGATAGAATCCTTTATCACGAATCTGTATATCATTGTGTTGTCACATATTGGATGGACAGTTAATATATATATATATATATATATATATATATATATATATATATATATATCTTTTGTGTGCGTGTGCATGCGCATATATAGTTTAAAAAAATATTTTTCCATGCATAGATGCTCAAGGCCTGGATTAAAAAATTTCTAGAAATTTATTATACATATATTATTAGATATTTTTACCAAAACCAAATTCATAAGAAATAATATTGCATTAAATATAATCCATATTTCATAAAAATTTACTTACTCATATAAGATTACAAAAATTAAAAAAAATTATATGTATTTAATTTGCATTTTAATAAATACACAAATTATTTAACTTAACTGAATTTATTCAAATAACAAATACATACATATTTATTTATAAATAATGTAACATGTAAGTACACAATTTTAATACAAAATTTGCTATCATTTTGTTTTCAAAAATTATTAAAAAAGAAACTAATTTTTATTCCATATAGAGTTAATAAAAAATATTTTAATTGTAAAATAAGGTTAAATAGAAAAAATTTAGCTCAAAAGCATTTGTATGTATACTATATTTTATTATTATTATTTATAATATATTTACAGGTATATATTTAAATATATACATTATATATATATAATATTTTAAATTTCATTTAATATGCGCGTATAAAAAAACCAAATTATATGTATATAATATTATACATATTTATTCAGAACTACTTTGTATATTTATATTCAAAAATATTTTACGACCTAATTATATGTCATATATATATTTATATATTTGCGTAAGTGTATTATATAAACTTTATTTATAAGTAGTACTTTATAATATAAACAATTACACATATACATATATATACATTTATATTATATATATATATATATATATATATATATATATTGACAACACACATATATACAGAAGGACTAATATGTTTGTTGTTGTGTAAATCCCATTTATATATGGACATATCAAACCATGTACACTTTATTGTGTTACAAGTGCACGTACACGCATATATTTATATGTTACATACATACATACATATATATATATATATATTATAATACTATACGACAAATTAACCTTTATTTTTAAATTAAACAAAATATCGATTTTATTTAAATTAAATTTGGATAAGATTTAAATAAATTAGACTTCATATGCCCAATAAAATCCAAATAGAGGATTTTTTTTTTGAAATTTACACATTTACCTTGCCGCAGACTCACCTAAATCCAACAATGATATCAGAGCCCCATAGCTTATGTGGTTTAAATCAATCATGTTAAAGTTAATTGATTAAGCTTACAGCCCAGTTAGTAGGGTGTCGAGAAAGGTAGTATTAAAGGATTAGGTTTAGGTAATCATGCACTTTGCCCTACCATACTATCGGCCTGGCTCGAAAAGTTATGTGAGCCAAAGGTTACCCTAATAGAAAAGGCCCAATTATAATTAGGCATTGGCTAATTTTCAAAATTGTTTTGAAAACTAAAAATAAAAAATTTTAAATTTAAAAGTAAAATTTAAAATAAGAAATGTATTACAAAATGTTATAATATAGTTTTTTCAAAATGTTAGAAAACATTATAGAATAAATTTCAAAATTTTAATATTGACAATGTTAATAAAATAAATAAATTAAATAGTCAATTAAGTAAAAATATATGTACATGTATAATATATATAAGATATATGTTATGTTGTCTTGAAATGTTTAAGACAGTATAAGTATATACTTATATAAAAGAATTTTCGAAATTAGTAACATTTACTTAAAAAAATTTAATTAGATAAATTAATTGAATTTAATTAATAAATAAAATACATACATACATATATATATAAACATTTTTGTATAACTATAAGTGTTATGGTATCATTTCAATAAAAAATGTTATAACTGAATGATATAGAATTGATTAAAATGTTAATTAATTAAATTAATTAAGTAGGACTTAATTAATATAATATTATACATAAGACTATTATGTAAATAAATTAAATTATAAAATTTATATAATAAATCTTATATGATACGAGGGTATAAATTAAAGGTGGAACATTAAGAAACCCCAAATAGACATAAGGGATAAATACATACATATTGTATATACATCGTGATTTCTGATGTGTCAGACGCATGAATCAGGAGGGTATTTCTTAAGAAATACATTATTCCATAAGTCAATATCACTCAATGTAATATATTAAAGATTATGAATCTTTAATATAAAGTTGTCCTCTACCATTATGTACTAATAAATTACTTGTATACTCTATAGTTGTTGTGCAAACTCAAGCTAAAGATGTTGTGTAGTACTATTAATATACAGAATATATGAGGTAAGATAGCCGCATGTATTTGCTGAGCAAACTCAAGGTACATATATCATACTTAGGCCATCGCGAAATGGTAGGTATAAGTGAATAATTTCTTTCCATTTATTGAGCAAACTCAAGATTGAAATGAGATTAAGACAAGGAATCATGGGTTAGGAGTTGTATATGACACAACTGATAAGGAGTTATCCATCCTCTGTGGGGTTATGACTTATTGAGCAAACTCAAGTCAAAATCCAAGATAGACAAGTCCTAGCGCCCAATGGTGAAGCTAAAAGGCTTCAATATTTCATCTTTAGGTTTAGAGTTATATAAAAGACAAGTGTGAGCTTATTAGTAAAATGAAACATAAGTTTAACCTTACTAATATTATTAGAACATCTACTGTGAAATATCATAATCTACCAATTTAAAACTTGTCGAAAATGTATACACCAAAACTTTTTTTTTAAAAGTGACAAACTTATCGGATCCAACTATATCAATTAACTAGGAGCGACTAAGATACGTTGACTTACGAATGTCTTTAGTCATCTATTACATGTAATCCTAAAGAATAACCCACTGATGATGTGGACCTCAAACTTAGACTTGCTTATAAGAAATGGGTTTTAGACCTAGAGATCACCCAAGTTTTCATGCTATCATTGTTAGACAAGCCTTTACAAAGTTAGCAAGAAAACATGTTTATCCATGAGATATTTGATAATCTCAATGCCCTATTTGATGAACATTTATGTTCTTCAAGGTATGAGCTTACAAGAAGTTATTCGATACCAAAATGACTAAAGGACTAAAAGTGGATGATTACGTATTGATGATGAAGAGATGTTTTAATAGGCTTTCACAAATGGACGTAGTAATAAGCAATTAGTTACAAGTTGATTTGATCCTTGGTTCCCTTACACCTCAGTATGAACCATTCATATTGAATTATAATATGAACCGGTTGAATGTTAATCTCATGGAGCTCCCCAATATTTTGTGCTCGGCCGAGTCCATATCCAAGATCAAGGGATAATGTCATGCATCATCTTCGAAAGGTTCGAAGAAGTAGAAGTGGATTACCAAGAAATGTAAGAAGACTACTGCTGCTGACAAGGGTGAGAGCCATAATTTTCATAAGAAAGGTCATTAGAAATGGAACCGCCTAAAGTACTTGAAGATTGTTAAAGAAAAGCAGCATAATAGTTTTACATCTCCATCAGCTACATTTATGATTCAAAATTATTTTGCAATCGATAATCGTCTTGGGTTTTAGATATTGGATTTGGATCTCATATTTGTAGTTTGTTATATGAGCTTAGGAATTGGCGTCGCAATGCAAAGGTAGAAATAAGGTTTTAGGTTGTTGATGGAACTACTATAGATACAACAGTAGTTGGAGATTTTTATTTGAGTTTTCCAAGTGGATTTGTATTGATATTAAATAATTGCAATTTTGTTACAGATTTTTTTTATGGAATTATTTATATGTCTAGATTGTCAAAGACTAGCTATGTTTTTCACTATGTTAATAGTGTTATGAACATTATTTTGGATGGTGATAAAATACGCAAAGGTATTTTAGAAAATGGTATTTATATGATCAATACAAATTATATCTATTAGCTCTTCAAATAACAATATAATTAATAATTATATTTGGCATTGTAGGTTAGGTCATACAAGTGAGAAACAACTACACAAATTAAAAACCAAAGGTTTTCTCCCATCACTTGTTTCTGAATCATTCGATATGTGTAAGTCGTGTCTCAAAGAAAAAATGACCAAGCACCCCTTCAGTGGGAGCAGTGAAAGAGTTGATGTACTCTTAGATCATGTACGTAGTGATGTATGTTCCCCGAGGTCTATACGTTAAGGATAATAGTTCTTACTATATAACCTTCACTGATGATTTCTCAAGATTAGATACGTGTATCTTATGACGAACAAATCCAATGTCTGTGAGAAAGTTATTGAATATAAGAATGAGATAGAAAATCATGAACCGTAAGATTAAGATTTTTTGACCTGATCGAGGAAGTGAGTATGCTGGACAGGAACTCCAATAATACATAAAAGATAATGAGATTATTTGTCAAATTCTCTATCCTATACTCCACAACACAACGGTGTGTCCGGCGAAGGAATCGAACCTTATTAGATATGGTTTTATTGATGATGAGTAAGGCCGAGTTACCCATGTACTATTGGGGATAAGCACCAGAAAACGTAGCATATATATTGAATTTGTTGCCCACTAAATCTGTTCCTAAAATATCATATGGGATATGGTGTGGGAAGAAACTCCAACTCAAGTATTTAAAGGTGTGGGGTTATTCAGCTCATGTTAATAACGTTGGCTCGAATAAACTTGAGGCAAGATTAGTATATTGTAAATTTATAGGATACCCTAACAACTCGATAGGATATATTTTCTACAATACACATGACAAAATATTATTTTTTCTCAGCATGCTGTCTTTCTGGAAAGAACTTCTTTCAAAAGAAATTAACAGCGAGATTGTAGATTTGGATAAGATCCATGAAGTTAACACTGAAACCAAACCAGGAAGAGAACCAAATTCACCCGTATACGACAACACGCAACCTATTATAAGTTCTAACATGGAATCTCGTGCACCAGAAAGATACCACGGTTTTCTTCATTAGTGCATGGTATGTCTATTGTCTTACTTCATTTTCTTTGGTTGTGTTAACAACCGAAGCAAATAGTATCATTTTCTTCAATATCACCTTAATAATCGAAGTTATAGATCCTTGTAAATCAATAGATCATTCATTTGTTCCGGTTATATTAACAACCAAAGCAATATACCACTTATTTTCTTTGGTTGTGTTAATAATCAAAGCAATAGGCCTCTAAAATATAAATAAATCTATCATATCAACTGTTAGAACTAGGCAAGTCCACAACGGAAAATGATTGAATTTCAAAAAAAATTACCATTTTGGATCTTTACCGAGCCTATGAAGTTTAATTTATTTAGAACGTTTCTAAGTTTTTTTTTAAAAAATCATTGTTTTATTTAAATTTATAGTATAGTTTTATATTATGTAGTTAATATTTTGTTATATAAGTTTATGTATATATACATAAATATGTGTGTGTGCATGTGTAATATGCCAATTCGTATAAGGTTTGACATGCATATATATGGGCTGATATTTGCACTGCAACGAACATATTAGCCCCTCTTGTATATAGGTACCGTCCAAATGTACGGTTATATGCATAAGGTCTTATGTATGAGTATATTATTTATATAAAATACACATATATAACCTTAAATAATTTATATATAAATAATTTATAAATTAAAAAATTATATGTAAATATTTGCATACACACGCACACAATCTATCACATAAAATATATCTGCGTGAAAGTACTTAACAATCTATAAAATAATTTTAGTCTATCATAAAACACAGTAAAGCCCAAAAAAATTATTTTTTTATTCAGATATATAAATATGTATATATAGAAATATACATAAGTTAATAATTGTGTGTGTATATATACATTAATAAAGAAATGATCTTAGCCCAAAGAATATATTAATTTTTTTAATTCGAATGTATACATAAATATATATGTAAAATTGTATATATATTTATGTGTGTGTATTTTTATAAAGTTTTCAGCTTAGGAAATAAATTTTTTAATTACGAAATTATCTAAATAAATAAATCCGTGTTTATAATAAATAAATAAAATATAAAAAAATTATTTTCGAAAACAAAATTTATATTTCAATATTTTAAATTTTTTTTTATACCATATTATAATATATTAAGCATTGCATACTTATATCTTACCTAAAACAATTTTAAATTAAATTTACTAATATCCATACTTATAATATTTACAAATATTTATTTATATGAAAAAATTTATTGCCGAAAGCTTCTTTGGCATAAATAAAAATTATTCATTATTTAAAACATATATTATATTGTATTAAAAATTTAATTATTGATTTATGAAATTAAAATTATTTAAATAATATATTATTTTAATTTTGAAAAAAATAAAAAAAATTGATATAGCCATGAACATTATGATCATGGTTTACACAATTATATATATATATATATGCATATAACTAAATAACCATCAATCATGTAATGATCAGCCGGTATATAAGACTCATCGCATATCTGTCTAAACAGTATATGACATAGAAATTAGTTGAACATTAATACATTATTATAAATTAGATAATTACCTTGTCACCAAAGCCAGTTAGTACACATTGAAATGAAGAGATTATCTCGTTGAACAAAATTCCAATTCAGAAAGGTGCTAGTTCCTGAACTGATTAACACCGACGATCAAAATAAAGTAGAATCTGATATATTTTAGTTTGGAATTTTTGTGGTAATGAGGGCTACAATTTTTGGCTGCAGATATAGCGGTTGAGAGTGAAAATCAATCATTTTAGGATGAGGAAGTGTTGTTTAAATAAAAAAAGAGATCATTGGGAGAAATGTGGATCAAATCATAGTATTTTTTTCTTACTCTTTCTTTCTTTAAACTAAGTCAACGTCCCCTTTTCCACCGACCCTAGGCAGCCCATTCCTAGCCTAAACCAGCTACATAAGCCTCCTTTTTTGAGCCACAATTCATTCCGAATCAAAATAAAAATTCGTATTTATATCCGATTTGAAACACATACCTATATTGTATATCGATCGGTATGTTTATAACTATTATAAATGCACTGTTTAATATTATTCAATACATCAAATAAAACTTTATGATTAATATTTCATAAATATCACTTTATTTAATTTATTTATAACAATTATAAATAAATTAATCGTATGGTAAAAGAAGTATCAATATTCCGATTGTGTGACCCTTTAAGTGTAAATTCGGTCAGCGATTAATATCGAACAATTCGAATATTAACGTTCACACATCACTTAGTAGGTGGTGTGGCATTTTAAAAGAATTTATCACTAACTTGGTTTCAGTAAAATCCAATTTACTTTGTTAGGCGTTATCTAGAGTGATGATTATTTACAGCAATTCTCTTCGTCAAAACTATATCACTAAACTTATGGAATTTGATAATGGTCAAAATTCAAATATCATCCATATTCAATTCTATAGTCTAAATACAAATTCTTTGGCTAAATAATTATTATTATTATTAACCAAACTGCTATGACCAAAGACTTTGACTTTGGTTGACTTTAGTTGACTGTAATAATAACCTCATATAATTAGAAAAACGAATCCTCTCTTGAATAGTGTTTGTAACAACCCAAGGTTTTACAACAATTAATAATCATCATTAAACGATTAATTGATTGTTAATTACCGTTGAGTATTTTAATCAGTTGAAATTCTTTAAAATTTACTTTGGGCCATGTTTTCATTGGGGTTGTGATATGTAGCAAGGCCGATGCCCATTCTTTTACCCGTTCCTTCATTTTCAATTACAAACCCTAGCATACGAAAAAAAATGGCGGCCGTGTTCTTCGTCTCGGCAAAAATTAGGGCTTTTACTTTGAAGCCGCCGATTGTCGATCCCTCTTGAGATGCTCGCGGCTTCATGATTGAGCTCGCCGCTGCTCCGATTCAGGTGAGTAATTTTATTACTCACATCTATTTCAAGTCTTAGTGGTTTCTGACTTGTTTGAATTCGCGATTTTTGTTGCTTGATTTTATGATGTTATTTTCGTTCGTATAAAATTGTGAATTCGTCACTTAATTATTTGGCCACTTTGAGTTTGTTAAAATGATTTGGTGATGTTTTTTTTATATTATCGTCATGGTTTTGTGAACCTGATGATTCTGGGTTGACTTCGGTCACTAGGATTTTGTTGACATTGATTCTTGCTTGATCTATTACAAATAATGCTGGCCTTTGCCTTTTGTTCGGCACTGTTCCTTGTTCCTGTTTGTGATACCTGTATTGTCCAGTTTACAGTTGAATGCATGTTCTATTTTTGGGAAAACAATCTGGTTCGACACTGTTTGATTTGAAAATGCTGTACCATGATTTCGAACTCATTACGACTGTGACTTTGATATTGCTTTGAA
The DNA here is from genome assembly GCA_030765085.1 of Allium cepa. NCBI lineage: Eukaryota > Viridiplantae > Streptophyta > Magnoliopsida > Asparagales > Amaryllidaceae > Allium > Allium cepa. The sequence continues at coordinate 977,913,774 of CM060937.1, read as the reverse complement.
GTGCGGTTTAAAATCACCTCTGTTTGGAGTTTGCAATTCATTGCTTATTTATTGTTGAGTGTTGTGGTGCCATATTTTGGTGCCCTCACCTTCATACTGCTGTGTACTTGCAGTTGTATGGCCTGGTTCACTGTCGAGTTCATTTGCACTTTTCCTTTATGTGTTTACACTGTCCAGTTCCATTTTGTTGTTCACGGGTCACTGCATACATGTTCTGTTGCTCCATGTTACATCGAACACTCCATTTAATCTACTTGCATTGTCCACTTCAACCTCGGCCATGTGTTCATCTGAGTTTGCATATCATAGCCTTGGTCATTGCAATTGGAGTATGGTGTGTTTGACATATGTGCAGTCTTGTTCACTTGTTTATGCATTTACATTTCCATGATCCTGAGTTCATTTCTGATGCATATGCTTCATCTGTTGTAGACACTCGAGCATTTTTGTCGATTCACTGCTACTTTGGTTTTGCATAATTTAATATGCAGATGCACTTGAGCATTTTCGTTTGTGCATATTTTCTACCTAAAGTTTAGAAAACGAAGTCGTATTCAGTTTGGCAATCTATGTCTGCATAATTGGTCCATTATTTGTGCATGCGCCTGTCTTGTGCAGTAATATTTTGGTGCTTGACTATTTGAAATGTTTAAAACTGCTGCTGAGCCTTGGTCTTAAAACCTCGCTAAGTGTGATCCTTTTTACTGATGTTTTTCACTGTTGCATGGTTTTGGGTGTTTGTTGTACATATGAAATTGATTCATATGTATGCTAGACAATGTTTACATTGCATTGCTGAGTTGTCCACGTGTGATCACTTTTGCACTTTGTGCTAACATGTACATATATGCTTCTTTGTCTCGACTTCACTTCACTTCACTGTGCATTGTGGCAGTTGTTAGGCATTGCTTTACACTTGTGGCTACTTGGTCGATACTTGCAGTTCACTGAACTGTTGTATCACTTATACTTTCCATTATTCATGTAGGGGCTGCACTTGAACTGCCTATTGGTTCATGGTAGTTTGGTTTGGGTTTGAGCATCACTGATCTGATATGCAATTGGATTTGTTTTTCTAATTTCACTTGAGTTGAATCCGGTATTTGGGTTTGATCTTGTGTTCGTTTGTGAATTTTTATTATGTACATAAGTGCACATTGTCCATATCTGTCTACTTTGACCATTGAGGTCGTGGCATTGATATTTGAACCTTCATTGATTTTGGTTCGTCGGTCTTTTGGGTACATCATCACTGTAGTGGCAAGGCAGTGCACGCAAGCGTGTACTGTAGCCACACGGTATGGTTTTATGATATTTTATTTTGTTTTGATTATTTAATCTTTTGCATATTCCATATGCTGTAGTGGCGAGGCAGTGCACGCGTGCGCGTACTGCAGCCCTACCCGTGTTGACCTTTTAATTGATGTTTCAATTGTTTGAATTGATTCGTGTTTCCAATTCAATAATTTGTATTTGTTGATTTGTGATTTAACACCGTTACGTGTTATATTTACCGTTATCCGATTTTCTTAATTAAGAATCAGATAGGTAAATTTATTGTGACTGTCGTCTAATTTTTATTTAATTATTATTGCTTCTGTGCACTAATAACTGAGTTTGAATTAGACTGACCCGTGTATTATTTTCTTTTGAATTTAATACTCGGGTCAGACCGAGTATTTACATGTTGTTGATATCTTACTTTGGGTTGCTGCTAGAGCTATGAAGTCTTTTCATACTTTTTGGAGTTGTCGTGTCGTAGTATAGGAAGATATGTATTCATGTATATTATATACGATAATGTACTTGTATATGTAACTTCCAGAGTCGACAGTTGTAGTTGTATCATATGTATTGTATCACATGTATTGTAGCTGACATCAGTTATTATATATATGAGATTTTTGTTTATCTGTGTTCCACCTTTGAATTATCTGTGTTATTATTATATCTATTGTCCTAAACTATTATGAACCATCGTGGTTCGTTTTACACTGGAATTGGATATGTTGATGGGAGTAAATAAATAAGAGATGAAAATTAAAAATATATACCACTCCTATCGAGATAACCAATACTAGTGTAAGGCCTAACTACGGATGGCCGCTCCCATCCAGCCTTATTCTTCGTAATAACGGACAGTATTTCTTTTAATACTCTTTATTATTGTGAGCATAGAGGTGGGGCGTTACAGTGTTTCACTTCCAATGCTCTCACTTGACCCAACTATAGTCATTCAATGGATGTCGTGCCATAATTTAACTATAATCAAAGTGGAGGTTCCATATTAAAGAACAACAGTATTCAAAAGTCAAGGGAACTATGTAGTTTTATCACATCGATATTTTATGTTTGACTTTAGTTATATTAACCAATAGAAAACTATCAAGTGAATCATTCCATGGTTATCCAATAACCATCAATACATAACCCCTTCGTGGTAATGCACTACCCAACATTTAGAGAGCGTTACATACTCTAGTCTCAATGGAGGTATCGATATCCAGTCTTCATACATCTTGACTATGAATATTTAAAACAGTATGTTTATTTTATTGTGATAAATCGCTCATGGTTAAAACGCATTGTAACTACTATCAAAAACATACCATTTATTGGTTTTCTATTAAATATACTTTTGATTAAATTAATTAATTAATATAACATATTACATCAAGTATATAATAGAAAGAAAACACATTTTATTTCAAACTAGATTGGTTATCGAGTTAGATATATGTAACAAATTACATAATTGCCCATACGACATACTCCTAACTCTATTAATCCCCCACTTGCACTTAGGTTCAATTATGGAATCTCTATCTCATCCCTTCAACCAGTTTGATGAGAATTGATCGAGTTAGACCCTTCGTGAATAGATCTACTATGTTGGTTCAATTAACTGCTCTTTCAACCAACTTTCTCCGATGTTGGTAGACTACCTTTATCATATGGAATTATTCAAAGTATGTTTCGCGACTTCTAGTTACATTGTTATCATATAAAAATGATGTACTATTCTTAATAGTTAGAATCACCCCTAGCTCAGTTATAAATTTATGCATTTATATTTATATACATCACTTTTAATGCGGCGCTATTCAAGGGATGTAACTAGTCTTTCATTGAATCAGCCACATTCTTTCATTTGGAACATTTCCAACTTAAAATTTATTAATTAAGTTTTGAACATGAATTTAATATCGACATATTATACTCGAAAGCACTTATGAAGTTCGAGTCCCAACACTCTTTCGTAAAGAATTCGTTGTCTCTATAAATAATTCTCTATTTCATAAATACTCGAGAACACTCTAAACTACTATTTAATGATCTTAATTCAGATTTAATATTTTCTTCATGCATCAAATACATAAGTTAATTACGATATTGTAGATAATTCAGCAAGTATGATAATTTCTATTGTCAATACATTAGGAATCCATCTTACATACACCATATTAAATAGTTTAATATGGTGTCTTTGCATATCGTTTGGGACATTTCCTACATCATTTATGCTTAATATAAAAGATATAATTTACAAATCCAATATTGAATACTAAACAAATAGACTATTGTAGATTTTAACATTAGTACATTGTTAACAATTGGTGGCATCTTGTTTTCTTATAGTTTAGAAATATCTATGTACCTTTTAATGGTTTGTTCTTATGGACACATGCTTCCATTGCATTTTGATTGAAAATCAAACTATTTCATATTTCTATCAAAATACTTATTCTGTTCTAATGTTCATAGAATGATACATTCGTATCATTTCTTAGATCATGTCAAAAAAACCATAAACTTAATATCGCTCCCACCGACTTCGAGACACTTTGGTTGTTATGTGAAAACAACCTATTCTAAATCATTATATAGAATGTTCTATTCGAATATATGTGCCAAAATACAAAGTCACATCAATTGATCATTTTGTGAGTAAATTCTAAATTTACTTGAGCAAGTTAAATGACGAATCTATTACGCTGATTTCAAAAATTGAAATCTATGATGTTATTCTTATCAACATTGCTCATTAAATTCCAACTGCATTAGTCTTGCTCTTGAAGACATAAATATGGCCAAGGGATCATATCCATTTGGGTACAACTACCGAAATAATAATTTGATGATGTACTTGGAATCCACTTCGGATTTGCACATACCAAATTGTGGAATTAATACTCTTAATGGTTTAATTGACAGTTGAGGATTATCTTTTTCGATTTGGTAAGAAAATCATATTTTCTCTCAATATGCATGAATATCTACTATATATTTAATGCGTTGTGTCCATTTAGGTTTGGTTAATTTCGTTTCATCCCTCTGTCAGTTTTATCCTTAGATCGTGTCCAAATTCATTTTACTACCAATAGTTTTTAAAAGAAATTCCTTCACCACGAAGTTGGTATTTCTTGAAACAGTAGTTGTTTCTCAGTGCAACGGAGTAGGTATTCATAAACACTTTATGAACTGCTATATATAAAACTAATTTAGTTTTATTTTACAAAAAATATGTTCGAAACATAAATAGATCATTCAATGACAATCATTTCCAAAAAAATTGGGCAATTCATATAAGATTGCTTACGTATAGTGTTTAGGTGCAATCTTTTGACTCGCACAACCTGCCTAATTCTTGGTCTAGGATACATTGGGGTTTCTAATACACTATCATCTTTTACGATTTTGTAAAATTTTCTATAAATTAAATTAATTTTAACCTTGTGTACTACTCTTAAGTACACAACCTTATAAAAAAGTTAACTTAACTTCACTCATAATTAATCATACTTTGTTCAACAATGTTTGATTACTCCTTATCAATACATCATTATGTATCATAGGGAGGAGTGACTTTTGATATTGAATCTTATTCATTTTTAGATATGTTGAGAACAATTTTTTAATATACTAACATATCCGATCAAATCAAATCAATTTTATTTTCTATTGCATGTTATTTTATTTACTTTTGTTTTATACTCAGTGAGCTTATCATGGATATATTACATGTGTATCAAATACACATATCCATGTTAGTGATAACTCATCGACAAATATAACAAAGTAAGTGGTACCGTCTTGGTATTAATTGACTTGCGATTGCATACATCTATATGCATCAATCCGAAGAGTTCGTTAACTCTTATCATGCTCATACTAAATGAGGGTTTTACTTTTAATTGTTTGAGACATAATTAACTAGTATCATATGATTTATAATCATCTAATCCAAGAGCGATTTCTCCAAACCATGGCTTAGTTCTAAAATAATTGCAAATAAATTTAGATACTTTTTTCCAATACATCTCAAATACTACTATTATAATTTTATTTTATAAGGAGTATTCATAATACTTGTATTGAGACAAAAATATGTCTATTTTTTAGGTAACACTGAAAATGGTCATTATTTGATAAACAATGTTTGGTATGTTTTATGAAAACAATTTTCATAATTTGACGTGGTCAACTAGTGCCATATGGAATGCTCCCATCCACCATTACTAAAATATCATATGAAATATGAAGCCCATTCAACAATTTAATATTGGTTATTTATTTCATTTAATATAACTAGTTTACAGTCAAGAATTTTAGATCGATTATCTTAAACTCAATGAAATAAATCTTGTAGAATACAATTTTTTATATGAAAATACGCTTTGAAATAGAAAACATATATCTCATTCAATTTTTAAGTATCAACTATTATTTTACAATTCTCATTTCCAATGTTTCTTTATGAAGCAGAAGTGACCATTCACTCTCTTTATTCCAACTATGCCTTAGGTTACATCCATACTTATACATTTGATTTCCTTTGTAGATGATCGAACTATTCAAAGGTAATACTTACTACAATATTAGGATGAACTCTTTACAAAAGTGCACTTAATCATCCTTAACATTTAAGAATATCAAATATGTTGCACTTTACGTAAACCGATCAAACTAACACTTTAGTGACCGAATTCTTGGATTTATCTTCTAGCCTTTGGTCCAGTATTACATTTAATACAACAAGATCATTTGCAATCAATCATATTGAACACATAATCTCACACTATAGTTCACTTATTTATTTCAATGAACCGATTTTATTGAGCTTTCGTACATTTCGAATTATGCTTGTTCACCATTTATTATTTATATGTGGTCCTATCTGGGTCAAATATCTATATTCTTATATTGCTTTTAGAGTTCGAAACTCATTAAAGACAATATACAGTCACGGGAAAGTAAACTCGTAAATGACCAAATTATGAACATATTTAGTGGTTATATTTGTGGTAAGTATATTTAAAATTTCTTTGTCGATATTTAATTCCGTTCTTTTGTATATTTTGATTGATAAATATTTTATCGATTTTATTTGATGCACAAATTTATCGAAGTAGATTATTTTTATTGTACATAGCAGATGTTCTTACAATACTAGAAAGGTTAAATATTACCATTTCATTTTCTGATAAGGCTCCTACTAGTCTTGATAGAGTTAAGGTTATACTCTAGGGGCAATTATGCAATTCGTTACATATATCTTACTCGTTAACCAATCTTATTCGAAATAAAGATGTTTTCTTTCAATTATATACTTAACATAATGTGTTATATTAATTAATTAATTTAATTAAAAGTATATTTAATAGAAAATCAGTGTTGTAACCATGAGTATTTTATCACAATGAAAACAAATATACCATTTTAAATGTTCCTTGCCAAGTTGCATCGAGACTGGATATCGATGTATTAGAGTACGCAATGCTCTCCAAATGTTGGGCCATGTATTACGCATGGCTGTTGGGGGCATCTAGGGTTTTTTACGCGTAATTATTAAATAACTATGCAACGGCTCACTTGATAGTTTTTTGTTTGTTAATATAACTAAGTCGAACAGAAAATATGATGTGACTGATTTACATGGACCCTCGACTTGAGAATACTGTGAATTTTCAATATGAAAGCTCCACTTTAATTTGTGGTCAAATTATGGCATAGTGTCTATTGAGCGACTATAGTTGGGTGAAGTGTAAGTATTGGAACTGAAGCACAATTTGAGTGTGGACTTGTCTTCTCGGTTATATGGGGTCGGTATCATGGTCAACTCAAGTCAACTCAAAGTAAAAGTCTCTGGGCAGAGCATTTCGATTAATAATAATTGTTATTATTAAACTAAGACTTTCTGTTTGCGTTATAGAGTTGAATATGGATGATGTTGGAATTTTGACCATTACCAAATTCCATAAATCCAAAGTGATATGGTTTTGATGAAGAGAATCGGTGTAAATAAATGTCATAACCAGGTAACGCTTAATTAACTAAAATTGGATTTTAGTTAAACTAAGTAAGAAAAAAGTTTGGCCAAAATGTCACACCACCTACAAATTGATGTGTGAATGTTGACATTCAAATAATTCGATGTTAATCACTCGTCAAACTTACACGTGACGGGTCATGTGCACACAACCGATATGATGAATTCTCTTTAGACCAAATGATTTAGTTGGTTTATAATTGTTATAATTTAATTAAACTAATTAATATTTATAAAATTTTGATTATGAAATTTTGACTATAAAATTTTGAATGTGATTTGAGGAATAAATATTAGTGTATATATTTATAATAGTTATAGATATATCGATCGATATGCGATATCGATAAAAGTTCAATTAGATTTAATTGATAATATTTACTTAGGCATATAATGGTTTTAAATGTTAGGAAGTTGATTTTGATGACAACAACCTTAGAATAAGATTATAAAATATAATACTAACATTATTGTTTATATATATATATATATATATATATATATATATATATATGCTGGATATATATACAGGTACCAAAGAATGAAGACTGTACAGTATAGAGATTGAAGAATTGATAAACTCAAGATCGATGATACCAAGATTCAAGACTCATGAGTATCAAGATTATAAAGAGTTCAAGATTTCAATATAAGTAATTTAGCTAGGAATTTTGTTAAAACTCCTAGAAAAGTACTGACATCTTAAAAACCATTTTATTCGTGGAATGGAATCCACTTCGAGCCCATTAAAGGGATGGAACCCTAAGTAGGATGGAACCTATGAAAAATCTAGTGGAACATTGTTTTGAATCCACTAATTTTTATTCAAATGTTTTACAAAATTATATCTTGTTCTCAAAATGATTTCAAAATCTTCCTTTTTAAATCAAAAACATCTATCTTGGTTTTAAAATACTTTTAGCCTCAAAATAATCTTTATTTTCAATATTTAATTATGCTTGGTTTTAAACCATCTTTTAATTATAATATATTTAACTTTTAATATTTATACTTAGATTTAAATATAAAATTATAGTAAAATTTTATATATACCAAAATATTATTCTCTATACTTATTTATGTACTTTAACTATAGTTAAGTATATTTATAAAGTTTAAAATAGGTTTGATACAAGATAGAAGTTATTTTCAAAGAAAAAAAAATTACCAAAAATAACTTAGGCATGTCGACAACCCCAAGGAAACCATGTCGACAAGGTGACCGTTTATTTCAAAAGTTTGAATTTTAAGGGAAGTGTCTATTCATCATATCCTTTCACGAATGGACATGGCTGTTGTTCTACTATAAATAGGGGCCATTTTAAACGAATTTAAGTTCATGTATTTCTCTGATTTCACTCCTCTTCTTCTTCCACATTTCTTTATATACATTTTTACCATTACTCTGTCGAAATCACCATTGAATCTAACTAGATCATCTCTGGTTTGATTCTCTATCATTATCTCAACAAGATCCCAGTGCTATTCATAGTTATAGACTTCTTTGTAATCAATTGAGCGAGAAAAGGTGTGATTGTAGCCTGGAAAATCAATCAAGCGAGAAAAGGTGTGATTGTAGCCTAGAAAATTAATCTGGTGAACTTGTTGCCTGTGATAACCCGGATTTTGGACATTTGGTAGTTGGTAAATATCGGATTTTAACTATTGAACACTGATATGTATGTTAAAGAAATGAATTTCAGATAATTTAAAATATCTATAAATGGATTTGAAAACTATAATAAATATTGGGCTATAACATCTGGAAATAATAAATTTTATAATAAATTAACAATTCCTATGAATAAATATATGAAAACTTTATAGTGTTGAAAACTTTAAGAGTATATGTATATGTATATATATTATATATATTGTGATTTGGAAGTTTTATTTTTGAAATTAAAAATATAGGCATGAAAACAAGGTTTGATAAAAAGCTTTAGTACATATATATTAATAAATTTAGAGTTAAAATATAAAGAAGACATATTAAAATCATTAATTCATGCATATTTACAAATGCAAAGGATTTTAGCATACATTTAAACATGTGTAATATTATAAACATAAGGTGACTATGATATAAAAATTTATTTACATATTTACATAAATTCATGAATAATTAACAAGTGTAAACATTTAAAATATGGATTATGCATTTGTAAGCTAATGATTTCATGTTCGGACAAGTGGCATTTATATCTTTAATTTGAAAATTTTATACAATTAATGTATTTGGGAACAAGGCTGAAATAGATATTCATTTACAAACACGTCATTCTCTTCTTCTCTAAAAAAATTAAACTAAGGAAAATTTGAGCAAGATCCAAACTTCAGTTCAAAAATAAAGCTTTTGATTCAACTCAAGCTCAAGTAAATCAATCATCAAGCAGATCAAATGAAAACAAAAAAAAGGCTTTTCTGTTCTTAAGGGACATGTGAGTAAACTTTGAAAATCTGTTATTCCTTGAAATTGCATGTGATGATAAATGAATTATGATTTGAATTATGCTATGCATATTCTAAAAAAATGATTTTTATATAAATATATGTGTGATAAACCCTATGTATATGTCTGGTACAGGCATAATAAGCCTCTGTCTAAATATTCAGGTTTTAAAACATGGTTTTAAAAACCCAAATCTTTCACTTAAATGAATTCTAGGCTTTGATCTCTAAGTAAAGGTGTTTGTATGAGTATGACAACATAAAAAATATAGATTCGAGTTAAATAAATAGTAAATTTTATAGTGAAATTTAAACAACGTCTTAAATTTTGGTTTTTAAATCTTCATGTTTTGATTATATAATCAAATTCATTATCAAAAATGATGAATTTTAAAAATAATATGGAGCTTTTTAAGTTATTGGATTTGGAGAATTTCTGGGTGGAACGGAAATCATATTTTGACCAAATTCTTGTGATCAACATGACTAAGGTGGTTAGGATTCATGTCGGTGGTTGATGGTGGGTCAATGGTGATGGGAAAAATAATTGATGATTTTCTGGAGCGCTGTGGTGGCGCGACGAGGAAAGTATAGGGTTTGGGTTTGAGTTCTAGTCGAACTTTTTCGCTTGCAATACGTCGATGGGTCTATGGACTTGATCAGATGTGGGGGTAAGAAGCAAGTGGTCGAGACGAAGGATTGGCCGAAGTTTTGTGGCTATCGGTGGTCTGTGGTGGCGTCACGATGGCTTTTTGGGTGATCTGTATTCTTTCCGTTGTGACTCGTTCTACTCGATTTCGATTCTTTGAAGTAGTTCGTGTTGTGGGTAGCCGGGGTGTTAGAGGGGGTCAATGGTGATTTGAAGGCGGCAAATATGGCTAGAGCAGCGGCGATCATGTATGTACGTGCACACGTGACTGTTTGTTTCAGTCGAAGGCTGAAGCATCTGAGTTTTGGGAGGAAGAAGGGTTGAAATCGAAGGGGTGCTCGAGTAAATGAACGAACGACTCGTGTTGATTTCCGTAGGGATGAGTTGAGTTTGGGTTAGTTTGAGTAATGACTCGGTTTTTCTCGAGTAATTGGTCGGGAACATTTAATCTTGGCTCGGGTTATTTTGACCTGATGATAAGTAAGGGATTTTAGAAAAAAATCAAATCAAACCAGGATGTTATCAAGTTTAAAACAATGTAATGTGTTAATCTAGCTTTTCAAGGGATTAAATTTATAAAATAAATGTGTTTTGGATTCAAATTGTTTATTTGAATATTTTTTATGGGGTCGACTGGGTAATTTTCTCGTTTAGCTCTGGTTTTTTGTGAGGTGTAGCAATCGAGTTTTGAAAGCTTTTCAATTGAATAAGGGAGTGTAATACAAGTTCTAGTATTAGCAAGATTAAATGTTAATGGCAATTATATAATGGTGATTTAAATGACTTAATGTAATTAGTAAAATATGGATTAATTAAGGAAAATAAATTAAGGGTTATAAGTTAATAAATTATAGATTTATTATTTTGTAATCAAACATTAATTTCGTAAATGATAATTACTTAATGTAAGTAATTAAAGGATTAATCTATTGAGGATTAATTAATTTAATTAGTAATTAAAGGATAAATTAATTAATTTAAAATCAAAGGTTAATAAATTGAGGATAATTAACAATGGGATAATTACTTGATGAAAGTAAGTAAAGATTGATTACTTAAGGAAATTGATTAAAGAGTAATTACTAAGTGTAATTAATTAAAGGATTATTTAATTAAAGAAATTAATTAAAGGTTAGATAATTAATGAGTATGATTAATTAAAGAATAATTAATCAATAGTGATTGTAAGATAATTAATTTGAGTAATTAATTAAGGATCAATATAAGTAATATGGATGGGTAAAGGTTAATTAATTAAGAGTTAATTACTTATTGTGATTAAAGGATAATTAGACAAGGATGATTAATTATGATGGGTTACTTAAAAAAGGATTGATTAATTGGTTTGTAATCAATTAATGATTAAGTAAGGGTAATCTAAGTGATTAAGAGATTAGTAATTAATTTAATTAGAGTTAAATTAAATTGATTTTGGAAATGATCCATCTTGCTTATGAATGATTGAATGATGATTAAATGCCTTGAATTGATTGATATCTCTGATATGAAATGTTTTGTGATACGATATGTTTGGATGGACAATGATAATGTGGTTATGTATCGATGATGAATTGCTATGTAAAAAGTGACATCTTGTATTTGAAGTTGTATTGTATTTCACTTGAATAACTTGGGTTAAGATGGTATTGAATTCGAAGAGATCGGAGTCGGGTATTAGTAAATACCCGAAACCACTTCGATTCTTTATAAATTGATACGTGGAATCAATAGGCTGAAATGGAATGATTTAAGTGAATTGGACCATTTAACTAAGTTTTGGTACTTAGAAATATATGTGTGATGTAAGAGATGTGTATAACGACTTCTGAAGTTGTAAATTGATACAAGTTACCCGGGTTTATATAAGTTGTATGCTTTTGTATTCCATGTTAGATTGGTTTACTCACGCTGGTTTCTAGCCTGACCCCGGTGTTACTTTAATGTAATGCTCGGATCAGACCGAGTATTATAGATTTTCATGTAAGGACGTTCTAGAGCTCAGGAGGCGAGCTGGATGGCAGGAACGTATGGAGTGCATTCCGCTGTGTATATTATTGCTGATTGTTTGGGACATGTGATATTAACTGTCCAGTGTTTGTGTAAAAATTAAAACTCTGATGTATTAAATGTAAATTTACTGATACAGCTTTCTTTGTGTAAATGATATTATTTCATATTATATTTTGATCAGATGCGAATGTGAGATTATGTGTCTTGTTTTTTTTCTTCTGTTTTCTTCTTCTATCTCTTTCTTCTTTCCTAACTTCTGGAATTTTCAGGATCGAAATTCCGGATCGTTACATTTGGTATCAGAGCGAAGGTTAAGCGAGAACCTTGGCTCTGGTGTGATTACTCATTAAGGATAGGGTTAATGGTACCCTAGAATGAGTTGAGTGTGTATATATATGAGACCGTACTTGTTAATTTCTTATATAAAGATTTTAAATGATTTTATATAAGTATATATTTTGAGATATAAAGCAATATTTCTTTTTGATAAATATTAAGGTAATTGGTTGTTATATTGGAATTAAATTAAGTGGTAATAGAAACCCAACCAAATTGAAATTAAATAAAGATAAGTTTGAAATGGATTCAAACTGAAATTAAAATCTTGAGTTTGGAGAAGAATTTTCAGAATAAGATAATAATGATTTGGTTTCCGGATATGATAATCTTGGTTATTATCATAAATGATTGTTGTGTTTAATAATAAAATGTGTATTAATGAGTAAGCAAAATAAAATGTTTTAGGGAAGTAAAACATTTAGGCAAGTATGACTTATAAATTGGAATTGAAGATGATCTAAATTGTGAAGTTTTAAATCTCGGTCCAGAATTTGAAATTTGTTTCAAAGTGATAAGGAAATAATAAATAATGTTATCTAATGTATTTGAATGAAGGGTCCTGTTTCAAACAAGAGTTGTTTGAAAATTTAAAGGAATTTTGTTTTGAATTTAAAACCAAAGGTGGTTTAAGATTTAAAAGTAACTTGGTGTGTGAAGGAAGTAAATATGTATATATATGTGTGGATATACATAATATCAAAGGTGATTTGAAATAAACTCTAAAATGTTGAGTTTTGATTTTCCTTGAAGTGTGATATAAAAACCCAAAGTGATATATGTCTTTGAACTTATAAGTAAGAAATAATATTGAAAGAAATTTAAAATTTGAAGAGGGAAGATTATTAATAAGAAGTTTAAATTTGAAATGGAAGTTCAAATTGAATAATGTTGACTGAAGGATTTAAATTGAATTTAACTTAGAAGAAGTTAAATAAGTTTGAATAAACAATCTGATTTGGAAATTTCAAGATGAAATTGAAATTTAACTAGGGAAGTTAAATGGTAGATTTGAATTGGGAATCTGTATGATCTCAAAATGGGTTTGAGATCTAGAAATTGGAAATGGATGGATGTTTAAAAATAGTTTGGATAATACTATCCTATTGTTATTAATAATTTTTAAACTGTGAATTGGATTTGTTTAAATGAATGAATGAAGAAATGGATTATGGTAATATATCCATTGTTGAGGGAAATTAAACTTTAATTTGAAATTAAGGATATGGAATTCCTTTGAACTTAAGATTTGAATGAGTTAAGTAAAGATAATTTAAAACGGAATTTTGAAATTTGGACTCAGAATTAAATTGTTTAAAGACTTTAAATAAAAGTTAATTTGGTTTAAGATGTTAAACCAATATTTAAAATTTTAACTCGAATTTATATAATTCGGGATGGTTTAAATTTGAAATTTGAATTAAATTCGTTCAAATTGAATTTGATTTGAATTAATTGGAATTGTGATTAAAGATGGATGTGTTTAAAAATTCAAATGGAAAATTTTGAATTGGATTAATTTGAAATGAAATTGAAGTTGAATGAGTTCAAATTCAAATGGGAATTGAGGATTAATTCAACTTGAATTGGGGTTAAATGAATTTCAATGGAAATTGAAGTTATTTCAATTTAAATGGAAGAGGAAATTTAAATTGAATTGATGGGAATGGAGAATTGAGAATTGAACAGTTTGGCTCTGGACAATTTTCAAAATAAATTGTTTTAATATAAATCTATTTTTCCAAGCTATTACTATACAACCTTTCTTTTCAAAATCAAACTATCTTATACTTATTTTATAACTACTTTTGGAATTATTTAACAATTTTACAACTGTTTTATAAACTAATTACTAGTTTTCAACTACTTTATAACTAATCCATATTTTACAACGATTTTGTAATTATTTAAATTTCTATAACTATTTGACTATTTTCCAACTATTTTATAATTACTCAACTATTTTATAATTACTCAACTATTTTACAGATATTTTACAAACTAATAATTATTTTTCAAGTACTTATCTATTTTAAAAACTTTTAAAGCTATTTTCGAAATTTAAAGTTGATCAGAGTGCGAACTATTTATGATTGAAATTCCAATTGAGATAAGAATTAAATGGATAATCCAAATAGGATTGAAGTAATTATGAATAAGTGAATAGAAATCATAAGTGAATGTAGATAGGAAGGAGAAATTGATTTGGCTAATAATCAATGAGATAAATACGTAGGATGTACGTATATTATCTTATTCGCATAGTGATTTGATCCAGATTCGAGCACAAAATTTCGAGATAATGTATCGATCTGAATTAGGATTTTTCCACTCGATTTTCAATGGCGAACCTGGATATGGACTATTGATTGGCTCTAGATATTCTCTATCATAGTTATGGCTATGTGAGAAGAATGATGGTTTCTGATCAAGAAACCAGATCCGAGTCCGCACTAGGAAGCCGGGTGGACGATACTAGTTCAGAAGTGAAATTGTGTGATCGAGTGAGCGATCAGATTGATATAGCGTATGGATGATATGTGTACATCATACTGGTTTGAATGAAATTGATACTGGAAATTTGTGGATAAGAAATGTGAAATGGTTTTTAAAATGAAAGGTATATTTTGTGAAATATATGATGAAGTAAAGTGGAAATTGGATATTTCTATGGTAAAAATTTACTTTATGGAAGTAAATAATTTGGTAAGTGACTTTATAAAGTAATCAAATTTGAATATTTGATTTGAATAAACAAAGTGATATATCCTTTCTATATAAGATAAATCTCCCCTTGTTGAATCTATAGCTAGAAGAAAGGGTTTTGAAAATATTTGAAGTATAAAAGGAGTTTTATACAAGTTTGGAATGATCCAAAGTTTTTAAAAATTATATATATCTATATATATAAAGGATCTTATGAGGATTTTGGGAAAAGGTTTTTGGAACCTATGGACTTTGGAAAGGCTTTTAATTTTTAGGGAAAATCAATATTGGAATTTGGAAAGCCTAATTTGAGAATTATCGATTTTGGGATAATCGATTTTAAGAAAGGAGATTTATATGAGATTCATACTTGGTGTATGATTTGAAAGATACTATATGTGTATAGTATAAAGTGTTTCGAAAATGGCTCTGGAGAAAAAGGCGCTCCCTTGGGATGAACTTCTCAGGAGTGCCACAGGGTGGTATTGCCTTGAACCCTAAAAGGGTTCTAAAGTTGATCCCGTGAGGAGTCCGGATAAACTAGTTCCTGAGGATTATTGGGTAGCGAAAGTCGAGGGTGCTGATGCCTACAGGGGCATTTGGGTTATGCTGTGACGACAGTATAACTCGATGTCGCTGCGATCTACTGTAGACCATAGAAGAAATCTTGTGGAGGTGTGTGTCAACTGTCTACACTTGATTTTGCCGGGAAAGCAATGTAACATCGATAGACTGCGATCTATGATCGAGTGGAGTGAAGAAGTTTCATTCTTTTGGCAGCGAAATTCGAGGGCGTTGAGGCCTACAGTTATATGGGTTTTTGTTGTGACAGCAACATAACACCGGTTGTAACTGCGATCTGTAGCGGGTTCCATAGCGTAATCGAGAGGCGCGGAGTGCCTACAGTTATCTATGGATTTTTCCAGGAAGGCAACATAACCATCGAGTTAACTGCGACCGTGGATGTAGGTGATGATTTCCAGAGCATCTCACCAAATATATTACCTCTATTTTCAAAAATGTTTCTGATATTTTCAATAAAATTATTTTCCAAGTATTTTCACCGGATGTTGAAATGGGTCTGCTAAGTACTTATAGATTTTCAGTCCTACGCCTGATCAACATATGGACGAATTTCTATAAGAACAATGATGGACTTGTAGAAACATCGAGTTATAAAAAGTATTTTTATAAAACTATTTTATAATGTTATGTGGATTTTAAAAGTGTTTTAAAAATAATCAAGGAATAATTTATCTGATTTTGGGTTTTGAATAGATTCTGGCTTCGTTCCTTTTCGAGGATGAAAGGATTTAAAAGGGTGGAGGAATGTGATAACCCGGATTTTGGACATCTGGTAATTGGTAATTATCGGATTTTAACTATTGAACACTGATATATATGTTAAATAAATAAATTTCTGATAATTTAAAATATCTATAAATGGATTTGAAAACTATAATAAATATTGGATTATAATATCTAGAAATAGTAAATTTTATAATAAATTTATAATTCTTATAAATAAATATATGAAAACTTTATAGTGTTGAAAACTTTAAGAGTATATGTATATATATATTATATATATTGTGATTTGGAAGTTTTATTTTTGAAATGAAAAATATAGGTATGAAAACAAGATTTGATAAAAAGCTTTAGTACATATATATTGATAAATTTAGAGTTAGAACATAAAGAAGACATATTAAAATCATTAATTCATGCATATTTACAAATGTAAAGGATTTTATCATACATTTAAACATGTGTAATATTATAAACATAAGGTGAATATGATATAAATTTTTTATTTACATATTTACATAAATTCATGAATAATTAACAAGTGTAAACATTTAAAATATGCATTATGCATTTGTAAGCTAAAGATTTCATGTTGGGACAAGTGGCATTTATATCTTTAATTTGAAATTTTTATACAATTAATGTATTAGGGAACAAGGCTGAAATAGATATTCATTTACAAACAAGTCATTCTCTTCTTCTCTAAAAAAAATTAAAGTAAGGAAAATCTGAGCAAGATCCAAACTTCAGTTCAAGAATCAAGTTTTTGATTCAACTCAAGCTTAAGTAAATCAAATCAAAACCCAAAAAACAAGCTTTTCTGTTCGTAAGGGACAGGTGAGTAAACTTTGAAAATCTGGTATTCCTTGAAATTGCATGTGATGATAAATGAATTATGATTTGAATTATGCTATGCATATTCTTAAAAAATGATTTTTGTATATATATGTGTGTGATAAACCCTACGTATATGTCTGATACAGGCATAATAGGCCTCTGTCTGAATATTTAGGTTTTAAAACCTAGTTTTAAAAACTCAAATCTTTCACCTAAATGAATTCTAGGCTTTGATTTCTAAGTAAAGGAGTTTGTATGAGTATAACAGCATAAAAAATATAGATTCGAGTTAAATAAATAGTAAATTTTGTGGAAATTAAATATTACAGTGAAATTCAAACAATGTCTCAAATTTTGATTTTTAAATCTTCATTTTTTGATTATATAATCAAATTCATTATAAAAAATGATGAATTTTAAAATAATATGGATATTTTTATGTTATTGGATTGGAGAATTTCTGGGTGGAACGGAAATCATATTTTGACCAAATTTCGATGATCAATGCGACTAGGGTGGTCGGGATTCATGTCGGTGGTAGATGGTGGGTCAATGGTGATAGAAAAAATAATCGATGATTTTCTGGAGCGCTATGGTGGTGCGGCGAGGCAAGTATAGAGTTTGGGTTCGAGTTCTGGTCGAACTTTTTCGCTTGCAATGGTGACGTTGATGGGTCAATGGACTTGATCGAATGTGGGAGTAATGAAGCGAGTGGTCAAGATGAAGGATTGGCCGAAGTTTCGTGGCTACCGGTGGTCTGTAGTGGCGTCGCGATGGCTTTTCGGGTGATCTGTATTCTTTCCGTTGTGACTTGTTCTACTCAATTTCGATTCTTCGAAGTAGTTCGTGTTCTGGGTAACCGAAGTGTAAGAGGGGGTCAACGGTGATTTCTTAAAGGCGGTAAACATGGCCAGAGCAGCGGCGATCACGTGTGTACGTGCACACGTGACTGTATCAGTCGAAGGCTGAAGCATCTGAGTTTTGGGAGGTAGAAGGGTTGAGCTCGATAGGGTGCTCGAGTAAATGAAGGATCGTCTCGTTTTGATTTCCGTAGGGATGAGTTGAGTTTGGCTTAGTTTGAGTAATGACTCGGTTTTGCTCAAGTAATTGGTCAGGAACATTTAATCTTGGCTCGGGTTATTTTGACCTGATGATAAGTAAGGGATTTTAGAGAAAAATCAATTCAAACCAGGATGTTATCAAGTTTAAAACAATGTAAAATGTTAGTCTAGCTTTTCAAGGGATTAAATTTATAAAGTAAATGTGTTTTGGATTCAAATTGTTTATTTGAATAATTTTTTTATGGGGTTGACTCGGTAATTTTCTTGTTTAACTTTGGTTTTTGTGAGGTGTAGCAATCGAGTTTTAAAAGCTTTTCAATTGAATAAGGGAGTGTATACAAGTTCTAGTATTAGCAAGAGTAAATGTTAATGGCAATTATATAATGGTGATTTAAACGACTTAATGTAATTAGTAAAATATGGATTAATTAAGGAAAATAAATTAAGGGTTATAAGTTAATAAATTATAGATTTATTAATTTGTAATCAAAGATTAATTTCTTAAATGATAATTACTTAATGTAAGTAATTAAAGGATTAATCTATTGAGGATTAATTAATTTAATTACTAATTAAAGGATAAATTAATTAACTAAAAATCAAATGTTAATAAATTGAGGATAATTAACAATGGGATAATTACTTGATGAAAGTAATTAAAGATTGATTACTTAAGGAAAGTGATTAAAGAGTAATTACTTAGTGTAATTAATTAAAGGATTATTTAATTAATGAAATTAATTAAAGGTTAGATAATTAATGAGTATGATTAATTAAAGAATAATTAATCAACAGTGATTATAAGATAATTAATTTGAGTAATTAATTAAGGATCAATGTAAGTAATATTGATGGGTAAAGGTTAATTAATTAAGAGTTAATTACTTATTGTGATTAAAGGATAATTAGACAAGGGTGATTAATTATGATGGGTTACTTAAAAAAGATTGATTAATTGGTTTGTAATCAATTAACGATTAAGTAAAGGTAATCTAAGTGATTAGAAGATTAGTAATTAATTTAATTATAGATCGATTAAATTGATTTTGGAAATGATCCATCTTGCTTATGAATGGTTGAATGATGATTAAATGCCTTGAATTGATTGATATCTCTGATATGAAATGTTTTGTGATATGATATGTTTGGATGGATAATGATAATGTGGTTATCTATCGATGATGAATTGCTGTGTAAAAAGTGAAATCTTGTATTTAAAGTTGAATTGTATTTCGCTTGAATAACTTGGGTTAAGATGGTATTGAATTCAAAGAGACCAGAGTCAGGTATTAGTAAATACCCGAAACCACTTCGATTCTTTATAAATTGATATGTGGAATCAATTGGCTGAAATGGAATGATTTAAGTGAATTGGACCATTTAATCTAAGTTTTGGTACTTAGAAACTGATGTGTGATGCAAGAGATGTCTATAACGACTTGTGAGGTTGTAAATTGATACAAGTTACCCGGGTTTATATAAGTTGCATGCTTTTGTGTTTCATGTTAGATGGGTTTACTCACGCTGGTTTTCAGCTTGACCCTGGTGTTACCTTAATGTAATGCTCGGGTCAGACCGAGTATTACAGATTTTTAGGTAAGGACGTTCTAGAGCTCAGGATGCGAGCTGGATGGTAGGAACGTATGGAGTGCATTCCGCTGTGTATATTATTGCTGATTGTCTGGGACATGTGATATTAACTGTCCAGTGTTTGTATAAATATTAAAACTCTGATGTATTAAATATAAATTTACTGATACAGCTTTCTTATGTAAATGATATTATTTGATATTATATTTAGATCCGCTGCGAATGTGAGATTCTGTGTCTTGTTTTTTTTCTTCTGTTTTCTTCTTCTATCTCTTTCTTATTTCCTAACTATTTGGAATTTTCGAGATCAAAATTCCAGGTCGTTACATTGCCTGTAAAATCAAGTATCTCTACCCAAAGGATTGTGAATCTGGAGCGGTGTACCTCGTGGCCTTGAAATCGAGGGTGTACTTGTAAGAATTGATTTTGAAAGGAAATTCATACTTGTGTTGCAGGACTAGATGTAGGGTAACTTCGAACCAGTATAAAATTCGGTGTGTTCTTTCCATTATTGCTTTTACTTTATATCTGCATCTGTGTTTGATTCTGTAATCATATCTGTATCTGAATATTGCATACATTTGTGTTCAAATTAATATAAACTCAAAAAGAATTAGTAATTCCTTTAAACACTATTTACCCCCCTCTAGTGTTAATTCTAGACTTAAGATCCGTAATCCGCATTTCTCACATTTGGTATTAGAGCAAGGTTTTCAAAGTTTCATAATATGAATTTTGAAAAAGCTTTTAAAATGGCTATGTTCAAAAAACTTGTTAATACTAGTTTAGAAATATTCAGATCATCATTTTCTCATGAGTCTGCATATAATCGATATTCAAATTCAAGTTGTCTACCAAAATTGTATGATGTGCAAGAAACATGTTTTATGGGTGTTGAGGAATCAATCCACAATAGACAAACTGTGCAGATCAAAAGGAATAAGTGGATATTCGATGGTGGATGCTGTAGACACATGACTAGTAATCCGGATATGCTGAATGTTATAATATAAAAAGACGGAGGACTGGTTAACTTTGGAGATAACTCAAAAGGATATGTGATTGGCATCGAAAAAGTCAGTAACTCAGAAACTCCTATTATTACTAATGTTTTGCTAGTTAAGAATCTGAAACATAATCTGCTAAGTATTAGTCAGCTTTGCAATAAAGGATATAAAATGAATTTGAAAAAGATGAGTGTCACATTGAATATAATAATTCAACCGTAATATTTGAGGGAATTAGGAAAAAGAATATTTATATTCTTAGTATGAAAGTTTCAAATGATAACCTGTGTCTTTTGGCAAATACAAGTGACCCTTGGATTTGGCATGAGAGATTTGGACATTTGAATTTCAAACTCTTATTTAGACCGTCAAAATATGATCTAGTAAGAGGTCCCCCTAAAATGAATTTTAAAGTAGATAGTTTATGTGATGCATGTCAATTAGGAAAATTTAGAAAAAATTCCTTTAAATTAAAAGATATGATTTCAACTTCAAAACCTCTTGAATTACTTCATCTTGATTTATTTGGTCCATCTCAAATTCAGTCAATAAATCATAGTAAATATGTTTTTGTAATTGTAGATGATTATTCTAGATTTACATGGACAATATTTTTGAAACATAAAAGTGATACTTTTGAATGTTTTAAGAATTCTACAAAAAGGATTAAAAATCAACTTTCTGTAAAAATTATAACCATCCGTGATGATCACAGTTGTGAATTTGAAAATGAAAAGTTTGAGGGATTCTGCAATAAAAAGGGAATAACTCACAGTTTTTCATTTTCAAGAACTCCACAACAAAACAGAGTAGTAGAACGTAAAAATATAACGATTCAAGAGTGTGCGATAACTATGCTTTCAGATAGTAAATTACCAAAATATTTTTGGGCAGAAGCAGTTGCTACCGCCTGTTATATTTTAAATAAAATTTTAATTTGACCTTTAACTGATAAGACATCTTATGAACTTCTTCACATAAAGAAACCTAAGGTATCTTATTTTTGAATTTTTGGAAGTAAAATTTTTATTTTAAATACAAAAGATAACTTAGATAAATTTGATCAACTCCGACAAAGGTATCTTTATCGGATATTCTAATAGAAGTAAAGCATATAGAGTGTTTAATTTAAGAACTAACACCATTGAAGAAATAATGCATGTTTCATTCGATGAAAGTCTCAAAATTTTTGAAGAAACAAATGATGAAGAGGATTTAATCACTCAAAATCAAGAGTCAACTGAAACTAATAATGAAATTAATCATCCTAATAAAAAGATTAAACTTTTAAAAGATCATCCTATAGAAAATATACTAGGAGATATGCAATCTGTTGTTACAACTAGAAATCAACTAAGTAAAATGAGCAATGTAGCATTTATATCAACTATTGAACCCAAAAATCCAAAAGAAGCATCAACTGATGATTCATGGATTTTGGCTATGCAAGAAGAACTAAATCAATTCACTAGAAATGATGTTTGGGAACTTGTTCCTGGACCTGAAAATAAAACTATAATTGGAACTAAATGGGTTTATAAAAATAAAATGAATGAACAAGGTGAGGTTGTTAGAAATAAAGCCCGGTTAGTCGTTCAAGGTTATTGTCAAGAAGAAGGAATAGATTGTGATGAAACCTTTGCTCCCGTAGCAAGATTAGAAGCCATTAGGGTTCTACTTGCTTTTGAAAATCATAATAATTTCAAATAAAAGTGCCTTTTTAAATAGATTTGTAAAAGAGGAAGTATATGTTGAACAACCACCCCTTTTTGAAAATGAAAAATTACCAAATCCTGTTACAAACTTAAGAAAGCTTTATATAGTCTAAAACAAGCTCCTAGAGCCTGGTATGATAGACTAAGATCTTACTTAGTATAATCAAACATTGAAATTGGTAAAGTAGATAATACTCTTTTTACTAAAAGAAATAAAAATTATATTCAACTAGTACAAGTTTACATAGATAATATCATTTTCGAATCAACTAATTTTGAAATGAATAAAGAATTTTCTAAAATAATGAAAAAAGAGTTTGAGATGAGTCATATGGGTGAATTAAACTTCTTTCTAGGATTGCAAATAAAATAATCAGATAATGGTATCTTTATCAGTCAAGAAAAATATGCTAAAGACCTAGTTAGTAAATTTAGTTTGACTACTGCAAGTGGAAAACCTACTCCCATGGCAACCAATGAGTACCTAAGTAAAGAAGATCTCTCGAAAGATGTAGATCAAAAATTATATAGAGGAATGATTGGATCACTACTTTATATCACTGCTAGTAGACCTGATATCATGCATAGTGTTTGTCTCTGTGCAAGATATCAATCCCAACCTAAAGAGACCCACTTAAAAACTATAAAACATATCATAAGTATGTTAAACACACCTTTGATTATGGCTTATTTTATCCTAAAAATGATTCTTTTGAATTACTATCTTACGGTGATGCTGATTATGCTGGTTGTAAATCAGACCGTAAAAGTACAACTGGAACTTGTCACTTTTTAGGGCATTCTTTGATTTTCTGGTTTATTAAAAAGAAAAACACAGTTTCTTTATCAACAACCAAAGCAGAGTATATTTCTGCTGCTTTGGCTTATTCTCAAGTAATATATATGCAACAAACTTTAAATGATTTTGGTTTAAATATCTCAAAATCACCAAATTATTATGATAATACTAGTGCAATAAATTTATCCAAAAATCCTACTCATTATGCTCGAACTAACATATTGATATCAGACATCATTTTCTCAGAGATAATATAAGTAAGGAAGTAATTACTCTTGATTATATCAATTCCGAGAACCAAATTGTTGATATCTTAACAAAACCCTTAAATGGATCTATGTTTACTAAATTAAGAAGAGAATTAGGTATTTGTTCAATAACTGAAATATAGAATATAAATAACAAGTATAATTAAAATTAAATTAATCAAATAGAAAAAATATAAGTACCTTGTCAACAACCCTCCTCCCTCCTTTACCCCTGTCGACATATAACGAATTTTTTCTTTTGTAATTTTCCCCTCAAAATTCAAATGGGTGATTACATATTCTTCTTATTTCGAAATTTGTTCTTTCTTTCTGTTCTTTCTCTGATATAACTTCTGAAAACAATAAAACAATGGTCTCCTCATCCAAATCAAATGAAAATTCAACCTTTTCGTTCCATTCTCCTTCTACTGGACCATTTCAACGAACTACGCTTATAGGAGTGAAAATGGAGGTTTCCTTAATGGATGCATTGCAACTTATGACTAAAATTCAAGTAGTACAAATCAGAAAGGCCAAAGAACAAGAACGGCAAGGCAAAATTCTTAGAAACTTGCAAAAGTTTCTAATGGACAATCACGCCAATCCCATCTTAATTGATGAAGAACCTTCAGGTGTTCAAGTGCAAGAGGACAGCGAGGAAGAAGAAGAAGAAGCCCTCATGGAAGAAGAGCACGCTGAAGATGACGACAAAGTTGTTTGCGTTGGCGAATTGTGCTTTGACAAGGATGGAAATCTGGTCGAACAACATGTGAATTTCTATTTCCACTACCCAAATTGCTCGGTTCATAGATCTTCCATTATCAAGGATACACATTAGTTTCTTTTCTCTCTTTCTTATCGTTATATGATCTTACTTACGTTTTCTACACAAATGTAATATAACAATATATAATTAACAAATGAATTGTGTTCTTATATTTGAATTCTCACATTATCACTATTATAAGTATTATCATATATGGATTCTTAGGTAGGATAGTTAGTAATTAAGGGCTAAGCTTTAGTTTCAGAACTAAGTTGTAACAACCCGCATATTTATCGATTTTATATTTAAATATTTTATTTAAATATTTTGTCGTTAATCAGATATTGGTCCGAAAAGCTACTTTTTGCAAACGGTCAAATTAGGACTCGAGATCACTTCCATTGAGTTCGAAATGCCGTTTACAACTTTTTTAAGTATAAACATTGATAGGTTTGGAGTTAGTGGAATTTCACTAACTTTTCCCGCTTTGGACTTTGGGTTAGTTTTGCCTATTAAGCCCAAGTTCCAACCCCCTTCTCCTCACTCTTCATAAATTTTCTAACTAACTCAAGCTTTGGCATTAATGGTGAAGAGAATGGGAAATTAAAACTCCAAGCACAAATTCAATTGCAAATCCAACATTCAACTCCAAATTCAAGTAGAAGATATTGGATTCAAGCTTTGGATTGCTTCTCCTTGCTTTCAAGCTTCATCTTCATAAATTTTAGTGCAAAGGTGAGATTTTTATCTCACAATTCTAGTCTATAACTATATTGGACTGTTGGGAATGATTCCGCATCACTTTAGCATGCACATTTGCATTTGGTTTGGATTGGATTGGCGAAAAACTCCAATTTTTAGTGTTTTTGGTGAAAAACTGCACTTAGGTCGTTCTGCCTATGTTAGGTCGTTCGCGTTGAAAAGTCACTCAGAGAATAGCTCGTTTCTGGCCTTAAAACCGTTCGCACATGTTAGGTCGTTCGCCTCGGAATTAGGTCGTTGGGTCTTAAGTCGTTAGGTCGCTCGCGACCTAACCCTTAGGTCGCTCGCGAGTTAAGCCTTAAGCCGAAGGTCGTTCGCGAGTTAAGTCTTAGGTCGTTTGGCCTTTATAACGTTAGGTCGCTCGCGTGTTAAAACTTTAGGTCGCGCTGGCCTTAAATCGTAGGTCGTCTCCGACCTAATATTGCCTCCTCTATTTCACTAGGTCGCGCGGGCCTTAGGTCGTAGGTCGTAGGTCGTGAGTCACGTAGGTCGTAGGTCGCTCGGTCCTACTTCTGTCCCTAAGTCGCGTAACCCCATCACCTTTAGGTCGTTAGGCCTTTATGTCGTTAGGTCGTTACACCTATAGCCCGTTAGGTCGCAAACCCCTTTAGGTCGTGTGGCTTCGAATTCCTTAGGTCGTAACACCGATAGGTCGCGTGCCCCTTTTTCTCCGATAGGTCGCGTGCCTCTTTACTTCGATAGGTCGCTCGGCCTTGCCTTCCATTTTTAGGTCGCAACACTGTTAGGTCGCCTGACCTATATACCGTTAGGCCTTAGGTCGTTGGACCTATAACCCGTAAGTCATTAGACCGTTAACCCACTAGGTCGTATGACCTATAAACCGTTAGGTCGCGTGACTTTTTGCGCCTTTGTTCCATTAGGTCGCATACCCCCTTAGGTCGCTCGATCCTATCCTCCCTTTGGTCTTCACTAGGTCGAACCCCGTAAGCGGTGGCGTTGCCCCCGCACCCCCACCTTGGGGGGTTGCCACCCCCCCGGACCCCCCCTCCGTAGGGGATCTTATCTGAAAAACATTGAGCTGATTTCCTTGGATTTTATTCACATCTCCGTATGCGATTTTTGTGACTGATTGTTTCTACAATTGCTTCAGTGTTCTGTCACTTTATAATATAAAGGTTTCAATACTAGTAGTAAATATCAAAACTCTTTTAACAAACAATTTCAACTCTATTTTTAATAACAAAGCTCTTTCCTTAAACCGTTTTCCAATCTATTAGTATATACAAACCTTTACCTCACTCAGATGAGAAATCTAATTAAATGACTTAGTAAAACAAGTGGTATGAAACGCTTGCGTTCACTTCGTCGGTTAATTCTTGGACTTGTTCGATTGAACCTCTTGTGACAATTTTATTAGTGAAGATTTACAGTTTGTTCGTAAATATTTAAGTTAAGCAAGTGGTTATGGGACATGAAGCTAAACTTCTATATTTACTAGCTTAGTGTAATTAACATTTCTCGTTGATCATGACGATCATTCTGATGATTTAGACTAGCAACTGTGCGATGTCTCTTGTTGCGAGGCTAGACTAGACACCACTTGTGTGATTCCACTCACACATACCTTTTTGCTTTTTGGTTAGTCTGGACCTTAATCTGTGTGATTCCATTCACACATGTGGGGTAGCTCCCCTTGGTCTTCGGACCGTCATGTGATAGGCCCCTTTCTCTTTTCTATGATTTCTGGACTTCTTGCATTGATTTCTAGAATTTATGTCATTGACTTGTTATGAGTACAAGTTTGGGGTATGATGCCCTTTCCGAATCTTTGAGAAGATTCTTGTGATATTGATTATCTCTTATTGATTGATCTTCTGTTGATCATTATGTACATACTTATAGTGGTATGTTATTATGGATATTTTATGTTTATGCCATATCTTTTATGTTATATCATGTCAACTGATATTTATAGCTAGACTGACCCGTTTATTATTTTCTTAAATAATACTCGGGTCAGACCGAGATGTTACAGGTGCTTCTGCTTGACTTCTTCCCAGGGATTCATCACTCTGACTTTTGGCTAACTGTTTAGATTAGCAGTTTTTGTTGTATACAGTTGAGATATAGACTCATAGTTGTATTCTTTTGTATAGCACGTGCTGCTATTCTTTTGTATTATTGTGGATCTTTTGAGCACTACTCTGATGTACACTTTCATGTGTTAGTTATATATTCATATCTTCTTCCGCCTTTGTGATATGGATGTCTGTGACTGATTTGCGTTATGCTTATTTCTATGTTTGTTTTCGAAGATTATTTATAGCCACCGTGTGATAAGCAATTACATGGATGGTCGCTCCTTAACAGCCTTATTCTCCATGCTAGTTGACAGCACTACTCCGTAGTGTTCTTGGCTAGCGTGGGTATAGAGGTGGGGCGTCACATAAGTGTTGATTATTTATGATAACACTATCATTATAATCACATGTCATATAATACTAGATTAAGGGGGAGTTGTATAGATTTAAACTTTTTTTTTGGTTAATGACAAAGGGGGAGAATTATAAAATAGGATAGTTAGGCATAGATTAGGGGGGGTTATTAGTTTTAGGGGGATTTTTTAGGATAGAACTAATATTTTATAAACAAAGGTTGTCATCATCAAAAGGAGGGAGATTGTTAGGAAGTCGGTTTTGATGACAACAACCTTAGAATAAGATTATAAAATATAAATACTAACATTATTGTTTAGATGTATATTTTTATGCAGGATATATATACGGGTACCAAAGAATGAAGACTGTACAGTATAGAGATTCAAGAATTGATAAACTCAAGATCGAAGATATTAAGATTCAAGACTCAAGAGTATCAAGATTATCAAGAGTTCAAGATTTCAATATAAGTAAATTTAGTTATGAATTTTGTTAAAACTCCTAGAAAAGTACTGACATCTTAAAATCCATTTTATTCGTGGAATGGAATCCACTTCGAGCCCGTTAAAGGGATGGAAGCGTGAGTAGGATGGAACCTATGAAAAATCTAATGGAACATTGTTTTGTATCCACTAACTTTTATTCATATGTTTTACAAAATTATATCTTGTTTTCAAAATCTTCTTTTTTAAATCAAAAACATCTATCCTGGTTTTAAAATACTTTTAGTCTCAAAATAATCTTTATTTTCAATATTAAATTATCCTTGGTTTTAAACTATCTTTTAGTTATAATATATTTAACTTTTAATATTTATTTTTAGGTATAAATATAAAATTATAGTATAATTATATATATACTAAAATATTATTCTCTATACTTATTTATGTATTTTAACTATAGTTAAGTATATTTATAAATTTTAAATAGTTTTAATACAAGATAGGAGTTATTTTCAAAGAAAAACAAATTACCAAAAATAACTTAGGCCTGTCGACAACCCCAAGGAACCCTTGTCGACAAGGTGACAGTTTATTTCAAAAGTTTGAATTTCAAAGGAAGTGTCTATTCATCATATCCTTTCACGAATGGACATGGCTGTTGTTCTACTATAAATAAGAGCTGTTATAAACGAATTTAAATTCATATATTTCTCTGATTTCACTCCTCTTATTCTTCCACATTTCTTTGTGTACATTTTTACCATTACTCTGTCGAAATCACCATTCAATCTAACTAGATCATCTCTGCTTTGATTCTCTATCACTGTCTCAACAAGATCCCAGTGATATTCATAGTTATAGACTTCTTTGTAATCAATCGAGCGAGAAAAGGCATGATTGTTGCTTGGAAAATCAATCAAGCGAGAAAAGATGTGATTATAGCCTGGAAAATCAACCGGGTGAACTTGTTGTCCGTAAAATCAAGTATCTCTACCCAAAGGATTGTGAATCTGGAGCGGTGTACCTCGTGGCCTTGAAATCGAGGGTGTAATTGTAAGAATTGATTTTGAAAGGAAATCCGTACTTGTGTTATGGGACTGGATGTAGGGTTACTCCGAACCAGTATAAAATTTGTTGTGTTCTTTCCTTTATTGCTTTTACTTTATATCTACATTTGTGTTTGATTCTGTAATCATATCTGTGTCTGAATATTGCATACATTTGTGTTCAAATTAATATAAACTCAAAAAGAATTAGTAATTCATTTAAACACTATTCACCCCCTCTAGTGTAAATTTTAGCCTTAAGATCCGTAATCCGCATTCTCACATTAAAGCCCATGAAGGGAGCTGGAAATTTCATGCGAGGGCGGCAAAAAAATGGGCTGGGGAAATTTCAGGTGGATGGCACGGATTTAGGGAGAATGGGTAAGAGATATGATCCATCTTTCTCTCTATTTCTTCCACTATAAAAGTACTCCTAACCTTAATGCATATGAAGTTTACTTTTGGCTACCAATTCATCTCTTTGCTGGTCGATCTCACCTACACAAAAGCTCCATCAAAGTTCATCTTTAAACAATTTCAAATCAACAATTATTAGATAGTCAACGGACTACAATTCAAAGATTAGTAGTCTACCAAATTAAGAATAGTTATAAGAAGGGATATTCATCATAGCAAGGTGTACTTTAAGGCATAGGTGTTGGTATGTTCTATTATTTTATATAACTTATAATTTATGTATAATATTTTACTTCTTGTTTATATATATTATAATTATATTGTTAGGTAGGTAAGATTCATATATGTATAAATGTTGTCGCATATTGAACGGTTATATGTATGTAGGTATAACTAAAAATATTTTATATAGATATAATGTATACACACCCAAATTAATTTATTTTAATTTTCATAAAATTATTTATTAATTATATTTATATTAGAATACCGTATTATATAAATTAAATGCTTTATAATTAATTATGCCATCATATCATGTTAAAAATTGATCTTATATTTTATATATGAAAATTTATACTAAATATAATCTTATGTAAAAGAGAAATATGTTTTAATAATTATTTACTATTTTAGTACAATTTAAATCATAATATAAGTCATATAATTCATATAAAATAATATATATATCTAAAATTATATTTTAAATTTTATAAAATTTCTTCATCATTATATTATCTCTTGGACACAATCCCATAATTTAAAAATCAAAATTATTATTTTTAAGAAATCATTTATAAATGCAACAAAAATTAGTTAAATAATAAGTAAATTACTTGAAAAATTATTGAATTTTTTTCATGACCTTATAATATCACATTTTAATTTTAGATAATTTAAAATTTGAAAAACATGTTACAAAATTAATTTTAATTATGCTTTTCGGTTAATACACACACATTATATGTAAATAATTTAATAATGTAAAATTGCAATAAAATATTTTTTATGCGTTGTATTGGATCTGGAATACTATATATATACATTTAATTGTACCTAATTTTCATATTCATATTTGATATAATTATACAAACATAAATACGTAAATATTTTAGATGTTACAAATATAATTATATATAAATACATATATACATACATTAACATATATATATATATATATGTTAATATATGTGTACATTATATTAAGAAACTTTGTATATTATGTATATTTACATAATATGTATATTTGTGTTAAAGATACAATTATATATATTTATATTTA
The DNA here is from genome assembly GCA_030765085.1 of Allium cepa. Lineage (NCBI taxonomy): Eukaryota > Viridiplantae > Streptophyta > Magnoliopsida > Asparagales > Amaryllidaceae > Allium > Allium cepa. The sequence goes on along the minus strand of CM060937.1, from coordinate 977,882,612 downwards.
TATGGTTATTTATCTAATTAATATCTAATTTAATATATATATATATTATTAATATTTTACATTTATGGAAAACGCATGTTATATATAAGTAAATATTTATATTGTTTTAATACTTATTTAAGTAACAAGTTTATATATATATACACACAGATACATATATTTGGACAACTACAATACATATAAGATGAGCTAACATGTCTATTGCGACGCAAATCCGAACATTTACGGGCGTGTTATACCTTGTACAAATTATTATGTTACATATGCACACACAAACATACATATATGTATATGATGCATATGTGTACAATTATATTAACTTAACATAAATTAAATAAAATTTCACCCATTATTTATAAATTTAAACGAAATAAAGGATTTTACTAAAATTAAATTTAGAAATGTTCTAAATAAATTAGACATCATAGGCCCAATAAAGATCCAATAGGTAAAACAAATTTGAAATTCATTCATAACTTCCGCTGTAGGCTGGCCCAATTTCAACAATGGTACCAAAGCCCAATAGTCCATGTTGTCAAAATTAGCTATGTTAGGGTTAACTATTAAGCTCACAGCCCAAGGTTGTCCTTAATGGAAAAGGCCCAAATTTGAATTTGACCTTGGGATAATTTTCAAAATTGTTCAAAAATTAAAATTTTAAAGTTAAATTTAAAGCAAGATATACATATATTATAAAAGTTATAATATGATAAAGTTTTCAAAATGTTTGAAAATATTAGATATTAATTTCAAAATTTTAAATTTATTAATAAAATTAATTAATTAATCAAATAAGTTAATTGATGAAAAATTATAGGCATGTGTTATATTTTTTTGATATATGTTATCATATTTAAAATGTTTAAGATATCATAAATATACATGTATGTATATATATTGATTTTCGAAATTAATATAATTTAATTAAAATATTTTAATTAAATAAATTAGTTTATGATTAATTAATTGAACAAATTAATTAAGATAATTAGTTAAAGGTTAATTAGTTAAATAAATAAATTAAAAGTTATTTAATTAAATTAAAGTACATATATATATATATGACATATGTGTGTTATACTGTAAAGGTTATAGTATATAATAAATATTTAATATAAATGTTATATAATATAAAATTGATTAAAATTAAATACATAAAGATATAATTAATATAGTATTATATATAAGATTGTTATATAAGTAATATAAAATATAAAAATTATATAATAATAAAACTTATATAATATGAATGTATAAATTAAAGGTAAAACTGTAAAGAAACCCTAACAAGACTTAAGGAATAAATACGTACGTAAATGTACATATACCATGATTTTTGATGTGTCTCCACTTGAATCGAAAGAGTATTTCATGAGATATGCATTATTCCATGAGTCGATATAACTCAATATAATATATTAAAGATTATGAATCTTCAATATAATGTTGTCCTTTGCCATACATATATATTAACAAGTTGCTTTCGTACTCTTTAGTTGTTGAGTGGACTTAAGTTGGATATGTTATGTGCAGTATCATTAATATATTGAATAGACAAGGTAAGATAACTATACATATTTGTTGAGCAGACTTAAGGTACATATACTATACTTAGGCCATTGCGATATGGTAAGTATGGGTGAATAATTTTGTTTTGTTGAAAAAACTCAAGGTCAAAGTGGAATTAGGAAAAGGTACCAAAGGGTTAGGAGTTTTATGTGATACAACCGATAAGCATATATCCATCATTCATAGGGCTATGATTTGTTGAGCAGACTCAAGCTCAAAATCCCAATACAAACGAGTCCTAACACCCACTAGTAAAGTCAAAAGTCATCTATGTTTCGCTTAGTGATTGGTGACATAAAAGACTAGTGGGAACCTTATTAGAAAAATGAAATGATAACATTTAACATTTCTAGTATTGAAAGAACATATGCTATATAATGTCACAACAATCTACAATGATAAATTTGTGCATTTAATATGTTGGTAAAACGTTTATCAATTAAGACATACAAATCATTTGAATCAATGGTTGACAAATAAGAATATAAAATATACTTACTAATAAATATTTATTGCGTGTTAATATTTTATATACTCATGCAAATGCCTAATTTTATAACTACTTGATATGTTCGTAAATCACTCGCAACTTTCATAATCGGTCATAGTTTGTAATGTACGATACCTCAGTGATGTTAGTTCATTCGAACTAAGCGAATAAACGGTATCGTGAGATCGAGTATTCAATTTGATTGATTAGAAAAGGATCATATTGTTAAATGTAACACAAGACCATATTGTTAAATGTAACACAAGAACAAAACTACAATATAAATCTAGGAACTTTATTGTTGAAATGTCAGTTTGATTAGTATACGCAATATGAATATATTTGATGTCCTTAAATATTAAGGATGATCAGTGCACTTTTCATAAATAGTTCATTATGGAGTTGTAGTAGTTATATTCTTTTTGAATGGTTTAACCATTTGAAAGGAAGATAAATCTATAAGAGAAGATGTAATTTAAGGTACGGTTAGATTAAGGAGAGTGAATAGTCACTTCATCTTCATAATGAAATAACAGAAAAAAGAATTGTAGTAATAATGATTGATACTTAACATTGCAATAAGAAATTTGACTTCCATTCCAAAATTTATTTTCATATAGAAAATTATTTTCTATAAGATTTATTTCTTTGAGTTTAAGATATTTGATCAAAGAACTCTTCGCTGTAAACTAGTTGCAGTATATGAAATAAGTAAATCCATATTAAATGAATGATGGACCTCTGAATTTAGTATGCTATTATAGTAATGGTAGAAATAGCGGGAGCATGCCATGTAGCACTTATTGAATGAATCAAGTACAAAAATTGTTTTCGTAAAAGTACCAAACAATATTTATGAAATAATGACTATTCTTTAATGTCGACTGAAAAACAGATAGTTGTATACGGTGTGAATATTATGAGTGTTCATAATGAAATACAACTACAATATTGTATTTTTTTCATAATAAAAGTGATGCGTTAGAAAATAGAGAAGTGTCTAAAATTATTTATAATTATTTTGAAATTATATAGTAAGCCATAGCTTTGAGAAATAATTTTATCATATGATTATGAATCATATGATATTGATTAATTATATCTCAAACAATCAAGGGCTATACACACATTTGGTGGGAGCATCATAAGAGTTGATGAACTCTTCGGATTGATACATATAGATGTATGCAATCGAAAGTCTATTAATACCAAAATGGTTCCACGTACTTCATCATGTTCACTAATGAGTTATCATAAACATTGAAATGTGTATTTAATATGCATGTATAAGTCTATGGTAAGCCCGTAGAATATACAATGGAATTAAATAATGTAACATGCGATAGAAATGATTCGATTTGATCAAAGTATATTAGAAAATTTTACAAACGTACCTAAAAATGAATAAAGATTCAATCTCAAAAGTCACTCCTCTATGTGACACATAATAAAGTATTGATAAGGAGTAAACGAAATTTGTTGGACAAATTATGATTAACTGTCAGTGTAGTTGAGTTATATGTACTTAAGAGTAGTAAACAAGGTTAAAATTATTTCGTATAAATAATAGTTTACAAAATCATGCAAGATAAAGATTTATAAGAACCTTTAACATATTCTAGGTCAGGGAGTTAGAAGGTTCCGCGAGTCTAAAGTTTGCACCTAATAATTGTCTATGGGGGATCTTGTATAAATCTCTCCAAAAGGAGTTTGGGAAGGACTATTATTGGATGGTATATTTATGCTTTAAGCATAAATTTTGTAAACTAAAACAAAATCAATTTTATATATAAGGAAATTCATAAAATATGTATGAATATCTATTCCATTACAATGAGAAACAATTGTTGTTTCAAGAAATACCAACTTCATAGTAAAGGAATTTCTTTGAGAAATTATTGATAGTAAAATGAGACGGGATATGATCCAAAGATAAAATTGATTACATGAGGTGAAATGAAATTAATTGGCATAAACAAACATATCACATTAAAATGTCTAATAAATATTCTTGCACAATGAAGAGAATCTACATGTTTTTTATTAATGCCAAAAATATATAATCCCTCATTGTTTAATTAAACTGTTAAGAATGTTGATAATATGATATGGTATGATGCGGAGATCCAAAGTAGATTCCAAGTATGTTATCAAAATATGATTTTGATAACTGTATCCAAAGGGACATGATCCATATGCCATAAATTTGCATTTATATGAAAGACAAATGCTATTGGAATTTTAGTGAGCAACGTTGATACGAATAACCTCATAAATTTGGATTACTAAAATTAGCGTAATAGATTCGTTATTCAATATGCTTAAGTTATTTTGGATTTACTCTCCAAATATCACTTGGTATGACTTTCTGTTTTGGTATGTATGTATTAAATTATAAATTCTAAATAATGACTTAGAGAAAATTATTTATACATAATAACCAAAAATGTCTTGAGGTCAATGGGAGCGATATTGAGTTTGTGAGTCCTTAGATATGATCCAATAAATAATAGAAAGTATTATTTTATAAGCATCTAAATTAAATAAATATTTTGATAGAAATATAAAATAGTTTGATTATCAATCAAGATGCAGAGGAAGCATGTGTTTATAAGAAAAAAAATGTTAAAAGGTACATTGATATTTCTGAACTATAAGTAAACAACATGTGGTTGATTTTATCTATGTACTTGTGTTAAAATCAACCTTTGTTGTTTTAATACTCAACGTTGGATTGTAAATAATGTCTTTTATAGTAAGTATAAAAGATATTGGGAATGTCCTAAATCGATATGCAAAGACACCTTATTAAATTGTTTAATATGAAATATATGAGATAGATTCCTTATGCATTAGAAATAGGAATTATCATGCATGTTATACTATCTATTATATTGTGATTTGTTTATGTATTTAATACATGAAGCAAATATCAATCCAAATCGGCAACATTGAATGATAGTTTGGAATGTTCTCGTGTATTTACAAAATACTAAAGAATGTCATAAAAATAAAAAACTCCTTGAGGGGGAGGTTCGGACTCAAAAATCATAAGTGATATTGACTATAATATGTTTTCAAGTCAAAGATCTTCAAATTGGAAATGTTTCAAATGAAAGATTCGCTGATCATTGAAAAGGACTAAGTACATTATCTTAAATAGCACCACAATAAAACAATGTATATGTATTATAAATGCACAAATTTATAACCGAGCCGAGGTGATTCAAAACGTTGAGAATCACATAACATTGTTATATGATAACAATATAATAATACAGTTTGTAATATAACTTAGAGCTTATTGTAAGTCAAGAGACATACTTTGAATTGTTTCGCGTGATAGTTGTAGTTTATCAACGTAGGAGTGAGTTGATCGACATAATAGATAAGTGAAACATAATAGCATACCCGTTCACTAAGGGACTAACCCAATTGGTTTTAAGAAAACCGATTGGAGGAGTTGGAATAAGATTCCATGATTGAATCCAAGCACAAGTGGGAGATTGATAGAGTTAGGGGTATGCCCTATGGGAAATTATGTAATTCATTGCATATATCTAACTTGTTGACCAAACTTGTTTGGAATAAAGGTTTTTTCTTTCTATTATATACTTGATATAATGTGTTACATTTATTAATTAATTTAGCTAAAAGTATATTTAATAGAAAATCCATAAATGGTATGTTATCGGATAGTAGTTCCAAAGTGTTGTACTCGTGAGTAATTTATCACAGTGAAAACAAATATACCATTTTAAATGTTCTTAGTCAAGATGCACCAAGACTTGATATCAATGTGTCCGTTGAGAACATAGTACGTAACACTCTCCAAATATTGGGTAGTATATTACTCATGGCTGCTGGGGCACCTAAGGGTTACATACTAATAGTTATTGGATAACTATAGAATGACTCACTCGATAGTTTCCTGTTGGATAATATAACTAAGGTCAAACAGAAAATATCGATGTGATTGATTTACACAGTTCTCTCGACTTAAGAATACCGTAGATCTTCAATATGAAAACTCTGCTTTGATTATAGTCAAATCATGGCATGGCATCCATCGAGTGACTATAGTTGGGTCGAGTGAAAGTATTGGAAGTGAAGCACTATTCAAGAGAGGATTCGTCTCCTCGGTTATATGGTGTTAGTATCATGGTCAACTCAAGTCAACTCAAAGTCAAAGTCTTTGGCCAAAGTACTTCGGTTAATAATAATTGTTATTATTAAACCATGGAGTTTGTGTTTGGACTATAGAGTTGAACATGGATAATGTTGGAATTTTAGCCATTATAAAATTCCATAAATCCAACATGATAATTTTGACAAAGATAATTAGTGTAAATATATATCACAACCGGGTAATGCTTAGTTAACTAAAATTGGATTTTACTGAAACTAAGTAAGCGATAAATTTGGCCAATACGTCACATCACCTACAAAGTGGCATACGAACGTTAACATTCGAATAGTTTGGTGTTAATTGCTAACCAAATTTGCATCTGATGAGTCACACAACCGATATGATGAATTCTCTTTAGATCAAACGATTTAATTAGTTTATAATTTTTATTGATTATTAAATTAATTAATATTTATGAAATATTAATTATAAAATTTTGAATGTGATTTGATCAATAAATTTTAGTGTATATATTTATTACTCTTATAAATATATCAATCGATATGTGATATCGATAAGCAATTAAATAAAATTTAATTAATATTATTTATTTAGGCTTAAAATTGTTTTAAACCCCATGAAATGGGCTGGAAATTTTGACCAAAAGGACGTAGAGGCAACTAAAAATGGGCTAGGGGTATTTTAGTTGGATGACTCAAATTTAGGGAGGATGGGTAAGTAATATTATCCACCTTTCTTTCTATTCCTTCCGCTATAAAAGAACTTCTAACCTTAATGCATATGAAGTTTTTTTGGTTGCCAATTAATCTCTTTGCTAGCCGATCTCACCTACACAAACGCTCCATCAAAGTTCATCTCAAATCAATTTCAAATCGACAACTATTGGATAATCGACGTATACAATTCAAAGATTAGCGATCTGTCGAATTGAGAAGAGTTCTAAGAAGGAATATTCATCATAACAAGGTGTACTTCAAGGCATTGATTTTGTTATGTTTTATTATTTTATATAACTTATAATTTATGTATAATATTCTATTGCTTGTTTATATATATACATTATAATTATATTGTTAATTAGATAAGATTCCTATATGTATGAATGTTGTCACATATTGAATGGTTATATGTCTGTACATGTAATTAAAAAACATTTTTTATACAGATATAATTTATACACAACCGAATTAATTTATTTTAATTTTTATAAATTTATTAACTAATTATATTTGTATTAATACATCATATTACATAAATTTAATGCCTTATAGTTAATTGTGCCATCATATCATATTAAAAATTGATTTTATATTTTATATATGAAAATTTATACTAAATAATACTTTAGAAATAGTAAAATATTTTTTTATAGTTATTTAGTATTTTTAATATTATTTAAATCAAAATATAAGTTAAATAATTCATATAAAATAATATATGTTTCGAAAATTATAATTTAAATTTTATACAAAAATTTCGTTGTCATGTTATCTCTTGGCCGAAATCCCAAAAACTTAAAATCAAAATTATTATTTAAAAAAATTCATAAATTTGACCAAAACTAATCAAAATAATAAAAAAAGTATAATCTTCACTTAGAAAATTATGAATTTTTTTTGTGACTTTATAATATCATATTTGAATTTTGAAAAATATGTTACAAAATTATTTTTAATGTTTTTCGCATATACCTATATATATATATATATCTGTGTGTGTGTAAATAATTTAATAATATAAGATTATAATGGAATATTTTAGATGCTTTGTATTAGACTTCGAATGCTATAAAAAAAATTAATTTTATTTAATTTTCGTATTTGATATAATTATATAAATATAAACAAACACACACACACACACACACACATATATATATATATATTTAAAGACACATAATTATATGTACTTTAGATGTTACAAATATAATTATATATAAATACACATATGTATATATATATACACATATACATATATTATTTTACTAGTGTATCATATACATATATATTATATTTAAAAAACTTTGTATATTATGTATGTATACATACATGTATATTTGTGTTTTATATAAATATAAATATTTATATAGTCATTTATCTAATTAATATCTAATTTAATACATACATACATACATATGTGTGTGTGTGTGTGTGCGTGCGTATTGTTAATACTTTACATTTATGCAAAACATATGTTATATATAAGTAAATATTTATATTGTTCTAATACTTATTTAAATAATAAGTTTATATATATATATATATATATATATATATATATATATAGAAACCCAAGAACCAATTAAGTAAACCTGGGGTGCCTGAACCAAACCCATAGTTAGACCATAGTTAAGTCATAGAGTAGCTAGACTTATTTCCTTGTATGTAGTTTCCAAGTATCGAACCCCCGATCTCTAGGTAATTCACTATGAGTATTACTTACATGTCTTTAACCACCCGACCACTCTATTGGGTTAATACATACATATATTGGACAACATATAATACATATAAGATGAGCTAACGTGTCCTTTGCGCTGCAAATCTCAATATTTATATACGGGCCTGTTATACCTTGCACAAATTGTTATGTTACACATGCACACACATAAATATATGTATATGAAACATACGTGTACAATTATTTTTAATTAAACATAAATTTAATAAAATTTCATACATTATTTATAAACTTAGATGAAATAAAGGATTTTATTTAAATTAAATTTATAAAGATTGTAAATAAATCGGACTTCATAGGCCCAATAAAGATTCAACAGGGTAAAAAAATTAAAATTCACCTATAATTTCTGCTGTGGGCTGGACTAGTTCCAACAAGTCTTTTATGTTTCTTCAAACCCTAAGACGAAATATAGAAGTCTTTCAATTTCACTAGAATGTTTTGACTCGTATGCCTTAGGATTATGACCTTGAGGAAAGCCCAACAAATCATGGCCCGTATATGATGGATAACTCCTTATCGATTGTATCATATACAACCCCTAACCTTGTGATCCTTGTCTTTAAAGCTCAACAAACAAAGAGCACGCTATTTCGCAATGGGCTAAGTATACCATACACATCTTAAGGAAACCTCAACAAATATGTATATGTATTTTACTTTGTCCAATCTATATATTAATAGCACTACACATAACATCCCTAGCTTGAGAAAAGCTCAACAAATATGTATAAATATCCTACATCATCTAGTTTATATATTAATAATACTACACATAACATCCGTAGTTTGAGGAAAGCTCAACAACTAAGGTGCATGCAAGTAATATATTATTATATAAATGGTATATGACAACTTTATATTAAATATTCATAATCTTTAATATATTTCATTGAGTGATATCGACTTATGGAATAACGTATTTCTTATGAAAAACCCTTGTGATTCACGTGTTGGATACATCAGAAGCCACGGTGTACATATCATACCTATATATTTGTCCCTTAAGTCTATTTTGGGTTTCTTATTGTTCCACCTTTTATTATATATTTATATTATATAAGTTTATTATATAACATTTATAATTTAATTTACTTATACAATAGTATTATATATAATATTATATTAATTAATTAACATTTAATTGATTATTATATTATTTAGTTATAGCATATTATATTGAATATGTTGTAACCTTTACAGTAATATGCATATATCTTATATATATATAAACACATATATATAAGTATTTTAATTTATTAATTAATTTTTAGTTAATTTTTTAAATAATTTTTTTTATTAATTTCCCAAATTCTTTTATACACACATGTATACTCATATTGTCTTAAGCAATTCAAGACAACATAACATATACCATTATATATACTATACATGCATATATATATAACCAATTAAATTATTTAATTATAATTTAAATTATTAACCTTATTGATAAATAAAATTTTCAAATTAATTTTATAACATTTTGGAAAATTATACTATAACTTTTATATTATGTGTTTTATTTTAAATTTTAAAAAAATTAATTTAATTTTCAAAACAATTTGAAAATCTATATTATAACATTTATATTATTTTTCTTGTTTTAAATTTAGCTTTTAAATTTAAATTTTTTATTTTAACTTCAAAACAATTTTGAAACTAGCCTAAGGCTTAATTCATAATTAGGCCTTTTCTATTAGAGTCAATCTTAATGCTCGCATAACTGTTCGGGCCAAGCCGGTAGCAAGGTAGGACATAGTATTTAATTACCCAATAATCCAGCCTAGACACTACCATTCTTAGACAACCTACTAACCGGGTTGTAAGCTTAATTGGTTAGCCCTAATGTGACTAATTTAGACCGCATAGACTATTGGGCTCCGATACAATTGTTGGAATAGGGCCAACCCATAGTAGAAGAAATAGGTGAATTTCAAAATAATTACTCACCACACCAAATATTCCATTTTGTAACACTTTTCCGCTTTAAATTTATAACGGTAATAACCGTGACAAATTCCTTACAGATATTTCCGTGACAAAAGTTTATCACGGTTATTACCGTTGCCAATTCTGGTAATTTCGTAAATAGTTAAAAGTAATATGGGTTGGATTGTAATTTTATCTTCTACTATTTTTCATCCCATTTTTCACGATTAACAACGGTTAACATTTCACCTTTTATTTTACTTCCCCTTTTGTGGGTTATTGCCTCTTCGATTGTTCTACTGCCAACTCCGCCGTTGTACCACTGCCTCGATGTTCTACCACTGCCTTCTGCTACCGCCTTCGTCATTCTGCCACCTCCTTCTGCTATCGCCTCCATCATTCTGCCACCGCCTCCGTTATTTATTTTCAACCGATTTGACAAAGACAAAAGAAGATTAGGGCTTGAGTTCTTTATCGGTAATTGATTGCAACCTAATTTTTGATTTCAAATTAGGTATTTACTTCAATTTTTTCTTTAGCTTATTTTGTACCTACTGATTTGTGCTTTGCTAGAGGGTTAAAATCTGAACAGTGATTCTACATAGTGAATGGAACTAGAGTGTGTCGGCTCAAATGGAGACGTAAGTTGCAGAGGGTTTTACGATGGGACCGTGTTTTCTTCTCTTGTCCCGTTCTTTTACTCGAAATTGTTTCAGGTAAACAGCAATTTCGAAACAATTTGCTTCTATTGTCTAAATGTCTCTCAAATGCAGCTTTCTCGGGATTCATGCTTTGGAACACAAATTTTGAAGTCCTTCGTCATTTTCCTTGTAGAACGCAATTGTACTCAAACTCATTCATTTTAGATGGATTCTTTACAACTTCTCAGTCCCAATAGAAGCTCTTCTTTATTTAACAGAATCGATCCCTTAAATTGCAGGTAAATTTGTTCATATTAGGTGTTGTAGTGTAAATTTCAAATACTTTATTTTGGTTTTTGTGTCGATTGTGATTACTATGATTTTGTAAATGGGGGAGAAATGGTGGTACTAGGTAGATTGTCAGTGCTTATGATAAATGAAATGATAAATCCAAAAGCTAGTAGAATTACATTTTGTAAATCAAGATAATCTTTGTTTTGGATTTCATGTGTAAGTGATTAACGAGTTCAATTTTTTAAGGAGGGGATGTGTTTCAATTAAAACTGAAACCTTGACATTTCATTTGAAAAAGATGATCTCAAACATGACAATGAAGAGTAGAATTGTTGGTTGGGGATACAGTGAGTCCCTTGAAATTACAAGGGATTTGGTCATGGGTAATAGAGATAGGCAGGGAGTCATAAATAATATTGTAGTCAGCCCCCAAAAACAGTTTAACTAAAATTGAAGTGCTTGATCTCTAGAAGTACAAATTATTGGAGTCATTGTATCTCATGAATAATGAATAGCAACTCCTGTAGGAAAATAATAACTATTCATTTATACATTGACTGATTTTTTTTCACGACTGCACTTCTGTTATTAATTAGCACAGCATAAAAGACATGTTTCTTCCAATATAATATTTCTGGCTTTTTAAATTATAAGTTTCATTCTGTATAAATTATTTACTTAACAGTTGAGCTATTTTATTTCTTACTCATAAATGATTGTTTCTTCCTAAACAGTTAGTCCTAACATGAGTTATAGGATTTTATGATGCACGGTTCAAGCTGTAGATAAATTTGTATACTTTTGGTGTATGACTTGTCATTATATTTTGTGTTGTATTTGTTAATTATTCAATGTTCAATATCATGTATTTAAAACCATAGTTTGGTGCATGCTCATGTGTGTTGATAAATTGCTTTATACCCAAAATTATTATTTGAAGATTTGCAGGATGTATACTTAAAACCAATTGTTTTCCATAGAAAATAATTCAAGTCCACTGGATTTAATATTTCACTGTACATAAACTCTTATTTGAAGACCAATTTAAAGGTCCGGGTTGGGTTGAATAATCACATTGCGTTATATTGATTTTGTTTATACCTTTGCACATCGACATTCTTTGTAGTATACAATATATATTATACACTATAGAGTCATAGGATTAAGTGTGCTTTTGGGATATGAAGTTTATTCTTTCATGGGAAACTGGTTTGTATGATGTTAAGCAATGTGGACAACTCTTAGTAGCTTGTTGCTGCAGGAAAAAGTTGTTGCACCGTTTGAGTCTGACATTTTGATAAAAATCTCTATTGGTACACCGTCTTCACTCGGAGCATCAAAAGTGGAAAATGGGATAAACTTTGCTCTATTTTCTCAGCATGCAACTTCATTAGCACTTTGTTTTACCTTTTCAGAAAGGTACACTCCTATCTGTATTCTCATTATATTTCAGAATTAAACAAATCATGGTGTTTGATATGTATAGTAAAGTATTTTCCAAAAGTTTTATTGCCACAATATAAATATTGGTCTATATATAAAATAATATGACTTGGTGGGAGCTTGCATTAGCTTTAAAAACAAATTTGAGCGTTCAAGTATCGTTAGTCTTGATGAACTTGGTCTGGCTATTATATCTATAAACATCTATTGAGAAATTGCTAAGTTTTAACATTTCCGCTAAGTACGAGGATATTAATGGAATTTCAGTTATTTTATCATCATCAAAATGGTCATGATTCATCATAAGTAGATTTAACGAGTCAGTTTGTAGCTCAAATCACATACTTTGTATTTCTTGACAGTATATTTCTGCTTTTGTCAATGATTTTCTTGATTACTATAAGATGTTACATGTAAATTTGATGGCAAATTGGAACAGTGTGAGCCATGCAAATGAGAATGTACAACATGTACCTAATGTGAGCCATACAACCATCAATATAGCATGAATTTGATAGACGATTAAATAAAGAAAAGAGAGAATAAGATAACAACAAAGCTTAGAAATTTCAATTTAAAATAATGCATGAAAATGAGCATTTACTTTTGCTTTTTTGGGTCGCTGCACTTGTTGCACCCCTGTTTTCATTTGCATGTTTATGTGCATGATCTAAAGCTTTATGAAATTGTATGAAAGTAATTTTATAAGTGAACAAATTTCATTGGTTCTAACTATACCATAAATACTTGTGTGTGTGCACACACACATACAAGTATAAGTTTTGGATTAGTTTCCAGTTTCGATATCTTTTGATACATTCATACACTTGTAACATCTAAGTTCATTTGTTTATGTGCATGATTTTTTTGGGGATCCATTTTGATTTAATTAAAAAATTACGAACCACACATTAAACCCAAAAAATAGTAAATTTGATTGAAGAAGTGCTCTAATTTAAATGTGGAGCTGGGAATAAAGCACTTGTCCATTTTTAGCTTTGTTTTTAATTATTAAATTTCCGTCTTAATCTTTAGGGGGGTTACATAACCTATATTGCCTTTGAATACTATTTGAAGCTTCACCCTAAGCTTATACTTTTGACACCCTTTGCTGCAGGCACTTATATATCCTCTTCTCGTTGCTTGCAAATCAATGAGCCTTTTATGAAGAGTGGCAGCCTAGGAAGTTGTCGATAAAATTCGTCAACATAATGGAGTTCTTGTTGATCAGGTGAATATTTTAGTGTTCCATACATTTTCATGTGATGACCCTTTAATAATCTTCTTTTTTCTTCTTTACACCACATGCACAGCTTGTATCAAAGGAACTAATTAGAGTAGCCATATTGTGGCATGGGATGTGGCATGAGGCTTCGGAAGAGGCTAGCCGTTTGTATTTTGGCGAACACAATATTGATGGTATGCTTGCTGAATTAGATCCCTTGCATGCTAAAGCTTGAGGAAGGAGCTGAAACTACAAATGAGACTAATTTTATTCAGGTATCTATTTATGAATATAATCTTTTGGTATAAGATAACTTATTATTTTATTTGTCACCTTTGTGTCACGTAGATGCTTCATGTTAAATTTTGAATTTCTCTCAGAAAACTATTGTGCCACACGTCAATCATTGAGAGACTAATTCGCTATTCCCATTTCCAGGACGATGAGCATTTCCCTAGGTTTAAATCTTAATGCCAACATTTTAATTTTTCATTCTTTTATAGTGGATTCTCTGTTTCTTAGTTATCACACGACTTGATTTTATTACTTTTTGGACTATTTATTTTTTATTTCAACCGCTTGATTATGATCATGGTCTTGATTGCTCTCTCAACCTAAAACAAGATTGTTTATCTGAGTTAAAATTTATATAATTTTGTATTTTAGCGAAATCGTAATCTTCGGGTTGTTTCCTAAAGAGGGCATAAGTTCATGTTAATCCGATCCATGATGTAATAGTAGTGTCCAATTCTTCATCAACTAAAAAAGCGTAACTAAGACGAGACAATGCACAAGGTTCTCTGTATATGTAGTATGGGTTACACAGCGCCTCCATTTTGGTGGAATTATCTGGACATAATCCATTCGAAATTATTGGTTTGTCATAAAATATTATACTCGTTAAAGGAGGAGAAAAATAATTCCTGAAATGGTAATGAGTATCATCTGTATATATACAGAAGTAGCACACAATTAATTGGCAGATCTAAAATAAAGGACTTGTATAGTGTGTCCTTGCCATGTAGAGATCCTCATATTCAGTGAAATTAACATATTTTACTGCTCTGACAGCAAATTATATCATTCTTGACGGGACTGCAATGTCTGGATTTTGCCAGTATTTTACAGTTGAGTGATTGCAAAAACAAAGGTTATGACAAATAATAGCTGTATTTAACTACTTCAGGGAGTATTCATGTTAAGTTACTGATGATGCACATGCGTTCCTTTTCATATTTCATAGAGTTTGTATTTGAATGTCGGCCAAGTTGAAATTCCTGAAGTGAAATTTCTCTCAGTTGATTACTGAAAACGTGACAGTGAAGCAAAATTTATCACATAGAAATTTCTAAATTGGCCATACATCTGTGCATCGTTTTCTTTTTGTTATTGTGAAAAAAAATCAAAAAAATATATCAGAGAACTCACTTTCACTGCTTAAATCATGAATGATCTTTGCAGTGTGTTTCTTTCGTGAGTCATGAGCTGGGAGAAAATATCTTAATCCCTGCATTAATTTATTGGCATATGTGCAGCTTGCAAGAAATTTGGGCATAAACACAAAGTCGAGTAGGAAAATCAACTCCAACTTTGCAAAATAAGCAAGAAATTCAGGAAACTAAAGCAGCTGATACTAGAAGTCCAGAAAAGCAACCAGGAAATCGAAACAAAATCAAAAGCAATTTCCTTACATGGTCAGATAATTTTTCTTTTGCTTTCACTCACTTCCTAAAATATTTCTAACAATGACACATGACAACAGTGTGTTATAGCTGTTAGAACTATGAATAACAATTTTGGCTAACTTGATACATTTTGCACTCCTTAATTTAATTATGGTGCAGATAATATTGAATAAATGATTGTATGCTATGTCAACTATCTAAAACTATAATTTCAGGTTGATCCAAATACAGATGCATGAATTAGATAACATAATAAAGTACCTTGCTAACAAATATGGTAAACTTCTCTTCTTTTTTGTATTTAATACGGCTTGAGTAGCATTATTGTGTCATCCAACCACCATATCGTATCATTAGTTACACTTAAAGAGTGATTACGAGCTTGATATTAAAGGTTCATATACAAGATGCTATTATTTTATACAGATGCAGTCACATTTTTTATGATTAGGAGCTGTTGTTTAGTGTAGTAGAATGTATAAAAGTGTTTTAGAATATTTGGACATTAACTTTTGTCTCTTTTGCAGGAGATGGAACTGTTCCTATAATGTTGTCACTCGGTTTGCTCACGGTAGCCTTTTACTGAACTTGTTATTGTGATTTCATGTTTGAAAATTAACATTTACTGAATGATATATGTTAGTTACATCTTATGCAATACTTAGTATTTTAAATATGTTGATGTCATAGACTATAACTGCAGGACTAGCAATGATTGGTCGAGGTGGAAAGGTAATACTTACTTATCACAAATGATACAAAACCTTGCTTATATTTGTACATCAGTGCAACTGCAGCCAGAGCACTTAAGACAGTAGTACAAGGAATATTACTATCCTCTGAAGGTTAATTTGACATCTTCTTAGGAATTATTTTATGCAATTACATATCTATATTTTAACATGTACTTATGTACTGACATTTAAGAGCAGAATAAATGTCTTAACAGTTTCGTATGATTGTTGAGAGACATTAGGTCAATTAATTGGTCATTTTTTTTGTGTTATTAATTTAACAGACCCTGATCATTTATGTTATCTGTTTAAATATGCAGGAACTTAAGCCTGAGATATTAGTTGAATGCCTAACTTCTGATTTTTATGGTGACCTTGAGGCTGCTTCATCATTGGTGAATTCAGGTCTTGATGTGTTTGTAAGCTTCATCTGATTTTCGTGGTGACCTTGAGTGTCGTATTCGTTGTTTGTAAGCTTCTACATATGTTGTAGCAGTGAAATTTGAAGTTGTCACAATGAACTTTTAGAATTTGATATGTTCTATTTCATACGTTTGATGTTTTTTAATGATTTGATGATATGTTAGTTTTGAAATTTAGTCTTGTGCTTACTATTGTTGTAAATTCGTATAGGTATAGTTGAATGAAATACTATTAGATGCCGAATAAGATATGGTTCGGTTATACCAAATTTGTAACACTTATAAGTGTTGGTTATAAGAAACTATTGTTCTGTAACGGTTATAAGTGTGATACTATCTAAATTTCTCACGGTTATAAGCGTTAGTAATAATCATTTTATCATGATTATAACCGTTAGTAAATACTGTTCTGTCACGGTTATAAGTGTGATAATATCTAAATTTATAACGGTTATAAGCGTGAGAAATTACTATTTTTATCACGGTTATAATCGTGAGTAAAAGTGTGACTGAATTTTTCCACGGTACCTATTTTAACGGTTATAACAGTGACAAATTAGTTTTGTCACGCTTATAATCGTGAGGAAATTGCCTATCTGGTGTTGTGACTATTTTGGATTATTTTTGGGCCTGTGAAGTCTAATTTATTTAGAACATTTCTAAATTTATTTTAAATAAAACCATTATTTTATTTAAATATATAATATATTTTTATATTATGTAATTAATATTGTGTTATACACACACACACACAAAAACATTTGTGTGTGTATCATACACATAAGTATATGGATGTGCATGTATAACATAGCAATCCGTGCAAAGTTTGACATACCCGTATGTAAGGGCTGAGATTTACACCACAACGGACATGTTAACTTCTCTTGTATATAGATGCATCGTACAAATGTATGGTTATATGCATCAAGTCTTATGTATCAAGTATTTGATTTATATACATATGTAACCTTAAATAATTTATATATGAATAATTTATAAATTACAAAATTATATGTAAATATTTGTGCGCGTACACAATTAAAAATTTATACACATAAATATACATACCTATATATCTATCTATTTGTGAAATTATTTTAATTAATAATTTATAAAATAATTTTAGTCTATCATAAAATACAGTAAAATATGAAAGTTTTATTTATATATTTTATTTAGATATATAAATATGAATAAATAAATAAAAATAAGTTAATAATTGTAAATATATATATATATATATGTATATAATTTTTTTAATTAAGTAATGCTCTTATCCCAAAGATTATATTTATTTTTTAATTCGAATTTATACATACATACATACATACATATATTATATAGTAAAATTTTATATACATGTGTAAATATATATATATATATATAATGTTTTTTTGCTCAAGAAATGAAAATATTATAATTAATTTATTTAATTACGAAATTATCTAAATAATTAAATCTATTTTTATAATAAATAAATATAATATAAAAATTTGTAAAAATTATTTTCGAAAAACAAATTTTATATTTTAAAATTTTGAAAAAGCTTTTATACCTTATTATAATATATTAAGCATTACAAACTTATATCTTATATAAAATCAATTTTAAATTTAATTTAATAATATCCATATGTATAATATATATATATATATATAATGAAAACAATTAAAAAAATTATAGCTTAAAGCTTCTTCGGCATAAGTAAAAATTATTCGTTATTTAAAACATTAATTATATGATGTTAAAATTTAATTATAGATTTATGAAATCAAAATTATTTAAATAATATATTAATTTATTTTCGAAAATAAAAAATTATGCAGCCGTGAGCATTATGATCATGGTTTACACAAATATATTTACATATATGCATATAACCTATGACGATATATCGTTATATAAGATTCGTCACGTATCTAAATAGTATATGATACAAAAATTAATTTAACATTAAAACATTATTATAAGTCGGATAATTACCTTATCATTAAAGCTAATTAGTACACGTTCAAATGAAGAGATTGTCTCCTTGAAAAATATCCAATTCAAAAAGATGTTAACTCCTGAACTGATCACCGCCGAAGGTAAAAATGAAGAAGAATATGACATATTTTAGTTTTAAATTTTTATGGTAATGCGGGATGCAATTTTTGCTTAAAAATAGTTGTGGTTGAGAGTGAAAATCAATCATATTCAAGAGGTGGAAGTGTTGCTTAGATAAAGGAAGAGATCATGGAGTGAAATGTGGATCTGATTCTAGTATTTCTCTCTTACTCTTTCTTTCTTTTAACTAAGTCAACATTCCACCAACCCTTTGCTACCCATACCTAGTCCAAACTAGCTGCCTAAGCCCTCTTTGTTGAGCCACAATGCATTCCAAACTCAAAATAAAATTCGCTTCTAAATCCGATTTGAAATGCATACCGATACTGTTTATCGGTCGACATTTTATAACTATTATAAATGCATTGTTTAATATTATTCAATACATCAAATTAACTTCATAATTAATATTTCATAAATATTACTTTATTTATAACAATTATAAATTAATTAATTGTGTGATAAAGGAGTATTCAACGTTTTAGTTGAGTGACTCTTTAGGTGTAAATTCGATCAGCGATTATGTGACAACTCGCACTCCCGACACACCAATCCAAAGCCTAAGCGGACTCTCATCGATGCCATGAAGTACGAGCTATCGGGTTTTCAAACATTACAGAGACTAAGAATATATGGATAAAATGTAAGGCATTTTACAATTTCTAATTTCATGGCGAAAGGCAGTAAAATATAAGCACTTAAAATGGACATTTCTGAAAAACTGTCTCCAAAATACTTGATTCGCATACACTGTTTCCAAAGTACAATATAAGTTTTATGAACATGTAATAAAATAAATAACTGCAAGAGGAACAATGAAGAATAGTAACTCCAATACTTAGCGCCTTCCTCCATGCTTTGTGCCAATCAATTACTTTCTTGTTATCCTGTGATGGTGCAAAAAGAAAGGAAAAGAGTGGGTCAAACAAAAGTCTGGTAAATGAGTTACATCATTAATGGCTTATGCTACAACTGTCTGTGAATTGCTTATTTTCTTTATTTCAAGGGTTTAGCTCAATACACACCTACACTAATGATTTATGTCGGCTTGTACTTAGGGTCGAACAACTAATAGAACCTCAAACAACTAATGATCGATTAATAGCTACGAGAACTTTTCCAACATAGGATTATCCTACAGTTTAAACCATAGGACTACATTTCCCATAACTACGACTACACGTATCATGGTTACACATCAAAGGGGAGCCTACAATGCCGATTCGCTGAAATGTCTTATCGTTGCTGCATCTGTGTCCACAACTAGTGGTAATATAACGCCTCTTATTGTACCATACTAGGATCCATTAGCAACATAACATCATGTCGTGCTAAGGAACTCCCGTTAGTGTCGGACTACACACTCCATCAGGCATCATCGTCAGTATTGCACTTCCATCGTAGAACCTCCTTTAAGTGTAATCTGTGATAGATTCGCCTTTATTCAAATATCGACCCTGCTGGATAAATAACATTTACCCAGTACCGCAACGTCCTATTGCCGCCACATACGAAACTAGCTTCCCTACTATACTATCATCCATACACGTACATATATGTATATGTGTATGTGTAGGTATATGTGTATGTATATGTGTATATATGTGTATATATGTATGTATAAAACATATATACACCACTACTTTATTTAAAACCTGGATGTTAGGTCGAGGTTCATATTGCACTCAAAAACGTTAACCATTCGACTACTGATCTTGGAGAGGTTGATTGGTTCCAGTGAATCCGTCGAAAAGCTATCGTTGTTTACTGTTTGTGTATGTATGTATGTATGCATGTATGTATGTATGTATAAAACATATATACACCACTACTTTATTTATAACCTGGATGTTAGGTCGAGGTTCATATTGCACTCAAAAACGTTAACCGTTCGACTACTGATCTTGGAGAGGTTGATTGGTTCCAGTGAACCCATCGAAAAGCTATCGTTGTTTACTGTTTTTAATTAGCGATTTTCATTTGTTTTGTTTGTTAATTACTGTCATTTCCAAAATCCATTATAGTTAACCTGAATTATAATTTACCATGCAGTAGTTTTAATTATAGTTAACCAAACTTGTGAATCTATGATTTGTAATTGTCAAAACTTCCTATTCAGTTTCATCATACATAGTATTTAAATTTGCTGTAAAGCAGTTTAACCTAGGTTTAATCTCAATAGGTTATATAATTTATTATCAAATTTAACGAAAAAGATATATTCAAAATTATCGATTTCTTAATTTACGGGTTTTCATTAGCCAGACCAACATTAGAGGAAAGGAATCATATTCACACAATGACTGTTAAATTCCAAATCCATTTAAACCATGTTTCCAATTCGATTTACAACATTTCTAGATCAAAACAGGGTACAATACATATAATCAACTTACTAATCATGAACCCACTCATCTCAAACCAAAGTTATTCCCTCCATGATCCCCTTGGAATTTCCTCCCGTTTACTATAGATCTCCTCTTGATTTAGTCTTCTTCAATCTCGTACTTTTTATTTTAATCTAGGATTTTGAAGAAAGTTTAATTTGAGAAGGAAAATAATTTTGACAGAGTTTGGACGCACTATAATGAAATTAGGGTTCTGACAATTGGCTTAGGGTTGTATTTATAGTGGTAGAATCTTATCAACCATTAGATCAGTTATTATCAAATCTGGGCCGTTCGACCGCTTAAAACCTCATTCAAAATCGATGATCAGTCGACCGCTTGACCTTAAGCGGTCAATGACTGCTTGACCATATGCGGTCAACTATTTGACTTTAAGCAGTCTACCACTAAGGGTTGACCAATAGCGGTCAGGGTGTCGACTGGTGGAGCTTCTTAATTAATATATTTTTCTTTCCTTGTTTATTTATTTAATTATTCTCGATTCCAATTCTTCAAATGTTAATAACTTTTTCATTTTAGCTTCGTTTTCAAAACAATATATATACGAAAGTTATCTAGAAATTGGCATTGAGCGCAACGGTGCAAGTTTTGTAGATAGACTCGAACGTTTGCAAAAAATCCATTTTTTCTCTTGTTATATTTATATTTAATTCTTTTGTTTAAATTCCCAGTTTAAATTTTTAGGATGTTACATTCTTCTCCCCTTAGAATAATTTCATCCTCGAAATCTCCAAGGATGGAAAATGCAACTTGTACACATAGAAATTAATAACAACAACCATCTACTCATTCATCAGCCATTAGCGTCCATTTTCCTTAATTCAAATTCTAATGCCATATGTACCCATATAGGTATGGAATGTATGTGAACCTATACTAATGCAAAAATTAGGCGTTCTCCTAATCTACTCGACCTCCTTAAATGCACGTGCTTATGTCATGTATCCAAAATGTATGCAACTAGCTATATAAACATACTGGCAATTCTACATGTGTTCGTAGCCATTCAATCCATATGCAACAACCATATGTACATAACTTTATAAATAAAATAAGTGATGGTGTGAGTGTATACTAACTCATGAATATATTTTCCTAAGTATGCAAAGATAATTTTAAATTATACATCCATTAGCATCCATCATTCAAAACATGTCTTTTTGACATGCTTGCATCCATTCCTAGCATCCAATTGTGCCTACCTATGTGGTATGCTAAACTAGAACTTGGGCACATAAGTAGTTTATACTTATTTAAAGAAAATGAAAATGCACCAGAAAAGTGTTCTAGGTGGGTAGCTCGGATCTTCTCCTTAGGCTCCCATATACTCTCAACTGGGTCGTCTCCCTACTAGTCTCTAACTAGTTTAATTATTTTATTGTGGAGTCGCTTTGTCCCATGCCCAATAGTGCGGTTAGGTGCATAGTGCATAGGTGAACCACTTATCCACTTCAACTTCTAATACTAATGTGACGACTTAGAATTTTAGGCATTTGAAATTGGAATATTTAATTAATTTTAAATATTTAAAAGTTAATTTTTAATTTGAATTTCAAATATCACCATTATTTGGAGTTTAATTATTGGATTTAATTACTGGAAGCTGGGTAAAATGTTGAATCTGGAGTTTTAAGCCTGTTAAAAATAATTTGAAGGCTTATAAATTTTTTATTGATAGCACTGAAGGTAGTGAAAGTTTTGAAATTGAATTTGGAAATGTTTTGTTAAGTTTTCAAATTTTATTGTTTAAATCGATATTTAAAAATTGCCTTCCGAGGCACGGTCTCGGAATTCGACGAAACCTATTCCATTGGATCCGTAATAGTTAGTTATTATCGGATTTCAATTTTCGTAGCAATCGGAGTTGTCGTTTGACCCTGGCAGCTCAAAAAGCTTAGGAACTATTTTAATCGATTTAATTTAAAATTGATCGTTTACTTCCGTAACTTGCGCATATGATCGAATTAGCTTTTGAAACACGTTCCATTGTGTTTGGAATGTAGGTAAAACATTATAATCATCTAGCGGCATTCCTTAAGAGGAGTTCGAAATTTTAAGAAGCAATTAACGAGGCATTTTGAAAGTTTTATAATATAATAAAATTTAAAGTCAACTAGGCAAAGATATTTTCATTAACAAACATGTGTACTCAAGAAGCTTCCTCAAACCTATATTTCATCTCCGTTTTCCTCTCAAACTTTCATAAGGAATCGAAAAAAAATTGAGGAAAAAAATGGAAATCAACAAAAGAGATACTCGTTCGAAATGGCCGTTGTTAAAATTACGGTTCAATACAGGATTCAAATTCGAAAATCCCTGAATCTTTTTCTTCGTCTCCATTCAAAAAGAAAGAGGGCATGAGGATTTAAATTCGAGTAACCTTTTTAAATTCGAGTAACCTTTATAAATTAGGGAGCGGTTTAAATCGATTGAAAGGAAGTGGGATGTTGAGTCGATCTTGGTATGCTCGAAGTCAAGATGAAGCTGCGATTTTCAGATGGAAGGTTGCGATCGATTGGCTCCTGTTCAAGGCAGAGGCGCACGCCCGCGTGAAGTCAGGGAAATCGAGGTCGAAGCGGTGGGGTTTTGAGGTCGCGCCGAGGGCTCGCGATGATGGAAGAGGGGTCGCGGTGCGCTAGGGTATCAGAGGCGATGATTTTGGGTAAGGTTGGGGTCACCTTGCTTCCCAGGCCGTGCAAACGAGGATGCTTCTGGCGATGCACTGTCTTGGAAGAGACGTGAATTTGGGGGTAATTGATTTCTACTAATTTCAGCAGATGGTGTTAGCAATTGAATACTTTTGCCTCCGAGTTTAAAGAAAATAATAGAATCATATTTACACTTTTAAAAAAAATTATATTCATAGTTAGAGAAATTATTGAGAGGAAAGTTTTAAAAATCAGGTTTATATATATATATATATCCGACTTTGGAAATATATTGGAATTTTTAAAATGTTTAAAAAGTTATTAAAATTTAATCTATTAAAGGAGAAATTGGTTTAAAACTATTAGTTAATCAAATTATTAAACAGTAATTGATTACTCTATTGTTCGAATATTAATGAAATTTTATATAAAATAATATTGTACAAGGTCTAAAATCATGGTGAAGTCAAGGGAAGTGGATAGCAAATAAAAAACAAAGGTGAGTAAATCTCACTCTGTTGGATTTTTTATTTAAAATTTAAATGGTTAAATTTATGTATTTGGTTGCATGATTAAATTGATTGATGTGCACTATGAATCGATGATCGGGTGACTTTGGTTTTGGTTGGTTCCCGAGTTAATTGCTGTTTGACTCGAAGTGTTCGGGGTTTAAATTATTTTAAACTTAAATCATAAATAAGAAAATGTTTTAATTTTAAAGTTAATAAGGGTTTAATGATTTGTGATTCATTAAATTAGTAGGGTAATTGAAATGGATAATTGGTTAATTCAATTAATTAATGATTTGGGTTAATTAATTTAGTAATTAAGGGTTTGAATTAATTAATTAAGGTTTAAGTTAATTAATTAAGTTTAACTAATTTAGAATAATCATTGGGTGGTTTGTTAGGAAATTACTTAATGAAATTAATAAAATATAATTACTTTGTGTAATTAATCAAGAGATTAATCAAGATAATGAATTAAGGAGTAATTAATTTATTTAAATGAAGTAAATAAGAAGGTAGACGAGTACAGGATAAGATAATGCAAGAGTGGTTAATATTTGTGGTTTAATTAATGATTAATTATTTAATGTAATTAAATTAGATTAGGATAAATTGAAATGTTAATGGGAAATCATTAATTTATATAACCAATAACGTAATTAAGGAGTGATTAATAAAGATTAATTAATCAATACTAAGTGATTTATGAGAAATTGATTAATAAGTAATTAAGGATTAGTGTAATTAATATAGTTAATTAATTTGTGAATTAATTAAATATTAATTATTGAATCTAGTTAAGAATAATTAATTTGTGAAATTAATTAAAGATAATTACTCGAATGTAATTGAAAGATAATTAACCCAGGGTGATTAATTAGGATGAATAATGAAGGGTTTATTTATTAATTGATTTGGAATTAATTAATGTTAAATGAAGGAATCTAAGTGTTTAAGGTTCGAAATTCAATTAGAGTCAATTGAATTAATTTGAAAGTGATCAAGTTTGCTTATAGATGATTGAATGGTATTGGATGTCTTGAATGAGACTCGAAGTGACCAGAGTCGGGAATTGTAAAATATCCGAAACCACTTCGAATTTTCTATAGACTGCTATGTGAAATCAATAGGCCGGAATGAAATGATTTAAGTGAATTGGACTATTTAATCTAAATTTTGGTACTTTGAAAATGGATGTGTGGAATAAGTGATGTTTATAATAAATTGTGAATTTATGAATTTATTCGAGTTACCCCGGGTTTATATAAGTTGTTTGCTTGGATATTCCATGTTAGTTGGTTTTACTCACGCTGGTTTCCAGCCTGACCCGGGTGTTATTTTGATGTAATGCTCGGGTCAGATCGAGTATTATAGATTTTCAGGTAAGGACTTTCTGGAGCTCAGGAGTCGAGCTGGATGGCAAGAACGTATGGAGTGCTTCTGCTCTATTATATTGCTGTGTATCTGTGACATGATAATTGTGTATATCCAATGTTTGTATAAATGTGTAACTCTGATGTATTAAAATATAATTGGCAGATATAGAATTCTTTTGTAAACTGTTATCATTTATTATTATATTTTATCCGCTGCGAATGTGAGATGTTGATATTTCTGTTCTTCTTCTTCTATCTCTTTTTTCTTTTTCATAACTATCTGGAATTTTCGGGATTGGAAATTTTGGGTCATTACAGTTGGTATCAGAGCTGAAAGGTTAAGCGAGAA
The DNA here is from genome assembly GCA_030765085.1 of Allium cepa. Classification (NCBI taxonomy): domain Eukaryota; kingdom Viridiplantae; phylum Streptophyta; class Magnoliopsida; order Asparagales; family Amaryllidaceae; genus Allium; species Allium cepa. The sequence continues at coordinate 977,856,171 of CM060937.1, read as the reverse complement.
CCTTGGCTCTGGTGGGGATTACTCATTAAATAGAGTCTGTAGTACTCTAGGATGAGTTGAGTGTGTGTGTGTGTGTGTGTATATGAGAGTGTACTTGTTATTTTCTTATATAAATTTTTTAAATGATTTTATATAAAAATATATTTTGATATATAAAGAAATATTTCGTTCTAATAAATATTAAGGTGATTGGTTGTTAAATTATTGGAATTAAATGAAGAGATAATATAATACAACCAACTTGAAATCTTAAATTTGAATTAAATTAAGTGAAAATAGAAATACAATGAAATTAAAATTAAATGAAGATAAGTTTGAAATAGATTTAAGATTGAAGATGTATAATTTTAAAATTTTCAATGGAAAATTTGGACTGGATTAAATTGAAATGATTTGAAATTGAAGTGGTTCAATTGATAATAGTCCAAAATTGATTGGAATAATTTGAAATTATAATTAAAGTTGAAGAGGATTAAAATCAAATGGAATTTGATTTAAATTGGGAAAGAAATCAGTATTGATTCAACTTGAATTGGGGTTAAATCAATTTCAATGGAAATTGAAGATTACTCAAATTGGAATTGAGTCAATTTAAATGGAAGTGGAAATTTAAATTGAACGGATGGGAAAGTGAACAGTTTTGACTCTGGATTATTTTCAATATAAATTATTTTAATATAAACTTATTCTTCCAAGCTATTTAATATATATAACCTTTCTTTTTAAAGCCAAATTATTTATATTTGTTTTACAATTATTTTTGGAGCTATTTAACAATTTTTCAACTATTTTATAAACTAATTACTATTTTTCAAGTATTTTACAAATTAATTACTATTTTGCAATTATCTAAAATTTCTATAATTATTTAACTATTTTTCAACTATTTTACAATTAGTTAACTATTTTACAGCTATTTTGCAAATTAATAATTATTTTTCAACTACTTATCTATTTTTAAAATTTTCAAGCTATTTTCTAAAAATAAACAGGTCGGAGTTCAAACTTTTATTGATTAAATACCCAACTGAGATAAGAATTGAAGTGATAATCCAAATAGGGATTAAGACAAATGTGATTAAGTGAGTGAAACTTCAAGTGAATGTGAATAGAAAGGAAATTGATTTAGTAAATAATCAATGAAGATAATTACGTAGGACGTACATATATTAGTCTATTCGCATAGTGATTTGATCTAGATTCGAGCACAAAATTTCGAGATGGTTATATCGATCCGAGTTGAGATTTTTCACTCGATTTTCGACGGCGAGCCTGGATATGGATTGTTGATTGGTTCTGGATATTCTCTATCATAGTTATAGCTATGTAAGGAGAATGACGGTTTCTGATTAAGAAACCAGATTTGAGTCCGCACTAGGAATTTGGGTGGACGATACTAGTTCGGAAGTGAAATTGTGTGATCGAGTGAGCGATCAGATTGGTATAGCGCATGGATGATAAGTGTACATCGTACAGTTTTGGATGAAATTGATATTGGAAAGAGTAATCAAATTTGAATATTTGAATTTGAATACACAAAAGTTTTATGTCTTTGTTATATAAGATGAAACTCCCCTTGTTGAATCTATAGCTAGAAGAAAATGGATTTTTGAAAATAATTGAAGTATAAAAAGGGTTTTATACAAGTTTGCAATGATCCAAAGATTTTTATCAAGGATTATATATATATATAAAGTATCTTATGAGGATTTTAGAAAAAGGTTTTGGGAACCTTTGGATTTGGAAAGGCTTTTGATTTTTGGGTAAAATCAACATTGGCATTTGGAAAGCCTAGTTTGAGAATTATCGATTTTGGGATAATCAATTTTGTGTAAAGGAGCTTTATATGAGATCATACTAGGTGTATGATTTGAAAGATACTATATGTGTATAGTATAAAGTGTTTTGATAATGGCTCTGGAGAAAAAGGCGCTCCCTTGAAATGAACTTCTCAGGAGTGCCACCGGGTGGTGCTACCTTGAACCCTAGGGGGGTTCTAAAGTTGATCATGTGAGGAGTCCGGACAAAACTAGTTCCTGAGGATTATGAGTAGTGTGTACCATAGCGAAAGTCGTGTGTGCCGCTGAGAGCCAACGGTCTACGTTTGATTTTATATCGGTAGACTTTGACCTATGGTAACATAGCGAAAGTCGTGTGTGCTGCTGAGAGCCAAAGGTCTACATTTGATTTTATATCGGTAGATGGCGACCTGTGGTAACATAGCAAAAGTCATGTGTGCTGCTGAGAGCCAACAGTCTACGTTTGATTTTACATCGGTAGACTGCGACCTATGTAGGAGTGAAGAAGTTTCATTTTGACAGCGAAAATCGAAGGCGCTGATGCCTATAGTTACATGGACTTTTGCTGCGATGGCAACGTAACCCTAGAATGTAACAGTGGTCCGTTGTGGGTTCCATGGCGTAATCGAGGGGCGTGGAGTGCCTACAGTTACATGGACTTTTGATGCGATGGCAACGTAACCCAAGATGTAACTGCGACCATGGATGGGGGTGATGATTTCCAGAGCATTCTCACCAAAGATATATCCTCTATTTTCAAATATTGTTTTCTATATTTTCAATAAAATTATTTTACCAAGTATTTTCACTCGATGTTGAAAATGGGTCTGCTAAGTACTTATAGATTTTCAGTCCTACGCCTGATCAACGTATGACTGAATTTCTGCAAGAACAAGGATGGACTGGTTGAAACATCGAGTTATAAGAAGTATTTTTATAAAAAGATATTTTAATAGTATTATGTAAATTTAAAAGTATTTCTAAAGTTTTAAAATAAAAAAAATGTTGGAATTTTGGAAAATAAAGGGAAATCCAAACTAGAATTATGAAAAAAAATTGAACTCAGGAAAATTTAATGAAGTGATTTTTTTGTAATAAAATCAAATATTGGTTTAAAATTGAAAGTAAGCTAATTAGCTAAATAATTATTTGATAGAGTATATTAATAAAATTTAACTCGGTTAAATAAATGGATTGTAAGTTAATAATGGAATTTGGAATTGGACTCGAATTATAAATAGAATTCGACTTGGATTTGATAATGAATTAAATAAGTGGAGATGTTGTAAAAAAATAAAATAGAGTTGGATCGAAATAGTGATGGTTTGAATTACAAATAAAATTCAAGTGTGATATGAATAATATTTAACGAAATTTGCAAGTAAATTAGATATAAGGGGAGTGTTGTCGAATGAAATGGAATTGAATTATAATGGAAATGGTTTGAGTTGCAAACAAAACCCAGGTAAGTAGAAATAAATTGAGAATGGCTTTATGTTAATAAAATAAATTTGAAAATGAATTAAGTAGGTGAATTAAAAATCTAAAATGGGGTGAATAAATGGGTTAATTGAATTAAATAATAAATGGATGAAGTCTGATTGTACAAAAGTTAAATCAAAGTTTTAATTGGAATTGGGTTATCAGAATGGAGTTAAGTTATGAGGCATATTAATTTGAAGTAAAAATACATAAGTCAATAAAAGCTTGGTTTCGAGTAAGAATGGAAGACCATTAAATAAAAGTTTGGGTTAAATTTGTTTAGAAAATGGATATTAATATAAACATTGAATGTTGTCAAACTCATTGAAAATAATTTTAAAATGAAATCAATGTGGAGATAAAATGAAAAGCAAATGTATGGTTAGTGAATAAATTAGAAATGAAATAGAATTAAATACAGAATGAGTTGAAATTGATTTAAAGTAGTTATAAACTAAAATGGATACTCTATTAGGCAAATATCGTCGAATTTACATAAAAATAGTTGTCGTTTGACGTAAAACAAAAGTAACTAAAACTCTATAAGTGGGTAGAGATTAAATAAATTGATCTTAGGATCAATTGAATTGAATATGAGCTTGATTGGATTAAAAATATTGAATGTAAGCAATTGAGTTGTAAACCAATAAAATTGAATGAAATGGTATATGAATTGGTTGGAAGCAACTGAATTAACTTTAAACTATATAAATCGCTTATGGAAAGTGTTGGAGCTTGTTGCTTATGAAATGCTTGTATTTAGCTACTGAAAGTAACTGAAATGCTAATAATTTTTCTATATATGGCACTTACATATTTAAATTGAGTAAGTACAGGTACCTGAAGGCCATTTGGCTGGATTTGGTTGCGCTAATTGCTAAATTAATAAGCCGCTTGCTTAAAATGCTAAATAAAGGTACGCCTACGCAATAAAAATAGGAAATATGAACTATTTTTGATTTTCCGACCGGGTGGGTCGATGTATATATATTTATATCTCTTATCAAATTGCAAAAGCTCCTCTGTACAAAGGAGACTCTGCCAAAAAATTTCGAAAATTTTGGGAGTTAGAAAAATTTTTGGAAAAAACTTTGGAATTTTTTTTGTTATCAACAAAACAATTTTAAATGTGAAACTGAAATAAATTAATGGATGAAACTAATTTAAAATAATGATATGAATCGGTTATAAATGGAAAATAAAATTCAATTTTCAAAATTGAAGACAAATTGAATTCATTTGGAAATGGGAAAACTAATTTGAATAGAAGTAGATATGAAACATATGTAACGAAATGCATAAAATGATTTGAAAAGTTACGATTGGATATTATGGCTAAGTAAGATATGCATGTATTATAAAGGGAAAGGAAAATTGGATTTGACTTCAGGAGATAATTTGAATTGCCCGACCAAAAGGTATGTATTTGAATTTATGTATGAAATTGGATTGGGTTTTTGATCTAGCCACTTGGCTTTTGTTTTCTTTTGGAATTTGGGAGCCCGTAGAGGCATTTTGTAGTTGTATCGAGCTAGCTGCGCAAAGGAGACGCTAGCAAAAAAAATCGAAAATTTAGGGTGTTAGAAAAAATTTGAGAAAATTTTGATAATTCAAATTTTGGTTTTAAATTGAAATTTAAATGATTGAGCAAAAGGGTATTGTTTGAAAACTGTGAAAGAGTTTGGGAAGTTAGTAAGAATGATAAGGGGTCTTTTATAAAAAGATAGTTGGTAGGATGTTGAACTGTTGGTTTTGGGGGAAAAGTAAACGGGTTTTGGACCATTCTTCCTAACTAGTAATTTCGGGGACGAAATTCTTTTAAGGGGGTGGAATGTGACGACCTAGAATTTTAGGCATTTGAAATTGGAATATTTAATTAATTTTAAATATTTAAAAGTTAATGTTTAATTTGAATTTCAAATATCACCATTATTTGGAGTTTAATTATTGGATTTAATTACTGGAAGCTAGGTAAAATGTTCAATCTGGAGTTTTAAGCCTGTTAAAAATAATCTGAAGGCTTATAAATTTTTTATTGATAGCACTGAAGCCAGTGAAAGTGTTGAAATTGAATTTGGAAATGTTTTGTTAAGTTTTGAAATTTTATTGTTTAAATCGATAATTAAAAATAGCCTTCCGAGGTACAGTCTCGGAATTCGACGAAACCAGTTCCATTGGATCCGCAACAGTTAGTTATTATCGGATTTCAATTTTCGTAGCAATTGGAGTTGTCATTTGACCCTGGCAGCTCAAAACGCTTAGGAACTATTTTAATCGATTTAATTTAAAATTGATCGTTTACTCCTGTAACTCGCGTATAGGATCGAATTAGCTTTCGAAACACGTTCCATTGTGTTCGGAATGTAGGTAAAACATTATAATCACCTAGCGGCATTCCTTAAGAGGATTTTGAAATTTTAAGAAGCAATTAACGAGGCGTTTTGGAAGTTTTATAATATAATAAAATTTAAAGTCAACTAAGCAAAGATATTTTTATTAACAAACACACGTACTCAAGAAGCTTCCCTAAATCTATATTTCATCTCCGTTTTCCTCTCTAACATTCATACGGAATCGAAAAAAAAAGAGGAAAAAAATGGAAATCAACAAAAGAGATACTCGTTCGAAATGGCCGCTGTTAAAATTACGTTTCAATACAGGATTCAAATTCGAAAATCCCTAAATCTTTTTCTTCATCTCCATTCGAAAAGAAAGAGGGCACGAGGATTTAAATTTGAGTAACCTTTATAAATTGGGGAGCGGTTCAAATCGATTGAAAGGAAGTGGGATGTTGAGTCGATCCTGGTATGCTCGAAGTCAAGATGAAGCTGCGATTTTCAGATGGAAAGTTGCTATCGATTGGCTCCTGTTCGAAGCAGAGGCGTGCACCCACACGAAGTCAGGGAAATCGAGGTCGGAGCGGTGGGGTTTTGAGGTCGTGTCGAGGGCTCGCGATGATGGAAGAGGGGTCGCGGTGCGCTAGGGTATCAGAGGCGATGATTTTGGGTAAGGTTGGGGTCACCTTGCTTCCCAGGCCGTGCAAACGAGGATGCTTCTCGCGATGCACTATCTTGGAAGAGACATGAATTTGGGGGTAATTGATTTCTATTAATTTCAGCAGATGGCGTTAGCAATTGGATACTTTTGCCTCTGAGTTTAAAGAAAATAATAGAATCATATTTACACTTTAAAAAAAATTATATTCATAGGTTAGAGAAATTGCTGAGAGGAATGTTTTAAAAATCAGGTTTACATATATATATATATATATACACCTGACTTTGGAAAATATATTGGAATTTTTAAAATGTTTAAAAAGTTATCAAAATTTAATTTGTTAAAGGAGAAATTGGTTTAAAACATTAGTTAATTAAATTATTAAACAGTAATTGATTATTCTATTTTTTGAATATTAATGAAATTTTATATAATATAATATTGTACAAGGTCTAAAATCATGGTGAAGTCAAGGGAAGTGGATAGCAAAAAAAAAGCAAAGGTGAGTAAATCTCACTCTGTTGGATTTTTTATTTAAAATTTAAATGGTTAAATTTATGTATTTGGTTGCATGATTAAATTGATTGATGTGCACTGTGAATCGATGATCGGGTGACTTTGGTTTTGGTTGGTTCCCGAGTTAATTGTTGTTTGACTCGAGGTATTCGGGGTTTAAATTGTTTTAAACTTAAATCATAAATAAGAAAATGTTTTCATTTTAAAGTTAATAAGGGCTTAATGATTTGTGATCCATAAATTAGTAGGGTAATTAAAATGGATAATTAGTTAATTCAATTAATTAATGATTTGGGTTAATTAATTTAGTAATTAAGGGTTTGAATTAATTAATTAAGGTTTAAGTTAATTAATTAAGTTTAACTAATTTAGAATAATCATTGGGTTGTTTGTTAGGCAATTAAATAATGAAATTAATAAAATATAATTACTTTATGTAATTAATCAAGAGATTAATAAAGATAATGAATTAAGGAGTAATTAATTTATTTAAATGAAGTAATAAGAAGGTAGATGAGTACAGGATAAGATAAAGCAAGAGTGGTTAATATTTATGGTTTAATTAATGATTAATTATCTAATGTAATTAAAATAGATTAGGATAAATTGAAATGTAAATGGGAAATCAATAATTTATATAACCAATAACGTAATTAAGGAGTGATTAATTAAGATTAATTAATCAATACTAAGTGATTTATGAGAAATTGATTAATAAGTAATTAAGGATTAACGTAATTAATATAGTTAATTAATTTTTCAAATTAATTAAAGATTAATTATTGAATCTAGTTAAGAATAATTAATTTATGAAATTAATTAAAGATAATTACTCGAATGTAATTGAAAGATAATTAACCCAGGGTAATTAATTAAGATGAATAATGAAGGGTTGATTTATTAATTGATTTGGAATTAATTAATGTTAAATGAAGGAATCTAAGTGTTTGAGGTTTGAAATTCAATTAGAGTCAATTGAGTTAATTTGAAAGTGATCAAGTTTGCTTATAGATGATTGAATGGTATTGGATGTCTTAAATGAGACTCGAAGTGACCAGAGTCGGGTATTGGAAAATATCCGAAACCACTTCGAATTTTCTATAGATTGTTATGTGAAATCAATAGTCCAGAATGAAATGATTTAGGTGAATTGGACTATTTAATCTAAATTTTGGTACTTAGAAAATGAATGTGTGGAATAAGTGATGTTTATAACAAATTATGAATATGTAAATTTACTCGAGTTACCCTGGGTTTATATAAGTTGTTTGCTTGGATATTCCATGTTAGTTGGGTTTACTCACGCTGGTTTCCAGCCTGATCCGGGTGTTATTTTGATGTAATGCTCGGGTCAGACCGAGTATTAAGATTTCCAGGTAAGGACGATTTAGAGCTCGGGAGTCGAGCTGGATGGCAGGAATGTATGGAGTGCTTCCGCTGTATTATATTGCTGTGTATCTGTGACATGATAATTGTGTATATCCAGTGTCTGTATAAATGTGTAACTCTGATGTATTAAAATATAATTGGCAGATATAGAATTCTTCTGTAAACTGTTATTATTTATTATTATATTTTATCCGCTGCGAATGTGAGATATTGATGTTTCTGTTCTTCTTCTTCTATCTCTTTCTTCTTTTTCCTAACTATTTGGAATTTTCGGGATCAGAATTTTCGGGTCGTTACAACTAATGTGGTTCGACCACGATAACTACATCATATAAACACTTCCACAGGTATGACATATGAAAAACATTGTGAACTTGTGTCAACCCTCCAGGAAGCTTCACTTCATTGGCTAACTTTCCTACTCTCCAAAATCAAAAAAGGTCGTACATGCTCGGTGCTAACTTTTCCAAACTACGTTGCACAGTTAAAGCCCCGCTAAAGCTTCGCAAAATCCCCACTACAGCACATAGCGCTCTTCGACGGCTATGCTTTTTCAATATAGCACTATTAAACAGTAGATCCACTTTAAGCCCTGCTATTTTCCGCTACATCCGATAAATCAAGGATTTTTTAGCACCCACTTGAGCAACATTTTTATAAAGAAAGTTGATTTGACAAGTTCTCTTTTAAAATAAATCAACAAGTTAGGGTAAAGACCTAATTTTAAGGCTTAAATGCTCAATATAAGATAGAAATATATTGTGGTCACCAAATCTGGTCTGCATAAATCATGACATTATTTGATTTTCTTATATAAGATTATACAATATTTCTATTTTCTACACATTGATATTAGAATAAGAATAAATTAACTTTAAATATTTGGTTTATATCTAATGAAGCTTTTGTATCTCTGTTATTTTCCACTATAGCCTTGTTTTGTCCCCGCCATAACGTTTTGCACCTCCAACGCTATGAAACCGCTTAATGCTTTAACTGCACATGAACTACTAATCCAATAACTATCTAAGCAACAAGATGCTCACATGGACCATGTCATCACTGCAGACTTCAACTTCGTGTGTCACCTATCATCATCTGCTTTCTTCCTATCTTGTGCAATCCATATCCTTCTATGGATGAAATCCACTTTCTAAGCGCTTCTAACTAGACTATTCTTTGGACTGCACTTATCATCCTTACTACTGGCATGCAACTTTAAACCAAAGTATGTACATAGGCAACCTTCTACAATCTTTGCTATCAACTCAAATAAAATGATGCTAACATGCACCATACTAGATAATTTGAACATAAGTATGCTCCAGTGGAACTATAACCTTATGCAATCCTCAATACACATACATACTATCCCAAATCATCCGGTAGTAGGTTTGAAGACTTCATCTTCTGGATACTAATGTAAGATATCCTGAAAGTGGGTGGTGTCCCCTCTCTTGGTATTTTTTACTTAGCTATTTTTGTTATTTCTCCATTTCACCCACAGATTTCCAAACATGGCGATCTCTTAAACTATTGAAAATAGCAACTACTTTTCCAATTCAATTGAACTTAAGTTCTCATTTTACTTCTGATTTGATTCTTCGGTCCTTCTAAAACCATGATATTATGTATCACGTTTATAGTCTACAGGAATTTATCCTAAGTTCTACAAGTAAGTAAATACTCAAATATTCTAGTATGGTAAACTTGGTCTATTTCCTATTAAACCTAACAGTTAAAATCCTAAATCTAATTGAAATCCTGAATTTAAATGAAATTATAACCTAAAATCATTTTAGCATTGACGGTAATCGCCTAAGCGATGCATCGTTCACGTACTACTGTTATGCAACACAAACTATGTATCCAAGTCTTTCCTTCATGGATTTCCTTAAATAACCTTCCTCCAATCCGATGAATAATTGAAAAGAATCCTATTATCCATGGAAATCTTACCAAAAATTTCCAAGTCTTATTTTCTATGAAAAGTTGCCTTTACATTCTCAATGTATGAAAATAGCTAAATCATTTTTGTATGAATATGCGCTTATATGTTTTTGTTTGATGATAATAAACATATATATTCATTTAAATGTATTTGGTAATGTACTATTTTGTTTTTCATAGATTAAATAAATATTTGTTGAATAAAATAAATAACACAGAATTTGAATTCAAACAGAAATTTTATTCAAACAAATATTTATTACAATCTTGAATAGTACAAATTCATGTTCTCACTATACATATACATTTTTGAATACATCACGATTTCATATTTACATTAATAACCTCACTACATATCACACACACTCGTATTTTGTCTTCAACTGCATTCCAGTTTGAATCCAGCATCTGAGCAATCTGCAAAAATATTCACTAACGCAGTAAAATTGAAAAAGAAATATTTTTGCAATATAAAATGAAATATGATTTTTGAAAATATTATTTGCCTCAGTTATTTGGGTTGTTCGTCATCATTCATATTTGAATTCATCACACACGAACAGTGTGACATGCACAGTGTATCACTATACATGCCACAAGGCCGTGCACATCGGTATACACTTGACAATGCTACAGGGACAGGTGAGCACAGGTCAAACCCAAATGAAAAGCCGGGTTCAACTCACGTGCAATATATTGAAAATCACGATACGAGCACAAGGTCAAACCCGAGTTTTTGAAAAACTGGATTCAACACAGGGCAGTTCACAAGTCAAAAACAGAGCATCAAAACAATGTCGAAGTCATTCCAGCAAAATGACAGTACAAACAAGTGCACACTAGAAATAAAGGCACATGCACATCAACCAAACAGTGGCACATAAATACAAGTATGCACAGCAATGCAAAGACCAGCTGCAACATAAAGTAAAAATGCTCAAAGCCACCAAGTAAACAAACTCAGGCAAATGTACATAGTTCATCCACAAATGTTCATTGACTACATGAAGCAAACAATTCATGAAGCAACACAGCAATAAACTCAACAATGAAAGTTCAAGTCAGACCAACACCAACAAAGAACAGAAACCAAGCAATGACCAGAACAAAATTGCCAACATCATGAATACTGCAACAACCGAGTACAACTACAGAGACCAAGTTCATATAAACAGCAATGCATGCAAGTACCATATTGAACAATTATAAACATCAACTACAAGCCCAAGTGAAACCATACCACAAATGCACAATCAGTGATCAACACAGCAACTCAGAGACCACTATGCAGTAGACAGAGTGCAAATATCAAAGAGACAACATCAACAGATACATGAGCAATGAAGACTACTGTAAATATACAGAAATAACACAAACTAGTTGCAATATGGATGTCACAAGTACAACAATGCACAATGATACAAAGCAAGTTCGACAGGCAGATTTGAAGAAATGAAACAATGCATTGGATCAACACAATCAAGTCCAAATGCATCAGTGAGGAAACTGCAGTGGACATGTATACAACAGAAGAAGACTACAAGATGAACCACGACCATGTTACAGGAATATTTGCAGTTAAATGTCAACGCAATTGTAATGGCAAGTCATGAAGACACAGTCACAAAATCAGATGACCATGAAAGAAATCAACGCAGTACAAAAATGGAAATTGCCGAAAACAGGAAAGTCAAAATTCAGGTAAGAATTTTTGAAAAAGTCAGAAAGTAAAAGAGAAAGCCTTTGCCGTATCAATCAAGGCAATCGAACGTTCTCAAGCTAAAGCCGTGCGCATCAAGTTGAAGATATTTCAAGAAAGAAAAAAATTTGGAAAGTATCAAATGAATACGAACAAATTCAATGGTCTCATAATTCATATAAATACCAAACACCAAAACTCATCATCGGCATCGAGTTCAATTCAAGAAAATTAAACCAACGAAAGAAATTACATACCGAATTAACGACGCACTCGATCAAAAGAGCAGCTGCTAAACAACGAGCAAGCCAAGCAACAAGAATCGATCAACAGAGGAGCAACACAATCTCGAAGTCAACCAAATCATCAGAGAACGAGAGTATCACAAACCAGAACCGAAGCCCTAATTCGAGAAAGAAGCCGAAGCCCTAATTCGACAAAGAGGAAAGGCCGCCATTTCTCCTTCACAAACAAAAGAAAGAAGATCGGGCTAGAGGAATAAAAGAGGGCCGGCCGTGATTTATAAAAAAAAGGATTAGTTTATTTAGGGTTTGAGTTTTTAAAGGGGGTTTTATTTTTTAAAGGGCTTTAGTCTAATTTTAATAGGGTTTAATTTTTTGATTTGAGCAAAAATTATGGAGTTAAGTTTGTATTTTAATTTTTGCTCCTGTTTTTATTTTTGAAGTCTATTTTTCTTTTCGAGTCAAAAGAATTTGTAAATCACCACCTAGGTTGTAGGTAGTGTCAGATTGTCTAGTTAGAATTAGTTCAGTGAGCAGGGTGTACGAGTTTGCAAAACTCTATAGGCGGAGCAGAGTTTGCGAGTAAGCGAAATTCTATAGGCGGAGCAGGGTGTGCGAGTCTATGAGAGTGTTTGTGAGCGGAGCTAAAGGGTTTGCGAGTCTAGTAGAGTGTTTGTAAGAGGGATACTGTTTAATTCTAATAGAAATCTGGGAATGCAGCAGTAGGGAGGGGTTGCCGAAGCTGGGTAAAATTTTGTGTGTGATTTACTTTTCAGCATATTTATTTCTGCAGTTTGTTTTTACGTTTAAATTGAGAAAATTTGCTATAACCCTATTCACCCCCCCCCCTCTAGGGTTAATCTAGATCCTACAAGTGGTACCAGAGCACGGTATTTTTCTTTAACTCTAGAGTCATGAATCCACCAAATAATACTTTTGTTGAGGGTAGTTCCAATATTATTCCTTCTATTTTCGATGGAACAGATTTTTTGAACTGGAAATTGAAAATGGAATTTTATTTAAAATCTGTTAATATTAAATGTTGGGATATTATTGAAAATGGGTGTGATATAACAAATAAGGAAATTATCTCAATTAATGCTCTTGCTATGCATATATTATATTCTCATATTAATCGTGATAATTTTTATTTCGTCTCTCATTGTGAAAATGCATAGAAAATCTGGAATACTCTCGATGCAATATATGGAGCAAAAGTCAACAACAATGAGATGTCCTCCACAATCGACTCAGTTAAAGAAATGTGCTTAACAGGATTGGTAAATAGCAGTTGTGATGAGGATGATGATGGAGCAGTCGAGCTGGCATTACTAATGAAGAAATTCAAAAGGAGGAACCGCAAATACGGAAATCCAGCTCTAAATCAAAAATTAAAAAACAGAGAGCACAATATGAAGCCAAGCGTGGTATCAAAACTCACTCACTCTGAATTACTTATTTATTTCCACGAAGTGAATGGCTGTTTTGAATGACTTAGGGAGAAGTATGCCAAACTTGAATCACAAAAAGATACTTTGATAGAATTAAATGAACAACTTGACCAATTAGTTAAAACCTATCAAAGTAGGATCCCTAAGTGTGATAAGTGTCCAACATTCGAAGAGGAAATTAAAAAAATCAGAGATTAATATAAAATCACTTGAAAATGAAATTCTGATTTTGAAAGAGAACGAAAATACTAGGAGAGAAAATTCTATCAAAAAGTGCACAATTATTGAACGAGAATGAATCTCTCAAAATACAAGTCCAATAATTGTCAATAACTTTAGATAAATTTTCAAAAAGCGAGAAATCGTTGAATCTGCTATTAGGGAAGCAAACTGTTAATATAGCTAGACAAGGACTTGGATATAATCAATCTGAAAATGTTGAAAGCGATATTAATCAAGAAAATTCCATGTGCACAATTTGTAGAAAATATGGACACGATCACAATAATTGTTGGTATAGACCCAAACATGTGAAAACCACACCAATTTGGCTTCCAAAAGGCACGAATATAAAATCTCTCAAAGTTAAACAAATTTGGGTGCCAAAAGGAAGATATATAAACAGTTTTGGGTCTCCATAAAATTATTCTGCCACTAACAACCATGGACCTTTAAAAACAAATAGGTCACAAAAATCTCTCATCGTGTGGTGACAGGCTAAGGAACAACAACAGTGTTTTCTGGATTTTGGGCTGTTCCAGAAACACAACGGGCAACAAAGCAAAGTTCCTTAGCCTAGTACAAAGGTGACAGAATCACAATGGGCAACCACGAAAAATTATCGTAAAGGTAAAACAGGTAAAGGTATATTTATCGATAAGTTAAATGTGATAATCTGCACCGTATTCTGAATGAAATCAGCCAATATTGAGATGTTGTAAAGATGATGTTTTTTTATTCTGACTTGTTCAACATAATTAGCCAATTATATTGATGCCAAAAACACTATTCTTTGAGTTACTTCATACATATTTGTTTGGATTAAACATTGTGTTTTGTTGGATACATTTGGTCATAATTCGGCTAACTCTATATTCTCAGTTTTTCTGATTATTTACATGGCTTCAATTCAAATTCAAAGAATGTCATTTAAATTGTTGTTAAAATTGAGTTTGAAATTTTTGATGCACTCTTCATGGTCTGGTCTATCAATTTTAGTTAGTGATATTTTGGAGTGAAAAAGAAATTCAGATGCAGATTTCACTGGTAATCTAGTTGATAGAAAAATTACTAGTTGAACGTGATTTATGGTGAGACATTTAGCAACTGCATCGTTTTTTCAAAGAAAATATCTGCATATTTTTCATTTCAAATAATTTTCAAATAGCAGCAAATTCTCTCATATAACCCCCTCGAGAAAATCATTTTTTGACCATATTTTCAGATTAGTCAACTTTATTTGATTTTAAATGACAAATTTTGACTAATCCGACTCCCTACTAATTATCAAAAAGATAAATAGTGATTGAAAAGATGATAAGTGTTGATATTTAGCATACATTACTCAAGAGATTATATTTGGAAAATTTCTTTAGGAATTCAAACAAGAGTTATAAAACTTTTTGTTGGGTAAAGATTCCATGACCATTCACATATCTATCATATTTCTATCGATCATTGTTTATCAAATCTTAAATATAGTTTGTCGATATGTGGTACTATAATCAGGAATCATTTGTTTTTCATGTCACATTTTTTTGTAAAAATAAATAAATATCCAAAGTATTCACTCTCATTTAAAAGTCCTCACGGTTATGCATGAGTGAATTACTTGGATTTTTGATTATGTGCTTCCATGCTCATTTAAAAGTCCTTACGGTTATGCATGTATGGAACGCATATCAAAACTAATTGATTAAATAGACAAGTTGATTCTAATCCCATTTAAAAGTCCTCACGGTCATGCGTGGTTAGAAGATACTTGATTTCATTTTTTAAATTAAATTCGAATACTACTAATCTCATTTAAAAGTCCTAACGGTTATGCATGAGTAGTAGATATTCAAATTCCTGATATAAATGTACCACAAGTAGATACATCTGTATGATTTTATATGAGAATACCATTTCCATTCTTTCTAAAAGTGGAATATGCGCCTAACAAGGGTAGTTATGATTTTTGTTTGATTTTTATTGAAGTTTAATATTTATATTCAATTTGAGCTTAATGTTGGATTAATATTGATCACTTAATCTCTATTTTTCTCTAACATTATTATTCTTTTGCTAATAACAAAAGGGGGAGAGAAAAGTTAAGATTTTGTCAAATAGAATCAAGCAAAGGTCAAATAGTTTTCCATTTGCATCTAGGCTCATTTGTATATATTTCTATTTGCATGCATATATGTAGGGGGAGTATCATGTAGAGAGGAAGCATTTAAATAGGGGGAGCAATTAAAGTATATCATTGATCAAATACATTTAACACGGTCAAAATCTTAAATATATGTTTGTTATCATCAAAAGAGGGAGATTGTATGAATATGCGCTTATATGTTTTTGTTTGATGATAATAAACATATATATTCATTTAAATGTATTTGGTAATGTACTATTTTGTTTTTCATAGATTAAATAAATATTTGTTGAATAAAATAAATAACACAGAATTTGAATTCAAACAGAAATTTTATTCAAACAAATATTTATTACAATCTTGAATAGTACAAATTCATCCTCTCACTATACATATACATTTTTGAATACATCACGATTTCATATTTACATTAATAACCTCACTACATATCACTCACACTCGTATTTTGTCTTCAACTGCATTGCAGTTTGAATCCAGCATCTGGGCAATCTGCAAAAATATTCACTAACGCAGTAAAATTGAAAAAGAAATATTTTTGCAATATAAAATGAAATATGATTTTTGAAAATATTATTTGCCTCAGTTATTTGGGTTGTTCGTCATCATTCATATTTGAATTCATCACACACGAACAGTGTGACATGCACAGTGTATCACTGTACATGCCACAAGGCCGTGCACATCGGTATACACTTGACAATGCTACAGGGACAGGTGAGCACAGGTCAAACCCAAATGAAAAGCTGGGTTCAACTCACGTGCAATATATTGAAAATCACGACACGAGCACAAGGTCAAACCCGAGTTTTTGAAAAACTGGATTCAACACAGGGCAGTTCACAAGTCAAAAACAGAGCATCAAAACAATGTCGAAGTCATTCCAGCGAAATGACAGTACAAACAAGTGCACACTGGAAATACAAGCACATGCACATCAACCAAACAGTGGCACATAAATACAAGTATGCACTGCAATGCAAAGACCAGCTGCAACATAAAGTAAAAATGCTCAAATCGACCAAGTAAACAAACTCAGGCAAATGTACATAGTTCATCCACAAATGTTCATTGACTACATGAAGCAAACAATTCATGAAGCAACACAGCAATAAACTCAACAATGAAAGTTCAAGTCAGACCAACACCAACAAAGAACAGAAACCAAGCAATGACCAGAACAAAATTGCCAACATCATGAATACTGCAACAACCAGAGTACAACTACAGAGACCAAGTTCATATAAACAGCAATGCATGCAAGTACCAGATTGAACAATTATAAACATTAACTACAATCCCAAGTGAAACCATACCACAAATGTACAATCAGTGATAAACACAGCAACTCAAAGACCACTATGCAGTAGACAGAGTGCAAATATCAAAGAGACAACATCAGCAGATACATGAGCAATGAAGACTACTGCAAATATACAGAAACAACACAAACTAGTTGCAACATGGATGTCACAAGTACAACAATGCACAATGATACAAAGCAAGTTCGACAGGCAGATTTGAAGAAATGAAACAATGCATTGGATCAACACAATCAAGTCCAAATGCATCAGTGAGGAAACTGCAGTGGACATGTATACAACAGAAGAAGACTACAAGATGAACCACGACCATGTTACAAGAATATTTGCAGTTAAATGTCAAGCAATTGTAATAGCAAGTCATGAAGACACAGTCACAAAATCAGATGACCATGAAAGAAATCAACGCAGTACAAAAATGGAAATTGCCGAAAACAGGAAAGTCAAAATTCAGGTACGAATTTTTGAAAAGTCAGAAAGTAAAAGAGAAAGTTTTGCCGTATCAATCAAGGCAATCGAACGTTCTCAAGCTAAAGCCGTGCGCATCAAGTTGAAGATATTTCAGGAAAGAAAAAAAAAATGGAAAGTATCAAATGAATACGAACAAATTCAATGGTCTCATAATTCATATAAATACCAAACACCAAAACTCATCATCGGCATCGAGTTCAATTCAAGCAAATTAAACCAACGAAAGAAATTACATACCGAATCAACGATGCACTCGATCAAAAGAGCAGCTGCTAAACAACGAGCAAGCCAAGCAACGAGAATCGATCAACAGAGGAGCAACGCAATCTCAAAGTCAACCAAATCATCAGAGAACGAGAGTATCACAAACCAGAACCGAAGCCCTAATTCGAGAAAGAAGCCGAAGCCCTAATTCGACAAAGAGGAAAGGCCGCCATTTCTCCTTCACAAACAAAAGAAAGAAGATCGGGCTAGAGGAATAAAAGAGGGCCGGCCGTGATTTATAAAAAAAAAGGGATTGGTTTATTTAGGGTTTAAGTTTTTAAAGGGGGTTTTATTTTTTAAAGGGTTTTAGCCTAATTTTAATAGGGTTTAATTTTTTTATTTGAGCAAAAATTATGGAGTCAAGTTTGTATTTTAATTTTTGCTCCTGTTTTTATTTTTGAAGTCTGTTTTTCTTTTCAAGTCAAAAGAATTTGTAATCACCACCTAGGTTGTAGGTAGTGTCAGATTGTCTAGTTAAAATTAGTTCAGTGAGTAGGGTGTGCGAGTTTGCAAAACTCTATAGGCGGAGCAGAGTTTGCGAGTAAGTGAAACTCTATAGGCGGAGCACGGTGTGCGAGTCTATGAGAGTGTTTGTGAGCGGAGCAAAAGGGTTTGCGAGTCTAGTAGAGTGTTTGTAAGCGGGATACAGTTTAATTCTAATAGAAATCTGGGAATGCAGCAGTAGGCAGGGGTTGCCGAAGCTGGGTAAAATTTTGTGTGTGGTTTACTTTTCAGCATATTTATTTCTGCAGTTTGTTTTTACGTTTAAATCGAGAAAATTTTCTATAACCCTATTCACCCCCCCCTCTAGGGTTAATCTAGATCCTACAATTTTCTTAGCTGAAACTTAAATCCTTGAATTAACTATTCCTTCCACTTGACTCTAACACCCTCTAAGATATTTTTTGTAGTTTAAACTTCCAAAATGTATCATTCCCTAATGCCATCCCATCAATTGGACCTTTTCCCTAAATGTACCTTCGCATAATTTTATTCTAACTGTTTTATGGTCGAGACAACTCAATATGAAATGATGTCTTGCCATTTTAATCCGGTAGACATAATGACCAATACATCACTAACATTATACCCAAAAAATCATCTAGGAGCATCTAAAATGGATGGTGTCCAAGCCTAACAAACATCTTATGGAACTCTTATCACCTCATCCCCAATAACATACTTGTAGTTGCAATGACGACTCAAGTAGCAGCTACTTTATAAATATTTCCAAACAACATATATAATAAGACGACAACCTGTACCGCAAGCCAAAAAAACATGTGTGGTGTAACATTACCCGAAATATCGGATCAACACCACCCACTCTCAGGTAATCCTAGTCGTCTACCTTTTTTGGCGATGTTCAAATAACTAATACTTTAGGGACTTATAATATATAACCAACTTAATCACCTCCAAGACTTGAGAGAAAAAAATTGATGTAAGCTTAAGATCGTGGGTTAGATAATCCTTCTCATGTACATTCAGCTATTGATTAGTATAACAAACAACTCTACCTTCCCATATCAAAACAATGTCACATCCTGTACCGCAAGCATTGGTATACACATAATCGCCTTCGAACTATCGAGAGGTACTACAATAGGTAAACTAGTTAACATTGCTAATTTTCCAAGTTCCACGAAAAAGTAAATTATTCTTACAGCCGCCAACCAACAGGGAAAATTTCTTGTATCTGCAGTATTCTTTGGTACCATAAAACAACTTGGCTTACTCTTTCTTTACTCTAAGATATATTTTACCTAAATCATACTTTCCAAACCCTCCATTCATTTTTAACAAACTTTCCTTTTTAAAATGATCAAGATATTTTCTTCAATTTAAAATACCCAAAATGGCTTATTTCACTTAGCAAAATGTATATAGAAACATATCTTTCTAAAAATATTCCTTCATAAATAAGAAATTTTCATAAAAGTATATTTTAATCGAAAACATGATGTTTTAACTTACTATTGTTTTATTTTAAAATATGATAGAAATATTTATAAAAGATATTTTCGAGTACTAACCAATTCTTATTTACAAAAGAGGTTCAAAAGCTGGGTCTTACATACTTCTTGATTTTTTTTCTTCGGAAGTTTCATTGTTAAAAGTAAAGTATGCCTCTGGGGTAAATGCAACAGTGTGCCAGAAAACAAAAGTTTTAAAGCAGTTGTTGAAAGTTACTTTTTGTCAAATTCCTTTTCTTTTATTTTTTAAACAAATTACATAAAGTTTATTTAATCATTTTATAGAAAATCATAAACCAACTTATTTTTCTTTAAATATACCAGACATTAATTGTTTCTAATTTTTAGAAAAAATTTCCACTAGTTTATCACTTAAATCGGAGTAAATAAAGGAAACCTAATTTACATAAGCCTAATTATACCTAACAATGCTTTAAGTGCATAAGGTTTCTGTCCTTCATTTTAGAGATGGTTAGCTCAAGTTTATCTTTTAATACGGTGTCTAACTCTAATATAAAAACCCTTTAGCTATACAATTAAGTAATAAAGTGTCTTTGCAACTTCTACCAATATAGGAATAGGATTTCCACTTTAACTAGGGAGATTTGCTCTAAATTTGTAAAGTCTTTCTTTCATGTTCCCTATTTTGCCTTATCACTTCCCACTTTAATTTTATGGGTCTCGTGTTACCACCTTTAAATCTGTAATTTACTTGCTACTGCTAGTTGTTATAGGAAATCTTTAATAGCATTTCTTTATGGAGTAAATCATAATACTTGTAAGAGTTTATTTTTCGCCTCAACTATTATAATCTTAACATTTACTCTTATTTACTTATACAAGGAATAAGCCAACAACTACATTATGGGTCAAAATATATATTAATATACATATTATAAAATTACGAATATGCTCCCTTAGTCAGATTAGGCTCATCTTGTCTTTTTGCTCATAGATACCAGAAATCTTAGCTTCCCCACTTGAGTCATTCCTATAAAACTACTCATTCTCACCATCTATAATTAGGAATTATTAGATACTTTCCCATAGATAGTTCTGGCACGAATACGTGATAGCTTTCATTCTCATTATACTTTTATACACGTAAAGTTTTTGAAAGCTTTTTATCTATGCATATATGCACTTTTTGGAAACTCTTTTGAAATTTTTTTGAAATTCAAAATACCCTTTTCTTTTTCAAAATATTAAAATACATTCTCCTAATATATACCTAGCTCCCAGGGAATTATATACCTAGGCTCTGATACCAAATGTGACAACCCACACCTCTGGACACACCAATCCAAAGCCTAGGGTAACTTTCAGACTTGCATCGGTGCCAAAAAGTACGAGATATCGGGTTTTTATACATTTCAAAGACTAAGAATACAAGGGTAAAACATAAGGCATTCTACACTTTTAGATCTTATAGCAAAAAAGGGTAAAATATAAGTATTGAATATAGACATTTAAGAAAAACAATCTTCAAAATACTTAATTCGCATACATTATTTCCAAGTACAATATAAGTTTTATGTACATTTAATAAAGTAAAAAATTACAAGAGGAACAAGGAAGAATAATAACTCCAACGCTTAGCTCTTTCCTCCATGCTTTGTGTCAATTTATTGATGTCTTGTTATCCCTGGCGAGGGAAAAAGACAGGAAAGGAGTGGGTCAGACAAAAGGTTGGTGAATAAGTTACATCATTAATATATGACAGTCATATGCAATTGACTTTAGTAATACTCTATATGACCTAGGATGCCCTATGGGTGTCTGTGAATTACTTGTTTTCTTTATTTCAGGGGTTTATCTCAATACACACCTACACTAACAATTTATGCAGGCTCATACTTAGAGCCGAACAACTAATGTTCAGCTAATAGCTACTAGAACTTTTCCAACATAGGATTATCCTATAATTTCAACCATGGGACTACATTTCCCACAACAATGACTACACATATCCTAGTTACACATCAAAGGGGAGCCCGCAATGCCAACTCATCGAAGTATCTCATCGTCGCTACATCCATGTCCACTATTCAATGGTAACAT
Source organism: Allium cepa (assembly GCA_030765085.1). Classification (NCBI taxonomy): domain Eukaryota; kingdom Viridiplantae; phylum Streptophyta; class Magnoliopsida; order Asparagales; family Amaryllidaceae; genus Allium; species Allium cepa. The sequence goes on along the minus strand of CM060937.1, from coordinate 977,834,178 downwards.
AACGCATTTTATTGCGCCATGTTGAGATCCAACAACAACACAACATCAAATTGCGTCACCGTGAATATAAAGGAATTCTCATTAGTGACGGGTAGCATGCTCCATCAGGCATCATCGTTAGTGTTACACATCCATCATACAACCTCTATATGAGTATGATTTGCGATAGAATCGTCCCTAGTCGAATATCAACCCTTTGGATAAATATCATTTACCCAGTCCTGCAACGTCCCAGCGTCACCAGATAAGGAACTAGCTTCCCTACTATACTATCAACCATATATATAATATACATACACCGCTGCTTTGTTTATAACTTAGGCCTTATGCCAAGGTTCATACTGCACTCAGAAGATGTTAACCGGTCGACCGATGGTCATTGAAGCGGTCGACTGGTCCTAGTGAATCTATTGATTGATCATCATTGTTTACTATTTTTAATTAGAAAATTTCATTTGTTTTATTTGTTAATTACCGTCATTCCCAGACCCATTTATAATAAACTTGAACTATAATTTTTCATATAATAATTTCAATTGCAGTTAACCAAACTTGTGAATTTATGATTTGTAATTGTCAAAACTTCCTATTCAATTTCATACACAACATTTCAACTTGCAGTAAGTGGGTTTAGTTTAGGTTTAATCTCAACAGGTTATATTAATTCTTATCAAATTTGATAAAAAGATTATATTAAAAATTATCAATTTCTTATTTAAAGATTTTAATTAGTCAGACTTAGATTAGAAGAAAGGAATCATATCTAGATAATCACAGTTAGATTCCTAATCCAATTAAATAATAATTCCAACTCAATTTATAACATTTCTACATCAAAAGAGGATATAATAAAATTAATTACATGTGATCAACTTACTAATCATGAACCCACTCACCTCAAACCAAAGTTGTCCCCCCGTAATCCACTTAGAATCTCCTCTCATTCGCTATAGATCTCCGCTTGATTTAATCTTTTTCAATTTCATACTTTTTATTTTAATTTGAGGAGGAAGAGAAATTTTGGCAGAGTTTGTACATATTGTAATAAAATTAGGGTTCTGACAATTGGCTTAGGGTTGTATTTATAAGGGTAGAACCTTATCTCAACCACCAGATTAGTTATTATCAAATCTAAGCCATTTGATCCTTCAAAACCTTATCTAGAATCGATGACCAGTCGACCGCTCGACTTTAAGTGGTCGACCGCTAGGGGCCAATCAGTCATGGTCAAGGTGTTGACCAGTGGAGCTTCTTAACTAATATATTTTTCTTTCCCTATTTATTTATTTAATTATTTCTAATTCCAATTCTTCAAACATTAATAACTTCTTCATATTAGCTCTGTTTTCCAAATAATATATAAGAAAGTTGTCTAAAAAATAGCTACAAATGCGTTAGTGCAAGTTTCATAGCTAAATCAAACGTTTTTAAAAATTTCATTATTGCTCCTATTATATTTAAATCCTCGAATTAAATTTTCAAGATGTTACAGATTAATATCAAATAATTCGAATATTAAGTTTCACACATCACTTGGCAAGTTGTGTGACATTTTGACCAAATTTATCGCTTACTTAGTTTCAATAAAATCCAATTTTATCTTATTGAGCGTTACCCGGTAGTGATATTTATTTATATCAATTCTCTTTATCAAAACTATGTCACTTTAGACACATGGAATTTGGTATTTGGTATAGTGAAAATTCCAATATCATCCATATTCAACACTATAGACCAAATACAAAGACTTTAGTTCAATTATTATTATTATTATTATTATTAACCGAACTGCTCTGTTCAAAGACTTTTGACTTTAATTGACTTCAGTTTATCATGATTCCAACCATATATAATTGAGGAGATGAATCCTTTCTTGAATAGTATTTCAATTCCTATGCTTTCATTCGGCCCAACTATAGTTAATCGATAGACGTCGTGCCCCGATTTTACTATAATCAAAGCGGAGCTTCCATATTGAAGATCCATAATATTCTCAAGTTAAGAATACTATGTAATTTTGTCACATCAATATCTTCTGTTTGACCTTAATTATATTAACCAATAGAATATTATCGTGTGAGTCATTCCATAGTTATCCAATAACCATCAGTACATAATCCCTCAATGCCTCAACAGTCATGAGTAGTACACAGAGCGTAGCGTACTCTAGTCTTAATGAATGCATTGATATACAGTCTTGATACATCTTGACTAGAATTGTTTAAAATGATATGTTGATTTTATTATGAAAAATCACTCACGGTTGCAACGTATTGTAACTACTATCACAAAACATATCATCTTCAGATTTTCTATTAAATATACATTTAATTAAATTTAATTAATATAAAATATTATATTAAGTATATAATAGAAAGAAAACTCCTTTTATTTTGAATAAGATTGGTTATCGAGTTAGATATATATATAATAAATTGCATAATTGCCTTTAGGGCATACCCCTGACTCTATCACTGTAATTGCTCATGTCATAACTATCCTTATTCCATTTTCCTAATATTTACTCTAATTACTCTAATCCTCAAAACATGATCATAAAAACTAATTCGAAATCTAACCTAGATTTGACCCAAATCAAGCGACCTTATCTTTCCGACTCTGATATCTTGTCCGGATCTGAAATTTGAGATGGAGTAAAACCAATCGAGGACATTCTTCGAAAAATGTTCGTAAAATGTTGCTCCCTTGACAAGATCGATTTCATGCCTGGTATGACTTATTGGGTCCCTCTCATAGGAAAGCGATGTCTGTAGTTGTTGTTGTGCTTTATAGGACTGTGAGTTCGAAAATTAGGATGGAGGAGGAGAACGAGAAAGAGTAGGACGAGGAAGAGGAAGATGAGGAAGAGGAGGAAGAAAAAATGGAGTTAATGACTAGTTGAGGTGGGCCTTCTAATTCTTATTTCTTCTTTAGGTAATTAGTTATTTGTTTATTTATTTTAAGATCTCAAGGAATTTAACTTATGCTAGTAGGGAAAGCACATCAGGGTTTCTTTTAGTTTATAATTGTGGTACTCTTCCTTTAGCATTTGAATATTGTTAATAATGCCATCATTCTTCTCGATTCTCTTATTTTCCTTAGATGCATTAATTTGTCTCTATTTTCATGCTATTTATACTTAAGGTTCATTTGCCTTCCTAATGAGAGTAACTGTTTTAGTTGATAGGCTTGGCGAGCAATTTTTGATGGGAGATATTATTTATGTTATGATTCATTAATATTGTAATATCCCAGAATTTTGGACAATTTAAATTTAATAATCTGGGTTTAAATTTAAATTGAAATAATGATTTTTGTTAATAAATCTGATTGGATTTAATAATCTTTTTTATTTAAATATTTAATTTATGAATTTATTTTTATTAAACTAATAAATCTATTTTCTATTTAATAATGTATATGTATTTATATATATTTTAAATAGGAAAGTTGTTTTTAATTAAATTAATATAACATAATTTTAATGTTTTAAAATAGGAATTGAGATTTATTTTTGAATTTAAGCTTTTCAAAGATATTTAATAAAATAACTATGTGTTTTTAAATATGAGATAAATGTTTTAATTGGTTTAAAATCCATTTTAAATTAAGTTTGAGTATTAAAATATGTTACAAAAATATTTGTGTTATTCTCTTTAAATTATTAAATGATAATTTTGATTTGTAAATTTAATTTGAAATATAAAATACAATTTTAAATATGAACATGCATTCATTAAGTTAATTTTCGTTAACACTTAATTAAATAACAAAACCATTCAAAAGACATGTGTAAGTTTATTAAAGCCTAAGTTAAACATGTGTTAAATATTTAAGTGAGTATATTAACAAGTGTTCATACTTGAGACATGTGTCATTTGTTTAATTTTGTTTTCTTTAATTTTAATTAAATCATAAATTTAGATTATAAAACATTACAATGCTCATTCCTTCATTCTTTCTCTTTTCTTTCATTCTAAAAAGAAATCTAAAAATCTGAAACCCCTCTTCATAATTCATGCTTCTGTAATTAACTTGCATTCATCTCCTCAAACCTGCATTTCCCAAAATACAAACTACAACCTGCATTTGATCTGGAACATGCACATGAGTCTGGAAATTTGTCACTGCAATTTCAAGTTGAGGACATGCATGCAATAATAAACTAGAAGGTCTGCATATTAAAGCTGGAAACAAATGCAAGTGGTATTTGCATCTGCATTCAAGAAACATTCAAAGATCAAAAGCATTAAAAACTGAAGGCCTGCATGAATCTTCAAACTGGAGGCATGTATTCAAAAATCAACCTGCATTTCAACTGGAAATTTGCATCTTCATTCAAGCTACTGCATGCTAAATCTGGGGTCTGCATCTTTTTTTTTCAAGTGAGTAACTTAACCCTTAAAAACTAAGTAGGTAAAAGTTGTTTATACTTTTATTTAGAAATGACTTAACATTTTAAATTTGCTGTGTATATGTTTATTTCTGTTTCACTTGGGTTCTGGCTATTACAATGTATGTCCTAGCTGATAAAAATCCCTTTTATTTTGATTTGTTTGCTGTTGTGTTTTAATCTATGAATGAAACTTGCTTATTTGTAAATAAAGTAAGCATAAAAAAAAAGTTATATGAGTTAAAATAAAACTCTGTTTTACCTGAAAATAATATAACAGAGTAAAAATTTATATTAAGTGAAATTCAATTTATAGGAATTCATGTTTCAGGTTTATTAATTAAAACAACAAGTGAATTCTTGAATTTTAAATCAAACATTATAATTTATAGTGTTGTGAAACATGTGCAATAATGAATTTACTGTATCCTACAATTTGGTTAAGTACATTTGATTTTTGCATTGGATATGATTGAATTGGCTCATGGAGATAGAGTAGCTATCAATGATTATAGGAAAAATTCTAAATTGGATTATAATTAAATTTTGGAGATGAGATTTGGGAATATCTGTATGAACCCTAGTTTTTACTGGGAATAAAAAAAATTAGTACTGCTGCTTCATCTATGATTCGAGTTCAACGATCCTTTGAGTATAGATAGAGGATGTGTAGATGGAGTTATTGCCGGAGTTGGAAGTGTGACGGTGGTCGGAGGAGATGGGTTGAAGCGTTGACAGGCTAGGCATTGAAAAGGGGGGGTGTTGTTCCAGGTTTTGTTTAAAAACTTGAATTCAAATTCAAGTTGTATTATGGGATTTTGAAGGTTGAAGGTGAATGAGGGGATTTTGGTAGATGGAGGATGGCCTGAGTTGATGGCCAGAGATGGCCGGAGTTGGGATATGGATGCACAGGAGTGTTGTGCATGTTGGTGATGATGGTGGTGCAGTTTTAGTTGCAGGGTTTCTGTACTCGGAATGGACTCGGGTAAGTGGAAGGGAGACTCGAAGCAATGTATCGTGTGACTCGAAGTAAATGCGGAGAAGACTCGAAGTGAGTGAAGTTGAGTTGCAGGTTTTAAAACAAATTAGGAAAACTATTTTTTTCCAGGTTTTTTTTTAAAAAAAAAGTGAAAAGAAAATTGCAAACAAAATCTGGAAACAAGTTTAAATCTAGATTTTGAATTTGAATTCAATTAAGTTTTAAATTTTTGTTTTTTTTGAGTTAAATTTGAAATGTTTTTAAACCCAAGTTTGGTTATAAACTTAAAAACAGAAACTGTCTTTCTGTTTAAAAATTTAAAAGTAAGTTTAAAAATTAAAAGAGGAAGTTCAACATGAAAATATTTAAGCCTGAAACTTAGATATGAAATCAGTAATTTAAATCTGAGATTTGAAATCATTTTTTAATTCAAATTTAGGATGTTAAACTAAATAGAAAACTGTTTTCTGTTTTTATGTTTTAAATTGAAAGCAAATTTTAAAATGAAATTGAAATTTAAAACAGTTTAAATCTGGAAAACAGAGATATGGAACCTAAGTTTGAATTTAAAAACAGGAATTTAAATTTAGACTTTAAACTTTTAAAAGAATAAAGATACATTGGTTTGTATTTAATACTGTAAGTTTTAAATTATGAAATAAAAGTTTAAAATAAGTTTAAATTCAGTTTGAAACCTGAGTTGACCTTAATGGCAGTTTTAAAATTAAATAAGTTTTTAAGTTTAAATTTGTTTTGACTACTTTAGGAAGTTTAAATAATTTGAATTTGGAAATGAAGATGGAAGTGTAAATAAAGTTTTAAATTGTTAAGTTTGAACTTGGAATGAAAATTTGAAATGTAGATTATGTTTCAGTTTGAAATTTTGAAAAAGGAATTTTAAATTGAATTTTGTTTTGAAATAAGGTGTTTGAAATATTTTGTACAAAGAAGAATGTTTTTAAATTTTGAACTTAAGGAAATTGGTTTCATTTCAATTATTAAATTAATTTAAATGGAATTGTAATTTTTTAATTAATGAATAATGTGGATGATTAATTAAGTAATTAATAATTTTAAGTTAGATAATTAAGATTTGAGATTAATTAATTAAGGTTAATTAATCTATAATTTAGGATGATTAATTAAATTTTAATTAATGATTAAGATTTATTTAATCAAGTGATTAATGATAATTTAGATTTTAATTAACACTTAATTAATTAATAATTAGAGATTAATTAAATTATAATTAAATATTAATTAGTTGTTAATTAATAATGATTAAATATAAGTTAATTTCGTAATTTAATAATTAAGTAATGTTAATGAAGGTCATTAACTTAAGATTATTTTAACAATTAATTAATGTGATTAATTTTTTGATAATTAATTAGATTAATTAATTAATAATAATCAATTGTTTAAGTTTTAATTACTTAATGAAAGTAATTAATGAATTAATTACTTGGTGTAATTAATTTGATTAAGGTGATTAGTTTAGATTAATTAAGTTTAATTAATTTAAACATTTGTGGATTATTGATAATTACTTATGTAATTAATAAATTTGTAATTACTTAAGGAAGTAATTAATTAATAATTACCGAATGTAATTAAGATATTTATTATAGAAGTAATTTGGATTTAAATTACTTTAGAATTAATCAAGGATTAATTGAAAGATAATTAATTAAGGGTAATTAATTATGGAATGGTAATTAAAGCAGTTAATTACTGAATGGTTATTAATCATGGGTGATTAATATATATGGTTTAAATTGAAGATTAATTACTTATGTAATTAATTTATTTTGAGAAATTGATTAATTAATGATGTAATTTGGAATCGATTAATTAAGGTATAAGTAATATTAAATGCTAATTACTTATGGTAATTAGAAATGGTTAATCAGTAAGGATTAAGTGAAATAAATTATGAGATGATGATTTATAAATTGATTTGTAATCAATTGAAGATTAAGATAAGTAGGATTTTGATGATGAAGTAATTAATTTAATTCATTTTAAATTAATTAGAATTTAAGTAATTATTCATTTTAAATTAATTATAAATGGTGTGATCAGTAGATAGCTGCTTATGTTTGATGATTGGTATTGGTTGTCTGGTATGGTTTGTTATCTCAGTTATGAGATGAATAGTGTATGTGATGGATGCATTAGTTGCTTTTGGATGATCATATGGATTATCTGATTATGATATAAATTATCTGTTGATAATGATAGGATTGATTATCTATTGTGATGTGAATTTTCTATCTGTGTATATTTAGATAATGAATTGAATTGTTTTAAACTTAAAACAACTTGGACCTTAAAAGACACGCTTTGGATTTCGATGAGACCGGGATCGGGTTTCCATATTTGGGATCCGAAAACCACATCGATTCCAAATAACGTTAGGTCGTTAATCCAAGTGGAGCGAGTGAAGACTTGAGGTGTAAGGGATATACGTCAGTATAAATCTGTGGGTGATTCCGTAATGAGTTTGACGGAATAGTACTTATAGATTCGAGATGGTGATTCAGAGTGCAAGGGTTATTGTCGTTAACTCTGAGGGAGATTCCAATACGAGTGTAACGAGATAATGCCTTCGGTCTCGTTCGAACCCGGAACGAACTTGTATGGATTGAATGCTTTCAGAACATCGTCAGGCGGACGATGAGCATTCTAAGTGATATGTCCTATAAAGGTAATCGTAGCCTCAAGCCTCATCAACCGGGAATGGCTAAAACAGCGGAGGTGCAGCAAAGCTTCGTGGGTAGCACCCACTTGAGAGCAAGATTTATCCCTGTCTAGAGGTCCCTTTATATTTTCGGCTTAGTGGTGCGGTTGTTGATCACAACTGCGGGGTTGTCTTGTTTGGAACTGTTCAGTAAGGAACGGGTCCGGCTTTGTGTTGCAGGGGATGAAGGGAGTAATCCTCGGTACGGTGATCTAGACCACGTACTGTGACGGGCGGTACCCCAGTAGCCCAGCCATTGATGGAATCCAAAATCCAATAAGTGCCAACGGTTTTGATTGTATTACCCACTTTTGTGGCTAGTAGCTGGAATTTAATCATGTAACAATTTCGGCTATTTCTTATTTACTTGAAAACCCTAGACACTATTATAATATCGTCGGATTTCCTATCAAATGTTTTGGTTAGCGTAAGGTAAAAACTTTTCCATGTTTATGTGTGGGAAGTCTTACGTGATACCTTTTCTTTTCAAAGGTTTTTCAAAGTTAAGCAACTTTAACCTGTTACTCACACCAGACCCATGTCTGACCCGGAGTTATTTCTGTTTTTCTATAACTCTTGGGTACTCAAATTTTTACGAGTAGCCAAGGGAATTCAGGTTAGGATTCAGGATTAGCTTGACGAATTGTGGAGGAGCATATGGAGCAGGAGGCTTCTGCGTATAGTTATATAGTTTTTCCGCTGTGTTGGTATCTCTGAGTGTTTCTGTATTGTGATTGAGTTGTAATAACTAGACAGGTGTTTATAACTATCTAGTATGTGTTGTATATGTCTGTGTAACTCTGATATTTGATGTATACTATGTAATACTTATGTTATTAATATAATTTATTCGTTCCGCTGTGTAGATTCTTGTGTTGTTTTCTTCTTTCTCTTCTTTCTTTTCTCTTTTCTATCCCTTTCTTTCTTAAAGATGATGCGATTTTCCGGGAGTGGAAAGTCGGGTCGTCACAGTTGGTATCAGAGCATTAGGCTGAGCGAATACCTAGGCTCTGAAGTGTACCTTTCTTTAGAGAGCATTAGGTTGAGTGAATACCTAGGCTCTGAAGTGTACCTTTCTTTAGAGAGCATTAGGTTGAGTGAATACCTAGGCTCTGTAGTGGTGTCTACCTTGAGAGAGCGTATTTGTATTTTTAATATATATATATAAATGGTTCTACCTATTTGTTGGATTACCTGTTCGGGTTTTTTTTCCAATATAAGTTATAAAGGTAGATGAGGTAGAAGTGTGTGTAACACGACTACCATTGGTTGGAGTTTGAATAGATGAGGTTGGAAGTGTATTTGTCGAGACTGTAGACCTAATACCGTCTCGAGTAAGTTTTTCTTGGTGAAAGTACTTCATCAATCTCTGAAGGAAACCTGTTAAGGTTCGGAGTTTATTTTTGAAGTGCAGAATTGAGTTTTGATCTGTCGGTAGGGCTGAAGCAAGCAAGTGATGATATTTTGATATCTTAGGGAGTTGTAGCTGCGTGATAAGATGCAGTGACTATGGATATTTCCGAAGATGTTTCTTTGGAACAAGAGTAAGAAGTGAGTCAGCTCGGTGATGTGGTTGAGTTTAGCAGAGTGTTCTGAGTTGGTAAGGAGTCTTCTGGCTGAGTAGTTTTTCTGAAGTGGAGTTCAGAAGCGGCAGAGTGGAGTCATTTCTCTGGAGAGTTGGCTAGGCCAGCATAAGCTGTTCTGTTTGGTAGAGAGAGAGCAGTTTTCTTTGGATTTAGGCTGAATTGATCGCAAAAGTGACTTGCGATAATATGTTCTATTGAGTTTGTTGGAGATTGTCTGGATTTTCTTCCAGGAAGTCAGAGGTTTGTCTGCATCTGGAGATCGAGTTTTCTTTCCAGGATTGGAATAGGTGGTTCAGTTAGTAGATGGATGGTTCCTTGAGATAGAAGTTGGTGAAGCAACTCATGTTTGGGAGGAACATCTGAGTTTCTTTATGGATATGTGGAATCATATTTCTGTGCTGGGTTGTCTAGTCTGTGTTTGTGCTCTTCTTCAGCATTTTCTTCTGTTTTGGATCAGAGTTGTGCAGTGGAAGCAGTTTGGAGTGCTTCTGTTTTCCTTTCCGGATAAGAAGAAGTTTGTTCTGTCTTCTGTTGTTGAGAAGCAGGGTTAGTGTTCTTGGTTTTTGAGTGATCTTGAGGAGATCATTGGATTGTTTTGATTCAGTCTGTTTCTAATGGAATCAACAAGAGTTAAGCTGATCAGGATGGATGTTGGTAGCCCAGGATCGTCCGAAGAATTTTTATGGATAAGAGACAGAGAAATTTGGATTCTGGAATCGGAGATTTGATTTGGGATAAGTTTTTCTCTGATCCAAGGAGCTATAAGTTTGAGTAGCTAGCTTCGTAGTGTTTTGGTTTCTTCTGTGTTTTGGTATGTTGAGTGTTTGGTTTTCTGAGTTGAGTTGCCAGTTAGGATAACTGGGATTCAGTATGTTGGACGTATCTCTGAGGGAGTGCGTGTTTGATATTTCTGGTTGTAGAACCAGCAGTTTAGGATGGTTTGGTTGTTGAGTCAGACTCGTTTGTAGTCTGATATTCTGTATAGAATTGTTGTTAGGAGCTCTATAGCTTAGTAGTATTGATTGATTGTATTCTATAGAGCGAGTATCCCGATATATATGTATACTTGGGAAACTCGTGAAGTTTTATCCAAAATTCTTTTGGATAATTAGATTTGTTCTGATTGTGTGAATTGGTTGCTTAGGTTATTGGCATATGATTAACATATGCTATATTTTAAAATAAAATCTGTAAATAGATTATTAAATTACCTTTGTTTTAAATTTCGGGGACGAAATTCTTTTAAGGGCGAAGGATTTTAATATCCCGGAATTTTGGACAATTTAAATTTAATAATCTGGGTTTAAATTTAAATTGAAATAATGATTCTTGTTAATAAATCTGATTGGATTTAATAATCTTCTTTATTTAAATATTTAATTTATGAATTTATTTTTATTAAACTAATAAATCTGTTTTCTATTTAATAATGTATATGTATTTATATATATTTTAAATAGGCAAGTTGTTTTTAATTAAATTAATATAACATAATTTTAATGTTTTAAAATAGGAATTGAGATTTATTTTTGAATTTAAGCTTTTCAAAGATATTTAATAAAATAACTATATGTTTTTAAATATGAGATAAATGTTTTAATTGGTTTAAAATCCATTTTAAATTAAGTTTGAGTATTAAAATATGTTACAAAAATATTTGTGTTATTCTCTTTAAATTATTAATTGATAATTTTGATTTGTAAATTTAATTTAAAATATAAAATACAATTTTAAATATGAACATGCATTCATTAAGTTAATTTTCTTTAACACTTAATTAAATAACAAAACCATTCAAAAGACATGTGTAAGTTTATTAAAGCCTAAGTTAAACATGTGTTAAATATTTAAGTGAGTATATTAACAAGTGTTCATACTTGAGACATGTGTCATTTATTTAATTTTGTTTTCTTTAATTTTAATTAAATCATAAATTTAGATTATAAAACATTACAATACTCATTCCTTCATTCTTTCTCTTTTCTTTCGTTCTAAAAAGAAATCTAAAAATCTGAAACCCCTCTTCATAATTCATGCTTCTGTAATTAACTTGCATTCATCTCCTCAAACCTGCATTTCCCAAAATACAAACTACAACCTGCATTTGATCTGGAACATGCACATGAGTATGGAAATTTGTCATTGCAATTTCAAGTTGAGGACATGCATGCAATAATAAACTAGAAGGTCTGCATATTAAAGCTGGAAACAAATGCAAGTGGTATTTGCATCTGCATTCAAGCAACATTCAAAGATCAAAAGCATTAAAAACTGAAGGCCTGCATGAATCTTCAAACTGGAGGCATGTATTCAAAAAGCAACCTGCATTTCAACTGGAAATTTGCATCTTCATTCAAGCTACTGCATGCTAAATCAGGGGTCTGCATCATTTTTTTTCAAGTGAGTAACTTAACCCTTAAAAACTAAGTAGGTAAAAGTTGTTTATACTTTTATTTAGAAATGATTTAACATTTTAAATTTGCTGTGTATATGTTTATTTCTGTTTCACTTGGGTTCTGGCTATTACAATGTATGTTCTAGCTGATAAAAATCCCTTTTATTTTGATTTATTTGCCATTGTGTTTTAATCTATGAATGAAACTTGCTTATTTGTAAATAAAGTAAGCATAAAAAAAAGTTATATGAGTTAAAATAAAACTCTGTTTTACCTAAAAATAATATAACAGAGTAAAAATTTATATTAAGTGAAATTCAATTTATAGGAATTCATGTTTCAGGTTTATTAATTAAAACAACAAGTGAATTCTTGAATTTTAAATCAAACATTATAATTTATAGTGTTGTGAAACATGTGCAATAATGAATTTACTGTATCCTACAATTTGGTTAAGTACATTTGATTTTTGCATTGGATATGATTGAATTGGCTCATGGAGATAGAGTAGCTATCAATGATTATAGGAAAAATTCTAAATTGGATTATAATTAAATTTTGGAGATGAGATTTGGGAATATCTATATGAACCCTAGTTTTTACTGGGAATAAAAAAAAATTAGTACTGCTGCTTCATCTATGATTCGAGTTCAACGATCCTTTGAGTATAGATAGAGGATGTGTAGATGGAGTTATTGCCGGAGTTGGAAGTGTGACGGTGGTCGGAGGAGATGGGTTGAAGCGTTGACAGGCTAGGCATTGAAAGGGGGGGTGTTGTTCCAGGTTTTGTTTAAAAACTTGAATTCAAATTCAAGTTGTATTATGGGATTTTGAAGGTTGAAGGTGAATGAGGGGATTTTGGTAGATGGAGGATGGCCTGAGTTGATGGCCAGAGATGGCCGGAGTTGGGATATGGATGCACAGGAGTGTTGTGCATGTTGGTGATGATGGTGGTGCAGTTTTAGTTGCAGGGTTTCTGTACTTGGAATGGACTCGGGTAAGTGGAAGGGAGACTCGAAGCAATGTATCGTATGACTCGAAGTAAATGCGGAGAAGACTCGAAGTGAGTGAAGTTGAGTTGCATGTTTTAAAACAAATCAGGAAAACTATTTTTTTCCAGGTTTTTAAAAAAAAAAAATAAAGTGAAAAGAAAATTGCAAACAAAATCTGGAAACAAGTTTAAATCTAGAATTTGAATTCAATTAAGTTTTAAATTTTTGATTTTTTTGAGTTAAATTTGAAATGTTTTCAAACCCAAGTTTGGTTATAAACTTAAAAACAGAAATTGTCTTTCTGTTTAAAAATTTAAAAGTAAGTTTAAAAATTAAAAGAGGAAGTTCAATCTGAAAATATTTAAGCCTGAAACTTAGATATGAAATCAGTAATTTAAATCTGAGATTTGAAATCATTTTTGAATTCAAATTTAGGATGTTAAACTAAATAGAAAACTGTTTTTTGTTTTTATGTTTTAAATTGAAAGCAAATTTTAAAATAAAATTGAAATTTAAAACAGTTTAAATCTGGAAAACAGAGATATGGAACCTAAGTTTGAATTTAAAAACAGGAATTTAAATTTAGACTTTAAACTTTTAAAAGAATAAAGAAACATTGGTTTGTATTTAATACTGTAAGTTTTAAATTATGAAATAAAAGTTTAAAATAAGTTTAAATTCAGTTTGAAACCTGAGTTTGACCTTAATGGCAGTTTTAAAATTAAATAAGTTTTTAAGTTTAAATTTGTTTTGACTACTTTAGGAAGTTTAAATAATTTGAATTTGGAAATGAAGATGGAAGTGTAAATAAAGTTTTAAATTGTTAAGTTTGAACTTGGAATGAAAATTTGAAATGTAGATTACGTTTCAGTTTGAAATTTTGAAAAAGGAATTTTAAATTGAATTTTGTTTTGAAATAAGGTGTTTGAAATATTTTGTACAAAGAAGAATGTTTTTAAATTTTCAACTTAAGGAAATTGGTTTCATTTAAATTATTAAATTAATTTAAATGGAATTGTAATTATTTAATTAATGAATAATGTGGATGATTAATTAAGTAATTAATAATTTTAAGTTAGATAATTAAGATTTGAGATTAATTAATTAAGGTTAATTAATCTATAATTTAGGATAATTAATTAAATTTTAATTAATGATTAAGATTTATTTAATCAAGTGATTAATGATAATTTAGATTTTAATTAACACTTAATTAATTAATAATTAGAGATTAATTAAATTATAATTAAATATTAATTAGTTGTTAATTAATAATGATTAAATATAAGTTAATTTCTTAATTTAATAATTAAGTAATGTTAATGAAGGTCATTAACATAAGATTATTTTAACAATTAATTAATGTGATTAATTTTTTGATAATTAATTAGATTAATTAATTAATAATAATCAATTGTTTAAGTTTTAATTACTTAATGAAAGTAATTAATGAATTAATTACTTAGTGTAATTAATTTGATTAAGGTGATTAGTTTAGATTAATTAAGTTTAATTAATTTAAACATTTGTGGATTATTGATAATTACTTATGTAATTAATAAATTTGTAATTACTTAAGGAAGTAATTAATTAATAATTACTGAATGTAATTAAGATATTTATTATAGAAGTAATTTGGATTTAAATTACTTCAGAATTAATCAAGGATTAATTGAAAGATAATTAATTAAGGGTAATTAATTGTGGAATGGTAATTAAAGCTGTTAATTACTGAATGGTTATTAATCATGGGTGATTAATATATATGGTTTAAATTGAAGATTAATTACTTATGTAATTAATTTATTTTGAGAAATTGATTAATTAATGATGTAATTTGGAATTGATTAATTAAGGTATAATTAATATTAAATGCTAATTACTTATGGTAATTAGAAATGGTTAATCAGTAAGGATTAAGTGAAATAAATTATGAGATGACGATTTATAAATTGATTTGTAATCAATTGAAGATTAAGATAAGCAGGATTTTGATGATGAAGTAATTAATTTAATTCATTTTAAATTAATCAGAATTTAAGTAATTAATTTAATTCATTTTAAATTAATTATAAATGGTGTGATCAGTAGATAACTGCTTATGTTTGATGATTGGTATTGATTGTCTGGTATGGTTTGTTATCTCAGTTATGAGATGAATAGTGTATGTGATGGATGCATTAGTTGCTTTTGGATGATCATATGGATTATCTGATTATGATATAAATTATCTGTTGATAATGATAGGATTGATTATCTATTGTGATGTGAATTTTCTATCTGTGTATATTTAGAAAATGAATTGAATTGTTTTAAACTTAAAACAACTTGGACCTTAAAAGACGCGCTTTGGATTTCGATGAGACCGGGCTCGGGTTTCCATATTTGGGATCCGAAAACCACATCGATTCCAAATAACGTTAGGTCGTTAATCCAAGTGGAGCGAGTGAAGACTTGAGGTGTAAGGGCTATACGTCAGTATAACTCTGTGGGTGATTCCATAATGAGTTTGACGGAATAGTACTTATAGATTCGAGATGGTGATTCAGAGTGCAAGGGTTATTGTCGTTAACTCTAAGGGTGATTCCAATACAAGTGTAACGAGATAATGCCTTCGGTTTCATTCGAACCCGGAACGAACTTGTATGGATCGAATGCTTTCAGAACATCGTCAGGCGGACGATGAGCATTCTAAGTGATATGTCCTATAAAGGTAATCGTAGCCTCAAGCCTCATCAACCGGGAATGGCTAAAACAGGGGAGGTGCAGCAAAGCTTCGTGGGTAGCACCCACTTGAGGGCAAGATTTATCCCTGTCTAGAGGTCCCTTTATATTTTCGGCTTAGTGGTGCGGTTGCTGATCACAACTGCGGGGTTGTCATGTTTGGAACTATTCAGTAAGGAACGGGTCCGGCTTTGTGTTGCAGGGGATGAAGGGAGTAATCCTCGGTACGGTGATCTAGGCCACGTACTGTGACGGGCGGTACCCCAGTAGCCCAGCCATTGATGGAATCCAAAATCCAATAAGTGCCAACGGTTTTGATTGTATTACCCACTTTTGTGGCTAGTAGCTGGAATTTAATCATGTAACAATTTCGGCTATTTCTTATTTACTTGAAAACCCTAGACACTATTATAATATCATCGGATTTCCTATCAAATGTTTTGGTTAGCGTAAGGTAAAAACTTTTCCATGTTTATGTGTGGGAAGTCTTACGTGATACCTTTTCTTTTCAAAGGTTTTTCAAAGTTAAGCAACTTTAACCTGTTACTCACACCAGACCCATGTCTGACCCGGAGTTATTTCTGTTTTTCTATAACTCTTGGGTACTCAAATTTTTACGAGTAGCCAAGGGAATTCAGGTTAGGATTCAGGATTAGCTTGACGAATTGTGGAGGAGCATATGGAGCAGGAGGCTTCTGCGTATAGTTATATAGTTTTTCCGCTGTGTTGGTATCTCTGAGTGTTTCTGTATTGTGATTGAGTTGTAATAACTAGACAGGTGTTTATAACTGTCTAGTATGTGTTGTATATGTCTGTGTAACTCTGATATTTGATGTGTACTATGTAATACTTATGTTATTAATGTAATTTATTCGTTCCGCTGTGTAGATTCTTGTGTTGTTTTCTTCTTTCTCTTCTTTCTCTTCTTTCTTTTCTCTTTCCTATCCCTTTCTTTCTTAAAGATGATGCGATTTTCCGGGAGTGGAAAGTCGGGTCGTCACAAATATGTTGTGAGTATTTGTGTTGTAACCCTAACCCTACACCAATGCATGTAGTTCAGTGGCCTTAATTTACATAATATTTCCAGTAGCCTTGTATACCACTCCACAATTCATTTATGGCTAATTACTTTATTCCACACACATGATTCTTCTTCTCACATGACAATTCATTTATAGATTTGGCTGAAGCTAATTGTAAGTTTTCTAGAACAAACTAATTGCTAGCAAGATGCTTAGATGAAAGTTGTGGTGGGAATGCTCGTTTGAAACACTTTGAACTACAAATTACTTGTGAAGCTTGTTAATACTAGAATACTATGCTATAGTGAGGGTATGGTAGAGTGGATGCAGCAACATGAGGTTGGAGGGGTTGCTGGAATAATTGAAGAGGGGACGTGCACATAGAGAGTGATAAACATGCACGAAGGAAACTAAAGGCGTGTGTGATGACTGTTGGCAAAAGTTTACAATTAGGAATAGTTTAGAAGAACTGGTGCTGCTGCTAAAGATAAATAAACTAAACCAATAGCCTCTAATCACTTGGATGGTTTCCAAGGAGAAGAGATGGAGGGTTGTCATGATCTGTAGAATAGTCCATGGTTTGAGCAAGACAAGATCTCAAGTGAATGGTCCGAGCAAAAATCTGTAAGTTTATTTTCGTGTCAAAATTTATTGTGATATGCTTTCATATGATCAATTTACTAAAATTTGACAATTATTTGGTTTGGTTGTGCCCTATGATTTCAAGGATGAAGTAGTTTACTTATATATACACCCCCCCTCACACACACACATATATATATATATGTATGTATGTATATATAAACACACACACAGATATGTGTGTGTGTACGTATAGCATGAGAACAAGCATTTTAGTGATCATAGTTCAAAAATATAGTATTTCTGATGTTAGATAAATCAAAAACCAAATTCTTATGGTTTTATTCTTTGCAATTCTACTTTTAATGGTCTGAATTCGTTTTCATAGTGAACAAAAGAGAGGCATTTGAGTGTGTTAATGATTTGTAATGTGAATTTAGACAAGTGTGTTAAGCTCCTATTCATTTATGACTTTGGGACTAATGTCATTCACAAATCAAAAGGAAAGCTCAAAAAATGTAATTATGGTTTATCCTTTGTTCTAGTAATTCTTAAAGTTTTATAACTAATAAAGAGCATAATAGTTATCTAGATATCAAAAAAAACATATCCACATTGCTTTGAATATACTCTTTATTTTTATATATTTAAATGAAAGGTGATTTGTAATTAGTATCAGCATTACTTTATATACTTAAATAGTTGGTGCGTTATTTCTGCCTTTTAACTCTTCAGTATTCAGAGAACTTTTCTTCCTTTCTTCTTTTCCTCATTTTTTTGCCATAAAGGTTGGATAATTAGACCATGTTTAGATAGATACCTTAGGCTAATGAAAGCATAAATACCGTGATTTAACTGTCCTTTTGAGTGAGGTGCTAACATGTGATTTTCAATAGGTGCTAAAAATCTATATGAACATTGTGTTTTTATGTTATTCCTCTACCAATTAACTAAAGTTTGTTTGTTTGATGACTTCATTTTCTTCTTTTTATGGAAAAGTTAGTTCAGCTTATGCTAAGTGAAATTTCATCTTTTTTTATCATGCAGTTAATATGCACATGCAGTTTGTGATCTAAGAATATTTATTTACTTATATATGTTTCTCATTTCTCATAGGATGTTTCTCCATCTTGATTCTTTGTTGGTTCATTTTCTAAATCATTAATAGAAGGCGGCAATAATCACACTATCATTATTTAATTAGTAATTCGTTTCTTAACTTTGATAACCAGATTAAACCACTATTTATTATATTTTCAAACTCTATATTGGTGTTTTTTCAAATTTATTTTATTTTAACAATTTATTTTCAAAACTTAGTTTATGTAAATGATTTTTTTATGTTTATTAGAGGGTCTTAAGGAAAACCCTTCCCAAGCTTATAAAGGAAAATCACCCCATGCATTGTTAGTCAATTAATAGAAAGAAGATGAGTCATACGTTTATAGATATCATGGTAAAGCTCTTGAAGTTTTATGATAATGCAAGAGATATTATTATTCTACATTGGAGTTTTATTCGATAGAGAATGAAGTAGGTGGTGGCTTAGGTCAGGAATAGAGATCAAAATCAAAATT
Source organism: Allium cepa (assembly GCA_030765085.1). Lineage (NCBI taxonomy): Eukaryota > Viridiplantae > Streptophyta > Magnoliopsida > Asparagales > Amaryllidaceae > Allium > Allium cepa. Next base: position 977,815,185 of record CM060937.1, on the reverse strand, counting down.
TTGTTATACATAAGGCAACAACGGTAAAGTGTATTAATTGATATCTGTGAGATATTGCATACAATTTATGTTTTTTTATCGATGTCTTAAACATGAATTATGTTAATAAATAATATATGTTTTAATTGTATTGTTTGTTATATATATTTTTTATTAATAATGCATTATGAATTTATTAAATGCGGTTTGATACCGTTTTGGGTTTCAAAACCTGAAAAAGTATTTTTTTTTTCTTCAACGATATTTGCTTTAGTTGTTTTATAACAATCGAAGCAAAAGAGAGTCAATTTCTTTAGTTGTTATGTAAGAACCAAAGCCAAGTAGGTCATTTGCTTCGGTTGTCATTAAACAACAGAAGAAAAAGCTTCATTAATTCCTTCGGTTGTTTGAAGAACCAAAGCAAATGATCCATGTTGCTTCGGTTCAACAACCAAAGCCATAGGTTTTGGCATGTTGCTTCGTCTTCATTTGCTTTGGTTGTTGAACCAAAGCAATATGGATTAGACAACTGTAGTTGTAGTGCTTATGGATGGCAGGAAGGGGGATTGTGTCTTAGATGACGGAACTCCTCTATCATTCCAACATGCACTGTAGACTAAAGACTCTACACTCTAGCTTAGAGCGATGAAATTTGAGATGGATTCCATGTACAAAAACAAAGTGTATACTTTGTCAGATGCATTTGAAGGGACAAAACCCATCGATTGCAAATGGATTGTTAAGAAAATGGTAAGTGCAGATGGGTAAGTGGAGACTTATAAAGTCGGGCTAGCAATAAAAAGTTTTCGTTAAATTCAAGGTGTTGATTATGGCAAGACCTTTTCATCCATAGCTATGCTTAAGTCTATTTGGATTATGCTAGCTATTACTGAATTCTATGGATACTATCAAATGGATGTAAATATGGCGTTTCTAAATGATGATTTAGAATATATCACAGTCTGAGGGTTTTGTGGTTAGCGAAAGTGAAGGCAATGCTTATATGTTATTAAAGTCCATTTATGGATCTAAACAAGCTTTAAGGAGTTGGAACAGTGTTTTTGATAATGTGATCAAATAGTTTGGTTTTTATCAAAACACTAAGGAAGCATGCGTATACCGAATGGAATAGCACAACGTTATTGCATTCTTAGTGCTAAATGGTAATAATCTTCTGTTGAATAGTAATGACGTATCGTTATTGCAATCAATGAAAGCTTGCCTTTTCAAGAACTTCTTCATGAATGATTTGTGAAAAGCAACCTATATGCTAGTTATAAAGATTTGTAAAGATAGGTCTAAGAGGTTGTTGGGATTGTTCCAGTGAATGTACATAGATGCCATATTGAAGAGGTTCGGTATGGAGAATTCCAAGCGTGTAAATGTTCCAATGCAATCTAGAATCGTCCTTTCTAAGAAGGATGCTCCTCATACTGATGAGGAGAAAGAGCGTATGAAGAGGATTATGTATGCTTCAGCCATATGATCCATAATGTATGTTATGATATGTACTAGAATGGATGTGGCATATGCATTAGGATGCTTAAGCCGATACCGGTCTAATCCTAGAGAAAAGCATTGGGCGGTTGTAAAATGTATACTATGGTATTTAAGAAATACTCAGGACTCATTCCTAATATATAGGAACGGAGACATCCTTATGAAGGGTATATTAACTCTAGCTTTTAGAGTGATATCGACGACAGTAAGTCAGTATCAGGTTATGTTTTTACACTTAACGATAAGACTATCAATTGGAAGAGTTTCAAATAAGAAACAATAACTAATTCCAACGATGAAGGCCAAGTGCATTGCCTTTAATAAAGAAGCTACAGAGACGGTCTAGATGCGTAGATTTTTAAGTAAGCTTGGAGTGATTCCTGATACAGAGAATCTAATGGCATTGTTCTTTGGTAACAATGCGGTGAAACAAGTTGCAAAAGAACCCAAAGCACATAAGAAGTCATGGCATATTCTACGAAAGTTCCACTTCATTAGTGAACAAATAGAGAATAAAGAAGTCGTCATTCAAAGCGCAGATATCAAGGATAACATAGCAGATCCGATCACTAAGGCTCTAGCTCGGATTGGCCCTTGAGAAGCTAATCAAAGGGATAGGATTGAGATTCCATAATTGGTCGCAAGTGCAAGTGGGAGTTGATAGAGTTAGAGGGATGCACTTTGGGCAATTCTGTAATTTATTATGAATTATTAACTACGCAATCAATTCTTGTTCATAATAAAAAGTGTTTTCCTTGTTATATGCTTGTTCTAGCGTGTTATAATTAATTCATTATTTAATTTAAGTATATTTAACAGAAAATCCATAAATGGTGCGTTTGTGATATTCATGAGTATTTTATTTCAACATAATAAACTCATCATTTTAAATATTTCTAAAGTCAAGATGTATCAAGACTGAAAATCAATGCATCCGTTAAGATTAGAGTACGTAACGCTCTCCAAAAATTGGGAAGTGTATTACTCATGACTGATGGGGTTCCAAGGAATCATGTATCGATAGTTATTCGATAACTATGGAATGGCTCACTCGATAGTTTTTAGTTTATTAATATAACTAAGGACAGACTGAAAATATCGACATGACAAATTTATACTCCTCTCTTTACTTAAGAATACCATTGATCTCCAATATGAAGCTACGTTTTGATTATAAACAAATCATGGAAAGGCGTCCATCGAATGACAATAGTTGGTTTGAGTGGAAGTAATCGAAGTGGAATACAATTCAAGGGAGGATTCGTCTCCTCGGTTATAAAAGGTTAGTATCATAGTCAACTGAACTGAACTCAAATTTAAAATCTTAGGTCAGAGAGGTTTGGTCAATAATAATTGTTGTTATTGGACCATGGACTTGTGTTTGGATTATAGAATTGAATACGAACGATATTGGAATATTAACCATTACCAAATTTCATAAGTCCTAATGTGATAAAGTTTGATAAAGAGAATTGGTATAAATAATCGTCACTACTGGGTAATGTCTAATAAAATAAAATTGGATTTTACTAATGTCCAATAAGCGATAAATTTAGCCGTAATGTCACACCACCTGCGAAGTGACATGTAAATGTTTGTATTCGAATTGTTCGATATTAATCGCTGGCCAAATTTACACCTAAGAGTTACACAACTGAAATGTTGAATACTCCTGTTACCATCCAATTTAATTAAATTATAATTGCTATAAATTAAATAATATTTATAAAATTTTAATTATAAAATTTTATTTGAAGTGTGTTGAATAATATTTAAAAGTGTGTATATAATGGTTATAAATACACTTATTGACATATGATGTCTATACACACTTAAATTTGATTTAAGTGTGTTCAATATTGTTCGGGCTTGAAGTAATTTTGAGACTAATAAAGGGATTGTTATTTATGGCACCGATAGGGATAAGTAGGGTCGGCTATGTGATGGCATGGTGAAAGGACTTTTAAATTCAAAAGAAGAGAGATATGGTAAGAGAGAAACAAGGATAGTGATCCTCTTTTTACTCTCCAGCCTTCCTTTATTTAATCCCTTTAACTCTCACTTTTGAAGTGACCTTTTGAGCCTCAACTTCTTACCATTTCTAGTCGAATTCAATCTCCCTCCTCCACTTCTCAAATTTTCAAGCATTTTAAACATAAATCAAACTAAATATAAAGGTCGATGGTAGCTGTATTCGGGAGCTAGCAACTTCTAAGCATAAGGCAAAGGTAATTTTACTTGATTACAATTATATAAATGGTAAGCAAATCTATTATATCATGTATTAGTTTAGATATAATCCTTTATCATGAATCTGTATCTTTGCATTGTCACATATTGGATACACACGCATATGTGTATGTGTGTGTATTTATAATAAAATATTTTTTCCATGCATAGATGCTCACGGTCATGATTAATATATATATATATATATAATATTAAATATTTATCAAATCCAAATTCATAAGAAATAATATTGTATCAAGTATAATCTATATTCTAGAAAAATTATTTATTCATATAAGATTCGAAAATTAAAAAACAGTTTTTTATATATATTTAATTCACATTTATATTATATATATTATTTAAATTAAAATTAATTTATACAAATAAAAAATACATATATGGTTATTTATAAATAATATAACATGTAAGTACATAATTTTAGTACAAAATATGCTAACATTTTGTTTTCGAAAATTATAAAAAAAATTATTCCATTTGGATTTAATGAAAAAAACAATATTTAATTTTTAATAAGTTTAAACAAAAAAAATTAAGCCGAAAGTAATTTTTTTAACAAGGTTGGCCAGCTTTATAGTGGGCCGAAAGTATTTACTGTATTTATACAAATATATTATATTAATGTTATTATTTACATTGTAATATATATTTGCAATTATATATTTTAAAAATATACATTATATAAATAATATTTTTTAATTCATTTAATATATATATATAATTTGAATTATATACGTAATTATATATAGTTATTCAATACTACTTTATATAGTTATATTCAAACATATTTTGCAATCTAATTATATTTTGCTTACATGTATATATATATTTATAAGTGTACTATATAAATATTATTTGTAAGTTATACTTTATAATATAAAAAATTATACATATGTGCATACATACATGCATACATATATATAATAAATTATTTATATGTACACACATAAACACACACACACACACACACACACACACACACACATATATATATAACATACATGTATACAGTGAGGCTAATATATCTGTTGTGGTGTAAATCTCTACATCTATATATAGACGTATCAAACCATGTGCACTTTATTATGTTGCACATGCAAGTATACATATATATGCACATGATACACATATATATTATATAATACAAAATTATACAATAAATTAGACTTTGTATATAAATTAAATAAAATATTGATTTTATTTAAAATAAATTTAGACAATATCTAAATAAATTAACTTCATAGACCCAATAGGATCCAAATAGAAGAAATATTTTTGAAATTTACCCATTTAATCTGCTACGAGCTGGCCCAAATCCAACAGAAGGTTGTGTTCGGATAACAATTACTCTACCCTACCCAACTACCGGCCTGACTCAAAGGATGAAGTAAGCCCAAAGACAACCCCCAATATAAAGACCGAACTGATTTTAGATCATGGGCTAATTTTCAAATTTTTTTTGAAAATTTAAATGATATTTTGAGTTCAAAAATTAAATTTATAATATGATATAAAAGTTATAAAAGTTATAAAAATTTCATTTTCAAAACTACTATGAAAATAAATTAATATTTTTAAAATTTATTCAAAATTTAATTAATTGGATTAATTAAATAAATAAATAATTAAAAGGTAATTAATAAAAATAAAACATATATATTGGTATATGTTATGTGTGTGTATAATCATAAGTGTTATAGTATAATAAACATGCATATTTATCTTCAATTTTTTTAGGTAAATTAAAATAAAATTTTAATTTGTTAAATTATATAATTAAAATTATTTTAATTAAATAAAGTACTTATTTGATAAGTAATTTCATTAAATGCTAAATAATATATATGTATGTATGAATGTATATTTATACGTATACATACGAGCATTACGGCGTGCGCTTCGCGTGTGAATGAAAAAGGTTTAAACAGATATTTAGTCATATTTTTGCATTGAACTCATGTGTAGTTAGTGTTATTTTTTATTTCTAAGTTGCAACGTCTAATTTTTTGTTAGTTTGAATTTTTATTTCTATTATTAATTAATAAAGAATCAATTTATGAAGGAAGTATATTTGTTAGTCCTATTTTTAAGTGATATTAAGATTTGGCAATATTTGTAGAGGAACATTTTAATTAGTAATGAATTTTATTTGTTAGATCCTACTTTTAAGTGATACTAAGATTTGGTAATATCTACAGAGGAACTTTTTTGGTAGTTCACGTTAACACAAAAAAGTGTGATACCAAAGTATTACAATTATTATTGAAGATTACTTAACTATAGATATTATAGTCAATATCCATCTTAAAATGTTTAAGAAGAACAAAACAATTTTTGAAAATTTAAAATAATTTAACTAATTTGTTAATTAAATTGATAGATTAAATTAATTAAATGTGATTCAGTTATAGAAATTAATAAGATGCATGTATATATTATATAAGTGAATTAAATTATAAAAGTCATACATAAGTTAATACTTATATAATTACATATGCATGAAATTAAATGGAATGGGGAAAAAACTAAAATTAGATTTAAGTAATAAATACGCATGCATAGATAGCGTAACATGATTTTAAATGTGTCCTACACTTGAATTACGAGGGTATTTCGAAAGAATTTTTTTTTTCTAAATTGATTTCACGTAATATATACACACAAATACACACACACACATAAGATTGTGAATCTTTAATATAAGTTGTCCTTTAGCATTTATAAATGAATAGATTATTTGCATACTTTTTAGTTGTTGATCATCCTAAAGCTGGAGATGTTATGTATAGTATTATTAATATATTGGGTAGATGGTTAATATATATGCACGTATTTATTGATCTCCCTTAAGGTACGTGCATTATACTTAGGCTGTCATGAAATGGTAGGTACGTGTGAATAATATCTTTTGATTTGTTGATCCTAGTCAAGCTCGAAATGAGATTAGGACAAAGACTATGGGTTAGGAGTTTTATATGATGTAACCGATAAAGTGTTATCCATCAATTGTGGGCTTATGATTTGTTGATCATACTCAGTGTCAGAATACCAATGCAATCGAATCTTAATACCTATTAGAGAAATTGAAGGATTTATATGTTTTCTTAGGGTTTTGAGAAGCATAAAAATCCAATAGCAGCCTTATTAGAAAAATGTAATGGTAACCATTCTAATATTGTAAGAATATATGTTATACAAGTTAAATTAATCTATTTAGATAAATTTGTACAATCACTATAAAAATTGATAAAATATTTATCAATTAAAATATACACATGAACTAAATTAAAGATTAATAAAGAAATATAAATTTTACTTACCTTTAATCATTTGGCATATTGTCGCTTCAAGACCGACAAAAGAGCCAATTTGTACGACCATGAAAACATTCACACCTCGATCGCCTAATTGTATATTTATACAAACTTGTGTATTACCTTCTATGGGTATCGAACTATAATAGCAATAGAAGAATACAGATATATGATCCATATTCGGTCATATATAAATGTTATATGGTGAACTGTTGTGGTACACGTATGATACGTCAATGAAATTAGATTATTGGAAATAAGAAAATAAACCAGAATGTGAAATCGTATATTCAATACGGTTGATTAAAGTAAGGATCTCCTTAGGATGGTTTGACCATTTTTGAAAGGAAAGTGAATGTCAGAGAGTTGGTGTAACATAGGCATAATTAGGATTAAGAGTGTGAATTTCCCTCTGATTCACCTAAAGTCATCGGAAATGAGAATTGCATAAAATACTAAAAATACTTACGATGGAATGAAAAATGTGATTTCTATTCCAATTGTGTTATAATATAGATAATTATTTTCAATAAATGTTATTTCTATGAGTTTAAGATATTTGATCCAAAACTCTTGACCGTAAACTTGTTATAGTAAAAGAAATAAATAGTCCATAATAAATAGTTAAATGAAGCTTCATATGTCATAAGTTATTATAGTAATTATGGAAATAGTGGGAGCATGTCATACAATTCCTTCGAGTGGATGCATCAAGATACAAAAAATTATTTTCATAAATATACCAAATATTATTTATAAAATAATGACTGTTCTCAATGTTGACTAAAAATTAATATAGTTTTATTTTGTTATGAATATTTCGAGTATTCATTATGAAATAAACCTATTAGAATAACGGTAATTGTTGCATTAGCTACATTACATAGAAGTACCTAAAATTTTAACAATTATTTTTGAAATCATGAATTAAGCCACAATTTTGAGGAAAAATTCTTTATATCGTATGACGATGAATTATATGGTATTGATGAATTATATCTTAGAAATATTAAGGGGGAAGCACCCATTCAGTGGGAGCGATAAAAGGGTTGGTGACTTCTTCAAATAGATACACATAGATGTATGCATTTTAAAGTAGTATGTATATGACAAGTTCATAGAATTTAGCATGGAAGTAGAAAACATAACATGCAAATGTAATTCGATTTGCTCGAATTGGTAAGTGTGTTGGAAAGGGTTCTAAAAGTATCTAAAGAGAAATAAGACTTAGTCTCAAAAATCACTCTTCCTTATGACACATAATAATGTATCAATAATGGGTAATTGGATTTTTTGAATAATGTACAATTAATGATGAGTAAAGTTGAGTTAAGTTCTTTTTGTAAGGTCATGCGTTTACGAGTAAGTACATAAGGCTAAAATTAATGTCGTCTATAAAAAGTTTACGAGACCATATAGGATACAAATTCATAAAAAACTCTACATATCATAGGTCAAGGAGTTTACAACTTGTGTGACTCGAGAGACTACATGCAATACTTGTAAGGGGATCTTATTTGGACCACCCCGAATCAGTTTGGGACCGATCAATATCAATTTACCGACATATTTTATAAACATAAATTTTATAAACTTAAAACCAAATCATTTTTATATTTGAGGATATTCATAAAGTGTTTATAAATACCTATTCCGTTGCAGCGAAAACAATAATTGTCTAAAGAAACACCAACTACATGATGAAGGAATTTCTTTTATAAATTATTGGCAGTAGAATGGATTTGGATACGATCTAAAGATGAGACTAATTACAAAGGATGAAATGAAATTAATTGAACCAAATAGGCAAGACACGTTAAAATGTTAAATAATAAATCTTGAACGTTAAAGATAAATTATGAGTTTTATTAGTGTCAAGAAAAGAATTACCTCTATTATCAATAACTTATTAAGGTTTTGAATCTACCATATGGTATGATGTAAAAATCCATAATGGATTCCAAATACATTATCAAAATATGATATTGATGGTGGTAGCTAAAAGGATATGATCGATCAACAATAAAAGTATCTCCGAGAAGGAGACCAATGCTGTTGGAATATAGTAAGCTACACTGATAGAATAACATCATAATCTCAATTATTGAAATAAACGTAATAGATTTGTCATTCAACGTACTTGTGTCAATTCGAATTTCACTCGGAAATTATTGCTCGATATGATTTTGAGTTTTGGTGTATGTGTGTTGAAACCGAAATTCTAAATAATGTTTAGAATATGTAGTTTATGCTTAATAACCATTTAGAATATGTTTCTTGTGCTTAGTAACTAAAATGTCTCGAAGTTAGTTGAAGTGATTCTAATTTTGTAGGTTATTAGGTATGATCCAAGAAAATATACAAAAGTATTGTTCGATGGGCATCAAAGTTAAGCAAGCTTTTTCATAGAGAAATAAAATAGTTTGATTTTTAATCAAACTGCCAAGGAAGCGTGTATTTGTAAGAAAGAATATTAATAGGTGCTAAAATATTTCTGAAATTTTAAGTAAACGATAAATATATGATTGTTAACAATGTATTCATGTTATATCATTTTGGTTGTTTAATACTCAACATTGGATTAGAAAATAGAATCTTTTGTAATCAGTATAAAAGAATGTTGCAAATATCTCAAATGATTTATATTAACGCCTTGTAAATTATTTATATAGAGCTTGTAAGATGAATTCCCTACGTATTAAGCAATAAGAATTATCGTACATGCTATATTATCTATAGTATCACACTCCACTTAAGTATTTGATAAACAAAGTAAGTACCAAATCCGAATTTACATTACAATATGAATATTGAGAAATCCATAACATTGTTATATGATAACAATCTTGCAATACAATTCATAAAAGAACCTGGAGCTAACTAGAAGTTGATAGAAATAATTCAAATAGTTCCACGTGATAAAGGTGGTTTATCAGTATCAGATAGAGTTGATTGATATAGTAGACAACTAAAACAAAGTAACATACTCGTTCAATAAGGGACATACCCAATAAGTTTTTGAGTAAGTCGGTCGAAGAAGTTGGAATAAGATTCCATAATTGACCATAGTGTAAATGGGAGATTGATAGAATTAAAGGTCTGCCCTAAGGGCAAATTATGTAATTTTGTACATATACCTAACTCGATAACCAATCTTGTTTAAAAATAAAGGGCGCTTTCTTTCCATTATATACTTGTTATATTGTGATATAATTAATTAACTAACTAATTTGAAGTATGTTAAATAAAAAACCTTAAATGATATGTTATGGGTGGTAGTTACAGTGTGTTGTAATTCTGAGAAATTTATCATATTAAAAACAATATATTATTTACAAATTTTCTTAGTCAAGAGTTTTCAAGATAGAATATCGATACATCCATTGAGAGTAGAATGCGTAACGGTATCAAAATATTGGACAGTGTATTACTCATGGTTATTTGGGGACACTAAATGGTTATGTACTAGTAGTTATTGGATAACAATGGAATGACTTACTCCAGAGCCAAATAGAGAATCTTGAAGTGACAATGTGACATAGTTCCCTCGACTTGAGATTCCGTGAAACTTCAATGAGGAAGCTCCACTTTGATTACAGTTAAATCATGGTATAAAGTTCATTGAACGACCATAGATGAGTACGAGTTGAAGCATTATAAGTGAAACACTACTAAATGGAGAATTTATCTCCTCCGTTATATGAAGTTAACATCATGGGAAACTATAGTCAACTCAAAGTCAAAATCTCTAGTTAGAGTAGTGCGATCAATAATAAATGTTACTACTAAACCATGGACATTGCTTACGGACTAACTTAATTAATTGTGTACAATATTGAAATTTTGACCAAAACCATATTCCAAAGTCTTAATATGATGTAGTATTGATGAAGAGAATTGATGTAAATAATCGTTATTACCGGGTACCCCTTGTAATAAGTAAAATTGAATTTAACCGAAAAAGATGTGTAATCGATAAACTCGGCTAAAATGTCACACCACTAGCTAAGATGATGTGTGAACATTAATGTTCCAATTATTTGATATTAATCACGAACTGAATTTACACCAATGAGTCGTACAATCGAAATAATGAATTCTTCGAAAAACCATACGGTTTAATTAATCTGTAAATGTTACAAATTAATTAAATAAATCAATATTTGAAAAATATTAATTATTACTTAATTTATTTGAAGTTTGGGAGTTGTTTGTAATTATTTGAATGCATATATAAAAGTTATAACTGTGAAAATTGACATAACAAATAGGTGTAAAGGACTTAAATAAAAGATAATCACATGAAGAGATTTATGAAAATACTATGCCATTAAATGGCAAGCAATTTGGGTCTTACCATGTAAAGAAAGAGGAGGAGAGAGAGAGAAAGAATTAAGGGAATTGATTAGAGAATTTTTAAGGGAATTGAGCGGGGCAGCTTCAGATACCAAATCTAATGTTAAATTAATTGGTCTTAGCTATAGAGATTGTGAGAGCTTATGTACTACACACGGCTTGCTAACACATAATTAAACTGTCGTGTTTCTATCGCTCTTTCAACCATGTTAGTTTCCACTGTAAGCCTGAAGGCAATTCCATTACGACTATGAAATTCTAACGTACTATCGTTTACGATGTGAGAGAGAAAGTACCTAAACTACTTGATACCTCTTCTACTAGAAATTAGGCAGACTTTGATCATTTATGACCTATGAAATAAGCAGATCTTCATCACTTAAGACATATCCCCAAGGCGGGTCCCTACATGGTTCTCCCTAACTAACATCGTGAGAAATCCTATTAGGCCACTCAATACTTCACCTAAGAAAAAGGCAGACCCTACCGCAGCTCCTTGATACATCTAACCCGAAGCAAACCCCCTTCTAAGGGTTTCAGTTACCATACCAAAAGCGTAACTTATGATCCATAACACACTCGTGACGTCTCATATTAATCTGACCATTCATTGGTACTGGTAGCTAGATTGACTGGGAAAATTTATCCTGTGGAATTGGGACTAACCTCGCGTCAACTAGGATTATTTGTTATAGGCGATGTCCCACATTAGTCTGAAAAGCCACACCGCTGGTAGCCAGATTTAACTGGGCAGACTTCCATGTAGCTTTGACTAACCTCGCTCCTCTATAACGTAGTCATACCTTTACATATACCATTCTACACGTTTAATAGTTGAGGCCATATAAGATAACCCCTTATTACGCCTCTAATTAGGAATTAACTCCCTATTTAATTCTTTTTCCTAAAAGGTTTACATTATTCGCTCACAAATCTCTTACTATTCTATGTGTCTTTCGCACTTTATTTCTTAGCTTATTCCCTCATAATTACTTTAATACATTTCATCAATTAATCCCACTTATTTGTTTGTGATTATTGAAATTTGTGTAACTCATATTTCCTTCATTACTCATTCAATGCTATTTATTTCCGGAGTACAACCATTCAACTATTTAAATTCTCATTTATTAGCACATTAAATGTTTGTTTAACATTTCTTCATTTATTTCCAATTATTACCATTTATGTTACTTTTTATTTTAATTTTCAAGTTCCTCTTAGCATGAATATTGATAAGCATTTTTTGTTACATTATTTATGATTTTCTTAAGAGTTAGCGTAGTTGTATATGTTTATGCACTTACTTTCTTTTATTTCTCTTTTGTCTTTCTAGTTACATCCATCCTTAACTAGGATATTTCTTCATGTTCTAATCTGTGAGTACCATCTCTTTTTAAAAATGTTTCCCTTTATATTTTCCATAAATTACTTAAATGGATGGTTTGCGTTATTTGAAATTACAAGGAATTATCAAATTCTCCTTCTATTTTTTAACTATATAGTGTAAGCTACAGAGTGAAATTCCATATCTCATGCATCTTTCTTTTCTTTCTACTTATATTTTTTATCAAATCAAACATTGCTTTTTTCAATTTAATTAAAAGACTAAGTAAATCTATGGAATTTGAACGGATTGCATACTCAACAGATACAATCAGAAATTTTCACATTTCAATAAAATTAGAACAACTTTAATTTGTATTAACACCCTTCAATACAAATATAGATTTGAAATAAACTCTATAATAAACCAACTGGTATATCTTAAACAATTTCACATTCAATTCATAATCAAATACCAATAACTTAAGACTAATTTACATATCTGGGTGTAATTAACTTTTCTATTCCATCATTTCTAATTTACAGAATATGTAGACGGTGTTTTATACATTTTAATTCAAGCCTAAAACTCTAGGCCTTTTAATTAGGCATAATAATCAAATAAAGTCTAATGAAATAAATTAAAATATTTACATAAATTTCTCAATCATGGTTTTTAAGCTTCCCAAACTTCCATATCTAAATATGCTCCTTCTGATTCAACTCCTTTTCCTTTTTAGTTCAAGGCATATGTATAAAAAAATATACATCATATTAGGACAATAAATCTGAGAAGAAAATTGGAATTTAAGGGAAGATATAGATGTATTAATTTGAGATTTACCTTGTTATTGCGCAGTGCTAATTCGTACATTCCACTCTTCCTTTTATTTTATGTTCTTCTCAAATTTGTATATTTACAATCTGTTTTATTTTAAAGGAGAAGGTAGAGGAGATAAAATGACAGAGCTTCACTGCCTGCATCAGAAAATATGAGAAAAAGGAGAGTTTGGACGTGTATTTGTAAATGCTAGAACAAATCGTATGTGTCAGATTAAAATTTATAAAATCCGGGCCATTGGCTAAGGCTCCACCTTAGCCTTTTGGGCTTCGACTGGTCGACCACCTCACATCCGGTGTCAGCCGGTGGGGTGCATCTGATGTTGTTTATTTATTTCGTTTTTTGCTTTACAATTGTTTTCGTTTCGATTTCTTCAAACGTCTGTGACTTCTTCATTTGAATTCCATCCACAAAACTCCAAATATGAAAGTTGTTTAGAAAGTCGCCATGAATGTAATGGCAGAAGTTTCATGGCCAAACTCCACGGTTTAGAGAAATTGCATTTTTGATGTCTAAATAATTAACTAATGTAAATTTACCGGATGTGACATTCTTCCCCTCGTAAAATAATTTCGTCCTTGAAATTACAGCAATGATTAAATCGTGGTAATTGCTCACAATTTTCCTAAATTACCCAACTAATTGGTGAGTACCCAATTTTGCAACAAACATGCATAAGTGATAATGTACCACAACCATAGAAAATATGTATGTAGGATAATTCTAAATCGTGCCCTCCTATATGAATGTATTTCTTTTGAAAACATTTTTGGAAATATGATGCAAACAACCTATACATATATTGGTAGTTCTATATTTATGCAGATGTTGAAAAATATATTTCACCGAAAATTCCCATACTCCTATGAATAGAAGCATGATGCAACCAATTTTGCATTCAATTCCTATCATCTAAGAATGTAACACGTCGAAATATCGCTTTCTAAATGCTACTCCTATGCCAAAAGAAGAAATTTAAGTGGAGAATTCTACGTTCTTACCACTCTATATGTTACCAATTCCTGTTGTAAAGTGGAAATTTTCTCATTGTCCTAGATTCCTCCACATATTTCCACGTACATACCCATAGGAGGCTTGTTTCCAGCTCTAAAATGGAATTGAGTCCCAAAATGGTTTCTCATATGTCGTAGACAAGGCATGGAAATAATTCCAAGGCTAAAACAGCTTTTTCCATGTTCTCATTTGTGTTTTATCACATTTTTTTTAAAAAAAGGTACTTTATAAATGAATAAAAAACATATATGTCCATAAAATGCTTCATTAAAACCTAGCAATTCCCCTAACCTAAATGGGTGTCTTGCTAGGAAAAAAAGTACATATCATTTTCATATATTAATAGTACAACATTACAGGTGTCAGAATCTAAATTGACTAATATATGGAAGAGCAAAAATATGGAAATAACGCACTCAAAACCATCCATATGTGCAACTTGGGCCTAGAACAAACAAAGCAAAACAAACTACACAAAAAACACAAAAAGGAAGAAAACAAATCCACGTGGAATAGCCAGGAAATCCCAAACATGAAACAGCAATCGGGTTCACAAACCAAGCGAGCGAACGAGTGAAACGCAGAAGCTACCAGATGAGAGATCAAAATATCTCAGATCTAAATGAACTAAAAAAATCATTAATAATGGCGGCCGAAGCAAACTAGAGGGCGGGAAACAAATCAACTGATTCGGCAAAAACTCATAAGATACCCAAAATCGAACTTAAGGAGGATGGAATACCAAATTAGAGTTGACTTTAATCTCGAAATCAGACAAGATATGTATCATCCCTCTTAAAATCTTCTTTGATTCCACTGATTTTGCAATAGATTCTTATAGTCTTGATTAATGAGCATATTTCTAATGTTAACTGGCATTTCAATTCCTTTAAAAATTCTCAAGTTCCGTTCACACCATATATGCCATATCATCGCAGTAAAAGAGATGTTTATAATATGATAATGTAATCTGCTACTGAGTTGAGTTTGACACAAAGTTTCCAGAATCCGATTGATATCATTAGAATTACCGAGGCTAATTGTTAACTTATGCATAGAATCTTCAAGAATTTGTCCGAAATACGAATAATTGAAAAAAAGAATATTATTTCTTCGTTATGATTATAACACAGAACACATAATTGAGTAATATTGCTATTCCACCTATTGATTCTGAAGTGTTCAGTCAATTTAAAATGGTTACTAAAGCACGAATCGACATTTTAGGAGCACATTTATTATCCCATATGATTTTAGACCGCATGAATTTAGTACGTTTGCTTCTAACATGGTCCCAAGCCGAATTGAAATTGAATTGATTGCTGCTAGGTATCCACCTCCAGTAATCATGCTGCCTTTGATTATCTATCTTAATACTATACACAGTGTCTTGGTATTGAGAAGGAATGTAATCAAGGTGATTTTTTCACTTATTATTAGCTATACGAGATGAAACTAATCTGTTATCACCACCATAAATAGCCATAGAATTGCAACCAAATTTATCCAGCAAGGAATACCCATTTATCCATGGGTCAGTCCAAATATTTATGCTCTCACCATTTGCAATGGTCCTATTAACTAAACCAGTACACCATTTTCTAGCTTTAAGCATAAGATTCCAAGTATGGGATGCACTATTAGTTATGTCGGCTGAAACGACCCAACTTTCTCACCATAGAAAGACGCATCATTTTTAAGAAAGAAAGGGATAGAAAAGAGAAAAGTCAGAGAAGAAAGAATGAAACAACATTAGAATCAAAACAGCGGAACGAATAAATTATATTAATCACATAATACATTACAAAGTATCATATACATCAGAGATACACAGCTAAATCAACACATACTAGACAGTTATAAACACATGTCTAGTTATACAACTCAATATACAAGCACAGACAAACGACTCAGAGAACACACAGCGGAATACTATATATCTATACGCAGAAGCCTCCTGCTCCATTGCTCCTCCAGAATTCGTCAAGCCAACCTGAATCCCTTGGCTACTCGTAAAAATTTGAGTACCCAAGAGTTTAAGAAAAACAGAATAAACTCCGGGTCAGACATGGGTCTGGTGTGAGTAAATGGTTAAAGTTGCTTAACTTTAAAAACCTTTTTAAAGAAAAGGTATCACGTAAGACTTTCCACACATAAACATGGAAAAGTTTTTACCTTATGCTAACCAAACATTTGAAAGGAAATTCAGTGATATTATAATAGGTCTAGGGTTTTCAAATAAATATGAAATAGCCGAAATTGTTACATTTATTAAATTCCAGCTACTGGCCACAAAAGTGGGTAATACAATCAAATCCGAGGGCTCTTATTAGATTTTGGGTTCCATACAATGGCAGGGCTACCGGGGTACCGCCCATCACAGTACGTGGCCTAGACCACCGTACCGAGGATCACTCCTGATCTCCTGCAACACAAGGCCGGAACCATTTCTTACTGAACAGTTTCGAACAAGTCAACCCCGGGTTGTAGCTAGCAACCGCCCACAAAGCCGAATAAAAAGGGACCTCTAGACAGGGGAAAATCTCGTCCTACTTGGGCATGACCCACTTAACCTTGCTGTACATTCCCTGTTTTAGCCATTCTCGGTTGATGAGGCTTGAGGCTACGATTACCTTTAGTGAACGCATCACTTAGAATGCTCATCGTCCACTTGACGATGTTCTGAAAGATTCAATCCATACAAGTTCGTTCCGGGTTCGAACGAAACCGAAGGCATTATCTCGTTACACTCATTTTGGAATCACCCGTAGAGTTAACGACAATAACCCTTGCACTCTGAATCTTCATCTTCACTTGAGATTCACGACCTACCATTAATTTGGATCGATGTGGTTTTCGGATATCCAAATATGGAAACCCGATCCCGGTCTCATCGAAATCCAAAACGTATCTTTTAGGTCCAAGTTGTTTAAGGTTAAACAATTCAATCCAACTATATATATACACACAGATAGATAACTCACAAGTCATAATTGATAATCACATTATCATAATAAACATATGATCCATAACAAAATAGGTAATCCATATCATCATCACAATAGATAATCTATATTACCATCACAATGCAACCAAGCATTCATACCATACAACATTACTTATCTCATTTTTGAGATTACATCCATTCAAGACAATCAATGTCACTCATTCATACATAAACAATGATTTACTTAATCACAATATGATTAATTTAATATGAATTAAATTAACTATCTCTATCTCTATTAATTTAAAGTGAATTAAATTAATTACTTCATCTCTCAATTAATTTAAAATTAATTAAATTACTTACCTCCATCACAATAAATCTTGCTTACTTATCTATTAATTAAACCAATTAATTAATCATCATCTTAATTAATCAACATTGATTAATTATATCTTAATTAAGTAATTAATCCTTAATTATTCTCATTAATCATATTAATTAATGAACCTTAATTAATTACTTCCATTAATTAATCAACTATAATTAATTACATTATTGCTTAATTAATTTCATTAATTAATCATGCTTAAATTAATCAGATTAACTTTAATAATTATAAACAGTAATTAATTATTGTTAATTACTTTTAATTACATTTATGAATCCTTTGATTTATTACACCAAGTAATAAATTCTTAATTACTTTACCAAGTAATTATCCATTTAAAATTACTTCCCAATAAGTAATTCCCTTATCTCAATTACCTCCTGTAATTTATTCATCAGTTACTTATCTTAAGTAATCACTCTTGTCAAACTTATTAAGTAAACATACTTAATCATTTATCATGTGACTATATTTAATTAATTAACAAATTAATTAACCTAACTTGATCACATTCATCTCATAAATCATAATCGAGTAATTCATCCCTTAATTACTCTTTAACCAAATTAATCATTAATTACAGATTAATTATCCTTCAACTATTAATTAATAAAACTTAATTATTAACCAATCCTTTAATACAAAGTAATCAATCCCTGATTACTTTTATAATTAATTAATTAACCTTAATTAACTAATTAATTATCTCTTAATCATTAATTAATAAAACTTAATTATTAATTAACAACCTTAATTACAAATTAATTAATTCATAATTAATTAATCAATCCTTAATTATAATTATTTAACCTTTAATATTAGTTAATTAATTCTTAAATAACTTGCATTATAGATTAATAATCTCTTAAATATTAATTAAGAATACCCAATTAAAACTTTATTAAGCATTTATTAATTACTAGTTTTTAATTAACCTTTAATTACTTAATCAATAAATAATTACAATTTAATTAATCATTAGTCATTAATTAAATCATCATAATTATTAGTTAATTAAATTAATAATTATCGTCAATTAATTACTTAATTATCACTTTTAAAATAATTAATTAAATTAATTAATTAAACTTAAAATTTCTTAATTAACTAACTAATTATTATTCATTATTCTTAATTATCCTTAACATAAAACATTATCTTTAGTTAACCTTGAAAACTTTACTTAACTTAAGTCATTAATTAGTTCAAAATATAAAGTAATCATTAATTACTTACTTTTAATTATTAATTAAAAATCCTTAGTTTCAAGTTAATAAATTACTTAAACGTTAATTGTTAATTTATAAACCGTTGTTCATTAACTAATTTAATAAAACATTTCCTTATAATTTCCCTTTTATATTTCAAAATAAGTTGGAAAATAACATTAAGGTTTTTAACTTAAAACATTTTAAACCATTCATACAAATTCATTCATATAAATAAATCAATTCAAAAAAATGAATTTCAAGAATTTAATTTAGCTTAAATTATTTAAACTTTAAAACTTAAATTAAAAATCTGGTTGAACATTTCAGTTTGGGTCCAACCCATGTATACTTGAACCAAGAACATCATTTTTCTTTTTAAAAACAATTTGACTTAAATTTAAGAAAACTGTTTTGGTTAAAAAAAAATTCAAAACTGTTAAACTTAACAGTTTAAATCAGGCTTGTAAAAGACCCATAAACCACTCGAGACACAAGCAAGAATCATGCGAGTTTCCCCCGAGTCATCTACCTTATACCCCGAGACCTACTCGAGATAAACAAACAACCCAAAGCAATCAATGGTGCACCGATTACCATGTGCACCTGCACCTATCACTGGCGAACTTCCGGCATCAACGACGATCGCCGACACCTCGAAAATCAATCCAGCAATCGCTCCAGATCATCCAACTATCACCACCAATCCCCGATCAAAAATTGGGTTACTCAGTAAAAACAGTTCAACTGCCAGTGGTCAAAACCCACTCGAACCAACACCCTTGATCATCGGACGAAGAGCAACTTCGGCCAATCCATCTTCGTTCATCCACGAACCCACCACCAAACCCTTACTGAACTCGATCACCCAGATAAGTGGCAATGACCTTTTTTCCTAGGCCAACATAATTTAGGGTTAAAACCCAAATCACTTCACTACCGTCACTACGGCGATCATCTAGCGCTGCCACCATTTTTGCCACTGAAACGACTCGCCTTTCATTCCATAGAAAGACGTATCATTAAAAAGAAAGAAAGGGATAGAAAAGAGAAAAGAAAGGAAAGAAAGAAACAGACAACATCAGAATCTCACAGCGGAACGAATAAATTATATTATATCACATAAAACTTTACATAGTATCATATACATCAGAGTTTTACAACCAATACAACACAAACTAGACAGTTATAAACATCTGTCTAGTAATTTCAATTCAAGTACCTCAAAGAAAAATAGATACAACTCAAACACAGCAGAACCACTAAATATATCTACTCGCTGAAGCCTCCTGCTCCATTATCTCTTTCAGAAAACTCGTTAAAGCAATCCTGAATCACTTGACTACTCATACGTAATATGAGTACCCAAGAGTTTAATAAAATAGAAAATAAACACTCGGGTCAGACATGGGTCTGGTGTGAGTAAACGGGGATAAAAGTTGCTTAAATTTAGAAAATCCTTTGAAAACAAAAGGTATCACGTAAGACTTCCCACTCATAAACATGGAAAAGTTTTTACCTTACGCTAACCTAAACATTTGATAGGAAATCCAGTGATATTATAATAGTGTCTAGGGTTTTCAAAATAAAATACAGAAATAGATGGAATGCTTACATCTCACGTTCCAACATAGTTAGGCACAATCAAAACCATACAGACACTTATTGGATTATGGATTCCATCAATGGCAGGGCTACTGGGGTACCGCTCGTCACAGTACGTGGCCTAGATCACCGTACCGAGGAGTACGCCCGCTCCCCTGCAATACAAAGCCGGAACCATTCCTTACTGAACAGTTCCGAACAAGACCACCCCGTAGATTGGCCGTCGCCAACTGCCACACAGCCGAATATAAAGGGACCTATAGACAGGGGTAAATCTTGCTCTCCAGTGGGGGATACCCGCGAAGCCTTGCTGCACCTCCCCTGTTTTAGCCATTCCCGGTTGATGAGGCTTGAGGCTTTGATTAATCATTTACTAATTACAATAAGTCATTTGTATTTAATTAATTTTCACAAATTAATTAACCTTATTCATAAGTAATTAACATTTAATTACTTCATTAATTGACTATAATTAATAACTTTTATCCTTAATTAATTATATTAATTAATCACTTAATTAATTAATTATTACTTAATTAAACAATCGTTAATTACATCATTAATTATATTAACTAATGATCTCTAATATTTAAATAAATTACTTAATTAAAACTAATTACATTTAGTAATTAATATAATTATTAATCACCTTGATTAATATTCAATTCAGTAATTAACTATCTTTAATTACTCATTAACAAATTAATTATTCCAATAATTAATTATCTTCATTAATTAATTCCTTGATTAATTACAAAAGTAATTATCCCAATTACTTGATTAAAAATTATCTTTACTAATTACATTCCAGTAATTATCATTTATTACTTCTCAAAGTAATCCTGCTCCATTAATTACATTAAGTAATTACACTCACTAAATCATCAAATGGTTTACTTAAATTAATTAAACCAAATTAGTTAACTTAAACAAATCACAATATCAAAATTAATTATAATAAGTAATTAGTCCTTTAATTACTATATCAAGTAATTATACTTAACAAATTGCAATTGATTATATTCAATTAATTAATCTAGTTAATTATCAAAATTAATTACATTAATTAATTCTTAATTATCCTTAGATAATTATTTTTATTAATTAACAATATTCCATTAATTACTTACTTAAGGAATTTATCTTAGATTAATTATTCATTAATCATCTCTAATTATAAATTAGATCAAGTCATTATTTAAAATCAAACAAATAAGTAAATTCTTAATTATCCTAATTATTTTCAAATAATTCATTTACTTATTAATGACTTAATTTAACATTAAAAATGTATTTTAAACAATACCTTTCTAAATTAAATTCAAATTCATTTTAAAATTTAAAGATTTCAAAATGTTTAATCATTTAAACATTATCCAAAATTTAAATAAACTTATAATCCTTAAAATAAAATAAATGTTAAAGAACATTCATTACTTAAATATAAAAGAAAGGTTTAAAACAAAATTACTTAATTAAAGAAATCAAGCTTTGAAAATAAATTGATTATTTAACTTTCAAATTTAAATTAAACACTTCATATCTTTAATTCAAATATTAAAGGAAATAAATTCTTTCAAGTTTAAACCTTATTTGAAATCAAATTCATTTTTAAATCTACTTTCAAAACATTTTAAAACTTGTTCAATCTTTCAAATTTACAAAAAAAACCGTTTGAATTAAATCTGGTTTCAAAATAAACCTGAAAACTAAAAATTTCAAAACTAAATTTAAACCTTACCTAAATTTAAATTCTTCATTTTCAAAACTTAAATTCAAAAGCTCACTTGAATTAAATTTCAACTTAAGCTTTTAATTTTAATTCCAGCCTAAATTTAAATTTCTTTTAAATTTTTTAAAAAAACTACACACTTTCAGGTTTAAGCCTGTAACATCATTAACCCGAGAAACCCCCTTACCTACTTCGAGTTTCCAACCCATTAGCTTCGAGATAGAATCAAAAACACCCGAGTGCGACTTCGAGCTAGAAACCCTGCACATCCCTAAATGAGTTCACCAGAATTTCAAAATGCATGGTGCATATGCACCAGTGCTCAGATCAACACCAGCCACCCTAGGCAACTCCTCCTAGTCGCCGACTATACACCCACAAGCTTACGACCATCAGAAAACCTACTGTAGATCGAATTCAGAGTTTAAGAAATAAACTACAACCTGGAAAACCCATCTGCACCACATACCCCAACCTGTCAACGCCGAGGAAACCCACCTCCGACCACCATCGTCGATGCGACTTTGGCTATCTCTTCTTCCACGACTCCTCTACAACTTCCCAAAAACTGATAACACTCGGTGCATCACAGAGATCAAAATGTTACAAAACTTCGACATCATCAAAAATTAGGGCTAAAACCTGGAAAACCTAACTGCCATCTCCTCCCACCTCTGATTATCTATTACCAAATTTTTCCCCACTCTCACATCAATACTCCACCTCCAGGAAGCATCTTAACTTCCAAAGTTCACTAGCTAATCAGATAATTCCAAAATTCCTAATTCTGTTCAAAACGGAAATGCTAACTCCACAGTCATTTTAAAAATGTGAAATTTGTTTTAAAATTGCTGATTTCTGACATACATTTCTGCTATAAACTTGTTTAAATAATTAATGATGTTTGATATTCTTGTGTATTGAAAATGTTTATTGTAGTATTTGTTTCAGAGGTAACATATTTTTCAATATAACTAAATTATGATTTAAAAACAAAATTTCTTACTAAACAAACATTATTTGTTTACACATATTAATTTCTAACAGAAATCAAACAAGTGAATAAAGTTTTCCTATCAAACTTAGTTTAAAACAGAAAACAGTTAATCAGGTTTCCTGTAATCCCATATATTTATATATATTCACACACCATATTCATCACAATAAAATCATACAAGCATACACATTCCTATATATTCACATGCAACAGATAATTTAAACTTTTTGCATTGAGGTTCTCACTTCCAAAAATAACAGAGCAGTTTTCATCAACCAGATTTTAATTTATGTGAACTAATACTTGAATTCAGGAAATTTTATATAACTTTGATTTAAAAGAAATACTGTTTTTAAAATAAGAAGTTTACTCAACGGTTTATTGAAGATGCAGAGAACAAATTTAGATGCATTCATTTTCCTGGAATCCAGATTTGCATCTGCATTTGCTAGTTGAATATCTGGGTTTGCATTAGCTAGTTGAAGTTGATTTTCTTGTTGATGTAGATTTTTGAACTGCATGCAGACCCATATCTTCATATGCTTGAGTTGAAATTGATCTCAAATTTGATGTTGTAACTTGCAAATTTGAAACTGAATTTGTTTTTGCAGAACTTTGAGTAAATTGGTTTTGCAGATTTTGATTTGTATTTGTTTTCTGCAGAAATTTGATTGAATTTGGGTTTTGATTTTTACTTAGAATCTGATTTTCAGTTTTTCAATTGAAGATAATGTTTTAACAAAATGCATTGTTACATTTCTTATCTAATAAATTAAATTTCAAAAATAAATAACATGCCACTTGTTATGTTAGGATGTAGATAAATTTACAAGTGTCTTCATTATGGGTTAAGAGTGTAACACATATGCATTTTAATATTAAAAAGAAAATTCTTAATTTATAGTTGTATTTAAATTTATACTAAAACCATTTCTAATTTAATTTAAAATGTTTCAAATGTTTTATTACAATATTTAGCCTTACATGCAAACTTCTTTTATAACATATACATTTTAATGTTTGCTTGAATATTTTTAAAATAATATTTTAAAACTAATTTTCAAAAAAGAAAATTTTAAAAAGAAAAGAAATGTTGAATTCATTTTATTTCAAAAGTTTTCAAACCAAAATACTATACTCTAATATGAATGAATTAAATCTTATTTCAAAAGAAAAATAATTTCCCTTAAAATAAAACAAAATAAACTTTTATTATAAAATAAAATTTAAACTATATTTGTTTATAAACAAAATAAATACTTACTTATATTTCTTTGAAGATATAAGAAAGACTTTTAAATTTACCTTTGAAAGGTTTTCAATACCACTTTTAAATCAAATTAATCAATTCATAATTTAGACATCTATATATAAAATAAATTGGAAAATATTCTTTATTAAATTTAAATTAAAATTAAAACTCCTATTTACAATGTATACACATATATACATTATAAATAAATATCTTTAAATCAGCTTAGAAAGATAATTTTATCATTTAAATATTTTCAACATTTGAAAACAATAAGATTCTCAATTTAAATTATTATTATTATAAATTTTGAAAAGAATATCATTTAACAAATTAAATAATTATTAATCTTCAAAACAAAATTCCTGTTTGAATTAAATTATTAAATCCATATCTCACATTTTAAAATAATTATTAATGAAATTATTAAATAAATATTGCCCAAATTTCCGGGACATCACATTCCTCCCCCTTAAAAGAATTTCATCCCCGAAATTTAAAAGCAAAGGTAATTTAATAATCCCATAGAGATTTTAATTTTAAAATAGCAAACATATGCTATCAACCAAATACTAGCAACCGTAGCAACCAATTCAAACAAACAATTCTAATTATCCAGACAAAATTCTGGATAAGATTCCCTAAAGTTCCCCAGGTACGAACACCGGGACACTCGCCCTACAGAATATAAACTAGCTACACCACTCAGATCTAGAGCTCCTATATATCTAGATCTACAAATCTAAAAAGAGAAGACCACAGACAAGTCCTGAACAACTTCCAAATCTTCCAGAACAACTGATTCTAAAACCAATGGTAAACCATACACGCACTCCCTCCGAGATATGTGGAAAACAAAACAAATTCCAGCCATCCGAACTGGCAATTCAATCTTGTAGACCAAACACTTAATCCTTGAGAGGAAATAGAAAGATCCAATACTCTTATTCACAAATCTCTCCTGACGATCCTGGGCTGCCTTCAACCTTCTAGATCAACCCAATCTACCACACAAACTCTACTACACAAATATCAGAAGACTTCAAACATGCTATTCTTATCCGGAAATCAAAACAGATGCAAAAAAAAAAATCAAGCCTCCAGATAAAAAAATGAATTTCCTGTAGAAATCCTCTGATCCAAGACAAAATATAAATTCCCAAGGAATCGGTTGTTGCTTCTATTCTGGAATAGCTGCCACCATGCTTCCGCCGCACAACTCTGATTTGAGAATACTGTTGATGAAGACAAGTACAAACTTGATCAACTTATCCCGGAAACACTGTCCATCAAATTCCATAAAATCTCAGTGACCTATCTGATTCGACCACAAACCTTACAGCGAAAATTCAACCAGAAAACTAGATCCGATCAATCTTGCCAGCTAAAACAGATCTCTCTCTCAAAGAGTCCTCCTACTATGCTGAATCACTGGTAAAGCTCCAAGAACCAAGTCGAAACAGAACTCAATCTTCTGATGCGGATGCAAATCTTGATTCCTTCGAAGACATCCAGAAAATACCGAACCACTTTGATAACTCAAACATCCTCTAAAGATGCTTCAATCCAAACAAAGATTGCTCAGAGAACTTCCGAACCATCGCAAGTCACTTTTGCGATCCCACTCTGTTCAGATTCCAAGAAAACGTTCTCTCTTCAACAATCAGAACGATTAAAGCCTTCTAATCCAAAGATGAACTAGTGGTCCACCTCTTAACCACTAACATCACACGCAGATGGGCTTCCAGAAGAAATGGACAAGCTTCACCATCTTCCCGGCTTACTGACCAAAGAATCACAGAGACTTTTGAACCAACGAAGAACAGGCCACTCACTGTTGCTACTGCTGCCAAAGACTTCCTTATCCAAAAACTCATCGAATCACAAAGCTACACCAGCCTCTTCACAATAGAGCCTTCAAGAGACAGATATACCTCAGGAAACTCGCTACCAAACAAAGCACCAAACACTCTACCAAACTGAGTCTCAACTCAAATACAGACAGAACTCCTTCCTAAAGTTGCAAGATGCCATTGCTGGCTTCAGTACTCCCAACTGATCCAAACTCAAGAAAATCCACTCACACGAGTGCAACAAAGCTTACAATCCAAAGATAAACCCCTAATCTTGGAAAGATTTCCTTCAGAGATCGGTGAAATCCCTTACACCAAACTACAAAACCACTCAAGATGCCCAAAACTCAAAACTTCCCTAGCAGATCTACTACCAACCTCAAACACTCGAACTCCAACCATTGGTAGTTGTGCTACACACACCACTACCCTATCTACCTTTATTACTTATATTGGGAATCCTGAACGGTTAACCCAATCAAGTAGGTAGAAATAAATAAATATATATATATATATATATATATAATTACAAATACGCTCTCTCAAGAAGGACACCACTCCAGAGTCTAGGTATTCGCTCAAACTAGAGCTCTGATACCACAATGAAACGACCCGCCTTTCATTCCATAGAAAGACGCATCATTAAGAAGAAAGAAATGGATAGAAAAGAGAAAATAAAGGAAAGAAAGAAACATACAACATCAGAATCTCACAGCGGAACGAATAAATTATATTATATCACATAAAACTTTGCATAGTATCATATACATCATAGTTTTACAGCCAATACAACACAAACTAGACAGTTATAAACATCTGTCTAGTAATTTCAATTCAAGTACCTCAGAGAAAAACAGATACAACTCAAACACAGCGGAACCACTAAATATATCTACTCGCTGAAGCCTTCTGCTCCATTATCTCCTCCAGAAAACTCGTCAAAGAAATCCTTAATCACTTGACTACTCATACGTAATATGAGTACCCAAGAGTTTAATAAAACAGAAAATAAACACTTGGGTCAGACATGGGTCTGGTGTGAGTAAACGGGGATAATAGTTGCTTAACTTTAGAAAATCCTTTGAAAACAAAAGGTATCACGTAAGACTTCCCACTCATAAACATGGAAAAGTTTTTACCTTACGCTAACCAAAACATTTGATAGAAAATCCAGTGATATTATAATAGTGTCTAGGGTTTTCGAAATAAAATACAGAAATAGCTGGAATGCTTACATCTCACGTTCCAACATAGTTGGGCACAATCAAAACCGTACAGGCACTTATTGGATTATGGATTCCATCAATGGCAGGGCTACTGGGGTACCGCCCGTCACAGTACGTGGCCTAGATCACCGTACCGAGGAGTACGCCCGCTCTCCTGCAATACAAAGCTGAAACCATTCCTTACTGAATAGTTCCGAACAAGACCACCCCGCAGATTGGTCGTCGCCAACTGCCACACAGCCGAATATAAAGGGACCTCTAGACAGGGGTAAATCTTGCTCTCCAGTGGGGGCTACCCACGAAGCCTTTTTGCACCTCCCCTCATTTAGCCATTCCCGGTTGATGAGGCTTGAGGCTACGATTACCTTTATAGGACACATAAATCTTAGAATGCTCATCGTCCACCTGACGATGTTCTGAAAGCATTCAATCCATACAAGTTCGTTCCGGGTTCGAACGAAACCGAAGGCATTATCTCGCTACACTCATTTTGGAATCACCCTCATAGTTAACGACCATAACCCTTGCACTCTGAATCACCATCTCGAACCTATAAGTACTATTTCATCAAACTCATTACGGAATCACCCACAGAGTTATACTGACGTTTAGTTCTTACACCTCGAGTCTTCACTTGCTCCACTTGGATTAACGGCCTAACGTTTAATTGGAATCGATGTGGTTTTCGGATATCCAAATATGGAAAACCCGATCCCGGTCTCACCGAAACCAAACGCCATTTTAATGTCCAAGTTGTACTTAAGGGTTTTAAACAATTAACTCATTTCATTATTATCTATTTCACATAGATAGATAAACTTCATATCACAATAGATAATCACATTCTCATCATAAACAGATAATCTGTATCATCATCACAAACAGATCACAACAAGATAATCCATCACAAACCATCATACTTTAACCAAACATCCATATCATACAGATACAACTCATCTCATTACTGAGATCTCAACCATCCAATCAATAACATCCATAAGCAATGATTTATTAACCATCAATTATAATTAATTTAAAATTAATTAAATTAATTACTTCTATCTCTAATTAATTTAAATTAAATTAAATTAATTACCACATTTAAATCCTGCTTAATATCCATTAATTTATTAACCCAGTTAATTAATCACTTCTTAGGTATTCAACTTGATTAAACACCTTTGATTAATCATTTACTAATTACAATAAGTCATTTGTATTTAATTAATTTTCACAAATTAATTAACCTTATTCATAAGTAATTAACATTTAATTACTTCATTAATTAACTATAATTAATAACTTTTATCCTTAATTAATTATATTAATTAATCACTTAATTAATTAATTATTACTTAATTAAACAATCATCAGTTACATCATTAATTATATTAATTAATGATCTCTAATATTTAAATAAATTACTTAATTTAAATTAATTACATTTAGTAATTAATCTAATTATTAATCACCTTGATTAATATTCAATTCAGTAATTAACTATCTTTAATTACTCATTAACAAATTAATTATTCCAATAATTAATTATCTTCATTAATTAATTCCTTGATTAATTACAAAAGTAATTATCCCAATTACTTGATTAAAAATTATCTTTACTAATTACATTCCAGTAATTATCATTTATTACTTCTCAAAGTAATCCTGCTCCATTAATTACATTAAGTAATTACACTCACTAAATCATCAAATGGTTTACTTAAATTAATTAAACCAAATTAGTTAACTTAAACAAATCACAATATCAAAATTAATTATAATAAGTAATTAGTCCTTTAATTACTATATCAAGTAATTATACTTAACAAATTGCAATTGATTATATTCAATTAATTAATCTAGTTAATTATCAAAATTAATTACATTAATTAATTCTTAATTATCCTTAGATAATTATTTTTATTAATTAACAATATTCCATTAATTACTTACTTAAGGAATTTATCTTAGATTAATTATTCATTAATCATCTCTAATTATAAATTAGATCAAGTCATTATTTAAAATCAAACAAATAAGTAAATTCTTAATTATCCTAATTATTTTCAAATAATTCATTTACTTATTAATGACTTAATTTAACATTAAAAATGTATTTTAAACAATACCTTTCTAAATTAAATTCAAATTCATTTTAAAATTTAAAGATTTCAAAATGTTTAATCATTTAAACATTATCCAAAATTTAAATAAACTTATAATCCTTAAAATAAAATAAATGTTAAAGAACATTCATTACTTAAATATAAAAGAAAGGTTTAAAACAAAATTACTTAATTAAAGAAATCAAGCTTTGAAAATAAATTGATTATTTAACTTTCAAATTTAAATTAAACACTTCATATATTTAACTCAAATATTAAAGGAAATAAATTCTTTCAAGTTTAAACCTTATTTGAAATCAAATTCATTTTTAAAACTACTTTTAAAACATTTTAAAACTTGTTCAATCTTTCAAATTTACAAAAAAAAAGAAAAACTGTTTGAATTAAATCTGGTTTCAAAATAAACCTGAAAACTAAAAATTTCAAAACTAAATTTAAACCTCACCTAAATTTAAATTCTTCATTTTTCAAAACTTAAATTCAAAAGCTCACTTGAATTAAATTTCAACTTAATCTTTTAATTTAAATTCCTGCCTAAATTTAAATTTCTTTTAAATTTTAAAAAAAAACTACCCACTTTCAGGTTTTAAACCTGTAACATCATTAACCCGAGAAACCCCCTTACCTACTTCGAGTTTCCAACCCACTAGCTTCGAGACAGAATCAAAAACACCCGAGTGCGACTTCGAGCTAGAAACCCTGCACATCCCTAAATGAGTTCACCAGAATTTCAAAATGCACGGTACATATGCACCAGTGCTCTGATCAACTCCAGCCACCCTAGGCGACTCCTCCTAGTCGCCGACCATACACCCACAAGCTTACGACCATCAGAAAATCTACTGTAGTTTGAATTCAGAGTTTAAGAAATCAACTACAACCTGGAAAACCCATCTGCACCATATACCCCAACCTGTCAACGCCAAGGAAACCCACCTCTGACCACCATCGTTGATGCGACTTTGGCTATCTCTTCTTCCACGACTCCTCTACAACTTCCCAAAAAATGATAACACTTGGTGCATCACAGAGATCAAAATGTTACAAAACTTTGACATCATCAAAAATTAGGGCTAAAACCACAGTCATTTTAAAAATGTGAAATTTGTTTTAAAATTACTGATTTCTAACATACGTTCCTGTTATAAACTTGTTTAAATAATTAATGATGTTTGATATTCTTGTGTATTGAAAATGTTTACTGCAGTATTTGTTTCAGTGGTAACATATTTTTCAATATAACTAAATTATGATTTAAAAACAAAATTTCTTACTAAACAAACATTATTTGTTTACACATATTAATTTCTAATAGAAATCAAACAAGTGAATAAATTTTTTCTATTAAACTTAGTTTAAAACAGAAAACAGTTAATCAAGTTCCCTGTAATCCCATATATATATTTATATATATTCACACACCATATTCATCACAATAAAATCATACAAGCATACACATTCCTATATATTCACATGCAACAGATAATTTAAACTTTTTGCATTGAGGTTCTCACTTCCAAAAATAACAGAGCAGTTTTCATCAACCAGATTTTAATTTATGTGAACTAATACTTGAATTCAGAAAATTTTATATAACTTTGATTTAAAAGAAAAACTGTTTTTAAATAAGAAGTTTACTCAGCAGTTTATTGAAGATGCAAAGAACAAATTTAGATGCATTCATTTTCCTGGAATCCAGATTTGCATCTGCATTTGCTAGTTGAATATCTGGGTTTGCATTAGCTAGTTGAAGTTGATTTTCTTGTTGATGTAGATTTTTGAACTTCATGCAGACCCATATCTTCATATGCTTGAGTTGAAATTGATCTCAAATTTGATGTTGTAACTTGCAGATTTTAAACAAAATTTGTTTTTACAGAATTTTGAGTAAATTGGTTTTGCAGATTTTGATTTGTATTTGTTTTCTGCAGAAATTTGATTGAATTTAGGTTTTTATTTTTTACTTAGAATCTGATTTTCAGTTTTTCAATTGAAGATAATGTTTTAACAAAATGCATCATTACATTTCTTATCTAATAAATTAAATTTCAAAAATAAATAACATGCCACTTGTTATGTTAGGATGTAGACAAATTTACAAGTGTCTTCATTATAGATTAAGAGTTTAACACATATGCATTTTAATATTAAAAAGAAAATTCTTAATTTGTAATTGTATTTAAATTTATACTAAAACCATTTCTAATTTAATTTAAAATGTTTCAAATGTTTTATTACAATATTAAGCCTTACATGCAAACTTCTTTTATAACATATACATTTTAATGTTTGCTTGAATATTTTTAAAATAATATTTTAAAACTAATTTTCAAAAAAGAAAATTTTAAAAAGAAAAGAAATGTTGAATTCATTTTATTTCAAAATTTTTCAAACCAAAATACTATACTCTAATATGAATGAATTAAATCTTATTTCAAAAGAAAAACAATTTCCTTTAAAATAAAACAAAATAAACATTTATTATAAAATAAAATTTAAACTATATTTGTTTATAAACAAAATAAATACTTACTTATATTTCTTTGAAGATATAAGAAAGACTTTTAAATTTACCTTTGAAAGGTTTTCAATACCAATTTTAAATCAAATTAATCAATTCATAATTTAGACATCTATATATAAAATAAATTGGAAAATATTCTTTATTAAATTAAAATTAAAATCAAAACTCCTATTTACAATGTATACACATATATACATTATAAATAAATATCTTTAAATCAGCTTAGAAAGATAATTTTATCATTTAAATATTTTTAATATTTGATGTGACGCCCCACCTCTATAACCACGCTAGCCAAGAACACTACGGTTTAGTGCTGTCAACTAGCACGGAGAATAAGGCTGTTGAGGAGCGACCATCCATGTAATTGCTTATCACACGGTGGCTATAAATAATCTTCGGAAACAAACATAGAAATAAGCATAACACGAATCAGTCACAGACATCCATATCACAAAGGCGGAAGAAGATATGAATATTTAACTAACACATGAAGGTGTACATCAGAGTAGCGGTCAAAAAGATCCACAATAATACAAAAGAATAGCAACACGTGCTATACAAAAGAATACAACTATGAGTCTACATCTCAAGTGTATAGAACAAAAACTGCTAATCTAAATAGTTAGCCAAAAGTCAGAGTAGCAAATCCCGGGAAGAAGTCAAGCAGAAGCACCTGTAACATCTCGGTCTAACCCGAGTATTATTTAAGAAAATAATAAACGGATCAGTCTAGCTATAAGTATCAGATGACATGGTATAAAATAAAAGATATGGCATAAACATAAAATATCCATACTGACATACTACTATAAGTATGCAAATGATGATCAACAGAAGATCAATTAATAAGAGATAAATCAATATCACAAGAATCTTCTCAAAGATCCAAAGAGGGCATCATATCCTAAACTTGTACTCATAACAAGTCAATGACATAAATTCCAGATCAACACAAGAAATCCAGAAATCATAGAAAAAGGGAAAGAGACCTATCACATGACGGTCCGAAGACCATGGGGAGCTACCCCATATGGGTGAGTCGGAATCACCCAGATGAGGTCTAGGCTAACCAAAAAGCAAAAAGGTATGTGTGAGTGGAATCACACAAATGGTGTCTAGCCTAACCTCGCAACAAAAAGGTATGTGTGAGTGGAATCACACAAATGGTGTCTAGACTAACCTTGCGGACAAAGAGATATGTGTGAGTCGGAATCACACCCATGAGGTCTAGTCTAACCTTGCAAACAAAGAGACATCGCACAATTGCTAGTCTAAATCATAAAATGATCGTCATGATCAACGAGAAGTGTCAATTACACTAAGCTAGTAAATATAAAAGTTTATCTTCGTGTCCCATAACCACTTGCTTAACTTAAATATTTACGAACAAACTGTAAATCTTCACTAGAAAATTGTCACAAGAGGTTCAATCGAAAAAGTCCAAGAATTAACCGATGAAGTGAACGCAAGCGTTTCATACCACTTGTTTTACTAAGCCGGTTAATTAGATTTCTCATCTGAGTGAGGTAAAGGTTTGTATATACTAGTAGATTGGAAAACGGTTTAAGAAAAGAGCTTTGTTATTGAAAATAGAGTTGAAATTATTTTGTTGAAAGAGTTTTGATATTTACTACCAGTATTGAAACCTTCATATTTCTAAAGTTGTTATCCCGCCTTTTTAGCAAGGCCGTGATACCATAAAATCGACCGAGAAGCCAAAGATAGTTTGTCTCGAAGAATGGTCAACTCAGCATCTCAATAAAGCAAGTTCTGTTGAATGTTTTTCAGATAAGATCCCATATGGAGGGGGGTCCGGGGGGTGGCAACCCCCCAAGGTGGGGGTGCGGGGAAACACCCCTGCTACGGGGTTCGACCTGCCCGGTCAGGTCGCGGGGGTCCAGGGGGCAGCGCCCCATCCAAAACGGTACGACCTAGTGAAGACCTAAGGGAGGATAGGATCGAGCGACTTAAGAAGCTCACGACCTATCATTAGCACGGTCGAGCGACCTAAATAGAACGGCCTAAGGTTAAACGCCTAGCGACCTAATGTCCAGCGACCTACGACCTAATGGGTTCAAGCAGGGTCAAGGTGGAACGACCCAACGGCACGCGACCTAAGGGGTTTATCACTCGAGCAACCTAACGGTTTAACCCTTAAGCGACCTAACGGCATATAAAGGTCGAGCGACCTACGACCTAACGAGGTAAAGGCCTAACGGCCTAGTGAAACACGCGACCTAAAATGTACGCGACCTAATGGGTCATACGACCTAAAGGAAATAGGGTCCAACGACCTAAGGAAAATAAGGTCCAACGACCTAAAGGGATGGGGGTCATGCGACCTAAAGGAGTATGCGACCTAAAGAGGTGCGCGAGCTAAATGAAGGCGGAACAACTCAGGGTCTAACGACCTGGGGGGCCGACCTAAGGTCTAACAACCTAAGACCGAGTAGACGTTTCCAACAGAGGGAACGACTTAACGACCTACGACCCAGCGACCTTGCGACCTAACTCCGAGGCGACATTTCGTGGCCAAACGACCTACGACCTACGACCTAGTGCCGAGCGACCTAAGGCTGTAGAACGATTTAAGGCCAGAAACGGGCTATTTGAAGGCCGAGACTTTTCCACGCAAACAAACTAGCATAGGCAAAACGACCTAAGTGCAGAATTTCACCAAAAACACTAAAAATTGGAGTTTTTCGCTAATCCAATCCAAACCAAATGCAAATGTACATGCTAAAATGATGGGGAATCATTCCCAACAGTCCAATATAGTTATAGGCTAGAATTGTGAGATAAAAATCTCACCTTTGCACCAAAAATCAATGAAAATGAAGACCAAAGCAAAGCAAGAATCAATCCACTTCAATCTCAAAACAAGAAGCTTGAATCCAATGTCTTCACTTTGATTTTGGAGTTGGATGTTGAATTTGCTAATGAACTTGGGCTTGGAATTTTAAATTCCCTTTCCACTCACCATTAATGCTAAAACTAGAGTTAGGTAGGAATTTATGAAGAGATGAGGAGAAGGGGTTGGAACTTAGGTTTAATAGGCTAAACCAACCCAAAGTCCAAAGTGCGAAAATTTAGTGAACTTCCACTAACCCCAAACATATCAAAGTTTATACTTAAAAAGATTGTAAACGGCATTTCGAACTCAATGGAAGTGGTCTCGAGTCCTAATTTGACCGTTTGCAAAAAGTAGCTTTTCGGACCAATATCCGATTAACGACAAAATATTTAAATAAAATATTTAAATATAAAATCGGTAAATATGCGGGTTTTTACAGACTCCCCTCCTTAAAGAAATTGCGTCCTCGTAATATATAAGATGGAAATAAAAAGTAACAACCAAAAAGCATATTAACACAAAAGAAATTTGAAATAGGAAGTTCACCTCAAAGAGCAGGAGTAAGCAAGTCTGGATGTGTTCGCTCGATGAATTCTCTGGATTCCCAAGATTAATCCTTAGGATTTGAGGACCATTGAACCTTCACAAGCGGAACATCTTTATTTCGAAGTCGTTTGACCTCCGAAGCAATAATTCGAATAGGATGCTGCTCATAAGTTAAATTTGGCGAAACTTCAATTTCTTCCACAACACCAGGCTCAAGAATAGAATCAAAATCTCGTAGGTATTTCCGTAATTGTGAAACACGAAACACGTCATGTATAGAAGAAAACTGAGCCGGTAATGTAAGGCGATAAGCCATACAACCAATACCTTCAGTGATAGGAAATGGCCCAATATATCGGGGTGCTAACTTTCCCGATCGACTGAAACGTACAACACCTTTCATAGGTGAAACACGAATAAAAACTGAATCTCCCACAGAAAATTCTAACTTCCTTCTTCGATTATCGGCATAGGATTTTTGTCTACTCTGGGATTCTTTCATCCTATGTTGAATAAGTTCAATATTCTCTGTGGAATCACGAATAAAGTCTGGACCTAAAACCAGCTTCTCACCGGCCTCAAGCCAACAAGAAGGAGATCGGCATGGCCTTCCATAGAGTGCCTCGAAAGGTGTCATACCAATACTAGATTGGAAGCTATTATTATAGGAAAATTCAACAAGTGAAATATGATCTTCCCAACTTCCACCAAAATCGAGCACACAAGCACGAAGATCTTCAAGAGTTTGATTCACACGCTCGGTTTGTCCATCGGACTGGGGGTGATAAGCAGTGCTAAAATTAAGCTTCGTTCCTAAAGTTTTTTGAAAACTCTTCCAAAATCCACTAGTAAACAATGGATCTCGATCGCTAACAATAGAAGTAGGAACTCCATGCAATTTAACAATTTCTTTGATAAAGAGTTTAGCGAAAAGAGGAACGGTTCGGTTAGATCGAGCGGGAATAAAATGTGTGGATTTAATAAGTCTATCAACGATCACCCATAAGCTATCATGACCCGAACGAGAACGGGGAAGGCCATCTATAAAATCCATGGAAATTTGGTCCCACTTCCAAATTGGAATTTCTAAAGGTTGCAATAACCCACCAGGCCTTTGATGTTCGGCCTTGACAAGTTGGCAAGTCATGCAACACTTAACAAAGTTAGCAATATCAGATTTCATTCCCTTCCAATAATAAAGTCGCTTCATATCAGCGTACATTTTACTACTACCGGGATGAATGGTGAATTTAGAATGATGGGAATCTTCTAAAATATCTTTACGAAGATCACCAATATTTGGTACGATAAGTCTACCAAATTTTTGAATGCCGCCACGAGAATCAATACAAAGTCCTTCAAACCTTCAATATCAATTTTATCCTTAACATTTTGGCTAAGAAGAGCCAATTCAGGATCTAGCCCTTGAGCTTCAAGAATGCGGTCTAAAAGAGAAGGATGAGCCTCAAGGCTACATAAAACAAGTGATGAGCATAAATCGGATACGCGCTCTCAAATATCACAAGTGGATAAAATCTCAAGATCGATCCATTCAGATATCATCATAGAAACAACAGCTTGTTGTTTACGACTAAGAGCATCGGCGACACGATTACCCTTACCGGGGGTATAAAGAATATCAAGATCATAAGGTGCAAGGAACTCGAGCCAACGCTGTTGACGCAAATTAAGTTCCTTTTGAGAAAATAAATATTTCAAAGACTTATGATTCGTGTAAAAAATAAATTTCTCTCCCAATAGATAATGACGCCAAATTCGAAGGGCGAAAACAATAGCCGCGAGTTCTAAATCAGTGTGGCATATCTAGTCTCGGCCGGCTTTAATTGCCTAGAAGCATAAGCAATAACACGTTCTTTTTGCATAAGAACAACACCCAAACCAACGTGACTAGCATCAGTATAAACCACAAAATCTTGTTTCCCTTCGGGATTAACAAGAATAGGAATCGGAAAGGAGTTCTTTCAATTTCTGAAAAGAGGCTTCACATTTGTCCGACCAAATGTATTTAACTCCCTTCTTAGTCAAGCCAGTAAGAGGCACGGCAAACTTAGAAAAGTCTTTAATGAAACGACGGTAATAACCCGCCAATCCAAAAAAACTACGAATCTCTGTCACACTCTCCGGTCTCTTCCAATCTTGAATCGCTTCAATCTTTGAAGGATCCATGGAAATTCCGGATTCGGAAATAATATGATCGAGAAATTTCAGACGAGATTGCCAAAAGTGGCATTTAGAAAATTTCTCCTTCAATTGATTACTCCTAAGAGTTTCCAATACAATCCGAAGATGCTTTTCATGCTCCACCTCGGTTTTAGAATACACAAGGATATCATCAATGAAGATGAGAACAAACCGATCGAGGAAAGCCTTGAAAACTCGATTCATGAGGTCAACGAAGTAAGCCGGAGCATCCGTTAAACCAAATGGCATAACAAGCCATTCATAAGATCCATAACGAGTACGGAACGATGTCAGAGGAATACTATCCTCAG
Organism: Allium cepa; assembly: GCA_030765085.1. Taxonomy (NCBI): domain Eukaryota; kingdom Viridiplantae; phylum Streptophyta; class Magnoliopsida; order Asparagales; family Amaryllidaceae; genus Allium; species Allium cepa. The sequence goes on along the minus strand of CM060937.1, from coordinate 977,776,828 downwards.
GAATACGAAGCTGATGAAAACTGGTAGCCAAGTCCAACTATGAAAAGACCCTAGCTCCGCTAAGCTGATCAAACAGATCGTCAATCCGAGGTAAAGGATATTTATTTTTAATAGTCAAATCGTTAAGCTTGCGATAGTCAATGCAAAGCCTAAGCGTACCGTCGGATTTCTTCACGAAAATAGCCGAAGCTCCCCAAGGCGAGGAGCTAGAGCGAATAAATTGCTTCGTCTCCAATTCAGATAATTGTTTGCGCATCTCCTCATTTTCCCTATTAGACATGCGATAAGGAGGACGAGTAATAGGTTGAGCTTCAGGGGTAAGATTAATTCTGAACTCAATTGCTCGTTTAGGTGGTAAACCTAAAACGGGCCCAAATATGTCGGAAAATTCACAAACGATGTGAATTCGAGAAATGACATCTTCCTCATCATCATCATCATCATCATGGGGATTTAAGGAATATAAAGATGCAGTCAACGCAGAATCCGAATCTTTAAGAATAATAGAAATCTGATTTACAGATTGCGGATGTCAGAGATATATAGTCCGCTCAGGACATAAGATATGAGCTTCATAACGATTAAGCCAATCCATTCCCAAAATCATTCCAAAGCCTAGGTAACGCATAACATGCAAATCGGCTAGGAAGGAAAAATCACATAAAATAATCTCCACATCTTTACAAAGCAAACTAACAGTTGCGGATCCACCAACAGGATTCACAATTTTTAAAGAAGTCATTAATCCAGTAACACTTAAGGAAATAGTGTCTACCAGTTCCTTTGATATAAAAGAATGGGATGCACCCGTATCAAAGAGAACTCTAATAGGTTGATCATGAAATAAAATAATACCATCAAGAATGGAGTCAGAAATACCTTGGCCACGAGATGTGTTGCCAGGGGCTTGAGCCACATTCAACTTTCCTTCCTTCTTGCCTTCACGTTTGAGGCATTGATGTATGTAATGATCCGGGCTCTTACAATAGCGACAAGATTTGGGCTTAGAGCACGTATTCGCAAAATGATCCCCAGATCCACAGTTGAAGCATCTCGCACCACCAGGAGAAGGAGACTTTGCCGCAGGGGTTGCTTGCTTACCCTTTTTGTTGGGATAAGGGCCTTTGAATTTACTGGGCCTCCTTTTGTTGTTGAAGTTGGGTTTGGAAGCTACTACTTCAACATCACTTTCTTTATCAGCCTCTTCCAAACGAAGAGCGATATCTATAAGTTGGTCGAAAGGAACTTCTAACTTTAGAAGTAATGGCTTCTTGAGGCTTATGTTTAAGCCATAAACGAACCTCTGGTTCTTCTTCAATGGGGTGTTGATGTATTCAACCCCATATTTGGAAAGCGACTCAAAGGCTGCGACGTAATCAGTCACAGAGAACTTACCTTGAACGAGGTCTATAAAGCGTCGAGCCAGAGTTACCTTCTCTGCTTCTGGTACAAATTTTAACTCGAAGCGTGTCCGGAATTGCTCCTAGGTAAGGTCCGCTTCGTTGACTTCAGAAATAAGAAGTTCATACCAGTCCAATGCTCTTTCTTGGAGCATACTGGAAGCCACCTGAACACGGTGAAGATCGACGAGATTCATGCAAATGAAGATTCGATCGCAGGTCCTCAACCAAGCCTGGACCTCGATGATAGTTTCAGAGAACTTTTAAATGGCTTCCCACCCAGGCTGGTTTAATCATTGCACAAGCGTGCAAACCCAGATTTAGGGTGAGTAGGTTCCGGATTAGAACAAGCTACTTGAGCATTCGTGACAAGGTCAAGAAGTTGCTGGGTAGTCATAAAAACTCCATCTTGGGGTGGAGCACTAGATGGTCCAGCTCTGGGACGACCAGGTCTAACCATTTCTCTTCCTTAAGAAAGAAAGAAGAGAAAGAAGAAGATTATTCACTAATGAATATCAAGCAATCTTGCTAGATAAAACAAGGAATCATAAAGGATATAGGATGAATCGGTACGACGACTCGAATTAATCCTAAGACATAACTCCTAAGGTGGACTTAGGACGATGATCCTTGTTAAGTTATTCTACATTGTTTCGAATTTTGGCTTTGATACCAAGCTGTGACGCCCCACTTCTATACCCACGCTAGCCAAGAACACTACGGTGTAGTGCTGTCAACTAGCACGGAGAATTAGGCTATTGAGGATCGACCATCCATGTAATTGCTTATCACACGGTGGCTATAAATAATCTTCGGAAACAAACATAGAAATAAGCATAACACGAATTAGTCACAGACATCCATATCACAAAGGCGAAAGAAGATATGAATATATAACTAACACATGAAGGTGTACATCAGAGTAGCGGTCAAAAAGATCCACAATAATACAAAAGAATAGCAACACGTGCTATAAAAAAATACAACTATGAGTCTATATCTCAAGTGTATACAACAAAAACTGCTAATCTAAATAGTTAGCCAAAAGTCAGAGTAGCAAATCCCGGGAAGAAGTCAAGCAGAAGCACCTGTAACATCTCGGTCTGACCCGAGTATTATTTAAGAAAATAATAAACGGATCAGTCTAGCTATAAGTATCAGATGACATGGTATAAAATAAAAGGTATGGCATAAACATAAAATATCCATACTGACATACTACTATAAGTATGCAAATGATGATCAACAGAAGATCAATCAATAAGAGATAAATCAATATCACAAGAATCTTCTCAAAGATCCAAAGAGGGCATCATACCTTAAACTTGTACTCATAACAAGTCAATGACATAAATTCCAGAAATCAACACAAGAAATCCAGAAATCACAAAAAAAAAGAAAAGAGGCCTATCACATAACGGTCCGAAGACGATGGGGAGCTACCCCATATGGGTGAGTCGGAATCACCTAAATGAGGTCTAGGCTAACCAAAAAGCAAAAAGGTACGTGTGAGTGGAATCACACAAATGGTGTCTAGCCTAACCTCGCAACAAAAGGTATGTGTGAGTGGAATCACACAAATGGTGTTTAGAGGTGGGTATAGAGGTGGGGCGTCACATTTGAAAACAATAAGATTCTCAATTTAAATTATTGTTATTATAAATTTTGAAAAGAATATCATTTGACAAATTAAATAATTATTAATCTTCAAAAGAAAATTCATGTTTGAATTAAATTATTAAATCCATATCTCACATTTTAAAATAATTATTAATGAAATTATTAAATAAATATTGCCCAAATTTCCGGGACAACACAGCCACACTTCCCTATCCTATTTCTAGCTCCATCAAGAACCCCGAACATCCCAGATACATAGATCATCAGATATTGACAAAAACCCAAGTTCCAGTAAAACCCCAAATACACATTCAATACTTCTTTATAAATTTGGATTTTTGTCTTAAAAATCTTTATTTTCAAAATGCATCGAATTAGAATCCTGAAACAACAAACCAGGATGTTTGAATCTTTGACATATTTGAAATTTCATATGTAAATTTTCCAGTGAAACTTTGCTTTAATGAATTTTAAACTATTTTTAAAATTTGAGTCTTGTTAAAATTCATAACTTTTGTTTAGAAACTAATTGCTAAAATAAATCATAGAAGTAGGGATTGTTTTATGAATATATATGATGTCTGTAAGCTTTGAAGTATTTCATTTGTCTGATATAATCCAGGCATGCACAAACAATACTCAACATTTTCCTATGTATAATTATGTTCTAAATTCCCAAAATCATCATGCAAGCATTATTTTCAAACTTACATTACAGACCCACTTAAATCATATGTCAATGCATCATACTTTTTAAAAAAATTCATGCTAGCAGATTCAAACAGAGGTTTAAATATAGGAACAAGGGTGCTTCAAAATTTACAGACAAGCACTCAGAAAATTCACATATAGATATTCATGCAGATCAAAACATCAACACAATAATTCATAAGCAACACCTATTAGTTACTAAATTTTAGTTTTAAAAAGTTTACTCACCTTTTTTTTATGAAGTGCAGAGGTTTAAATCTTGATGATAAAGCTGGAAACTTGCCAAAACATTTGAACTTGAAACTGAAGTCTCTTTTGAAACAGAAAAGCCTTTAAACTGAAATGCTTCAGGTTTGCCCTTGACCTAGATTCACTTGCAAATGCTTGAATTTTGAAATGGCTGTGACTTAGAAACTGGAGTACTTGCATGCACATGAAAGACAGTTACATACTTGATTTTGTAAACAAAGCGTGATGTTTTTTAGGAGTGTTTTATGGGCTTTGCATTTGAAAAGTTTACAGGTTATGGTATTTTGATTGCTAGTTATTTTCAGAGGAGATGAATCAGGTTTAAGAAGATTACAAATTTTTGATAGAAGAGGAAGTGTTTATAGGCTTCGCAGATTTGATTTACACTTGATTTTAGATTTGAACAGAGAAAAGAATTCAAACAGAGAAAAGAATTCAGTTTTTGGAATGAATTACAGTTTTTGGTTTGCCATTATTTTGCTTAGCTTTTGAGAAGTAGATATAAAAAGAAAAATGAGAAAGAAGGTTAGGGATGTTTATAAGTAAATTTAGATTTTATTAAAATTAAAAGAAATTGCAAATAAAATGACACATGTCTCAAGCTTATATTAATGTTTTAACACTTGTTATCAAAGTGATTTATAACTTAACACTTGTCAAATTTATTTATTTTTATCCTAAAAGAATTTTAAAAGCTTTTTAAATTAATTTCCTAATTAACTAATATGTTTTCTTAATTTATAAATACTTTTCTAATTAAATTCCTAATTAACAAATACATTTATACATTTATAAATGTTTTCTGAATTTATATAAATACAATCTTTAGAAATAAATAAAATAAAACCAAATATAATTTAAATAAAGTTATATAAATATTGCAAACTCATTTTTAAATGCTATTTCAAAAATCCTTGTATTTAATCTTATTAAATAAATACATATCCAAATTTCTATAAATAAATTTCTATAAAAATATAATATAAAACAAATCTTATTTTTAACTAAAAACATTATCTATATATTTTAAATCCAAACTATATTATTATTTTAATATGTATGTATATTCCCTTGAATTCAAATTTATATTCAAATTCAAAGTCAAATTAAAAATCCAAATCTAAAATCAATTTAAATAAATATAAATATCAATTTTAAATAAGCTCATTATTATTAATAAATAATTTATCCTATTTTAAAAATCAATTTAAATACATAGATATAAATATATTTGAACACACTTATTAACTTTGAAAACAATAATTCAATTTAGAATTTATTTGCACAAACAAAATAATTATTCTTATTTTAAAACCAAACTATAACCATAATTAAGACATTATATCATTATTACTTGGTTATTATTTTGAAATAACAATTTTATCAATTTCAAATAATTTAAATTAAGAGATTATCGTATTTTAAATTCCTGGAAATTCCGGGATATTACATCGGCAGACCAAAAATTTGAATTATGACAATATTTACTGATCATCCATTTGGCCCAAATTTCCTTGTAAAAATTTCCATAGCAGTTTAACAGCCACTAATTTTGCAATATCCTCTATTTTTGTAATACCCAGCCCACCTTCATACTTGGTTTTGCAAACATCTTCCCATGACATTTTATGGGATTTGGATTTCCAAATAAAATTAGCACAAATAGAATTAATTATATGAATAACAGACGTAGGGAATTGTGACAATTGTAACCAAAATTGAACCATAGGTTGAATGGCTATTTTTATTAATTCAATTTGACCACTAATATTAAGCAGTTTACTATTCCAATGATTAATTTTCTTATTCATTTTATCAATTAAACACCCAAAATCTCTGGCTTTAAGAATATTGTTGGATAGAGGGATGCCTAAATAGATCACTAGCAAATTACCTACACCAATATTCAGTATATCTGCTATTTGTTGCTTGTTTTTGGCTCCTTTGCTAAAATAAATAGTGGAATGTTTTCATTGACGTCCAAACTAGTAAAAACTTTCAATCTATGAAGTGTGTGCATAATACAGACTGCTTTATTAGCTTTGCCTAAAATCAATATATCATCCGCACACAATAAGTGAGTGATTATGGGGTTAATCTTATGTATAGGGGAGAGATTACCTTTCATGCACTCCAAATCGAGGTTGATTGTGTGGAACTCCATGGCTATGGAAAATAAATATAGAGCTAGAGGGTCACCTTGTTTTAAACCTTTCGAACTCTGAATAAAACCAAAAGGGGTTCCTTCAATTAACACCGAAAAAGTTGGAGTATAAATACACTAATATAAGTGGCTAGCGAAAGATATAGGAAAACATATGGCAAGCAACATATGATGAATAAACTCTTTATTAATTTTATCGTAGGCTTTCTATAAGTCAATTTTTAGGCAAATATTGTTGGAATTTTTTCTGTTGGAGCCTCTAATCATTTGATATGCAAGAAGAGAGTTCTCTGCAATGATTCTTCCTGGGATGAAAGCATTTTGATTATAAGAGATAAGGTCGTCCATATAAGGTTTTGGTCGATTACACAACAGATTGGCTAAAATCTTATACGAAACATTACATAATGAGATTGGTCTGAAATCAAACATTTTAATAGCATCTGGTTTTTTTGGTATGAGGCAAATAAATGTATGATTGATTTCCATTATTGTTTTTCCATGTTGAACAATAACATTCATGGCAGTCCATATGTCCTCTTTAAGCTACTCCCAGTGAGTCTTGTAAAATTTTGATTTAAGGCCATAAGCCCCGGGGAGCTGTTGTCATTGATCTGAAAAACAGCAAATTTTATCTCCTCCATTTGAAATGGTTTGCATAACTCACTTCTTGCATTTTCAGATGATTTTTTTTACAAATAATGCATGAAAAATTTCTTGTAGTCGTATGATGAAAAAACAAATCTAAGAAATAATTGTGGCCTCAAATGCAAGCTTATCTGATGTTGTTGTCCATGTGCCATTTGAATTTAGAATATGTTGCTTCCTCATTTTAGTTTAAGCACATTGACTTTGCTGTAAAAAAAAAAGTAGTGGGCCTGTCCCCTTTGACTAGCCAATTAAATTTCATTCTTTATTCGTTATTAACTGCCATCCTATTCATAAAAGCATGGATATAATCTGTTTTCATCTTATATTGAACAATGAGATGATTATTTGAAGGGTTTTGAACTAGTTTATTATACATATCATTAGCGTCTTCCTTCATTAAAGAAAAAACATAATGTATGTTTTCTTGTTTTTAATCCATATCTTCATTGCTGATTTTGCAACCTTTTGCTTGCATAAAAGATGATGGAGAGGATTGCTATGAAAGAGTTGAGACAATGCAGATTGAAGAGTTAAATGTATCCTTCAAGGAGATATCAGGTATTACAATATCTGAAAGGAGTCCTTTTCTCTTATCGGAAGGAATCGTGAATTTTGAATAAATAGGAGAATGATCACTAAGCGAATGATTTCCAAAGTGAATACCAAAATTATAAAACTTATTCATCCATAGTGTATTGACAAAGACACGATCAAATTTACTATGAATAGAAAAGTTTTGCCCACCCCTCCAGGTAAAAAAAATGCCAGTGAAATTAGGTTCCACTAGATTAGAAGAATAAATACAATCGATAAAGTCAGAATCCCCCACCGAGTTGTAATTACCATCATTTATTCTCTCATTAGATGATAAATTAGAATTGAAATCTCCCGCCACTATCCAGGGGAGATTAAAGTTTTTTTATTGTTCTGTAATATACTTCCATAGCTCCTTTCGCTTAACCTCATCATTAAACGCATAAATTGTTGTACATAACATACTCAAACCATTAGCATTATGAAGGATGCAAGTAATATACTGGTCATTAGAATGGATAATAATATTCGACTAATAAGAATTATCCCATAAAAGTAATATCCTACTTTTAGGGCTAGTAGACATATTGTGCGAATGTTTCCAATTGATATCTATTTTTTCCATAAAATTATCAATGTTAGGACTTGATAGTTCATTTTCAAGGATTCCGATGAAAGAAAATCTTTTACTATTAAGTAAATGCAAAATGTCTAATTGCTTGGAAAGGGCATTCATGCCCCAAATGTTCCAAAAAAGGAACTAGATAAAATTAGTTAATACCTGAATTACTACTATTAGCAGGGGAGGTAGTAGCCCCCTAGCTTTGAGCTTTTTTGACTTTTTCCTTTCAATTGACTAACTAAATTATTCCGTTCAGGGTTGTCTAACACATAAACTGACGAGGTGGCTTTAAATTCGAAGGAGGCTTCTTTAGGTCAAATTTTCCAAGTAGCTTTTGGTTTGCGAACTTGTTGCACCTCCGTAATCAGAGTATCATTTGCACTGCAATTAGAAATTTCAATAGATGTATCAGATACCTCGTTAGAGATTCTGCTATTTTCATCTGTATATGTATCAACTGATTGTAAATTAGTATCATATACCATAACATTTAAATACAGACTATTTATATTAATAGTCGTGGTAACAATATCAGACTGGACTGATTTTATTATTTGATTGAGGTGTTTTATTTTTGAAATTTCCTTGTTTTGTGTGATGATATAAGGATAGTCTTGATCCATATTATCATGTAATTCTGGGATACTAGTCGAGACACCTATATCTTCATTGTTTTGATTAAGATCATCAATATTCATTTCGGTGGTTTCGTTTGTCTGCACCCGAGGGGATTTTTTTTTGCAGCCATATCTTGGCGAATTGGCAATGGGTTTTAGCTTGTCCAAAACTAGTGCAGTTTGAACAAATTGTAGGTTTCCACTCATAACAACCTCCTGCCAATAATTTCCTCAGTCATCGAAAGAATAGGAATTTTGCTCAGAAAGTCAAAAGAGTTGTTGATTTCTATCAAGACTCTAACATAAGATATCTTAATTATTCCCTCCATAAATTTGTTAGGTTTGATGGGAGATCCCAAAACCGAAGCAATGCGACTAATCCCCACTTCCGTCCAATAATCCAAGGGTAAATTAGGGAAATGTACCCATATCGAAATAGAATTAAGAAATTATTTATCGAGTTGCATGCCCAGAGACCACCTCTTCATCATCATCAATTTTTCATTCTAGTAATAGGGACCACTTTCCAGAATTCTGTCACGATTTTTTTTGTTACTAAATTTAACAACATAAAAATCATTTTCCTTTGAATATATTTAAAATTCATCTCCAGGCTTCCAAACTCTTGAGATATAATCTCTAAAGTATGGGTAATACGGTTTTGGACCAATAACATAAATTACTATAGCATTGTCCCACTGTTTTTTAGCAATTTGAACAAATTCAATGGTCATTTTAGACAATTCAATGATTTGAAATTACGGAGTTGATAAAACTTTAGCGGAATGGAGACCGGATTGTTGTTTCCCTTAACGATACGCCCGACTGGAGGAAGTGGAAAAAATCCATTTGGAGTTACCTGGGTTGTGCTCAGTTTGAGGTGTGTGATTGTTGATATCATTCTTGTATCCTGGTGGACATGTTGATTTGGGGTAGATCTTGCATTAATGGTCTGAGATCTATTTGGAGTAGTATTGGGATTATATGTCAATGGAGAAAATTTGGCTTGGCGTTTCCATCACTTGGATCTAACTGGGATGAAACCTTCTTCTTCGTGAGCTATTGAGTCGTAGACAATTCGAGGTGGGAAGCCCAGAGGCAGGACAGAGGGATAAGGCAGTGGATCGGATTTAGTCGGTGATAAGGGGATGGAAGTATAAGATGGAGACATACTGGGAGAAGTTGGAGAAAGGATCACGGCAGAGGCAGGGATTAAGGAAAAAACAAGGCGAAAGTGAAAAAAAACAGGCGGCGGCTGAGGAATTAGCACATGAGAGCCAGAGTACCCTAATGCAGTGCTAAATCCGTATTTATTAATTTATTCACCTTTCATACGTTTGGCGTATGGCCTTGAAAATCAAAAATTCCATAAAAATCTCTTTCACTTTTCAAATTTGTAGGTCACTTTAAAAAAATCACTTTCCAAAAATATTTAGAGGCAAAAGTCTTCCTTGAAATCAATTTGGATAAAAGTTCAAAAAAAAAATTGGGCGCTAAGAATAATTCAAAACTTTTTTCAAGCATTTTCTATAAAATATTTACCTTTCAAAAATTTGAATGGTTTAAACCACATTTCAGCGTAGTTGGAAGTTAGTTATGCACTAACGCATAAGTCTCACTCTAACACTTGTCATTCAACTTTTATCTTTAAAACTTAACATTTTTATCTAAAAAACTTACTACCTTTACTATTTTATTGCATCAACTCCTGTAGAAATTTGTAAATTTTAGCTTTTTCAAGGAACAGTAAATTGAACTGTAATTACACAACAACCTTTGTTGTTATTCTCCTGCTAAAATTTAATGTTTTAACAAACTTCCAACCTTATATTGCATTTAATGTTGGTTAAGTGTCCTTATGAGATCTATCCTATTTACACTGTTTCTTCTCACAATACAAATAAAAGCGGTCTACATATCTAGAAACAACAGTAAAACAGTAAAACGAATAAATAGGAACACATCTCATAACATACCATATGCATCTTTTTTTTACAGAGACAACCAACAGGTATGGCCTAACAAACCCTAATAGAATTTTTTTGCTAGAAACTACCTTTAATCATTAACTGGTGTTAATGATGTTGGGGTTCTAATACTCCTTACCTGTTAAAAAATCCACCTAGTATTCAATTCCTCCATAAATATCGTATTGGATTCCTTAACCAGTCCCTTATTTAATTCCTTTTTTATCCTCTACTAATTATAAATTTATTGCCTATTAAATCTATAATTAATGTCCATCAATCCCAGTTTTATTTATACTTAATATGAATATTGTTATTAATTATGATATTTATATATTGTTAGTTACTAAACTAGAACATTTCTTTCCATATTTTATTTTATCAGAGTCATCCTCCCAAATCTTAACTCCCACGGACAGAACGACCTACTTCATCGGCTTTTTGTGCTAAGTGCACAAATAAATACTTTCGATAGACAAGTAAACACACAAAGCATGATTAGCATACACAAAGCACAACCAAATCACAAAAATGACTTCTAATCCCTTTTTATTTAATTAATCCTTTATTAATTAAACCTATTTTATTAGTAAAACTCATTTTTATCTAATAAAACTTCTTTCATTAATCAAAACTTTCGATTGATTAAATCTCTTATTAATAAATAGTCTTTTGTTAATTAAACTTCCTTTACTAATTAAAACTTTCTTTCTTTCCTGTGTATATGCTTAATTTTTCTTTATAAAAGATATATACTTGTATTCTAGTTTTCACCATTCTTTTATACTCTTTTCAATACTTCAAAAAGTATTCGTATAATTATAACAACGGTATAATTATAGTGTATTGCTAAAAGCACCTAGAAAAGTGCCGACTAATATCATAACCTTTTTAATTGACCTCAACTAATTAAGATGCTTTCGAATACCACTTTCGTTTCTCTACTTGGTCATTATTCATGGAGCTTAATACCTCCTTTCTTTTATCACGCACATTTTCTTCTTCATCACGTCTATAAACTAAACCGTAATATCCAACTTCGTCACATCATTTATCCTCTCTTGCTTATTTTCTTCCTTTGTTATCCACCATCATTTTCATTGCACTCTAACCCAAACTAATTTTTTATGTTATTTTGCAATTTTATTTGTTCTTTTGGGTTTGTTCAATCTTTTTTGTGATATTTAGAAATGACAATTAGCATTTTGTTGAGATGCTTTATTTTTCTTGATGACTCCATTTGACTTTCTCAAAGTTCCAAAGTAAGGAAAACTTCTTTATTGAAGACAAAGAAGGAGGAGGGAAGTTAAGGTTATATGAAATGCTAGCTTATGTCATTATTTGATGGTATGAAGCAGCATGTATAGTGATTTGGTATGGTGCTCTTTAGAAATGGTATTAGATAGCACTATCATGGATGCTTTTAGTAACACACTAATTATATTCATAAGTCGTTAACAAGATATCTTACTTTATACCTTTCTTTTTCTATCCTTTTTCAAAAGATTTCATACTTATTATTTCTTTTAAAATATTCATTTAAAAGTTCCAATTACATTCATGAATCTATTTCAAAGTGCTTAAGACAAATGTTACTCAAATATTGTCACTACAAACCCAAAATCATTCGCTTATACTTATCTTCAAATTATTCTTTTCAAAGATCTATTTACATTCATAAATATAATAAAAATGAGTTAAAGACTAATGTTATTAATACATTGACACAACAAACCCAAAACCAATTCATACTTGTTATTCTCTTTTAAAACATTCTTTTAAAGATCTAGGTACATCTAAATTTATTAAATAAGGTAATATGCTTGCTAATAAATTTGCAAAACCATTTATTATAGCATAAGTGTTATAATCCAAAACTTTCTTTATTCCCTTATAAAATACCTAACTTACTTTTCCAAACTTTGACATTTACTAAAAACCCTTTTTAAAATGATAATTGAATCTACACAAACTTAATTATAAAATAAAATATTTAATAATAAAAACAATTTAAAACGATGTTATGTCACTTAGGCTTCTTTTTATTTAATAAAATATTTAACTAATTTTCTAAAAACTACATATATTGGAAAATACTTTAAAAATACTTATTTTATGATTTGAAACATTTATATTAAGTATTAAATAAAAATATTTATTTTATAATTTATTTTAAAACATTAAAGCAAGTTTTATAATTTAAAACAATTACTTTAAAAATCCATAAATAATTATCGATAATACATTTAAACCTTGATATTTTTCTAGTAATAAGTATACTTATAGTACTATTAAAAATATAAAGAAGCCCTAGGATGTCTTTCAAAGTTAACTTTAAAAATCACTGAATACAAGGCATATTCAAAGTGCATCTATAGTGACCTTTTTTGCTTCTGACATTTACATCATCCATTCATAATTTTAACTTCACAAATAAATTCCTTTATATCAAACACACCAAAATGTGTGTAGAGAACAACCAAATATATATTTCCACAATATATTCACAATATAACCAATTTAACACATGTCAAATATAAGGGATTCAAAGTGCGTTTATAATGACTATCGTTTCAACACATTATCAAATATGTAAACAACAAGTCATGGACATGATACATATTATAGAGGGTTATAAGAGAAATTATATTATATAATAATGTTGTCACTTGCTTTACAAAACAAGGAGGGGCATACAAGAAATAACTTGCATTATTATCTATTTAATTTGCATTTTACACAACAAACAATTATAAACCTAACATATACAAATTAACTGGCGAGTTAACTCACTCAACCCTAAGAAAAAATAATTGAATTTATAAGTTTACGAATTAAAACTTTAATTAATTAACTTGATCAACATAATTATTACCTCATTAATCACCATCACTTCTTCCCTAAAACTCTACTTTCATGCACAAACATATACAAACACACACCAACCCATAGCCGTCCTACCTCTCTCTTCCTATCTCCGCCTACACATCACGAAAACACATCCTGCCACTTTCAACGAACTCCACTTCATAAGAGCTTCGCTATGCTCCTAACCATGATGAGCTCGACCATCCCACGACGATCGCAACCTACAACCCAATCTACTGTAGCTTGACGTTGCCTTCTTCCTCGGAGCACCGGGCCACATCTAGCCAATGTCGATCAACTCCCCTCGCCACCATGAGTTCAACTGCCCCTCAATTTGACCTTTGGCGCCCTCTTTCTGTTCATGACCTAAAACTCCACAAACGACAAATAAGTGTCGCTATTCACTATGTACAGTCACACCATCCCTAACCAGCCATCATCTGAGAAGCTCAATGCCACCTTTGCCTTCGCCTATTGCCACCTAAATCTCTGATACGCCTCAACCCTAGTTTGGCCTCTACAAAGTTGCACACGACCAAGGACCGTCGCACCCAACGTCACAAACACCAACACGAAGCCCTCCTCATCATGATCCTAATGGATCCAACGCGGAGCTCTAACATCGCTTATAGCTCCTGAAACTGTTAGACCCTTATAGTTTGATGTTTTGATAGTGATAACTACAAAATAATATATTGTGTATACAATCGACTTTCGTAGAAAATAATATCAATTGCCGAAGAGATCTACATAACGAAGACAAGACAAAGATGACATGCATTGTATTATTAGTCATAAGTGTTCTTAAAATAGTGTTTAGAAATGTGAAAATCTCTTCAAAGTGGTATACACAAGCACATACAAAATCAGAAGTCCATTCATGTTTTAATTCAAAGTTCACAGATTCAATCGATTAAATATTTTTATACAGTCGATTAAATACATGGTTAGTCGACTAAATGACTTTTTTCAATCGATTAACATAGTGTACATTTATATACATTATTTAGTGAAATAATTCGGTCGACTAAATACTTGTATTCAGTCGACTAAATACTTGTATTCAGTCGACTAAATAGAAGATCGGTCAACTAAATGATTTTTTTTCAGTCAACTAAATCATATCAAAATTGCATTGTTTTGTCTCAGGATAATTTTTATAGTAATTCAGTTGACTAAATCACTTAGTTCAATCAAGTGACCACTGCAAGAGCCATTTTTTATTTGAAATTTTAAAGGGATCTTTTCCTCCATGAAGAGACATTTCCCTCCAACAATGGCTGCAACTCTTCTATTAGTTATCATGCTTCACTAATAGTTGCAGCTACTCATTCTCTATATAAAGCAATCTCTATGCTTGAACCCATAGCAACTATATTATCTCTAACTGTTATATCTTATCTTGAATTCCCTAAGCGTCTAAAAGATTTACATTGCTTTCAATTTAATCACTTACACGTTCAAGTATACTTCACGTATGATCAAATCACTTTCAATTCTTCACGAATACACTTCATACCACTAGGAAGAAGATTATATGATGGTTTTACTTACCGACTCATTCATGTTGTACTAGAGCACACAAAGTCAAAAACTTGTTTACTACTTTTGCATTTGAAGCCCTATTTTACTACTCAGGCAAAAGTGTTAAATTCACGTTCGACTGCTCGAGCAAGTGTAATGAAATCTTGTTTTGCTGCTCGAGTGCCTATTCTTTTGGACGAAGTGAGAATGTTGCTTAAATCCAGAAGGAGTCTGGGACTGGAAGTTCGAACTAGTATAAAAATCTCTAATGTGATCGATCTTACTTTCTTTACTTACTTTATTCTACTGCTTATTTACCAGTAATTAGATATAAAAACTTTATTGATATACGAGTCTCGATTTTGTAGAAAATTTCATATTATTCGATCCACAGTGGCTTTCGTTTGGTATCAGAGCCTGAGATTCTAGAGATCATAACAACAACCTAGAATAAATGACCATAAAGAGATCTAGTTAAGGCAATAGAAAAAGGAAAAGCAATAAAGAAGAATCAAAGGAGCAAACAAGTAAATGCTTCATGGTTGAACTCGGACCACAATCAGTATGCTTAGATTTTTTATATAAAGATCTTTTGTTAGCACATGATGAGTATTAAAAGAGTGTAAAACTTTGAATAAATTTAATAGAGTTGCATTAGCTAAGTTAAAAGATTGAGAAAGAAATTTCCAATTTAAAAGAGAAAATTAAATTTTTGGTAAAACAAACTAAATTTTTTGAACATATGGTAAAGAACTTGTTTTAAAAATAGATTTCCTACACAAAGAAAATGAGCAATTAGAAGTTAAAAACAATGATATTTTGGAGGAAATCGATGTTTTACAAAATAAAAAAATTTTGAAAAATTATTTAAATAATTCTGTTTCTTGAAAAAGAGAACGCAGTTTTAATTAAAAAGAATTTAGAATTATCTTTAAAATGTGAGATTTTAAAAGATAATAGTAATATTTTGCAATAAGAAGTTTGTGATTCTAAAGCAAATTTTGAAAGGTTAAATGGAAAAAATCATAAATTTTAACAAAGATAAAGGTACCTTATCTTCCTTATTCACAAATTTGAAAGCTTACAGTGATAAAATGGTTTAGGCTATAAACAAGCTAAAAGTAAAAATAGTACTAGATTTGCATTCGTGTATACTAATTTTAGTGCTAGTGTTAGTAATCAAGATAGTCATAAAACCACTTATAATCGTAATAGTACTTTGTTTAGAAATGATAGAAAATATTTTTCAAGTACTAAGCTAATGACTAATGGTATTAAAATATGAATTCCTGCTGATAGAATTAATCATAATAAACAACTTCATATTAGCAACTATTATAAGAATATGATTTGAAATGAAACTATATTTATAAAGGTTCAACTACACCCAAATGGTTATGGTTTCCTAAAACTTAGGAAATTATAAGAACCTTGGGTATCTCATACTTTTAATGTTATTTTTTTACCGGTAGCCTAATTTATAAGCAGCAGTTATTTATCGATTACTGGCAATCCTACTTGTAGCGCTAAAACATAGCAGGTTACTACCAAATGCTATAAAAAATAGAATCCTATACGGCACTTTGATTAAAATATTATTGTTTTAATGCTACCAAAAGTACTATAAAGTAATTAATATTTGATAAAATTGTTTCATTATTTTTATTTCTTTTAGATGGTACAACCACACCTATTTTGGTATAGTTTTAACCATATGATTAATCCCTGAATTCTAACGTACGAAGTGAGTACCAAAACATATATCTTTTTTGCAGGTACGCCACATATTGAGGGGGAAATATATTCCATATTTTCTGTTACTTATGGAAATGGAGCTAAAACTGGAGGAAAACCAAAAAATTTAGTGATCTTATATTTAGATATATCCTTTTAACATTCATATTTAGGACCTGATTATATTCTCTATAAATTAAATTCTTAAATAAATCCTATTGATATATATTTCTATTTTTTCGATGACAAAGGGAAAGAAAGCTATACGGCCATATCGATAGGGGGAGTATAAAACTTATGGGGAGAACTAACTTGGTTATATCTTAACTTGTATAGTTATCAACATCAAAAAGAGAGAGTGTTAGAACCTCATAATTCAATGTTTTGATAGTGACAACTATACAAGAATATATTATGTATATAACTGAATTTTGAAAAAAATTAATATCAACTACTAAAGAGGTTTATATAACGAGACAAGACAAAGATGACAAGCAATATATTGTAAGTCATAAGAGTTCATAGTCTAAAATTTAGAAATGTTAAAATCTCATTAAAGTGGTATACACAAGAACACACAAATTCAGAAGTTCATTCATGTTTCAAAAATCAAAATTCACATATTCAATCGACTAAATATTTTTATTTAGCTGACTAAATACAAGATTAGTCGACTAAATGACTTTTTCAGTTGACTAACACGGTGCACATTAATATATGTTATTTGGTGAAATAATTCAGTCGACTAAATACAGTCGACTAAATACAAGGTTGGTTAAATAAATGATATTTTTTAGTCGACTAAATAATATCAAAATTACATAGTTTTTCCTTAGGTTAATTTTTACTGTAATGCAGTCACTAAATTCAGTCGACTGAATGCTGCAACAGCCATTTTCTATTTGAAATTTTAAAGGGCTCTTCTCCTCCATGAAGAAACACTTCCTTCTAACAATGGTTGTAACTCTTTGATAAGTTATCATGCTTCACTAATAGTTGCATCTACTCATTCTTCATATAAAGTAATCTCTATTCATAAATTCATAATAATTCTATTCTCTCTAAATTCTATATCTTATCTTGAATTCTCTAAGCATTCAAAAGATTTACATTGCTTTCAATTTGATCACTTGCATGTTCAAGTATACTTCCCTTGTGAACATATCACTTCCAATTTTTCTTGAATACAATTCATACCACTAAGAAGAAGATTATAGGAAGGTTGTACTTACCGAATCATTCGCGTTATAATATAGCACATGAAATCACAAACTTGCTTACTACTTTTGTAGTTGAAGTCCTGTTCTTCTATTTAAGCAAAAGTGTTAAGTCCCGTTGACTGCTCGGCAAGTGTATTGAAATCTTCTTCTATTGCTTAGGCTCCTATTCTATTGGGCAAAATGAAGGTGTTGTTTAAATCCAAAAGGAGTCTAGGACTAGACATAGATGGGAAGTTTGAACCAGTATAAAACTATCCGGTGTGATCATTTTTACTCTCTTTACTTACTTCTGTTGCTTATTTACTAGTAAGTAGATACAAAAAATTTATTGATATACAATTCTTGGTTTAGTAGAATATTTCATATTACTCGATCCATGGCTACTTTAGAAAATAATTTATGGAAAAAGGCGACTATATGTTTTGATTACTGGAGAAATAAAATAAAGGAGAGAGTGGGAAAGAGAATGAGCCAGAATGATATCTTAAGTGTGAGGTGAGTGTGCTTATATAATAATATATATTTTATCAAATTCTCAACTAAAATTGTAATGTGTTTCGAGCTCGCACGACCATATGGTACATCTAATCACAGCGAAACTCGTCATTGTTCTGGTTCCGTTGGTACTAGCTTTGTCAAAATCTGAGACAGTGCCTTAGGATGAGAATTTCACATGTTTCGAGATCACTTTGTTGATAAAATGATTTTCAGTTACATTATCAATATTTGTTTAAACTATAAATTTTATGAACATTTTTCGAAAACAATTTTCTTATCATTACTTATAATTTGAAAAGGAGGTTAACAATGTTATTAATCAATTTAATCACATTACATCCAATATTCGATTATTAAAATAATTAAGCTATTTAAATACGAAGCATCCGAAATTTCGAGTTGTTACATATAATTTATACATTGAACAAAAAAATAAGAAAGAGATCTATAAACTTGATTTTTTAATGATATAGGAGCCCAAACTCCAAATGCATTTCTGATAGCAAGTTCAAGATGAATCCTATTACTACTTACAGAGCAAATAAAGTGTAAAGATCACATGCATAGAGGTTTGTCGAAAACATATTGTACTAATTATATCTTCAATGCATATCTTTGTATTTTGTGATGCTAAGTAACATGCAACACAATAAATCAAGGAAATGGATTATTTAGTCTACTTTGGTTCAAGAACTATGCATTTAGGCCTACTTACATTTACAAGCAACTCAGTGCCGATTGTTTATTCTACTCCGGTATGGAATATACAAGACAGGTGTGGAATTAAATTTTAATTCTATTTTTGAAATAAATTTTTTGCTCTTTTTTTCATGAAATTATCTAACTTGATTTCCACTACGAAGAATGGTCTAAGAGGTGAACCCCTTAAGCAGGAGTGCAGGGGAAACGCCTCCGCTGACAACGATCAACTTGGCCAGTCAAATCATGAAGGCCCAAGGGACAGCGTCCCATGGCTGGGTGCGGAGCAACACCTCATGGCAGGGTGCGGGGCAATGCCCTATTCGAAAAATGGTGTATCTAGTTTGCGTTTGAATTTGAATTTGAATTCAAACGGCAAACAACTATGACCATTGGCACCAAAAGGTATCTATCCGTTTCAACGGTCATCATCGATAAAAGCCTCCGCCCTATATATACATGGTAATATTTCATTCTCGAAATATAACTTATTTTTTGTTTTCATGAATCAAGAAACCAATACAAGTATCATCTGACCATTTCGAGTGTTATTATGACTTATACAAGTGATCATAGTTTGCACAAACATACTCCACTATATCCTAAAAAAAACATTTTCTTACATCTCTCTGTGATCCAAGATAGAGGAAAACATATTTGGTAGAGAATGATCCAACAGTGCATTGAAGTGATGTATCTACACCATCTTAACAAACTTCTCATCGATGTGTATGGGTATGTGAAGGTTGATTATAGTTTACTAATGAAAAGATAATTAAATTGTTGACTTATACATAAAAATGATGGTTTTGAGTATGTGGTTCAATGGTTAAGTTATTTGATACGTAAGACTATGTGACTAATAATATATATATATATATATATATATATATATATATATATGTATGTATGTATGCATGCATGTATTTATGTATGTATATATGTGTGTGCATAAAATTTTGGAACTATCGTTTGATTTGTTATAACTTAAAAAATGTTCTACTAGGAAGCACTGACATAAAAAATCTCATCATAATGTTAAAACATTAATGAGTAAGAACTGCCATCAATTTTAGTAGAGAAAAAAGAAAACTTGTACATGTGTTCAGAAAAATCATTAAGCAGAATAGGCCAGGCACCTATAGTTCGAAAAAAAGAGTTAAGTCTAAAACTAAATTATGAATAGCTTAAATTTAATGTGAATGACTTTATCTCCTTTTGGATCATAACCCTCAAGGTTCTCATTTGCACATCGCCTAAATGCCAAGAGCCGGTACAATGTATCCTTGGTTATTATGTTTATAGTTTGCCTAATTTGATACTTAAAATTATATCATCATATAGATTTTAAAAAAATTGCAAAAGAGGATATTCGATTTTTTATACATATGGATAGTCAAAGCTTGCAAATAATTTGCATGTGAATGAGCTTACTAAGAGGCTTCAGGAAAAAGGGGTGAATATAATTGCTAATTCACTTCATCCAGGTTTAATTGCCACATATCTTTTCAAGCACCATGGCTTTTTTAATGCACTTACTTTTACCCTTGGCAAGATGGCCACAAAAAGTATTCCACAAGGTGCTGCAAGAGCATGCTATGTTACTTTGAACCCCAAAGTCAAAGGTGCTATTGGAAATTATTTCATTAACCGTTATTAGTCCACTCCTAGTTCTAAAGCTACAGATAAAGAGTTGGTAAAAAACTAGGGATTTCAGCTTGAATATCCTTTTGGCATGAGTTGGTTTAGGATTTTGTTAGACTATGATAAGAACACTTTTTACAACTTCATGAGAAATAATGCACATAAGCGAAAAAAGGAAAAAGAAAAACTTTATGAATTTTTGATGTATGTTCAAATTTAGGGTTGTCATATATTGAAATGTTTGAATATTTACCGTGGTTTGATCAGGTGACGTAGAATGTAACTTATTTGATATTCTTAAACATTAAGGATAATCAAATGCATTTTTGTAAAGAGTTCGTTACGATCTTGTAATAAGGGTGTCCTTTTGAATGGTTCAACTATTTGAAAGGAAAATAAATGTGAGTATAGATGTAACTTAAAGCATGGTTGGGATAAAGGGAATGAATTGTCACTTCTACTTCATAAACCACATCAAAAATGGGAATTATAAAATAATAATGGATATTAAGGAATGGGAAATATGATTTTTATTTCGAAGTGTATTTTTATATAGAAAATTATTTTCTATAAGATGTATTTTATCAACTTTAAGATGTTTGATCTGAAAACTCTTGACTTTAAACCAATTATAGTAAATAAAATAAATAACATGTATTAAGTGGTTGAATGGAGCTTTGTATTTCATACGCAGTTATAGTAATCACGAAAATAATAAGAGCATATCATATAACATTTTTTGGCGATATCATCAAGTTGTGAAGTTTTCGTAAACATTCCAAGTATTATTTATGAAGTAACTATATTCGGTATTGACTGTAAACATAAATAGTTTTGTTTTCATATGAAGATTTTGGATGTTCATTATAAAATAAAACTATAATAGTTGTATTTATTTTCATAACAAAAGTGATGCATTGAAATACAAAAGTATCTAAAAAATTTGCAATTATTTTGGAATTATGGAGTAAGCCACTATTATGAGAAATAACTCTTTAAGCATATGATTATGAATCATATGGCAGCAATGAATTATATCTCAAACGATAAAGGGAATGTGACAACCCGGAAAATTTGAGCAATATCAATTTAATAATCTGCATTAAAAATTAAATTGATTTGCTATATTTTTTTTAGTAAGATCTGAATTGATACTTTTCTTTTAATAAATATCTAATTGGTAAATTTTATCTGTTAAAAATTAATTAATTGTTTTCTATTTATATATGTATATATTTGTATACATTGTAAATATGGAGGCTTTGTTTTACAATTTAACTAATAAATTTTGTTTTCAAATTCTAATATACATTTTAGTGGATTGGGAATTATGTTTTATTTAATATAAGTTTTTCAAAGCTATTAAATAAATAAATATGTGGTTTTAAATACATAAGATAAATGTTAAAATAGTTTAAAGACTTGTTCTAGCTTAAGTTAAAATTTAAATGTATTGACAAAAAGATTTGTTCTATTTTCTTTTTAAGTATAGCTTGATAAATATGATTTAAAATATATATAGGATTTAAATACAATTTTGTCAAATGATACATTAGTATATATAGTAAAATAAATGATTTATAATAGAGATAGTTTCTTTTATAAATCATTTCAAATTGATAAATGTGTTCTTTGTTTTTTTATAATAATTAATAAATATGTAGGTTAGAGTATAAAATAAAAATAAGACAGATTGTAAAATATAAAGTAAGCTCATACATAAATTCAAAACAACATGTTAAAATATCATTCATTTAATTTTCAAAATAAAATATTGAACAAAAGAATACATTCCAATATCAAACAAGCAACATATATAATACAAAGTAGAAGACTTGAGAACTAGCAAGAATCAAAATAAGTGTAGACTGACATGGTAAGAAGTAGCATATACTTAAGTTTAAAGTAACAAAAGAAGTATACCAGATTGTACAAAGGCAACAAATAAAATCTAGAAACAAAATCAAATGTGTGCAGGCTGGAAAAAATAAAAAGATAAAAAAATAAATATATGTGAAGGCTTGCTAAGGAAGACAACATTATGTATTCTTGAACAAACAAAAGCAATTAATGTTAATCTTTCTAGTACACAATACATTTCATATCAGCCTCCACCCTAAAAATATCTTTGGTTTAAATCAGTACAAACAAAGATTTTATATGCTGTATTGTACAAAGTATTATCACAGTTGTATGAAACATAATAATGTACCCTGTCTACAATTCTTGGCTATATATCTCTATCTTCTCATTTTAATTCGAAAACCAAAACCTAGATCTGAAGTAAAAACTATTTTAAAACTTAAACAACAACTCAGATTTTAAAACAACAATCCAGTTCAACTATAACCAGAGAATCGAGAGGAAAGGTTTCAGCTTGTAATTTTAAAGGTTGTTGCTAAGCAAACTAGGCTATGTTCTTTCACATATCATGTGAGTAACTTTTATATATATATTTTTTAGGGATGAATCTGTTGTGTATATGCCTGGGAATAGTATGTGTATATGTCTATATATATTGGATCCTCTGTCTATGCTTGTAGGATGTGTGGTGTTACAGGCTGTTGTTTTAAATTTTATCTGTTCTCAGTTCAAAACTCAAAACTGTTTGATTCAAAAATCAATTATTCCTTTTCCGATTGATGATTGAACTTAAGATTCGAACAAAAGATGTTTGTATCATTATAAACTAAGTTTAAAAATTCAGTTAAGATTAGAACAACTTAAAAGTTTTCTCTGGAAACCCAAATTTCTGAACAAACTCAAGATTGACCAAATTTCGAACTTCACCGATCATTGATTCAGGTGTCTAACTAGAATCCATACTGGAAATGATGATTTTTAAGGTAGGTTTGATGATTTTTGGTGGGGTGGTTTGGTAGCAGTTCGAAGTTGATCGGAGTGGGTATTTTGATCGAATTCCGGCGTTATGATGATCTGGGGAGGTCGAGTTGCCTTGTGGGGATAGAGGGGCCTAAGGTGGTCCGAGGAAAAATACCGCGATGGTCGGCCGATGACCATGGTGGCGGCGGGAGGCGTTCGAATTCTGGTGACCTAGTTTTGAGGTGCCGTGGGTTTTTCGTTCGTACGACGTCACCGTTCGATCGAGTGTCAAGTGCTGCTGGGGTTTGGTAGGGGAGTTGTTGACGTAGCGGTGACCAGAATTTCAGGGGTTCCGGTGCACGAGGTGGCGAGGTCGGCGAAGTTTCAGGTTTAGGGTGAGGAGTACTGTGGTGGTTCCAAGTTTCATAGCCGAGCTCGTTTTCGTTTTCGAGGAGAGGAAGGGGTGCTGACGATCTGGAGTTGGTATGTGAGGCTTGGTCAACTTGCTCGGCGACGCGATGATGACCGGAGTCGATCATCGACGGTGGGCACGTGCACCATGCACATTGCTTGGGTCTGTGCTGTTTTTTTAAAGTCTGGGTTAAGTGTTTTCGAGTGCAAACTCGGGTGGTTACTCGGGGCAGTAAGATGTTGAACTCGAAGTAAATGAGGGAGGCTCGGGTAAAAGTTTGTTCTGAGTTTAAAACCTGTAACAGTTTTTACAGTTTTAAAATTTTAGTTTTAAATTTAAAATCAGAGTAAACTGAGTCTATAAATAAAAGTGTAAGTATGTAAATTCAAGTTTAGATTGTACAGTTAGATTTTTTTTTTGATTGAATAAAGTTTGTTTTTAACTCAAACTTATAATGACATTAAGTGTTTAAGAAAAAAATTAGAAAAAGTTGAAGTCAAAAAAATGGAATTTTGAAAATAGGAAACGGAAGTTTAAATCAAAATTTTATGACCTAGGTTTAAGTTTAAACTTAAACTCCAGATTTTAGAATGGAAGAGTAAGTTTATGAATTCAAATATTTTAAATAAGTTCAAATATTTTGAATTTAAAGGAAATTTGATTTAAAATCCCTTCATAACAAAGAAATTGCTTTAATTTGTAATTCAAAGGTTTTTATAAGTTAGTTTTATGAATTGATTTAAAGTTCAATTAGTGATCATTTTAAACTTAAAATTTTAAAAATGGAAGTTCAAAGAAATTTGAAATAAATGTTTTTAAACATATTGAAAGTGAAAATTTAATCAATAATAAGGATAGTTTACTTTAAGTAATGAAGATTTAGAATTTATATTCATTAACCTTTAAGTTAATTAAGTATGAATAATTAATGATTTTTATTAATTAAATTAGTAATTATTAGTTTAAATGTATTAATTAAAGTTTAAAAAAAATGAATTAAGTAATTAATATGTAATTAAGAACCATAGATTAGATTTATATTTAAATTAATAAATTTTAATGGTTAATCAAACTTATAATTAATAATGATTAATATAAGTTAATTATTTTAGAAAAATAATTAAATAAGTGTTAATGAAGATCACTAACTAGATTATTTTATAATTAATTAATGTGATTAATTTTCAATAATTAATTAGATTAATTAATTTAATAACAATCATTGTAATTGTTTAAGTGTAATTACTTAATGGGAAGTAATTAAAGGATTAATTACTCATTGTAATTAATTAAGTTAATTCGATTCAATTGATTTAATTAATTAAGTTTAATTAATTTAGATTTAATCACTTGGAAATTTTGGAAGTGTAATTCCTTAGAGAAGTAATTGATGGATAATTACTGGATGTAATTAATTGGATGTTGTTAATGGAAGTAATTAGAGTATAATTACTTGTTTGTTATTAACCAAGGGATTAAGCTTGTTATTGAGGAGTAATTAATTAAGGACGGTTAATTACTGTATGAAATTAATCAGAGATGATTAATATATGTGATTAGAAGATTAAGATTTTCTTAATTTAATTAATTAATAAAATAATTGATTAGAGATCATTAATTATTATAATTAATGATGTAATTAGGAAATTGATTAATTTGGGAATAATAAATCAACAAGGTAATTAAATTGTAATAAATCTATATAAAAGTAGTTAATCTATGGATTTATTCAAAGATTAATCTCTGTAAATAAATTAAAGGAAACTACTGGAATGTAGCAAAAGTTATTTAAATCAAAGATGATTAATTGGAATACATAAGTAACTAATGATACGATTAAATTAAGTTAATTAATTTTAATTAATTTAAGAAATCATTTGATGATTTGGTACGTGTAATTACTTAGTGTAATTAATGGAGTATAATTACATAGGAAAGTAATTAGATGATAATTACTTGATGAAATTAATATAAGATGATTTGTAAGTGAAGTAATTTGGGTAATTTCTTTTGTAATTAATCAAAGGATTAATTTATGGGAATAATTAATCATGGGATGATTAATTTGTTAATAAGTAATTAAGGGTAGTTAATCACTAGTTTGTTATTAATCAAGGGTGATTAATAATTGTGTCTAATTAAAGATTAATCACTTAATGTAATTAATTTAAATAAAATAATTTAACATAAATTAGAGATCATTAATTAATGTAATTAATGATGTAATTAAGAATTGTTAATTAAGGAATAATTAATAAGGAAGCAATTAAATGTTAATTGCTATGAATGATTTAGAATAATTCATTTGAAAAATTAATTAAAAACTAAATTACTTATTGGAAATTAGAGAATGATTAATTAATTTGATTTATAATTAATTAATGGTTGTATGAGCAGGATTTATGGAATGAGTAATTAATTTAATTTATTTTAAATTAATTAATGATAGTAGTAATTAATTTAATTCATTTTAAATTAATTATAGATTGTGAATAATAAATCATGCTTTTGGTTGAGGATATTGATATTTCATTGATTGATTGTGATCTCAGATATGAGATGAGTAATATCTATGTGTCATGGATGCTTGGTTTAAGTATGACAATATTGAGTATCTGTTTGGATGATAATATTAATTATCTGTTTATGATGATAATGTGATTATCTATTATGAGATGTGAATTATCTATCTGTGTGTATTAGATAATATTGAATTGAATTGTTTTAACTCTAAAACAACTTGGCCTTAAAAGATAGTTTTGGATTTCGATGAGACCGGGATCGGGTTTTCATATTTGGACATAGGAAAACAACATCGTTCCAAATTAACGATAGGTCGTGAATCTGAAGTGAAGATGAAGATTTAGAGTGCAATGATTATTGTCGTTAACTCTGAGGGTGATTCCAAAATGAGTGTAACGAGATAATACCTTCGGTTTCATTCGAACCTGGAACGAACTTGTATGGATTGAATGCTTTCAACACATCGTCAGGTGGGCGATAATCATTCTAAGATATGTACTCTCCAAAGGTAATCGCAGCCTCAAGCCTCATCAACCGGGAATGGCTAAAACAGGGGAGGTGCAGCAAGGTTAGGTGGGTCATGCCCAAGCAGGACGAGATATACCCCTGTCTAGGTGTCACTTTTTATTCGGCTGTGTGGTCAGTTGGTCTGCAGCCAACTGCGGGGTTATCTTATTCGAGACTGTTCAGTAAGGAATGGTTCCGGCCTTGTGTTGTAGGCGGTCGGGAGTGATCCTCGGTACGTTGATCTAGGCCACGTACTGTGACGGGTGGTACCCCAGTAGCCTGCCATTGTATGGAATCCAAAATCCAATAAGTGCCAACGGTTTTGATTGTATTACCCACTTTTGTGGCTAGTAGCTGGAATTTAATGAATGTAACAATTTCGGCTATTTTCTATTTACTTGAAAACCCTAGACCTATTATAATATCACTGGATTTCCTATCAAATGTTTTGGTTAGCGTAAGGTAAAATCTTTTCCATGTTTGTGTGTGGGAAGTCTTACGTGATACCTTTCTTTTCAAAGGTTTTTGAAAATTAAGCAACTTTAACCTGTTACTCACACTAGACCCATGTCTGGCACGGAGTTTATTTCTGTTTTTCCTAAACTCTCGGGTATTCAAATTTTTATGAGTAGCCAAGGGATTCAGGTTAGCTTTTTCGAATTCTGGAGGAGCAACGGAGCAGGAGGCTTCAGCGTTTGTAGATATAGTGTTCCGCTGTGTTGGTATCTCTGTGTTGTATTGTGTATTGAGTTGTATAACTAGACAGGTGTCTGTAACTGTCTAGTATGTGATGTATTATCTGTATGACTCTGATTGATGTTGTATATTATGTAAATACTTATGTGATTAATATAATTTATTCGTTCCGCTGTGAGATTCTGATGTTGTTGTTCTTTCTTCTCTATCTTTTCTATTTTCTCACCCCTTTCTTTCTTTAAGAACGATACGTCTTCCTGGGCGTAGGAAGCCGGGTCGTTACAGGGAAAAATACCCATTTAGTGGGAACACTAACATGTTGGTGAACTCTTCTGCTCGAGATATATAAATATGCAATCGTAAGTTTAATGATACCAAACCATTCCATATGCTTTGTTAAATTCACTGATGAATTATCACAGACATGAAATGTGTATTTGGTACACATGAAATATGTTTGTGGTAAGCTTATCGAATATAAAATGGAAGTAACGTGCAAAAGAAAATAAAATGATTTGATCGAATATGTGAGTATGATAGAAAGAGTTCCAAATTTATCTAAAAATGAATCGGATTAAATCTCAAAAGTCACCCCTTTCTATGATACATAATGATGTATTGATGGATAGAGTTAAAGGTATGCCTTAGAGGAACTATAAAATTTGTTACATATATCTAACTCGATAACCAATCTTGTTCGAAATAAAATGTGTTTTATTTGTATTATATACTTGATATAATGTGTTATTTATTGATTAACTAATTTAATTAAAAGTATATTTAATAGCAAATCCATAAATGGTAAGTTTAGTGATATTAGTTACAATGTGTTGTAACCATGAGTGATTTATCATATTTAAACATTTCTACTCAAGTTGATCGAGAATGGATATCGATACATCCATTGAGACTGGAGTGGTAATGCTTTTCAAATGTTGGGTAGTGTATTATTCATGACTACTGGAGGCACCAAGGGATAACGTACTGATGGTTATTGGACAACTATACAATGGCTCGCTCGATAGTTTTATGTTGGTTAATATAACCAAGGTCAATAGAAAGTATTGATGTGACAAAATTACATAGTTCTTACGGCTTGAGAATACTATTTATCTTCAATGTAGAAGCTCCGCTATGATTATAGTTAAATCACGACATGGCATCCATCGGATGACTAAAGTTGGAGCAAGTGAATGAATTGGAAGTAAAACATTATTCAAGAGAGAATTCGTCTTCTCAGTTATATAAGGTTAGTATCACGGTCAACTAAAGTCAACTTAAAGTCAAAGTCTCTGGCAAAGAGGCTCCATTAATAATAATTGTGATTACTGAACTATGAACTTTGTGTTTGGATTATAGAGTTGAATATGAATATATTGGAATTTTGATCGTTACCAAATTCCATAAGTCCAAAATGATATAATTTTGACAAAGAGAATTGATGTAAGTAATTGTTACTATTTGGTAACACTTAATAAAGTAAAATTGGATTTTACCAAAACTAAGTAAGCGATAAATTTTTCATGATGTCACACGCCTACCAAGTGATGTATAAACGTTAATATTTGAAATGTTCAACATTAATCGCCGACCAAATTTACACATAAGGGTCACACAATCAAAATGTTGAATATTTCTTTTACAACCTGATTTAATTACTTTTGAAATTAATATTTATGAAATTTTAATTATAAAATTTTATTTGATGTATATTGAACAATACTAAACAGCATGTTTATAATAGTTCCAAATATACCGATCGATGTACGATATCAGTATGCATTTAAATAAGATTTTAAATTGCACTGAATATTGTTCGGACTTGGACCAGATTTGAGGCCCATATGGGCATGTTATTTTCGATTGTAGGATGCATGGTTTGGAAGCGATAATGGCAATTGGAGAGGATTTTGAATGGTTAAAAGAGTGGAATTGGTAAGAGAGAGATATTAGGATATGATCCACTTTTCTTTTCATTGACTTCCTATTTATATGCCACCTTTTACACCATTTCATTTTAGATTTTTGCTTTCTTCTCTCTCTTCGATAATTTCAACCAGCAACCTCGTCCTCCAAGCCCTAAGAATCCAAATACAAACTTATACCAAAACTCTTCAACTCGATTGTCGATGGTAAGGCCGTTCGAGAGCTAGCTACTTCTGATTGTTGAATGGATTCAAGGGGATTGATTCAACTTTTCAACATGTATGCAAGAGCTTTGGTGAAAGGCAATTCTCTGTTTTGTTTATTATACCATACTTATATGTATTATTTGTATAATAGGATGTTAGATCATATTACGAATCTCATATATCGATATGTTGTCATAAATTGGTCGAATGTGTATATTATTATGTCTATATATAATTCAAAAAAAAATTGTATGCTTGCTTACTAGATGCTCACGGCCTGCAGATTAAAAAAATATATATTTATATAATATTATTAAATGGATTAATTAATCAACGTGCATATTTAATATATTAAGGTTATATATCATATGTTTTAAATTTTTAAAAAAAGCCATTCATGTATAATATGTGTTCAATGGTAAATCAAAAAATTATTTTTTAATTCGAATAAATATATTTAATTATTCATTTAACTTAAAATTGTTTATGTGATATAAAATACTTGTATGTATATATTTATTACAAATAGTAACAAATTTCATAAAATATTACAAAGTATATATTATATCGAAAACTTTCAAAAATAATATATTTATAGTTTTATATTTAATTTTACACCGTTTTTAATTTAAAATATATTAAAATTCAAAACTGAAAAGAAATAATTTTTTATATATGGCCAAGAGCGATATTTACAAAAGTATAATTAAAAAAATTATTTAATTTTATCATTTATGTAATATATATATGTATGTATGTATGTATGTATCTAATTATACATATTTATATGTATTGTATAAATAAATCTAAAATAAAATAAAATATTATTTTAATAAATTATTTTTGGCTTTCATAATATATATTGCACACATATATATGTGTTAAAAACTATGTATAAACTAATATTTAATTACTTTAATGATTTAATTATCATATATATATATATATGTATGTATATACTTACATACATATATATAAATATCCAATTTTCAATATATATATATATAAATGTTTTGGTACATAAAAAATTGTTTACTGCTAAATATATGTGTGTGTATTATATATTTACTTATTTATTTTATTATGATACAAACATACGCATATTTCAACAGCGAACAAATACAAAGGGAGCTAACATGTCTATTACGGTGTAAATCCCAACATGTATACTTGGGCATGTTAAACCATGTACACATTATTATGTTTCACGTGCACGTACACACATTTGCGTATATGATACAAATATATATTACATATGTAACGACCCATAATTTTCGATAATTAAAAATAGTTAATTTAATAAGGTTTGGTGATTTAATGTTGGAAGAAATATAAATTTTGTGATTTAATAATAAGAATATAATAGGAATGAAATGTAATAGTATTAATTTAAGGAAATTGATAACTGCTTTAAATGTAATTTCAATTAATTAAAATGAAAAAAATTATAATAGGTTATAAACTGTAAATTAATTGTAATAATGTATGTACTGATTGATATTGGATTAAAAGAGTAACTGATAATTTAAATGTTGTATTAACTAATGAAATAGTATGTAATAAATTGTAATTGAATAAAATTAGTGTTGTGTTAGTAATTATAACACTTGTTGTAGTTAATAAACTTATAAATGTGATTAAATGTAGAAAAGATGAAAATTTTTGTTACCAATTTATTTGATCAGTTATAATTAAATGAAATTAAAGGTTACATAAAATGAGTTAAGACGATAACTAGAAAATGCGAATGCAACGAATGTATAGAAATTTCAATCAATTCATAAGGTCATAATTGATCTAAAAAAAGGAGTGAAACCAAGATAAATAAACTTATCGGGATTTTAAAACTTTAATTAATGTGAAATTCGATAAAAATTCAATATAATTGAAATATCGCAACTAATATGGTAAAGGATGCTAATTGGAGAATATTAATGTAATAAAATAAAAACCAATGTTAACTATGTCTATAGAATAATGGTTGATTGAATAAAAAATTGAAATCAAATTAAGTCTATTTATTGGAATTAAATTATAATTAATTAGATTAATTACTGTTGAAATTGAATATTGTATTTAGGAAAATAATTAACATTGAATTGACATGTGAATTTGTTGTAAATTATTATAATTCTCTAAGTAATCAAAAATGATAAATATTGTTAGTTATTAAACTAGAAATTAAAAGTGATTTAATTGATTTAATATTAATATTAATTAACGTGAAAATAGCCATTTTGGCAATTGTCTTGGATTTCGACGAAACTAGTTTCATCAGATCCGTAATGGTGAATTATTGTAAGGTTTCAAGTTTCTTAGCAATCCGACTTGTCGTTTGATCGTACGGACTCGAAACGCCTAGAGATTTTATTAAATTAAATTGAAATCAATTTGTAATAAGCTAATTTTAAGCTACCTTCTTTATGCGATGGAATTAGGACTTGAAATCTATTCCATTGAGTTTAAAAATATCAAAAACATCTATTTTGATATATGGGATGACCCACTTTCGTTTTGGAGCAGAACGGGCTTTTTGGGTCGCAATTGTCATTCATACCAATTCGTTGTGTGTTCATTCTTTCTTATCGGGCCTTGTCTATGTAAATTGATTTTTCTAACCCTAGCAGCCTTTCTATTTTTTATTACAATTCGTACAATTCTATCTGACTATCTTCTCTTCCTCAATGGTTGAAAACCCTAAATTCACAATTCAATTTCAAATCAAATTTCAATTTCAAAAATTTAAGTCTTCAAACCCTATCATATTATATACCATTTCGAAGCACTCGACGATTATAACTACACCTAGTGTTTGTTTCTTGAAATCATGCTTGAGCCATTGGGAATTCTCGTTCAAAGGTGTTAAATGTCGAAATCCTAGGCAAATTTAGGGCTTTTTGATTTCGGCTTCTATCGACAAAATCAACTTATGGGTTCTGTTGAGAATTGTGTCTGGACTTGACTGGTGGTGGCCGCATCTCATATCGTTGAGGGAGGCGATTAGAATTTTTGAATTAGGGTTTTGAAATCCTTGTATTCCGACGGCTGCGTTGATCTCAGGGGGAGGGGGACGCGACAGTGTTGGAGGATGGAGGCGTGGATGGTGATCGCGCGGAGGTGGTTGCCTCATTTGATGGCGATCTCTGGCGATGGCAGTGGTACGTTAAATGTGGGTGGAGGTGTGTGTAGAACCTGGGTCCGAACGTGAGTTGCACGGAGAAGAAATGGTGACGTGGCTTGATCCTACTCGTTGTTTATTATATTGTTTAATTTAAATTTCAAATGTTCTAATCATTGTAATTTTTGGATACGAACTCTGATTTGGATGCGGTTTCTTGCTTTGGGATCGTATTGAAAATTTGGACATTTTGACATAGGTTTGAACGAATTCTGAGACTGTTGAAATTTGAACCTTATTTTGGATTTCAAATCGATTTGAAATCAAAGGTGAGTGTTTTGACCCACTCACAACTACAAGGTTATCTTATGTTAGTTAAATTAAATTTATGATGTGATTAAAAATTAATTGATTGATGTTTGGCATGTTTAAAGTGTCATTCTAGTTAAATTTGACTTTTATTGCATTTAGTCGTCGTTTGATTTAATACTGAATTTAATTATCAAATTTAACACCTATTAATGATGATCGGTTATCTATTGATGTTTATTGGTTGATTTGGATGATGATTGTGATGGATGTTTGATTGTTGATATTGGATGACTAGATGTTGTATATTTTATATTGATATAACACTACAAGTTCCCTATGTGTTGAAATGATACATACCCGAACGATCTATAGATTAGGGAAAAATCGTTATGAGTTGAAATGATAGACTCAAGCAATTTTATAGATTTTTATTTAATTTGGGATTGTGGCTTGAAATGATATATAACAGTAAAATTTTAAATTACGGATTGAAATGGTAAATATCCGTATCACTTGACCATAGGGTAGAAAATATATATGGATACCAGATTGGTTAAATTAAATAACTTTTAATTCTTTAAATTTTGAATTTAGTTAAGTGGCATTTGAAATAGAAATTAATTTATATAAACTGAAGTATATTTCAATAATCCAAACGTTAAATGCTGAAATTAGAATTGATTTAGTGAATTTTCCAAAGGATTTAAATTGGAATCTCAAAGTTGAAGTGTCAAATATAAATTAGTTTATCAAAATTGAGTTATCGAAAATGTTTAGATATAACTTTGAAATCTATTTCAAACTAATTTAAACTATTTTAATCAAATTAACTATTTTAATCAATTTAAAACTATTTTAATTTACTATAATCTATTATAACCTATTTAATCCAATTTACTCTTACCTATTTTAAACTAATTAAATTTATTTAATCTATTTTAAATCTATTTAATATAATTTAAATCTATTTAACCTTTTTTAAATTTATTTAATCTATTTTATATCTATTTAATATAATTTAAATCTATTTATTCTATTTTAAATTTATTTAATCTATTTTAAATCCATTTAATATAAATTAAATCTGTTTAATCTATTTTAAATTTATTTAATCTATTTAAAATCTATTTAATATAATTTAAATCTATTACATCTATTTCAAATCTATATAAATCATTTTAAAATCAAATTAAATCAAATTTAATTCTATTTTAAACTATTTCTACTATTCAAATTATTTTAAACCATTTTTAAACTATTTATGACTATCTAAACTATTTTATAAAATTTCAAACTTTGTAAAGTTGAATTATTTATATTCAAATCCTTGATGATGAGAAACCTAAGTTGGAATTTGGAGTTGATACCTTTTTGTGAAATGACATATTTAAGTAAATATGATTTTGAAAGTGAACATGATTTTGGAAGTGAATGTGATTTTCAAAGTGAATATGATTTGAAAGTAATATGGTTTTGAGAATATGATATTTTGATATCAATTATGAATCGGTTTTGGGAAATATAACATAACTATCCGGTGTGAAATAATCATTTGGTCGTTAAAGAGACCGAGATCAGATATTATCATACTCTCTGGCAATACCCAAAACCACTTTAACTACTGTGTACGTGGTGGAGACTCCAGAAATGAAGTTGGATGGTTTGGCGAATGATTCTGCATGAGGTATTTACGTAACCCTGACTCCCGTGAGTCAGCTTAGATGTGACTAAAGCAGGAGCCATGCCGGGCCAAGCAAGGTCGTTCCTCCGATCGGACACATTTCTTCGATATCATATTATGAATTTGTGATGATTTAGTGGCCACCCCTCGATTTTGATTATGGGAGTGTGTTTCGAGGTGGGCGGTAGTAGCTGTTATGCGTTACTACCAGTCCGGATCCGCAATCGGTATATCTACCCTGGCAATGCCTCGAGTGTCGTGTTCACATGCCCTAGCGCGTCTTCTACGAGTTTGATTTGTACCATACTATGGAGTGCCCTCTGATAGCCCTCCAGTTTACGGAGGAATTACGATACTATATAGACTATGAGAATATATAAAAATATGTTAGGAGGATATGGGTAACACCTTAATGCTATTTTAATACTTTACTTTATTGTAGACACTATTATAACAACGTATTGTACTACATAGTAGATAGTTTAATGGATCCTTAGGAGATTGAAATCTCGAACATCTCTTAAGTTATTGCACTCACGTTAGACACTTGATGGGAGACGTCAAACCCCATAATCTTCTTTGATGTCATTACATTCATATTTATTTACTGTTGATTTACGTAAAATCTTTTAGTTCTGACTCGAGTGTTTTGTCTTTTCAATTCGCTTGGGTCAGTCAGCATGTCAGTGTATTGAAGATTGCTTTCTGAAGGACGAAGACGAAGATTTAGTACTACTACTATTTACTATATTATTTGTTTTTAATTTTCCGCTGCATCATGTTGTTCTACTGCATTTATTTATCATTTATTCTTATTGTATATAACTCTAATCTGTATTGTAAAGAATAATCAATGTTATTTGTAAACAACTTCATGAACTGTTTATTTGATTATTATATTTTGTCATTCCGCTGCGAGATTCTATATTTGTTTTTCTTTCTTCCCTTCCTTTTTCTTATTTACTCCATAACTATCTGCCCACTTGAATGGTTTGAGTCTGACGTGTGTGGTTTATTGTCAATTTAAACCGTCCAAAAAGGCAGGTCATTATAGTTTGTATTAGAGCTTTAGTTTAACGATAACCTTAGCTTTGTGAGGTTTCACTCATATAGAATAGGGTAGTAATACCATAGAAGGATTCATTGAGTGTATATATATGAGAGAGCATATTTGTTAGTGTTATAAATGGTTTTTATATTGTATTAATTTGTTCCGTTTTGTATTTATAAATTACTGGTCAGTGCATATGATGCTATGACATCGATAGGGATTTCTAAGCACATAATAGGGCAGACCGACACAATATTTGTTTCAAAATATAGGTAAATAAAATAATTTTGCCTATTTATTATTTTGTATGCAAAATAATAAATTTTATAAATGATATAGTTGGATGTAATATGTTTTTTGTTAAGGTAGAGCAATATTATGAATATTGATTGAAAAATAGGATTTACGAATAAAGTAAACATGAATTGGAAGTTTAGAAATGTAGTTCTGGGATTTTTGAAATTTCTTTCAAAGGTTTTTTGAATATAATATTAGTAGTATTTAGAAGTATTTTCTGATATAAATATTTCAAGATGATTGAAAGAAAGTTTTAAAAGGGAACTTTTATAGGAAATAAGTTCTGTACTCCCCCCCCCCCCTCAACCACAGAAAAATAATTTCGGTGATGAGTGCACGCATCACCGACGTTTATTTTCGAGTTTCAAAGTAGGGAGACTGCTGTAGTAGTTTTACTACACATCTGTTTTGATGAATAAAACCTTAATTTTGAATTTCTAAATATTATTTGATCTATAAAGTATAACTATATATATTATTTTCTAAGTGACTAAAATTAACCCAGAGTTTAGTTCTTAAATTTTCTGACCATTAGTAGTTTCAATTATTGAAATGAATGAAATCTTAATTATTTTTATAATTAGAAGTTTCTAGAATGAAGAAAATATAAGCAATTAGATGCTATGTGGTTAATGGTATATATGAGTAATAAGAAACTTTTACACTTAAGAATAATAAAAATTTAGAAGATGAATTATTGAACTTCGAAAAAAATGAACAAGATGAACTTATGTAACATTCTATTGTATTCTAAAAAGACGCACATACACAGATATATATATATATATATATATATATATAACTTACCAAAATGTAAAAAGTTGTAATGTTAAATAGGATATGTAATTGAATATTGTGTAAGTAAACCTTAGTAAATGAAAGTGTTCAATGGAATTTATTCTAGGTAAGGATTGTGATGTTATAAATTGTTATAAACTTAAGTTAATAATTTGAAATG
The DNA here is from genome assembly GCA_030765085.1 of Allium cepa. Taxonomy (NCBI): domain Eukaryota; kingdom Viridiplantae; phylum Streptophyta; class Magnoliopsida; order Asparagales; family Amaryllidaceae; genus Allium; species Allium cepa. The sequence goes on along the minus strand of CM060937.1, from coordinate 977,739,596 downwards.
TACAAATTAAATGAAATAGAAAGGATGAACACTGTAAGTAAATAATTATAAACTTAAGTTAATGTTGAAACCATTTACAAATAAAACGAGTACTATATTAAATGAATGATTACCACTTCAGAAAACGTTGAAATGATTAAGAAATAGACTTAATATTCAATTGATGTTATAAAAGGAAAGAGTAAATGTAAATTAAAGGTAGAAATGCTTAGGTATGAATGTTTTATTATTGGAAATCAAATATATATTTAATAATAAATGTGAATTAACCTGCAATCAAAAGTATGAAAAAAAATTAATTCACTGATTATTTTAAATAATTAAATGGAAATAACTTAAGTAAAAATGAATGCAAACTAATGAAAAGAGAAAAATGGCACTGTATAAATGAATGGAAATTAATTTTGTAAGTGGTAAATGTAAATTAATTAAATAAGCTTTGTATGAATGAATTAAAATAGACAAAAAGTAAATAATATGGAAATAATTCTATAAGAATAAACTTAACGACATTTGAAATTTGTTGTTTGTGTTGGCTTATGGATGTTTGGAAAGTGATGCTTTAAACTGTTTAGGATGTATAAATAATCCATTAAGCTTTATCTAAGACTGTTGAGTGTATAATATACTCAATAGTTGTTTATAATTCTATATGATTAAAAGTGTCTAAACCCAAATAAACATTTTTTTTTGGATGCTATGGATGTGTGATTTATTACATTGATTTCATGTGACGATTCTATGCTTTTGGATGCAAGAGTTATTGTTATGTTATATTGATTTGTTTTGTTATTAATTGAAACAACTTCAATATTTCTCTTTTACATAATAATTAACCACTTTGGATTATATGAGTGAAATACAAGTTTATGGAAACAATTGCTACCGCTTTTGATTTCATAAATAAGCATTGTTTGCCCGATAAATAGGTACGTTCTCGGACTACGGTTTTCTAGTGATACTATACTGTTTTCTCGTGGTTTGGATATTTGATTTTGAAAATATGATATATATTGTTATTGTTGATATTATTATTTCTCCCAAACCTCTTCGTACAAAGGAGACTCTACCGAAATCTTCTATGAATTTTAGACTTAGAAAAATGTATGAAATGTTTTTCAAACTTTTATTTATTTAAATGTAAAGGATTTAATTGTTTATAAATTGATATATTTTATTTAAATTATTTAATTGTGTAAATTAATTGTTTATAAATTTAATATTTTGAATAAAATATATTAAATTCTTGATTGCTTCTTTACCTTTTCGAGGACTAAAAGTTTTGAGTGGGGGAGAGTGTAACGACCCGTAATTTTTGATAATTAAGAATAGTTAATTTAATAAGGTTTGGTGATTTAATATTGGAAGAAATAAAAAAAATTGTGATTTAATAATAAGAATATAACTAGAATGAAATGTAATAGTATTAATTTAAGGAAATTGATAACTGCTTTAAATATAATTCCAATTAATTAAAATGGAAAAAATTATAATTAGTTATAGATTATAAATTAATTGTAATAATGTGTGTTGATTGATATTGGATTAAAAGAGTAACTGATAATTTAAATGATGTATTAATTAATGAAATAGTATCTAATAAATTGTAACTGAATAAAATTAGTGTTGTGGTAGTAATTATAACACTTGTTGTAGATAATAAACTTATAAATGTGATTAAATATAGAAAAGGTGACAATTGTTATTTGTTACCAATTTATTTAATCAATTATAATTAAATGAAATTAAATGTTATGTAAAATGAGTTAAGATGATAACTGGAAATGCGAATGCAACGAATGTAAAGAAATGTAATTACATTCATAAGGTAATAATTGATTTAATAAAAAGGAGTAAAACCAAGATAAATGAATTTATTGGAATTTTAAAATTTCAATTAATGTGAAATTCGACAAAATTTCAATATAATTGAAATATTGCAACTAATATGGTAAAGGATGCTAATTGGAGAATATTAGTGTAATAAAATATAAACTAATGTTAACTATGTCTATAGAATAATGATTGATTGAATAAAAATATTGAAATCAAATTAAATATATATATTGGAATTAAATTCTAATTAATTAGATTAATCAAGTTGAAACTGAACACTGTACCAAGGAAAATAATTAACATGAATTGACATGTAAATTTGTTTTTAAATTATTGTAATTGTCTAAGTAATCAAAAATGATAAAATTGTTAGTTATTAAACTAGAAATAAAAAAGTGATTTAATTGATTTATTATTAATATTTATTAACGTGAAAATAGCCATTTTGGTAACTGTCTCGGGTTTCGACGAAGCCAGTTTCATCGGATCTGTAATGATGAATTATTGTAAGGTTTCAAATTTTATAGCAATCGGACTTACCATTTGATCGTACGGACTTGAAACGCGTAGAAATCAATTTAATTAAATTCAGATGAAATCAATTTGTCATAAGCTGATTTTAAGCTAACTTCTTTATACGATGAAATTAAGACTCGAAACCTCTTCCACTGAGTTTAAAAATATCGAAAACATCTTTTTTAATGTATATGGGATGACCCACTTTCGTTTTGGAGGCAGAACGGGCTTTTTGGGTCGCAATTGTCATTCGTACCGATTCGTTATGTGTTCATTCTTTCTCATCAGGCCTTGTCTATATAAATAGATTTTTCTAACCCTAGCAGCCTTTCTATTTCTGATTACAGTATGTATAATTCTATCTGGCTATCTCCTCTTCCTTAATGCCTGAAAACCCTAAATTCCCAATTCAATTTCAAATCAAATTTCAATTTCAAAAATCTAAATCCTCAAACTCTATCATATTATATACCGTTTTGAAGCTCTCGACGATTGGAATCTACGTCTAGTGTTTGTTTTCTAAAATCATGCACGAGCCATCGGAATTCACGGTCAAAGGTGTTAAATGTCGAAACTCTAGGCCAATTTAGGGCTTTCTGATTTGGGCTTCTATCGACGAAATCAACTTATGGGTTTTGTGGAGAATTGTGTCTAGAGTTGACTGGTGGTGGCCGCATCTCGTATCGTTGAGAGAGGCAATCGAAAATTTTGAATTAAGGTTTTGAAATCCTTGTATGCTGGCGGCAGCATTGATCTCGAGAGGGAGGGGACGCGACTGCGCTGGAGGATGGAGATGTGGATGGTGATCGCATGGAGGTGGTTGCCTCAGTCGATGGTGATCTCTGGCGATGGCCATGGCCGGTCAAACATGGGTGGAGGTGCATGTAGAGCCTGGGTTCGAACGTGAGTTGCACGGAGAAGAAATGGTGACATGGCTTAATCCTACTCGTTGTTTATTTTATTGTTTAATTTAAATTTCAAATGTTCTAATCATCATAACTTTTGCATACAAATTCGAATTTAGATGCGGTTTCTTACCTTGGGATCCCATTGAAATTTTGGACGTTTTGATGCTAGTTTGGACGAATTCCGAGACCGTTGAAATTTGGATCTTATTTTGGATTTCAAATCGATTTGAAATCAAAGGTGAGTATTTTGACCCACTCACAACTACTAGATTATCTTATGTTAGTTAAATTAAATTTAAGATGTGATTAGAAATTAATTGATTGATGTTTGGTATGTTTAAATTGTCTTCTATTTAAATTTGACTTTTATTGCATTTAACCGTCGTTTAATTTAATACTGAATTTAATTGTCAAATTTAATACCTGTTAATCAATTATCCATTGATGTTTATTGGTTGATTTGGATGATGATTGTGATGAATGTATGGTTGTTGATATTGGATGACTAGATATTGTACATTTAATATTGTTATAACACTGCAAGTTCCCTATAGTTGAAATGATACATACCCGAGCGATCTACAAATTAGAGAAAAATCGTTATGGGTCGAAATGATAGACTCGAGCGATTTTATAGATTTTTATTCAATTCGAGATTGTGGTTTGAAATGATATATAACCTGAAAGTTTAAATGCAGATTGAATTGATAAATATCCGTATCACTTGATCATGTGGTAGAAAATTATATACGGACACAGGATCAGTTAAATTAAATAATTTTTAATTCTTTAAATTTTGAATACAGTTAATTGGCATTTGAAATGGAAATTGATTTATATAAACCGAATTATATTTCGATAATCCAAGCGTTAAATGCTGAAATTAAGAATTGATTTAATGAATTTTTCAAAGGATTTAAATTGGAATTTCAAAGTTGAAGTGTCAAATATAAATGAATTTATTGGAATTGAGTTGTTGAAAATGTTTGGATATAAATTTGAAATCTATTTCAAACTAATTTAAACTATTTTAATCAAATTAACTATTTTAATCAATTTAAAACTATTTTAATTTATTTTAATCTATTATAACCAATTTAATCTATTTTACCTAATTTAAACTAATTAAATTTATTTAATCTATTTTAAATCTACTTTATATAATTTAAATCTATATAATATGCTTCAAATTTATTTAATCTATTTTAAATTTATTTAATATAATTTAAATCTATTTAATCTATTTTAAATTTATTCAATCTATTTTAAATCTATTTAATATAATTTAAATCTATTTAATCTATTTAAAATCTATTTAAGATAATTTAAATCTATTTAATTTACTTTAAATCTATATAAATCATTTTAAAATCTAACTAAATCAAATTTAAATCTATTTTAAACTATTTCTACTATTTAAACCATTTCAATCTATTTTAAACTATTTTTATACTATTAAATACTATTTATGACTATCTAAACTATTTAAAATTTCAGACTATGTATGGTTTAAGTATTTATATCCAAATCCTTGATGATGAGACAACCTAAGTTGGAATTTGGAATTGATACCTTTTTGTGAAATGAAATATTTGAGAAAATATGATTTTAAAGTGAATATGATTTTGGAAGTGAATGTGATTTTGAAAGTGAATATGATTTGAAAGTGATATGGTTTTGAGAATATGATATTTTGATATCAATTATCAATTGGTTTTGGGAAATGTAAAAGAACCATCTGGTGTGAAATTAGCGTTTGGTTGTTAAAGAGACTGGGATCGGATATTGTCATATTCTCTGCCAATACCAAAAACCACTTTGACAATGTGTACGTCGTGGAGATTCCAAAAATGAAGTAGGATGGTTTGGCGAACTATTCTGCATGAGGTATTTACGTGACCCTGACTCTCGTGAGTAAGATTAGATGTGACTAAAATAGGAGCCATGCCTGGCCAAGTGAGGTCGCACCTTCGATCAAACACATTTCTTCGATATCATATTATGACTTTATGATGATTTGGTGGCCACCCTTCAATTTTGATTAATGGAGTGTGTTCTGAAGTGGGCGGTAGTAGCTACTAGCGTTACCACCAGTCCGGATCCGCAATCGGTATATCTACCCTAACATTGCCTCGAGTGCCGTGTTCACATGCCCTAGCGCGCCTTCTACGGGTTTGGTTTGTACCATACCTATGGAGTGCCCTCTGATAGCCCTCCGGTTTACGGAGGAATTACGGTACTGTATAGACTATGAGAATATATAAAAATGTGTTAAGGGGGATATGGGTAATGCCTTAAAGTTATTTTAATACTTTACTTTATTATAGACACTATTATAATAGCGTATTATACTACATAGATAGTTTAACGGATCCTTAGGAGATTGAAATCCCGAACATCTCTTAAGTTATTGCACTCGCGTTAGATACTGGATAGGAGACGCCAAACCCCTAAACATCTTTGACGCTGTTACACTCATAGTTATTTACTATTGATTTAACTTGTGTAAGATATTTTAGTTCTAACTTGAATGTTTTGCCTTTACAACTCGCTCGGGTCAGTCTGAGCTTTTCAGTGCATCAAAGACTGCTTTTTAGAGGACGAAGACGAAGATTTAGTATGGTTACTGTTTACTATATTATTTATTTTGAATTTTCCGCCGCATCATGTTGTTCCGCTGCATTTATTTATTATTTATTTTTATTGTATGTAACTTTGATCTATATTATAAAAGAATAATCAATGTTATTTGTAAACAGCTTCATGAACTGTTTATTTGATTATTATATTTTGTCATTCCGCTGCGAGATTCTGTACTTGTTTTTCTTTCTTCCTCTCCTTTTTTTATTTTCCTCATAACAATCTGCCCACTTGAATGTGTTAGGAAATCAATTCTATGGTTTCGATGACGACAACTATACAATGGAAATCAAATATGCATATATATTTATATTCATAGGTAATTGCTAAAGTAACATCACTAAAGAGACAAGAACAAGACGCAAAGAACGTATCAAGAGGCTACAAGTCGATAAAATCAGAAGAGCAATGACACAGACACAAGAAAAGCAACATGCACAAGATCAGACGTCTACGTGCACTAGCCAGACGTCTGAATGAATCCTCTGGTTCACAAACCAGACAGAATCAGACGTCTGGAAGCTATTATAAAAAAAAATATTAGAACCAGACGTCTGAAATTGAACTCGGGTGTTGACATTCATATTACAACTGCCACAATTGAAAAGACATTTTCGCTCACCATCAGAAGCGACCATAGAACACTTGTTAATGGATGCAACTACTCAAAGAATCTCTCTACCGCTATAAATAGCATCAAGAATCCAAGAGAAGATCTCACCTTACTTACTTGTGCTCTTTACTCTTATACTCTGATATATTCTTGATCTCTAGCAATCATACATTTGTATTCCACTCTTCCATATATACATAACTCTGCAATCAATATCCTCTCTCTCTCTATATATATATATATATATATATATATATATATATATATATATATATATATATATATATATTGGAAGCATTTGTACTTAATAGTCAATATTCGTGTTATAGAACACACACACACTTGACAAGAACAAGCTTTTGTAACCAAGCCTATTCCTCCAGGCAAAGTGAGGGTGTTTGATAGTCGAATTCCTAAGAGGAGCTTCGGGACTGGACGTAGGACTGGAGGTCCGAACCAGTATAAAATCCAAGTGTGCTTAGTTTATATTTTACTGGATTAATTTTATACTAGTTACATCATATAGTTAGTCACATATACTTGCATATATACACTACACGATCCACCATATAGACTTTCAATTGGTATCGGAGCAAGGTTAGATCAAAGAACAGTAACACATTTTTGAATCACTTTAATATGGCAAGTATTTTTCAAGAAGGACAATCTACAGCACGACCCCCACTTTTTAATGACTCTAACTATGCATATTGGTCAACACGTATGAGAATTTTTATGAAAGCTAATGGTCTAGAAATTTGGTTAGCCACACAAGATAAATATGAAGCACCTACTACTGCTATGAACACATGGACCGATGCACAAAAGACCTTAACATCAAACAATGCTAAAGCTATGAACGTTTTATTTTTCTCTCTAGATAAAAATGAATTTTCACGTGTCATATTATGCACAACTGCATTTGACATTTGGCGTACCTTACGAATTACACATGAAGGTACAACAAAGGTCAAACAATCTAAAATTTCAATTTCGCAAAACCAATTCTCATCATTCAAAATGAAGCAAAATGAAACTATTATTGACATGTATTCTAGATTTCAAACTATCCAACATGATCTTATGGCATTAGGAGTTAAGTTTACTGATTTTGATTTAGTTTACCGAATACTCAACTCTTTAAAATCGGATTGGGAAATGAAGGTATTAGCTATTGAAGAAGCTTATGATCTCTACTCTCAAATTTGAAGAGTTGATAGGAAATTTAATGTCCTATGAAGCTAATTTGCAGGCAAGAAAAGAACTAAATTCGGAGAAGAAGAACATAGCATTCCCAGCAACAAAAGATGATGACTCTGATTTAGATGAAGAAGAGATAGTCCTCATTGCAAAGAATTATAACAGATTCAAGAAATTTAGAAAGATGATCAAATTCCAAAACGAAGGAAAGTCCAACACAACAAACCTCTCTCAAATCAAGTGCTATGAATGTGATCAATATGGACATATGAAGAAGGATTTCCATAAACTCAATAATGATAAAAAGAATTCAAAAGGAAGAAGGCTTTCAAAGTAACATGGGATGACTCAGATTCTTCATCATCTGAAAGTAATAACGATAATGACGGAGAACAAGCTAATGTTGTTTTATGGCACAAACTAATAAGGTATGTCCAAAACATAGCTATGACGAATTATTAGAACTTAGCATGGAATTAGATGATAAATTAAGACAAATTAAAAAATTGAACAAAGAATATATATTCAAAATAAATTTATTAGAACTTGAAGTAGGAATGTTAAAAGATGAAAAAAAATTGAAAACTAGGGCATATCAATTCGAATTGGAGGACTCGATCACTTATTCATGTCGCAGTGATCAATTCACTGAACAATATTGAAAACTAGGGCATATCAATTCAGTTCCAAATTTCCATCACCACAGTGCATTAATTCTACCTTTAGTATTTTTCCCTATAACTTAGTTCATAAATCCATCACCAGAATAAATATTAGCCCGATCACCTAGGTTGATGATTCAAACCCAAAATAGGTTTCTGCTTGAACCAGACTTTCCCAATCAATCTCAATCTAAAAATTCAAATTTTAGTTTCTAAATTCACATCTTTGATCTTGTAACTTGTTTATATTCTTAAATTACAGAATTCAGATGATTTGATTTTACTCATATAAGAATTTTCTGTAGTCTCTGAAATTACAGATAATATTATAGAAATTTCATTTTAAATACAATTTTAAACTTAGCTTATGTATCACCACCATATTGTTTTTAAAACTTAAATCTTAACTCATACTAAATCACATGAAATTGATACGCCTAAGCCATTCTAAGATCTGAAACCCAAATGCAGAGTTACAGCGGCATGCAAATTTCAAATACTCATGAATACACCAATAATAACTTGTCAACAACACACCTTCACAATTATTTCCAGAATATATTAATAAACTGAATTTATACTTAAAATTTAAAACAAAAGAAGTTACTCACTGAGTTTTATGGAGACAGAGCACATGTATTTATGAAGAGCTTCAGATTCTGCTTTTATTTTGCTTATGCATTTTGAACCTCAACTTGGTTTATAAACTGTAGATACTTTACAACTTTCATCTTGCTTTGCTTATTTGAATACTTGAATCTTGATTTATTACTTTGTCCTTGATTCATGCAGTTACCAGATTTAACAAATTTCAGGTTTTCCAGAAAATGATGCAGGTATTTGAATTAAGATTTGAAGTTGCAGATGCCAGACTGTGATGTTGCAAATTTGATTTTTCAGATGTATGCAGATTGATTTAGCTTGATGAGGTTGCATGCAGTTATGGTTGAAGTTTTGAAGAAGATATAAACAGTTTTTGATTTGAAGAAGAAATTTGCAGATTTTGATCTTAGTTTAAATTTGTTTACAGAACTTTGGTTTTGATTTTGAAGAAGAAGATTTCAGATTTTCATGGCTGAAGATCTTAAGTTTTGAAAAATAAATTTTAGAGGAGATGGATTTATATAAGTATATTTTGATTTTATTAAAAATACAAGAACAAGAAAAATAAGACACTTTTTCAATTTTTAAACATTTGTCACTTTAACTAGTTTAGGCCTTAACACATGTCTTTTTAAGTCTTAATAAACTTACACATGTATTTTAAGTATTTTAGTTTTAATTTAAATTGTTTATAAATACTTTTAAACCTTAATTCTTATGTATATATAAATGAATTTCTTCCCTTTTAAATTTATTAAAGAAATGAAACAAAACAAATATAAATACAAGCTTATTCAAATATTTTTAAATACTTATCCTTTTAAATTTCAAAACATTGAATTCAAATTTTAAATTAATTTATCAAATCCAATTTTTAAAATCAAGTTATATATAGATGCATGTATAACTCTTGTTAAAATTAAAATAACAAATCCTATTTCTAAAAATCTATTTATGTTTTATAATAAACTAAGTATTATAATTATTATTTAAAAAATAACAAATTAGACAATATTAAATAATTTATAAAAGAGATTATAACAAATTAAGACCATTTGTAATTTGTATTGTAAATTCTTATATATATAACTTCAAACAATATTTTAAAAAGAAAAATAAAACAAAGCTTTAATGTTAATCAAATTTTAAATTCATCTTTAAGCTAATTAAAATATAAGTTTAAACAAATAAGATTTTCCATAAGTATAAACCCTAAAATTATTTATTAAATTGTGTTGAAAAGTTAAATTTCAAATTTAAATCAAATTTCCAATTTATCAAATATAAATTAGAATTTGAAAATCAATTCATATACCAAATTCCAAATCAAAGTTTATCAGTTTACAATATATACAATTATATATATTATAAACAGAAAACAGTTTATTAGCTTTAAAAGATAAAATCTACCAATTTAAATATTTATTAAAAGATGATTATTAGATTAATTCAAAATTAATTATTTAAAATTATCAAATCAATTTAATTTTCAACATAGATTATTAAATTTATATTGCCAAATTTCCGGGATATCACATTCCTTCCCCCTTAAAAGAATTTCGTCCCCGAAATTTAAAAGCAAAGGTTATTTAATAATCTGTCTTTAAAATTTTATTTTAAAACACCAGCATATATTATCAAACATATGCTAACAACCATAGCATCCAATTCATCCAATCAAAACAAATCTAATTATCCAGAAAAATTCTGGATAAAATTTTCACGAGTTTCCCCGTATAAATATCGGGATACTCGCTCTATAGAATTTAAACAATCAATACTATTAAGCTATAGAGCTCCTATCCAACTAGATCTACAAAACTAAACAGAATATCAGACTACAAACAAGTCTGACTCAACAATCACATCCTCCTGAATTACTGGTTCCACAACCAGAGATAAACCATACACGTACTCCCTCAGAGATACGTGAAACACATCGAATCCCAGTTATCCAAACTGGCAATTCAAACCTTAAAACCAAACACCAATCCTCACAAGAACACAGAAAAGGTCCAAAATACTTCGGAGCTGACTTACCCAGTCTTAATCTTAAAATTATCGGAGAAAACTTACCCAAAATCAAATCTCCGACTTTGGAATCCAAACTCCTTCGTCTCTTGTCCATAAAATATTTCTGACGATCCTGGGCTGCCTCAACTCTCCTGATCAGCTCAACCTTCGCCGATGTCTCTAGAAACAAACTGGACCAAAACAATCCAACAAAATAATCTCCTCAAGATCAATCCCAAACCAAGAACACCAACTCTACTCCACAAACATCAGAAAACTAACTTACATCTCTTATCCGGAAAAGACAAAACAAGGCACTCCCAAACTGCTTCCGCTGCACAACTCTGATTTGAAGCAGAAGAAAAACTCGAGCACAAACTGGAGAACACATCAAAGAAATATGGTTCAACAGATCCATAAAAGAAAACTCAGATGCCCCATCTGATCCAAAGCTGCTTCACTAAACCTCCGGTATCACTCCTAGAATCCAGTCGATAAGAAAACTCAACCTCCAAATACGGACAAACTTTCCATAGCTCAAGAGAACATTCAAACTATCGCAAGTCAATTTTGCGATCAACCCACCTAATATCCAAAGAAAACTATTCTCTCTTTACCAATCAGAACATCTAGCCAATCCATCGAAGAAATGGTTCTACTCTGCTTCTGAACTCCATCTTCAGAAAAAAACTGCTAACCATAAAATCTTCTTTCTGGCACACAGAACACTCCGAGCTGCACTACTAACACCAACGCCAAAGACTTCCTAATCCAAAATTCTTTGAGAAACCCGGGCCTCAAACCGGACAGAAACATCCTGCTGAATCCAGCCACAACACTGAAGCAGACTCACCTCCTTAACTTGTTCCAAAGAAAAATCTTCGGAGACATCTATAGTCACTGCGTCTCATCACACAGCTGCTAACTCCTGAGATATCAAGATATCATTATTCTCTTCTGCCTAGCCGACAGATCCAAATTCAACTTATCCTACTCAAAGATGAACTCTGAACCTTTACAGGTTACCTTTAGAGATCTATGAAATCCTTTCTCCAAGCAAAACTCACTCGAGACGGTATTAGGTCTACGGTCTCGACAAATACACTACCAATCTCAAACACCAAACTTCAACCAATGGTAGTAGTTGTGTTACACACCCCACTATCTTATCTACCTTTATAACTTATATAGGATAACTTGAACAGGTAACCCAACAAATAGGTAGAATTAATTATATAAATATATATTAAAACTACAAATACGCTCTCTCAAGATAGACACCATTCCAGTGCCTAGGTATTCACTCAACCTAATGCTCTGATACCAACTGTGACGACCCGACTTTTTCTTCCCAGAAAAGTCGTATCGTCATGAAGAAAGAAAGGGATAGAAAAGAGAAAAGAAAGAGAAGAAAGAAGAACAAAACATCAGATTCTCAACAGTGGAACGAGTAAATTATATTAATAACATAAATATTACATAGTATACAACACTATCAGAGTTATACAGAAATTTCATCACATACTAGACAGTTATAAACACCTGTCTAGTTATACAACTTAATACAACTCAACAAAACAATACCAACACAGAGAACACACAGCGGAACTATATATATCTACAACGCAGAAGCCTCCTGCTCCATTTGCTCCTCCATAATTCATCAAGGCTAACCTGAATCCCTTAGCTACTCGTAAAAATTTGAGTACCCAAGAGTTTAAGAAAAAAAAAAGATAAACTCCGAGTCAGACATGGGTCTGGTGTGAGTAACAGGATAGAGTTGCTTAACTTTGAATCTTTTTTGAAAAGACTTCCCACACATAAACATGGAAAAGTTTTTACCTTACGCTAACCAAAACGTTTGATAGAAATCCAGTGATATTATAATAGGGTCTAGGATTTTCAAGTAAATAAGAAATAGCCGAAATTGTTACATGATTAAATTCCAGCTACTAGCCACAAAAGTGGGTAATACAATCAAAACCGTTGGCACTTATTGGATTGTGGATTCCATACAATGGAAGGGCTACTGGGGTACCGCCCGTCACAGTACGTGGCCTAGATCAACGTACCGAGGAGTACGCCCGCTCCCATGCAACACAAAGCCGGAACCATCCCTTACTGGACAGTCCCGAACAAGACAACCCCGCAGTTGGTGTACATCCAACTGCCCACACAGCCGAAATAAAAAGGGACCTCTAGATAGGGGTAAATCTTGCTCTCCAGTGGGAGCTACCCACGAAGCCTTGCTGCACCTCCCCTGTTTTAGCCATTCCCGGTTGATGAGGCTTGAGGCTACGATTATCTTTAGAGAACACATCTCTTAGAATGCTCATCGCCCACCTGACGATGCTCTGAAAGCATTCAATCCATACAAGTTCGTTCCGGGTTCGAACGAAACCGAAGGCATTATCTCGTTACATTCATTTTGGAATCACCCTCAGAGTTAACGACGATAACCCTTGCACTCTAAATCACTATCTCGAACCTATAAGAACTAGTTCCGTCAAACTCATCACGGAATCATCCCCAGAGTTATACTGACGTATAGTCCTTACACCTCGAGTCTTCACTCTTTACATAAGATTCACGACCTATCGTTAATTTGGATCGATGTGGTTTTCAGATATCCAAATATGGAAACCCGATCCCGGTCCCATCGAAATCCAAAGCGTGTCTTTTAAGGCCAAGTTGTTTTAAAGGTTTTAAAGCAATTCAATTATCTATATATACAAATAGATAAATCACAGGTTCACAAGAGATAATCAACATTATCATCATATAAGATAAACCATTTTATCATTATTCAAAAAGATAATCTATATCGACATCACAACGCAACCAATGCATTCAAATCACTCAACATTATCTATCTCATATCTGAGATTCAATCCATCTAAAGTAAACAACATCATCCATCTATATAAGCAATGATTAACCACACCAAATATAATTAATTTAAAATGAATTAAATTAATTACATCATTCTATTAATTTAAAGTAAATTAAATTAATTACTTTACCAATATCAACTTGCTTATATCACTACTAAATAATTATTAATCAATTAATTAATCATCAATCAATTATTTATTTCAATTAATCATCCCTGGTTAATTAATCTTTAATTACATTCAGGTAATTATTCACTAATTAATTTCTTCAAATTTATTATATTTAATCAAATACAGTAATTAATCTTTAATTACTTTCTTATTTAATTAACCATGAATTAATTACATTACTCCTTAATTAATTACATTAATTAATTAATTAATTAATTTAATTATTTCTAGTTAAATCCATTTTTAATTACATCATTAATTATAGTAATTAATGATTTCTAATTACATTTTCTATTTAAATTAATTACATTAAATAATTAATCTTTATTTAAATAATAATTGTTAATCACCCTTGATTAACTCAATTCAGTAATTAACTACCCTTCATTACTTCACCAAATAAATTAATTACTCATTAATTAATTTTCTTTAATTAATCCCTTGATTAATTCACAAAGTAATTATACTTAAATAGCTCAATATCAAATCACTTCCAATTAATTACATATAGTAATTACCCATTAATTACTTCTCTGAGTAATTCTTTTTCATTAAATTACATTAAGTAATTATTCTTCACAAATCATCAAATGATTAATTTTAAATTAATTAAACTGAATTAATTAACTTAATCTAATCAAATTTAAACTCAATTAATTACAATAAGTAATTAATTCCTTAATTACTTCCATAAGTAATTATACTTAACAATTTACACAAATTAATTATCTTTAAATTAATTAATCTAATTAATAATTAAAATTAATCACATTAATTAATTATTAAATAATCCTTAGTTAATGTCCTTCATTAACTATTAACAACTCATTAATTATTTTCTAAAATAATTAACTTATTTTAATCATTATTAATTAATCCATTAATTAATCCCAAATTAATTAAATAATTAAGTGTTAATTAAAACTTAATTAATCTATTATTATTTGATTAATTAATTCTTAATCATTAATTTAAAACTAATCTTATTTAATTAATTATTCTTAATTACAAGTTAATTATCCTAAGAATAATTAAGCTTAAGCCTTTAAGATTAAACCCTTAATTACCATTTTATTAATTTATTAAATAAATTAATTATTCATTTAATTACCCTAATAATTAAATGAAATACAAACATTAAATTATTATTTAACTTTAACAAGTTTTAAAAATCAATCCAAAACCTTTAATTGATAAATAATACTTTTTATTACAAAAGAAATTTTGCAAAAGTTAAACGAATTTCTTTTAAATTAAAGCCATTAAAATTTTACATTATTATTCAAATTTGTTTTAAATACTTAAATTTATAAAACTTAAATTCATTTTGAAACAAAGATTCAAATCCAAATTTGAATCAAATTTAAACTCTGTTTAAACATTACTTTATATTTAAATTTCCAATTTAAATTCAAATTCCTTTAAAAATATTTTTAAACAATAAACTCTTTTAAAGTTATTTTAAAGAAAATTTGAATTTAAATACTTGATCATTTCCAACTTGTGATTCAATTTAACTTGAATCCATAATTAATTAAGATTTAAAACTTACTTTAAATTCTTGCTTACTAATTCAAATTCAATTTAAAACTCAATTTAAATTTTGAAAATAAGACAAGTACAAAGTTGAACAACTAATTCGAGCTAAACACTAAAATAACTCGAGTAAAATGCTTACAAATTTCGAGTAACTCCAGTGCCATTCCATTTGCAATTTATTTAAACTAAAAAAAAATACTGACAGGTTAACACTTAAACCTGTATCAACCCAATTCCCTGAAATCATCAAATACACCCTAGCCCTTACACAAATAACTTCGGGTCTAACATATCCTTGCTTCGAGCAAATCACAAACTTACCCGATACAAACACGAACCCTTTCTTCCCCAAAAACAACTGACATGCCATGAACGACGTGCACCTGCACCACCACGGCCATCACCTCCGGCCTCTCGCGACCCCACGAGCAAGTCGCCGATCATCTACAAATGCCATTCCAACCCTCGAATCAATTTCAGAAACCCCAAATCGAATTCTAGCATTCGAGCCCCAAAAACTGGAGAATGTCGATAATGAAGATCATCAGAATTCTCTCGCCACCGACCACTAAAAAAGGTACCACCTCCGGCCACTTCTTTATCCTCACCTCATTTATCTTCAGTTCGAATTGGAGGACTCGATCACTTATTCATGTCGCAGTGATCAATTCACTGAACAATATTGAAAACTAGGGCATATCGATTCAGTTCCAAATTTCCATCACCACACTGCATTAATTCTACCTTCAGTATTTTTCCCTATAACTTAGTTCATAAATCCATCACCAGAATAAATATTGGCCACTCCGATCACCTAGGTTGATGATTCAAACCCAAAATAGGTTTCTGCTTGAACCAGACTTTCCCAATCAATCTCAATCTAAAAATTCGAATTTTAGTTTCTATATTCACATCTTTGATCTTGTAACTTGTTCATATTCTTAAATTACAGAATTTAGATGATTTGATTTTACTCATATAAGAATTTTCTGTAGTCTCTGAAGTTACAGATAATATTACAGAAATTTCATATTAAATACAATTTTAAACTTAGCTTATGTATCACCACCATATTGTTTTTAAAACTTAAATCTTAACTCATACTAAATCACATGAAATTGATATTCCTAAGCCATTCTAAGATCTGAAACCCAAATGCAGAGTTACTGCAGCATGCAATTTCAAATACTCATGAATACACCAATAATAACTTGTCAACAACACACCATCACAATTATTTCCAGAATATATTAATAAACTGAATTTATACTTAAAATTTAAAACAAAAGAAGTTACTCACTGAGTTATATGGAGGCAGAGCACATGTATTTATGAAGAGCTTCAGATTCTGCTTTTATTTTGCTTATGCATTTTAAACCTCAACTTGGTTTATAAAGTGCAGATACTTTACAACTTTCATCTTGCTTTTGCTTATTTGAATACTTGAATCTTGATTGATTACTTTGTTCCTTGATTCATGCAGTTACCAGATTTAACAAATTTCAGGTTTTCCAGAAAATGATGCAGGTATTTGAATTAAGATTTGAAGTTGCAGATGCCAGACTTTGATGTTGCAAATTTGATTTTTCAGATGAATGAAGATTGATTTAGCTTGATGAGGTTGCATGCAGTTATGGTTGAAGTTTTGAAGAAGATATAAACAGTTTTTGATTTGAAGTAGAAATTTGCAGATTTTGATCTTAGTTTAAATTTTGTTTACAGATCTTTGGTTTTGATTTTGAAGAAGAAGATTTCGGATTTTCATGGCTGAAGATCTTAAGTTTTGAAAAAAAAAATATGGAAAAGAAAAATGAATTTTAGAGGAGATGGATTTATATAAGTATATTTTGATTTTATTAAAAATACAAGAACAAGGAAAATAAGACACTTGTTCAATTTTTAAACATTTGTCACTTTAATTAGTTTAGGCCTTAACACATGTCTTTTTAAGTCTTAATAAACTTACACATGTATTTTAAGTATTTTAGTTTTAATTTAAATTGTTTATAAATACTTTTAAACCTTAATTCTTATGTATATATAAGTGAATTTCTTCCCTTTTAAATTTATTAAAGAAATGAAACAAAACAAATATAAATACAAGCTTATTCAAATATTTTTAAATACTTATCCTTTTAAATTTCAAAACATTGAATTCAAATTTTAAATTAATTTATCAAATCCAATTTTTAAAATCATGTTATACATAGATGCATATATAACTCTTGTTAAAAATAAAATAACAAGTCCTATTTCTAAAAATCTATTTATGTTTTATAATAAACTAAGTATTATAATTATTATTTAAAAAATAACAAATTAGACAATATTAAATAATTTATAAAAGAGATTATAACAAATCAAGACCATTTGTAATTTGTATCGTAAATTCTTGTATATATAAATTCAAACAATATTTTAAAAAGAAAAATAAAACAAAGCTTTAATGTTAATCAAATTTTAAATTCATCTTTAAGCTAATTAAAATATAAGTTTAAACAAATAAGATTTTCCATAAGTATAAACCATAAAATTATTTATTAAATTGTGTTGAAAAGTTAAATTTCAAATTTAAATCAAATTTCCAATTTATCAAATATAAATTAGAATTTGAAAATCAATTCATATACCAAATCCAAATCAAAGTTTATCAATTTACAATATATACAATTATATATATTATAAATAGAAAACAGTTTATTAGCTTTAAAAGATAAAATCTACCAATTTCAATATTTATTAAAAGATGATTATTAGATTAATTCAAAATTTATTATTTAAAATTATCAAATCAATTTAATTTTCAACATAGATTATTAAATTTATATTGCCAAATTTCCAGGATATCACAAATACAGTGAGCAACATTGATAAGAATAATATCATAAATTTCAGTTATTAGAATTAACACAATAGATTTGTCATTCAACGTGCTCATGTTAATTTGGATTTTACTTATATGGCTTTGTGTTTTGGTACATATGTATTGAATAAAAAATCCTAAATAATGATATAGAATAGATCATATGAATATAACAACCAAATTATGTTGAATTCAGTGGGAGTGATATTGAGTTTGTGGATATGATACAAGAACGAATACAAAAGTATCATTCGACAAGCATCAATGTGGAACAAGTATTTTGATAGAAATATCAAATAGTTTGATTTTTAGTCAAAATACAAAAGAAGCTTGTGTCTAGAAGAAAGAATATTAAAAATGTACATAGACATTTCCAAACTATAAGTAAACAACATATTGTTGATTATTAACAATCTACCAATATTAAATTAGTTCTAGTTTAGCTGTTTAAATTCTCGATATATGATTTGAAAAACATCTTTTATGATCAGTGTAAGGATGTTGGGAATATCCCAGCTGAAATGCACATATACCATATTAAAATGTTTAATATGAAGCATGCAAGATGGATTCATTATGCATTGGAAATACTATTTACCATGCATGATATATTGACAACAATACCGTATTTGGCTAATATATATCTGAAACATGAAACAAATATTGTTGAATATGCAAGTATATAATTTTTATTTGATGATAATAAACATATATATTCATTTAAATGTATTTGTTAATGTACTGTTTTATTTTCACATAATTAAATAAATATTTGTTGAATAAAATAAATAACACAGAATTTGAATTCAAACAGATATTTTATTCAATCAAATATTTATTACGATTTTGAATAGTTCAAATTTGAGCTCTCACTATATATATATACACAATTTGCAATTACAATACATTTCAATTTACATAACTGTCCTCACTACATATTGCTCGTTCGCTCATATTTATCATCAACTCCATTCCAGATTGAATCCAACATCTGAGTTATCTGCAAAAATATACACTAATGTAGTAAAATCGAAATGAAAATATTTTTGCAGTGTAAAATAAAATGTATTTTGAAAATATTATTTGCCTCGGTTATTTAGGTTGTTCATCATCATTTAATTTTGAATTCATCATACACGAGCAGCTTGTGACATGTACAGTGTATCACTGTACATGTCACAAGGCCGTGCACACCAATATACACTTGATAAAATTACAGAGACAAGGTCAAACCCAATTAAAATCCGGGTTCAACTCAAGTACAATACAAATAAAGTCACAAGGTCAAACCCGAGCTATTAGCTGGATTCAACACATGTGCACTCCAAATGTACAAGTTCAATAAAACGGTCAAAACAACTCGACCGGTCCAAAATAAAAAATGAATAGTACAAAAAGTGGTGAATAGAAATAAAGGAGGCAAACAAATAAATAGTACACATGACTCAAACCAGAACCAAGGCCGATGAACCAACTCAAACAATCAAGCTTCAAAAACTACAACAATAAGTGAGCAGTCTAGAGAGACCATGTCAACCAAAACAAAGACTACATATACTAAAATGAATGCCACCAGACCAGATACAAGAAACATTGGAACCAGACTCAAGGAAAGTACAAAGAGGAGAATACAACACAAACCAGCACCTAAAGAAGGCCACACAAGCAACCAGACTGCACATTCAAGTGCAAACCCAAATGCATGACCATGAAAACAATGTAAGCAATCACCAGGCCTCAACATGAAGTTCAATAGCAATGAAGCATGTTAAGCGAGACCACATCAAATGAACACACATGTACATGTGTATACATGACAACAATTCAACATGACTTGAAGTATAGTGGATGGAAGTCAATTCAAACACACATGTACACATATATAGGCAGTGCACATGTATACCAGACCAGGCAACTAACAAGAGCAAAATGTGTACACACTTGTATACATATATATATGAACATGAATACAATGACACCGCAGCTATGAATCAAAGGACCAGAGCACAAGTGAAGTATACAAGAAAATGCAGTAACAATATACATGTACTCGAGGCAACATGGAAGCAGTGTAGCAGTGCAAAATGGCAACCAACAGAGTGTCAAGTCGAGCATACACATGTACAATACAGTGATGCAGTGTTTAAGGCAGAAGACAAAATCAAAGCAGTGACAATGCCGTAGTCACAGAGGCAAAAAAAAAACCATGGCAAGTTCAAACAAATCCTCGAATGGCCGAAGTCAATTTTTCTCACAGTAGAGGAACACAATTTTACAAAGTCAAACGTAACAATTTCAAACAAAAGTCAGAGATGTGGTGGCCAAGGAGTCAAAAAAATCAAACCGTGATTATCAAGAAAATAGGAAATATACGAATATGAACAAGTCAGAAAAATACACTAACATCCATACAAAATCGAATGGCTAAAGCATGGCAATTGACAAATTCAAATGATTCAATACGAACGAGAAAATAGGAATTTAAATCCTATATAAACGTTTAACATCATTGGCAGGTAGATCATCGAGTTCAAGCAAGTTAATCAGAAACGCAAAGAGTATAAATCACATCCATTTTAGTCGAACTCTATCAAAATTGGAGCAAATCGAAGAGACCATCGATTGACAAAGCAAGGGATGCTAAATCATCCAGATCAATTCGGATTGGCTCTTGTTCGTTTAGAAAATTCGATTCGAGGAACTATATGTGGAGCAATCCGACATAAATTGATACCGACTCCTCAAAATTTGGTAACTTCAACTTCATTAACAACCACTTATGAATCCTTTTTTGGCTCATTCGATCGAGTAATTGAAGTCGGCAGCCTCAATTTATCAAAAGCCCTAGTTTTTGTAAAGTGGAACTAATGCTAAAGGAAGCAGCCATTTTTAAGCTCGAGCAAAAGGAAATGAGGCAGAGGATAAAGGCCGATAGAATATAAGAATAAAGGGATAACTTTTTCTATCACTTAACATATTTAGGCCGGTCATTATAAATAAGTTGTGGGCTATAGTTTATAAATTAGGGTTTCATTGTTTTTAATTTGTTTTACTTTGCATTTTCTCTTTTAAACTTTTGTAATTTCTAATCGTGTGACTAGAGGACTAACTACGGTGGTGTAGTTCGAGAATTTGCAACTTAGTGGCTGAGTTGTGGCAAGTTTTTGAGCACAGAGTTAGGTTAGTCGATAGCGGGTGTCGTGAGTTTACGTGTGTAAGCGTATGACTACTTAATTTCTAGTAGAAACCTTGGGGGCGGCACGTAGGCAGGGTTTTGCCGAAGCTAGGTAAATCTATGTATTCTATTTTCTATTTTCTGCTTTTATTATTTTGCAATTATTAGTGTTGCTATTACTTTACTATATCTGTGTTGCGATTATTTTATATTCTTCTACGTTAAATTTTATAATTATCACTATCACCTATTCACCCCTTTTCTAGGGTGATATTCATCCTACAAGTGGTATCAGAGCTAGGATCAAAAGCCATTTTTGTTTTTAAAATTTTGAATTTTCAAAGACTAGTTTTTTTTTTCAAATTTGAATTTTTTTAAATGACTTCTTTTAATAATGCTTTTACCGAGGGTCGGTCCAATATTATTCCTTCCGTTTTTGATGGAACAGATTTTTTGAATTAGAAACTAAAAATGGAATTTTATTAGATGACAAAAAATACTTCGATTAATGCTCTTGCAATGCATATATTATATTCTTATATTAATCAAGATAATTTTAATTTTTTTCTCTCATTGTGAAAATGCATAGGAAATCTGGAATACTTTTGATGCAATATATGGTGCAAAAGTCAACAACCATGAGAGATCCCCCATAATCGACTCGATCAAAGAAACATGCTTAATGAGATTGGTAAAAGACAGTGATGATGACAATGATGATGATGGAGCAGCTGAGCTAGCGTTACTAATGAAGAAATTGAAAACCTGTAACCGCAAATATAGAAATCCAGCTCTAAATCAAAATTTGAAAAGCAGAATAGTCAAAGCACTAGACAACTCAGAAGAACAGGAAATCGTTGGTCACAAATGCAATAAACCCAGTCATATCAAGCCCAATTGTCCTCGAAATCGACACAGCCAAGAAAAGAATTCGAAAAGAAGAAATTTTACAGCCCGTGGAAAAGCACTAGCAGTAAGAGTGAAAGGGAAGATCTGTACTTTCAAGGTGATATAACTGATAGCGACGATGATGAGCCAAGCGAGGTATCAAAACTTACCCACTCAGAACTACTTATATATTTCCACGAGGTAAATGGCTGTTTTGAACGACTTAGGGTGAAATATGTCAAAATTGAATCACAAAGAGATAGTTTGATAGAATTAAATAAACAACTTGATCAATTGGTTAAAAACTATCAAACTAAATGCCCTAAGTGTGATAAGTGTCCATCACTCGAAGAAGAGATTAAAAAAATCAGAAATTAAAATTAAATCACTTGAAAATGAAATTCTGATTTTGAAAGAGAGTGAAAATACTAGAAGAGAAAACTCGATTAAAAAGTGCATAGAATTATTGAACGAAAATGCATCTCTCAAAACACAAGTCCAACAATTGTCTACAACTTTAGGAAAATTTTCCAAATGTGAAAGATCGCTAAATATATATTAGGAAAACAAACTGTTAGTACTGTTAAACAAGGACTTAGGTACAATTAATTTGAATTTTTAGAAGTGAAATTAATCAAGTCAATTTCAAGTGCATGATTTTTGGAAAAACTGGGCACAATTACAATATTTATTGGTATAGACCCATACGCGTGAAAACCATTCCATTTGGGTTCCAAAAGGCACGAATATAAAATCCATCAAAGTTAAAATAATCTAGATGCTGAAAGGAACATATATAGTTTTGGGTCACCATAAAATTATTTTTCAAAATCTGTTGGCACTAACAACCATGGACCTATAAAAAAAATAGGTCACAAAAATCTTCTTTCGTGTAGGTGCGGTGGCAAGCTAAGGAACAACAACAGTGTTATCTGGATTCTGGTTGTTCCAGACACACAACGAGCGACTAATAAAAGTTCCTTAGCCTAGTATAAAGGTGGTAGAATCACAATGAGCAATAACAAAACATTATCGATAAAGGTAAAAGAGGCAACGCTAATTTCATCTTGAACGGTATATTTAATGTGATAATCTGCACCATAATCTGAATTAAATCGGCTAATTATGTGATAAAGAAATGAATTTTGATTTTAATTTTGACTTTTTTTAAAATTGTTGAATAATAATCTTTTTATTTTGAGAAAACTTTAAAGATCTCTAGAGTCTTTGAACTACTTCATATAGATTTGATGGTGTTTCTATTGTTTAATGACTACTCATGATACACGTGGATATATTTGTTGCTTCTAGAACTAACACTATGGTCATTGTTTGTTAATTTACACAATGTCAGTTCAAATTCAATTCAATTTCATTTAAAAGCTGTTGGAAATGTTTTTAAGATATGTTGTTGCATACTTCACGGTCTGGTCTATCACATCCAACACATGATAATTTTGAGTCAAAGGAACTTCAGATGCAGATCATACTGGTAATCTAGTTGATAGAAAAATTACTAGTGGAACATGATTTATGTTGAGATATTCACTAGCTGCATCGTTTTTCAAAGAAAATATCTGCATATTTTTCACTTGAAATAATTTTCAATTTAGCAGAATTTTTTGTTATAAAACCCTTTTAGAAAATCATTTTTGTTGATCTTGTTTCAGATTGGTCATTTTACAAAATTTGATTTTATAATTGGATTTGATTTTAAATGACTATATAAACTAATATGACTCCCCACTGATTATCGAAAAGACAAATAGTGATTGAAAAAGTGATGAGTTGATATTAATCATATAATATAATTTGAGAAAGTATAATTAGTGAATTTCTTTAGAAATTTAAACAAGAGTTATAAAAACTTTTTGTTGGTAAATATTCCATGGCCATCTCTATTTCTGTCATATTTCTATCGACCGTCACTCATCAAAATCCAATATAGTATGTCAATATGTGGTGTTTTAAACAGGAATCATTTGTTTTTCATTTTGTTATATTTTTAGCAATAAAACATCCAAAGTATTCACTCTCATTTAAAAGTCCTCATGGTTTTGCATGGGTGAATTACTTGAAATTTTTGATTATGTGCTTTCATGCTCATTTAAAAATCCTTATGGTTATGCATGTATGAAACGTATATCAAAATTGATTGATTAAATAGACAAGTTGATTCTAATCCCATTTAAAAGTCCTCACGGTTATGCATGGTTAGAAGTGCTTGAAATTCATTTTTAAAAAAACATAAGAATACTACTAATCTCATTTAAAAGTCCTAACGGTTGTGCATGGTTAGTAGATATTCAAATTCCCGGTATAAATATACCACAAACAGACATAACTATATGGTTTTATATGATGATATCATCCCTATCATTCTAAAGTGGAATATGCGTCAAATAGAGCATTTATGATTTTTGTTTGATTTTTTATTGAAATTAATATTTATTGAGTATAAATATTGTATTAATGTCTATCAATTTATCTCTATTTTTCTAACACTATTACTCTTTTGCTGATAACAAAATGGGGAGAGAAAAGTTAAGATTTTGATGAATAAAAGTCAAAAATTTTATTTGGTATTTTCTATTTGCATCTAGGTTCATTTGCATATTTTTGCATATATGAAGAGGGAGCTTTGTGTAGATAGGGAGCATTCAAGTAGGGGGAGCAAATTGAATGACCAAATACATTTAATAAATTTAAAATCTTAAATATATGTTTGTTATCATCAAAATAGGAAGATTGTTGAATATGCAAGTATTTGATTTTTGTTTGATGATAATAAACATATATATTCATTTAAATGTATTTGTTAATGTACTATTTTATTTTCACATAATTAAATAAATATTTGTTGAATAAGATAAATAACACAGAATTTAAATTCAAACAGATGTTTTATTCAAACAAATATTTATTACAATTTTGAATAGTACAAATTTGAGTTCTCAATATATATATATACACACACACATACACATATATACACAATTTGCAATTACAATACATTTCAATTTATATAATTGTCCTCACTACATATCGCTCATCCACTTATATTTATCATCAACTCCGTTCCAAATTGAATCCAGCATCTGAGTTATCTGCAAAAATATACACTAACGCGGTAAAATTGAAAAGAAAATATTTTTGCAGTGTAAATTAAAATGTATTTTAAAAATATTTTTTCCTCGGTTATTTGGGTTGTTCGTCATCATTTAATTTTGAATTCATCACATACGAACAGCTTGTTACATGCACAGCGTATCATTGTACATGCCACAAGGCCGTGCACACCAATATACACTTGATAAAATTATAAGGATAGGTGAGCACAAGGTCAAACCCAATTAAAGCTGGGTTCAACTCAAGTACAATACAAATAAAGTCAAAAGGTCAAACTCAAGCTATAAGCTGGATTCAACATAGGTGCCCTCCAAATTTATAAGTTCAATAAAACGGTCAAAACAATTCGAATAGTCCAAAATAAAAAATAAATAGTACAAAAAGTGGTGAACAGTAATAAAGGAGGCAAACAAGTAAATAATACACATGACTCAAACCAGAACCAAGGCCAATTAACCAACTCAATCAATTAAGCTTCAAAACTACAACAACAAGTGAGCAGTTAAGGGAGACCATTTCAACCAAAACAAAGACTGCATATACTAAAATGAATGCCACCAGACCAGATACAAGAAACATTGGAACCAGACTTAAGGAAAGGTACAGAGAGGAGAATACAACACAAACTAGCACCTAAAGAAGGCCATACAAGCAACCAGACTACACATTCAAGTGCAAGCCCAGGTCCATGACCATGAAAACAATGTAAGCAATCACCATGCCTCAACATGAAGTTCAATAGCAATGACGCATGTTAAATCAGTCCACAGTCAAATGAACACAAATATACATGTGTATACATTACAACAATTCAAGATGACTCGAAGTACAGTGGATAGAAATCAACGTAAACACAATTGTACACATATATAGGCAGTGCACATGTATACTAGACCATGAAACTAACAAGAACAAAATGTACACACACTTGTATACATATATATGAACATGAATACAATGACACTGCAGCTATGAATCAAAGGACCAGAGAACAAGTGAAGTATACAAGCAAATGCAGTAACAATATACATATACCCGAGGCAACATGGAAGCAGTGCAGCAGTTCAAAATGGCAACCACCAGAGTGTCAAGTCGATCATACACATATATGATACAGTGATGCAGTGTTCAAGGAAGAAGACAAAATCAAAGAAGTAACAGTGCCAAAGTCATAGAGACAAAAATCAAAACCTTGGCAAGTTCGAACAAATCCTCGAATGGCCAAAGTCAATTTTTCTCACAGTAGAGGAACATACTTTTACAAAGTCAAATGTAACAGTTTTAAATCAAAGGCAGAGATATGGTGGCCAAGGAGCCGAACGAAATCAAAACCGTGATTATCAAGTAAATAGGAAATATACGAATATGAACTAGTCAGAAAAAATCAATAACATCCATACAAAATCGAATGCCCAAAGCATAACAATTGACAAATTCAAGTGATTCAATAAAAACGAGAAAATAGGAATTCAAATCCTATATAAACGTTTAACATCATCGGAAGATAGATCATCGAGTTCAAGAAAGCTAATCAGAAACACAAAGAGAATAAATCACATACCACTTTAGTCGAAATAGATCAAAATTGGAGCAGCCGTGTGCAAAGCGAAGAGGCCATCGATCAACAAAGCGAGGGACGCTGAATCATCATTCAATCGAGTAACTAAAGTCAGCGGCCTCAATTTATTAGAAGCCTTGGTTTTTGTAAAGAGGAATGAACGCTAAAGGAAGCAGCCATTTTTAAGCTCGAGCAAAAGGAAACAAGGCAGAGGATAAAGGCCGATAGTATAAAAGAATAAATGGATAACTTTTTCTATCACTTAACATATTTGGACCGGTCATTATAAATAAGTTGTGTGCTATAGTTTATAAATTAGGGTTTCATTGTTTTTAAATTGTTTTACTTTGCATTTTCTCTTTTAAACTTTTGTAATTTCTAGTCGTGTGACTAGGGGCTAACTACGGTGGTGTAGTTCGAGAATTCGCAACTTAGTGGCTGAGTTGAGGCAGTGTTTTGAGCGTAGAGTTAGGTTAGTCGATAGCGGGTGTCGCGGGTTTACGTGTGTAAGCATTTGACTGCTTAATTTCTAGTAGAAACCTTAGAGGCAGCACCTAGGCAGGGTTTTGCTGAAGCTGGGTAAATATGCGTGTTCTATTTTCTATTTTCTGCTTTTATTATTCTACTATTATCTGTGCTGCTATTACTCTATTATACCTGTGTTGCGATTATTTTATATTCTTCCGCATTTAATTTTATAATTATGAGTATCACCCAATTCACCCCCCTCTAGGGTGAAGTCGCTCCTACAAATATCAAATCCATATTAAGATCACTAAATAATAATCAAGAGTATTCTCGAACATTTGCAAAATACAAGAGAATTGTTTATAGAAAATAACGAGTTTCTCATAAAGAAGTATTTAGGCTCGTACTTTATAAGTGGATCGAGTATAATACTCCAATATTAAATTCATGTTAAAACCTTATTTAAGGTGCTTTAAGTTAAAGATATTCCAAGCGAAATACTATGGCCGATTCAACAAAGAGGCTAAGTACACCGTCTTGAATTGCACCACAATAAAAGCAATATATAAATATAGATGGACAAATTTATAACTGAGCTAAGAACGATTCCAACTATTGAGAATACTATATCATTGTCATATGGTAACATAAAATGATAAGAGCTCATTAGAAGTCGAGATACATACTCTGAATAGTTTCGTATGATAAAAGCGCTTTATCAGAATTGAAGAGAGATGATTGATAGAGCAGATAATTAAAATACCATATAGTATATTGATTCTGAAGGGACTGGCTCGATTAGTTCTCATCAAACTAATTGAATGGAAGAGATAAAGATTCCATAATTAGCCTAAGTGCAAGTGGGAGTTGATAGAGTTAGGGCTATGCTCTAGGAAAAATCTTGTAATTTACTATAAAGTATTAACTCTGTAATAAAGCCTCGTTCAAATTAAAAGATGTTTTTCTTTCTATTATATATTTGGTATAATGTGTTATATTGGTTATCAATTTAATTTAAGTATACTTAATAGAAAATCCATAAATGAGATGTTTTGTGATAGTAATACAATGTGTTGTAATCATAAGAAATTTATCACAATGAAAATAAACATATCGCTTTAAATATTCTTAGTCAAGACTAGAAATCGATACATCCATTGAGACTAGAGTACATAACGCTATCCAAATGTTGGTGGTGTATTACTCATGGTTGTTGAGGAAACGAAAAGTTACATATAGATAGTTATTGGATAACTATGGAATGACTAACTCGATAGTTTTATGTTGGTTAATATAACTAGTGTCATGCAGAGAATATCGAAGTGACAATATTGCACAGTTCTCTCAATTTGAGAATATGGTCAAACTTCAAAGTGGACAATCTATTTTGATTATAGTCAAATCGTAACATGATGTCAATCAAAAAACTATAGTTGGGTCGAAGTTGAAGCATGGAAAGTGAAACACTATCAAATAGAGAATTTGCCTCCTCGGTTATATGAGGTTAGTATCACGATCACTATAGTTAACTCAAAGTCAAAGTCTCTCGCCATAACAGTTTGGTTAATAGTAACTATTTTTATTGAACCAATGACTTTGTGCTTATACAAGTTGAATGTGGACGATATTGGAATATTGACCAATATTGACTTCCACTAGTCCTAACGTGGTATAGTTTTGACGAAGAGAAATATTGGCGTAAATAATTGTCACTACCGAGGACCGCTTAAAATCGAAAAATTGGATACCGAAAAATCATGCAAGTGATAAATTCGATCAAACTGTCATCACTGGCGAAAGTGATGTGCGAACATTGATATTCGAATTGTTCGATACTACCGTTGATTGAATTTACACCTATGAGTTACACAAACCACATACTTTGAATACTACCTAATTAAATTTAATTAAAATTACTATAAATTGATTAATATTTATGAAATATTAGTTATAAATGTTTTTTGATTTGTTTGAATGAGTATTGAAAATAGTGTTTATATAAAAGTTATATATGTATGTATTGATATACAATAGCAACGTACATTTGTTAAATTAAAAATGTGCAATTACTGATTTGCTTTAAATTAGCATATAGGCCCATCAGCCTACGGAATGGACTGTCATATTGAGGGGATCAAGGGGATGTGATATTTTTTATCTAAGATTTTGAATTGGTGAAGAAAGAAAGGGTAAAAGATGAAATCTAGATCCCTTTTTCCCTCTCCCTTCCTTTTCTTATTTAATCCTTACACCCTCTTTATTTCAGACTTGATTTTTCCTTGCCTCTAGACCTTAGACCAAAAAACAATTGTCCTCTCCCCTCTTTATTTTCAAGTCTGTTAGTACCAGGATTGGTCACTAACACTCTTGAGAAAGATTGTGTAGAGAGATTAATGAAGAAAGTGAATTAAAATAGAGAACTATATGCTAAATTAATTGCAAAAACAAGAACACCGAATTTATAGTGGTTCAGCGTAACTGCCTACGTCCATTTTAAGTTTTGACTTTATTGCTTTCACAAATGATTGAATACAGATAAAATCCATATAATAATGGCTTGAATACAAGTGCTAAGTGAAAAAGGATGAGTTTTGAAAGCGGCAAAGTCTCCACAGTGTTCTCCAAAAAAAGGTCCCTTTCACTGTGCCCCTGCCCTTCTATTTGTAGACGAAGATGGGTTGGACTTCCCTCACGGGCCGATGATAAGTGTTACCCGATTGTTTGACCAAGGAGGCTCGACATAGATACCTCGGTCGGCACAGGCCTCGTTCGGCACACCTCCCCTCGCTCGGCATGAAGCCTCATCCGGCATCGAAGGGTCAATCGGTACAATGCCTCGTTTGGCATAGAAGGGTCGCTCAGCGTGAAGCCTTGCTCGGCATGGAAGAGTCAATCGGCATAATGCCTCGTTCAACATAGATGAGTCACTTGGCACAAGGCCTCGCTCGGCACAGGCCTCGTTCGGCGCACCTCCCCTCGTTTGGCACAAGAGCCTCGCTCGACCCAAGTACCTCGATCGGCACAACACCTCGTTCGGCATACGAGTGCAGTTCGACATGCATCCCTTGCTCGGCATACGAATGCCGTTCGGCCTGGATGTGTGGCTTGGCATATGAGTGTCGTCCGGCATGGAGACCTCGCTCGGCATTCTCTGGTTTGACCAACCTCGCTCGGCAATTACTGTTCGACATCTCTGTCTCAGTGCGCAGAAGCTACTTATCACTGGCATAGGTACCTTCTTCCTAGGCTCATGAGGGAAGTCCAACCCATCTTCGTCTATAAATAGAAGGGCAGGGGCACAGTGAAATGGACCTTTTTTTGGAGAACATTGGGGAGACTTTGCCGCTTTCAAGACTCATCCTTTTTCACTTAGCACTTGCATTCAAGCCATTATTGTATGGATTGTATCTGTATTCAATCATTTGTGAAAGCAACAAAGTTTAAAACTTAAAGTGGACGTAGGCAGTTACGATGAACCACTATAAATCAGGTGTTTTTTTTGCAATTAATTTAGCATACAGTTCTCTGTTTTAATTCACTTTCTTCATTAATCTCTCTACACAATCTTTCTCAAGGGTGTTAGTGACCAATCCTGGTGCTAACATTTTGGCGCTTTCACTGAGAATCGAATTCTCAGGCCACTAGGATCTGCTTTGTAGCTACTGGATTGAATAAATCTCTAGAAGGAGATCCAAATCATTCACAGGATGTCCGTTGATTCTACTCAGGGTTTCTATCAACAACTCTACTATGGGAAGACCATGTACCAGATCAACCTCTCATAACGTGGACGTCAACGAGACTGCTAGCGTACAACAAATAGGACCTAGCAATCAGCAATTAATCCTGGCATAGGGACTGTCGGAACCTATAGCCAGATGGAAGCTGTCACTAGAACGGAGTTCAACGACCTGATGAGAGAACTCATGGAAAGAAGGAGACAACTTAGCGAACAGATTCAAGCTAACGCCAATCTTATGGCTCAGCTCGCTCAACAACAGCATCAGAATGCTGGAGGTAGTACCGCTCCTTACTCTTCATCTGATATCTCGACTTCATCCGATGAACCTCCCAGGCGTAGACACCGCAAAACTGAAACTACACAAGCAGGTGTCGCTGATCGATCAACTAGGGATCACTTACATCTTGGAGACCACACCCAAGCTGGAACAGGAAACTTAGGCGCTAGAGCACGTGTGGAAATTGGACGTCCAGCTCACCAAGACCCTAATGAAGCTGGTCCCCAAGATACACGTTTGGCAGATCGCCAACAGAGGAGACATCAACCCCAGCGGTCCCTGGAACAGAGTCCAACCTTCCATCCTCCATACAAACCTCGGACTTATTGGCTATGGTCAGACAATTGATGAGAGAAAATTAAGGCTTGACTAATGAAGATTGGGGGATATCTAGGAGTCATACTCCATTCGCAGATACTATTCTACAGGCCGAGTACCCCCACGAAGTTTAGTATGCTAACTATCTCGGCCTACGAAGGGAAGACTGATCCCAGACAGCATGTGATGAGGTATGAATGGATGATGGATTCGACTAGAGCAAATGACGCAACCAAGTGTAGATGTTTCCCAATTACTTTACTCGGAATCACCACCATGTGGTTCACTCGACTTCCCCCGTGGTCTATATCCAGCTTTGACGAATTGACGATGAAATTTGTAGAACGGTTCAGGATACATGCCACTCGTCTCAAGGACGTGATGTCCCTATCTAGTGTAATCCAGGCTTCGGAGGAGTCATTGAAAGAGTACTTACAGAGATTTTATGTTGCAGCTACTGAAGTTAGCAACCCTAACGACCATGCAATTGTGATGGCTGTAATGCGAGGAGTGGACCCGGATTCAGACTTTGGAGATTGGTTGGCAGGAAAA
Organism: Allium cepa; assembly: GCA_030765085.1. NCBI lineage: Eukaryota > Viridiplantae > Streptophyta > Magnoliopsida > Asparagales > Amaryllidaceae > Allium > Allium cepa. The sequence goes on along the minus strand of CM060937.1, from coordinate 977,707,031 downwards.
CCTCCAACTACGCTGGAGCATTTTTATTCAAAGGCTCATCAATTCATAAGAAGAGAGGAAGCCAGATGGAAAAGGCGAGATAAGGCACCAGGGCCTGTTCAAGAGACTGTAAAAAGCAACATCGTCGTAAAACAATCCGGCGACAACTCAAGAAAGGTTCAAGTCAATGTCCAGAACAAGCCTGGGCAATCTAAAGGGTCCGGAGGAGGAAATCCTGGAAATAAAAGGGAAGCAGGAAAATGGAAGCCAAGGATTCCAACTTACAACGAATATACTCCTCTGAATGCATCTCTGGAGAATATTTACCTGTCAACTTGTAATACTTTTCAATATAGAAATCTGTGCCCAAAGGAGTCAACAGTGGAACAAAAGCGGACGGGGAAATACTGTCACTTCCATGAGACTTACGGGCACAATACAGAAGAGTGTAGACACCTTCACGATGCCATAGAAAAGCTGATTAGACAGAAAAAGTTGTAGGAGTTTTTCAAGAACCCACAGGAAGGTAGGCAAGGAACGTCAGATCCCGGACATGGGTCGACTCCACGCCATCCAGAGGAACCTACCCGAACTATGGGTAGATTGGTCATAAACACTATAGTCAGTGGACCTCACCCTGCAGACAAGAACTGGCAGGAAACTGAGCGGTATGCTAACTCCTTAAGGCATCCAGATTATGAATGTTGTTCAAATATTGATGATGGGACCCCCGCTAAATAGCAACGCATGATGACGGATGATATAATATTCAGGAGCCGAGATGCCGACCAGGTGGAGGCTCATACCGTTGACCCGATGGTCATATCCGCGACAATCGGCCATCATATGCGAAGATAATTTTGATTGATTGTGGAAGTTTTGTTAACATCATCTTCAAAAAGGCATACGACCAAATAAAGATGGAGGCGAAGGATTTGAAGCCATCTAAAGCCCGTATCCATGGCTTTAATGGTGCAGCGACTGAGGCAGTGGAGTATGTTGAATTGCCAGTTGAACAGGGACAAGGTGAGCGTAGGAGGGTGCGAATCCTACCTTCCATAGTTTTGGATGTTGATTCTCCATATAATATGTTTCTGCGTCGACCGGCCCTAGCAGAGTTTAGGGCAGCTTTGGCCCGTGGTGTCTGATTTTGAAATTTCCGACAGACAAAGGAGTTGGTATGGTGCATGGCGATCAGGCGACCGGTCGCGCATGTTATGTCGCTGAGCTGAGAGAGGCCCAGCGGAGAGAGAAAGGAAAGGTTGCGGACAACTCCGTCCGCATCCGGAATACTGACAATTGACAAGTAGTGCCCGAGCCCTGGCTCGGGCAACATTCTCGGATTTATAGAGACATAGATCAAAGAGATGATGATGGGGAATCCATGGGAGCAAAAGCAGCACCAGTCGAACCGTCGATTGACATTCCAGTCAGCCGAGATGACCCACCGCGAGTACTTAAGATTGGATCACAACTCGACCCCTCGACGGCCGAGGATCTTACTGATTTCCTCCGAGCGAATCTGGATGTTTTTGCTTGAACGCTTTCTAATGTGTGCGGGATTTCTTCCGCTATTACGAGTTACATGTTGAACATAGACCCGAGGTACGTACTAGTAAAGCAAAAGAGGAGAGGCATGGACCAAGAGAGGTCCGCTGCTCTTAGAGAGGAGGTGGACAAGTTCAAAGCCAATGGGTTCGTCTGCGACACCCTCTACCCTGAATGGGTGCCTAACCCTGTGCTAGTGAGGAAAGAAAATGGAAAATGGAGAACTTGCATGGATTACTCTGATCTGAACAAAGCATGCCCCAAGGGTAGTTTTCCTTTACCCAGGATTGACCAGCTGGTTAACTCAACAGCGGGACTCGAGTTACTGTCATTTATGGATGCATACTCGGGATATAATCAAATCCCGATGCACATTTCAGACCAAGAACACACCAGTTTTGTCACAAATGTCAGGCTATATTGCTATGTAGTGATGCCTTTCAGATTAAAAAATTCGAGAGCGACTTATCAGCGTCTGCTGAATCAAATGTTTAAAGACCAGATAGGTAAAACAATGGAAGTCTATGTAGAAGACATGCTTGTGAAGTCACGGCAGTCAAACGACCACATTCGAGACTTAGCGGAGATGTTTGATATACTCAGATATTATGGAATGAAAATTAACCCTTTAAAGTGTTCCTTTGGCATCGCGTCAGGAAAGGTTTAGGGTTTCATTGTTAATGTGTGCGGAATTAAAGCTAACCTGGAAAATATTCATGCTATTCGGGACATATAAGTGCCTAAAACAATAAAGCAAGTACAAAGCCTGAACGGAAAAGTAGCTGCGCTAAGTCGATTCATATCCAGAGCCACATATAAATGTATTCCCTTCTTTGATGTCATAAAGAAGGGAAAGAGAAGTTTCTAATGGACATCCGACTGTAAGGAAGCATTTCGAGCTCTGGTAAGGCATTTAGAAATTCCCTCGGTTCTATCAAAATCGGTAAACCATGAAATGTTGTATGTGTACTTGGCTATATTCCAGCATGCTATCAGTACGGCTGTGGTTCGCGAGGAGGACTGAGTTCAAAAGCCAGTGTACTATGTTACTAAACGTTTAACAGGGCAGAAAGAAATTATCCCAAGATTGAGAAACTAGTCTACTGCTTGGTGATTGCATCACGCAAGCTTCGTCGGTACTTTTAGGCACACTCAATCAGTGTTTATACCGATCAACCCTTGCGACAGGTACTCCAACGACCAAAAACCTCTGGAAGGATGTTAAGATGGAATATTGAGTTGAGTCAGTTCGATATTGCCTACTTGCCACGAAGCGCCATACTAGGGAAAGCGCCAGCAGACTTCATCGCTGAATTCACTGTGGCAAACGAATTAAACAGTCACAATGTCATACCTCCCATTCGATGGAAGTTGTACGTTGATGGGGCATCTAACGATCGTTGCTCTAGAGCTGGTATAGTTCTTGTGACTCCCAAAAACTGATCAATTTGTTACACTTTGAAGCTCAAATTCCCAGCAACAAATAACGAAGCCGAGTATGAAGCATTAATTGCTAGCTTGAAACTTATTAGAGAACTGGGGGTAAATTCGGTTGAAATCTTTTGTGACTCACAATTGGTGGTATACCAGGTGCGGGGGACTATCAAGCGAAGGGACATAGATTTTCCCCATACCTTGCAAGAGTTCAAGAGCTGCTAGCAAATCTAGAGTATTATGACATTTAGCATGTCTCGCGTGAACAAAACAGAAAAGCTGATTCATTGGAAAAAATTTGCAAGTACTGGCGATGCACAGCAAATGGAATTGCTTCTCGTCAAAACCTTACATGCTTCAAGTATAAATATGATGGAGATAGATTTCGTTTTCGAAGCAGAAATCGAGAAGGAATCATGGATGACCCCATTCAAGCAATACTTGCTACACGGAATCTTGCCCGAAAGAAAGAGCGAAAGACGACAAGTCATTCGTAAGGATTCGCGACGTGTAATGCAGGATGGAATAATGTATCAAAGGGGATTCTCGGCCCCCTTGCTCCAGTGCATTGCCTACAATGAGATAAAACGAGTCTTGAAGGAAGTCCATGAAGGGGAATGTGGTGACCACACTGGGGGCAGACGTTAGCAAAGAAGATCCTCCACTATGGATATTATTGGCCAACTGTAAATCGGGATGCTGTAGACTACGTACGGAGATGTGAAAAATGCCAGATGTATGCAAAAATCCCGAGCTCTGCCGATGGAACTCACACAAATGGTTAGTCCCTGGTTGTTTGCAATGTTGGGGATCGATATAATCGATTCTCTACCCATATCCAAAGGTGGTGTGAAATACGCAATAGTTGCGGTCGATTACTTTACCAAGTAGGCAGAAGCAGATCCCTTAGCCATGATCACCACCAAGAAGGTCATTAATTTCGTTGTAAGAAACACTATATGCCATTTTGGCCTCCCACGGACTATCATTACAAACAACGAAACTCAATTCGAAAGTAGGGAGTTCAAAGAATTTTGTCAAAAGTATGGCATTGAGAAAAGGTTTGCAGCAGTTGCTCATCCGAAAGCCAATGGACAAGTAGAAGCTATGAACAAAATAATCAAGTCCATATTGAAAAAACGTTTAGAAAAGGCTAGAGGTAAGAGGGTGGATGAACTTCCAACAGCACTTTGGGCTTATAGAACCACCCACAAGTCCGCGACTGGCCACATTCCATTTGCATTGGCATATGGCACAGAAGCTATTATACCCGTGGAACTTGAAGTTCCGTCACATCGGGTAACTTACTACGACCCTAGGACGAATCGAGATCTTCTACTGGAATCACTGGACTTCTTTGATGAAAAGCGTGAAGAAGCTGATTTAAGGACGGCTGCATATAGGCACCGAGTCGCTCGATATTATAATGAAAAGGTCTGACCGTGAACCTTTGACGCGGGCGATCTCGTTTTGAAACAAGTTTTCCCGGTCCCATCGCATATGAATCTCACATGGGAAGGTCCATACGTCATTGAACGGAGGCATGGAGAGGGAACTTTCAAGCTAGCGACCGTTGATAGCGCGACACTCCTCCGAGCATGGAATAGCGAACATCTACGGCATTATTATACTTAGTATATTCCTTTTGTATCTTTGTTGCAACTACTTTTAGTATGTTTTTATTTCGTTGATTCTTAGTTATCGGCATGTAATAAGAAAATTTAGTTTGTTTTCATTAATAAAGGCTTGAAGCCATCTTTTCCATGAATTATTGATATTTCTGTGTATGATAATTCTATGGAAAAAAACTAGAGTTACATTATTCTGTTTGGCGCACGAACGTTTAAAATATCCAAGTCCCTAGAGTGCGGACCGGAGTACTCTAAGTCCCCAAAGTGCGAACCAGAGTATAAACGACTTAAAATCTCCAAGTACCCGAAGTGCGGACTAGACTACTCTAGGTCCCTAGAGTGTGGACTACAGTATAAACGACTCAAAATCTCCAAGTCCCTAGAGTGCGGATTGGAGTACTCTGAGTCCCCAGAGTGTGGACTAGATTATAAACGACTTAAAATCTCTAAGTCCCTAAAGTGTGGACTGGAGTACTCTGAGTCCCCAGAGTACGGACAAGAGTATAAATGACTCAAAATCTCCAAGTCCCTAGAATGCGGACTGGAGTACTCTGAGTCCCCAAGTATGGACTAGAGTATAAACGACTTAAAATCTCCAAGTCCCCAGAGTGCGGACATGAGTACTCTGAGTCCCCAGAGTGCATACTAGAATATAAACGACTCAAAATCTCCAAGTCCCTAGAGTGCGGACTGGAGTACTCTAAGTCCTCAGAGTGCGGACTAGAATACAAAAGACTCAAAATCTCCAAGTCTCCAGAGTGCAGACGGGAGTACTCTGAGTCCCCAGAGTGCGGACTAGAGTATAAACGACTTGAAATTTTCAATTCCCCAGAGTGCGGACTAAAAATATTCTAAGTACACAGCATGAAACAGAGTACTTACGACCTCCAAAAAATCTCCGAGCCATATGGAAGTGAACTGGGATTTATGTAACTCACAAGATTTTGGATCTCGACCATAGTTATACTAGAAGTTGAACTATAAAAGTCGTTTGAAAGACAAAGGAACTAAATTTTATTTATCAATCCAAAATGAGGTTCAACTACAGCTCCTCCAAAAATCGGAGTCAAAAGTCTATCTATCGACTAGGAAAATAAATAAAAGTAATTACGTAATCTAAGATAACTCTTGTTGAACGAGAGTGACAACTACTTCTTCGATTTCTTCTCCTTCCTTGTTTTCTTGGATGACTCCTCCCCTACGCGTTTTCGTTTGGACGCTTTGCTTGATAGGGAAGTAACATCCAAGGAAGGATGAGGAACTTCCATTGGCCTGGACCAACCAGGGAGAATGACCTTCAAATGCCTGTTCAATGGATCGTCTAGCTCCACCACCTGGGGCCAGACCTTGATCTCAACTTTCTTCTTTTTCTCCTCCGCAAGTTGCTCCTTCATGCTCACTTTCAAAGTGTGTCCGGAGGCGATCGTATCCTCAACTTCATAACTTTCTTCGATGGATGATGAAGTTTCAGATTTGTCCTCGTCAAGCGCCTCAATCACTTGAGCATCAGAACCAGGAGTATCTCTCGCTTGAGCAGCCTCGCTCCCCTTCTCCTTCTCCTCCTTGGCATTATCGCTCCTTGGAGTGGGCTCGAGGTCAGAGCGGCCTACGCAAAATCACAAGAGACAAACTTTAGAATACAATAACCTCTCGCCGGAAACGACGGCTCTTTGGACTTTAAGAAGAAAGGTTATATACCGGTTTCTTGCTGACTCTCCACCATCCGAGGAGTCTCACCTTTTAGAATAGGAGATAGAACATGAATGTCCAGGCTAGGGTCTTCTGGGTCGTAACCGACGTGCTGCTTGAACGGATCAAGTGCTGGCCGACCAATCGGTTGAGTCGGGGGAGGAGTTGCAGACTCGGTTCCAGAGGGACCGGCAATGTCATTCTTCCCTTTTGACGAGGAGGAACCTTTGTTATAGAGCGACTTCACCGCAGACAAGTCTGAAGGCTTGTTCTCCCTGAGAAATTCCTTTACCAAAGCCTCCTCGTTAACCTCCTCGATGCCCAACTCAACCTTTATGATCTTTATCAAAGTTTCCCATGCCTCGTCTAGAGATTCGAGGTAACCCTCGCTAAGAAAAGTTAAGTCCTGATGCATGAGGACACGGGCGTTGTATTCTGCTATAAGTGGGTCGAACAAGCACTTGATCTCCTTCCTGGTAGCCTCCGTAGCCGCCGCAAGGCCAGACTCAAACTCCATGGACGCAATTCTTTTGCCCTCCTCACGGGCTTCATCCTTCAGCATCTCAACTTTAGAGAGTTCGACATCGAGCTTTGTCTTCAGGAGTCGCGTAGCAACAATCTCATCGCAATATCATTGCGACTCTTTCTGAGCTGCAGTTTTTTCCTCTTTCTCTTTGAGGAGTATCTCTTCCAACTCTTTGACTCGTTGGGCGAATGCATCCCTCTCCTTTTGAACATAATCCTTCTCTAAAGCTAAGTGCCCGCAGCATTGGACCGCTTCGTAAATTTCTTTCTTATTGTCGTCTGCAGACGATTAACGGCCTCCGTTGTGTCTTTAGCACTTTTTTGGACAGCTTCGAGCTGAGACTTGTATGAAGAGAGCTCTTCATCCTGAGCTTTAATAATGTCTTTATCGTGAATAGCTTCGAGCTTTAGGTGATCGATTTCGTGTTGACGGTCAATAGAGATTTCCGAGACTTTTTCAGCTAAATGGACAAATGCATCATGTTAAACGTAAACGTCGTTGTTACAAGTAATAGAGCTTTGTTTGATGTGTCCCAGAATGTGATGAATCGCTGGGAGAAATTTCAAACCGTCGAAGCATATTTTCGGAAAGGTGGCCTTGAGCTCAACAAGTCTTTCTGCTACCGACGGATCAGGTATAGGAGTGGGAGGAGTATGCTTGGAAACTACAGATGTTTTGTGGGGTTCCCAGGATTTCCTGGTGCTAGATGAACCAGAATGTTAATCTCGATAGGCCTCAAGCTGGGACCCCTTCTACGCAGACTTCTTCCTGCCTTGCTCTAATTGATAAGGAGGATCGTAGGAATATGAGGACTGGCTATATGTTCTTCTTCGATAAGCTGATTCTCGGAGGCAGTAGTCTCTGTCTTCGGAGTCATCTCTGGGGGAAGTAGTCTCGGTCTCCAAAGTCATCTCTATCTCGGCATTTTCTAAGGCCGAATCTCGGCCAGAATGAAGAAAAATAGATGACCCGCAAAGACAATCGAGTCGATGAGTACATCCCATGCCACCTTTGCAGAATTTGAATAACGACAGGTTAGCAAAGAGTAGAGTGATGGCTAAAATTGAAGTGCAAGGTGAAATGCACGTGTCCGTGTGTATCCTAGTGTTTCCTTCCAACGGAACAGTTTCTTTATCTCTTCTTATAGGACCTTTTTCCTCCCTGAATATAGGCTTGAGCGCCTGCATTGCCTCTTGAGGGCGAATGAAGTTTAACGGCTTTCGGATCATTGAAGCCATAATTAACCAAATCATCGAGAATGGTGAGGTCTGACATGCCTTTCAAAGAACTCTCTAAGCGCTGATGGGAAAGCTCTCTCTCCATGGTGGGATTGTGACCTTAGAGGTTCCATCCGCTGTCTTCTTCCTCAACTTGTAAGTCAATTTCTTTTTTCGCTTCGAAAGGGGAGGCGTTACTTCGATATCGCGAACCTCAATCATCGGCTCCTGAGCGGGACTAACATTATCACCCGGTACTTCGGGCTCTTTAGCTTCTCTAATCTCGCCCTTCTCGGATGTGTCGGGGGCATCGCGTGTTGAAGTTCCAGCTTGCCTTTTTCCTTTATCCAAGGCAGACCCGGTTATGGTGACGCCGTGAGAAAGACTTGTTCGGTGACCTTCCGCCAACAGCTTGAATCTAGAGAGCGATTCGTTGAAAATAATAGATCTAATGTCTCGGTCTTCTGTGGGGATAGCTCGGATAGCTTCAACGGCTTCAGAATACCTGGAGCCTTCGGGACATGGGCTGATGCATGTAAAAGTAGAAAAAGAATTTAAAAAGGTGCAGTTTCCGCCGAATGCAAATATTGATCCAGAAAAAGACTTACTCCCTTCCACCCATCTCCTTGCAAAGCCAGGGGATAGCGCATAATCATTCCTGCTTATACTGGGCGAATTTGCTCTACGCCCCAGTCAGAATTTGTCACTTGTTGTGTGGCTCAAGAAATACAAAAGATGGGATGTCCGATTGTCTCTTGAAACGATAAATATAGCGGATATCGCCAGGAGTCAGAAGCCTGAAAAGGACGCTCATGAAGAGAACGCACGTGCCATATACGAACGCGTGACTGTTTGGATGTAACTGTGTGGAGCGATTTCAATATATTGTAATAGGTCACGAAGGAATGAATAGAATAGTGGCACGCTACCAACCCAATACATAAATTTGTTGCAGGCCTTATATCCGACTGGAGGCAAGTGAGGACGATCTTGTCCTGATGGAACCAGCACATCGTCAAAAGGAATCCCATGTATTGAGCATATGCGACGAAGAGCGCTTTCGTTAATTCTCAAAGCTTGAGAATCAAGCGGATTGTCTAGAAAGTTCGCTGCATCCAAGGCACCGGGAACCAAGTCAACGGATGCGATCGCGGGACTCGGAATATCTTGTGCGGGAGCTATCGATGGGTTTGAGGTTCCGACCATTTCCTGTTGAGAAGATGGCTCGGGTCTATCCGAGATTGTGGCAGAACTGAATTTTTTAGACATCTCTAATTACTGTTGGATCTGATGAAACATCTGTTTAGACTATACTTGAAAAACAATCAACATTAGACATAACAACAAAATTACTCCCCCATGTGGTGTGTGAACTAGTGTAGTCGTTCGAGTATAAGTGCCAAAGAATTAAAAGTCACAAAGCTGATAAAATAAAGTTAGGCTTTGAACTATCATCTTCGAAGACCGTCATCGTTGACCGTCTCCGAGAGCTTGTCGTATGATGGTTTCAATTTCGAACTCAGCATCGACGCTGTATGTTATCTATTTTAATCGAGCTAAATTCAAGTTTATAGTTGTCAAAATAGAGGAGTTATCAGTTTGGATTGTTCGATATGCTTGATTGCTTAAGTCCTTGTCCTTGTTCACTGTCATATGTTCGAGCATAGGAAGTAAGTGAAGTCAACATGCATTATGTTCGAGTTGGAATGGTTCTGACTATTGTAGCCTACTACCGGACTTAATGTCGAGCGACACTGCAGAGACTCGACTATTATTGCCTACTTCACTCCTATACTCCCTCTCCACCGTTCAGCATTCGACAAGTTATGCCGAGCCGCGGTCATGCCGAGCTGCATCGCTCGGCGCGTTGAACCCAACTCCAACTTCCTTCCTACACTCCTTCTCCACCGTTCGGCATTCGACAAGTCATGCCGAGCCGCATCGCTCGGCGCATTGCCCTCAGCTCTTACTTCTCTCCTGTCCCTTCTCCTCATCGTTCGGCATGCAGGGGGCATACCGAGCCGCATTCGCTCGGCACGCCGACCCGTTTACAATCACTACTCCCTTGCTCATTGTTCGCCTAACGACCTCGATCGACCAACACCTATTGAACTCACCAACACTCGCCGAGTCATCACAACTTCCTCCTCCCTCACTCACTGACCCAACAAGAACCTACATCTCAGCTACCTCTGGTATCTTTTCCCTTACTTCTCTCCATCTAATCCTAAGGCACGTTTAAACCTCAGATCGATCTTCCTTATCTACATGATTTCCATTATTCGAGAGTTAAAGGAAGATTGTGAATTCGAATCTTGTACAAAACCCCTAATTAGAGAAAGTCGAACAAGTGAGAGGCTCATACCTAGAAGAATGGGTTGAAGTCCAGTGAAGTACTCGATTCAGAAGTGGAATCCACTCAGGCTTGTTGTTCGGCACACAAGGCCTCGTTCGGCACACAAGGCCTCGTTCGGCATTCAGGCCTCGTTCGGCATTCAGGAGATCGTAAGAAATCACTATCGAGAAGACAGAACAAGGACTTAAAGAAAAACGTGGAGTGCTCATGGTTCAAAGCGCATCATGTTCATCCACACGATACAAATTGGGGGCAAGTGTTACCCGGTTGTTTGACCATGTAACAAGAGGCTCGTCATAGATACCTCGATCGGCACATGCCTCGTTTGGCACACCTCCCCTAGCTCGGTATGAAGCCTCGTTCAGCATAGAAGGGTCGCTCGGCATGAAGCCTCGTTCGGCATAGAAGGTTCGCTCGGTATGAAGCCTCGTTCGGCATAGAAGGGTCGATTGGCAGAATGCCTCGTTCAACATAGAAGGGTCTCTCGGCATGAAGCCTCGCTCGGCATCGAAGGGTCGACCGGCACAATGCCTCGTTTGGCATAGATGATTCGCTCGGTACAAGGCCTCACTCGACACAGATGAGTCATTCCACACAGGCCTCGTTCGCGCACCTCCCCTCGTTCGGCACAAGTGCCTCGCTCATCCCAAGTGCCTCGCTCGGCCCAAGTACCTCGATCGGCACAATACCTCGTTCGGCATACGAGTGCAGTTCGACATGCATCCCTCGCTCGGCATACGAATGTCAATCGACCTGGATGTGTGGCTCGGCATATGAGTGTCGTTCGGCATAGAGACCTCGCTCGGCATTCTCTGGTTCGACCAACCTCGCTCGGCAATTGTCGTTCGGCATCTCTGGCTCGGTGCGCAAAAGCTACTTACCACGGGCCGATGTACCTTGTTCTTAGGCTCATGAGGGAAGTCCAACCCATCTTCGTCTATAAATAGAAGGGCAGTGGCACAGTGAAAGTGACCTTTTTATGGGGAACACTGGGGAGACTCTGCCGCTTTCAGGACTCATCCTTTTTCACTTAGCACTTGTATTCAAGCCATTATTGTACAGATTTTATCTATGTTCCATCATTTGTGAAAGCAATAAAGTTCAAAACTTAAAGTGGACGTAGGCAGTTACGTTGAACCACTATAAATCCGGTGTTCTTATTTTTGCAATTAATTTAGCATACAGTTCTCTGTTTTAATTCACTTTCTTCATTAATCTCTCTACATAATCTTTCTCAAGGGTGTTAGTGACCAATCATGGTGCTAACAAAATCAAATTCAAGTGTAAATAAAATAAAATAAAATAAAATGTGTGTAGATCTCATCGATTACTAGCATTTTCAAGAAGGGGCCGAATTAGTTTCATGGAGTTTATTCAGTTCAACATTCAAGGTATATCTTCAAGGCTACGATTTAGATAACATCCTATTTTCATCAATTTACATAAATGATTACATTGTTGTATATAATTTAGAATTATATCACGAATTCATATATTTGTTTGCTATCAATTTACATGTGAATATGTGATTTAAAATATTTATTTCTTATATATATGTTATTGGCTTTTGGCCATGATGTAAAAAAAATAAAAAATAAATTAATTTAAAACAATATAAAATTAAATTTTGAATTTTAAACTACTGTTAACATACATAAATATATTTATAAACTAATTTAAATTTTCATGTATATAAAATAAAATAAAATATACTCTATCTCTCACACACATATATAATTTAAAAAACCAAAATGTAATATTAATTAATTTAAACGTATTAAATTGTATTTTGTATGTAAACACATACACATATGTTATACAATCAAATTATATATATATAATTCATTTTGATTTCCATACGGAAAATTAAAATTAAAATAAAAACCCATTTTAATCCATGTAGTTTAAATTAAATTAAAAAAAATTGACTTTGTCAAAAGTTTGTACCGTCGAAAATAAATAAATTCATATGAATTTTATTTTATGAAAAATTTATATAATACAATTTACATATACATATAAATTAAAATTTTATATAATTTATAATATTTACGCATATTGTTTTTTTGTTTTTTTGAAAATAAAAAAAAAATAATTTTTTTTGTATATACATATAAATATAATTTTCAAGTTAAATGTAAAATAATTAAATTTGAACTTTAATTTTAAATAAGATATTTTAAATCTATATCTAGTTAGTTTGCATTTTTCTTAAAGATTTAAATTTTAAACTATTTTTATATTCAAATATAATTTTTTCACATATAAATATATAAATGCATGTATAGTTGTTTTATAATTATGTACACACATATATATAAGTACTTTTATATTACATTAATATTATATAATTAACAATAGATATAAATAAGTATATGGAGCGGCTAATATGTCCGTTGCAGTGGAAATCTCGATACTTAGATATGAGTATGCTAAACCATGTATACATTTTATATTGCACATGCACGTATACGTATTTGTGTATTTAATACACATGTACACATTATATATCATTTATATGAATAAATATACATTAATCAATTTAATAAATTAATAATTTTATTTAAAATTTATTTAGATTAGATTTTAATTAATTTAGACTTCATAAGCCTAATAAGATCCAAGACAGATTTTTTTTTGTAATTTATTTATTTAACCCACTGCATGCTGACCTAGTTCCAACAGGGTACATAACAAATGAGTGAAAAAAATGGACTGCACACAAGATATATGGAAGATACCAACTCATGGAATTTGTTCAATTCAGAAATTTAACTCTAAGGAGAGTAATAACATCAATCGGATGCATATTAATGAAGGAATTGACAACGTGAAATAAAAGCGTTTTTAGGACTTGAAGGAGCAATCGACGCTTAGTAAGGACACTTGCTAGAATATATTCAAAGTGCATACATTCAGCCTCCTAGAAGACTTCTTGTTGGGGGGCCATTTTATTGGTGACGTTATTCGACAAAAAGATAAATTAGTGATTGAAATAACTAGGGAGGTAATTACTAAATAAAGTTAAGATAACTTTAAGGTTAACATCTAAGTAGAAGTCTAGATGATGCTCGTGTGAATGTGTTTGATGATCGTATGACATGCTTAATAACAAATTGATGACAAGTATAAGACATACTTAAAAAATAGATGAATATACATGACATGTTTCATAGTTGGATGATAAGTATAAGGTGAACTCATGTTTGAATTGATGTTATGTGAACGTTCATGATATGTTGCATATGTTGCCATTGAATTAGTGATTAAAAACTTGTTCCGTGCGTAAATTTAGAATATATTATACATATTTTTTAAATAAAGTTTATATATGTATATATATGAACAGAAATGCTCACCAATTAGTGCACTTGGAGCACTAGCGATCGATAAAGGAACATCCGAAAATGCAACTACATGCCTCGAGGCTGTAATTAGGCCGACTTGATTCATCACTTCAACCATAATTTTAACTATATGCATCTAAACAATAATAGGGGCGAATATATTATAAAAATTTAAATGTTTATTAATAGTTGGCTTCAAAGCGCAATCTTTTGGTCCGACTGTGAACTTTCTAAAATATCCTTCACTCATATATAATTCAAGTATAATCTGCATTATTCTCTTTACAACCACCTAAAATAAAAATAAAAAATTATGTTATATATAACCTATTATTTATACACTAGACTGGAACAACTCAAACAAAGTTAAAACTTTAATATTTCAATGAATGTATTTCTAGGTTTGCGTGTTCAGTGAAATTCTTAATTAATAGTTGGCTTGGAAGCGCAATCTTTTGGTCCGACCGTGAACTTTTTAAAATATCCTTCACTCATATATAATTCAAGTATTATATGTACTATTCTCTTTACAACCACCTAAAATAAAAAATAATTTCTGTTATTTCTAACTTATTATTCATACGCTAGACTGGAACATTTCAAACCAAGTTAAAACTTAAATATTTCAATGAATATATTTCTAGGTTTGCGTGTTCGCTGAAATGAGAATAGGTCAGATATGCTCATCAGATAATAAAAGATTATTATAGATGATTCAACACATCTTTATTAATAGCTGTAATAAGTTTGGTGTCATACATTTTTTTTGTTAACGTGAACTACGAAAAATGTCACTCTATTTTAATATCACTTAAAAATTGAATGTAACTTCTTCTACAAGTTCAGAATTCCCCTATACAAATATTATAAAATTTTAATATCATTTAAATATAAGATCTAATAAATAAACCTCTGCAAATATTATCAAATTTTAGTATCGCTTGAATAGAATCCAACAAATAAACTTCGTTTTGCAAATTCAAAAATTTTACCCTATAAATATTATCGAACCTTAATAACACTTAAAAAAAATCTAACAAATAAACCTTTCACAACAACTTAGATATTGCAACTAAGAAATAAAAACAAAAACTTACTGCATATGATTTCGACGAAAAATATGACTTAACTTTTGTGCAAATTATTTCTCTTAGATATGTTAAACACAATCACTTTATAAAAAAACAATCTACTACTTTATAATAAAGCAGGAACTTCTAATTGCTGACATGGCTTCCTCCAACATTCCTCATTTCAAAATAACAGCCTGCTGTACGTTTCCACCTTTTTTTTCTTTTTCCCTTCCCTTCTCGCACGTGTTGTTCCTTTTCCCCTTTTCTCCTTGCCCCTGCCTCATCGGCTACAACTGCTCCGTCACGTGTTGCACCCACTTCGTTCGTCTTCCATTTCGTCCCTTCCTTCATTTTCCACTACGTCGCCTTTACTCCTCCACAACCTTTCTGCTTCCGCTTTCTACCCTCCCCGCAGTACCAACCACCGAATCGTCCCCTACTCCCACATATCCACTGTCTTCCTCCCTCTTCCCTCTTAGAGGTTGTCTTCTCCCGCTCGGTGCTGTTGTTCTACGGATCTCCCTCCTCAGGCTGTCGACAACTACTCCCTCCTCAGTGCATCGACAACTGCTCCCTCCTCGGTGCATCGTCGACTACGGTCTGGCTTTCTACACATCCTCCTCCTTTCCACTGCGTAGGCTATACAGATAATTGTTTGCTTCGTCGGTGTATCCAAGCTTTTAATTTCTTCTGCTCCCATTGACTCCACCTTAATGCACATCTTCCTTTTTGTTTAATACATTACGTTTATTTCCGGCAATGCGTACTGTTTACCAACGATTTCTATCGTACACGAAAGGTCATTCTTTTTTAATTGTGTTGAATGCTTTTCATCCCACCGTTTTGTTGACTTATGTTTGCGTATCATTGTTTACAACGTATATGACATGTTTGTATGAATGACTGATTCGTATTGGCTTACTAATATTTAACTTCCTGCTTGCAAAAAAGGGACATTGTGTGATAACTTCATGGTGTCCAGTTTAGTTCTTCCTCGC
The DNA here is from genome assembly GCA_030765085.1 of Allium cepa. Lineage (NCBI taxonomy): Eukaryota > Viridiplantae > Streptophyta > Magnoliopsida > Asparagales > Amaryllidaceae > Allium > Allium cepa. The sequence continues at coordinate 977,691,233 of CM060937.1, read as the reverse complement.
TCACTACTGTTTTAATTCCTGCTTGCATAGATGTATATTATATGATAGCTTTTTAATGTCATGCTTGGTTTTTCCTGGCTGTTGGTACACATTCTGATATGAACGCTTTTACATCCCACCATTTTGTTGACTTCTGCTTGCGTATTATTGCTTAAAAGGTATATGACATGTTTGTATGAATGACTGATTCGTATTGGCTTACTAATATTTTAGTTACTGCTTGCAAAAATGGACGTTGTATGATAGCTTCATCGTGTCCTCTTTGGTTCTTCCTTGCTCACTGTTGTTTTAATTCCTGCTTGCATAAATGGATATTGTATGATATCTTTTTTATGTCATGTTTGATTCATATCCACAGTAAACCTGCATAAATGTTGGTATTTAACCTCAGTTCAGACACTCCCGCGGTAAGCACTTTGTGTTCGAGAGTTGTTCGGTGCAGATATGACAGTAAGCGTGGCCGTATGACTGTTTGATAGGTCGTGATTTAAATTTAATATTAGCCGCTACCCGGTCCAACTTCAACAAGCCAGCGGTGTGGTGTACAAAAAAAGGTAAGAAGCTAAAACGGAGTTAACCACCTTTACCTGTACATCAACTGTAATTAGGTACGTGCAAAACCAAAATGTGCACATGAGTTTGGCCTAGAGATAACTACCTGCTAGAGTGCTGATAATGTGCACCTCACCTGTAATTAAGTAATACAGTCATTGAATATTCACAATGAATGCAGCCTTTGAAGTCCGTAGACGTTGATTACACTGACGCTATTCCTGATTTCTGTAACTAAATGTTCTTACAGTGATTACATTTATTTCCCCACATACTCCGCTACTAACTGCTTACAGCTGGATTACACCCTAAATTACATGTGTTATGATGTCTAATTTTGTTTGCTTAATACACTTAAATCACGCGGCCAAATTGATATATGTTTTAAATGTGCTGTTTTGCATCGCAAACTTAAATAATTAACCGGTCGAAACCTTCCTGCCCCTTGCTTGAAACTGTATGTTTATTATTGCTGTTGCAAGGTTTGTGTGCATTTACTTTGCTATTAGTATGTCCTTATTGGTTTCCTATCATTGATATGTGGGGGTTTTTGTAATGTCGATGGATTGCTACAAAATTGAACCAATGGTATGTGCTTGCTGAACTGTTGACTTTCCACTTGCTTTGCTACACAAATGGTGTGCTTTGCTACAACTTTTATTTTTATCAATCATGGTAAACTAGGGCTTGCACTATTTACTATTAACCATTTCAATTCATCATGTACCACTATTTGTTTGTGTTCTACATTCTGATGTTTGTACAAATATTTGTTTGTGGTCGGCTATAAAAGTGCTTAAATGTTTGTAGAAATATTTGTTTCTGGTCTACTTTCTGATGTTTAATGAACTTGTGGTAAACATGATTAGTTTTGGTTCCCTGCTAGGCCAATTTCATGATGATAGATCAGTGCATCTGTTAGGAACACCTGTATTTTTAACTTCTTACATATTATCAGTAATTCAACGACAGTTGTTTCATGCTTTGATTCAACCTTTCCCAATTTTCATACATCTCAAATTTATAACAACATCCTTTTAACATTGTTGTAAGTTGTAATTATGTATGGCAGGTTGGAAACCAGAGTCCATCTATAGTTCTACCTATCATTCTTGAAGTTATGGTATGGATTTGCCGAAAACCAATGATACGATTCAAAAACCCAAAACATACAGAAGCAATTTTAGTTATCCTATAATCAATTAATATTAAGGAACTATTGAGAATGTTTGTGTGTGTGTGTATATATATATATATATATATATTAAAAATAATAAGGTAATATTTAAGTTTAAAAACATTGTATTGAGACATTCACACCAATAAATTAATGTACTTATATAATTATATAATTATTTCTTTAGTGTTATTTGTAGGTTTTGTCTTAGTTTAGGAAAATGTTTCTATTTTAGGTCCATCTTCACATCTAATTTATAAACAATATTTGAATCTGTTTAGAACCATATAGAAGGGAGTTGTATATTAAGTACTATCAATACCTTTTGCATCTGCTTTATGTCTAAACTTATTTTTACAATGTTTCTTTAAATAAATATCTGCATAACCTATAACATACAACATGCGATGAGCTATATTATATGGAATATGCTATTTTCTTACAAATTCAATCAAAACGTAAGTATCTAAAGTTATAACTTCAACACTTCAGACTGTAGATTATATACAAGCGGTATCATCATGAAGTTCGAAAATTTTAATTATATAAGGATATAAGACTTTCTAACTGGATGATATATTTCATACCAGTTTAAGGTTTGTTTAAGCATTTAGTTTTTACTGTTAGATTGAGTATTTACTGTATTGGCACCCATCTGAACTTGATTATTGCTCATCAATCGATTAGTTTACTCATTCTTCACTAAGTTTTATTACTAAATGGAAGAGTACTTACCATGCTTTATCATTATTATTTTTCCTATGTGTTTACCATGTTTTTGGAGATCACGGATTATATTCTTTTGAGAGATAGTTTTCAATATATCGCCTATATCATTTTCTGGTAGAGTAATAGGTTGGTTACAAGTATATGGTTCTTAATGTTTTGACACTATTAAAATATCAAGTTAATTTTTTCCTTACAATTGAGCCATATTCTTTTACAATTAGTTTTGCACTACGAATGATAGCATCAAAGCATGTGAACTTGTGAAGAAGCTCTATATTTAATTGTTTTAAATTTTGGTTATAAAATGGATTTATACTTTTAGCAGTCATAAGCATTGTCATATTTGAGGTGAATATAGCAAACTTATCCTATTACTGAGTAATTTTGGTGCCTATAAAATCCATTTTCTCCTTCTATTATAAATGGGAAAGTTTTACTTATGGTATGCATGTTGTAAATTAGTGTGCAGTTGATCAATGTGTGCTTATGGTGTGCAGCTGATCAATGTTGTAAATTACAAATTCGCACTACTGACGTCTGCTATAATTTTGGTGCATTTTGTATACCATTCAGACTTTTGTTTGACTGTTTATCCAACGATGCGTTACCTATATTTTCTTCGTCTATATGTTTACGGTGTATGTAAGGTGTACTGTTGCTGGTACCAGTTTTGGTGTATGTCACCAAGGATCATCTTTTTTTTCCGTTACATATTGTTTGCACCAATTAAACGCTGGACTTTGGTTATGCAAACAATGCCTCCCTGAAGGTAGGGGTGTTTCTTGGCACACAGAGCTTTTGATTTCTCACTCCACGGGTCAACATAAATAACGTTTGCGGGTACACTGTCTACCACCGGCCGAAGTACGTATATTTTTCATCTTTTTCATGGTTTTATTCATTTTAAACATGCCTTTTTTTTTAAAGACTACAATCATGACAGTTTTCTTTTATGTTTCTAACGCTGCTTTTGACTTCCGCCTACTTTATGGTCTTAATGCAAACTGGATGAATGTTGCATAGGTTGTTGTTTATTTTTCACCAAACTGTGAAAGGCTGGATGGTTGGTTTTGCTGTCAGACATTAGCATGTTGCACACGCGTGCGTGTCAGCAGTCGGTACGCATGCTTTTCATACTATCTTTGAACGCATTGCTGTGTTGTTTGCAAATACATTAACGTTTCTTCCAGTTCTTCATGTTGTCATATTAATGTTGCTTCGTTTGTCCTGAGGCTTGATTAATTTGTATACCACGTATGCAAGTCTGCTAGAGCGAGATGCAGACTGCTACTGAGATGGAAACGGGCAAAAAAATATCATACAAATAGATGGATGAGATGCAACAACTGCTGTCCACATTTCATAGACATGTCCCTGCATAATTTCTCCGACTTTCTTTGTCGACGACATGAGGAGGAAGCTATCAGATTGATTTCTATCGACCGATCTTGCCGTCGACAGAGTTCGTATCCTTTTACTACCCTTTTTTTCCCTTCTGGCTATGCATACTATACACGACTATTATTGAATTGCTGTTTTCTGATTGCAGTTTGTTGGATAAATCGCCATAACGGGCTTCAAAAACTGAGGCACGAGAAATTGAGGACAGCAGCTGTGGGTAAGAGTGATTTTATTCTTCATCTGCTATGGGCATCTGACGGAACAGCAGATGTCTGATGTACAACGTGTCCCTTGCAGGTTATTCCATGTTTTCAATGTTCTTAGCATTGTTATACGTTGTCACAGAAAACCATCAGCTGACAGGGTGTCCCCCCGACTCATTGCCGGCATCGTTTGACTTGGCTCAACATGGGAACGACATACCACTGTTCGTCGCATCACAGCTTACCCGTCTTCCTACAGTTGATAATTACGGACGGCATATGTAGTGTACATTATCTTGGTTGGTATAAAATGCATTGATTGTGCAAAAAGTTTCAATTTTTTTTTTGCAAATTATGCAGGTAAGATGTTTTCTGCTCACAGTTTTAGCCCACCCTCATGTACATGTTCATTCTGCGGAGCATTGCTTTGGTTTGAAGAAAGAGTAAAGAAGGGGAGTACAAAGCCAAACCCAAAATTTTCAATCTGTTGTCAGAAGGGAAAGGTCCAGCTCCCATCCTACCAGCCGGCCCCCAGTTATTTAGTGACACTTCTGGACTACAATGGAGGATCTGTTTCAAAAGAATTTAGGCGACAAATATGAGTTTATAATTCTATTTTTGCTTTCACGTCAATGGGTGGGAATGTTGATAGCTCCGTCAACAACAGCCGTGGACCGTATGTTTTCATACTGAACGGGCAAAACCACCATCGAATTGGCTCGCTTCTTCCAACAACGGGTAAACCAAAATTTGCTCAGTTATATTTCTATGACACCAGTAATGAAGTCAATAACCGGGTTTCGTCGTGTGGCGAAAGTGTGGTGCAAAATTTAGATGTGGGTACTGTCAACAATTTAATATGCATGTTCAACAACTGTAGCGAGTTGGCGAAAGTGTTCAGAATGGCTAGAGAAAGATTTCATGCATTGGAATACCAGCCTATTACCATCAGATTATTGGAGAGACGTTGCAGGGATGGACGACAGTACAATTTACCAACTTCGTTAAAGATTGCAGCATTGATTGATAACTCAAATGCGGATTCGTGTGGCTGTCGTGATATAGTTATTGAAGACCGGAATGGGGTAATGAAAAGGATTAGTGAAAAGCACCCTTCTTTTATGTCAACGCAATATCCGCTTTTATTTCCTTCTGGTGAGGATGGTTTCAGGTGTGGCATACAGTATAGAGAATTTGATGTACAGTTAGAAACTAAAAGAACGACCGTGACAATGCGTGAATACTACGTGTACGTTATTAAGCGCAGAGTAGAAGATGGCTCTGTTCTGTTGTGGGGTGGTGGGCTTTTCCACCAATTCATTGTAGATAGTTATACATGTATTGAAGAAGACAGACTATCGTGGGTAAAGAGCAACCAAAGTACATTGTGATGTGAAATGTACAAGGGTCTGCAAGATGCTATTACAGCTGGTGACACAAGTGCACGTGCAATAGGAAGAAAAATTGTTCTGCCCTCCTCTTTCACAGGAGGTCCTAGGTACATGGTGCAAAACTAACAAGATACTATGGCCATATGTCGATGGGCGGGATCGCCAGATTTTTTTGTAACATTTACGTGCAACCCAAAGTGGCCTGAGATTGAAATGACTTTACTCAACATTCCCGGTCAGAAAGCTGAGGATAGACCAGACATTGTTTCCCATGTTTTCCATATGAAGCTTATGGAGCTATTGCGGGACATAAAGACAGAATGTCATTTTGGCAAAGTCAAAGCACGTAAGTCTGACAAATTCTTACTTTTTTTACACTTTTTTTAATGATCTCTCGCTGACTTAACTTATATTTTATTTGTATATTTTATTTTCACCAGTTGTTTACGAAATTGAATTTCAAAAAAGGGGACTACCGCATGCTCATATACTTATATTTCTGTTTGGCGATCAGAGACCAAGAACTGTTAGCCAGGTTGATGTAGTGGTTAGTGCCGAGATACCAGATAAACATGCGGATCCGTTTGCTTATCAGTCGGTGTGTCAGTACATGATTCACGGTCCATGCGGTTACGCAAATCTTGGAAGTGCTTGCATGGTGGAAGGTTGTTGCTCCAAGCATTATCCTAAACAATATAGGAGTGAGACCAGTTTTGAAAAATTTGGATTTCCTATGTACAGACGACGCAACAATGGGTTGTCAACCGAGACGTCAAATGGGTTTGTGCAGGACAATGGTTGGGTTATACCTCATAATGTTGATTTAGTTGTGAAATATCAGGCACATATCAATGTAGAGATATGAAATAGAACAAGGTCTGTAGAATACCTGTTTAAATACATCAACAAGGGGCATGATAGAGCAACTGTTGTTATTGAAGGCAGTGTAAACAAAGAATGCACGTTAGTTCGGGAAATTGATGAAGTAATAACTTATTTGGACTGTAGATATATTTCGGCTTCAGAAGCATCGTGGCGAATTTTTGAGTTTGATGTTCAGTACCGCACTCCAGCGGTGGAGAGGTTAATGTTTCATTTGCCAGGAGAGAAAACTGTGTAATTTGATGAAACAGAACATCTGAATGACGTACAAGGCAGGCATAATCTATGCAAAACTATGTTCACTCAGTGGTTGGAGACCAACAGAATGTGTCACGCAGCTCGCCGACTTACTTATGTTGATTTTCCTACTAAGTAGGTATGGGATAAGTCTACTAAGGACTGGAGGATGAGGCGGAAAGGAGAGTGTATAGGTCGGATATATTATGCACATCCTACGTCAAGAGAGAGGTTTTATATGCGTATGCTTTTAAATGTTGTTCATGGCCCTACATGTTATGAAGACATTAGAGTAGTAAATGGTGTTGTTTTCAACACCTTCAAAGACGCATGCCTTGCACGAGGTTTGTTAGACGATGACAATGAGTGGGATGAGGCATTAACCGAAGCTGCTTCATGGGCTACTCCGAACTGTATGCGAGAAATGTTTGCAACGTTGTGTTTTTGTGAGGTATCAAATGCTAAGCAACTATGGGATAAACATTAGCAAAAGTGTAGCGAGGATATGGAATGGAGTTACGTACACAGGAATGATTGTGGGTCTCAAGAAATGTCTTCGAATAAGGTCCGATCAGAAGCATTGATTGCTTTGGAAAAGCTTATGCTCGGAAACAATAGATCGGTAGCCGAGTTTTGGTCCGTAACGGAAGTCGATCTTGGAAATTTTCATTCGGTGGATAACACTCTTTTACATGATGAGGTGGACTACGACTATGAGTTCTTACGCATGGAAGCGCAACAATCAGTGCCCCTACTAAATTCGGAGCAGAGAATTGTTTTTGACGCTACAGTTTACTCTGTTCGTAACTGTATAGGAGGCTTTTACTTTGTCTACGGAAGTGGAGGGACTGGGAAGACATTTTTATCGAATACTTTAGCCTGCACTATGCGAGCGGAAAGTAGAATTGTATTGGCGGTAGCATCCTCTAGCATTGCATCGCTTCTGCTTCCCGGAGGACGAACTGCACATTCAAAGTTCAAAATTCCTATGAACCTCGATGACATGTCAACCTGCAATATCTCAAAGCAGTCGTGTGTTTGGCCGATTTGCTTAGACGTACGGATTTGATTATTTGGGATGAGGCTTCTATGGTTCACCGAAATGCACTTGAGGCGTTCGAGAAATCATTGTCGGATATAACTTCTTCCGGCTCAAATAATGAAGTTGGGAAAGTATTTGGAGGAAAGACAGTTGTACTGGGTGAAGATTTTAGGCAGACCCTACCTGTTGTTCGTTAAGGCACCAGAGAGATGATTGTACGCTCCGCTATAAGTTTTTCGCCATTGTGGCAACACTGCAAAATTTTCACTCTAACAATAAACATGAGAATGAAAAATAACGACTTATCGGATGATGAAAAGTCAAGGTTGTCTTCGTTTTCTAACTGGATATTAAATGTCGGCGAAGGGAAGGTGAGGTCTATGTCCTTAAATGTTGGCAAAGAACCTACATGGATTCAGATACCTGATGAATATATTATACCGAACTCAGATAATGCCATTCATACAATTGTGGAAATGACGTATCCTGATTTGGATACGAATATATTGAAAAAATCTTATTTGCAAGAAAGGTGTATTCTGGCTCCAACAAACGATTGCGTTGAAGAAATTAATTCATATGCAATGGATCTTATAAGTGGTGCCATGCAAACTTATTACAGCGTAGATTCAATCAGCCCTGCGTCTGACACAACCGAAGAACATCATCTTCTTTATCCTCCTGAATTTTTAAACACGTTAAAACTTTCAGACCTGCCAAATCATGAGTTACGTTTAAAGGTGGGTGTGCCAATAATGTTGATTAGGAATCTTAACCAGAGTCTAGGCTTATGCAATGGAACAAGATTAATTGTTGCGCAACTGTCGAAGAAAGTTATTGAATGTGAGATCGTAACGGGAAAGAATGTGGGTAGGAAAGTATTGATTCCGAGAATAGTTTTAACATCCGATGACACAAAATGGCCATTTGTCCTGCGTCGACATTAATTCTCTATTATAGTTTGTTTTGCAATGACAATTAACAAAAGCCAGGGACAAACTTTGGAACAGGTTGGAATTTATTTGCCAAGGCCGGTTTTTACACATGGACAGCTGTATGTAGCACTGTCTAGAACAACTTCCATTTCTGGGCTGAAGATATTGCTTGGGACTTCTAAACCGGGTTTTGAAAATTACACGCAGAACGTTGTATACAAGAAAGTCTTCAGGAACATTTCTGGTATGAATTTTTTCCCATCCGTCATTTGTAATTTTAAAGTGTTGTTTACAAGACTACACACACCTGATGCGTTCTGACATTTACAGTGTTTCTAATTTAATAGGCATGGAAGGCGCAGACGAACCAGATGATGCTTTATAACAGAAGTTGCATAATTGTAAGTTATGTATAAGGTAATTTGGGTACAAACAACAGTTTATTTGACAATTTGAAATCCATATGTTGTTTCTGATATTGCAGATCAGGAGAAGCATATGTAAAAGTTACCTTTCTTTCTACTGCATTCAGGTTGTTTGATAAAATGAAAGAAAAAAAAGGATGGGGTTTTCTACCAATGCTTTGTTCGTGCTATGCTCATACATGAATCCAAGGGTAAGTTGTTAATTTGTTATTAAATATGCAGTGCTGTAGATTTTATTTTTTTAGTTTGATATGCATCCAAATATACCTTTCCTATATTAAAATTCAACAAAAAACATGTCGTTGTACATCTGTTTTTTGATGTATGAGAAGATGATATGTATGCATATTGATAAGCGAGTCATTATTACTGTTTGAATTTATTTAGTTTCATAATATTGTCCCTTTCATATCAGAGTTCCTTTTGGGTTAGGTTGTCAATATTGATTTTTTACATTGAATTTTCCATTGATATCATTGTTCCTTTTAGGGATTAGTTATGTTTATGATGCTAGGTTGTGTGCATAATGATTTAATTTTGACTTAAAAATGTGTGATCTGCTTACTAAATTATAACATAGACAAACTTATTACAAGGTGCACCTTTAGTCAACAACTTTTGACAGGAGGGCCAAATAGTGATGGAAATCAAACAATAGGATAACGTACCTAAATTTAGCATTACACCATCATTTATTGACAATAGTACATTATTTCTATTACAGAATTTTTACAAATTCCAAATTAATGATTGATTACTTTTTCTTTCTGCATTTGATGCTTATTTTTCCTTGATAAACTACCATTTTACTGACTGAACCAAATAAGGTGTTATCATTCAGTGTTGCTACCAGACATGCTTAAGGTAAATCCCCATGCGTTCGACTTATCTGAAAATACTTATGTGAGTAATAGCTTTAAAAACTATCATCTTACTATTTTCATTCAGGGCAGATTTTTATTTTGACACAAAATTTATGATGCCTTCCAGCTTACTTTTCATGGATACTGAAATGAATACTGTACCCAATAAACTGACAAAAATATGAGAATGTGCAAATGATTCAAGGAAGAACTGTCCAAAACAAGAGGAGGCATTAGTAATGAAGATTGTCAACCAGCATGTCCTACCGCTTGTGCATACCAAGTTCTATGTTTTGTCTTTGATATTTATTTTTATTTTCCACTATCTGTACTTAAATTTGATTTACCTCAGTTGTTCCTGTTGTAACAAACTGCGCATAGGCTATTTTAAGATCTTTTTTTAATGTAAGTTTATTCAATGATTCACCTTTGAATGATTTGATGTTTAAATTATTAGCATTTTATTTTGGTCAATTACATACAGCTGTGTTTTATACGGATGTCCTGTTCTACTATTCTAATGTAAACACTCATTTCACCTGCATGACACCAGTACTGCAAACATGCACTTGCTCTGCTTCTTAGGATATGGACTAACAAAATTGGCGTATAAAGCATAAGATATTTGCTATTTAAAAGGACTATTAACTGTATGACAAGTAGTTATCCAATATCAACTACCAGTTTTCTGTAATGGTCCAACGACGTTCTGATTACAGTGGTGCACGCCGGTCAACTTCCCGCTTAATAGCATTTAATTTCTACAGGTTACCAACTGAATACCTTTACATATGTTGTCTCTACTCAATATCAACACAAAAAACAGAAATTCAAAACAAATATACTAAGTGCAGTTGGTTTACATTAGACTTACGGAGTTAGTGATACAATACACTGTCCAAGTAACAGCTTTGTACACCGAAAAAAAAACTAACATAAAAAATACAAACAGGATTCACTCACTATAGCAAAATTTAACAACAGGTATAGCTCTACAAACATAATTGCAACAAATACTCCACGCTCTTAGTACTAAAACAACTAGGACCATTCATAACACTCCAACATCCTGTTTGTTAACACGTAACTTTTTTGGATTCATACATCTTGCGACTGTTGATTTATACTGCTCACTAACACACAATACTCCAAATGACGTAGGATAGCATCTTTGTTTCGTATGCACCACATATATAGGACATATCAAACATCTTTAGCACCTGTCAGTCTCTCTCTTTGCTGGATTTACAAAAAAAACAAGTGACGTGTACGTGTACACAAGTTTTTCAAACATGTACATGAAGGATTTCATCATCAATATGGACCAGAACTTTTACACTTTTTTTAAACGTTCTGCCAACGTACGAGTTTTCAGATATATTGGACTGTTAATAAAATGAGGTTGGTTAAACTGTGTAGATAATGCATTTAACCAAGTGTTAAAAAACTGATGTTCGATAGATTGTATCTTACATAATGCGTCAGGGTACAGCGTACTTTCAAGCCATATTCAGTATGTTCAAATGCCTTATCTGCCTTACCACTCATTTCCACAATGTACGAACTCACTTTCACTTTGCTACGCTAAACACAAATCATTACAGTTACACATCATAAATACTTACTTCATGATATTTATTTATTTTTAGAAAAAAAAGAAGACATCGCCCGGTGAAATCTCCACTCAGCTATGAGTAAAAGGCATTTATGAACAAACATAAGTGGAAACTGTGAATTTTAGTTCTTACTGACTAAGAACTGAATCACAGAAAAGGTTGCCTAACTGCTAGCAGATGTGGCAAAAATATTTGGCTTTGTAAATCTTTGTTATTGGTTACGGTGAAATGATTGGTGCACAACATGGGATGGATAACCGTGAGTAACCAAATCACATTGCTTTACCGTACAATCGCTGTGCACATATTTTATGCTATACCAGATTTGGCAACTACTCACGTTGTGTTACTGGTGAAAAAATATTTGATACGCATTTCAATGTTCGATATGACAGCGCAAACACCTGTTTTTAATTCAGTTTGAACGTGTGGACAATACCCAATATCGGTAGGAAATTAGAACAAACTAAATAGCAGTTGCCGCATGAACTGGAACGACGTGAACATGGTACTAGCAGTTTAACCACTTTCTTTTGGAGCACGGTTTCTTACTAATATGGTCTGAACTCTTCCTTCTGCCTGACATAAAATTCCATAAAAAAAATTCTACCTTTCTTCTCAATTGGTTTTCTGCAATGTCCGCAAACAACATGTTACTGTCAGAAGTGGTGTTTGGTACAAACTGGAATACCGTACGTGTCCGGGTGGCCAGGCTATGGAAATTGATCAGTCAGGGAACGAACGAAGTTTATGCATTAAACATGCAGCTTATCGACAGCGAGGTATGTTACTGTCTACTTTTATTATTCAGTCGCTTAGTGTGCTTCCTTTTTGGTACCCCTCCCCTACCTAGGCTAATATCCGTCAGCTTGAATGAATGCGTTTTATGCGTCCCATGCAGTGTTAGTGGTTTTAACTTTGATTATACTTCACGTTGGTCCACAGTACCGCTGCGCCTACTCCACACTTATGCACCGGCAGTAGTTTATAATCTTCCACGTACATCCATTTATCCCCTGCACTTGCATTTTACACTTTGACTGTTTGTACTGCACGTTTAATACATAGGTGCAAAAACTTTATTTTGCAAGCTGTTTGGTCCCATTTCTCGTGTTTGATGTGGAATGTGACAGGGAAATGAGAAGGTTGGCATCGTTCGAAAGCATATACTTCGCCAGTTCGAAGACGTGTTTGAAGAACCTTCGGTTTACGACGTGACACGGTTCAACGTTCAAAACGCCGAAGCAACGTACAGAACCGTACACGATGAATGGATAATAGTTCTACGAACGGATACCCAAGCAATGAAGGTGGAAGATGCAGTGGGTAGAATACCACGGTACACGTTTGCATTTGCTGATGAAGGCACGCTTATAACCTGATTGTGCCGTATAGACAATCTTACCGGTACTCCTTCTCCCCACCGTAAATATCATATTTCCCCGTTATGTAAAAGACTGCGCACTCGTGTTGTTGATTTGTGGCTTATTACAGATTTGGGTGGTCTGTTACGGACCGTGACTAATGTATTCCCTATAACTTCTAAAAATGGTGCACAAACGCTAGAACGAGAGTTGCGCGTGGAAAGCAACAGGTGACGCCATTTCATTTTATTTTTACTTCACCGAACTCTACCCAACGTTATACTAATCTTATTTATCACACAGTGGGAATACAAGTGTCGTATCGCTTTGGGCGAGCCAAAAAGATTTACTTGACCAATCTGTGGTAGACAAGTTTAAGAATTCGCCTACCTTTGTTGTCACCTCCCTGACAGTAGCTACCTACGACCGTAGGCTTACGATCTCTGTACTTGCCTACCCCCGCCACAAAACAATTGCCCTCTAACTAATATTTCGCTTTTCCAGGTGCATTTACTTTCAGCTCTACCAAAGCAACAAAAATATATTTGGACATTGATTTGCCTGAACTGGATGTCATTAAGTCGAGGTATTAATTTTTAACATGTTGTGCATTTGTTTGACCGTTTTATTTCATACGTCTTTATTACTTGATCTGCACAGATCGAACCAACATGCTGGAAAAAAAATTGAGCACATAGACTCCTCCTCCGGTGCCCGTTCTACTGTACTGGAAAGAAAAAACAACACACTCGGCCAGCTGTTGACTGACGTCGGGACTGCTGCCTGTCGGGTACGTTGTTCTTGCATGTAACGCACGCATAATCATAAAGTTTGACTACCACCGTCCATCCACTTTTATTGATTGCGCATAGTTATTTTATCCCTGCCAATCATGTTCTGTTTGAATCCTGGGCATGCACCAATTTTCCTCACTGCACATAACATCTATTTCCATCCAAATGTTGATGCTTATCTTTTACATGCGGCTGTTTTGTTGCGCGGCAGTAACGTTGTCGTTTCAGTGCTTTTGCATACTACATTCCTTAATTTGTGTATTTGTCCACATTACATTTGTACTTCCACTTTGTTAACTACTATATCTATGCCAATCTTTTTGTACATATTACACTGTTAACTGGAAAAAAGGTAGTCACGTAGGTGTACATATTTGTAGGAGTGTTGGAAATAATAAATGTCCCGTCTATGCGATGCTTATTACTTTTTTTTCCCCAACCATGCCTGCAAATTTCTAAAACGTTGCTAGATTAAACGACATAACCTTCGCCACCTTTTTCTTTCTCAACAATAAGAATTGCTGCTGGGATAAAATATGTTAAATAATATTTTGAAAAGGTCTAGGTGAAGAAGTTTACACTTATTGCTCAACGAAATTAGCTCCATGCATTACGCGGTTGCAAAACGTCTTCGTTTCATCCGATCGTGCTTAGACAAACAGTTACGCAGATGTAGCTCTAAATATATGCCACCAACAATTTTGTTCAGGGTAAGATATATGTCGTGCCAGCAACCATTGTGCATTTGAAAAGTTCTTCGTGGAGCTATCTTTCATGCGCGGTCTGCAAGTCTACAGCTCACTTTGAGGGCACCAAATACTTCTGCTCCGGATGCCATCGAATGGTAGCTCATCCTGTAAATAGGTACCGTTTGTCGGATTCTTCGTTATGCAGTTTTCCTTTTTTACTTGCAACAAAAGGATAATTACGAATGCTAAAAACATGTTTGTTAGGTACCGTTTAAATGTCGACATATTGGACTCTACTACATCTACTACTATCACCACTTTTGACAAGGAGGCGGAATGACTACTTGGAAATAAGGTTGACGACATGCTTGCTGTACTTAACTCGGTAAGATGATACAACTATGCATTTCATTTTACAGCTTCTATACCTATGCACGTTGTAATCAAAATAGAATGTATGTGCATGTAAGTTTATCATATTATACTCTCATTGCTTACGTTGGACCGGTCATCTTTGGTCATGCTCTTTTTACACGGTTAACTGCACAAGTGCCTACGCGTGCTAATCTGGTTGTTACCCAGTTACACAACAGCCGTACTGTGAAATGTCACTATTGGTTTCAGCCTGTTCCTTAACATGTACGCACTCGAAATTAGTTTTAATATGTGACTATTACTACCCACGCAAATGCTCAGCCACACGGTCAACTGTTGCTATCCACCGTCTGCCAATGCTGTGTACTACAAGTTTTAGCCATCATGAATTGTTGCTTCCCCATGCTTTACTGTCATACCACTGCTCACCCACAATAGTTTGCTCATCTTGGACCGTCAACGTGGTGGACACCCCATCTACACGGTAGCATGTACAAGTACCGACCTCACAACTATATGGGTATTTACTGTTTACACAACTTGTACACATCTAGGCTCTTTCATTTTCAAATTGTACTGCTTTATTTCATACCGTTTCTTCTTGCCCTACTGATTACTGCCCAAGTACGCATGGCGTCATCCACGGTTGCAGTAGGTTGCTCTGCTTCGTTTTTTTTATACCTGTACATTATAAAATAAAACGCATGTACACTGCTGTGCTTTGAATCCTACCGACTTGGCTTCATAAATGGCATGTTACAGCCAATTTTGTTTTACATCACTGTTGCATTCTGCAGGAGAATGGGGTCCAAAAAATTAAGAACATTTTCCGCAAACTCTCGGGGACCGAAGCGATGTTTGAGTTCAGACCAAACAGCTATGAGATGAACAATCCGGATGCTTACCTCACTGTTAGTAAAATCATCAAAAATTTATCTGTTACCGAGACGGTTTGTTCTTAACCATGCTTATACATCAATGTATAATTTACGTACTTAATTTCTCACTTATTGACGTTGTCCTCTGTTTCGGAACACTTGAAAATTACAGCTCACTCCACCTAGCGACCAAAGTTCTAATTTAGTTTTCTCCTTCGATAACGGACAATCAGGAGACACCGCCGGACTTAGATATCAAAGAGAAGAAACGTATTGATCAGGTTTGATATACAGTTATTAGAATTATTTGTCTATCCAACTGGTATCTTAGAAACAACGTTCATTTGTTTTGCTAGGACGGCGATGGTATCATTCCTCCAGTCGTGCATGCTTCTACTCCATCAGTCACCAGAAAGACAATGCGGAGAGGAATTGTAATTCGGGTGCAGTTTTTTTAACCTTTTTTATTTTTCACCACTTCATGTTGACAGTACTTAGTTCTATTAATTTGTTCTTTCCTTATGAAAAGTAGTACGATTACCGACAATTACTATATCTCACACACAACGCTTAACTGATCCTCCTATGATGCGTTCTTCAATCGGTTCACATTGCACACATTTGCCAATATCGAGCGTTGTTTGAGTAACGTATATACGAACACTCATTCCTGTAACTGTTTCATCTATCAAAAAAATACTACGTCACTTCATGCTCAGTTAATATCGTCTCCAACTTCTACAAATACATTTTTTTGCTTCTACACTTAAGCCATGTTTTTTTTCCATATCTACAGGATGTTGATACAGAAGATCAGAATGCAGTGTGTACTGCAACCAAGATTCGAGAGAAGAAGCAACGGAACTAATTTGTACCATTTCAAGATTTCACCACTGTAGTGCATTCACATTATACCACTATGTACCTGCTGCTTTTCCTTTTCATGTAGTCGTCAACTTTTTTTCTCTTCTTTTTTTGTTACATTTTTTTCACCCCCTATATCGTGATGTATGACATTAACTTGGTTTGCTTTCCTACGCATTACATGTGTATTTTTAACAACACCCTGCTCTGACTCTAACTAGTTACATATGATTCCCGTTGCTGTATAGATTACCATTGTTGACCATATAGAATTCAGGTTCATAACTGATTGTACTACCTGCAATATGATGCTATAATACCATGTTTATATGCCACTGGTGACATGCTACATTGAAGTATCCATTTGATTATGTTGCCTGTCTATGTTCTTAGGATGTTTATAAGTATCCTATAACAATGCCCGTGTGCACGGGCTACTCACTAGTTTACATGTAAAGCATGTATTATGGTCACCAGGCTTGCCGTAACGCTGGTAAAGTATACTCCATGTGAATATTGCTATCGAATAATATACTTTCGGAATTGGTTAGCATGACGTCCTAGCCCAACAGCAATGCCTACCCGTTGCCTGACAGCTGTAATTAACTACGAATTGCCGCGCTTATTCATTGTTTATTTAATTATTATTTAATAATCTAATTTATTTTCCTTTTTCATTATTGTTCACATATCCATTCATCTGCATCAGATCTAATCCTATCTCATCTCTCTTTCCAAAATTAAACTTTTAATCGCATTAATCTCTTAAATCATTACATATAATAAATCAATTCAGGTTTTACTTTCTCCAATCGATTTTCTCTTCTTAATTTGTTTAATCAGTTCAACATTGCTGGTTTTTGATTTATTCGTTTGATTATAGGATAATATACAAATCAAAATCAAAATAAAATATAATGCCGTGGAGCGTAGTAAATGATGGCAACGGATTCCCTCGAATTATTCTCACTGAACCCACAGGCTCTTCTGCTGAGGTCACTTCTCATTTCAATTTCTTTATTGTTATTATCTAGGTTTCTTGCTTAATTATGTGTTTTGTATGTTTCTTGATTCATGTCATTTTTATGGTTCGACTTATTGTGATAATGGCTGTGTTAGTAATAAGCATTGGTAATTTTAGAATGTAACATCAGATGGTATAATTTCACTAAATCTTTGGATGTTTTGTTTGGGATGCGTTGGATATCTCATTTTCTTGAATTAATTTAGTTAGTTGACTAGTTAAGCTTTAGCAATTTTAGATAGCAATTATTATTGAGAAACCGGATTAAAATTGCATGATAACTGAAGATGCTTGGTGATTTTCTAATTGGTTTTGAGATTTTGATTAATTTATGCATATATCCCTCACAAGTATTAGGTTATTTACTATGATGAATGCACACTGTATCAAATTCTTTGTGTTGAACTGTCCCACTTTGGAAACTTGATAATGAATTTTTGTAGAATTTATATATCCATGATTCTTAATAGCGTCTGTGGTATCAAAGGTATGGCCTATTGTGGTTAAGCATAAAATTCACAGAATCTCCATGCCATCAAACATAATAACCGACCTGTTATAGGACTCCACTGTTGTTTTAGATATATTGTTTTTGTCGGTCAACATCTCTACACAATTTAGTAAAAAAAAATGTTTGTTACTAAAGGTACAATCATCATTCTTAATAAACAGAATGATATAAATCATAAATGTGTTTTTTTTAAGAGAACGTCAAATTGTTAAAGGGAGAGATAATATATTATTTCCCCTTTAGTGAAAACTAATTAAATACCATTTTGTACTGTCTTTCTTTTATATATAGAAATATATTTGTTTTCTTATGCTTATTTGAATTTTTTCTCTCTCCAATATTTGATATTAGAAACAACTTCAACTTATTATCACATTATCAATCGTTGATGTGAAGAGCGATCTTTAAATATTTATAATGAGCCAATCATATTAATTTTCCATTGTGGAATTATTTTCAGCACACCCGCTCACATGTGGCATATTTTGAGAAAGATCGGGCGTCATTTTGAGCAATGTGAAACATGTGTGACGGTTAAGCACATATGGATTGGACCTAATTCTGATATTAAGTAGTTCTCTAATATTTCATATTTTGATTTTGAAATTCTGATTTATTTTGTAAGATTTTGAATTTCGAAATATGAAGTTACAAAATTTTCAGGTTTAAAACTGAAATTGTGGAAATTTTGAGTTTCAAAATATCATTATGGAAATTTTGAATTTTGAGTTTTTTTACGTGTAAAGTTTTCTTACTGAAATGTCGAAATTTTAAAGTTCTTTGAATATGAAAATAGGATCCAGAGCATTTTGAATTGTGAAAAATAAAAAATAAAAAATTTGGCAGTTTCGTTTTCGAAAAAATAGTGTGGAAATTTTGATATAGAGCCTTGAACAATTTCTAATTCGGGAAAATATTCAACTTTTGAAAATTATGTTCTTGGGAATTTTGGATTTTTTTTGGCTTTTGAAATGGAGGAAATAATATTCGAAAAAATGCGAAGGTATTTGACCAATGAAAAATGTCAGAGAGCCATGTCTAGATTATTATTAACTTATCCAAAATTTATTTCTCAGCTTTTACTATTTAATCATACCTCTTGTATAGTATATATTTTTTCTTTAACAACCATCAATAAAATTATCATTTTTTTTAATGCTGGTCAATCATAATGCATTTATTTATATTTGCCATCAATGAATATAACCATACAGTCTAAAAGTAATTTCAAAGCCAATCACAACTGTCCAAAATAAACTTGATTCCAATCATGTATTTGTATGACAAAATTTAGCAGATATGTATATGTCATCACGATAGTATTAGAGATACATCTGCTTTTAAAGGTATATCGAATGTGATAGAATGTTGATGATTGTTAGCGTAAACTTGTCCATAGACAGAAGAGGCCACTTTATGAAATGTAGATTTGCTGAACGCTATGAACACAAATTTAGGAAATAGATTGATCCTAATATGTTACACTATCATTACATGATAGTTTTTAGAAACATGAAGAAAGAAATTAATGATTCCCAGTTGTGCACGTGCTTACATGTCATGTTGATTTTTATCCACTTTAGAGCATTCCCAACAAGAAACATAGGTCGGTGATTAAACAATATTTTGTCAACTGACCGACACCCGCTCGCCCTAACAATACACAATTTTATCCGGCTTTTATAATGTCGGATAAGCATGTGTGGTCAAAATTTCAATCCACGTGATGAGCAGTTAATTCTGGCCGCATATACTTATCTGACATTTTGAATGCCGAATAAGTAAGAGGCCTCCAGAGTCACCCAAACGACCTTGTGAGTCGCTTGTGAGCTCAAAAATGTTAGGGTTTTTCATAAGATCTCTACACAATTAGATTTTAGAGAAGATAAGAAGTGAAGAAAAAACACATACAGAAATTCTTTCGAACAAAAACTTTTATTAGTTCTTCAAAAAAATTACAAAAGAGAGCCTTAAAATTGAGAAGAAATCCCTTTCCTCAACCAACAAGATACATTTTTTCTCTCACACATAATGAACCTTATACATGCCTATTTATAAAAGACATGACAAAATGTCTTCATTAATCACCATTTGATTACTTCCATCTTTTAAAATAAATCATTTCGTAGATAATTTGTTGTCTTTTCTAATGCAATAAAAGAGACAACTAAACACTACCAAGTCCACAAATATATAAAAGAGAATGTATTTGAGTCACAATTCCACATTGACTCAAATATCTTCAAAATCTATTTAAATATGGAATATTGTATCATCAAAATTTAACAATCTTCACCTTGATACAATATTCAATAAATGTTATCCAAGCTCCACCTAAAACCAAACTCCAAATAATCTTCAATGTTATTATGGAAACCAATGTCTCCATCCCAAAAAAAAACTTTATCAATCTTCAAACCACCTAAATATGCATGTTCTCTAATTGAACATGCATATCATCAATAAATCAGAATTGTTTGTAATACCACAAGGTCTTCAAACAGATTTTGTAGTTTTCTGTTGCATGTTCCACCTTAATTCTAGCAAATTTATCTCTCCAAAACAACTTTGAGAAGTCCCTTCATTCTCCACCGTTCTTCCAAGCAATTTGTACACATTGTTGCTTTCCCTTTTTGCACGCCTCCTTACCGCCCTTTCAAACCCTTATAACTCCATCTCGAGTTCAAAAGTTGTAACCTTTTACCTCCAACTGTTCTACCGAAACGAGGTTCTTTGTCATTTTTGGAACGTGTCTAACTCTATAGGTTTCACCACCCTTTCATCATATGCATTTTCAATCTAACAGAACCTGTGCCTTTAACATTTAAATCTCCACCGTTAGCAAATTCCACCTTAGCATCTAGCTCTTCATAATCAGTAAGTGATTTCTTTTGACTGCATATATGGAAACAAGCATCTGAATCAAGCACTCAATCTTTGCTTTTGCATTTATCCACACATAGAACATTGTCGTTAAATTCCTCGTCAAAATGCACATCATCATCACTATTATCTTTTTTGTTTATTTTAATCTTCTTTCAATGCCTTTATCTTCTCTTTGTCCTTTTTAAACGTATTACAAAATCTCAGCCGATGATCGGGTTTTTCACAGTAATAGCGGATGAAATCTCTTTCCATATTTGATCTATTTGGCTGCCTTTCCATATTTGGACGGTTAATCCTCCTTGCAAGATGGACTTCTTCAGTTGGATTTCTACTTTCATTTTCCTCCTTATCCTTTTCTTCCACGAGGTTCATTCTTCGCATCTTCTCATTAAGTGGGCTACTAACGATCCATTAAAACACCTTCATCCGAATGTAAATTGTTCAACGCAAGTAGAAGCGTTTCTCAACTCTTTGGTAATGAACTCATCAACATCAAGGCTTGTGTTACATCATTCACTTTATAATTCACCGCCGTCAATTGGTTCACAATTGCTTGAAAATCGTTAAGATGCTCTCCAATTGATCCAGTTTTTTTTAAGTTTTAGATTCACCAATTTTCTCATAAGAAAGTCTTATTTATTGCGGACTTCTTCGCATAAGTTCCTTAGATGTTTCATCGACAGCAATATGAAACATCATATTCTTCAAAATACATCGAATAGCCGCCGCAACCTTCCTGTTGGGAATACCGTTACATACATAATGGTCATTTGCAAAGGTATCGTATATAAAATTGGAAAGAACAATAATTTTTATGATTTCCATTCCAAATCTCTATAAATTTAGATTAAAAAATCAAATTAAGACAACAATCAATAATAAACGTAATAACAAATCGATGATGTGAAGTGTGACATCTAAGTATTTATATAGGTTTTATTGCATTAATTTTACGTGGATTATTCTCAACAACCGTTCATTAAAGTCCAGTAGAAGCACAATACAATCTCAATTTCAACTATGTCATCTCTATGAAACAAAAAATTATCATTTTTCTATTTTACATTTTTCATTTTTCATTTTTCATTTTCATCTCTAATTTCCTACAGAGAACACCCGCATAAGATATCATACCAATATCAGTTTGACAAAAAGATACAGAGGGGCTATGGGGGGTTGTATAACAGAGGGGTTATGGATCCCTCCTTATACCCTTCTCTTTATTAATTTGATGATGATAATGAACTTTACTAGTAACCAATACCAAATCCTAATTCTCGTAATGATGAATTGTCCTAGTACCAACCGCTAATTGAATTTCCGATCTACTCTTAATGTTGATGCAATTTTGATAGAAGCCTAATACAATCTCAGCTCCAGCAGAAAATATGTAATATGCGTTCGGAAAAAAATTAAAACTTGAAATTCTACTTTTGTTCACTTCGTTGATAACATTAAAATATTTCATTCCATTTCCAACAAAAGCATGAAGCAAGTCCCTTTCAATATTGAATCATCTCCTCAACCATCAAGTAAGCATGTTGCAAATAAATGCAAGCACCACATTGTGTAATGTTTTTCTTACGAAGTACAATTAATTTAGTATCAGTATCACATTAAGAACTGTAACAGTTATAACAAGTAATATGCATATTTCTTGTCTAACAGTAACAAAAATGAGTTATATTATACTGTAGCATTCCGCATTCACTTTTCTAGTTTGCTTCATCTTTATTTTTAATATTTGTTCATAGTGTTATTGAACTTTATTGCTTTTGCGCAGATTTATCTCTATGGTGGGCAAGTTGTCTCATGGAAAGACAAAAATCGTCAGGAATTACTTTTTGTTAGTTCTAAAGTAAGTCAATGTAGTTGATCAACTTTGTTTAGTTTGGGTTAAACTGATTACATTGAATAGCTACAGCCGTCCATCTTCCTTAAATACATCGACTTGTTTATGTTGTATACAGAGTTGGTAGCATTTTAGTGCATTTAGCTTTTGTATCCATAAACTCATTTTTACCTTATTATGTTTTAATATAGTTTCTTCTGTTTGATGTTTTCTACTATATTCATTTTCACCTATTATTCTGTAGCAACACTTGTACGGTGAACCTAATCGTGCTAAATCATATTAGGTCTTAACATGGGTATTTTAGCTCGTATATCATTTTTGAAAGTACATGTTTCCTGAATCCTTATAATCTTTTAGGCTGTTATGAAGCCGCCTACAGCCATTAGGGGAGGTATACCTATATGTTTTCCTCAGGTAATTTATAAGCTTGTCTCAATCAATATAACTTGTTGCTTTTTCTTTCTAATCCTTCATTTTTCTGCGAGTGCTGGTTCCAACTTCTATTCTAAAATGCAGTTTGGTAATATGGGAGCTTTAGAACAGCATGGATTTGCACGAAATAGATTGTGGGAATTGGACAGCGCATCATCTGTAACGACCACTAGTAAGAGCCAGTCATCGGTGGATATTATTTTGAAATCCACAGACGACGATCATAAAACATGGCCACGGAGGTGAGCACTCAGTTGTGTTTATTGACATGGATGAATACGCACACATGGTATATTATTTAATTTGGAACATGTGGTTTAGCCCCTCTTATTTAGCATCATTTGTAGCAGCCCCCCCCCCCCCCCCCCCCACCCCCCACAACCCCCATCAGCCATAAGGTTAGATTTAAATATTTGGTCCATGTGACCGGAGAGAGAAAAAAAACAAATATGTAAATCTAATGTAAACAGATTCATATGTTCATAGATGTTGCATATTTGATCCAAAATATGTGTATATTAATACCCTACATAACCATAGAAAATATTACAAAATGACTTGTTTGTTTGCAGAAAAATCTTACAAGTTTAATACAGTAAAAAAATCAATAGACTAGTATTTTTTTGAAATATTTGTATGATGAATTCAATCAAGCAAGCACTCATTGTCCCATCATGCAATTGAAGATTATTAAGGTTTTAATATTTTCGTAATTGAAAATGAATTTTAGATAGTTGCAGTAGCTATTATTAGTATCAACATGAACTTTATTATGATGACAGTTTTAAAAGAAACGCACCAAATGGATTTAGACATGATTTTTAAACACCTTTTTTGTAAGTTAATGTTTATCACTTAGATTTTAAATGGCAAAAACTGAACATAAAACCGGAATAATTTTTAAGGTTGTATATTATTATGCTTGGACAGCAACAACCACAGCACCAATAAGTTCACTGTTGTTCTATGTGTCCTCGTTTTAGGTTAGAAAATGTTGTTGCTATTTGTTTAGCTAGAAGCCAACACTTCAGAATGCCTTGATATTCAGATAATCCCATTTATTGGAAATACAATTATAAAATGCCAGTGGGGGCGGAAGACCCCACTAGGCCTGAACTGGGTCCGTCATTGATCCCAGCTCTACACACATCATCATCATCATCATCATCTTATTATTATTATAATCCCTGCTTTCAGCTTTGAACTGCGATTGCGTATCATATTAGCTCCTGGTAGACTTACCATGATTCCAAGAGTGAGAAATACCGACAGCAAAGCTTTCTCCTTCACTTTTGCCATGCGTAACTATCTTGCGGTTTCAGATGTCAGGTCAGGAATTTTAGTTAATGTATATTTGGATTTGTGTTACCAATCATACATTGATCATGTTCCTTTACTAAACCTATTGAGAAAGCAAATTGATACTATCAAGCTGTTTGCTTGGTCATGTCCATTTTTTTCTCAGTGTATTGAATCCAGCGAATCCCCTGACGTTGATAAATTATGAAATTATATGCTAACATCATAGCATTTGTTTATACATACTAGTGAAATGTGTTAATTTGCAGTGAAGTTCGCGTTGAGGGATTAGAGACGCTTGATTATCTGGATAATCTTTTGGAGAAGGAAAGGTTTACTGAGCAAGCAGATGCTATAACCTTTGATGGGGAGGTAATAAGTTGTATGGTTTATAACAGGCTCACTACTTCTAAGATATAAAATGCTAAGCATGCATGCTGTCAATTTTCATGATATACAATGGCCATTTGCTTGTAAGCTTCTAGTATGCTTGCTGGCAGATAACTTATAGAATGTGAATCCAGTTAGTTGTGTGAGCAAAGCAATGTAACTGTACAACTTTAATTGCTATAACAAAATCAGATTTTAATATAATCACACCATATAACATTACTATTCACTGCCATGTATGGTTGTATTTCCACTTCTACGTTATTTTATTTTATTGTTATTATTATTATTTTATTTTATTTTGAAATTGGGTACTTAGAAGGTAGTACAAATTAGGACTACACGTCTTAAATAGTATACAACATACTTCATGTCAATATGATCAAATCACGCTATGCAAGTTTGGAACTTGTGACCTCTCGCACCAAAGTCGAAGCATCTATCAACTTGGTACTCTTGAACAATATTTGATTCTCAATTTATTCTGCTTCTCAGACTGCTACATTTTTGTTTGATTATTTTTTTATATCATCGACGGTATAGAAAGTAAATAATTGTAATTGAAACGCAAAGTTCAGCAGTTAAGTTGTTTCTTTGTAGGTTTTCATTTCTATGTAACGTTCGTTTGAAAATTTGCTAAACTTGGGTTGGCAGATTGATCGAGTGTATTTGAGTACACCAACAAAGATTGCAGTAATTGATCATGAGAAGAAGCGAACCTTGGAACTCAGAAAAGAGGGCTTTCCTGATGCAGGTTGTTCTTGCTTTATCACCATTGAACGTGGTCTTTTGACTTTCATATCATGAACTTTTCTCATTAAAGTGTCTTACTTTTTGAAACCCACGGTGGAATTCCTTGTAAGGTAGTGTTTGGTTATGAAAACAAGTTTTGTGTTTTCAATAGGTACTTCATTAGAATGCACGGGAAGAGGAGGTGTGGAAAACGATCTATTTGAAATTGTTTTGATATATAAAATTGATAATGAATTTTTCTGGTTTTCCTCCTTTTGGGAAATATTAAAACTATTTTCCTTATCCCTCTTCTCTTATTTGTTGGAATAACTAGGATTTTCCAATTCCTCATTCTCTACAACATCATTTGACATACATATTGAACATGCAAAATACAGAATTCATTTTCAAGGCACACATTACTAATTTACCTATTAGTTGAGTGCATTTTTCTGCATAGTTTTTTTATAAATAAAAGCTTGTCACTTTATTATTATTTTCATCTTCACGCTCCAAAAGATAGAAGAGTTGTGATAAATTAATTCATATTAGCAGCATATGATAACAATTAACCATAACTGGCCATGCTTGTGTTACAGACTTACAGTGACACATACAGTGTTATCTATGGAGGTGGAAAATGAAGGGTTGTAGTGTACTAACTTGACTGAAAAAAAATTGCAAAATTTTCACAGTAAAATTATATTTTACATGTTTCCTGTCTTCAAAAATAACAATTAACATTTGATAAATGGACGGCAAAATGTTATAACATAACTGGAGTAGATCCTTGAAATTAAGTAGTATGAAACATACAAACGGTAGGCCTTTTATGTTCTTAAATGCATATTTATATAGTCTAAATAGTACAAGCAAATAAAAAGCAAAAAAGTGACGATAGAATTGATTTCGGATATCGAATACAAGAGGGAGGCTATGCTAACTCGCTGTATTAGGGAGTACGCTGTTACTTGCCCCAGTGATTGGGCCAAATCCTTTTCTATTTTTTGTTTAATATCATTTGTGAGACCCACTTGTACTAGAGAACCAATAGTAAGGGCGAGTGCACCTACCATCGTCACTTAGGCGACTGTATTTAGCAAAACGAATACAAAAAAAGATTTCAAATTTAACCAAGGCCCAAAAATTCAAAATGGTTTTAAAAAAAATCGCTACATTTTGGATCCACTGATCAATTCGACCTTGAACCTGTCTTTTAAATTTTATATTTTGAAACTATCGAATAATTTCATTGGTTTTAACAGCGTATATTGTTCAATGCAAACATCAAGCAAAATCATTCTTCATCTTATCACTGATCCATTTATTTAGTGAAGTTTGAACTCTTTTCATACCTCGATATACTTTACCAACGCCAGCAGTAGACACTGGTGGTAAAAATACCAACTTCAAAATTGCACAATTTGCAGAAAGAGAAGCAACTTAAGTCAAGAAAAAATAAATGAAAAGACATACTTCAAATTTCCCTTTTACTGCAAAGAATACATGGACTAGTCTTAAGACAACGACAATGTTTATAGTTACAATGTTCTACTTTTCAATTCATTTGATGAAATCATGCACAATTATCCAAACAATATAGTATGCATGTAACAGGAGTATGGAACCCATGGAGCAAAAAATCGAAAGCACTTGCAGACTTCGGAGATGAGGATTACATGAACATGTTATGTTTGGATTCTGCAGCAGTAGAGACTCCAATAGTGCTGAAACCTTGTGAAGAATGGACAGGAAGGCAGGATCTTTCAATTGTGGAGTCCAGCTACTTCAGTGGCCAACTCGATCCTCGTAAAGTTCTTGGATCATCATGATTTTATGCAATCTCTGTCTCCATTTATTTCACTCTACTTTTGTTCTTTTGTTCCTTTATTTTTTCTTTGTCGTGGCATGTATATTTTTTCATGTTCGACCATACATGATAGTTAATCATAGTAAATGTAGTTAATGGATGAGATTATATATGTTATGTACTTGAGACTTATTATTGTTGGATTGATTCGAAAGGCATCACACCTGTCTTTAATAAGGTGGATGCGTTATTTTCTAACTAACTTTGATCTATTATTCCTTGTTTGTTTTTACAACATTTAAGAACAGTATCATGGATGTGGTTGCCTGCTGCTAGCAATTGTTTTTCGTTTATTCACTTTTTTTCCCCGAAGGGTGAGAAAAGGAACTAAACTGTCATATTTGTCAAGTTCAAATCGCGTGTTTTATTTTTTGAGGGGACTGATATTACTGAGTGCATGTTACTTATATTTCTTGTCCATTCATTCTCTTTTTAGGTTATGTAAATGTGTTTCTTGTCCATGCCTTTTTAGGTTATGTAGAACAGTAAATGTGTTATGTAGACTTATTTTTTCAAATGTTTTATGTCAACTTATTTCTTGTGATACATGATATATGTATGTCAACTTATTTCTTGTGATACATGATATATGTATGTATATCATGCACATTTATCTGCGTTGTTGCTAAATATATCATGAAATGTTCATGGACAATACACGTTTTCGCTTAGACCACTAAATGAAATTCTTTTGATATCAACGTCATGATTCTACATCCCCTGAAGCGTATGTATGTTCATGGAAACGTTTATTGTAACAAAAGATATGCATTGTTGTTACATGCTAACAATCACACATATATATACTTATATCTTTTAGGATATCTTCCAATGTGAGACTTATCATAATTCAATTTATGCATCCACTCTAATACAATGTGAGTCATACCTAATAAATCTAAACTATGACGAGTATTTTAAACATATGACTCTACCTTAATAAGAATTCCAAGCTCAAGCCACATATTGAAGCATACTTAGGTCAACGCTGCATCATATTGGTCTCTTAAACCATTGTTGTTACATGCTGACAATCTCATATATTAAACAAAACTAGTGTGGATCCGTGCTTCGCATACGGATGTGATCATAAATATGGATGCAAATGCGTACCACATTTAAAATTGGAAATTTATATAATTAGCAGTTAGTTGAAGTGCAAGAGGAGATGAAAGAAGTGTAGATAGTTGAAATAACTTGTCGCACAGGTTGATAGGTCAAAAAATGTGTGATTCAAGTCACTTTGTGAAACTGTTGTTCTCGGTTTTTTGCATCAGGAGATAGCTAATGCAAATAACATATGGTCTCATCCTATAAGCTCTTTGTCGACCATTTGAAAAAGAGAGCACCGAAAAAAATTAGATATGCATAATATTAGTTTTTAAACAATGGGACTATAAGGGTAAAAGGGGAGCACTTGCATGAAACGGTCATAATTGAATATAACGACTGCATGTAGACATTTAAATTGCATAGTATTTACAATATCTATTTACAAATATGTAGAATTAATTACCCAAGTGTTTTGTAATTCAACATAACTATAAATAGCATGAAAACAACCATTCCATTCTTTTATAAGCAGGTAAAGAAAAAATGCCCAGAATGATATCTATATGCAGAAAAATATGAAACGTAAACGATTTATGTTGATGCAATCTATACAAAAACAAAGAAAGAGAAGCAAAGCTATTATTAAGAAAACGATGAGCTATCCCGTCAGTCATAGTATGGATGTTTATAAAGGCTATAACATTATACAATAACTTGATCCTAACATTTTAGTTTAAATTATACATATATATACATATATATACATACATACATACATACATATATATATATACATATACATACATACATACATATATATATATATATATTGATTGCTGGTAAGCTATGAAATTGAAATGTGGTAAGGGTCCACAATCATATAAAAGATTGTAGAAAAATGACAATCATGTAAACACGTAAATAACCAAAATGTGCGGTCAAAGCAAAATGCGGTAAGGGACTGATTGAAATATTTTTGAACAGTTGCAGCAGCATGGAAAGAAGTTAAAATAACTGCAGGTAAAAAGCATGTCCAATTAGCATACAATCAAAAATTCAAGTACGTTATATTGTCAATTGTGGTTAAAATAAAAATTATATTTTAAGAAGCTAGTAGCATTAGTAATGTTCGAAAGTTTTTTGGTTATCCATCACCACTAAACACAGCAGTCCAAACATAGTTGTAATTCACCTCAACGGCCTTAGCTGAAATTTTGTAAAGTAGAATAAAAGTCAGAATACATGTAGATATAAGTAATGGTGCACGACACATCAAAGATCATATTTGAGTGGACTTGTAACAAATCAGCATACATTGTGGATGTCGTGTTCAAAATAAGAACGACGTGCTTGCATATAATCAACGTGAATCTAGCAATATAATGTACCGACAAACGCGACAAACATTCTACATATGTGTGTGTTTTGCTGCGAGTATAATGTGTTTTTTCTTGTTTATAACGTGTAGGTACTATTTTTGTTTTCATTCTGCGATCAGAATTTATAAATTTAATTATTAGGGTAAGTGATAGAATTTTTGTTCATCGAATACAAATGAAATCAGATATTAAAAGCTGCAATAGCAGTAGCAATTTTGAAATCTTTAATATACAGGTCGTGAATGTGTATAAGTAATTTAATTATACTGGGTTAAAATTTCATGAATTACTGTTTAAATATGTTTTATCACATAAGTTGTTTCATGTGTAACTTATAGTCTGATACTCTTAACTGAACACGTAATTGATTGTCAAGGAGTATAAATAACACTGTTTATTTATAACACTACTTTTCCAAAAATAAATTAAAAACATAGTTGAAATTTTACTGCAAGATGCATTGTTGTATACTTCTTTTGAGAACATATATGTTACATAAGTCATCTAAGTTCTTTCAGATCCATTACATATATATGAATTGTCCATATTTAAGATGCATGCATTTAATAATATAATTACGAACTTGCAGTGAAAAGAAATATACAAACCTGTGGTACTTAAACTACTTCTTTAATGAAATATATGCTCGAAATATTAAGAACTCCCTGATCTCATGCTTAGCAGGTAGTAAAACATTGTCAAATTTTTTGTCAAAAGGCAACGATCATTCTATAGAGAAAAAATGTCATATCTTTGTCGATGTTTCTTTTTATACCTTTTAGAAGGATAAATTGATTAACCTTATAAACGTGAAAAAAGGGTCGATACTGTAAATTATTCAATACCTTACATCTAAATTGCTCCACTTTTCATCAGATGAGGCAACATTCAGTGGTATCTTTACAATTTGAATTAAAACTATCCTTTTATTTTGAGATCATAAAAAGGACCACTCATCCAACCCACTAACCCTAAATGATAAATGATACTACATGATTTTAACTGCATGATTATTCACGGTTTTAGCCATATTTATTTTATAGATATCAAGGAATATCAGTCTATTTGTATATTTATTAGTAAAATAGTGCGTTGATACTTAATCTTTTCATTTAATTCAACTATTTCTCTAGTCATCTTTGTAATTCTATGCATACGGATTGCTCAGTTATTAAGAAAACAAATCTTAGCTTGATTATTTTAAGGCTTCATTAACTTGTGCCCCATTGTAGCTTTGGTAGAGATTATTTTAGGGCTTGATCAACTTGAGCAATTTTTTAGAAAGGAATTGTCGAGGGTTGTTTTTATGCTTATTTTGATTTTACTAAGAACACCATAAGGCATTGAAATAAATCATGGTAGGTAAAAAAAAAAAAATCAGTCAAAGCCTATGAAAATTATGAAAACCTGCCATTGTAAGCTCCAACTAATATATAGAAGTTTATTTTTTTCGTATAAAGACCGTAATTAGAGATGCTACCTCATATTTTCACCTTTTGATACACCATGTGGTCGAGTGCCCATAAATATGACATTGTTAGTAATAATTTCCTATCCAATTTCGAATTAAATTATATAAAGAGAAGGGTCAAAAATATGGAAAACATGTGCAACTCCATAACAACACCCAAAGCATTATTTATCGCTGCAGATATAATGAAACAAAATGTCAGATATTGACAAAAACGATGTCAGCTTAGGAATTAGTTTTGGTTCACCTTAAATTTATTAACTACCAAGACCATACTGGCTCGATCCTCATTTTCATTAACTAAGCTACTATTCTTAAAAGTAAAAACATGCAAGTATTCTACAATAAAACCCTGATATGCAAGTTATTATGGAATGGTTGTAAAAGTATTGCAAATAAAAACAATAAACATACCAGTTAGGTAGGTAGATCTATGAGCATATTCTACTATTGAGCCTACACATATAAAGCTTATTTTATAAACACTTATTTAATAACTGTCAAAGCGATTAAAAATATATCAAAAGTAGGGTTGCTATCCATTAGCATGGTTCCAAGTTAACATAGGTACTATAAGCATCTTGGTAAAATTTAAGCTTAAATTCATGTCATGGTCAAGATTACAGTCTGTTTAAGGTGGTATATTGGTTGTATTAAAGCATAGTTAGCGATTATCATCAGTAAAGAAGTGGCTTGCTGGCATTTTTCGAAAATGTGACCCTCATTTTATCTTATAATTTTTTAGTATCCTGATTATTAATTATCATTATGATACACTCTCCAATATCCATTACATGATTAGGAATAATTCTCGGTTTCTATTGCCTTCTCTAAGTCTACATCTTCCATCGGTCTACTAAAGCTTGCAGCGAACATGCTCTACATGTAAAACATTATATAAATACCTATACAAATACAAAATTTAAGAACAGTAACCATAGCACTAATTGGATTCACCTGGTTGATGTGATATTCATTCAAGATACTATAATATTAATTCAATTTAAAAGGTCACTGAATTTAGTGTAAATAAAAGGACTTTAATTGTACTATATTTAATTCATGTCACACTCGACAACCTGAAAAGAATAATAAAATTTGTTAAAGTGCTTTTAATTATTTGATTCTAATGGAGTTGCTATAAAACTTATTTTTCAATTGTTTATGCTGACATTAGCGAATCAAAATAGGATTTTCTAACGGAATCAGAACAAATAACTACACATGGAAAGTCTTCAATACAGTAAGCACTTTGATCTATTAACATTCTAAAAGCAGACAAATTAATGAAGTGTTAAGTTTTCCATATATGGAAACTGAGCAGATGATAGTATATGACAACTTACATCAATTCATGTAATTGTACACAGAGTTGAAGAATGTAGGAAGGCATAGTAGTGGAATCGTATGGAACAACCACTGGAATTGTAGGCGATAACCACGATATGAAAAATCAACCTACAAATATAATCAAAATGTTAAGACAAACTAAAAAATCTGAATATTGGGAAATATCGCTGATGGTTGCAGAATATTCATAATTACCATTTATCACTTAGAAATATAATGATATTTTCACATCCAATAAAATATTTATATTCTTTTTTATTACTTTACTACCTTACAATTATTGTAGTATACTGATGAACCTACATCATAGTTTTAAGGAAAATAGATATCGGTTATTCAAAGAAGAACCATACACATGAATGGACAAAACTATATGTGTATATATGTGTGTGTATGTATTTGAAAATTGAACATAATGTTGCTAAATATCATGAATACAGTATCAATATTTTCAAAGTACTTAGAATATGCATTGCACTAATAGGATTCAGTGTGAACCAGAACAATAGGTCTGCTAAATCAAATGTATACTTGGTATAATGTATGTTTGGTAAAAGATTTAAAATGCAAGAAACTGTAGGGTTGCATTAACACAAGTCATTAGTGAATAAGGAAAATGATACTGAGGGAAAATAGTTAAACTACCTAAGTTTTTAAGTTTATCGTTAATATAATAATCAGTAATCAATATCCATTATGCAGTCAATGTAGTGCTTCATAGTTTTACATTTTTTAACCAATCATATCAAGTCATATTTTTTTTCCACTTCCAATTAATTCCCAAAACTCACATCCTATGCTTAAACCTCTCAAGTACATTTCATATTGAAAATGGAACTTTATACAGAAAAATAAAACATATTTTACCCTAACATATGAGAACCTTCCTTTTTGATATATAGATCTTACATATATTAGAAAGGAAAATTTATCGCTATGATGTTTTTACGCTTAATTTACGAAATTGAAATGGGGCTTGTAAACAGTATAATGATTTTTTGAGAAAATAAAGCATAATATAGCGATAACAGGCAATGGCAAAACATGAAAATAAAGCATAATATAGCATTAGCAACCAAGCAGTTTATAGGCAATTATGAACTGGGCCATTAATAGTTAAGTAAGTATTAACTATTAATATTATTATATCAATATAAATCTATTTGATTTTTTCCCTGTTTTCTTTCAAGAACCAAAGAAGTCTAAATGTTAGTTTTTGAATACTGATATAAGATTTGATTACTTTTCTGCAATGTATATTGGAAGGTTAAATATTGAAAATTGTGATTCATTTCTTTGAAAAGTAATATTATAATAACCTATTTGTAGAAAATAATACAAACTATAAACATCTCCTAAAAATTATAAACTTCTAGGTACTATGGTTTGCCTAAATAACTCGATCTCGTATGTTATTCCAGATTGTTTTAGCAAGCCCTTATATCTTATTCTTCTCATTTTAAGACCTTGGTCCTTTGTGATTATAGGCATGGAAAAATATCATATTTAAATAATAAGTTACTTTCAAATTCTCAAAGTAGTAGTAACTGTAACGTCCCTCCTTTCCGCACAGTTTAAACTGACGATAAACCACACACGTCCGACTTAAACCATACAGAAAGGCGGATTATTATGGGGTAAATAAGAAAAAACAGAGAAAAAAAAAACAAAATAGAATCTTGCAGTGGAACGATTCTATGTAGTAATATTACGCTATTATAATCTCCTAAGGATCCGTTAAACTATTTACTATGTAGTAATATTACACTATTATAATAATGTCTATTAGTAAAATGAACTTACTTTTAAATAGCATTAAGGAGTGACCTAATATTTCTCTTAACACGTAATAGTACCAATAGTCTATACAGTACCGTAATACCTCCTGATCGGGAGGCTACCAGAGGATACTCCATAGGTACGACACAAATAGAAACTCGTACAAGGCGCGCTAAGGTAGGTGACACGGCACAACTAGGCAATACCAGGGTAGATATACCAATTACGCTTCCGGGCCGGTGGTAACGCATAGCCGCAGCTACCGTCCACCTCGAGCCACACCCCTAAATCAAAGAAATCAAAAGTGGCCACCGAATAAATCCAAAAGTCAAAGTATAATATCGAAGGGATGTGTCCGATCAAAGGTGCCACCTCATTAGCCCGTCGATCATTCCTGTTTTAGCCATCTTATGCCAACTCACGGGAGTCGGGCCACGTATTTACCTCAAAGGAAACGCCGCCACCATCCTACTTCATTCTGGAATCTCCACCTCGTACACGGTTGTTAAAGTGATTTTCGGAGTTGGCAGAGAGTATGACAACTTCCGATCCCGGTCTCTTCAACAACCAAACGTTATTATAACACCACGGTCATTTTAAAATAATTTATACTTCAAAACCAGGATATAATATTTATTTCAAAACCATATAAATACGATATCATTTTCGTTTTGAAACCAAATCAATATGATATCCTTTTTAAAACCATAGAGTTCAAAGTTATAAAATTTCGAAACCAAAGACTTAAACTATAACCCTTCCAAAACGTAATACTTTGAAATTTGTGACTTTGAAACATAACTTCCAATACTTAAATGGTTCAAATATTAAATTACTTTATATAAAATAAAATAGCTTCTTAAATTCACAAATAAATTCCAAATACCGATTTGAACCTCCAAATAAACCATTTCAATTCATATATTTAAAAGCTTTAAACATTCCACCATTTCAAAACTAATTCTTTGAAAATTTCCATATATATCAAATTCAATTACTATTATATAGATTTGAAATGTTTACTTAATAAATCCAATAAAATTTAAGTACAACTTTTAACTTCAAACAACTAGATATTCTTTCAATTTATTTAACTTGATATATTCATTTATCTCAACTTTATATTCATTTAAATCAATTTAAACCAAATCAAGTTATAAGAATCATACCCTTTAAAATCTCAATTTTATTTAGATTTCAAATCAAATTTATTGGAGTGAAATTCTTAAATAATTCAATTCAAACCAATTTCATATTTATCTTCCAACTTAATTTTTTTTATTTAAGTCATTAAAACTCTATATATAAAATATCTTAACAGGTACTTAACCATATAATATAAACAATCAAACTCCATTATTTTATTAAACAAATTTATACATAGCTTAACTTCAAGAATTTAACTACATATATAAAATAATATTTATATAATATCAAAACTTATATTTATTAAACCGTATATTTCTTTCTAAAACCATAGAAAATCATTTAAAATATTTTTATATAGACACCTCGGTGTCTGTATAAAATTTTCTATCCTATGGTCAAGTGATACGGATATTTATCATTTCAATCCGTAATTGAAAACAAAAATATGGTTATATATCATTTCAAACCACAATCCCGAATGAAATAAAAATGCATAACAACTTGCAGTTTATAATAATATAAGACAACATCCATTCATCCATCACAAATCATACATCCATTACAATCATCATCCAAAACAATCAATCAATATCAATATATAACTGATAATATATAATATGAAATTAACAGGCATCTATATTCAATAATAAATTTAATAACGATTAAATTTTAAATAAATGCAGTTAACTGAGATGATGATTAAAATATACAAAATAGTCATAAATAAATTCATAATCACAACCTAAATTTAATTTAACGAACATAACAAGTTTTAGAAGTTGTGAGTGGGTTAAAACACTCACCTTTGGGATTTAAATCCAATTTAAACCCAAAATTTGAACAGTCTCCATATCTATCCAAACTAGCGCCAAAAAGTTCGGAATTTCAATACGATCCTAACAAAAAAAAATTACATGCAAATCAGATATAGTATGAGAAAGTTATGATCATTAGAACAATTGGATTTAAAATTAAAAGTAAATTTAAACAAATCAACAACACCTCCAATTTTCAAGGCCACGTAACCCTCTGCTCTCACAGTACCACGCACGAGATCCTTCTTTCATTCGAAACCCTGATGCTCGACCTAACATAGCCGCCACCCCATACGTAATTTTCGCGCCGCCTACGTGTTCAACCACGTCAATCGAAACCCACCACCATGCTCCACACCCTGAACCGACCCCCCAGGCAACTCGCGCAGCCCCACCGAGTCCCCCTACATCCTCCGCCGCCGCCACAAATCGTGCCAAATTCTGGAAAACCCGAAGCACTTGAAGACGAACAAAGGCCAGATCTAGGGCATGCTCGTCGTTCTCTCCCAAACACCACTTCCCGATCGTCATATCGTCGCGAATCCGCCGTGGGATCAAAACCCTAGCTTATGGACGGCTGCGGTTAAACTCTAATTTCTGGATAAATGATGCATCGAATCGGAAAACGAATCACATATATGGGATGCTCTATTCGAGAGCTTCGATACATAATTTTTCTGAATTTTTTTTTGAGGAGTTTGAAATTTCAATTTGATTTGGAATTGCAATTGGAATTAGGGTTTGCAGCCATTGGAAAGAGGAGGAGCCGATGGAATTGTATGCACAAACAAATGAGAAAAAGAAGTAGGCTAGGGTTTATAACCGGGTATTTATAGACAAAGTTGAAATTAGAATAGATGGACCCGATTTATAAACGCGTTGAACGATAAATGGTCCGAAAAGCCCGTTCTGACCCCGGAACGAAATTGGGTCAACCTGTATATCAAAATAGATGTTTTAAAATATTTTAAACACAATGGAAAAGGTTTCACGTTCGAATTCCATCGTATGAAGAAGTTATGCTAAAATATATATTTTTCAAATTTATTTCAATTGATTTCAATTTCATTGATTTCAAGGCGTTTCGAGTCCGTACGATCAAACGACAAGCTCAGTCGCTACGAAACTTGAAATCCTACAATAATTCACCGATACGGATCCGATGAAACTAGTTTCGTCAATCCGAGTCAGTGGCAAAAATGGCTATTTTTCCATTAATTAATTAAATAAATAATTTAACAAATAAATTGAAATCTCCAATTTCAACTCTACAATTAACAAATTTCACCATTTTTAAATTTCGAAATCATTTACACAAATTTACCCAAGTTTAAATGTCACTTTAGAGTTGATAAATTTATCAAAATCAGTATTAACCACAATTTCATTAAATTCAAAAATTATAATTTTAAATTCTCAATAATCCCATTAAATTTACTTTTCGTTCTCATTATTCAATTCATTATTATCCATCGGATGAAATGAACATTGGTTCATTGTTTATTCCATTATTATTCTCAAATTCCATATTCATTTCAATTAGCGTAATAAACTAAATTTCGTTTATAATAAATTCATTTACCAATTAATTAGGTAATTTATAGTAATTGTTATATTATGAATGGAATTAATGTTAACTTCAAATATTATCTCAATTTACATTAAGATAATATTTAATTACCTTTAGATGAAATTTATTTCCCATTTTACATCTTAATTTGAATAAATATTACATTTCTAAACATGTACTTCTATCAATGTACATATTAATTAAGGGTTAAAGCCAATAAATTCATTTACCTTAATTCCATTCTTATACCAATTTATTACTTATGCATACCTTAGTTTTTATGTAATTTATACATTCATACTTCCGTTGTTTTATTAATTGCCATTAAAGTAACGTTTATTATCAACAACAAACATTATAATTACTTATCTACATTGATTGTATAAATTTCAATTTAATACGTATTACTTCATTGGTTAATATAACTTTGAATTAATTCAATCACCACTAATTAAGTCAATTACTGCAATTGCTTTCAAATTAAATTTTTATGAGCTAAACAAATAGGTAACTTATACAATTGTAACCATTAAAATTTAATTAACTTTAAGTTTATTACTTTCAAGCAAATAATATACTTACTTTAGGACATTGACTTTTATTCAATTACCATTTATTGAAATTCAAATTCATTAATTAATTTAATGCTTATATTTATTTCCATATATCCAATTTGTAGCTAAGTATAACATCTACATTATTTCCATTGATTGGAATTAAATTCCCATCTTTATATTATGCCTATTATTACGCCATAAACTGGTTACTATTGTTTGCCTTTCATTTACTTGCCATATTTTCATTCCATTATTGTAACCTTTATTTATATTCATAAAAATTTAATTTAAATTCCAATTCAATCAACTAATTCAACAGGCAACTTAAAATAATTGTTTTCAAGCCAAGGTTACACTTGAGTTTATCATACTTCAACCCATTATTATAATTACATACAAAATACCAAATTCATTCAATTATTATTAATTATGTACAAATTCCTTTATTTACACAACACTTACATTTATTTACTTATTTTGCATTTATAACTAAGTCCCACATTTAAATTTATTTTCATTAATTGGAATTTCCTTCCATTCATTTATTATTACTTTAATTAGTATTGTTTACCTTGCATTAACATTATTGCCTAAATTTACATGCAGTTACTATTAATCGATATATTGTTGCATTGGTTAATTAAATGCTTACCTTTCATTACTTATTTTAAATTTTATATCCAAGTGCAACAATTAGCACTATTTCTTTATTGTGATTTCACTTCAATTTTCAACAATTAGTTTTAATAACCATTGCTACAATTCATTCTTAACATTTACTTCAATATACATTATAAAATTCTTATTCCTTTCTAAATTTAATTACGAAAATCAAATTATATTAACCAATTTAATTATTGAAAAACTACGGGTCGTTACACTCTCCCCCACTCAAAACTTTTCGTCCGTGAAAAGGAAAAGAAGGGAAAAAAAAGAATTAAGAAATCAATATATCTTATTTAAAATATTAAATTTATAAACAAATAAATTTACAAAATTAATTATTTTAAATAAAATATACCAAAATTTA
This sequence comes from Allium cepa, assembly GCA_030765085.1. Classification (NCBI taxonomy): domain Eukaryota; kingdom Viridiplantae; phylum Streptophyta; class Magnoliopsida; order Asparagales; family Amaryllidaceae; genus Allium; species Allium cepa. Next base: position 977,651,664 of record CM060937.1, on the reverse strand, counting down.
TAACTATAAATTCTTTTTTATACTCAAATTTAATAAAGTTTGGAAAAAAAATTTCAAAATTTTTCTAAGTCCAAAATTTACGGAAAATTTTGACAGAGTCTCTTTTGTACGGAGAGGCTCGGAAGAAAATATAATATCAAATATAACAATATATAACATATATTTTCCAAAAAAATGTATCCCAACACCGGAAAAATAATATAATAGCGCTATAAGCCGTAATTCGAAAACGTACCTATTGGTCAGGCAAATAACGCTTATATTATGAAACCAAATGCAATAGCAATTGCTTCCATAACCTGCATTCCACTTATATAATTCCAAAAGAGTTAACAATTATATAAAATGAAATATTTAAAGTGGTTTCAACCATAAACAAACAAATCAATACAAACACAATCACTTGCAACAGGGAATACAACCATCACATATAATCAACACAAATCAATCATTCACTCATATCAACAAACAAATAGTTGTTCGGGTTCAAACTTAAAATTGTATAGAATGAAAAATAAACTACTAAGTGCACCATTTACCTATCAGTCTTAGATGAAGCTAAATAGATTATTCATTCATCTAAACAAATTTAAAGTATCCTTCCCCAAACAACCATAAACCAAACAAATATCACTTCCAAACAATAAATCAAGTTAATTTTTTCCAATTTCCTAGCTTTTATTGTTTGATTTCCTTTCTATTCATATAATGATTTACCCTTTAATTCACATTTATTTCTTACAAATTTTCATTTTTCCATTCATTCATATAATAATTTATCTTTTTAATTTACATTTTATTTCTTACAGTTTCATTTACCCTTATTCATTCCTTAATTTCACTTATTTATCATTTTCCTACTTATTTTATTTATAAATAGCTTCAACACTTTACTTAAGTTTATTATCATTCATTTATACTACTTCATTTCATTTATTTACTTTCATTTATTACCAAATTCCATTTATAATACTTTTCTTCCTATTTTAATTAGTAGTCTTTGAATTATACGTAAGTTCATGACGACTACAACACCAAATTCTTATTTATTAAGGAATTTCATTAATTGCTTTCATTAATTCAAATTTTATTACTTGCATAATATCTATTACACTTTCTCATTAACATTTCATTTTTTTTAATTTAATTTATAACTTAGCGTTAAATCTCTTATTTCCTTTAGAGGTTTCAATTATTAATTACCTGAAACTATTAATTAATGGAAACTTAAGAGCTAAATGCCGGGTTAAATTTCAAATCATTTTAAAAGTAATAGATAAATATATACTTATAATCTATATATCCAATTATAATTAAAACAATTTAAAAATTTATATTTGGTTTATTAAAACAAATCCGCAGTAAACTACTACAGTTGCCTTCCCACTTCAAAACTCGAAAATGAATGTCGATGATGTGTGCACTCATCACCGAAATTATTTTTCAGCGACAGAGAAGGAAGTACATAACTTATCACTTTCCAAGGTTTCTTCAAAACAATTCTTTCAAATCATATTGAAATATTTATATCAGAAAATACTTATAAATATTATTATATTTCAAAATCATTTAAAAGAAATTTTCAAAACCCCGGAACTTACGTTCTAAATTTCCAATTTAATATTTTTTTTTCCACTTTCTTCAAATATTGTTTTCAATCAGTATTTATAAATTTCTCTACCTAACAACCAATATATTACAACCAAATATAACCTCTATAAAAATTTATTTTATATATAGAAAATATAGTAGGCAAAATTATTTCATTCACCTACATTCAAAACAAATATTGTGTCGGTCTGTCCTATTAAGTGTTTAGAAACCCCTATTGATGTCATAGCGACCCATGCATCAACCAGAATTTATAAATACAAAACAGAACAGATTAACACAATATTAAAACATTTTTATAACACTAACAAATACGCTCTCTCATGTATATACACTCAACGACTCATCATAGGGTATTACTACCTTATTAGTAAAGAGTCAAATCCCATAAAGCTAAGGTTTATCGCTAAACCGAAGCTCTGATACCAGATGTAACGTTCCTCCTTTCCGCACGGTTTAAACCGACGATAAACCACACACGTCCGACTTAAACCATACAGAAGGGCGTATTGTTATGGGGTGAATAAGAAAAAGCAGAGAAAGAAAAAAAAATAGAATCTTTCAGTGGAACGATAAAATATAATAATCAAATAAACAGTTCATGAAGCTGTTTATAAAATATTATATTATATTTATACAATACATATCAGAGTTACACATACCATAGAATATTAATAATGCAGCGGAATCAGTATGAGAGTAGTGGAATACTATAATAAATAATAATAAATCTTCGTCTTCGTTCTCCAGAGTACGGTCTTCTAAATCCCGAAATGCTCAGGCTGACCCGAGCGAATTGAAAAGACGAAACACTCGAGTCAGAACTAAAAAAAAATCTTATATGAGTTAAATCAACAGAAATAAATATGATGGCGTCAGAGATGTTTACGGGATTTGACATCTCTATCCAATGTCTAACGTGAGTGCAGTAACTCAAGAGATACTCGGGATTCACATCTCCTAAGGATCCGTTAAACTATTTACTATGTAGTAATATTACGCTATTATAATAATGTAAAATAAACTTACTTTTACATAGCGTTAAGGAGTGACCCAATATTCCCCTTAACACGTAATAGTGTCAATAGTCTATACAGTACCGTAATACCTCCTGATCGGGAGGCTACCAAATGATACTCCATAGGTAGGAGACAAATAGAAACTCGTACAAGGCGTGCTAGGGTAGGTGACATGGCACAACTAGGCAATGCCAGGGTAGATATATCAATTACGCTTCCGGGTCGGTGGTAACGCATAGCCGTAGCTACCGCCCACCTCGAGCCACACCCGCAAATCAAAGAAATCAAAAGTGGCCACCGAATAAATCCAAAAGTCAAAGTATAATATCAAAGGGATGTGTCCGATCAAAGGTGCTACCTCATTAGCCCGTCGATCGCTCCTGTTTTAGCCACCTTATGCCAACTCACGGGAGCCGGGTCCACGTATTTACCTCAAAGAAAACGCCGCCACCATCCTACTTCATTCTGGAATCTCCACCGCGTACACGGTTGTTAAAGTGGTTTTCGGAGTTGGCAGAGAGTATGACAACTTCAGATCCCGGTCTCTTCAACAACCAAACGTTATTATAACACCGCGGTCATTTTAAAATAATGTATACTTCAAAACCAGGATATAATATTTATTTCAAAACCATATAAGTACGATATCATTTTCGTTTTGAAACCAAATCAATATGATACCCTTTTTAAAATCATAGTATTCAAAGTTATAAAATTTCGAAACCAAAGACTTAAACTATAACCCTTCCAAAACGTAATACTTTGAAATTTGTGACCTTGAAACATAACTTCCAATACTTAAATGGTTCAAATATTAAATTACTTTATATAAAATAAAATAGCTTCTTAAATTCACAAATAAATTCCAAATACCGGTTTGAACCTCCAAATAAACCATTTCAATTCATATATTTCAAAGCTTTAAACATTCCACCATTTCAAAACTAATTCTTTGAAAATTTCCATATATATCAAATTCAATTACTATTATTTAGATTTGAAATGTTTACTTAATAAATCCAACAAAATTTAAGTACAACTTTTAACTTCAAACAACTGGATATTCTTTCAATTTATTTAACTTGATATATTCATTTATCTCAACATTATATCATTTAAATCACTTTTAACCAAATCAAGTTATAAGAATCATACCCTTTAAAATCTAAATTTTATCTAGATTCAAATTAAATTTATTCGAGTAAAATTCTTAAATAATTCAATTCAAACCAATTTCATATTTATCTTCCAACTTATTTTTTTTAAGGTCATTAAAACTCTATATATAAAATATCTTAACAGGTACTTAACCATATAATATAAATAATCAAACTCCATTATTTTATTAAACAAATTTATACATAGCTTAACTTCAAGAATTTAACTATATATATAAAATAATATTTATATAATATCAAAACTTATATTTATTAAACCGTATATTTCTTTCCAAAACCATAGAAAATCATTCAAAATATTTGTATATATAGACCTCGGTGTCTGTATAAAATTTTCTATCATATGGTCAAGTGATACAGATATTTATCATTTCAATTCGTAATTTAAAACAAAAATATGGTTATATATCATTTCAAACCGCAATCCTAGGTAAAATAAAAATGCACAACACCTTGCAGTTTATAATAATATAATACAACATCCATTCATCCATCACAAATCATATATCCATTACAATCATCATCCAAAATAATCAATCAATATCAATAAATAACTGATAATATATAACAGGAAATTAACAGGCAGTTATATTCAATAATAAATTTAATAACGATTAAATTTTAAATAAATACAGTTAACGGAGATGATGATTAAAATATACAAACTAGTCATAAATAAATTCATAATCACAACCTAAATTTAATTTAACGAACATAAGAAATTTTAGAAGTTGTGAGCGGGTTAAAACACTCACCTTTGGGATTTAAATTGAATTTAAATCCAATTTAAACCCAAAATTTGAACAGTCTCCAAATCCGTCCAAACTAGCGCCAAAAAGTCCGGAATTTCAATATGATCCTAACCAAAAAATCGCGCCCAAATCGGATATAGTATAAGAAAGTTATGATCATTAGAACAATTGGATTTAAAATTAAAAATAAATTTAAACAAATCAACAACACCTCCAATTTCCAAGGCCATGTCACCCTCTGCTCTCACAGTACCCACGCACGAGATCCTTCTCTCGTTTGAAACCCTGATGCTCGACCTAACATAGCGGCCACCTTATACGTAAATTTCACGCCGCCTACGTGTTCAACCACGTCAATCGAAACCCACCACCATGCTCCACACCCTGAGTCGACCCCCCAGGCAACTCGCGCAGCCCCACCGTGTCCCCCTACATCTTCCGCCACCGCCAAAAATCGTGCCAAATTCTGGAAAATATGAAGCACTTGACGAGGAACGAAGGCCAGATCTAGGGCCTGCTCGTCGTTCTCTCCCAAACCGCACTTCCCGATCGTCATATCGTCGTGAATCTGCCGTTGGATCTAAACCCTAGCATATGGACGGCTGCGGTTAAACTTTAATTTTTGGATAAACGATGCATCGAATCGAAAAACGAATCACATATATGAGATGTGCTATTCGGGAGCTTCGATACATAATTTTTCTGAATTTTTTTTGAGGAGTTTGAAAATTCAATTTGATTTGGAATTGCAATTGGAATTAGGGTTTGCAGCCATTGGAAAGAGGCGGAGCTGATGGAATTGTATGCGTAGACAAATGAGAAAAAGAAGTAGGCTAGAGTTTATAACTGGGTATTTATAGACAAAGTGAAATTAGAATAGATGGACCCGATTTATAAACGTGTTGAACGATAAATGGCCCGAAAAGCCCGTTCTGACTTCGGAACGAAATTGGGTCAACCCTTATATCAAAATAGATGTTTTAAAATATTTTAAATGCAATGGAATAGATTTCACGTCCGAATTCCATCGTATGAAGAAGTTATGCTAAAATCAATATTTTTCAAATTGATTCAATTAATTTCAACTTCATTGATTTCAAGGTGTTTCGAGTCCGTTCGATCAAACGACAAGCCTAATCGCTACGAACTTGAAATCCTACAATAATTCATCGATACGGATCCGATGAAACTGGTTTCGTCGAAATCCAAGCCAGTGGCCAAAATGGCTATTTTTCCATTAATTAATTAAATAAATAAATTAACAAATAAATTCAAATCTCCAATTTCAACTCTATAATTAACAAATTTCACCATTTTTAAATTTCGAAATCATTTACACAAATTTACCCAAGTTTAAATGTCACTTTAGAGTTGATAAATTTATCAATTTCAGTATTAACCACAATTTCATTAAATTCAGAAATTATAATTTTAAATTCTCAATAATCCCATTAAATTTACTTTTCGTTCTCATGATTAAATTCATTATTATCCAACAGATGAAATTAAAGTTGGTTCATTATTTATTCCATTATTATTCTCAAATTCCATCTTTATTTCAATTAGTAGAATAAATTAAATTTCGTTTATAATAAATTAAATTTCGTTTATAATAAATTCATTTACCAATCAATTAGGTAATTTATAATAATTGTTATATTATGAATGGAATTAACGTTAACTTCAAATATTATCTTAATTTACATTAAGATAATACTTAATTACCTTTGGATGAAATTTATTTCCCATTGCACTAAAATACGCCTATTTACCTCTTAATTTGAATAAATATTACATTTCTAAACGTTTACTTCTATCAATTGTACACATTAATTAAGGGTTAAAGCCAATAAATGAATTTACCTTAATTCCATTCTTATACCAACTTACTACTTATACATACTTTAGTTTCTATGTAGTTTATACATTCATACTTCCGTTGTTTTATTAATTACCATTAAAGTAACGTTTATTATCAACAACAAACATTATAATTACTTATCTACATTGATTGTATAAATTTCAATTTAATACGTATTACTTCATTGGTTAATATAACTTTGAATTCATTCAATCACCACTAATTAATTCAATTACTGCAATTGCTTTCAAATTAAATTTTTATGAACTAAACAAATAGGTAACTTATACAATTGTAACCATTAAAATTTAGTTAACTTTAAGTTTATTACTTTCAAGCAAATAATATGATTACTTATAGAATATTGACTTTAATTCAATTACCATTTATTGAAATTCAAATTCATTAATTAATTTAATGCTTACATTTATTTCCATATATCCAATTTGTAGCTAAGTATAACATCTACATTATTTCCATTGATTGGAATTAAATTCCCATCTTTATATTATGCCTATTATTACGCTATAAACTAGTTACTATTGTTTGCCATTCATTTACTTGCCATATTCTTATTCCATTATTGTAACCTTTATTTATATTCACAAAATTTAATTTAAATTCCAATTCAATCAACTAATTCAACAGGCAACTTAAAATAATTGTTTACAAGCCAAGGTTACACTTGAGTTTATCATACTTCAACCCATTATTATAATTAGATACAAAATACCAAATTCATTCAATTATTATTAATTATGTACAAATTCCTTTATTTCACAACACTTACATTTATTTACTTATTTTGCGTTTATAACTAAGTCCTATATTTAAATTTATTTTCATTAATTGGAATTTCCTTCCATTCATTTATTATTACTTTAATTAGTATTATTTACCTTGCATTAACATTATTGCTTAAATTTACATGTAGTTACTATTAATCGATATATTGTTGCATTGGTTAATTAAATGCTTACCTTTAATTACTTATTTTAAATTTTATATCCAAGTGCAACAATTAGCACTATTTCTTTATTGTGATTTCACTTCAATTTTCAACAATCAGTTTTAATAACCATTGCTACAATTTGTTCTTAACATTACTTTAATATACATTATAAAATTCTTATTCCTTTCTAAATTTAATTACGAAAATCAAATTAAATTAACCAATTTAATTATTGAAAAACTACGGGTCGTTACAGTAACTTTCCAATATGAACAAATCAATCATGTAAGCATGAAATATCATGTACCCGAGTACCTGCAAATTTCGGTGAATATAAGTTTACTCAAGGTTGTCATCTGAGTAATCTTTATTGTTTCTTCTTGATATATGGGGTAACAAATGGTTATCTTATTATCTCATTTTTATCATGGTTTGATATAAAATGACCCATACGTAGTCTAACAACTTTTGTAAAATAAGTAGGACTGTCATATTGGAAATATAATATGGTTGAAAGACATATAAGAAAAATAACTTTGAACATGCAAACAAAATAGAAGTTTTCAGTCCGACCATATAGCTAACTATTTTAACTAATTTGTATCAAAGGCCAATAACTAACTATTTCACACCAATTTGTAGTAAACAAACATGTTCTAATATATTTTTACACGTGAATTGAACCAAATATATGACTTCTTATTCTATATGAAAATTTAATTTGTAATATGAAAAAGGTTCAATTTATATCCATAAAATCATGGTACTAATATCAAACTTAGGCAACAATTGTAAGAGGACGCCACAAATAAAACAACATGTTTAATAACTATTATGACCATTATCTTCATCATTTGTCTCAACCACTTGGACATGGAAAAAAACGTAAAACAAATTTGTTGAGTAATACCATAGACGTTGATAATAGAATTTTGCTTGCTTAGCTATCAAAATCTTTCTTATTCCCATTTTCACCTCGAGAAATAAAAATAATGGAAGTACAACTAATACTATGTAAGGATAACTATTATTATCTTTTGATAACGGTTGTCCCATTTGGCGTCAAAAATTAATTAATTTAGGTTTAAGAGTTGTCATATCATGTTAGAGACCTAACCAATGCCTCACCACCCACAACATCATTTGACTGCTAGATCATCGAGTAAGAAAATGGTATTATTAGATCATTTTCTGTAAACCCTTTAATTGCAGAATATCCATTGCTTTTATATGGATTAAGAGGCATAACAATCTTCATATTTGTACGTAAGCTCTAATCATAGCAAGAAAATGGATATATTGTTTCTATAACTTATTTTTTAAGGCATTAGTCCCCAAAAATGACCTAGCATCAGATACAAAGGAAAATAAAACAAAGTTGTTGTGCACGAATAAACATTGCTCTAAAATACAACAAAATTACAAACGATAAAATAAGCAAGAATTTGAAGTTTAAATTACTTTTTCGATGTTATCTAAATCTACCTTATTAGCTTGAAATTATTTTCCCATCGGTCATAACAATAGGAATAGATGTAGAGACATTATTAAATGCACTGCTGCCTCAAAATATTAAGTCTTCATATGAAGAAAGTTTAGATCAAGTATGACCATAAAGTGATGATTTACGCAATTCAAGTCTAAACTCACAAAGTTAATGCATATCAAAACTAAGCAGTTTTTATACCCAATAAATATTTTAGACTTGCTAATATCTAACAACCCTTAAAGATACTACTCACCTATCTAATTATGATTTACACAATTCAAGTCTGAACTCATAAAGTTAATCCATATCGGAACCAATCAAATTAATAAAATGATTAAGTCGATTACCAATAAATATTTCAGACTTGTTGATGTCTAACAATCCTTAAATGTACTACTCACCTGTCTAAATTTGTGCTTACAAAGCACATATGACCAATAGCAATGCCTAAAACTCACGCTAAATGAAAGGTATGGTTGGAATATCATGTAGATAGAAATTAGGGGAAAAATATAATTCAAATACACAAAGTTTCAATGCATAAAAAATTGAATCATGAAGACCAACAAATTAGGATTCTTACCCGAAATAGAATAGATGATTGGGCAACAAAGGTAGAGCATAGTCAGCTCAACAAACAAAAACACCAGGCTGCCTATCGGATGCAGTTGGTGCAAGGGGAAGTTACAATGGGAAAAGGAGGCGAAATCGTCACAACAAATGCGAGCATTGGTGAGTGGAGAAATCTAACGATGACGGTGAGCTGAGGGTGCCACTTTGAAAGGGGGAGCTAAGGAAATCTCTATATTTGTAGTAGGAGGAGAGTTCAACATCGGCGAATGGGTAAAGACACAAATTGGAGGTACGGTGATATTTAGTGTTCGGACGATAAGGGAAAGAAACAAAAAGGGCCGAAGTAAAAGGAAGACTCATAACGACGGGACTATTTATTTCACAAAATTCTTACAGAGGCTTTGAGCCCTTGAAATACAACCCAGTAATAATATAATAGTATAGATGAATCCCTTGTTGTTACATGCTACCAATATTATATATATACTCATTTCCTTCAGTTATGATGTGAGGCTAATCATAATCCAATCCATGCACTTACTTTAATACAATGCGAACCACACCTAATAGATACCAAGAATCAATCAACTAAAGAAAATTGCAAAAACTAAAATAAGTGTTAACTATTTGCATAGAAATCAAAGAATTGACTTTAGAAAATTTTCACGATAATCAAGCGATTAATTTACTTGGTCTAAGTAATGCCTTCTTCTCAAGACTTTATAAATGAAGGCATTCATCTTCATATTGGTGTGAGAGAGCATCCGCCATTATCTTCTTCAGTAAATTTTAATTTCTGTAGTCAAATAAAATTAGGAGTTTGAATGCAAATAAGTCTTTGGAGAAATTAATTATTAAATTTTAATTAAAGGTTAGTCTCTCTATTTTACTACCTATAATTTTGTAATCTCTCATGTATTCTCTTTCTACAGTAAAAAAAGAGAATAGTTGCATGACAGTTGAAGCGGATAGTTACAACTTAATTTCCCTCTGGAGTTTACCAATCCCTCAGGTTCTTCTGAGTATGTTCCCAAAAAAAGAATAGTTGTCGGATCTGTGAAAGTAGACGATTTGACCGAACCATGTTAAACCTTTATATTCTCTACTCTTCTATATTTCTTTGTTTGGTGATTATTGTTCATTGAATTGATAGTTGATAATTAATCGACAAGGTAAATTCTTTTATTGCTTCTGTGCCTAAGTATTCTACAACATTTTTGAAATGACGGCATAATTAAAATTTGCACAACATGATAAAGAACAATAAGGTAACGATATGGGATTTTTTAGAAATTTGTTTGATGCTATGCTGTAATGATTGATTCTTTTTTTTGGTTTGAAGATGTTTATAAATAATTCAAAATTGAAGACATAGTTATCTATAATGGCTGCAAGTAAACTTTAATAAGAAATATCATATGAAATAATTACACCATTATCATGTAAAAAAATGAAGTTCGGATAATTGCGGTTAGTTTGGTTTGGTTTGAATTCAAACTAATCACAACTACAATTAATTTCCTCTAATTGAAACTAAATTAAATGAGAATCAAGTATATATTTTGTTTAATGCTAAATAATAAGAGAATTAATATGTAATCAATTAATTCCTTTCGTCATAATGTTTCATATCCACTGTAAATTTCAACTCCATAAGGAACATATAAAGTGAACTACATTGTAAATTAAACAAATGATCTTTATTATAAGAAATACCGATATTTTCTTTAATTAATTTAGCATAAAATCATAATATTTATGGGTAATTTTCTTCAACAAACTCACCAAAATATTGTTATAGCATATTTATATACTTGCTCATCCTTGGAAGACAAAGTTATATATTCTATATGTTATAAAACACAATTATAAATTTTGTCTTATAAGCATAAAATTGTACTAGGTTATAAATATTCTATTGCACAAACAAAAATATTACAATCATTCATATCAATATCGGATTCACCAGACAAAGTTCATAGTCAATGTTAGATTCTAGAGAAAATTCATGATTAATGTTCAAATCCATGGTGTTATGTGAAGATTGGAGAGTAAAAGAGAATGGATTCGATTACATGGAAAATACAATATGAAGGTGAGAAATTATTGAACAAAAAATTGGCTTTAAATAAATAAAATACAACTTGCATAATATTGTTATTTATCTTTTTTATTCATCGTCCTTCACAATGTGTTTTGTCTTTATGGCTAGATGATATGGGATCTCCAAAATTTAGTTTCGAAGCATGAGAAAAATACCAAATAATGAGAAATATAGTGTAATAGAGTTTAAATTTTTCGATATTATGAAGTATTCATTTTCTAAAACTTGTTACATATAGACTTGTTAGCGAACACCCTTAGAACATAAGGTCAAACAAAGGCAAAATTGGAGAAATTTATGTGGTACATATCAACTGCATACAATTTATGTACCAACTGGGTAATTTTTTCAATTTTCAATTTTAATGATTGCCGTTGATCGTGCCTATTCAAATAATTTGCATAGTTATTAACTTTGTCAAGTGTTATTCTGATAATTTAGAAATTGAGTCCAAAAGAGTAAGAAGTAATGGTCTTTTGGTTTCATTTTGAGTTTTTTGTTTTGCATTTTCAACATTCATCATAAAATATGAAGAGTGCAGACAATAATATTTAAAATTCTAATGCATTACGACTACGATGGAAGAACGACGAAATGAGTGGAAGGACGACGAACGAAATGGATTGTTTTCCATGCTTTTATTATTTTCTAAACATAGAAAACAAAATAAATTTGGTTTCTATTTTGTATGTTAATTTTCAAATTTGTTGTTTTCCAAAAAATACATAAGGTTGAGCATTTTTATTTGGACAGAAATGTGACGACCAAGCTTCCTACGGCCAGGAAACCGTTTCGTCTTTAAGAAAGAAAAGGGTGAGAAAGTAGAAAAGATAGAGAAGAAAGAACAGCAACATCAGAATCTCACAGCGGAACGAATAAATTATATTGATCACATAAGTATTTACATAATATAAAACATCAATCAGAGTTATACAGACAATACATCACGTACTAGACAGTTATAAACACCTGTCTAGTTAATACAACATAACACAACCAACTCAATCAATACGACTCAAAGATACCAACACAGCGGAACTATATATATATCTACAACGCTGAAGTCTCCTGCTCCATTGCTCCTCCAGAATTCGTCAAAGCTAACCTGAATCCCTTGGCTACCCGTAAAAATTTGGGTACCCAAGAGTTTATGAAAAACAAAAATAAACTCCGGGTCAGACATGGGTCTGGTATGAGTAACAGGTTTAAGTTGCTTAACTTTAAAAAATCCTTTTGAAAACAAAAGGTATCACGTAAGACTTCCCACACATAAACATGGAAAAGTTTTTACCTTACGCTAACCAAAACATTTGATAGGAAATTCAGTGATATTATAATAGGTCTAGGGTTTTCAAGTAAATAGAAAATAGCCGAAATTGTTACATGATTAAATTCCAGCTACTAGCCACAAAAGTGGGTAATACAATCAAAACTGTTGGCACTTATTGGATTGTGGATTCCATACAATGGCAGGGCTACTGGGGTACCGCCCGTCACAGTACGTGGCCTAGATCAACGTGCCGAGGATCACTCCCGACCCCCTACAACACAAGGCCGGAACCATTCCTTACTGAACAGTCCCGAACAAGATAAACCTCGCAGTTGTTTGCAACCAACTGCCCACACAACCGAAAATAAAGGGACATCTAGACAGGGGAATATCCTTGTCCTGCTTGGGCATGACCCACCTAACCTTGCTGCACCTCCCCTGTTTTAGCCATTCCCGGTTGATGAGGCTTGAGGCTACGATTACCTTTAGAGAACATATTTTCTTAGAATGCTCATCGCCCACCTGACGATGTGTTGAAAACATTCAATCCATACAAGTTCGTTCCGGATTCGAACGAAACCGAAGGCATTATCTCGTTACACTCATTTTGCAATCACCCTCAGAGTTAACGACGATAACCCTTGCACTCTGAATCTCCATCTTCACTTTAGATTCACGACCTATCGTTAATTTGGAATCGATGTGGTTTTCGGATATTCCTAAAGTGGAAAACCGATCCCGGTCTCATCGAAATCCAAAACGTGTCTTTTAAGGCCAAGTTGTCTATTTAGTCTTAACAGTTTAATTCAATATAATCAATACACACACATATGGATAATTCATAACATCACAATAGATAATCACAGATAATCTCGTAAACAGATAATCAATATTATCATCTAAACAGATAACTAATATTATCATATTTAAACCAAGCATCCATGACACATAGATATTATTCATGTCAGATCACAATCATCAAATGAAATATCAATATCATTCATCCATAAGCAATGATTTATAATCATACCATTTGTAATTAATTTAAAATAAATTAAATTAATTACTTCTATCTCTAATTAATTTCATGTAAATTAAATTAATTACTTCATCTATAAATCCTGCTTATACAACCATTAATTAATTATAAATCAAATTAATTAACCATCTTCTAAATATTCATCTTGATGAAACACCTTGATTAATCATTCACTAATTACAATAGGTTATTAGTCTTTATTTAATTTCACAGATTAGTTGTCCTAAATCATTCATAGTAATTAACATTTGATTACTTTATTTATATTAATTAAATATAATCGATTACATTTTTCCTTAATTAATCACCACATTATTAATTATTTCTTAATTAACCAATTCTTAATTTACATCATTAATTATATTAATTCATGATCTTTAATTTATATTTAAATTAAATTACTATGGTTAAATTAATTACATTCAGTAATTAATCTTTAATTAAACACAATTATTAATCACCTTTGATTAATATCAACCAGTAATTAACTACCCTTAATTACTCATATTAATAAATTAATTATCCCATAATTAATTATCTCCTTTAATCCTTTGATTAATTTCAAAAGTAATTACCCAAATTACTTTATTAACACATCATCTTTCATTAATTACATTCAGTAATTAACATTAATTACTTCCTTAAGTAATTGTGCTCCCTTGCATGCACTAAGTAATTATACTTATCAATTCATCAAATGATTTTCTTAAATTAATTAAACTAAATTAATTAACTTAAATTAATCATTTAATCAAAATTAATTACAAAAAGTAATTAATCTCTTAATTACTTTTATCAAGTAATTACACTTAACCATTTACAATAGATTATCTAATTAATCTGATTAATTATCAAAATTAATCACATTAATTAATTAGTAATCTTTAGTTAATTATCTAATATCATCTCTTAATTTACTCCTTAATTTATCTTTATTTATAAATTAATCTAAATTATTAATTTATAAATTTAATAAATTACCATTCCTTTATTATCTTATCAATTAAATCATTTAATGCCTTAATTATTCTTAAGATAATTTATTTCTTATTTAATAACTTAATTAATATAAATGTGTATTAGAACATTACACTTTTTTTAAATTTAGATTCAAATTCCATTTTGAATTCAAGATTCAAAAAGATTATTTTAAATATTTACCAAATTTAAATTCTATTTGAAACAAATTTACTTTTCAAAACTATTTTATTTAAACTGGTTTCATATATTTAACTTTAAAACTGTTTTAAAATTTCAAATTTGAATTCGAGAAATACTTGAATCCATTAGTTTCACCTTGAATTTAAAACTTGCGTTTAACTTGCTTTTTAAGAATTTGATTTTTAATTCTTGATTTACAATCCAATTCATTTTTAAAAACTTAGATTCAAAAATTCATTTGAATCTATACCTTTGAAATTTTAAAATTTCAAACACAGTTTACATTTTGTTTCCGATTTACCATTGAATTTCAAACCTGAAGTTGTCAGGTTTTTAAACCTGAAAGAAACCCATATTCCATTTTTTTTTATAAAAAACTTTGTTTATTTCAGATTTGAATTCAAGTAAAACTTTGAATTCAAGCTTCAAACTGGATTTACACTTGGTTTAAATCCATTACTATTGTTAAATAGGTTTCATTTGCATTTTGTTGAAAAGTCAAATTTTTGTTCCCAGGTTTCTGCAAAAACCTGAAACACACATTTACTCGACGCAAACCAAACTGCATCGAGTCATCCTTTCCCCTACTTCGAGTCACGTATCGAGTGACTCGAGAGTTTTCCCCAATCAAAAAAAACTCTGCACACCGAAAGAACAATCCAACACTTCAATGGCACGGTGCACGTGCACCGTGGCCCCACCAACTCCGACCTCCCACCTGAGCTTCAACAAGTCGCCGACCGCCTCCAGACAACGTCACGACCACCCAAATTCGTCATGGCAACCTGAAACGAAAATGGGTTCGAAACCCAAACCTGGAACACATCAGCCTTTCCCCTCTTGAACCTGTCAACGTCACTTATTCGACGCTCTGACCACCGGTGGCCACCCAACTCCGGTCACCGCTTCTACTACAACCCCACTACAAATCCCCAAAATATTGTAACACTCGATCAAACATAGGACGTGCAGTTGATCGAACAAACAAGCCTAGTTAAACTAGGGTTAAGAACAGAAAACCACCCCCATCATCAACACAATGATCATCCACCTCTACTACCATTTTTCCTATCTCCGCAGTAAGCTTCTCCACCTCCTCACACAACCCGACCACCTCCAAATGCATAGATCACCAGAAATCACAGTTTTCACCCATTAAGCCCAACCCATAATTACACCTTCAATACTTAATTATAGATAGTGCTTTTAATTTTAAAAATCAAGTCTTTGTTTAGTGTTTTAGTTTATATGCCTGAACTAAGTAATTATGAAGTTTGGGTTTTACCAAAACTTGAGTTTTCACTGTCCTTATTATCTTTCCAGAGCAAATTTGAATTTTGTTTAGCTTAAATAAAATTTTAACATCTCTATTGTAACCAAACAATCAAGTCTTATTTTGATCCTGAGTCCTAACAATAAGTGGATCAAGCAGTAGGGATTTTTAAACTAATCTGGGTTTGAAAATTTTAGAACAGAGGTGTTCTTCAGGTATTTACAAAACACATATGCATCACACATCCAAATGCATCACACATCCAAACATACACCGAGATACTCTCAAATATATACACATACAAACTTATTTCAGATATAAATAAAGCAACCATTTTTATATTTGAGTTTGACAAAAAATGTTACTCACTTTGCTTGTAAAAATAAACAGAGCATCCTTTGGTTTGAAACAGGTTGAACTTGAAAACTGGAAAGTAGTTTTGCTTCATTTCCTTAATCTTCTTGTCTTTGTTGGATTTGCAAACATTATTCAAGTTTGTATAAATGGAAATGTTACTATTCTCAGGTTGTCATGTTTTTAGAGATGAATCACAACAAGCCGATATACAAATATATAGAGGAGGGTTTACAGGTAGGTGATAACTGGGTTAGCAAGCTGCAGGTAAAATCTTATTATTATTTCTTTTCATAGATTATGTTTTGTTTGTATATGACAAGATTGTATATTAGGAGGCTGAGTTGATCTTATACAACTCGAAATGACTATTGTTATGTGCTAAGAAATGAAAGCATTAAATGCAAATGTACTATATGTTTACACTAATCTTATCTTTTGTGTACAAAGATTTTTTTTCTTCTGCTTTACATTTCTTACAGGTTGACTACACTTTCATATGCCTGCATATGTTATTTTCTTTTGTTTTGTTTCTTACTTTGCTTTGTATCTTTGCTTTAGAGTCAACCTGCAACTATTTTTCCTTACTTTATTTTGTTTTATACTTGATGTTTGTACTTGTTTGAATCTTAATTTACAAGCTACTAACATTTTATTTTATGTTTTCATACTTGTCTTCTTTTCTACTCTTGCCTGCATATTTTTTTTTTGTACTTCATGTTCAGATATTTTATTTTGCATTTCAACAGGTTACATTCATATTTATACTACTCTTTGCATACTTACTATACTTTGCATTGTTAACCTGACTTTGCCATGTTTACTTTTATTATTTTACATAGATATTTATGTTTCTTTTTTTTAGCCTTGCATTTTATTTTTATTTTATTTAGTTGCCAACATAATTGTTGTGAATTTTTAACTTATGTACTTATGTTTAATCCTAACACATGTGCTTATTTACCCCTCTTTTATTTTAAAACTTATACTATCAAATGTTAAATTTATTTATAATTTTTATACTTATGTAAATCTCGGTTATAAGACTTAGTTTATTTTAAACTTACAAATCTTAGTTTTCCAAAACATAGGTTTAAAATAACAATTCCTATTTATTTAAAATTCATTGTTAAGTTATTATGTTATTATTATTGTTTACATAATACTCATTATTAAAATTAAATTCACTACATAAATAATTTACTTATTTTATAAAGCTAAAGTAAAAAGAACAAAACAAATCTTTTTATTTAAATTCAAACCTAGGCTAGAATTTATTTTTAAACAAATTAAATTTATCTTGAGTACTTTTAAAATCATATTATTATTTATTCAATACAAAATTTCCAAATTATCAAAAATAGTAGAATTAGAAAACATAGCTTTATCTATTAAATCTAAAGACAAAACTTATCTATTTATAATATATACCAATATATACACATATATATTATAAATAGAAACAATTTAAATTAGCTTTTAAAAGATAAATTATCAGTGAAATATTTATTTAAACGAAGATTATTAATTCAAATTTAAATTATTATCAAATCAATTTAATTTTTAATGCAGATTGTTAAATTGATATTGCCCCAAATTTCCGGGATGTCACATTCCTCCCCCCTTAAAAGACTTTCGTCCCCGAAATTTAGAACAAAGGTAATTTAATAACCTAATTAAAGATTTATTTTTTTAAAGCACAAGCATATATTAATCATAAGCTAACAATCATAGCAACCAATTCATCCAAACAAACAAATCTAGCTATCCAAACAAGATTCCGGATAGAATTTTCTCGAGTTTCCCCAAGTATAAATACCGGGACACTCGCTCCATAAAATCCAAACAACCGATACTACTAAGCTACAGAACTTCTACTCATCTAGATCTACAAAATAAGACAGGATATCAGACTACAGACAAGTCTGAATCAACAGCCAAAACTCCCTGAATTGCTGGTTCTACAACCAGAGATAATCCTACACGTACTCCCTCAGAGATATGTGAAACACAATGAATTCCAGTTATCCAAACTAGCATTTCGATCCTGAAGACCAAACACTTATCCAAAATCAAATCTCCGATTTCGAAATCCAAATTCCTTCGCCTCTTATCCACAAAACTCTTCGGACGATCCTGTGCTGCCTACATCTTCCCTGATCAGCTCAACTCTTGTTGATGTCCTTAGAAACAAACTGAACCAAAGACAATCCAACAAAATGATCTTTCCAAGATCGACCAAAACTCAGAACACAAACTTTATTCCAAATCAGAACTCACTTTTCTTATCCGGAAGAGATAATACAGGTGCACTTAAAAGTGGCCTCGGATCCTGAAAAATCCCTGTAGAACTCTCTAATCCAAACATTGCAACATCCCATAGCTTCCTGACTAAACAGCTGCCACCATGCTTCCACTGCGCAACTCTGATTAAACAGATGAAAACGCTGAAGTCGAACACAAACTGGACAACACATTCCAAAATAAAGTTCACATATCCAAAAATAAAACTCCGAGATTCCTCCAAAATCTGAGCTACTTCACCAAACTCAAAAATCATCCTATTACTAAGCTGATCTATCGGTTCCACTTCTGGAATCCAGTCGATACCAAACTCAATCTCCAGATGCTGACCAAATTCTGAATTCTTGAAGACATTCAGAAAAATCTCTGAAACACAAAAGAACACTCAAACTATCGCAAGTCACTTTTGCGATCTATCCAGCCTAATTCCAAAGATACTTCTCTCTCTTTTTACCCAACAGAGCAGCTTACGCTTATGTGGCCAATTCATCGAAGAAATGGAACTACTCTGCTGCTTCTGAAGTTACCCCAAGAAAAACTGCTAAGCCAGAAGACTTTGAAACCCAAAACCCTTCGATAAACTCGGACCTCACAGCAAACAGGAACACCCAACTGAACCCAGCCACATCACCAAAGCAGACACACTTCCTTACTTGTTCCAAAGAAACATCTTCGGAGACATCCATAGTCACTATGTCTCATCACACAGCTACTGCACCTTGATGTATCAAGATATCATGACTTGCTTCTGTTCAACCAACAGATCCAAACTTTAGCTCATCCAAACTACACTTCAAAATGAACTCCGAACCTTAACAGGTTTCCTTCAGATATCGATGAAGTCCTTACACCATCCAAAGCTCACTCGGGACGGTATTAGGTCTACAGTCTCGACAATGACACTTCCAACCTCAGACATTCAAATTCCAACCATTGGTAGTTGTGTTACACACACCACCACCCTATCTACCTTTATAGCTCATTGGAAAACCTGAATAGGTAACCCAACAAATAGATAGAAATGAATATATATATATATATATATATATATATATATATATATATATATATCAAAATTACAAATACGCTCTCTCAGGAAAGAAATCACTCAAGAGCCTAGGTATTCACTCAACCTAGAGCTCTGATACCAACTGTGACGACCAACCTTCCTACGCCCAGGAAATCGTTTCGTCTTTAAGAAAGAAAAGGGTGAGAAAGTAGAAAAGATAGAGAAGAAAGAACAACGACATCAGAATCTCACGGCGGAACGAATAAATTATATTGATCACATAAGTATTTACATAATATACAACATCAATCAGAGTTATACAGACAATACATCACGTACTAGACAGTTATAAACACCTGTCTAGTTAATACAACATGACACAATCAACTTAATCAATACGACTCAAAGATACCAACACAGCGGAACTATATATATATATATATATATATATATATATATATCTACAATGCTGAAGCCTCCTGCTCCATTGCTCCTCCAGAATTCGTCAAAGCTAACCTGAATCCCTTGGCTACCCGTAAAAATTTGGGTACCCGAGAGTTTATGAAAAACAAAAATAAACTCCAGGTCAGACATGGGTCTGGTATGAGTAACAGGTTTAAGTTGCTTAACTTTAAAAAATCCTTTTGAAAACAAAAGGTATCACGTAAGACTTCCCACACATAAACATGGAAAAGTTTTTACCTTACGCTAACCAAAACATTTGATAGGAAATTCAGTGATATTATAATAGGTCTAGGGTTTTCAAGTAAATAGAAAATAGCCGAAATTGTTACATGATTAAATTCCAGCTACTAGCCACAAAAGTGGGTAATACAATCAAAACCGTTGGCACTTATTGGTTTGTGGATTCCATACAATGGCAGAGCTACTGGGGTACCGCCCGTCACAGTACGTGGCCTAGATCAACGTACCGAGGATCACTCCCGACCCCCTACAACACAAGGCCGGAACCATTCCTTACTGAACAGTCCCGAACAAGATAAACCTCGCAGTTGTTTGCAACCAACTGCCCACACAGCCGAAAATAAAGGGACATGTAGACAGGGGAATATCCTTGTCCTGCTTGGGCATGACCCACCTAACCTTGCTGCACCTCCCCTGTTTTAGCCATTCCCGGTTGATGAGGCTTGAGGCTACGATTACCTTTAGAGAATATATTTTCTTAGAATGCTCATCGCCCACCTGACGATGTGTTGAAAGCATTCAATCCATACAAGTTCATTCCGGATTCGAACGAAACCGAAGGCATTATCTCGTTACACTCATTTTGCAATCACCCTCAGAGTTAACGACGATAACCCTTGCACTCTGAATCTCCATCTTCACTTCAGATTCACGACCTATCGTTAATTTGGAATCGATGTGGTTTTCGGATATTTCTAAAGTGGAAAATCGATCCTGGTCTCATCGAAATCCAAAACGTGTCTTTTAAGGCCAAGTTGTCTATTTAGTCTTAACAGTTTAATTCAATATAATTAATACACACACAGATGGATAATTCATAATATCACAATAGATAATCACAGATAATCTCGTAAACAGATAATCAATATTATCATCTAAACAGATAACTAATATTATCATATTTAAACCAAGCATCCATGACACATAGATATTATTCATGTCAGATCACAATCATCAAATGAAATATCAATATCATTCATCCATAAGCAATGATTTATAATCATACCATTTGTAATTAATTTAAATAAATTAAATTAATTACTTCTATCTCTAATTAATTTAATGTAAATTAAATTAATTACTTCATCTATAAATCTTGCTTATACAACCATTAATTAATTATAAATCAAATTAATTAACCATCTTCTAAATATTCATCTTGATGAAACACCTTGATTAATCATTCACTAATTACAATAGGTAATTAGTCTTTATTTAATTTCACAGATTAGTTGTCCTAAATCATTCATAGTAATTAACATTTAATTACTTTATTTATATTAATTAAATATAATCGATTACATTTTTCCTTAATTAATCACCACTTTATTAATTATTTCTTAATTAACCAATTCTTAATTTACATCATTAATTATATTAATTCATGATCTTTAATTTATATTTAAATTAAATTACTATGGTTAAATTAATTACATTCAGTAATTAATCTTTAATTAAACACAATTATTAATCACCTTTGATTAATATCAACCAGTAATTAACTACCTTTAATTACTCATATTAATTAATTAATTATCCCATAATTAATTATCTCCTTTAATCCTTTGATTAATTTCAAAAGTAATTACCCAAATTACTTTATTAACACATCATCTTTCATTAATTACATTCAGTAATTAACATTAATTACTTCCTTAAGTAATTGTGCTCCCTTGCATACACTAAGTAATTACACTTATCAATTCATCAAATGATTTTCTTAAATTAATTAAACTAAATTAATTAACTTAAATAAATCATTTAATCAAAATTAATTACAAAAAGTAATTAATCTCTTAATTACTTTTATCAAGTAATTACACTTAACCATTTACAATAGATTATCTAATTAATCTGATTAATTATCAAAATTAATCACATTAATTAATTAGTAATCTTTAGTTAATTATCTAATATCATCTCTTAATTTACTCCTTAATTTATCTTTATTTATAAATTAATCTAAATTATTAATTTATAAATTTAATAAATTACCATTCCTTTATTATCTTATTAATTAAATCATTTAATGCCTTAATTATTCTTAAGATAATTTATTTCTTATTTAATAACTTAATTAATATAAATGTGTATTAGAACATTACACTTTTTTTAAATTTAGATTCAAATTCCATTTTGAATTCAAGATTCAAAAAGATTATTTTAAATATTTACCAAATTTAAATTCTATTTGAAACAAATTTACTTTTCAAAACTATTTTATTTAAACTGGTTTCATATATTTAACTTTAAAACTGTTTTAAAATTTCAGATTTGAATTCGAGAAATACTTGAATCCATTAGTTTCACCTTGAATTTAAAACTTGGGTTTAACTTGCTTTTTAAGAATTTGATTTTTAATTCTTGATTTACAATCCAATTCATTTTTAAAAACTTAGATTCAAAAATTCATTTGAATCTATACCTTTGAACTTTTAAAATTTCAAACACAGTTTACATTTTGTTTCCGATTTTACCATTGAATTTCAAACCTGAAGTTGTCAGGTTTTTAAACCTGAAAGAAACCCATATTCCATTTTTTTTTATAAATAACTTTATTTATTTCAGATTTGAATTCAAGTAAAACTTCGAATTCAAGCTTCAAACAAGATTTACACTTGGTTTAAATCCATTACTATTGTTAAATAGGTTTCATTTGCATTTTGTTGAAAAGTCAAATTTTTGTTCCCAGGTTTCTGCAAAAACCTGAAACACACATTTACTCGACGCGAACCAAACTGCACCAAGTCATCCTTTCCCCTACTTTGAGTCACGTACTCGAGTGACTCAAGTGTTTTCCCCAGTCAAAAAAAACTCTGCACACCGAAAGAACAACCCAACACTTCAATGGCACGGTGCACGTGCACGTGCACCGTGGCCCCAACCAACTCTGGCCTCCTACCTGAGCTTCAACAAGTCGCCGACCACCTCCAGACAACGTCACGACCACCCAAATTCGTCATGGCAACCTGAAACGAAAATGGGTTCGAAACCCAAACTTGGAACACATCAGCCTTTCCCCTCTCGAACCTGTCAACGTCACTTATTCGACGCTCTGACCACCGGTGGCCACCCAACTCCGGTCACCGCTTCTACTACAACCCCACTACAAATCCCCAAAATCTTGTAACACTCGATCAAACATAGGACTGCAGTTGATCGAACAAACAAGCCTAGTTAAACTAGGGTTAAGAACAAAAAATCACCCCCATCATCAACACAATGATCATCCACCTCTACTACCATTTTTCCTATCTCCGCAGTAAGCTTCTCCACCTCCTCACACAACCCGACCACCTCCAAATGCATAGATCACCAGAAATCACAGTTTTCACCCATTAAGCCCAACCCATAATTACACCTTCAATACTTAATTATAAATAGTGCTTTTAATTTTAAAAATCAAGTCTTTGTTTAGTGTTTTAGTTTATATGCCTGAACTAAGTAATTATGAGTTTGGGTTTTACCAAAACTTGAGTTTTCACTGTCCTTATTATCTTTCCAGAGCAAATTTGAATTTTGTTTAGCTTAAATAAAAATTTAACATCTCTTTTGTAACCAAACAATCAAGTCTTATTTTGATCCTGAGTCCTAACAATAAGTGGATCAAGCAGTAGGGATTTTTAAACTAATCTGGGTTTGAAAATTTTAGAACAGAGGTGTTCTTCAGGTATTTACAAAACACATATGCATCACACATCCAAATGCATCACACATCCAAACATACACTGAGATACTCTCAAATATATACACATACAAACTTATTTCAGATATAAATAAAGCAACCATTTTTATATTTGAGTTTGACAAAAAATGTTACTCACTTTGCTTGTAAAAATAAACAGAGCATCCTTTGGTTTGAAACAGGTTGAACTTGAAAACTGGAAAGTAGTTTTGCTTCATTTCCTTAATCTTCTTGTCTTTGTTGGATTTGCAAACATTATTCAAGTTTGTATAAATGGAAATGTTACTATTCTCAGGTTGTCATGTTTTTAGAGATGAATCACAACAAGCCGATATACAAATATATAGAGGAGGGTTTACAGGTAGGTGATAACTGGGTTAGCAAGCTGCAGGTAAAATCTTATTATTATTTCTTTTCAGAGATTATGTTTTGTTTGTATATGACAAGATTTTATATTAGGAGGCTGAGTTGATCTTATACAACTCGAAATGACTATTGTTATGTGCTAAGAAATGAAAGCATTAAATGCAAATGTACTATATGTTTACACTAATCTTATCTTTTGTGTACAAAGATTTTTTTTCTTCTGCTTTGCATTTCTTACAGGTTGACTACACTTTCATATGCCTGCATATGTTATTTTTCTTTTGGAAAATAATTAAACTATCATTTGACGATTTATCGACAAACGATGATATTTTTGTGATATTACAAAATACGAAAATCAGTGTATTTTTTGTAATTGTTTAGGAATCGTGTCGCACTTTTGAATACGACCGTATTTTTGTGTCGTCGTTCACAATCCATACACGAATGAAATCCTATATACCAAAGTGCCAGTAATATTGGTTAAAACCAAGTCGACGCTTAAAAAAATGAACCCTTCCTTGATTTTCTTGTACTTCTATCTTCTTTTTTTTTGAGCTACTATAAACAATGCAATCAGACTCAACATCAAAATTTGAAATAAAATCCATCACTCATCTAAAAATCATAAAACAAACATCTTTGAAATCATGAGAGTGAGATCTTCATTTTGATGTAGGTGTGATAGTGTGGAGTTGCGATATGCGATGATCAAAATTTAGGCAGTGGAGCTAGGGTTTGATGGAGAGGTTGATTCGGTTGTCGGTTGGCTAAATCGCTGTTGGATATGGATTTGTGGTGGAGAATCGCAGCGAGCAGCCGAATTTGGGGAGGCGCGATGACTGATGGAAAAACGCGATTCATGCTTTTTGCATTGTGGTGGCATTAACCACTTTTGGCTAGGGTTGATCGGGCTTCGATGACGGTGATGTGGTGGAAACCCTTGTGGAGGGGAGTTGAACGAAGAAGACCGTTGCCGCTTTCGTCGACTAATGATCGAGTTAGGGGCGTTGATGGTTCAACCATGGAAGTATGTATGCGTGCATGAGTTTATGTATCAAGTGGCATTATAGATTGGGGAAGATGGATTTTGAAATGTGATTAAAGAGTAATGGAGTTTTAGTCGTAAATTAAATATTTAATTATATTTTAAAATCCCAAGTCTTATAAAAATTGTATCTTACTCATACGAGGTCCAAATCAACCGCGGTCAGTTGTATTACACTCGTGGGATCATTAGCTACGTTGTGGAAATAGATTAGTTGAATTCAGGGCTAATGGAATTTTGGGCTAAGATCGAATGTTCGTTTGATTTTAGTTCAAAATGGAATGTTTCGATGATAATTGGGATTTATATGAGTTTACTCACCTTTAATTAAACTATATAATATCTGTCATGCTATAGATTATTTTTGAAGGCTTAGATTATAGTTTATATTGTTGTTTCATTGATTGTTTGGTTGGAATCTGTTTTGGAAAATGGATGAAATATTATCTAATTTGCAGTGAACCCATATGACTATATATATTGTCCATAACCATTGGTTTGCGGGGAACATTTATAGAGAGACCCTAAGGAGTTTCTCGTCAATATTTATTTACTTATCCACTTATGTTGCCTATATTGATGTTTGGTTGAAAATAATTGTGACATTCTATTTAAATTGTTTAAGTGTCATTAGAGCTATTTACACTATATCGTCACTTATTAAATAACATCCCCTAAACTTTTGTGTAAGTTGTCTTGAGCTTGTATTTTCACAATACAGATGTTCAAAATTCATTAATCATTTTGATTAATGATATTTAAATTTAGTTAATCATTTTAATTAATGATATTTGATTTAATTAATCATTTTGATTAATGATATTCGAGTTTAATTAATCATTTTGATTAATGATGTTTTAAATTTAGTTAATTATTTTAATTAATGATGTTTAAATCTAATTTATCATTTTAATTAATGATATTTGGATTTAAGTACTAATTTTAGTTAATGATGTTTGGATTTAATTAATTTTTTATTAACGATGTTGGAATCTAATTAAAACTTTTTAATTAAAGATAATTTAATTTAATTAATCATTTTAAATAAATGATATTTGAAATTTAAGTAGTCATTCTAATTAATGATATTTGAATGTAATTAATCAATTTAACTACTGATAATTAATTCAACAAAGGTATTTAAGTTAATTAATTAATTTAGTAAAAGTGATTAAAGTTAGTTAATGAAAGTGTTTGAAGTGAACTAAATGATTTAGTGTTTAAAGTTAATTAGCTGATTTAATAAAGGTTTTAAAGTTACTTTACTTATTAAATAAAAGTGATTTAGAAATAATTAACTGTTTAAATAAAAATAATCGATTGACTTATTAAAAGAGATTATAAATTTGATTAATTATCTTTTGTGATAATTAATTTTTTTAAATTATGAGAAACTATAAATGTGATTAATTATCTTTCGGGATAATTAATGTTGGTTTAAATTTATAAAATGGATTTTAAATTTGATTTATTTTGTTTGGAAAAATTAATGCAGTTTTAAAAGTTATAAAAAGGTTATATAAATTATCCTTCGAGATGATTAATATTTGATTTAAAAATTTATAAAAATAATTTAATCGATTTATTATCTTTTGGGATAATACATATTTTTTTAAAACTTGTAAGTACTCGCTTGTAAACAAGAAGATCTTTTAAAAAGATTTGTTTTAAAATAAAACCATGTGTAAATTACTTTAGGTTTATAATAAATAATGTTTTGTCATTTTTTTAACCTTGGTTTTGATACACTTATAAAATATAATTTTTCCTTTTAAAAGAATATTTTAAAGGGTATTTTCAAAGTGTCTTTAAAGTATTATGTTGTGAAAATCAAGCGCATGTGTGAACAATCATTTTATCATTTTCGATAGTTGATTTATTGACTATCAACTTTGATTCCTCTTTCTTCATTGTGCTTTTCTTTATTCAGGGCGATTTGTTGCTCTTTTGAGCTTTGTTATTTTTGTCGAAAATGACTAAACCCAAAGAGCGAATAAGGGCCAAGCTATGTGGGGTTGCTCCTATTAGGGTATTTTCATATCCACTCTACATTAGATTTGGTTTTGCGCATTGAGATGTGAAATACTCAGATATTCGGTAACAGTTGGCGGGGTCTGGCTTGGAGGTTTCCGAGAGCCATCAAAGAACTCAAGTATATTTCTAGATGTATACTTTCGGTAAGGAAGGCGCACCCTCCTAGTCATTGTTGGAAAAACGTCTCTTTTCCTTGTTGTTAAATCTTTGAATGTTTTTCTTAATTGCATTGAGAACTGCCTTATGCTCTTCTCTATGTTTAATTATTTATGTATATTCTTTCAAGCCTAGAATTTAATATTACTTATGCCCATTCTTTTTTATTTGGATTTACTTTTGTTGTTTATTTCCATTCTTTCTGGATTGGATTATTGTTCTGATTTGTCTCCCATTTCTTCATCTATCGATGTTATTCTTGTGAGGTAAAAACCAGTCCCACATCTTGCGGCATAATCTCATAGAATTTTTATATATTCATCATACTACTTGAGTTTCCTAACGTCGGTTTTCCAAACTGACCCGGATGTTATTCTATTATAATGCTTGGGTCAGACTGAGTATTTTTCCAGGTGGGTTTTGGTGATATCGAGCTCTTGGAGAAGAGTTGGATGTTCACCTTTTGTAGTGTTTTATTTTTCTGCTATATTATGTATACCTAACAGTAATTGTAAGATTGGAATTTTATAGCTGTCCGGCTGGTAAGGTTTATTTTTAACTCTGATGTGCTCTATATTTTGGAGTGATAGTTTATATTGTCTTTGTTATATATTGCTGTTGTTTCCGCTGTGAGATTTTGTTTCCTCTGTTCTTTGTTTTTTCCTTTTTATTTTTACCCTAACAATCTTCCTTTTCGGCAATTGGATGTTCGGCATTTGAATATGTGGATGTATTCGGTGTCGACTTTCAATGGTCGAAAAGGCGGGTTGTTACATTTGGTATTAGAGCTGAAGATTAAGCGAGAACCTTGACTTTGGTAGGGTATGACTCATTAGAGATAGTGTTAGTAATGCCCTAAAATGAGTAACTCATTAGAGATATGGTAAGTGACATCCTAAAATGAGTTTGAGAGTATTATATATATAAGGGCGTATTTGTTAATGTTCTAAAAATATATTGTGTTAATTGGTCTGTTGAGTGGTTTATGAATTCAGGTTGAGAATGTACGATGCCACGTTTTCGAAGGGATTTCTAAACATTTGAACAAGACAATAGGGCACGATATGATTTTTGAAAATTTGGTAAGTGAAATATTTTACCTTTATTTTATATATATATATATATATATATATATATATAAAAGAATAATTTTCAAAAATTTACATAATTATAAAGTGCGTTTGTTTGTCTGAAAGTGATAATATTTATTTTTTATCACTATTGTTTAATCAGTCATACTTGATTAATTTAGGAGCACGGATTGTCATTTGTTGATTGCTGATTATTTGCGTTCAGCTTATTTATAAGCATTTATTGTTTGAATTTGTAAACAAACCCCTTGTGAATTAATTTTCACAATTTGACTATAAGGTGTTCGATTATAATGTTAGGTTAAAACAAACTTTTAATAAAAATTATTAAAATAATCTAAATGATAGGATAAGACATTTAGAGAATAAACATTTGAGAAAATTTTATTATACAATAAAGGGAAATTGTTATAATATGAAATAATTTTATATAAAGGCAATTTTATATAAATTTGATTTACAAAATGTGTTTTTAAAAGGATTTTTGAATTTAAATCCCAGAGTCATTTGAAATAATTTTGAAATGTTTTTGAAATATATATATAGTATTGCTACTAGGAAGTATTTCTAAAAATAAATATTTTTAACAAAATTATTAAATAGAATGCATTTTCTTTGGGGTAATTCAGGGAAAACATCTCGATTAGTTTTGTGGTAATCTGAATAATCTTCTAAGTGACGATCGAATATTTGCCTGGGAATACGTTGTGGGGGCACTTAGTAAATTATTCTCCTTATCATTGTGCGATTGAAATGAGTTCAAATACGAGCAAACCCAAAGTGAGTTTTAGAAAATAAATGGTTGAAGTTAGTTCATATAGAAATATATGAAGTATGTTTTCAAAAAGGAGCTTTGAAGTAAAATCGAGTAATTAGTCTTAAGTTTCCTTAAGGGAAAATGGTTTAAAAATAAAAAGTTATTCTGATAAGGGAATTGATTTCAAAATAAAAGATGTTTTTGATAAAAGAATTATTTTGATAAATGAAATTTTAACTTGAACAGAAAAGGGGTAATTTAACAATTTTTTTAAAATGGATTAAATTAGATAGGGAGGTTTAAATAGACATTTCTTTATTAAAACCATAACTTTTGGATAAAACGTTTAAGTGGTGTGAACTATTTGTTATTTTTGGGTCATTCAGTATACATCTTTTATTATAACACTCTAAGTTAAAGAGGTCGAAATGTTAAATCAATTTTAAAGGAGTCCCATATTTTGATTAGGTCTCCATCAAAATTCTGAAAAGTAGAATAAAAATTGGTGTTTTGTATATACCCTTAGGATTTAGAAGGGTATTATGCAAGTAAATAAAATGAGGTTGATTTTAATTTGAAATGTCTTTATAAAATAGTTATGAACTTAAGTGAAATTTATGACATAATTTACAAATAATGTTAGTATTAAATAAATTACTAAATGTAAAAAATGTAAGTGATTTAGAAAAATTGGTGCAGTTAAGAAACCAATAATTTTAGGAAGTGACTTTTAGTTTTGTTTAAATGAGCATAGATAATCTTCTAAGCAATAATCCAAGGCTCATGAGCAAAATGGTACACTTAGGGAATTATCAATATCCTTGGACAATCAAGAAAGTTTTTGAATGTAAGCTATGATTTGTTTGTTAGTTATTTAACATTTTAAATAATGTTAAGCATTAGTTTATTCCTATGCGGAATTTGATTTGATTGGATTCGATTGATTGGTTGTGTGATTTTATATACCATTGAAAGTTTGAATAATAAAAGTTTTTGGATTGTTTTTTATTAGGACTTAAATCCTAGTGCTTTTGAAAAAGTGATTTCAAAAGAATTTGTGAAAAAATATATGAAAATATTGTTTTGAAAAATATTGACGAAGTGTTATTGTTTCAAACGTTTGAAAAGAATATTTTTGAAGTGATTTTTCTAATGTTTTGTTGTGACTGAAGTTGGGTAATTGGAGGTTTTCTGATTCGGAAGATCGCCAGGTATATTTATTTTCTCTAATTTTTGTTTTAGGAGGAACTGGAATACCACTAGATGCTCTATGTTATTTTGATTCTAGAGTTATTCCATTCTTCGGTAGGGAGAGCCCTCTCCTTATCATAATTGATTTTGATTTTGGATTTATTTCCTTTCAAAGAAAATTTGAAAATATATGTTGAATATAAAATCCCGGGCAATAAGTTCTAAATTTATCTTCTGAAATAATTGGACACGCGTTATTTTATTACAGGGCATCCTCTATAATTTGGTAGCGTATGCTTGTTATGTTGCTTTGGTTGCATGTGACTTTATACCACCTTGGAGTTGAATATAGATATATATCAGGCTAGTTTTCGCATGTAGAGTTGCATCATTATTATCTATTACATAATATTGCTCTTTTGTCAGCCTGACTCTCTTTTGAATTGTGTATGTACAGGCAAGTAGGGGATAGCTATTTAATTCTTGCACATCCGCATTTGCATTGAGATAATAAGTTGATTGCAAAAATTTAAATCAAATGCAAAAAGATACATAGTAGATTTAAAAATTGAAACTGGTTGATGATTTTATGCTATAGATATGGAGGCGCGATAACCGATGGCCAAATGTGATCCATGCCTGTCATGTTGTGGTGGCAGCAACCGCTTTCACTTAGGATTGATCGGGCTTCGATTGATGGTGGCGTGGTGTAAGCCCTTGTGGGGGAATTTGAACGGAGAATACCATAACCGATTTCTTCAACTAATGACCAAGTTAAGGGCACTGAAGGTTCGGCCATGGAAGTATATATGCATGCATGAGTTCACATGTCAGGCGGAATTATAGATTGTAGAAGATGGATTTTGAAATATTATTAAGGGGTAATGGAGTTTTAGTTGTAAATTAAATATCTAATTATATCCTAAAATCACAAATCTTATGAAAATTGTATCTTGCTTATACGTGGTCCAAATCGAATGCAGTCGGTTGTGTTGCACTCGTGGAATCATTAGCTATGCGACGGAATTGGATTGGTTAAATTCGGAGCTAATGGAATTTTGGGCTAACATCGAACTCCCATTGGATTTTAGTTCAAAATGGAATGCTTCGACGATAACTGGAATTTCTATGAGGTTACTTACCTTTAATTAAAATATACAATATCTATGATGCTATAGATTATTATTGAATGCTTGGATGATATTTATATGGTTTTTTGATTGATTGTTTAGTTGAATTGTTGTTTTGGAAAACGTATGACATATTATCTAATTTGTACTGAATCCATATGACTAAATATATTGTCTGTAACCATTATTTTGCAGGGAACATTTGTAGAGAGACCCTAAGGGGTTTCTCGACATATTTATTTATTTATACTCTTATTTTTCCTTATTGATGTTTGGTTGAAAATAATTTTGACATTCTATTTGAATTGTCTGAGTGTCATTATAAAGATTTACATTATACCATCACCTATTGAATATCATCCCCTAAACTTGTGTAGAGTTGTCTTAAGCTTGTATTTTCACAAAATAAATGTTTAAAATTCATTAGTCATTTTGATTAACGATAATTAAATTTGATTGATCATTTTAATTAATGATATTTGATTTAGTTAATCATTTTAATTAATGATATTTGAGTTTAATTAATCATTCTAATTAATTATTTTTTAAATTTAGTTAATCATTTTAATTAATGATGTTTAAATCTAATTTATCATTTTAATTAATGATACTTGAATTTAGTTAATCATTTAATTAATGATGTTTGGATTTAATTAATTGATTAATTAATGATGTTGGAATTTAATTAAATTTTTAATTAAAGATAATTGAATTTAATTAATCATTTTAAATAAATGGTATTTGAAATTTAATTAGTCATTCAAATTAATGACATTTGAATGTAACTAGTCATTTTAACACAATGATATTTAAATTAATTAATTAATTTAACAAAGGTATTTAAGTTAATTAATTGATTTAATAAAAGTGATTAAAGTTAATTTAGTTAAAGTGTTTTAAAGTGAATTAACAGATTTAGTGTTTTAAAGTTAATTAGCTAATTTAATAAAGGTTTTAAAGTTTGTTTACTAATTAGATAAAAGTGTTTAAAAAAATATTTAACTGTTTAAGAAAAGATAATTGATTGATTTATTAAAAGAGATTATAAATTTGATTAATTGTTTTCCGGGATAATTAATATTGTTTTTAAAATTATGAAAAATTATAAATGTGATGAATTATCTTTCAAGATAATTAATGTTGGTTTAAATTTATAGAATGTATTTTTATTTTGATTTATTTTGTGTGGGAAAATTAATAAGGTTTTAAATGTTCTAAAAGGTTATATAAAATTATCCTTCGGGATGATTAAAATTCGATTTAAAAATTTATAAAGGTAATTTAATTGATTTATTATCTTTTAGGATAGTAAATTTTGTTTAAAACTTATAGATAATAGTTTATAAACAAGAAGATCTTTAAAAAGAATTGTTTCAAAATAAAGCTAGGTGTAAATTGTTTTGAGTTTATAATAAACAATGTTTTGACATTTATTTTGACTTTGGTTTTAATACACTTTGAAAATATAATTTTCCATCTTAAAAGAATATTTTAAACTGTGTATTTAAAATGTCTTTAAAAGTATTGTGATGTGAAAATCAAGCGCAAGTGTGAACAATCATTTTATCATTCCCGATAGTGGATTTATCGACTATCGACTTTGATTCCTGCTTTTTTTGTGTTCCATCTATTCAGGATGATTTATTGCTCTTTTGAGCTTTGTTATTTTTTGTCGGAAATGACTAAACCCAAAGAGCAAGTGGGGCCAAGCTATGTGGGGTTGCTTCCATCATAGTATTTTCACGTCCAATCTAGATTGGATTCGGTTTTGTGCATTGATATGTGAAATACTTGGTAAAAGTTGGTAGGGCCTGACATGAAGGTTCTTGAGAGCCATCAGAGTTATCAAATATATTTCTAGAGGTATATTTTTGGTAAGGCAAGTGCACCTTCCCATTCATTGTTGGAAAAACTTCTCTTTTTCTTGTTGTTAATTCAAATCTTTGAATTCTTTTCTTAATTGCATTGAGAACTGTCTTGTGCTCTTTTCTATATTTAATTATTTGTACCCATTCTTTCAAGTCTTTAATTTGATATTTTTTATGCCCATTCATTAAGTATGGGATTCTTACTATTACCTACACTTTTTATTTGGATTTGTTTATGTTGTTTATTTCCATTCTTTCTGGATTGGATTGTTGTTCTGATTTGTTTCTCATTTCTTCATCTATGGATATTGTTTTAGTGAGATAAGAGCCGTTTTGTGTCTAGCCGTGCGATCTCATGGAATTTTATATGTTCATCATATTGATTGATTTTTCTCACGCTGGTTCTCCATTCTGACCCGGGTGTTATTTTATTTTAATGCTCAGGTCAGATCGAGTATTTTACCAGGTTGGCCTTGTGATATGGAGCTCTTGGAGAAGAGTTAGATGTTCACCTTTCATAGTATTTTATTTTCCATTGTATTGTATATACCTATCAGTAATTATAAGGTTAGAATTTTATAACTGTCCAACTGATAAGGTTTACTTTTAACTCTTATGTACTCTGCATTCTTGAATGGCTGTTTATATTGTCTTTGTTATATTATATGTTGTCATTTCCACTGTGAGATTCTATTTCCTCAGTTCTTTGTTCGTTTCCTTTTATTTTATCCTAATAATCTATCTTTCCAGTGATTGGATGTTCAGCATTTGAATATCATGGAAGTATTCGGTGTCGACTTTCGATGGTCGAAAAGGTGGGTCGTTACAATACCTCCACAAACAAAATATGCTACTCTTCTTCTCACTGAAAATAATTATTAAAAGAAAATTATCAGTTCAAACAAAGTACAGACAACATTATACCAAATTAAATGATATACTATAACCAACAAGTGCGGCCTTTATTCACCCTTCACCCTCAAGTGAAGGAGGAGAAACATATGAATGTTGGATTTTGGTGGAGTGAGAATAGTAAGGAGCAAGAAATGAAAGCTTGTTTCATCGTGGATGGACCACTTCCTTGAAAGCAAAATTCGACACTCGTATGATGCAATCGATGGTTATCATCTGCTTCTCAACGTTCATACAACGATCCTTCGAACTTGTGCACTCAAGATTGAAGGATTTGAAGATCAGCAAAAGCCCTTTGCATAGGAATTTTAGGTATATTTGAAAGATGCTTTTATTTTGGATAAATTTGTGGAGAGAAAGATGAAATAAGATTTTGTTTACTCAATTTTTAAAGAATAAAGAGAAATAATAATGAGATACGAACATAATGTAACGACCCGTAAATTCGAACAATTCGTCTTTGTGAAATATGGTTAAATATTATAAATGTGATTTATTAAACTTATTAAACTCATTTTAATTAATTGAATAATGATAAAAAAACTTGTTTTTAAAATTTGTTTACAAAAATAAAGAAAGAAGTATCTATAATGTGACTGAAATTGTTTTATCGATAAATAGCTTTTTATTCCATATAAGTTGTTCAAACTTTTTTTACACGCACTAAATAACATAGGAAATCATTAATAAGTAATAAAAATATTTTTCACTAAAATATTTAAGAAGCTTTTAGAAGAAAGGAAGATATTTGCGGGGGAGGTTAACTTGGGAATGCTTAAGGCTTAAGTAAAGGAGGTGGAAATGTGAGATGATATGCACATGGAGGCTTGGGGGGAGCCAATTATGGGGGGTGAGTGTTAAAATCAAAGCTCTTCATCCCTTTCTCTCTTTGTAAATTCATAAGAACAAATCTACTCAGATCCACTCCAAACTCTTGTAGAAGCCTTACAACATCATAGCAACAGCACCCAACGACTCAAAGATTCAAGATTTGAAGCACCCAAGCCCAAACCATCATAGGCCATGAGCACAAGGGGACGCTTTTTGCCTAGGACGTGAGCTAAAAGGGAAAAGGTAGGAAGTTTAGGAGCTTGCAAGGTGAGGTAGGAAGTGGAAGCTTGTACTTGAGTGTTTGCTTGATGAAGGTTGAGCTAACTCACCATTTAAATGAATTTGAAGTGTATATAATGTTGTTTAAATTGTAATTTTGTGCTTGGTTTTATATTAATTATATTTTTTAAGATTCTTATTTTGGAAAGCAAATAACATATGTAATTGATGGATATGGACTTGTATTGTTGCATAGCCTTGAAACAAAGCATATAGGGTTTCGTT
The DNA here is from genome assembly GCA_030765085.1 of Allium cepa. Lineage (NCBI taxonomy): Eukaryota > Viridiplantae > Streptophyta > Magnoliopsida > Asparagales > Amaryllidaceae > Allium > Allium cepa. Next base: position 977,615,437 of record CM060937.1, on the reverse strand, counting down.
GAACATAGGTTGAATCGGACTTGGGTTTGGAAGTGGTTTTATAGCGATAGTTATTATAGAAGAACTTCGAAAATGCCTTGTTTTTCGGCATTTTCTATGATTTTTATAGAGAGATCCTTAAGGTCTCTCGCATGATTGTGATGTATTACGTGTGTATTAGTTACTGTAAAAGGACAAAACGATAAAACATTGTTAGCATGTTGAAAATCGATCAAACATTCAAGATAACGAAACTGGCCCAGTTTATAGCCTTTTATAACAATCATCCGAGTACTTTAAAATGATGTAGCAGCTTTGAACCTCTTTTAATAGCAATTTGTAAACGTTGTATTTTTTGTTCAAGACTTTAAATTCCTTTAAAATGACTTTTAAAATACAAGAAAAGAGTTACATGTCCTTGTTTTTTATGTTATTATATGAAACTCCATGCAGAAACGAATATGTAAATTTGATCCCCATTTTTGAAAAATAAAAAACGCAAGGTGCCTTGCACTTATCTGATAAAAAATGCAAGGTAACTTGCACTTTTCTATTTCTGAAATCTTTTTTGAAATTTTCAAAATTTTGAAAAGCGCAAGTTATCTTGCACTTTCAATCAAAAAAGCGCAAGCTAGTTTGCGCTTTTTGATTTTGAAATTTTTTTGAAATTTTTGAAAAGCGCAAGGTAACTTGCGCTTTCTATCACTGATTTTGAAATTCTTCTAAATTTTTTGAAATTTTTAAAAAGCGTAAGCTTATTTGCATTTTCCGATTTAGAAAAAATAGGGACCTAATTTACATACTTATTTCTACAGGGACTTTTCTTGTAATAGCATCAGAATTAGGGACCTTTTGTGCCAAGCACCTTTAAAATAAGTATTCCACTTCAATCATTTTAGTAGTCTTTTCTAACTTATATTAGAATATTTTAAAAGTGGTTTGGAATTTTAATAAATTTTTAATTATTATTTATGAATTATTAGAGTAGAAGTTTTATTTTTATATAGAAGAAGACATGTTATTTTGAAGTTTCAAATTAATTATAAATTAGAAATTTTTAAGTAATATTTTAAATAAATTTTTTATACCATATTATAAGTATTTTAAAGTATATTTTAAGTATATATAATTTTTAGAAAATTAGTTGATTATTTTATTAAAGTATTAAATATATGTGTTATAATATCTTTTAAATTGTTTTACTAAATATCTAAGCTTTATAAATAAATTAGTATATATACATCTTTATCATTTTCAAAAGGTTTTTAAATTCTAAATAGATTTTTTATAAAAGAGGTTTAGGAGTGCTTAACGGCTTAAACATGACTGTTTTTTTAACTTGTTATGGAAAATCATTAATATCATACTTAACACTAAAAGCCGACGAAGTAGACTTATCTATTTGTGAGAGTTAAGAATGTTGATTGAGTAGGTTATAGAAGTAATAGTGATCTAACCTACCAATTTCACTCTTGACCGAGGAATAGTTAAGTTGAAAAGGTCGAAAATGTGTTAAGTATGTGAAACTTAATTTCTATAAGCGATCGTTTTAGAACTAGACAATGACTATTCAACTATCGAACTTGACCAAATTTAACTTAGGAAGCATCGAAAAGCTTCACTGCTTCATGCGATTTGAGATCCTTTGGGAAGGATCAATGGTATGAAAAATATCTGGCTTTAAAAATTTATATATACGAGATCCCCTTGGGAGGACTTCTCTTTATATAGTTCGCTTACTTTTAAAAGAACCGAATTGGGTTTACCAAAAATCCATCGATTTCATTTTGAAAAGTCCAGGATTGGTAAGTGTTTTACTTACCGAATACTACTTCAAAACCAGTATACGAGTCTATGTTTTTGAAGCAGTCGTGAAGTGGAATGTTATAGAGTTGTACTATCTATCCTAAGGTTAAGTCCAAGAAAGTGGTCAGTGTTAGCATTCGTCAATCGACTTATGCTAGAATTAATAGAAAGGAATTGTGTTCTGTTCGAGCGATGAGGACTTGTGTGAGAAACGCTGAACGTGACCTCGACATCAGATGTGACAAAAAACAACGTAGACGAATAGCTTAGGGTTTAGCTAACATGTGACAGGTTATATCAACTCCATATCTAGAATATGCTTATTGATGTTGGTACGAGAGTTGATGATACTTGGTTCCACGTGTTAGGGCATGAGCTAGTTATGTTTACCTTAATGGTGTACTTTATTTAGAGATATACGACGCTTGTAATGTACTTTCTAAACCTTGTCAGGAGGTTGGGCTCAGCATATCTGGGGATGTCTCCAACGGAAATTCCATATGTGAACGTAACTTAATGGTTTTAGATGTAATTTTAATATTGTTGTGCTGTGAGATGCAAGAAGAACAACTATTTTCTAATTTATATTATACACCATAAACATTATCTATTATATCACTATATTAACTTAACAAATGATTTGGTTTCTTTTGAGAGAAAAACTGTTACGATGACTTATATGATCTCAAAAGTTACTATTGTATGGATACATGTATCTTGAGTTTTCTCATACCAGACCTATGTCTGATATGTGATTTTGTTTTCCCTAAATTCCTCGTGTACTCTTTCGAGCAGGTTGAGTAAAGCAGGTTTGTATTTGGATGCTTTAGAGCTTCAAAAGACAAGTTGGAGGCTTCCGTTTATTTGTCTATTTCTATTTATGTTGCATTGTATTATGTATATATCAGCATTGTGAGGACAGACAGTTATAACTGTTTTGCTGATGATGCTGGAACTGGGCCAGCCTGCAGCGGAAGATATGGATGAATTTCAAAAAAGAATTATCATATAGGAACTTTATTGGGCATATGAAGTCTACTTTATTTAGAATGTTTCTAAATTTAATTTAAATAAAATCTTTATTTCATTTAAATTTATAATTAATGGGAATTTTATTTTATTTATTTTAAATTAACTATAATGGCACATATATGTTCATATACACATATGTATCATATACATATGTATGTGTGCATGTGCAACGTAATAATCTGTGCAAGGTATAACTTGTCTGTATATAAATGTTGGGATTTGCATTGCAATGGACATGTTAGCTCATCTTATATGTATTATATGTTGTCCAAATATATGTATGTATATATATACAAAAACTTGTCATTCGGTTGAGCAATAAAACAATATAAATATTTACATATATATAATATGTATTGTACAAACATAAAGTATTAATATATGTATTTGTATATAATAAATTAGATATTAGTTTGATAAATAACTATATATATTACGGAAAGTTGTCTTTTATTATATATATATATATATATATATATATTATACATGTATCTTTTACAGCAATAAAAATAATACATACATACATAAATATATGTATGTATGTATTTATTTATAATTATATTTGTGATATCTAAAATACTTATAAATACGTGAATTTAAATGTATATATTTATATTATATAATTATATAAACTATAAAATTAATTAAAATTAAATATATATATGTATATATTATAATATTCCAGATCCGATACATGGCATAAAATATTTTATTATAATTTTATATTATTAAATTATTTATATATAAATATATTAGATGGAATAACAATAAAATAATGTTAGAAATAATTTCTTAACAAAATTTTCAAATTTTAAATTTTATCAATTTAACTATGATATTATAAGGTCATGAAAAAAAAATTAAAATTTTTTGAGTTAAAATTATATTTTTATTATTTAATTAGTTTCAGTCGTTTTTATAAATGATATTTTGAAAATAATAAATTTGATTTTTAAATTTTGGGTTTTTTCTGAAATATAAAATTTTATAAAATGTAAAATATAATTTTCAAAACATATGTTATTTTATATGATTTATTTAACTCATATTATGATTTAAATAATATTAAAAGTAGTAAATAATTAATAAAAAATAAATAGCTGTCACATGAAATTACATTTAGTATAAATTTACATATATAAAATATAAGATTAATTTTTAACATAGTATGATGGCATGATTAATTATAAGGTCATTTAATCTATGTAATATGGCATATTAATATCAATAACTAATAAATAAATTTATAAAAATTAAACTATTTTAGCCGTGTATACACCAGATATAAATAAAAATTTGTTTTTTATTATACATACATACATACATACATATAACGACTCAATATATGATAACATTCATACATATAGGAATATCACCTAACTAACAATATAATTATGATATATATAAAGAAGCAGTAGAATATTAAATGGATTATAAGTTATATGAAATAATAAAACCACAAAAAAACCTATTCTTTGATGTGCACCTTGCTATGATGAATATCCCTTCTTAGAACTCTTTACAATTTGAAAAAACTGGTAATCTTTGAATTATAGACCGTTGACTATCCAATAGTTGTGGATTTAAAATTGATTTGGGATAAGTTTTGATACAGCTTTGTGTAGATGGGATCGGCCCGCAAGAAGATGAAAATGATAGCCAAAAAGTCGCAAATTCATTAGGGCTATAAGTTCTTTTATAGTGGAAAGAATAGAGAGAAAGGTGGATCAATTTTTTTACCCATTCTCCTTAAATTAGAGCCTTTCATCAAAGATCCTCCTACCCATCTTTTAGTCGCCTCTATCATGTATGTTGCTGCCATATGTATCATCATACATCATGGGATAATAGCCCATTTAGGTCCAAATAAATATTACTAATTAAATCTGATTTAATTGTTTGTCGATATACTATATCGATTAATATATTTATAACCATTATAAACAAATACACTAATACTCAAATCACATTCAAAATTTCATAAATATTAATTAATTTTAATCAATTTATAACAATTATAAACTAATTAAATCATTTGGTGTAAAGAGAATTCATCATATCGGTTGTGTGACTCGTCAGATGTAAATTTGGTCAGGGATTAACATCGAACTATTCGAATGTTATTTTCACACGTCACTTACTAGGTGATGTGAAATTTTGGCTAAATTTATCGCTTATTAGTTTTGGTAAAATCCAACTTTAGTAGATTAAGCGTTATCCGGTTGTGACATTTATTTACACAAATTTTCTTCACCAAAACTTTATCGCTTTGGACTTATGAAATTTAGCAATAGTCAAAATTCAAATATCATCAGTATTCAACTCTATAGTTCAAACACAAAGTCCTTAGTTTAATAATGATAATTATTATTGATCGAAATGCTCTGGCGAGAGACTTTGACTTTGAGTTGACTTAAGTTGATTGTGATACTAACCCTATATAACCGAGAAGGCGAATCCTTTCTTGAATAGTGCTTCACTTCTTATACTTCCACTTCACCCAACTATAGTCGCTCGATGGAATGTCAGACCATGATTTGACTATAATCAAAGCGGATCTTTCGTATTGAAGATCGACATTATTCTCAAGTTGAGAGAATTGTGTAAATCAGTCACATCGATATTCTATGTTTGACTTTAGTTATAATAACCAATAGAAAACTATCAAGTGGGTCATTATATAGTTATCTAATAAACATTGATACATAGCCTTTAGGTGCCTTCAGCAGTCATGAGTAATATACTGTCAAACATTTGAAGAGTGTGACATACTCTAGTCTCAATGGATACATCGATATTCAGTCTCCATGCATCTTGACTAGGAACATGTAAAAGGGTATATATATATTCATTGTGATAAATTACTTACGGTTACAACACTTTGTAACTACAATCACATTTTAACTATTTTAAATTACAAATTTTGATATAATTATTGAATAAAAATGGTTCAAGATAAAATTTAATGACTTATTATAGTAATTTATGGAATTTGAATTTGGATAAAATTTTGAATAAACAATTTCGATGATTTGGGCAATAACGGTGTTGAAATAAATTCTACATATTAACCATGGTTATAATCAATAACTGGAGTTAAATAATAAATGTGAATTATTTAGATAAAAATAAAATAATGTTGATAACTAAAAATTTATTTGAAATTTAATGATTTATTGGATAATTAAATTGTTTAAATTTAATATTGGAAAGTATTTGAATAATTGAATTCTGGACTTAATATTATTGAAAATGATATCGGAGGTTAATTTAAAATTTATTTAAATACCGATATAGATTGTTAACATTTAAAATTGGGTTTAGAGTTGAACAAATGGAAACTGGAAATTTTGTATTTTAATCGACGAGTAAAAATTGCCATTTTGGCCACTGTCTTGGATTTTGACGAAACTAGTTTCATTGGATCCGTAATAGTAAATTATTGTAGGATTTTAAGTTTCATGGCATTCAGATTTGTTGTTTTCCCATGCGAGCTTGAAACGCGTAGAAATTAATTCAAGCAATTGGATTAAAATTTATTGATTTTGAAAAAGCTATCTTTCACATACAATCAAATTAGGCCTAGATATTAGTTGCATTATGTTTGGAATGGGGGTAAAACATTATAAATGCCAGGCGACACGCATTGTTTGGAGCTTAAGAAATTTCGGACGGCTTAGGCGAGATATTTTCTAATTTAAATAATAATATATAAATAGTCAAATACTCCTATTCAAATGAGTCAAACCCACGACCTTTTGCGTATCCCATACCACCTTATTTTCCTCCCCTCTTTTCGAATCGTAGCCTTCAAATTTGTAAAAAAAAACAAAAAGAAACATCGACCAAAATAAAAAAATAAAAATAGAAACATAACATCAAAAAAATGGCGATGGCGATGGGGAGGAGCCGCTGCTCAATATCGATAGTGTGTGAGGTGCTCAAAGCATTCGAATGCAGTTAGGGTTCGACGTCAACCTTTATACGTGCACGCGAGTTAGAGGCGGCTAGGGCGTGGGTCGCGGAGCTTGGTGGAGGCTACGTGAGGGATGTGGTGAACCATTCATTGTTAAAAAAAAGAGCATCAGTGAAGTCACGCTCAAAGGAAGAAGAAAAAAGACGAGGGGGAAGGCCTGAATGCGTATGAGAGGAGCAGAGAGGTAGCAATTTATTTTTTATCTAAGTTCGTTAATTAAAATTTTAATTATCTTTGACATTAATTAATTTGTAACTTGCGCATACGCGGTCTGTTTCGAACAAGATAAAGTGCGTTGGAACCGTATCGACGTCTTATACAGCTTGGAATCGAAGTGAGATCTATTTGAAGCTGAAAATATTTTCAGTTTCAAATAAAAGGTAAGTGTTTTATATGCTTGCGATTGACTAAATATTTTTATGTTAGTTAAATTGAAATTCTGAAATGGTTTAAATTATTGATTGTTGTTTGGTAAATTTAACCGTCATGAAAATCAATACAGAAATTTATATGTTAGAATTTTGAATTAACAGTTAACTTAAAATTAGAACTTAACTACTTGTAATATTACCCATTTTCTATAATTGGTTAACTGTTGCTATTATTGACTATTTAGATATTGGTTGTGATGGATGAAATTTGGTTGATATTTTAATGATTGGATGTTTATTTATTATATATATATATATATATATATATCATGTTATCATCCTGTATATTATTACAGTACATAAAACTGTTAATCGAATTATATCGAATGAATTAAGAAATAGGTTGAAATGAAAAGTACCTATGATATTTATTGTGGGTTGAAATGATATATATCCATCCCTGAATAAAAATAGAAACGACTGATTCACTTGACCATAGGATAGAGAATTATATATAGACACCGGATTGTTTAAATTAAATGATTTTAGAATTCTGATTTGAAATTATTTAAATGATTTGATTTAAGAAGTAAGAATCAGATTTATGAAATCAAATTATTTTCGAACTTGAGCTCGGAATGTTGAAATTTAAATTTAAAAATAGGAATTTTTTAAATAATCGAAGTTGAGATTTCGAAGTTATAACCAAAATATGATTTGAATTTCGGAAATTAATTTGTTTAAAAGATTGGACTTTTATTCGAACTTTGAATATTGCTAAGTAAAAGTAATATAAAACGATATTTCAAAATTGAGCTCGAAATTGAATAATATTTGAAGATTTGGATCTTAAATTGATTATTGAAGGTTAATTTGATTTAAGTGATTTGAATCGATATTTTGTCGTAATTGATATAAATCAAAATGGTTTAAATTTGAGAATTTAGTAGAAATTTAATCATCGAATCAGATAGTTGAAACTGAAATTAAATTGGGATTGAATTGAAATTTATTTGAATTTGAAATTAATTTGGAATTGAAATTGAAATTAATTTGGAATTGAAATTGAAATTAAATTGGGATTGAATTGAAATTTGTTCAAGTTGGAATTGAAATGGAAATCAATCGAAACTGAAAGCGAAATTGAATTAATTCAAAATTGAAATCGAATTTATTTGAATTGAAATTGAAGTAAAATTCGACTTGAAATCGGAGTTGAATGTAATAGATCAAAATGGAAATTGATTTGAATTGTAAAATTTGGAATTGAATCGGTCTGAACTTTAAGTTATTTTCAAATAAATTGTTTTAGTACAAACTATTTAAAATGTATCGTGTTAAATATTCAAATTATTTTGATTTTTCAAACTATTTTATTATATAAACATTTTCAATACTCAAACTATTTTCTATTAAACTATTTTAACTATTTCAGCTATTTAAAACTATTCAAACTATTTTCTAAAAATTCAAACTGTTCATGGGTGGAATGTTTATATTTAAATCTTGGATTTAAATGCGAGTGAGGTTAAAATGAATTTATAAGCTAAATTGTAATTCGAAACTATTTTGGAAAAGAAATTGAGATATTAAGGCTAAAATAATATTGTATATTTTGAGTAAATATGATGATTTCGAAATGGATTTGACTTTGAAGCGAATATGATATTTTGATATCAAGTACGAATTGTTTTTGAAATATAAAAGTATCAACCGGTGTGTAAAACGACGTTTAGTTGTTAAAGAAACTGGGGCCTCTTATTGGCATACTTTCTGTCAATATTGGAACCACTTTGACAATGTGTATATGGTGGATGATATTTAGAATGTAGTGGTTGAATTGGCAAACGTTTACCGGAATGAAGTACGAGAACGATGATGGATAGCCTTGACACTTGTGTCATAATTAAAATGACTAAAATAGGAGCCTATGTCTAGCCAATGAGGTTAGCTACCTCTAGCGACATTGATCCCTTGTATTATAATTGTGATTTCGTACTCGATGGGTGCACCCTTTTGTTTGGATTGATGGTTGCGGCCAACCACGCATGGGTTATGACATGTGCCTTGTCATACTTATCCTTATACGAGCCCATTATGACTTTGGTTTAGTACTGTACCAATAAGGGACTCACTGATTATCGACATTACTGGTTGTGTTGAAGGACCCGCATAGACTACATGCTATAAAAATGTGTTATGGTGGATCAATGTAAAGCCTTAACGCTATTTTGATATTTATTTTACCGATTTGTCATTACATAAATAGCGTATTCTACTATATATAGATAGTGTAATAGATCCTTAGGAGATCGAAAATTTCGTAACATCTCTTAGGTTATTGCACGCAAGTCATATACTGGATAGGAGATTTAAAATCCCGTAAACATCTCTGACGTTGTTACACTTGTATTTCATGATATTGATTTGATTTACATAAGAGTATTTTAGTTCTGACTCGAGTGTTTCGTTCTTATTACGCTCCGGTCAGCCCTGAGTTTTTCAGCGCGTTGAAGATCGTTTTTTAGGGGGACGAACACGAAAATTTGGTATATTATTACTATTATTATCCTCTGCATCATGCTATTCTGATGCATTGATTATTTATCCCTGATGTATATATAATTCTGATAAATGTGGTGTAGATTATAATCAAATGTATGATATAAGCTTCATGAATTTTTTATTTGATTATTATATTTTGTCATTCCGCCGTGAGATTCTGTGTTTTTTTCTTCTTCTTTCCTTATTTTTCTTTATTGTCCCCATTGATTATCTACGTTCCGAATTGTTTAAGTTGGTGTGTGGATTATTTTGGATTTAAACCTTCTGAAATGTGGGTCATCACAGTTGGTATCAGAGCCAGGTTTAGCGATGACCTTAGCTTTATGGGGTTTGACTCATTAGAGATAGGATAGTAATACCCTAGAATAATTTTGTTTGAGTCTGTGTATATATGAAAGAATTGTTATAAAATGTTTTGTATTGTATTACTTATCCGTTGAGTTGTTTATGAGTTCTGGTCGATGCATGGGACGTTGTGTTATCGATAGTGGTTTCTAAACACTTAAACGAGGCAAGTCGACATATTACTGTTTTAAAATAGAGTAAAGGGAATATTTTACCTAAATTATATTATATATTTATATGTAAAATGATTATTGATGAATTTTAGTTGTTAGGAGATGATAATATTTAGTTATCATCGATTATTGGTTGAATTTAAATAGAACGAATACTTTGTGAATTTTATTTTACGAAGCGTTCGATAATTAAATTGAATTAAAATTTAGTCATAATAAGAATTGTTTATAATGGCGTTGTTTTAAATTAATGAAATGTTTTGGTAATAAGATAGTGAAATTGTATAAGGAGATTTATAATATACATTATAAATAGAAGAGATTTAAAAATTGAGAATTTTAGAATTTAAATTCCTTTGTTTGCAAAATTGTTTTCGAAGCCTTCAAAATTAATAATAATATTTTTTGAAAGTGTATTGTCTAGAGATGGATTTTGAAAAGATTTTTTTGAAAGAAATAAAAGCATTGAACTTGCTTTAGTCACTGGAAAATAATTCTAGGGATGACTGCAACATTGCCAGTTTTCATTTTCAAGATTTTGAGTGAGAATTGCTGCCAGAAAAAATTTATTTTCGATTAGAACAAGTTTGATTGTGAGAAAAAATACTCTAAGTATGATTTGATAAATATATGAAAATAGTTTCGAACTTATAATTGAAAATATTGTAGAAAAGAAATAAGTTTATAGCTTATAATTTTAAACAGGAAAATAAAATCAAATTTTAAAATGATTAAAAATTTGGTTAAGCAAACAAAAGAAGATTCGAATTTAAGATGTGAAAAAAAAGAATTAACCTAAGAAAAGTTAATTAAATGGATTTAGTGAAATAAATTAAATAAAATGAAGTCTAACTCAAGAAAGCTAAAATAAAACGAAATGTATATGAAATGAACTAGATAAAATAGTAAAATGAAATTTTAAATGAATAAATTGTATAACTTGTAGATTTGAGAATTATTAAGCTAAAAACAAATTTAAATTTGTTGAATGTGAATGATAAGAGAAGAAAAAGTTTAACTTAAATAAAATTTAAATTAAGTTGTTATAAAAAAATGTATAAACTTAGTTAATGTTTTAAGAAAGTAAATAAATGATAAATAAATTCATATCTTTGTAAATTTATTGAAAAACAAAAGTAAATTTGCAAAAAGTTGTTTGAAATATAATTGTAAATTTCTTAAATGATTATTAATTGAAATAAAACAAACTTAAGGAAATAAGTTAATAAGATGAGTATATGAATGGAAGTTAACTTAAGAAAAGTCAAATAAAATTGATTCTCAAATAAAATGAACTTGGGTTATGAAACTGATTTTTTTTAACTTAAGTGAAGTTAAATGAAATGAATACTTGAAATGGGTTAATGAAAGGAATGGATGAAATGAGTTAAATAAAGTCTAATTTAATTTGGAATAGAGATGAACTTATGTTGTAAGATGAATTGAATGTAAGTAAAAATAAATGGAAGTAACTGAACTAAAGAAAAAAATGATATTAATTGTGATTTAAATTAATAATGAACTTGAGTTATAAAATGAAAAATATATATTTATTAATGATTGAAAAATAGAATTTATTGAATGAAAAGGTGAAGTAATTCAGTAAATTAAATAGGGTTTGAAATGTTGTTGATGAATTAAAAATAAACTTAAGTTATGAAGTAATAATAAAGATGAGCTGTATAGCATAAATTGCTTATATTAAACTTAAGTAAATTTTTGGAATGGTCGCTTGAGTAAATTTTATTGAATGAGATATGCTAAGCAAATGAATATGAATAAATGAATACAAATGAATGGAATGAAAATTCATTGGATGATAAATAAAACGAATGTCATTAAAATAAATACTAATCAATTGAAAGTAAATTGATTGAATGTAAATACATTAAATTGTAATCAATCAAATGTGAAAGCAATGAATATTGTTTGATTGAATAAAAATGGATTGAAACCAAAATGGTTAAATGTAAACAATTAAAAGTGAATGAATTGAATATAAATCCATTGTATGATTAACGAAATGAATAATAATAGGTGAATGCTAATCAATTAAGAAGTAAATAATGTGAATGCAAATAAATTGGATGTGAATGTAAATCGAATAAAACCGAGTCAATTAAAATGTTAATGAGAATAATGTTAATAAGGAATGGAAGTGTATAAATTTAATAATATCATTTGAAAATGAATGAAGTATGCTGGTATGTAATAAATTAGTTACTTTGTACTTGTGTTGCGTATAGTTGTTATTACTTTATGTTTATGTTATGTATATTGATATTTATTACTTTATGCATATTCTCATCTATTATTGAGTGTTTAGTAGGTACAGAAGGGCATATACTAGCTTTTGGAGCTTGCTTGCACGTACTTTGCTTTTGCATGCTTAATACGAGCGAACTCGTTTGTATTATTAAAGATAAGGTATATATCTCGGATTAAATACTACGCTTTTATATCTTTTCCTTACAGGATGCCTTATCATTGAGATGAAATGTATATTTAATATATATTTGGGTTATATATTGTATTGTAAAAAAATTCCGATCAAGCCACGCAAAGGAGACTCTACCGAAATTTTACGTAAATCTGGGAATTAATTTTTTTTTAGGTTTTAAAAATTTTATAACTTGTTTTTATATATAAGTTATATTTTTCAAAAAACCGATATTGGAGTGGTGTAGTAGAAGCGTAGTAATAGTTTTACAAGTAAGATTCTTACATTTTATAAGTTAATTATTTTGAGAAAATATATCAAATGTTAAATTATCTACTTAACCCTTTTTCGAGGACGAAAAGTTTTGAGTGGGGGAGTATGTAACGTCCCATATTTTTAACTATTTTAAATTATAGAATTTGATATAATTATTGAATAAAAATGGTTAGAGATAAAATTTAATGACTTATTATTGTAATTTATTGAATTTGAGTTTGGATAAAATTTTGGAATAACCAAAATCGATGATTTGGGCAATAACCAGTATTGAAATAAATTCTATGTATTAACTGTGGTTATAATCAATAACTCGAGTTGAATAATAAATGTGAATTATTTAGATAGAAATAAAATAATGTTGACACCTAAAAATTTATTTGACATTTAATGATTTATTAACATTGATATATTGGATAATTAAATTGTTTAAATTTAATATTGGAAATTATTTGAATAATTGAATTTTGGATTTAATACGATTGAAAATGATATTGGAAGTTAATTTAAAATTTATTTAAATATGAATGAAGATTGTTAACATTTAAAATTGGGTTTAAAGGTGAATAATTAGAAATTAGAAATTTCATATTTTAATAAATAAGTAAAAATAGGTATTTTGGCCACTGTCTCGGATTTTGACGAAATCAATTTCATCGATCCGTAATAGTGAATTATTTTAAGATTTCAAGTTTCGTAGTTTTTCGGCCGTGCGAGCTTGAAACACGTAGAAATTAATTTAATTAATTCAATTAAAATTTATTTATTTTGAAAAGCTATCTTCCACATACGGTCGAATTAGGCCTTGAGACTAGTTCCATTGTGTTCAGAATGAGAGTAGAACATTATAAACGTTAGGCGGCATGCTTCGTTTGGAACTCGATAAATTTCGAACGTCATAGGCTAGATAATTTTTAATTTAAAAAATAATACGTATAGTCAAACGCTCTTATTCAAATAAATCAAACCCATGCCCTTTTGCCTATACGATACCACCTTCTAACGCATTTAGGGCTCGACATCGAACTTTGTACGCACGACGAGATGGTGGCGACTAGGACGTGGGTCGCGGAGTTTGGCGGAGGCAGCATCTGGAGATGGTCGGCGACGTGAGGGATGTGGTGAACGATTCGTTGTTAATAATAATAATAATAATAACAATAAGAGCAGCAATGATGTCACGCCCAAAGGAATAAGAAGGAAGACGAGGGGGAAGGCCTGAACATGTACGAGAGGATCAGATAGGTAGCTTTTTTTATTTAAGTTCGTTAATTAAAATTTTAACTATCGTTGACGTTAGTAAATTCGTAACTTGTGCATACGTGGTCTGTTCCGAATGAGACATACTGCATTGGAACCGTACGGCATCATATACAGCTTGGAATCGAAGTGAGATCTATTTGAAGTTGAAAATATTTTCAGTTTCAAATAAAATATGAGTGTTTTATACGCTAACGATTGACTAAATATTTTTATGTCAGTTAAATTGAAATTCTAAAATGATTTAAATTATTGATTGTTGTTTGGTAAATTTAACTATCATGAAAATCGATACAGAAATTTATATGTTAGAATTTTGAATTAACCTTAAGTTAAAATTAGAACTTAACTGCTAATAAAATTCTCCATTTTCGATAATTGGTTAATTGTTGCGATTATTGACTGTTTGCATATTGGTTGTGATAGATGAAATTGGATTGTTATTTGAATGATTGGATGTTTATTTATTTCATATATATATATATCATGTTATCATCCTATATATTATTATAGTATATAAAACTGTTAATCGAATTATTTCGAATAAATTAAGAAATAGGTTGAAATGATATATAACTATTATATTTATTTTGGGTTGAAATGATATATATCCATCCTTGAATAAAAATAGAAATAACTGATTCACTTGACCATAGGACAGATAATTATATACGGATACCAAATTGGTTAAATTAAATGTAGAATTTTGATTTGAAATTATTTAATTGATTTGATTTATGAAGTAAGAATCGAATTTATGGAAATCGGATTATTTTCGGACTTGAGCTCGGAATGTTGAAATGTAAATTTGGAAATAGGGATTATTTAAATAACTGAAGTTAAGATTTTGACGTTATAATAGAAATATGATTTGAATTTCAGAATTGATTTCTTTAAAAGATTGGACTTTTATTCGAATTTTGAATATTGCTAAGTAAAAGTAATATAAAATAATATTTCAAAATTGAGCTCAGAATTGAATTATGTTTGAAGATTTGGATCTTAAATTGAATATTGAAGGTTAATTTGATTTAAGTGATTTGAATCGATATATTGAAAATCGAACTCACAATTGATATAAATCGAAATGGTTTAAATTTGAGAACTTCGTTGAATTTGATCATTGAATCGGATAGTTTAAATTGAAATTAAATTGGGATTAAATTAAAATTTATTTGAATTTGAAACTAATTTGGAATTGAAATTGAAATTAACTTAGAATTGAAACTAAAATTAATTTGGAATTGAAACTGAAATTAAATTAGGATTGAATTGAAATTTGCTCAAGTTGGAATTGAAATTGAAATCCGTTGGAATTTAAAGCGAAATTGAATTAATTCGAAATTGAATTTATTTGAATTAAAATTGAAATTCGACTTGAAATCGGAGTACAATTGATTAAATCGAAATGGAAATTGAAACCGATTTGAATTGAAATTTTTGGAATTGAATCAATTTGACTTTGAAACTATTTTTGCATAAATTATTTTAGTATAAACTATATAAAATCCTTCTTCTTGAATATTCAAATTATTTTGATTTTTCAAACTATTTACTATATAAACCATTTTCAATACTCAAACTATTTTCTATTAAACTATTTTAACTAATTAAGCTTTTTTAAAACTATTCAGACTATTTTCTAAAAATTCACACTGGTCAAAGGTGGAATGTTTATATTTAAATCTTGGATTTAAATACGAATGAAGTTAAAATGAAGTTATAGCCTAAATTGAAATTCGAAATCATTTTGGAAGCGAAATTGAGATATTAAGGCAAAAATGATATGGTATATTTTGAGTAAATATGATGATTTCGAAAAGAATTTGATTTTGAATCAAATATGATATTTTGATATCAAGTACGAAATGTTTTCGAAATATAAAAATACCAACCGGTGTGTAAAATGACGGTTGGTTGTTAAAGAGACCGGGGCCTCTTATTGGCAAACTCTCTGTCAATATTGAAACCACTTTGACAAGCGTGTGCGTGGTTGACGACATCCAGAATGTTGTGGTTCAATTGCCTAACGTTTACTGAAATGAAGTAAGAGAATGATGATGGATAACCTAAACACTTGTGTCATAATTAAAATGACTAAAATCGAAGCATATGTCTGGACAATGTGGTTAGCTACCTCTAGCAACGTTGATCCCTCATATTACTATTGTGATTTCGTCCTTGATGTGTGCATCCTTTTGTTTGGATTAATGGTCACGGTCGGCTACATATGGATTACGACCAGCCAGAAAGGGTAAACTGGTAGAATTCTACCATGGGCATTGCCTCACGTGCCTTGTCATACTTATCCTTATACGAGCCCGTTACGACTTTGGTTTAGTATTGTACCTATAGGGGACTCACTGGCTATCGACGTTACTGGTTATGTTATAGGACCTGCATAGACTACAAGCTATAAAATGGTTTAAGGTGGATCAACGTAAAGCCTTAATGCTATTTTGATATTTATTCTACCGATTAGACATTACATATATTGCGTATTATACTATATATAAATAGTGTAACGGATCCTTAGGAGATCGAAAATCCTGTAACATCTCTTAAGTTATTGCACGCACGTTATACACTGGATAGAAAATTTAAAATCCCGTAAACATCTCTGACACTATTACACTTATATTTTATGATATTAATTTGACTTACATAAGAGTATTTTAGTCCTGACTCAAGTGTTTTGTTTTTCATTATGCTTAGGTTGGCCCTGAGTTTTTCAGCGTGTTGAATATCGTTTTTCTGGTGAACGAAGAGGAAGATTTGGTATATTATTACTATTATTATCCTCTGCATTATACTATTCTGCTGCATTGATTATTTATCCCTGATGTATATATTACTCTGATAAATGTTGTATAGATTATAATCAAATGTATAATATAAATAGCATCATGAACTTTTTATTTGATTATTATACTTTATCATTCCGCTGCGAGATTCTGTGTTTGTTTCTTATTCTTTCCTTATTTTTCGTAATCATCCCCATTGGTTGTCTACGTTTCAGATTGTTTAAGTTGGACATGTGTGAATTATTGTAGATTTAAACGTTCCGAAATGTACGTCGTCACGTACCATTTATGGATTTTATATTGAATATATTTTTAATTAAATTAATTAATTAATATAACATATTATATCAAGTATGTAATATAAAGAAAACACCTTTTATTTCGAACAAAATTGGTTATCGAGTTTGATATATGTAACAAATTACATAATTGCCCCTATGGCATACCCCTAACTCTATCGAATAATAGTACTTAGGTTTTTGTAACTTTGAAATTACTCTGTATTTTAGAGTAACACTTTCAACTGTCCTTTTGATATTATATGTTAACGTTCTTCTATGAGATTATGATATTGTGTTCTTTCTTTCTTGTTCCGTTTCTTTTTTACTTTACCTTTACTATTTTCCTTCTGGCACTTGGGTGTTCGACACACGAGTACCATGGATGAATTAAGCGTTGACATTCGAGGGTCGAAAAGTCAGGTCCTTACATTGGACTTAGAAGTTTTCCGTGTGTCTTTCACAAATTGGCATCAATGGATAATCATTATAGAAACAAAACCGGTTGTTCATTAACAATGAATACAAAAAAGTTAAGGAAATTCAAAGACATGGTGTTTTATTGTAGTTACCCAACAATCCCCTACTAATTGTAACATACTATATTTTAAGATCCGAAAATGAACGTTGATATTACAATCATCACCAGAATTATTTTCTCATGACAAAATGAGAACAGTTTCTTTTTAAGAACATTAAGTAAACAGAGCAGTTAAATAATTTTATCACACAAATTATCTTTGGATTTTCATTTCCATTCATGTGCCCAAAGGGGTAAATATATAACAAAAAAATGTATATAATAGTGACATGTAACATCCCTGCTTGAAGGCCCAAAACTAACGGCTATAGATGCTGCAGTCATCCATAGTTATTAATCATCGATGACCAAACAAGGAGGTATTAGATATATTGATACACAGAAACACAAGAATATGAAAAAGTTTTAACTAACAAAACAAACTCCGCATTCCATTTCAAAATATTCCAAATTGATTATATCATCCCAATTCACAGACCACGTTCATGCAGCGTATAATTATTACAAAATATGCCAAGAGTGACATATGAAGATGCCCCCTTGATAGATCAGCGGATATCGATGGGCAAGAAAATAATTTGCCTTTACAAGCAAAACACATAGCGGAAATAAACGAACTTTAAATAACTATCTGCGTCTTGCATGCCTTTGGAAGCTTTATTCTTTTAAGAGAAAATCCTAAAAATCTTTAATTCTCAACCTACTCAAAATCAATTGAGTATCCGAGAGTTTAAGGGGAAAACAAAAAATTTGAGGCTGACAAAAAGTCTGGTATGAATAATAATCTACTATCTCAAACCATTTGGATATCTAGTGAGATCACGCCGCTTAGCGGAACAGGTTTTCCCCTCACTAGCATCCTAAAACATTTATAAAACCGTACATTGTGCTCCTGCATCCACAATGGTTAAAACACAATATTTTAAAATATTATGATGATATGCAAAATAATTAAATCACTTTTGGATCACTCATCCCCATTCATTCTGGCTATCTTTCTCAATTATAGTTAATAGGGTTGCTATTAACCTGTTAAATGTTAAGGACTATCTGTCCAATTACTTAATTTTCATGGGATCACTAAGAACCTATTGGTAACTCCAATATCTTATTTCTTATCCTAGTTTTCATGGGCTAACTAGGAACCTATTACTGACTGCCAATATCTTAATATGAATAAAGTTATCATGGGTTATCTACGAACCTATTGGCATCTGCCAGTATCAAATCATAGTTTTCATTGGCTGACTATGAACCTATTGGTCCCTGCCAATATCATTCAATTTTCATGGGCTTACTGCAAACCTATTGGCCCCTGCCAATATCTTTAATTAAATTTTTAACATACGTTAAGCTATATTCACAACTGGGTAAACCTAACTGGTTATTCTGCCATTTTCCCAAAATACAGTTATAGGTTAATAACAAAGTGAATAACATTTCAAAAATTTTATTTATTCCATGGTTATTACTTTTGAAATTGAGATTGGGTTGTGTTTAGAAATCATAAAAACATCTCTTTCGAAACCCCGGATAGCCTCCTTCGAAAGCAAAGACTTCTTTCAAAACATAGGATACATACATTTCAAAACACTTGAAAAAACATCCTCTTTCAAAACCATTGGTCCCTTTCGAAAGTATGAAGTCATCTTTAAAACATAAAGCTTCAAAACATACGAAAGTACCCTTTTTGAAAGCATTGGGTTTACTTCTTTAAAATCAAAATTTGGACCAAATTGGCTATATACGAAACTATCTCTTTCGAAACCAACAAAAACTAGAATTGGGAAAATTTATGGTGTCGGAGCCATCTAGTTTGAAAGCGAAAGGATTTAAAATTAAAACTTTGAAGGTCTGAGTCGAAACCCCCTTTCGACTCTATCTCTTTCGAAACTCCAACCTCTTTCGAAAACAATTAAGAAAAAAGGTATGGTTTAAAGTAAAAACAAGTGCAACCCTTCGAAAGCATTACTAGTCAACATGGTCAAAAGGTAGGGTAGTGGCTATGCTTCGACTAGATTGAGACCAAACCTTTCGAAAGCTTTTGTTTAAATAAAAAGAACTCCTTCGAAAGTTGTAATTTAGTATAACATGGCAACCTCCTTTGAAAACAAAACATACACCCTTTTCAAAAAACAATATGTTTCGACTAAGTCGAAAGCTTTAAGAAAAACAAGGCAAGGACTTAAACTTATAAAATAAAATAGGGTTTTGACCCCATTAGAGGCTTACCCTTCGACATCCCGCCTATCTTCTAATCCACTATGTATCTTGCAAGAGATACTACGTGTAATGATGAAGATTTTGACTTTGATGGTTTCGACTATAGCAGGGCGGAACTAAATGTGTCGGAAGGTATCTTCCATTAAAGGCGAAACAACTTTTTCCGATTTAAAGGCTGAATCATAACAACTTTAAGTAATTTTTTTTAACAACTTGCTTAGTTAGAAAACACTGATTGGCTGCCACAAAACTTTTCGATTACTCTACTTCTAAAAGGGCTGCATTTATTCAGATCCTAAATTAAAGGATTTAAACGTTAAATCCTTTCCAAATAACCTAAATCTGACATTTGCAAAAAACCCCTCTTTCAAAATAATTTATTTCCCTTAGTAAATCAATTGGAAAAATCCCCAAAAATCATAGAAATTTGAATTAATCATGCAATCAAATGTATTAAAATTTTAGACCCAATTTCTTCCTGAAATTCACAAAATAAATATTTAACCCAACCATATCATATTTTCCGTCAAAAATTCATAATAAAATTTCCGTGGCTTGGAAAATTCGAAAAATTAAAACTCGTCTACAAAAATTATGTTTTACTTAACATAAAAATTTTCCATGGCATTTCAAATCAGTATCTCACCGTTTTACCCTTAAAACCATACGAATTATATATATAAGGTGATTGTTTAAATCAAATAATTTCTAATTAAAGCATATCATCATCCTAAATTTCATAGAAATGAATAAAACATAAATCCAAAATCATAGGATTATAGAAACCAAGAAGAGATGGAATAAATTATTATTCACCTTAGATTTGAGAAGAAACTTGAGATTTGTTGTTGATTAATCCTTCCTAGCTTGAGCTTTGGCTTTAGATTAAAAATTCCTCCTTTTCCTCTTTGGTAATCGCCGACTTTGATTTGGGTTTTAGATTTTTGTGACCGTGAGAAAAAATGAAACGTGAATGGACATAGAGGAGAAGTAATGGCCATGTAAAATAATAAGGAGGCTATTTTACTAATAAGCCCATGTGTAATTAAATAGCCCTTAAACCAAATTAAAGCCCATTTATTCAATTAGTAAGCACGAGTATATATTAATTTAATCAAATCTCAGCCTCCTTATCATCATTATTCTATTTAATTTATCTAATTAAATCTTCTGAATAATGTTATCAAAAATTATGGATGTTACAGACTCCATCCTTAAAGAATTTCGTTCTCGAAATTCAGTAAGGACTAAATACTAAGCATAGCAATAATATGTATCAGCTCCTAAAAACCATACCGGTCTAATTGACTAGCTACTATCTATATAAATTTATTTTAGACATACCCTTAAAATAAATCGAGATAAGTATCCTAAATCCTGTCCTCTATCTTCCAAGTACGGTCCTTCTCATTATCGCTCCACTGAACTTTTACCAACCCGACTGTCTTGTTTCTTAATCTTTTCTCGTCTCTAGCTATAGCCCGAACTGGTTGTCTAACAAAAGTCAAATTAGGCTCCATCACTAAGTCATCCAATCCTATCGAGGAATAGTAGTCTCTAGATCGTGCACATACTTGCGAAGATGAGATACATGAAATGCATTATGGATACTTGCCAAACTGCTCGGCGACTCTATTTTGTATGCGAGCTTTCCATTCCTCTTTATAATCTGGAATGGACCTGCATACCTTGGGGCTAACTTCTCGGATTTTTCAAATCATACTGCACCTTTCATAGGTGATAACTTGATGAAAACCATATCTCCAACTGAGAATTTTGAGTCCTTACTCCCCTTATCTACGTAACTCTTTTGCCTAGACTGAGCTTTCTTCATCCTTTATTGGATTAACTCAATCTTCTCGGACGCCTCTCTAACCAAATCCGAACCTAAGACTAATCTTCTACGGTCTCTAGTCAGCATGCGGGTGATTTGCATGGCCTTCCATACAAAGCTTCAAACGGTGCCATTCCTAGTCTGATAAACACTATTATAAGAAAACTCAACCAAATGTAGGCGATCTTTCCAAGATCCACACAATTCCAATATACAAGCTCTCAATAAATCCTCAAGTACTTTGTTGACTCTCTCTGTCTGAGGATGATATGCAGTACTCATATTAAGCTTGGTACCCATCACTTTCTATACTCTTCCAGAATTCACTAGTGAACAATGCACCTTGTCACTGACTATACTACAAGAAACTCCATACAGTATAACTATGTTCTTCAGGAACAACTTTGCTAAAACAGATGTCGTTCTGGTTGACTTAACAGGAATCAAATGGGCACTCTCGATCAATTTGTCCACTATAACTCGTATACTTTCATTACCTCTATTTGACTTTGGAAACACGTCTATAAAATCCATGGATATTGAATCCCATTCCAAACTAGAATCTATAAAGGTTGTAGTAACCCACTCGGTTTCTGATGTTCAGCTTTCACTTGTTGACAGTTTACACATTATCTAACCCACAAGTCAACATCCCTTTTCATGCCTTTCCAATAGAAGCTCCTCTTCATATGTTGATACATCTTGGTTCCTCCAGGATGAATCGTAAACTTGGATCGATGACATTCTCCAAGAACTTCTTTCCTTAATTCGTCCACATTCGAAACACATAACTGTCCCTTCTTTCTTAGCCACCCTCTCTGGTCAAGGATAAAATCCTTTAAATCATCGATCTCTATTCCAACCTCAAGTCTTCTGATCCTCCCATCTACTATTGGATCCTCCTTCTTCTTAGAAGCAATTTTCTCAATCGATACTAGTCGAACTTCTAAACAAGTCAACCTGGTGGTACTCTGACTAGAACTAGCAGTCGATCTTAACTACACATCACAACTGACCAAAGCTTCTAAATCTCTCCATTCCGCCAGCATAGCTAACACCACATTCAGACGTATACTACTAATAGCATCTGCCACCTTATTACCTTTTCCTAGTGTATGTTCTATACTAAAATCATATGCAGCCAAAAACTCCAGCCACCTCTACTGTCTCATATTCAACTCCTTTTGAGAGAATAAATACCGTAAAGAATTATGATCGGAATACAACTCAAATCTCTCTCTTAGGAAATAATGTATTCAAATCTTCAATGCGAAGATCACAACGGCTAACCCCAAGCCATGAGTAGGATATCCGACTTCATGTGGTCTAAGCTGCCTAGATGTGTAGGCAATGACTTTACCACTCTGCATCAACACCACTCCTAATCCAATCCCATATGCATCCGTATACACCACCAAACCCTGGTTTCCATCTGGAATTACTAATACTGGTGCATTGGTCAACAAATACTTTAACTTAAGGAATGCCTCTTCACATTTTTCGGACCAAACAAATCTCGTTTCCTTTCTGGTTAGCTTAGTTAAGGGTGCTGCTATCCATGAGAAACCCGTAATGAATCTCCGATAGTAGCCAGCAAGTCCAAGAAAACTCCCAATCTCGGTCATCGTCTCCGGCCTCTTCCAATTATTCACTACTTCGATCTTATCAGGATCGACTGACAATCCTTTCTCTGAAACCATGTGACAAAGAAACTTTACCTCTTTCTTCCAGAAATAACACTTGGTAAACTTCGGCCTTAGATGATTCTGCCTCAGCTTCTTAAGCACTACTCTAAGATGAACTTCATGTTCTCTCTCATCCTTAGAGTATACTAAAATGTCATCTATAAATACTAGTTCAAACCTATCCAAGTACTCTCGGAAAACTCGGTTCATCAAATCTACGAAGAAAGCAGGTGCATTTGGCAATCCAAATGGCATTACCAACCACTCATATGAACCATATCTAGTCTGAAATGCTGTCGTCCGCCATTCTTAACTGATGGAAACCTGTCGCTAAATCCAATTGGGAAAACACTTTGGCTCTACTCAACTAACCAAACAGATCATCTATTCTTGGCAAAGGATACTTATTCTTAATTATCTTTTCATTTAACTTACGATAGTCAATACACATCCTTAACGACCCATCTGGTTTCTTCACAAGCACTGTGGCTGCTCCTCAAGGCGAACTGCTTGGTCTAATAAAATTCCTTCCTTCTAAATCCACTAGCTACACGTTTAATTCCTTCATCTCAGTTGGTGTCATCCTACTAGGTGCTCTACTTGCAGGTTCAGCTTTGGGCACAAGATCTATCCTAAACTCAACTATTCTGTTAGGCGGTAATCTAGTGCCTGACTCAAAGACATCTGGAAATCTCTTGCTACCTGAACTTGACTTAACTCATTTCCTACCTCCATAGCATTAAGCATAGCACTAACACTCCGGTCAATATTCTCTACAAAGAATATCACTCGGCAATGACTATCAGAGTGTCTCGGTGGTATTTCTCTATCATGGCAAAATATTCTAGCCTCATACCACTGAATCAATCCACACCCAAAATGATCCTGAAATCTACGAAATCAATAACATACAAACTACATGCAAACTTATGATTTAACAAGTCAAGTTCTAACTGGTCACATCTTAACCCTAGAGTTGCATAACCTCCTATTGGATTCGCAACCCTTAATGAAGTAACAAGGTAGGGGGTTCTAGACATAATCTATCAGCCAAACACTGAGATATATATGAACGTGATGCATGGGTATCAAAAAGTATTCTAACGGAAATACTCTAAATCAAAAGCGTACCTTCCATCACAGTCTTTCCCTTATCTGCTATATAGGCTTAGCTGGTCCTATAGCAAAACCTTTTCCTTTGTCCTCCCTAACTGGCTCTGAATACTGATTCTTGTAATGCCCACCTTGATCACAGTTGAAGCATTTCACATTCTTCTTAACTTTAGCCTTCCTCCCATTTCCTAACCAGCATTCATTAGCAAAGTGACCCTTCTTGTCACACTTATAGCAAACAACCTCAGCCTTTGACTTCTTGGAAGTATCTCACTTCTGGGTCCCTTTCTTTTTAAAGAACTTCCTTTTCCTCCCTTGAGAACCTTGGGTTTCCACAGGCTTCTCTTTAGCTAAATCAGCAAGAAACTCCTCATGGCGGATAGCCATCTCCACTACTATATTACAAGGATCGCAGATATGTGTCACGGTCATCCTAGCAAGCTCGGGCCTCAGTCCCCGTATGAACTTCTCATTCCTTCTAATGTCAGTATTTATAA